>CADEBD010000620.1:0-2400000 GCA_902825455.1 Arctia plantaginis
ACAATGGGTGCCCGCACCTTTAGTCTCATCCAGTGCCTTTAAGTCTCTGTATATTTCCTGGTTGGTGAACTCCAAATTACACAGTTGTGCCGATGTTATAACTGAATTCGTATACATAACGCTATGGCTATTTGAGGGTTGATTAAAAGCCTGCGCGAAATTTTCACTAAACATGTTACAAATATCATCTCCATCTTTTGCTATCTTATTATTGTGTTGCATTTGAGCTGGATATGAACTACTACCTTTTCTCTTACTTTTTACAAACGACCAGAAGAGTTTAGGATTTCTCGTAATCAAATTTTCGATACTATCTATATATTTCTTGTAGCATGTCATTCTGAGCATTTTGCAATCCTCTCTAAGTTGTTCAAAATGTTCCAAATCTAACGGATTACTATACTTTTTAAAGCGAGTGTGGTATTTGTATTTTTCTTTAAATAGACGTTTTAGATCACGTGAGTACCACGGTGGATATCTGTTGTTGTAAATTTTTTTCAGGGGGATGGTGGTTGATACTATTTGTTTTAATTTGTTGTAAAATACATCCACCATTTCGTTAACTGAAGAGCAAGCTTCGAAATCGCTTGCCCATTGTACAGACATTAATGCATCCAATACCTTTTCATAGTCGTCTTTGAAAAAGTTGGGCTTAACAACGGCTTTCCTTTCCAACTGGCAATCTGTTTGTAACGGTAAGTAAAATTCAACTGGCGGGTGCAAAGGATCCTCTTTAGATATACCTAAACTACAACGCGTGATATTTTCTACAGGTTGATTACTTAATATGAGGTCCAAGATTCTAAGTTTACTATTTAAAATATGGTTGTATTGGTTTAAAGCGGTAAAAGACATAAAATTTGTGAATATGGTATGTGTGTCAGTATTTTTGCACTCCGGATTCAAATATTTGTGACTATTGTCCATAATCCATGAAATGTTACTAAGATTAAAATCTCCTAAGATTAAAATGTTATCACACTTATTTATAATCTTTTGCACATTATTTGTAAATATCTCTAAAATATCGTGTTGAATTGGTGGTGGTAAGTATAGCACCTCCGATGAATAATTTTCGTTTTATGTTATGTGAAAGAATGTCTACACTCACCCATAAATCTTCAACCTCACTCTCGAGATGTGATAGCCTGCATGATTTTAGATGCTTAGAAATAGCAACCAATACTCCACCTCCGTCTTTTTTAGTGTTATATTTACTTGTTTCACGATCACGCCTATAAACGATATACCTATCATCAAACAACTCTGAGTCACAGACGCCGCCGCGCAACCAAGTCTCCGTAAGTACTATAATATCATAGTTATGTATCGATACGCTGTTATACATTTCAACAGTTTTAGTTCTTAAACCCCGTACATTTTGATAATAAAAATGAAGTGAACAATTGAATGTAAGAATAAGCGACAACGAAAACGTGCAAAACAATTAATTCAGTTACTTATTTAAAATTTAAAGTGCTTATGTTAAAAATTTTAACTTATCCAAACTGTTGATAAGGACGCTTTGTGTGGTCTCGCTTTTCCTAACGAAGATTTTTCCATTACGGACCCATACAAACTTGTATCCTAGCTCTCTTCCACGTAACCTCGCCGCCGCATGGAGTGCTTTATTTTCAGCTGTTAGGTGTTCGCCAACATATATAGGTAAAGGGTTTTCCGCTGCTATACCTAGGTGACTGGTGTTTAATTTTTCATGAGCATTCTTCCTGTTGTATTTAAAAGCTATGTTGTATTTAAATACAAGTAATACAAGTACCGTAACAATGTAAAATAGTAGTAATAATAATATAGAGAAATCCCATCCAAGGGATTGTGTATACAACATTATATAAATAGACAGGCATCTGGTATAAGTGTAACAAGGTCCCGATGTACTATGATTGGGGAAAAGCGATTAAAAAAAAAAAAAAAAAAAAAAAAAAAAAAAAAAAAAAAAAAAAAACCTAACCTAACCTAACCTAACCTAACCTTTTTTTTTTTTTTTTTTTTTTTTTTTACGTGTGGAAATCCCCTCGGACCGTCACCCCGCCGGGGCTCTCGTTCGGCGGGGCGGTGTGTCGGACTCGAACCGACTAAAACCACACGGTGTGCCCTCTTTGCGCTTCCAGTTTAGGAGGGGTCCAGGTAGCTATCTCCTTCTGGACCCCTCCCAGCGCCGGCCCGCTCCTGACGCGGGCTCCGTCTCAGTGGACCCTCTCTTTAGGCGGCGTCCGGCACACGCGGACGCCGCCCCCTCGCGGCTGGCCAACTAATGCGGGTGGAGGGGAGAACCCATCCCGTCCACCCGCGGCCACACTCAGGGCGGCATGAGGCGCAGGTGAGCGCGCCTCCGCCGCCCGGTTCGCCGGCGGCGGATCAGGTCCGAGTGGAGGTCGTCCTCCCGGGCCTTCTCCGCCGCCTCCTTCTGCGAGATTACCTCCTCGCAGAAGGTTGCGACCGCGGTAAAACAACTGTCGCTACCGGCCATGGAGCGAATTACGGCCGGCTAGCGAGAGATCTGCTCCGATGACTGCAGTGAGGGCCCGGCGCTGCGTCGCCCATGCGGGGCAAACCGCCAGCGTGTGCTGGGCCGAATCCTCACTGCAGTCGCAGTGGTGGCAGGCGGGACTCGATTCCCTCCTAGCGACCGAGTGCAGGTACTTTCCGAAGCAACCGTGCCCGGAAAGCACCTGCGTCAGCCGGAAGGAAAGGGTCCCGTGCTGCCGCCCTGCCCACTCGGCGATGACCGGCTGGAGAGCCTCCACGGCGGCGAAGCCAGCGCGTGGAGTCTCCAGCCGGAACGACCATCTCACCATGGTGGCTCGGCGAGCGGCTTCGCGCCACTCGCGCACGTCTTCGGGCGGAGGGCGAAATCCGCTCTCCGCCCGGAAGTCAGCCACTCGCCGATAAACTTCGGCGAGCACCTCCGCCTCCAAATCCCACGGGGGTGTTCCGGCCAAGGCACAGGCCGCCTCGGTGGACACCGTGCGGTATCCGCGTACGGCTCTGACCGCCAATATCCTCTGGGGGCGCCAGAGGCGCGCCCTATTCGGGGCGGTCAGAGCCGCCACCCACACCGGTGCACCATACAGCGCCATGGACCGGACAACCCCCGCGTACAGCCGCCTCGTGGGAACACTGGCCCCGCCCAAATTGGGCAAAAGTCGCCCTAGGGCGGAGGCAGTGTCCACCAGCTTCGGACCAAGCTGTCGGAAGTGCTCGTCGAAGAGCCACCTACCGTCTAGGACCAGACCCAGGTACCTCATCTGGGCCCGGACCGGTACGAGGACCGAGCCGACCTCGATTGAGGCGCCGGCGGGTGGACCACGACGGGGCCCATGAAATAATAGGGCCTCCGTCTTATCCAGGGCCACCCGCAAACCCAACGCCTCAATGCGCCCGACCACCAGGGAAACTCCCGTGGCGGCCAGGCGCGCCGCCTCCTGGAAGTTAGCCCCCCGGGCCGTGAGCAAGGTGTCATCCGCGTAGCAGATTACACCCAGCCCGGGGGGGAGACGCCCTCGTAGGGCCCAGTCGTACCCGATGTTCCACAGGAGAGGTCCTAGGACAGACCCCTGCGGAACACCGCACGACATGGCCCTGCGTCTCAAGACGCCATCTCGGTCCTCGTACATGACGGTTCGCTCCTCAAGATAGTCTGCCACCAGCCGCCTCAGGTACTCCGGCACTCCGTGGTAGCGGAGCGCTTCCCTGAATGCAGCTGAATGGCAGACTATTGAAGGCGTTGGCGATGTCCAAGGACACCGCCAACACCACTCCGCCGCAGCTCACGGCCTCCTCGGTCACGGCCCTAAGGCGCATCACGGCATCGATCGTCGAACGCCCCTCTCGGAAACCGAATTGGGCGTCCGACAGATCGGGGCCAACCTCGCAAAGGTGCCGGACGATGCGGGCAGAGAGCACCCTCTCAAAAAGTTTGCCCGCCTCGTCCAGCAACACGATAGGCCTATAGGCCGCGACCGATTCGGCAGGCCGTCCCGGCTTCTGCAGCAGGACCAGCTTCCCGCATTTCCAGCGCTCAGGGAAGCGTCCGGACGCCAGGCTAGCGTCCAACACCTCCCTGAGGTGGTCCGACATGTAGTCGAGGGCTCGGGCCATCACTCGAGGCTGGAACCCCGTCCGGCCCGGGGGCAGTGTTCTTGGATCTAATCCGTAGAACAGCCGCCCCCAACTCCGATTCCCTGACGGGCGGAACATCAGCCTCGCTGCCCCCGTCGTCTCCGGCTGATGCAGCCATCGACGGGGGTGTGTGCTCCGCCCGCTGCGGGAATAGGCCCTCGACCACTTCCTGCAGGAAGCTGGGCTGGAGAGTCTCCGTAAGGGGGGGGGCCCGACGTGCGGAGCTTTTGACGCACCGCACGATAAGGGCGACCCCAGGGGTCACGCTCGAGACTCTCCAGCATCTCCTCTCTACATGCATCCTTGGCGCGGCAGATGGCCAGCCTCAGAGTTTTCCGAGCTTCTCGGTACTCCTCATGAAGCCGGTCCACCTCCTCACCGACCCCGCGGTGACGTCGCCGACTACGGGTGAGGGACCTCCGGGCACGTACACAGGCCGCACGGAGGTCCGCCAACTCCTGGGACCACCAGTAGACCTCCTTCCTTGGAGGCCGACAACCACGAACGCGGGGCATGGCCGCATCGCAAATCTGCGTAATCGCATTGCAGAAGCGACCAGCCCCCATGTCGACCTCCTCGGTCGGGGCCTGCGGAGACAGCCAAGAGTGAATAATGGCCGCCTCCTCTAGTAGGTCCCTGTCGAGCTTGGCGACAGCCCACCGCGGGAAGCGGGAAGGGCGCCGCGCCGCGTGACCCCTACTGGGGTCCTGGGACCGGGAGAGCTCGAATCGGATGTACAAATGATCCGAGAGCGTCTCGACCTCTTCCAGGACACACCAGTTCCTTACTCGTGCGGCGACTGCAGGGGTAGCGAACGAAAGGTCCACTATCGACCCCCCCTGCTGTCGCACGCACGTGTTGGTGGAGCCTCTGTTCAGCAAACAGAGGCCCACCGACGCCGCCCACTCCTCGACGGCTTCGCCCCTGGCGTCCGTCGCAGGGGAACCCCACGCAATGGACTTTGCGTTGAAGTCCCCCAGCACGAGGACGTGCCCAGACACTAGTCGCCGCATCGAGGCCTCCAAGTTGTTAAGGAAGACCTCGAAGTCGTTCAAACTCCGGTTGGGGGAGAAATATACACCATAAATGGTGATTCCCCCCCAATCGGCGGCAACATATCCAGTACCCTTGTCTCTTAGCGACAAGGGCGGGGAATGAGCCGCCGTGGAGCCGACGACTGCCACGGAGCCGTCCCGGTCACCCATCCAGTTTGGACGGGGAGGGACAAAATAGGGCTCCGCGACTACGGCAACACCTATCGACCACTGTGCCATGGTTTGCAGGAAGAGATCCTGCGCCGCAGCACAGTGGTTCAGATTCGTCTGGACCAGGAGGTTGGAGACTTGATCCATTACTGGATCGTCTCTACAACCTCCTCCATGGGCGTCGGCGTCGACGCAATATTGACGTCGGGGGTAGCCTGGGTCGGCAGGCTAGCCCCCGGCGTTTGCCGAGAAGCGCGGGGAGGCTTGCAGCCCCCCTGCCCCATCATGTGATTGGCGGGCTTTTTGCCCGCCTCACACACCGGGCAGTGGGGGGCGGCAGAGCACTCTGCCGCCTTGTGCCCGGGTTGACCGCAGCGGAAGCATAATCCGCTGCAGTCAAAACAGCTCTCGCACTTGGTGCGAGTGTGTCCCGCGGCTAGGCACTTGAAGCACCTCATCGGCCTCGCGGCCAGAACCGTGATTCTGGCATTTACGAAGCCGACGAGAATGCTTCCGGCGTCGCCCAGTGCTTTGGCCGACGCCACGGGACAGCTCACCCACACCGCACCGAGGCCTCCCGGACCCGGACGGACGGTGCCGACTCTGATGGTGTCCGCGGTGCACCCAGTCTTCTCCATGACTGCATCGCGGACATCCTCCGACGTGATGGAGTCGTCCAGGCCCGAGATGCGCAGTTCTGCGCATTTGGTGGGGCCTGGCGATCTTCACACCGTCCGTGCTGGCGAAAATCCCCCGCAGCTTCTCCTCCTCCGACGAAAAAAGTGTACTTTTTTCGTCTCATGCTCGTGGGATATGTTATGGATGTTTCAATTAATAAAATAAATAATACTTTTGACGTAGAAGGAGTGGAGAAGGAGATGGAGACGGAGACCGCAAGGTCTCGCGTCTCTCTCAGAGAGGTGGTGCCGATGGTGGTGCTGGAGCGGATGGACGCTGCCAGCACACCTGGAGGTTCGCGCTCGTCTTCCCCAGCAAGGGGAAGATTCTGGCGCAAGCGAACCAACTCTGCTACAGAGTTGGATTCGCCAAGCGAGGGCGATTCGCGCAGCGAAAGCCCTAAGAGGAGTCGCGGCCGTCCCCCGAAAACGGGGGAATATGTCAACCTGGCTAGGGCCAAGGCCGAGCTCAACGCGGCCAAGGAGCGGGAGCTCGAGCTCCGCGCTGAGGAGGAGCTTGCGGAGGAGCTGCGACAGCAGCGGCAGAGGGCTCTGTGTCCGCTGCCCCAGCCCCAGTCCGCAGCCCCAAGCGGCAATGGCATCGTCGGCCACTCAGTCCCCTCAGTGCGGAGCAGCTTTCGGGCTCTATCGAGGCGGCGGTGACGATGGTTCAAACCATCGCCACCAAAAGCTCGAATTTAAAGGGCCAGTACGTGCGGGACCTCAAGAACGCGTGCAACTCCATCTTGGAGAACGTGCGCGCGCTCATGTCCCGCACGGAATCGGAGGAGGTGGCCCAGCTGTAGGCCGAGTTGGCTGCAGTACGGGCCGAAATGAGGGCCATGAAGCAGCAGGCGGAGGCTGCTCCGCCCGCGATGAGCCGAGATGAGATAGGCTTTCTCATCGACGCGCGACTCGCGGGGAATCGCTGACCGCCTGCTGCCGGAGACCCGCATCCGTCCGCCTCTGCAGGCGGACAGGAGAAACGCGGCCCGGTCTGCCAGCAGATCTGAGCCCGTGCCTGAGGTGTCTCCCTCACGGGCGGAATAACCCCGCCCGGAACGAGGAAAAAAATGCTTCCGGCGTCGCCCAGTGCTTTGGCCGACGCCACGGGACAGCTCACCCACACCGCACCGAGGCCTCCCGGGCCCGGACGGACGGTGCCGACTCTGATGGTGTCCGCGGTGCACCCAGTCTTCTCCATGACTGCATCGCGGACATCCTCCGACGTGATGGAGTCGTCCAGGCCCGAGATGCGCAGTTCTGCGCATTTGGTGGGCCCTGGCGATCTTAACACCGTCCGTGGCGGCGAAAATTCCCCGCAACTTCTCGGCGAATTTGTCGGCCGTCGCCGCGCCTTCAGCCCCAGGGAACTCGTCAGGCTCCGCCTTGGAGAAGGCGGAGCCTGACGGGACGGGGACAGGGGTACGCGACCTCCCTATACGGCCGCCCTTAGGAGGCCCAGACTCCACGGATGGGATGTCCTCCGTGGAGTCTGGGCCTCCTAAGGGACGGACGGGAGGGGCTTTGCAGGGGCGGGATCGAGCTGGACTGGCTCTCCTGGCGGGATCGAGACGAACTGGCTCTCCCGCCCCGCAGGCCACGAGAGTCGCCACGGGCGGTGGGTCGGGGGACCTGCCGCCCCATGCTAATGTGGCGGAATGCGCCCCTCTGTGTTCATGGGGTGCATTCTTTAGGAGGCCCTACCATCTGGGCACGAGGCGAGCCCGTTCAACAGGGCGTCCCTAGCCGAGTCGCGGTGAGCAAACTATCCCGTGGCTCGGATTAGGCGAAGGAGGAACACCGTGGTGGTTTAGTGGGTAGTCTGGCCCGTCAGGAGTCCCACACGAAGCGAACCCCCTTCCCCGCGGGGGGGGAGCGAAGTGCGTAAATGCATTCCACCACGTAAAAAAAAAAAAAAAAAAAAAAAAAAAAAAAAAAAAAAAAAAAAAAAAAAAAAAAAAAAACCCTAACCGAACCTAACTCCCTCACGGCCTCTCCCCCTCTCTCCTCCAATGCCAGACGGGCAGGAGGACATAGGGGCGTGCCCCCCCGGGCCATCGGGGGAGCAGAAAAAGAAGAGGAAGAAGACGGTGAAGAAGACTGCTGCGGCAAAGGAGGCGGAGGCTGCCCGACAGTCGCGGCAATCGCCCCCGTCGGCTTCCTCGCTGGCCCCCGCCCCGCTCCCGCAAAGGGGGACATGGAGCGAAGTGGCGGCTAGGCCGAAGGCGGCCAAGCCAAAGGCGCCTAAACCGGCCCCAGTCCGGTCGGCTGCTCCGACCGCTGACACTCCAGCGGCGCCAGCCAAGAAGAAGAAACATGGCGCCCGGGGGTCCCGCAAACTGCGCACCCCACAGACTGCAGCGATCACACTCACGCTGCAGCCGGGCGCCGCGGAACAGGGCGTGACCTACGGGCAGGTCATGTCCAAAGCCGAGACGTCAATAGACCTCAAGGCTCTGGGGATCGACGGCCTCCGGCTCCGCACCGCCGTAACCGGAGGTCGGATCCTGGAGTTGGCTGGCGCCGATAGAGCCCAGAAAGCCGACCAACTGGCTGCGAGGCTCAGGGAGGTGCTCGAGGAGGTCCGAGTCGCTAGGCCGCAGAGATGCGTGGAGATGCGCATCTCTGGCCTGAGCGACTCGGCCTCTAAAGAGACGGTGGCGGCGTCGCTGGCAGCAGAGGGGGGCTGCTCTGCCGACGCCATAACGGTCGGCGACATCAATCGCCCATCTGGCCGACAGGGCACTGCCTGGTTGCGGTGCCCTGTTGAGGCGGCCAGAAAGCTGACTGATGGTCGCCGCATCGTCGTCGGGTGGTCAGTGGTCAAGCTGACCACCCTGGAGCCCAGGCCGGTGCGGTGCTTCCGCTGCCTCGAGCCGGGGCACGTCGGGGCCAGGTGCACTGTGGCCACAGACCGCAGTGCGCTCTGCTTCCGGTGCGGGCAGGCCGGCCACAAGTCGGCCACCTGCTCAGCAGAGCCCAGCTGCCCCGTCTGTTCGGCGGAGGGCGCAGCGGCCGGCCACCGTCTTGGGACGGCCGATTGCAAGGCGGCCTCCCGCAACAGGGGCCGCAAGAGAGCTGCAGGGGGGGCGAAACCCACACAATCGCCCACCCTGCCGCAAAATGAGGAGGTAATGGACACCGCCCAATCTTAATGGCTCAAATCTCCATACTGCAGGCCAACGTCAACCACTGCGTCACGGCTCAGGACCTCCTGGCCCAATCCATGGCTCAGTGGCAGACGACAGTGGCAGTAGTCGCCGAGCCGTACTACGTTCGCGACGGCCCCAATTGGGCCAGCGACCACGACGGCTCGGTGGCTATCGTCGCCCAGCGAACGGCTCCTCCCTTCGACATAGTGCGAAGGGGCCGAGGATGCGTACTCGTCGCGTTGGGCGGCGCTGCAGTAGTTGGGGTGTACTGTCCGCCTAGCAGAAGCCTCGCCGAGTTCGAGCAGTTGCTCACGGAGGTCGGGGCTCTGGTGGCGGAAGTGCACCCCACCCCGGCTGTGGTGGCCGGGGATTTCAACGCTCACTCACGGGCGTGGGGATCTCCGGCGACCGATAGCCGAGGGGAAATGGTGGAGGAGTGGGCGGTGTCCCAAGGCTTGGTGCTGCTTAACCGAGGGTCGGTCCACACGTTTGTGAGGGCCCAGGCCGGGTCTATAGTCGATCTTTCTTTCGCGAGCTCTGGCTTGGCCCCTCACATACACAACTGGCGGGTAGTCGAGGGGGTGGAGACTTCGTCGGACCATCGGTACATCCGATTCGACGTCGTACCTGCTGCCTCGGCGACTCGTGTGGCACTGGACCGCCCCGTGGTAGGGGAAGGTCCGCGGTGGCGGCTCGGTACGCTGGACCGGGAGCTAGCCCGAGAGGCGGCTATCGTCGAGCGATGGGCTGCTGTCGAAAGCGGCCTGGACGTGGACGCGAGATGCGAGCGACTCGCTGGAGCGCTGACTCGCGTCTGCGACGCGGCGATGCAGAGGGCGAGACCTATCCCGCCTCGGAAGCAGGTGTACTGGTGGCGTCCCCACCTAGCCGGGCTGCGTACCGCAAGTTACGCGGCCCAGAGGCAGTACACCCGCAGCCGAAGGCGAGCCGTCAGAGACCTCGCCCGCGAAGAAGAACTGCATGCCGCATACCGGGCTGCCCGTGAGGCCCTCAGCTCGGCGATCAAAGCCGCCAAGGACGAGGCCTGGAAGGAGTGGCTCGAGAGCCTGGATCGAGATCCGTGGGGGCGCCCGTACAAGACTGTGAGTCAGAAACTCCGGCCTTGGGCGCCTCCCCTCACCAGAACTCTCGAGCCGCGCTTTCTGGACCGAGTGGTCGGAACCCTCTTCCCTGGGAGGGAAGAGTGGATCCCGCCGCGGATGGCAGCACCATCAAGCCAGGTGCCGGCAGACATAGGGGCAATACCTCCCGTGGACGACGCCGAGTTAGGGGCCGCGATACTGGCACTCCGGTCCAGGAATCGCGCCCCGGGCCCGGACGGCGTACCTGGGAAGGTTATTGCCACTGTCATGCCTGCACTAGAGGAGGAGACGCTGTCCCTCATGTCGGAATGCCTGGCGTCGGGGAGAGTCCCGCGACGATGGAAGACCGGCAAGCTCGTGCTTCTTAAGAAGCACGGGCGCCCGGCCGAGTCGCCGTCGGCCTACCGCCCCATCGTTCTGCTCGACGAGATGTGCAAGCTTTTCGAGCGAGTGCTCGCTGCACGTCTCGTCGGCCACCTGGAGGGGGCGGGGCCCAACCTGAGCGATGGCCAGTTCGGCTTCCGTCGCGGGAGGTCGACCATCGACGCAGTATCCCGACTGCGGGACAGCGTCGACGAAGCGGTCTCTGGGGGTGAGGTGGTGTTGGCTGTGTCGCTGGATATAGCCAACGCCTTCAACACCCTCCCCTGGGAGACCATTGCGGAGGCGCTGAGGTACCACAATGTCCCGTGGTACCTCAGGCGCGTCCTTGCGGACTACTTCGTGGACCGGGCCATCATCTACCCGGCCCAAGGTGGGGTGGTCCGCAGGGACATGTCTTGCGGCGTTCCACAGGGGTCGGTCCTTGGGCCGCTCCTGTGGAACGTAGGCTATGATTGGGTCCTGCGCGGTGCTAATCTTCGGGGAGTCGGCGTACTCTGTTACGCCGACGATACCCTAGTCACCGCGCGGGCCCCAACATTCCGCGACGCCGCCGTACTCGCCACGGCAGGCGTCGCTCATGTAGTGCGTCGCATCGGGGCGCTCGGCTTAACGGTCGCCCTGGAGAAGTCTGAGGCCGTCTTCTTCCACGGGCCTCGGCAGACGCCGCCTCGAGATAGGTCGATTGTGGTGGGCGGCATCCCCATCGCTGTCGGGAACAGCCTGAAATATCTCGGGCTCGTTCTCGACAGTCGGTGGCGGTTCGAGGAGCATTTCCGGCAATTGGCACCGAAGCTGCTGGCATTTGCCGGAATGCTCTCGCGTCTGCTGCCCAACAGCGGAGGACCGGGGTCTGCCTGCCGCCGTCTCTATGACGGAGTGGTGCGCTCCAAGGCGCTCTACGGAGCGCCCATATGGGCGGAAGCCCTCAGCCCGGCGAATATCGCGCTGCTGCGGCGTCCGCAGCGCGCCATCGCGCAGCGGGCTGCACGGGCGTATCACACCGTCTCCTACGAGGCGGCGTGTCTGATTGCGGGCAGCATCCCCTGGGATCTCGAGGCCGGCGTCCTCAAGAGAGTGTACGCCGAGGGCGCCCTGATGCGACGTGTTCTCGGAGGTCGGCCGCTTCCGGAGGAGATCGATCGCTGGAGACAGTCGGCTCGCGATGATCTCTTCCGGAAATGGGCCGAGAGGTTAGAGGCGACCCGTAGCGGGTCGGTGCTCGTGGGGGCCGTTCGGCCCGTCCTGCGTCAGTGGGTGGAGAGGGGTCATGGGGCTCCGACATACCACCTCACCCAACTCCTCACGGGTCATGGTTGTTTTGCCAAGTACCTGTGGGAGGTGGTCGGGGTGGAGTCGGAGCCCCGGTGCCGCAACTGCACCAGCGGCGACCCTGACACGGCCTATCACACCATGGCCGTGTGTGAGGCGTGGGACGAACAAAGGACGGCCCTCACGAGCACCGTTGGGTCGGACCTATCGCTGTCGGCCGTAATTCCAACTATGGCCGACAGCGAACAGTGTTGGGCTGCCGTCGCCTCGTTCGCTAACGAGGTGATGGCGGCCAAGAGAGAGGCTCTGCGGGAGCGGGAGCGAGCTGGTCTCACACTCCCGCCCCGCAGACCCCCGGCGAGGGGACGCCGGCGAACACGATTCGCCCGCGTCCCCGAATGAGAGTGGCCACGGGCGGTGGGTCGGGGGACCTGCCGCCCCATACTAATGTGGCGGAATGCGCCCCTCTGTGTTCCTGGGGTGCATTCATGTGGAGGACAGGCCCCACCATCCGGGCACGGTATTTGCCCGGATGGTGGGGCCTCGAGAGGCGAGCCCGTTCAACAGGGCGTCCCTAGCCGAGTCGCGGTGAGCAAACTAGCCCGTGGCTCGGATTAGGCGAAGGAGGGACACCGTGGTGGTTTAGTGGGTAGTCTGGCCCGTCAGGAGTCCCACACGAAGCGAACCCCCTGCCCCCGCGGGGGGGGAGCGAAGTGCGTAAATGCATTACACCACGTAAAAATCCCCTCGGACCGTCACCCCGCCGGGGCTCTCGTTCGGCGGGGCGGTGTGTCGGACTCGAACCGACTAAAACCACACGGTGTGCCCTCTTTGCGCTTCCAGTTTAGGAAGGGTCCAGGTACCTATCTCCTTCTGGACCCCTCCCAGCGCCGGCCCGCTCCTGGCGCGGGCTCCGTCTCTGTGGACCCTCTCTTTAGGCGGCGTCCGGCACACGCGGACGCCACCCCCTCGCGGCTGGCCAACTAATGCGGGTGGAGGGGAGAACCCATCCCGTCCACCCGTCCCGTCAGCCACATCAAGATAGTGACTTTTATAAATAAATGTAACTCGGGATTTTTATAGGGGACCCCCCGTTTTTATCCTGTGGGAGGGTGTGGCTCGGGGAGGCCCATCTTTTGAGCCCCCTCTCAGATTTTTCCGGTAACTCCCGGCAAAGTTATTACACTTTTTCCGGGAGCCCGTGAGAACCCCGCGGGCACGAGGTCCCTGATCCCGGTCCCGGGGGAACACTTGTGTTGTGCAGCGTTGTGCGGGACGAAAAGCACGACAAGGAACAGTTTGGACCATAACCGTAAGTAAAGTGGTTTAGAAACTATAGACTAAAAACTAGCAAAACTTTACTTAGTGAAAAATTTTTTGAACGTGTCTACAAAATTGACTTTTTAAGGGTGAAAACCACCCCTGCGTCATAGTGCATAGTGTGTGCTAGATAGCCCGACATATTGCACGAAATTTGAAACATCCCCTGTCAAAATCGGACAATAAATTATTAAGTTATAGCCTTATCAAAAACGGAAATAAATTCGTGCAAGAATTTCCAGATTTCCGGAAATTTAAAAAAAAAAAAAAAAAAAAATTGTAAACTTTAGGGGCCCATAGCTCCCTGGATAGTGAACCTAGGTCAGTGCTAACGACCTAGGAACTATTTTTTAGGCAACGCACGTCACTTGAGACCAGAATTTCGGCCCTACACCAAATTTTGGGGGGGGGTCGATTCTGGTTTCAAATTACGTAAACTGATAGGTGATAAGGAATATTTCAACTTGGTGCTGGTGACCCCTTCACGGCAGGTGAAGTGTCGAGGGGCTGCCCCGCAATCGGACCTACCCGTTGCCACCACTGGAGCGACTCCAGGTGGAGCCGTTCCGGAGATAGCCCCCTGTTCCTGGGGTACTGCCACTCCACCTCACTGGTAAAAATTCGTGCAAAGTATCGTGCAAAAATTGGACATCGATAAGAAAAAATTGGTAGCTTCACTTTTATTCAGTTTTACTATAATAATTTAATTTTGTAAGGGGTTCGATTCCCGGATAGTGGAAACAAAAGTAGCGTTTTTATAGTTTTAAGCTAGCATAAGTTGTATAAGTTAATTTGAGTACCGGGCATATCCTCATCTCCCCCTCCCCCCTTTTTTCCCCTTACCTCACCCCCCTTCTTCTAACCTTTTCCCCGAGGCACCTGGACCCCCCGAGTTTGGGTTCACTTGAATCAGCTCGGGAGGCCCAGTCAATTGCCGCCCAGTTCCTCCCCCCCTTCACCTTACCTCACCCCCCCCTTCTTCTAACCTTGTCCCCGGGGCACTTGGACCCCCCGAGTTTGGGTTTGTTTGAACCAGCCAGAGGGCCCAGTAGCTTCCCCCCCCCACCCTACCTCACCCCCATTTTCCTTACCTCGTACCTGGGGCATTCAGACCCCCCGTGTTTAGGCTCATTTGAACCGCCAGGGGGTCACAAACACATTGGCAGCGGCAGTTTACGCCGACCACACCAAACGCCACCCCACAAAAACCTCTCCCCCTCGCCCCTCCACTTTTTTACCTCACCCCCCCTCCCACTAACTCTGTCCCTGGGGCTCCTGGCCCCCCCGAGTTTGGGCTCATTTTTATCGGCTATTGGAACCCAATCGATTGGCCCTGACATTTTCTCTCTCCCCCCCTACCCTACCTTCCCCACTTCTAACTTTGCCCCTAGGGCACCTGGACCCCCGAGTTTGGGTTCATTTGAACCGGCTTGGGACGCCCAGCCACAGACCTAGAGGTAAGTGCCGATACCCGAGGCTCCGACTTGGTCGGTAAGATCGTCGACAAGCTCGAAAGAGCTATGGATGGTGGTGACATCATCAAGAACCTTGTCGACGGTATTGCCGAGGATGTCGCTGCAACCAAAAACGAGATAAAAGAGGCCGCGAAAGGACTGATGTGTGCCAATTCGGCCCCGGTACCAGTCCTTAAGACATACGCTAGCGCCGCTGCAGCAAAACCCGCCCACAGCCCGGTACTTCACTCGATGGCGGTCACCCTCGAGGGTGGTCTGGAGACCGCAGACGAGGTGCTCGCCAGGGTGAAGAAGGCGGTCGACGCCAGAGGCACAGGCCTAAAGATCAGCAAGGTGCGCAAAGCCAAGAACCAGACCGTCATTCTGGGCTGCGACACAGAGGAGGAGATGCGTAGGGTCAAGGACAGAATTGAAAGTCGTGGGAGTGGGCTGAAGGTAGCGCCCATGAAGAATAAAGACCCCCTCGTCGTCCTGAAGGATGTTTTTGTGGAGGGCGATGACGAGGACACACTCAAGGCGCTCTATGCCCAAAACAGCGACATCTTCATGGGCCTACCCGAAAAGGACTCAGAAATAATTATAAAATATAAAAAGAGAACAAGAAACCCCAAGGCGGTGCATATGATTCTTCAGGTGGGGCCCATGGTATGGCGGAGGATGACGGAGGCTGGAGCCTTTTACTTGGACCTTCAAAGGGTCAGAGTCGAGGACCAGTCTCCGCTCATCCAGTGCACGAGGTGCCTCGCATATGGGCATGGTCGAAAATTTTGCACTGAGAGTGTGGACAGATGCAGCCACTGCGGAGGACCGCATCTGCGCGAGAAATGCGCAGACTTTATTGCGGGTAGTGAACCGCGGTGCTGCAACTGCTCGCACTCTGGGTTGCAGAAAACAGACCACAACGCGTTCAGTACCGACTGCCCAGTGCGGAAGAAATGGGACTACCTGGCTCGCGCAAACACGGCTTACGCCTAAAACACATACACAAATAGGACATTACACAACACGTACACACAGATACAAAAACACACAAAAACACAAAAATGACATACACAAACACGAAGCACACGACAACACGAACACAAACCGATTTACGGAATGTATATTAAATATACACGACAATATCAGCACAGTTACACACAAACAGAACACGACGCACGCAAACTTTAAACACACGACAACACAAACACATTGATATACAGACTGTATAATGAATACACGAATATATCAAAACATAGACACTTATACAAAACACGATACTCAGAAAAAGAAGTATAAAATAAAACTAGCATAAGAAACAGTCAATAAATATATAAATTAAATGTATATATTTTATTGCCTAGGCCAAATTGTTTATAAAAATATAGAAGATGTACAGACACGACATATACAACCACTAACAACATACAATACAAGAGAAAAAAAAAAAAAAAAAAAAAAAAGTACTTATAAATGTGTAAAGAACTGACACACAAATAAAAGTAAGCAAAAACAAACATAAAAATATTATAAATTATCATAGATAAAGTAAATATATACAGAGGTAAGAGCTATAGATATAAAAATAGAATTAAGAAAAAGGAAAATGTAAAATGGATATAAAAATATAATAGGTAAAATAGATAGATATAAGTAGATAAAAAATTAATAACGTTGAATAATAACGCTTTAGCTGTTACAAATTAGATCATAAACATAAGTATATATCAACTAGAAACTAGAAATAGAATTAAGAAGATTAAAATGGAAAATGTAAGGTATAAATAGATAGATAGAATAACAAATATAACAACAAAAATGTAAAATTAAAGTATAGTAGTAAAACAAACCAAGTACTTAGAAACTGTAAGCCATTACAACCGCGAAATGGAATAAGTCCCACTCTACATAATAGTGTGGACTAGATAGATATAGATTAGTATGTACGACATCTAGATGTATAAGGTCCTGATGTAACCTTGATCGGGGAAAGGCGAATAAAAAAAAAAAAAAAAAAAACCTAACCTAACCTAACCTAACCTGACGGAGTGGTGCGCTCCAAGGCGCTCTACGGAGCGCCCATATGGGCGGAAGCCCTCAGCCCGGCGAATATCGCGCTGCGGGCTGCACGGGCGTACCACACCGTCTCCTACGAGGCGGCGTGTCTGATTGCGGGCAGCATCCCCTGGGATCTCGAGGCCGGCGTCCTCAAGAGAGTGTACGCCCAGGGCGCCGTGATGCGACGTGTTCTCGGAGGTCGGCCGGAGGAGATCGATCGCTGGAGACAGTCGGCTCGCGATGATCTCTTCCGGAAATGGGCCGAGAGGTTAGAGGCGACCCGTAGCGGGTCGGTGCTCGTGGGGGCCGTTCGGCCCGTCCTGCGTCAGTGGGTGGAGAGGGGTCATGGGGCTCCGACATACCACCTCACCCAACTCCTCACGGGTCATGGCTGCTTTTGCCAAGTACCTGTGGGAGGTGGTCGGGGTGGAGTCGGAGCCCCGGTGCCGCAACTGCACCAGCGGCGACCCTGACACGGCGTATCACACCATGGCCGTGTGTGAGGCGTGGGACGAACAAAGGACGGCCCTCACGAGCACCGTTGGTGCGGACCTGTCGCTGTCGGCCATAATTCCAGCTATGGCCGACAGCGAACAGTGTTGGGCTGCCGTCGCCTCGTTCGCTAGCGAGGTGATGGCGGCCAAGAGAGAGGCTCTGCGGGAGCGGGAGCGAGCTGGTCTCACACTCCCGCCCCGCAGACCCCCGGCGAGGGGACGCCGGCGAACACGATTCGCCCGCGTCCCCGAATGAGAGTGGCCACGGGCGGTGGGTCGGGGGACCCGCCGCCCCATACTAATGTGGCGGAATGCGCCCCTCTGTGTTCCTTGGGTGCATTCATGAGGAGGACAGGCCTCACCATCTGGGCACGGTATTTGCCCGGATGGTGGGGCCTCGAGAGAGTTGAGCCCGTTCAACAGGGCGTCCCTAGCCGAGTCGCGGTGAGCAAACTAGCCCGTGGCTCGGATTAGGCGAAGGAGGAACACCGTGGTGGTTTAGTGGGTAGTCTGGCCCGTCAGGAGTCCCACACGAAGCGAACCCCCTGCCCCCGCGGGGGGGGAGCGAAGTGCGTAAATGCATTCCACCACGTAAAAAAAAAAAAAAAAAAAAAAAAAACCTAACCTAACCTAACCTAACCTGGGGTGCGGGTCGGGTAACCTCCATGTTGGCTTCTTCGTTTCTTCCCCCGTTGGACTGCGGTCCTCGGGAGCGGAAGCGAGGGACTGGTGCACCCTGGACAACGGTTAATAGACACTGTCTCTGTCACAGAGCTCTGTATGTTAGCCGATTGACTGATAACCCGACAGCCCTTTTCAGGGCTAGCTGACCCCATTGCACGAGGGGGTCGTGGGATGGCGGGCCTACAAGGCCCGCGGGGGGGGGGGGAAATCCGTAGGGATACAACAGCCCTTTTCAGGGCTCGCCGTTCCTCACCGTATCCCTCTGCTTTTCAGTTGGGTACTGGGAGGAACGTTGTAATCCATTAGGGATTTAGCCCGACTCAGGGCTAGCTGACCCCATTGCACGAGGGGGTCGTGGGATGGCGGGCCTACAAGGCCTGCGGGGAGGGATCTGTAGGGATACAAAAGCCCTTTTCAGGGCTCGCCGTTCCTCCCAGTATCCCTCTGCTTTTCGGGGGGATACTGGGAGGAACGTTGTAATCCCTTAGGGATTTAGGGACGGGTCGACCCACTGCTCGCGCAGGGGTAGACAGGCACTCGTGCCACCGTCGGAGTTGGGAGAGTTGGCTTCCCTCCTGCGTCGCGTAATCTCCGGGTGATCGACATACAAACCTGAGTGCTAGCCACACTCAGGAACGCCGTGACCTCGGAGGACGTGGGGCTTGCCTTCATTGGCCGGCCTGCGTCAAGGAAAAGACTATAACACCCGACAGCTAAGTCGCTTAAAACCTATGGATACCGGGGGACCTCCATAGTATTTACCCCGCTTCCCGGAATGAGCGTCACCCGGGAAGTGTATTATTTTCGTCTCATTCTCGTAGGACTCTTATGGATATTTCGAATAATAAATTAAAAACATCTGACGTAGAAGGAGTGGAGAAGGAAATGGAGACGGAGACCGCAGGGCAACCTGGAGGTTCGCGCTCGTCTTCCCCAGCAAGGGGAAGATTCTGGCGCAAGCGAACCAACTCTGCTACAGAGTTGGATTCGCCGAGCGAGGGCGATTCGCGAAGCGAAAGCCCAAAGCGCAGTCGTGGCCGTCCCCCGAAAACGGGGGAATACGTCAATTTGGCGAGGGCCAAGGCCGAGCTGAACGCGGCCAAGGAGCGGGAGCTCGAGCTCCGCGCTGAAGGGCCAATACGTGCGGGACCTCAAGAACGCGTGCAACTCCATCTTGGAGAACGTGCGCGCGCTCATGTCCCGCACGGAATCGGAGGAGGTGGCCCAGCTGCAGGCCGAGCACGATTCGCCCGCGTCCCCGTATGAGAGTGGCCACGGGCGGTGGGTCGGGGGACCTGCCGCCCCATACTAATGTGGCGGAATGGGCCCCTCTGTGTTCCTGGGGTGCATTCATGGGGAGGACAGGCCCCACCGTCTGGGCACGGTATTTGCCCGGATGGTGGGGACTCGAGAGAGGCGAGCCCGTTCAACAGGGCGTCCCTAGCCGAATCGCGGTGAGCAAACTATCACGTGGCTCGGATTAGGCGAAGGAGGAACACCGTGGTGGTTTAGTGGGTAGTCTGGCCCGTCAGGAGTCCCACACGAAGCGAACCCCCAGCCCCCGCGGGGCGGGAGCGAAGTGCGTAAATGCATTCCACCACGTAAAAAAAAAAAAACCTGAACTAACCTAACCTAACAACATCTGACACACTTGAGTATTTCTACGTAATTGTTTTTTGTTTACATTTTGAAAATCCTTAGACGCATCCCCCACCGCTGAAAATGGAAATATCAAAAAACTTGTATTCATAATTTAATTTAAACTTTCAAATGCATTAGGTCCCCATGACACATCATTCTTAAAATAAATATGTTTGTATTGCTTCTAGTCACTGGTCGTTGATACCGGACTAGAAAGGGCAAGTCAAAACTGGACTTGCCCTTTCTAGTCCGGTATCAACGACCAGTGACTAGAAGCAATACAATCATATTTATTTTAAGAAGGCTTGCCGACTAATTAGGTACACACTATACCTAAAGAAAAAACAAAGACTTGATAAAACATTTAATAGAATCCTCAAAGATTCATAATCGTTGAGCACGCGCTCAACTACGTTACAATGGCGCACAACACGAAACGCGCGTGTTGGAATGCGCTAGTTTTTTTTTAACATTTTTGGGATGCTTTCTTAAAGACTACGTCGCACTATAACTGCTTACACAATATTATAAATATACAGCTTCAGTTCAGCATACAATCCATATTTCGATAGCCTTGGTCGTTGTTTATAATATAAAACTCGAGATCAACAGAAAATAAAAGTGTCACGCAATTGTGAATAATTACCATATTTTAAGCGTGACGTTAGTATTCTGGTCTTGTCATGTTTATGAATTTCAGACTAAATTCAGAAGCAGCCAATCTGGAGTCATCATGAAGAAACACAAGTATCACAATAAGTAACAAATATCTTACTCAAATAGTCAAGTTGTTACACAAATATACAAGGTGTATAAAGGTGCCATAGTTGAGGGTCGTGTAGTAGACTCGAGAGTAACTAACTAGTAAAATATACCTACAGAGCAAAGTTCCGAGACTAACGTGAATAAAACTATAGTTATTTAAGAACAAGAACGTTGTAAGAAAGTACACACTTTCTCTTTCTTTAGCAAATAATTGTCGGCTACGCATAGAGAAACTTAAATATGACCGTGTTACGTTGGTTACAAATTCTCTATCACATGTTACATGTTCAACTTACAGCTACAACCTTTGAGAAGGGATAGGGATACTAAATAAACATAACAATAAATGTATAACTAGTACAAAAATAAATTAATTGAGTAATCCATACATTTAAATAGAATTTGAATTTCAAAATACTTTTCACAAGAATATCGTGTCGCGTTCCAATTTTGTTTCAGGGTAACCACATCACATCAGGGCTTAGGGTTATCAAATTGAAACATACCTCAAACTTGATGGGCATAACTCTGAAGCATCGTCTTGCAAATCAAATTAAATTCTAAGAAGAGTACGGACGTCAAGTGAGACAAACCAGATAGATTAGAATTGAGAGGTTTCCAAATTGATCACGAGTAGAAATTTGTGATATTTTGAGTGGTATACTCGTGGTAGTAGTACTCGTCAAGAATTATTTATTGAATAAAAAGGACAGTCTGTAAGATTTATGTTCATGAATGGTCTCTCTCGGCGAACCCGAATGGGCAATAGTTTTGCAGGGCCGCGAGCTTTTGTGGTCTACTTCGTCCGATGATGGTACATGTTTATGTCCCTTACACTTTGAAAGTCTTCTTAAACTGCCTTGCAACTGCTTGCCACGGCTTTTTAGGTTATTGTCTATTTCAGAGGACCTAGTTTGTATTCGAAGTTGGGCGAGGATCTCGCTTAGATTCCCTATCCAAGGAGGGTCATTAGTAATTTTTTTTGTAGCCCTGCCTTTTTTTGAGTTCTTGCCATGAGAATGCTCTCTTGCATGTTTACAGCCTCGATGCGCCCGCGCAGAACTCTCTTCTTCTTCTGTACCAATTTTACTTTCACGTTTCTCTATATCTTCTGTTGCTTTCAACGCTTTATTTTCTTCTGTTTGTTTATCTGACTCTATTTCTGTTTCTGATTTATCCGACTTATTTTCTTCTGTTGGTTCATCGAACTTAGGATCTGCTTTTGGTTTGTCCGATTCATTTTCTTTATTTGGTTCATCCGATTTAGTATCTGCTTTTTGCTTGTTCAATTTATTTACTTCTGTTGGTTTATCCAACTTAGTATCTACTTTTGCTTTGTCCGATTTATTTTCTTTTATTGGTTCATCCGACTTGGTATCTGTTTTTGGTTCGTCCGACTTATTTTTTTCTATTGGTTCATCCGACTTAGAGTCTGATTTTGGTTCGTCCGACTTATTTTTTTCCATTGGTTCATCCGACTTAGAGTCTGCTTTTGGTTGGTCCGACTTATTTTCTTCTGTTGGTTTATTCAAACTGGTATCTGCTTCTGGTTTGTCCGACTTATTTTCTTCTGTTGGTGCATCCGACTTACTGTGTGCTTTTGGTTTGTCTGATTTATTTTCTTCTGTTGGTTCATCCGAATTGGTATCTGTTATTGGTTCGTCCGACTTATTTTCTTCTATTGGTTCATCCGACTTAGAATCTGCTTTTGGTTTGTCCGACTTATTTTCTTCTATTGGTTCATCCGACTTAGAGTCTGCTTTTGGTTGGTCCGACTTATTTTCTTCTGTTGATTTATTCAAACTGGTATCTGCTTCTGGTTTGTAAGACTTATTTTCTTCTGTTGGTGCATCCGACTTAGTGTCTGCTTTTGGTTTGTCTGATTTATTTTCTTCTGTTGGTTCATCCGAATTGGTATCTGTTATTGGTTCGTCCGACTTATTTTCTTCTATTGGTTCATCCGACTTAGAATCTGCTTTTGGTTTGTCCGACTTATTTTCTTCTATTGGTTCATCCGACTTAGAGTCTGCTTTTGGTTTGTCCGACTTATTTTCTTCTGTTGGTTTATTCAAACTGGTATCTGCTTCTGGTTTATCCGATTTATTTTCTTTTGTTGGTTCTTCCGACTTACTGTGTGCTTTTGGTTTGTCTGATTTATTTTCTTCTGTTGGTTCATCCGAATTGGTATCTGTTATTGGTTCGTCCGACTTATTTTCTTCTATTGGTTCATCCGACTTAGAGTCTGCTTTTGGTTTGTCTGATTTATTTTCTTCTGTTGGTTCATCCGAATTGGTATCTGTTATTGGTTCGTCCGACTTATTTTCTTCTATTGGTTCATCCGACTTAGAATCTGCTTTTGGTTTGTCCGACTTATTTTCTTCTATTGGTTCATCCGACTTAGAGTCTGCTTTTGGTTTGTCCGACTTATTTTCTTCTGTTGGTTTATTCAAACTGGTATCTGCTTCTGGTTTATCCGATTTATTTTCTTTTGTTGGTTCTTCCGACTTAGTATCTGATTTTGGTTTGTCTGACATATTTTCTTCTGCTGTTTCATTTAAATTAGTATCTGCTTCTGGTGTGTCCAACTTATTTTCTTCTGTTGGTTTATCCGACTTAGAGGGTGCTTTTTTTGGGTCCGATTTATTTTCTTCTGTTAGTTCATCCGACTTGGTATCTGCTGTTGGTTTGTCTGATTTATTTTCTTCTGTTGGTTCATCCGAATTGGTATCTGTTATTGGTTCGTCCGACTTATTTTCTTCTATTGGTTCATCCGACTTAGAATCTGCTTTTGGTTTGTCCGACTTATTTTCTTCTATTGGTTCATCCGACTTAGAGTCTGCTTTTGGTTTGTCCGACTTATTTTCTTCTGTTGATTTATTCAAACTGGTATCTGCTTCTGGTTTGTAAGACTTATTTTCTTCTGTTGGTGCATCCGACTTAGTGTCTGCTTTTGGTTTGTCTGATTTATTTTCTTCTGTTGGTTCATCCGAATTGGTATCTGTTATTGGTTCGTCCGACTTATTTTCTTCTATTGGTTCATCCGACTTAGAATCTGCTTTTGGTTTGTCCGACTTATTTTCTTCTGTTTGTTCATCTAACTTGGTGTCTGCATTTGGTTTGTCCGGTTTATTTTCTATTGTTGTTTCATTCGACTTGGTATCTGCTTTTGATCTGTCCGATTTATTTTCTTCTATTGGTTTATCCGACTTAGTATCTATTTCTGGTTTGTCCAACTTATTTTCTTCTATTGGTTCATCCGACTTAGAGTCTGCTTTTGGTTTGTCCGACCTATTTTCATCTGTTTGTTCAATCGAATTAGTATCTGCTTCTGGTTTTTCCGACTTATTTTCTTTTGTTGGTTCATACGACTTAGTGTGTGCTTTTGGTTTGCCCAAATTATTATCTTCTGTTTGTTCATCCAACGTAATGTCTGCTTTTGGTTTGTCCGACATATTTGCTTCTGTTGGTTCATCCAACCTACTATCTTCTTGTGATTCGTCTGACTCATTTTCTTCTGTTGGTTCATCCAATTGACTTTCTTCTTGTGGTTCATCTGATTTACTTTCTTCGGGTAGGGCGTCTGATTCACTTTCTTCCTTTGATTTACCTGAATTGCTTTCTTCTTGTAGTTTCCTTGTTTGGCTTACTTCCTTTGGTTCATTCGAATTTATTTCTTCTTGTGGTTTGCCTTTTTCTTTTGGTTTACTAGATTTGCTTACTTCCTTTGGTTCATCTGATTTTACTTCTTCTTTTGGTTCACCTGCTTTGCTTTCTTGTTTTGGTTTGTCTATTTTTCTTTCTTCTTGTGGTTTGTCTGAATTGTTTTCTTCAATTGCATCATCTGATCTATCTTCTCCTTCTGGTTTGTCTAAATTACTTTCTTTCTTTGTTAAATCAGATCTCCTGTCTTCTTCTGGTTTGTTTGATTGGCTATCTTCCTTAAGCATATGTGCTTTGAGTGTATTTTTTTTCTCTTCTATATCTTTTGCTGAGTTTTTCCTGCTAGCCTCTGTCGATCTTTCTTCTTTGTCATCACTCTCACTTTTTTTTGCCACTTCAAGATGGTTATTGTCAGCCTTTTCAGCTGTCTCTGTGTCATAAATTCCTCTCGAATCTTCGGAAAGTTTTGGTTTCTCAATTGTATGTGCTATATGATGGTATTCATACTCCTCTTTATAATGTCTATGGTTGTGGTGGCTATTGAGGTGTACATCGTCGTACTGATACTTAGTGTGTTGCTTATGGTTTTTTGTGGTGTGTTCGTGTTTGTGTTGGGTAAATGGTTCATCACGCTTCGATTCAGTAGATTTAGACTGACTTTCTGTAGTTAGTAGGGGGGTGGTGATTTCGGTGGTTGTTTGTTTTTTTTCTGTGCTTTTTAATTCTTCTTGCTTAAGCTCTAAGCTATAATAACGGTCATTAGTCTCAGCATCCGGTTGGCTTTTGATATCATCACTTTCACCACTTTTAATGGAAGTAGATTCATCCCACGACGATTTGCTTGCATTGGAACTGTCACTAGAAGACCCTTGATCGTTACTTGCAGAAGTGTTATCTACAGTTCGATTTTCCAAAGACTGGGATAGTTCTGATGCACCACTGTCTCCTGCTGATTTTGAATTCTCACTTGAAGGGGGATCGCTTGCGGATTTACTATTCTCATCTTCATTACTATCATGTAGATGGGACATGTGATCTGGTTCAGACTTGTGTTTTCGTTTGAAATCTGAATTGTCGCTGCTTTCATCACTATTTTGGTCATTCTCCTCTGTTTGGCCTCTCGATTTATTAGTGGGTACTGTCTGCTCTTCCGATGAATCTTGTTCCTCTGGACTGTTTGAGTTGTCAATTTCTTCTGTTGTAACTTCTTCACTAGGATTTGTTTTTCTCTGTTTCTTTAGTGTTTTTTTTCGTGTATGATGGCCATTGTAGTCATTGGGCCCATGCTCTGAACGATGTTTATCCGGATGTTTGACGTAAGGTCGTCTCAGGTCACTCTTGGCGGGTGCTAGAATATAAGCTAAAGGCTTTCCATCCCGCCCCTTTCTGTGTAGCGGTGTGATTTCAACAACATGTTTTTTGCGTGGGTTGCGGTGGGCAGAGGTGCGGAAAGGTAGAACTTGGATTACTTTTTTCTTATGTCCAGGACGATGTTCGTTAGAGAGCCCTCGTTCGATGAGTGGAACTAGGAGCCCGGCAATATTTTGTCGTTGTGAGACGAGATCGGAGTTTATAACTTCTTGTGATTCCGGAGACTCAGGATACTCCAGGGATTCCACGGTTTCCTGGGATTCCCACGACTCAGACGCTGATTCAGAGGAATGCGATTTAGAGTGCGAAGGTGCGGCGCGGGCGTCAACCGAGCGACTCCATAGTATCGCCGGTTGCAGCGCAACCAGACACAAAGCTATAAAAATACAAATTTACACAGACTGAGTATTATTTTACTAACGAGTTTTCTTTTAAGGGGAAATGTAGAGGTAGCTACTCATGGGGTAGTGGCGCTGTGCACTTATTTCAAGCAGTACTTGTAGTTCAAACAAGTCCAAGGTTAGTTTATCCAAACTGTAGTTGGTTCAAATTCATTATAAATAATATTTGAAGCAGAACAATTATAATAAACTGAGTGTCTGTGTACTTGTTAAATGTTTTAGGCCCAAATTTTTGTAACACATAACACATTTCTATATCGCATGTGTCTGTGTCCACTGCAATCAGGATAAAAGCTCAAGACTATTAATTAAAATTTCATACACTCTACAGTAAAATTTAACTTTAGCGTCCCTAGACGCTAGGACCAGGCTATTACCTACTGAATTATTTCTTTCCTTTTAGTCTTATCCACATCATCATCATCATCGGCACATCATAATAGCCATTTTTTATAAAAGATTTAAAAGACATATTAACAATTAACAAACAAACGTGACAAAGTTGGACTTAGTGCCATACAAACCCATATCTATGGATAGGTCTTCAAAAATGATATTGAGGGTTCTAATATCATTTTTTCTAAACTTAAAGTTTGCGCGAGAGACACTTCGAAAGTGGTAAAATATGCCCCCCCCCCCCCCCCCCCCGTAACAAGAGAGTGATAAAACTAAAAAAACATATGATGTACATCATTACCATGCAAACTTCCACCGAAAATTGATTTGAACGAGATCTAGTAAGTAGTTTTCTTTTAATACGTCATAAATCGTAAACCGCAATTTAAATTTCATTCAATCAACTCAAATATTAAAAAAAAAATCATAAACATATACTTTATGCATAAACCGTGAATCACTATTTTCTAATAATAAATCTGTAATAGGTGCCTAAGTAATTAATAGTAATAATTCGCGCGGGCGTGGCTTGATCAGTAGCGGATGCGGAACGCGCAGGGGGAGACTCGTCCTTGATTCAGGAGTGCTTTCCTGGTATTAGCAGAAACCTCAAGTTGAGAGATTTCTCTTGCCTCAAAGGGAAGGACTCTCGAGTAGAGTTAGGGAACTTATCAACAAGATTTTGCTCATATAAGCATTTGAAGACCTCTTTTTCAGCAAGGTCTACTGGCACTCCAATAATATTGATCCTAGGACGACGTTTTGTGAGCTCTTCAGCGGTAACGATGCAAGTTTCTCAATGTCTGCTCTGGTCCCTATACTAATGAGAACACCTCCATTTCATACTTTCTTCACGCCACGAGCATGCATTATTGTTCAAGCAGCATAATTGTTCGAGTGAGATATTTTTTTGGACCAGAGATTTAGTTAGATTTAGTTAGATAGATTTAGTTTTATCATTTGGATATATCGCCAGAGAGCTTAAGTTACTTGGTCGGACAAACTTATCGGCACCCTTTTTGACCATGTCAGCAATAGAGCTGTTGATCAGAGTTCATTTTACCATCATCGACGAAGGCACAGACTTCCTTCAGTAAGGCCTCGCCATCTATCCCTGGATTTCTTTGTAGCCCTGGGTTAGACATACTGTCACCATTTCACTATTTACTTATATAATGTTATACCATATAACTGAGTTTATGCACAAAAGGTAAGCAGTATTTAATCGGGACACACTTCACGTAGATTGCTTAAGACACAAATTTCTATTATGTTAAAAATAATTTTCTAGTTTACATATTAACGTAAACAAAAACTCGTCTGCTTAGTCAAGCAACTGAGATGAATGTTTACGATTAAAGCGAAAAGTTTAAATTTTATATATTTTTTTATGACACAGGGGGCAAACGAGCGAGCGGATCACACCGATGGTATGCGACTACCATCACCCATGGACATTTGCATCTCAGGAGTCACGAGTGCGCTGCCAGCTCATTACGAGTACTTGAAGCCTTGAAGTACGTTTTGTAATTTACATGTTTATGTAAGATAATAATTCAGATGTAATTGTCAGTATTAGATGTTGACCGGTGATGTGTGAACTTTGATTTTTGATATCGATAATTTATATTACGGAAAACTGTTCATACATCTGGTGGGAACAGCGCTCGGTACCCAACGTAATCCTCTGCACTATCGCAAGTTATTCAAGTTCATCAACTCGTATTTATCAAGTAAACTTAGATTAGTGTCGAAAATATTTAGTAAGTGGATGTCATGTAACGGTACTCACCTAGCAGCAGGTTCATGAGTGGGAGGCGTGTGCGCACCTCCGCCCTCCGGCGCCCAGAGTATATACCCTCGACAGTCCACTCCCCTCACCCCGCAACTGCATTGTCGCTGTGACTGATGTCTGATGATAAGGGTCACCGCACACAAACACTTTTACTTCGAAACACACAGTTGTAGTTACGTGGCGTAGAAACGTATTTATTTTATGACTAGCTGACCCGCGCAACTTCGTCTGCGTCTCTCAATAGTAATAAATTTTCTCCGTTTTTGAAACATTCTTCATTGGTGCTCCGCTCCTATTGGTCTTAGCGTGATGATATATAGCCTATAGCCTTCCTCGATAAATGGGCTATCTAACACTGAAAGAATTTTTTAAATCGGACCAGTAGTTCCTGAGATTAGCGCGTTCAAACAAACAAACAAACAAACAAACTCTTCAGCTTTATAATATTAGTATAGATTGAGGGGTTAAACGAGCAGAGGGGTCACCTGACGGTAAGTGCACACCGCTGTCCATGGACTCTTGCAGCTCAAGAATCACAAGTGCACACTCTTTGAGTGACCCCCCAGAATTGCTCCCAGTTGGGTTGGTTATTACTATTATCTATAGTAATCTATACTAATATTATAAAGCTGAAGAGTTTGTTTGTTTGTTTGTTTGAACGCGCTAATCTCAGGAACTACTGGTCCGATTTAAAAAAAATCTTTCAGTGTTAGATAGCCCATTTATCGAGGAAGGCTATAGGCTATATGTCATCACGCTTAGACCAATAGGAGCGGAGCACCAATGAAGAATGTTTCAAAAACGGAGAAAATTTGTTACTATTGAGAGACGCAGACGAAGTTGCGCGGGTCAGCTAGTCTTCTATATCTTCTTAGAATAGAATAAAATAAAGTCGCTTTTTTGTGTTGTACGCTTAGATATATAGCTAGATAGATAGATAGATAATAGATAATAGATTTAGCTGGAGACCACACATAGAATTGGCATGTTCTAAGTAAGTTTTACATCCTCAAAAGAATATTAGACCGACGTGCTTTGTTTATGGTGTACTATGCACTAGCGGATTCAATTATTAGTTATGGGCTAAGCTGTTACGGACTAACATTTAAAACGTATATAGAGGAAATTAAAAAGATACAGTTAAGATTTTTAAAAATAATAGTAGATAAAAGAATAAGGAAAAAGCACAAAGATGACTATAATAAGTTATTTTCCGAATGTGCCATCATGCCAGTCAATGAAAAAGTTAAATATTTAATAGCATTAGAATCATATCATAGTGAAGAATATAAGATAAAGAAAAAATATCATTACAGTGTCAGAGTAATAAAGAAGGGAAAATTAGAGCAGTTTAAAGTAAATAATTATTATGGGGAAAGGACCAGGAAGTATGTAGTACCAAAGTTATGTAATAAATATCAAATACTAAGGGAGGACAAGAAAATAAAATGTAAGTTTAAACTAAAACTAAGACTAAAAGAAATATTTGGATATGGCCATAGATTAAAACGCGTTCATAAATAGGGAAGCACACATATTTATGTGTTGTTTGTCTTGAAATTATTTTTAACCGACTTCAAAAAAAGGAGGAGGTTCTCAATTCGACTGTATTTTTTTTTTTTTTTTTTTTGTATATTTGTTACGCGATTACTCCGGCAATTATAAACCGATTTGAATAATTCTTTTTTTATTTGGTAGGTCATACGTCAGAGGTGGTCCCATTGTTACCAGGTCAGGATCTGATGATGGGATCCTGGGGAAATCGAGGGAAACCCTCAAATTTTGTAGGCATATACACTGTTTATCAGAAATTATCTTAATCTATGTAGATTTTTGCATCTAATGGTCACCATCTGATGTTGCTGAGCTGATGATGAAGCTGATGATGAATGGTTTAGGAGTATGGGATCTCTGTAACAAAATTATGTAATACCATCGAATTTGAATGTGTTTGAGTCTAATTAATAAGGGCTCCGATCCTATGTGATATTCAGGGTCTGATGATGGAGACGGTAAATAGCCATGGGAATTCTGTAATAAAATAAAGCAATTCCGCCGTGTTTGTGCTCATTTGATTCGTCTCGACTAGGAGCTTCATGCTAGTCGATTTTTAACCAACATCAAAAAAGGAGGGTTTTTGATTCGACAGTATGTTTTCTTTTTAACCGACTTCCAAAACACAAAAGAAGTATGTTTGTTCCGCGATTTCTCCGTCAATTGTGGACCGATTTTCAAAATTCTTTTTGTAATCGAAAGGGTATGCTCCCGAATTGGTCCCATTACCACCAATTCAGGATCTGATGATGGAATCCTAGAGAAATCGAGGGAAACCCCACAATTATTGGGAATTTGACAGCCCCGACAACGTGTTTTAGCTACGAGTATTTCTTTAGCCAAACAAACCATGGCAAACGTCAGAGACTGCGCGATGTGATGCTCAGAGAACTTGCAGTATTTATGTCCCCATAGTAATTAAGAAGAAAAGGTTGAAATTTTGTATTCTGTCTTGTTAAAATAATTCGGATAGACGTTTAGTTGCTATGGATGGCATCGCATTTCGTTTGTAAGTAATTTTATACTTAATTTATTAAAATAGTTCTGGAAAAAACTCTTAAATTTTGTGTGGGTCAACTTTTTAAGGAGAGGCCTATGTCCAGCAGTAATTAAATATAATATTTAATATAATCTAACAAACTACAGTTTGTTACTATACATTACGGTACGTAGTGTTTTAAATATCGTACTTATCTACTCATTACAAACATATCCTACACTAAAAATGGTAAAATAAACCCTTTTAAAAAAAAAGTTGAACCGACTTCAAACAACACCGACAAAGAGCACTAAAAATTAAAAAATAATTACAAATCTAAGTAAAAAACTATAATAAGTACCCTCAATGTAACAGGTAACATTATAATACCAATAGTCCCTTCTAGTCTGTTTGAAGTCGGTGCCAAGCTCGATGCACAATAAGTAAGACTGGTCTATGTCAGTTTTATATTAGCACAATGAAAAATTAAGCATTCAAAATAATTCTAATGAAACATCGAAGATTTTGTTAATTAATAAAGACCAACCAGATAAATTACGTGCGCAAATTTATCAACTACTTATTAAAGCATTCAAAATAATAATATAATTGGAGATGTGCGTCCACTTTAGCTCGTTCAACATGTTTTGCGCAGCATGAAGACTGTTGCAGCTGCCGCGCTACATTCTACCATGCCTATCAAGCACCTATTTGGCTTGGCACCGACTGCAAACAGACTAGAAGGGACTATTGGTATTATAATGTTACCTGTTACATTGAGGGTACTTATTATAGTTTTTTACTTAGATTTGTAATTATTTTTTAATTTTTAGTGCTCTTTGTCGGTGTTGTTTGAAGTCGGTTCAACTTTTTTTTTAAAAGGGTTTATTTTATTCTCTTTTAAATATTACAAAAAAATATGTCTTATTTACGAAGTTATTTTAAACAATACATTATTATTCTTTATTTAATTAAATACGTTACGTACGGCGGGATAGGAGCGGGCCTATAAATATTGCAATTTAAGATGTCCTGTAGTATATAGTTCTATCATATTAATAGTATAATTAATTACTCCACACTAACACCACATTAGTAGTATTAGTAATTTCTACATTGCACCCGTTAATAAATAATTAGCATACAGGCTAAGGCATTTTAACAAACTGTTAAGGAATTTTATTGTATACTGTAAAATATTCTTTAATTAAATATTGGAGCTGTCTTGGCCACCAAATTATTATAGAAAATGCGGATGAAATAATAAAATAAAGTGTTGTGTTGGTGAGGCGTAAATTTATATTTTAAAAAAATTAAAAAATGAGGCGGTTCTCAGGGTGTTTTATGTACTTTTACCTCAGCACTCCTTCACTTATGAAACCGATTTCATAGAAAAAATACCACCCTCAAAGGTGGATAAGAAATTGATTAAGAAACCAGTTGATAATAATTTATCACGATTTAGATTCACTGAAGTTGGTCACACTTTATTATTTATGTCTTACCCAATTATTGTAATCACAGGAATATTGAACGACGTGTCTTTGTAGCCGCTTTTCTTCTCAGGCGGACTACTCACCGGCTGACCCAGTGGAGAGATTCAAGAGATTACCTCAGGGCGCCTTGTATGAGAATAGAAGTGTGTGCGTGTGGGAAACCTATGGGACTCTTTAGAGGAAAACAACTTACACCTCAGTTATACATACATGTATATTTCAAAAAAAAGTAGATCAAATTTACAATAAGAAATTAAATAAATTAAACAGTGTGGGTACAAGAAAAAGAAAAAAAACCGCAGCGGAGCGCGTTAGAGCCGAGCTGATGGTGCTCGGTGCCTCCTCGTCGTCCCTCCAGGAGGTTACTTCCTCTTCCGCCCGAGTCGGCTATTTATATTAGATATGGATAAAAGTTTAACAATTTGCAATTATAAGTTTAAGTACGTAACTCTTGGGTACGGCTGTCCGCTTGCGTCGTGAGCCGCGCAATCACCAGCTTTGCCAGAGGGTACCGAGAAACTTGAGTCTGAACCAGAAGGTCACAAAAGAGCAAGCACGCCGTCTGAGACTGACCGTCTTGACCCCGAAATCTGGGAACCTACGAATGGATTAGCACTCATATAATTAATCAGGTTTCAGAAACAAATAGGTTTAAGAAGAATTTAGACAATACTTACCACTTTAGTGGGTAGATTTAAACAGACTACATATTACGAAATTCAAATTACACGACAATCAAAACACTATTTAAGGTTGAAAGACACGAGACAGCAGAGTGTCTCTCGTGGTAGAAAGCCGGACTTATATATCCTCGGTTCAGGAATCTTCCAGAAATTAACCCCTCTTCAACATTTTACTTTGACATTTAACATCAGTGAAAGAAAACAACGCTAACGAAATCAAAAGTAACTTGCTTTCCACCATAGCTGAACATACATCAATACCTATACAATTTGTAATGACAGATTACCAGAACAGATAAAAAAGTAAGTCTTTTTAATTAATCCATCATGTCTCAAACCAACGCCATCTAGTGGTCCGAAAGTGAACAAAGGAGATCAATACCGTAGCTACAAACTACTTTAGATAAATCAACAACAAAGAGATGCGGCCAACAGGTGTCGCTTTTATCAATACCGTACGCATTACTAATATACCAAAAAAATAACTGTTACAATCTCGTCAAGGTTACCAGGTGTCCACGTGCGAGAAGAACCTCCCCTAAATGTGGTGGTAAGTGTACGTCGTTCCTAACAATTAATCAGCGCGGCGTGTCTAAGTGCGCGGCGTGGCCGATGTGCGCGTATTGCTCGCGGCGCTAATCTGGGGCGTGCGCGGGCGCAATTGGGCGCGACATGTGTCGGCGCCGATCGATCCGACACGCGCACACACATTTGCTTACATTCACACCGTCTTGTGGATCCACCTATTTATTGTTTACTTTTCACTTAAGGAACTTATGAAATAAAAGATTTATTTGTGAAGTAAACAACAGACACTCACAGTCAGGTGTCCGCTTGTTTACCACTTTTGTATCAAAAAGAAGTTAGAGGCCACAGTTGAAAGTGTCCCGTAATAATGAATGGCTGTCTCTATACAACACTTAGTCTTATAAATATACTAGTTATTGTTTGACAGCTACTTACCGCCAGCCACCTGCAGAAGGACATCGCGTGCTAATTGCCAATATGTTTCTTTACTTATCTGTTATCGTAGAAAAGAGCTTAAAACTTAGATGTAAAGACAAGTGTGTCCTATTTAAGATAATTAGGTGTAAAAGGACGTGACGTAGTGATGACTATTGTAAGAGGTAAAACTTTTTATTAGTTAGGTCTATTTTCGAAATAATATTCTTGACACTTGGTTTTTAGGGTTCCGTACCTCGAAGGAAACGAACCCTTATAGGATCACTTTGTTTTCCGTCGGTCCGTCCGTCTGTCTGTCTGTCAAAACCTTTTACCTCAGGAACGCGTGGAGGTATCGAGTTGAAATTAAAACCATATATACAGGTCTACAGTCCCTTGAAAATGTAAAAAAAATCTAACTTCTACTTTAACGTAAAAGAAAGGTACGGTCGTTTATGCCGCAAAAAACGCATATTTCGACTGTCAAAGTCCAGTCCCGTTGACCTAGAACTATGAGATTCGGCAAGTAACATCATCTTATACCACAAGTACAGGGAATAATATGAAAACTATACATTTGTAAATAAATCATCAAAATATAGTCTTTATTTAAAGTAATCAATTGTCGAGGTACGATTTGACTTATGGAACACAATTTAAGTACCTAATTATAGGTTTTGGAAACTGAATTTCGGAAAAAGCTCGATAAAAAGGAAGAGTCAATATGTACCTACAAATTTGTACGGAACTCTCGGTGGGCGAGTCCGACTCGCACTTTTCCGGATTTTTTATTTTTGTTAAGCCGTTCTTAAGATACTAACAAGTAACTGATAAGAGGGGGCGGGGAGCGGGCTTGTTTGAAGGTGTCGATGATACTGCCACTAACATGGCATCTGCCTACCCTTATCTCAATTTTATTTGGGGTCGGCGCAGCATGATTCCTCCTTTCTTCTCTATCATGTCATATATGGAACAATATAAATGACAAAAATGTAGTTTACTTAATGAAGAAGTGGAAGTAACGGGCTGTTGTCTTAGCCACTTCAGATGAAGAAAAAAGTAAGACCAATTTGTTTTAAGCTCAAGCTAATCATAATTTACACACATTACATACTTTTTTTTAAAAAAGAAAACTCCCGCACTAGTAATATATCCTGTCACGGGAGACTTTACAAAGAACACCCAGACTTAGAATGACAATTTGTGGATCACACAAAGTGTCGTCCCATGTGGGGATCAGACCCACAACGGGAAAACGGAAACCACCGTGCAGTTCACGTGAGAACGTGAGCACACGTGAGCACATTTGCAAGTATATAAAAATACACCACATGAGTCAGACAGGGATGTTAGCTCAGCGCATTCATGTCGGTTTGACCAATTAGATCTGTATCGAGAAATGTTAATGCTCTTAGCAATGCTTCAAAGTGTGCGATGTATTTGTTTAAGGGTTTTTTTGTTTTTATTCACCACTAAAATAACAAACACGGATTTGACAGCACTGATGGCGTAGTGGTTTAAGTGGTCGCCACGCCGCTTACTACTACGCCCGCGACACAGGAATATATTCCTAATGCGGGCGTTACCTTTTAAAAAAAACAAAACAAGCACGTTTAGACAAAGTGGAAATAATGCAGCATCATTAAGATTTGATGAACAAATATTAAGGCACACGAAAGTAGCACGTTTTGAATCTTTTATCGTGTTTTTATTAAATTAGATGCACTTCTGAACTTGAAACATAACTTACTCATAATTGTCGTATCGAATTCAAACCAGTTTAGACCGTGGACTCTGAAGGCGGACAGTTTAACCTTTCACTACATTCGTTACTCAATGTTACGGTTCTCACTCAATATTATTTATTTTGGTGAATTTAACAGACTGCACAAGACTTACCGTTCAAGATTAGAGAACGAGAGAATATTCGCTTTTAAACTATGTTTTTTAATTATACCTAATAATTTCCTCTTCGATGCAACACGAAAGTAGGTTTTAAGTGCTACATTTTGAACAAATGTGCAATTCCTCAGCGTGAAGAAACAGCTGGTAGTGAAATAAAACAAGTGTTCAGTAAAGTTCGTGGCATATATTACTGATAGTAATGTTACACAGCACATTTGTTAAAGAACACAGGAATACAACACAAACATGTACACATTTTGGTACAAAATGCACAAAACATTAAATCATCGATTGTCACAGTCTTCGACGTGCGTGGCTATGATCAAGCAATGGACGCCACTATTGCGTTGATGATCTAAAATTATTATTCGACTAAGAAAACAAACAAAACATAGCTACACCAACTAAACTTAAAACTAGCCGGTCTCTGGTGACGCTGAACACATTTGACATCAAATCAAGAATTGACATCAAATAATTACACAACATAATATACATCGATTCATTGACTCTGTTTGATGTATATTAAATAAGAAGAAAGTAAGACTTAGTACATACATATAAAAAAGCGTTGATCTTTTTATGTGAAAGAAGAATCAATTTTTGTAGTTAATTCAATACACATGCTAAAGCGTTACATTCAGCTGAGTTAAAGGTAACATTCTCTTGGGTTCTTATCATAATGATAAGTCTTTGAATAATACCACATCTCTCCGAAGTACTGTCTTCTTCAAAAGAAATTATATTTATATTAAATACAGATGCATACGTCGTGTGACACTACCACCAGCACACACGCGCCCACACACACACGCAGCCACGTCCACACACAAAATATATGATTGGTCGAAGATTTAAATGTTAACGGTTTTCGTACGTTCGGATACACGCACTGCTCGGATACACACACGTGCAATATATTTCCATTTGCTTTTAATTTACCAATTAAAGAAAATAATAAACAACTAAATATGTTTACAATATCCAACTACGACGCGGACATCTTGGATATGCGTACTCTTTTCAAGAGACTTTTACTTCATATATATTAGTATAGCTAGAGCTATAGTATAGCCAGAGCTATTTGATGCACGTCCCATGTCAAATGGCGGTAAGAAGTCGTCTCGCAAGTGTTGAGTGACGGGCTCGATTGGCCCCATGGTGGATATTATATCGTACAGTGCGGCATTAAACTAATGCGTGTATCGCAACATCGCGTGTGCAGTGCTTCACTTCACCACGATTACAACAAATTATAACATGGACTTTACAAACACTGACAGACATCCAGCTGTCTTCTTCTTCTTAGTTTTCGAGAGAGTTTGAAAGATAGACTTTTTAATTTAAACATTTTGTTAAAGATCAATTATACAAATTTGCTTTTATGTTATTCCGAAATGCTCTCTCTAGGTCCAGCGTTAAGCGCTCCTGACTACCAAGCCCAAAGTTGTGGGTTCGATCCCCGCCCAGGACCAATACTATATTATTTGTCCTGCTCTGAGTGTAAGTAATCCTTAATATGCATATATTTTGTAATGCATGAGTATGTTTATCAGCAGCCTGGTTGTCATAGGACAGGCTCTGCTTATTTTAGGATGTGATGGCCGTTTATCAGTTGTAAAAAAAAACATTTTGTAAGAAAATCATAAAATTAGAGGATAATTTATTATGAACACGCGACTCATAATTTATTCACGCGCTTTCGAATTAAAAAAGGCGTGTGGTGTCGTGGGACACCCGATAGGAACGAAGTTGTGACGATCGAGTAAAACTGATTTGACACGATTTTAATTACAACGCCATCTATGAAAGCGGCTATTACCTACATATTAAAAACAATTAAAACAATTTATACATTGGTAAAATCTCCTTGCGAAATGATTTCCTATCTATTCGATAGATGGCGCTGAATGTCTGACAAGATGACACGAAAATAAAGAGCAAAAAGCCAACATCACGTGGTATTCCCAGGCGGTCACCCATCCAAGTACTAACCACGCCCGATGTTGCTTAACTTCGGTGATCGGACGAGAACCGGTGTATTCAACATGGTATGGACGTTGGCGAACGTTAAAGCAAATTTAATGTATGGTATCCACAGTTAGACGTCAATTTATATTAAAAGTGTCGTTCCAAATTTTCGTACGAATTTTTTCCGTCTAGCCCCCTTTCACAACGCGCGATAAGGAATTTCGTTCCAATAATCAAAGTGAAGTAAAACACAGCACATATACACTTAAACCTAATTAATTCGAATAAGGCTCAAGATGAAAGAGTCATAAGATATTTCTACAACATGGCAAGTTTCAACAAGATTAGAATTTTCACTATTAATATAACATGTTCAACATGATGTGAGGCTAAGCTTCATAAGACACTGTCCTGTGAGGACTTATACTCGTAGTATGTGAGGCAAATGTCGGCTACCGATAACTGCACAGAACTTGGTAGAAGTTTGCAAAGATCACAAAATGAGTGTTTATCTAAGAAAGTGTATAGGTAGCACAATATTAATGCACATGGCCTAAGAATCACAAGCTTCGATTCAGGAAGGTTCTCACTGGTAAACACAGTTTTACTTGCTGTATATTTCGGGGATGGCCGCCGGCGATGAGAGTCGCCTGATACATTCACGGCAAGACACCCGCCGTGAAAGTCGGTAAATCAGTTTAAAAATAGGTAGTTTAACTGCTGCATGTCATAATTCACAATCATTATAAAATTGCCAGCTTTTATTAAAAACAATTTTATACAAGTCAATAAAAAACCTAAATGTGCATTGAGACCAACTTGTCAGTGTCAATAAAGGACAATGGCAGGTCCCCATACATAATTTTATTTGAACTGAAATGTTAGCGTTTAAATATCAAAAAATCCTTAACACTTGAGAATTAATTCTTGACCATTCTCATATCAAAATTACTTGCGAAAGAAGTCTAGGAAAAAAGATATTAGATTTTGAATGTTACGAGGTTAAGTACTAACATATTGTTAATGTTTTGTTTGAAACTAGATGGCGTTGTGTGTCAGATAGCCGAAAATATTATTTTCATTATTATTACAGTATATGAAATAAAAAAAATAAAAGCTTATCATCTATTCGAGAGTACTAAATTAAACAAAAATAAAATAACAAACGTGGTGAGTCCGGAACTTGACAGGATCTAAACCACAGATTAAGAGATATGTACTAAACGACGACGTATCGACATTTTGAAAATATCGATGTATGTCTATTTATGTGCCGTTATCAATGACAATTTATTTTTCTCATCACACTGTGTAGTGGAAAATAACGTAACTATATTCCATTTCTTTAGTGTGTTTAAAATCGTTTAAAGAGAGTCAAAAATATTTTAAATCATTTCTAATTATGTTGATTCAGTCACTCTACCGTACGAGTGAAGACGTGGGCAGAAGCAAATTCATAATCATAATAGTGAACCTTCGGTAAATATTTCAGCCAAAGCTATAAGAATCGATTATCGATAAATTGTTCCATAATATAATATTGCCACCACGCATCCCTAGTCAGTTATACGTGATGGCGAATCTGACATAACGTACTTAGGTCAAATAAAATCTTCAAAATATCTTATCTCTTATAAGACTTATACAACACATGGTGGTGTAATGATAAATCATAGAAAAAAAATTGATTAAGTTTACTGTGACTCGATTTTTTAAACGCTTAAGTTTTAGGTAAATATGTTTCTGTCATTGTTCTTTCTAAATGTACAGTATTTATACCAAGTTGGAAAAACAGCTAAGCTAACTAAATTCAATGGCCGCAGTCCTGGGAAGCTTGTGAAACTGTCGTGGGGTTGCACTCGTCAGACATGATTACAAATTTCAAGGATCCACCATATTTGTTCTGTTCCACAAGCAGTTTATCAAAGCAATATTTCGAAACGGTCGAATGTTCCTATAGAGACATAGTTACATCTAGGCAGGTACTCAAGATATTAGAAAGATTGACAAAGGTAAATCGCATGCAAGTTCTAACTTAGAACCCTGTCACAGTAACAACTGGTCAGTGTATTGGACCTCATTATTGGCTACATTCCTTGGTTCGCGGACTGTCCCTGTAAGATCAATATACTTGACCTCACCGGGACATACTTACATATTAATACTTTATTATTTATATAATACTGTGTAGACATAACTTCTTAACACCTAGTTGAGGTCCAATAGTTACTTTCTAAGTTACCAGGCCACTCAGAAAGTTTCGCGGAAAAGAATTATTATGTACGAACATTGAAAGGTTGACTTAACTTTAAAATAGGATTATTTAGAATGCATCTACATCAGGATGAATTGTATTAAACTTAATTTTTAATTACTTACTTAATTTGTCAAGTCTGTTCATAAATTAAGGGGTTCTAAGGTACCAAATATAAAGATTTTTTTTTTACCGAAAACTGAAAATTAACTCAGATGAATCGGTTGTTATACTTAAAATTGTATTTTTTGGTAAAGCCAATAATGTGTACCGATTTTTAGATTGACAAACTTTTGGATTTAATAAAAAAATTGAAGTTTGAAAGAAAAACTTTTCGGTTCCTCAAAATTTACTGAGTGTCCCACAGTCAGTGTCAGTTACACATCACCGATAAACACGCTGGAGTTAGAGTGTTTAGTATCACGTCTCCGGTCAGAGTTAGCTAGCTGCATCACCAAGATAATGTCCAGACAACATATATTTACCAGGAGACATCGTAACGTATTCACGTTTTGCTTCAATTGTATGAAGTTACTTCTCATTTAGATTTTCATAACCAGAGCCGTTACGAGCTGAACACCAACAAACACTAAATAAAATATTTCATAATACTTCCGAGGTTTCGTACGATAGTCACACTGGTCCTATACATTACTTACTTGTATTAGCCCCGAACACGACCAATGGAAATGTAGACCGACTCCAGCATATTTATTGGTAAATATCTATCGATATATTAAAATATATGAATATATTAGTAAGTGACAAGGTCCTACTGCCCCTAGTGGAGCTGTGGAAAAGTTAATTTAGTAAATATAATCTATCTACGTATAATACTGAGTAAGTATTGCTCTTCGTTTCTTTTAATAAAGAATTTATTGTGAAGCAGACAGTAATAAGTGTGTTTATAATCCTACAGTGAAGGACACTTTGGTTTGGCACTTGTGTTCGTATTGTCGCTAGTTGATCGGATTACTTTATGTAAGGCAAGCTCTAAAGCAACCGCTATGTAAAAACGACTAAGTTGAAAAAAAAACTCTCAATAGATTCGTTCTAAGACTAGGAATAAATTTAAACTATTATGTATCAATTCAATGTTCATAAAAACATAAACTGGGATAATTATGTCTTGCATGTCAAGGGATTTGCGTTATTTTGATCCTAAAAAGGTAAACAGTTGCGATTATGTTCAAAGTATCCTTATCCTTATATTTTATGAATGTTATTTTAACTATGACCATACAAGTTTAAAAATGGTGAAAGAACATTCAAAAGGCGTGGAAAGCTTGGCTAATGAATGTTCAAATCAACTACAATCTGACACTTGATTACCACTAAAGCCATTTTGTGCGCATGGCAAGTATAAAATGTTTAGTACTTATTACTATCTGTGACACACATTATTGTTAAAGATTTAAAAGTCTAAAGTATTAACAATTGATAAACTCTATGATAGGAAAAATTCTATGAAATTATGATAGATCTCTTACGCACGTACCCACAACAACTCACATTTATTAATTAACAGTAAAATAGTTATTAGTACTTAAATTCAATAAAGTCGTTAGTTTTGTTTGAAAAATTATCCTATGTCTAATATTATTTATGTTGTTTTAAATATATCATTGCTTTAATTACTTTACATGATTATTTGATATCGCTTATCTCGATGATGTCAATACATTTTCAAATACCTTTTAAGAACATTATTTAGTTAAACTTAGCACTTACAAGAACAAACTAATTGATAAACTAGAAGTTTCATATTTTAGGTGTAAATAGCGTTAGTGATTGTCTCATTTTGTTAATTCTAAACATGGATAAAGCTTTAGATTTATTTTCGACGTGAAATCGCTCTTTAGTTGAACTAAAACTTATTATAAAGTCACAAGAAGTGTATTTCAAGTATTTATTATAAGTATTGTAATATCGAATCGTGTGGCGTATAGTAGATACATACGATTGAAGCACTTATTAAGGCAGATATTCAGAACATAGAATATGTATGTGAAGCCAATCGAAATACTCTTAACTATTGACATAAGGACTGTAACTTTTAATTTATAATATGAAGAAGTCACATAGTAATTAGTAATTAGAAGAACAGAATTCTATAGTGTGAATTATAGGCCGTCTTGGCGGCAGATGTCGCTGAATCACATTTATAGATGATACTTACAATATACTTATCACAATGAGTATTAGCAGTGAAATATTTACAGCCATCAATAAATCAAAGTACTTTATTGAAATGAATTAAATATTTATTGGATGGGAAAAAACACTTAATTATGGAATCGCCTTTAAAATGCGCGATACCCACCTCGTGTTATTTGAATTCGTTCATTTGTTGACTATCTCTTTCTAATACATTAGGTCGATTACAGACGTCTCCATTCAATAGCTTAACATCCACTATGAATCGTTTAGAATCAATATTATAATCGATAAATTGACTAAATTCTAGAGTCAGGGCTTAAAGTTAGCGTAAGGTACACATGGTAGTGCAAATTCATAAGCACAGCGGTAAAGAGTATTGTTAATGAGTCTTAAATTGATGTAAATATGGTACAGTTTGCTTCACCGCGCTTGTTGCGCCGAGCTCGACCTCCGCGAACGACGTTTCACTTTGCGAGTCACCGTCTCCTCCGTTATCTGGAATCCAACCACAAACAATAAATTTAGCTGTGTGAGGTAAAAGAGAAAAGGTTTAAATTGTTTGACCGACTTCTAATAGTATCGACAAGTAGTAACAACAAGTAGCAGTTAGTTAGGGCGTTATAAATATTTAAGAATTGGTGCAGATATTGCTAAACATAGGTCTAGACAGTAGGCGGTGGCAGACGTAAGCGTGAAATGACACTTCGACACTCGCCTTGCACGAGTCTTCTTCGGGAGCGACAGAACTCACTGCACTGAGCTTCATCTTGGCTAGTTATCATAGATGAAATTACTGATGCTGGTTTGTTGACCGTTTTTTCTTTTCTATTAATACTAATAGATGGACTATCACATAACGGCTATGTTCAACTGGTAATCTTACGTAATGATTTTTTTTTTATTGTTCGCATATTACATTTGAAATACTCAATGTTTATGTAGTTTTATTTATGTGTTGTACCTATTATGGTTCCGTACCTCAAAAGGTAAAAAAGGAACCCTTATAAGATCACTTTCTTGTCCGTGTTGTTACCACCGATTTTCTCGGGAACGGGTGAACTAGCAAGTTAAAATTTATACCAGATACTGAGGTCTATGGTCCCTATTAGGTGTATAAAAATCAAGGTCCTAATTCAACACGCTAAAAGATATGAGCAAATGGCAAATACGCCGCTTTGTTGAGTTGAGTGTTGTGGGTTCGATCCCCACATGGGACGACACTTTGTGTGATTCACAAATTGTTGTTCTGAGTCTGGGTGTTATTTGTGTCCGTTTCATGTATGTTTGTAAAGTCTCCCGCGACACAGGATTTATTCCTAGAGTTGTCTTTTTTAAGAAGAAAAAAAAGAAGAAGAAATTTCGATTTTCGGGTAAACTTGTAAGTACCAAAATTTACCCTAATTTTAAACTTTTTTTTTCAGAATTTTCTCTTTACTTGTGCTGTAAGACCTTGCTTATAACCAAAATTGACAACTCTAGGTCAACCGGAAGTGGGTCGAAAACCTGGTAGTTCCTGTTGACCTAGAATCACGAAATTAGGCAAAAAGAAACGTTTTACAGCACAAATAAATAAAGGAATAATTCCAAAAAATAAAAAAAGTTGAAAATTAAGATAAATTTTAGTACTTACAAATTTTCGCTAAAATCTACGTGAAATCTGGGTAGGTACGGAACCCTAGGCACACGAGTTCGACTCGTACCTGACCGATTTTTTTTGTGGTACTAAAATCTATATATTGACAGTTTCAGTTATACTGGTCAAAAAAATGCGACCGCTGGCAATCTCTAGTATAAATTAACACTTACACAGCTAAGATAAATTGGAGTAAAATGAATATGAAAGTAAATAAAAAAAGGTTTGACGTTAGCAGACACTAATAGTACCTGGCATCACAATCATTTCATTGAGGGCCAGTCTGGCGACTGACTCCAGTGGTTTTGAAGTCATTAAATATATCAAGCGCATACTTACACAAGCAGTGACTCTGGCCGGCACGGGAGGAGGTTGTTTCTTATCTATTTTTGTCTCCTTCTTTACCTCCCCTCCCCTCGTGCTTTCAACCACGCTGCTCCCCGCGACGCTGCTATCCGCGTCGCTGCCGCTACCAACACCACTGGTCGTACTGCTTCGTACGCCGTTGCTCTCTTTGTCGCCACTGGTAGAACTCCTTGCACCGCTACACTCCTGGTGCACAGGAGCGTGAGTTTTCGGCATGAACGTGGTAGCTGAAGATGTGGGGGGAGGGGAGCAGTTGTCGGCGGCTGTGGAGCAGGAGGCGCGCGCTGAGTCGAACCTGTGGTGTGGTACATTGCAATGGATTAGGAATACATTAGTAAAATGGTCTCTTTAGATGTTTACGTTGAGATCCTCACAAAATAAATAAAATGTGTTAATTTATAATTAATTATTATTTTAAGCCCTCAAGCTTTACCCCGAAGGGGTAGATAGAAGTGAATTAAAACAGTGGACGTTTTCACCAACTATACTTTCCAACAAACTTACGTGATTGGGGCGAACCTATTGCTGTCAACCGAGCCCATATTTCTAAATACATGCAAATTATAGATAAGTAACACCCAGACACAGAACAAATGACCGTGATCATCACACAACATTTGTCCTTGGTGGGAATCGAACCCACGGCATCTGGAGCAATCAGGATGTGTCTTTTTGTTTGAATCTAAAAAAATATTATTCAGAACAAGATCGATACAAAATTATTAAAACCCGGACAGAATTTTCCCCAAACCAAATAATGTTGCCGATCAGTTCATAAATTATTTTCTTGACGGTTTTTACAGTCTTGTATAGAAGGTACAGGTGTGAGGCATACCGGTGCGTGTCGGCGTGTCACAAGACGGTGTCGAAGGTCTCGAACGAGTGCAGGAGCGCGGGGTCGCGGCTGCACCAGCGCGCCAGCTCGTCCGGCGTCACCACGCCGTCACAGTTGGTGTCCATAAGCTGTAATTTACGAATTCTTTTTTTTAATTCCGAATTTTTTAAGGCCCGCTGTTTTTAATGCCTGTGTATTTCGCACGGTCAGTACTCGACCTCCAACGATTCCAGTGTGATGTTATATAGTTCGCTACTTTGCACAAGAATTGGGCAAAGTTAAATCATATTCAAAAAACCTTTTCATAATACAATCTATTCGGCGATTGCCCAGATAAAGTTAGTAATAAGCTTTATTAGTTAGTTTAAATTGTACAATTTGTACATCAAATTTTATTGGTTTATTTGACGCCACACTGAATTGCCACACGGGACTATATGACGCTGCTCTCAGTACCTACTTCGTCACCACTGCTCTCACATGAAATATCCTGTCGACGTGGTCCTTGGCGGCGGTACTGTGGACGGGCGGCACCGCGGCCCGCCCCAGCAGCTCGTAGATTGCTTCCACCACGGCTAGCATCTCCGAGCGGGAGATGCGTCCGTCGCCGTCCACGTCGTACAGCGTGAACACCCACGACAGCTTCTCTTGGACGGAGCCGCGCGCCACGCGCGATAGGATGTCGAGGAACTCCTAGAACGTTTACAGGAATATGATCACTATTTTTTAGAACGCGGATTAACGTAACGGATAAAGGAAAGAAGTTTAATAAATAACACTGACTCATCTCACGCGCTGCCGTCTGATCCTAAACTAAGCGGAACCTGTGCGATGTTAATCAGACTGGTAAACATACTTAAATATTTCTTTATACCTACATATTATAGATAAACTACACCCAGACATGATATGATCGTGCTCATCACACAATTATTTGTCCACGACCACGGGCTTAGCAGCCAGGATCACTAACTGTTGGATCACCAGGATAGTCACATCACAACACATATCACTCCTAAATAATTCATAGCACCATATCCAGGTTATATCATATTTACAGTACACATCCATACTCCATACTAATATTATAAATGCAAAAGTGTGTCTGTCTGTCTATCTTTCTGTCTGTCTGTTTGTTACCTCTTCACGCTTAAACCGCTAAACCGATTTAGATGAAATTTGGTAAAGATATAGCCCGAGTCCCGTGGAAGGACATAGCGTAGTTTTCATCAAAGAAATCATCTTTAAGGGAATGGAAGGGGGGGGGAGGTTGAATGGGGAATCAATAACCGCTGAACCGATTTAGATAAAATTTGGTATAAAGATACTCTGATTATTGAGGAAAGACATTACTTATTACTTTTTACCGCGATAACCGACATATAAGCGGGCGGAGCCGCGGGCAAAAGCTGGTAGTTATGTACTCTGTGAATGTATGTGTTCTTCATGAAAGTAATTTACGGACAGCTAGCAGACAGAATGTATTATAACAATCAGACACCTTTTAATGTTTTCATTAACGTGTCCCAAAGTGGTGACGAATCTGCACTTAGCTAATTACTAGAAGGCTAATTCGTGAAATAAAAGTTCAATCTCAATTCAATTCCGATCAAACTTTGATCGCACTTTTACCTTTTATAATTCTACACCACCTGGAGGTCGACTGGGAGAGAATGCCCCATGGCATTAAGACCGCCTTTATACTACGTGTGTATTCAATTTTAAAATAAATAATATATTCTCAGTTTAAGCAAAAGGTTCATATTGAACGTTTTGTTACCCAACACATACTCAGTGTCCATTGGCCAATTGATCATTGAACACAGTGTTGAGCATGCACTCTGCTATTCCACAAACAGAGATAAGGCAGATATTCCAATAAACTGCCACTTGCATTCTTTATATTTCAAACTTTTTAGTAAAAAATTTACAAGTTCATAGTTTTTTTTAAGATGTACCTACATAACTTCCACAAAAGCTTTTTATTTTAAAGCGTAAAGAAAAGAAAAATCATACATAAATTTTAGGACAAAGACAATTTTTTATAGAGTTGTGTTAACATTCGTCACATGGCCTGTAATATACCTCCTTCGCGGCTCTGCTGCCCTGATCTCACTAAGTGTCTCGCCCGACCTTGAGACCGACAAATGGTAGTATTCCTTAATGGTCCTTGCTAAATAAGTCTCACAAACAACACACACCACCAAAGGAGTTGGCAAATTAACTGTTACCCCACGTAAATTTATAAAGTTATCCACAAAATGAAATAAATTTTAATTAAAATGAATAAGGCAGTCGCGACTTGATGATAACGGCCTAACTCCTCATTAACGTGCTTTAGTTAGCTTCACTTGTATGTACGAGTAAAGAACTCTTCAAAGCTAATTGTAACCTACTTGTAACAGTCGTATCAAAGAGTTATCTTGGAACTGTTTTGACCAAGGAGAAGGATTTCATTTGATCAAGAAGTGAGTATGTGGAACTTTTAGGTGTCTATTGGCGGCGGTATTTACCATCAGGTGACAAGTAATTTGCCCCATATTAAATAAAATGTGTTATCTCACCAAATTATCGACTGATAGGTTTTCCGCACCGGTAATCACAAGGTAGAGGCACTAAACTCACGCTAGGCTTTTCATTACACTATGATTAAACCTGCCCCTCTCTCTTCTCAAACTGTGTTTGGCTCGCACCCTGCTCTCTACGGGTTCTTCTTCTAATTCCAATAGCCAATTCTCTATCACGAGCCTCATTGCCACAACTGTCGCCTGTTTTGAATTTTTTTTTTTAAATAATTTTTACTTTAAAATGGACAGAGACAAAAAAATATTGTGCCACCGTTAATGTAGAGTCATTGAAAGTTCGATTTAAAACTAAAACATTTAACAATTAAATCAAGATTCCCTGATCTTTCGTTTACATAAATCTGTTATTGAAATGAACGTTAAATATTTTATTCAAATATGTTTCTCTCGTGGACACTATCAAGTGATTGATGCGAGCGCAGATGGTAGATAGCGCACAGCCTCCCTTCAGAACACCGACGTCTATCATTTGTAGTTAATCGACAGTTTAATAGGGGCGTTGTTTTACGATATCGCACAAATTCTAATCCTTAAGCATTAGAGTGAACTTATCTCACTTTTGGTTTACTAAAATGGTCTATTATGCCGTGTGGTGACGGATTAAAAATACATAGTTCCGCACTCCGCAGGATAACAGCACTGCAAAGAGAAGGAAACTTGAAACAAACCCCTATACCAACCCGTCTGGCCAGCGTGGTATAGTAGGCCAAAACCTCCTTTCTGAGGAGAGGCCTATGTCCAGCAGTGGACTAGTAAAGGCTATGGATGATGAATGAAAATGGTATATTTACCTCGTCGTACAACAAACTGATATAGTTTAATCATATCTGAATGAGAGCTAGTTAGAGGTGGCAGCAATGTTTGGAAAAATATTGTTCTTCATGAAATGTTCTTGATTGGTGTCCAGTGAAGTCAGAGTTTTGTTTATTTGTTTCTACGCATCGCCTGAACTCACAAACGTATTTGTCTGTTCTTTTTGTATTGAATGGAAGCCTATGCTATTAGGGGCAGACATTTGACAATAGAAATATTTCGCTACATATTTTTCAATTGTTGCCAGTCACCCAGCACTAACTAACTTACTCTAACGTAGATGTTTTAAATGAAACGGCATTGGGCGTCTTTACGTCTGTTATATTTACAAATTGAAATAAGATTTCACAGCCCATTACATAGGTTATGAGGTTACAAATAATGGCAATTTCGAACATTTTTATTCACTGATTTTTGTTTTACACTCGAGCCGGAAATGAATCGATCATTATTTCATGTATAGTTTGAAAAAACATTAAAAAAATTGTTTCGGTTAAGAAGTGGTAGTAAATTTAAATATTTACATTTATTATGATGAGTTTGTGTTACAATTAGAAGTCTACAATAATATCGTAGTTGAGTGCTGTTTTCCCAGCTAAGCTACATAATAGCCTGTGTTAGGGATAATACAGTCCTAAACCCTCAGAAATGGTGGAAACCGGTGTAGCACGTGTTTTAATTTGAGTTGAGAAATTGTGCAATTTATTGCCGTTTTGTGTGTGTGTGTGTGTGTGCGTCGATTAATGTCTAGTTTATATATGTTGTGTATGGTGATGTGAGTAGTGTATGTGTGTCTGTATGAGTAATGCTTGACTGTTTCTGTGTGAGTAATGGATGAGTATTATGTATGTTTGTGCTGAGTGGTCTGTATATGAAACAAAACGCCACAAAATTGAAACATTTCTGTATTCGTTGCTCTTTAATGTAACAGAAATAATTAGCTTTATTTCAAACGAACAAAACAAACGAAGACCAGAACTTATTAAAATAAAATAAAATATGGCAAACCAGAGAGTACTGTAAGAGAAGAAAAATGTACAAATACAATACATCAGAATGTGCCTACTTCTGTACAAAATATATACAAATGTATAGACGGTACATATTTGATGTGTAATCAAAGAGACGAGGCGCAAGAGCCGCGGCCTGCCATCGTGCTCGTATCGTTGAACCGGATCCAGAGGAAATGGGGCGGCCGGCGCACTATTTGTTTGGTGTATTTTTTCCATTGATGTGTTTGGTATATTGGGTGAAAAATGAATACCTTCAATATATATTTTATGAGTTTCGCTTTCAACGAAGTATTACACATTGAGTTTTTTAATTAAAATCTTAGGTTTTTTATATTATAATGACATCATAACCGTATTTTTGTATTGCAATCATTGTAAGTATAAAAATGCATATATGTAAGTGAAGAGAATTCTTTGTACACATTTTCAGGAATGTGATATTCGAAATACTTAAAGTTTTTGTGCAGAAGAAGTGCAAAAATCTATTCTTTTATTTAAAAGTTTGTCGAAAACGGCTGTACGAAGCTACATACGTACGAGTATGTCCAGTGTGTGTATTCTGTATCATTATATATTAATACAATTACACAGAAGGCACAAACTTGATACTGGACAAACATAAACATTTTTGCTGTCTAATACGTGTGTATGTCGAATCATCAACCATCTTTTTCTCGAATAATTTCCTTCTGCACTGCTTGATTATAATGCTACTAGTTTGTAGACAGGTTAATTATATTAATATAAACTTGAGCTTAGAACAAAATTTCCTACACAAATGTATCTGTTAAAATAGGCACCAACGAGGCGTCAAGTTTTTACGAGAACTTAATTATTTACTTGGTTTTCCAAAGTTGAAGTTTTAGTGAATGTCCTAGTTCTTAGCTGTTTGAAGAAATGGCGCAAAGGACGCTTAGTTATATCCGTTGGTAGGCGTTGCCAAATAAACTTGCAGCCGCCTTATCTATTCAAATTAGGTTTTTTTAATTCGCAATTTTTAAAGAATGTTTGAAACTAGTAATAATAAACTAGGAATCCTAAACTGCATGTGACCCGATACGTACTTGGACGGTTTATTTCATCATATTATATTAACCGAATTCAAAAATTAAGGTTCTTAATTCAATGCTTTTGGTCTCAGAACTTTTGGTCATTCACAAACCGATTTTTTTTGTCATTAAGGAGGGTATACTGCCCGTTTGGCTCTAAAACCCCCCCCCCCCCCCGCCTTCTAAAGGTTGGAGTCCTAAAAAGTCTGACCACAGTATATCTACAGAACCTCGATCCCACCTAGCTAGGTTGTGGAGGTCTGATAGCGGTCGTTCCAGGTAGAAAATCAAAGTTCACCCGTGTCGAAGTAGTTTGGGAAAAAGTTCAGAGGATTGTGATGATGACTTCCCGTTCCGACCTGAATCATTTTTCAAAAGTTAATTATAATTTGCCGTGTGCCATCGACTACAATAGTAATATTCTTTAAGTCGCTGTCAATATTAATTGCAACCTGTTGTTATTCTAAAACTGTTTCTACTTCTAAATTAACCAAACAGAATGCTGCTTACAAGTCAAAGTTTGTGTAATTAAACTATTGCAGTGGCGTTGACCACCGCGCCCAATCGGTTCCCGAACAATACCTGACTGTGGCTACGATTAGAAGTTTGGGTGAACTCAAGCGAATTAGAGAAGTATATTATGTTAAGTTAATATATTCACAAAGCTGACGACTTGTGATACCCGGCAGAAGTTGGGTTGGGACAGATCTTTTGAATACTTTGTAAGTTTGGAAGTCACCTCGAAACTTAGCGATGGTGGCCCTTTGTTCATTTAACAAATATATACAGGGTTACTGGTTAAGTCGAACTAGATACTTTAGGGGGTAGTAGTATTCATTTTTAGGGTTCCGTACCTCAAAAGATAAAAAAGGAACCCTTATAAGATTACTTTCTTGTCCGTCTGTCCGTGTGTCAATTTTCTCAAGAACGGGTAGACCTAGCAAGTTGAAATTTATACCAGATACTGAGGTCTATAGTCCCTATTAGGTGTATAAAAATCAAGTCCTTCCCTCTTCAAATCAAATCAATACCTTTCTATAACATAATGAACAACAAATTAATAAACTTTTTCAAAACATTTCAAATTAAAAAGTAGAAAATATAATCTACTAAATAAATTATGGTTTAACACGCTTGTAACTAGCCGAACTAGTAGTAGGGGAGCCCGTGATGCCGGGGATTAACTCGAGCGACATGGAGACCTACTGCATCTGATAGTTTAGCTAATAGAATGAATGAAAGTTGTATAATGTTTACACTTTCAGCGATGGGAAAAGCTTCTACAGGTTTTTAAAAATGTAACAGGAGGAAAGCGTAAACAAAATATTCCGGCGCATCAGATATTTTGGGGATATGTTATTTGGACCCCAAAAATACTCCTATTGAAAGGTCTGACGATTTTAAAGTACACAAGCTCGTAGCGAATTATCGAAAATGTAAACTGCAAATTTGAAAAATCGCCATTTTGAAATACCTGAGCGTGTGAGATTCTACGCAGACGGTTCAGCTTGATGTTTCTGTCAACCATTAGTATATCCTTTCAATGTTGTACTCCTGGTACTTCAAGTGAAACTGATTAATGAGTTTTTAAGTATACAATCGAAGCTAATAAATACTTTCTTGGCTTTAGGGTGGGATGGACGTGACGTCGCACGACACGAAGTCAAACCCCTTAGCAAGTATCAAGGTCGTAGGGATGAATTATAGATGTCAACTTATATTGGCAGACCAATTTAATTCCATTAAAACCACTCTAAGCTGCACTCCGTATTACAAGCGCTTTGTAATTCTAGTTTACAATTGAACAGATCCTGTTGTACTGGTTACACGTATATTATATAAGAGATCGAGTATAAATTGAGCTCTGCCTTTGATATCGCTTCGAACAACTTTTGCCTACTTCGTAGAGTTCAAGACAAAGTAGTCGCCATGAAATTTCTTCAAACGACTATTGTAACTTGAAATTAGAGATTTCGCCGCTCGATATAAGTACCATAAAATCAATTTACTTGAACGTACCCTTAAAGTCGTACAAGTTTCACTTTCAAAGCGACCGTTCTGTAGAACAAAACATATAATAATCCATTATAACTTGCTTCAAGCAAATGAGTTCAAATTTAATTGGATTTTATCCACGAACACAATATTTGCCATTGTAAATTGACCTTTTTGAATAGTGTAACTAATTTGAACTAAAGCCAAAAAGCTTCACGAAATGATTATGCATTTTGTGATGTAAGAGACAGATATATGAACTGGCATGCGTGTGAGTGAGAGCTGCCCAGACTGAACGGCTCCGGGGCCTATTGTCAGACACACTCATTGTTTCAATTCAACACAAAGAATTGTATAAATACATTAAGTCTGTGTCAGTTGTTCGTTCACGGGTGACTGCGCCGCTCTATATAATTCAAATACTAAACCTCTATACAAATCATGTTCGCCTGGTAATTGCAATTAGCCATTTTACATAACTAAGGCAGCAAACAAACACATAGCAAAGAAAAGACTATTACGTTTTGTGTAATTCTACGTCATATTTATGGTAATTTTTTTGTGTTATACTTTTGAACAAATGAATACAAGTTTTTTCATGTTTTTATTTAGGGCTATAATAGAGGATCGATGAGTGGACCACTTGACTGCAGGGATGGCGTAGTGGTTTAAACGGTCACCTCGCCGCTTCCTACTGCACTGAGTGATGTGGGTTCGATCACCACATGAGACAACACTTTGTGTAATCCACAAATAGTTGTTCTGAGTCTGGGTGTTCTTTGTGTCCGTTTCATGTATATTTGTAAAGTCCCCCGCGACACAGGATATATTCCAGAGATGTCTTTTAAACAACAAAAAAAATGGATGGTAAGTGGCTACCGCCGCTCATGGACACCTACAACTTGCCTCCTCTTGCACCTCCCCCTCCCCTCCTCCCAGAAAAAGGAAGAGAAGTGTTTTATGACTCTGGTAACCAAAGAATTGGTTTTCTTTGAGGTCGTGGTATCACTCCGGTCGAGCCGGAAACCTCATTTGTGAGGAAGCATGGCTCTCACGGTCAGATCGACAGACCAACAGTATTCTGTCCACCTATCTCCGTTCCTGAATAGGAACCCAAACTATAACAATCGCCACTCTCGTTTTATCTAATTCTTCCAAACCAACAAACACACATTCACACATTCAATTGACTGCACGGTTGGCGTAGTGGTTTAAGCGGTCGCCACGCCGCTTCCTACAACGCCGAGTGTTGTGGGTTCAAACCCCACATGGGACGACACTTTGTGTGATCCACAAATTGTTGTTCTGTGTCTGGGTGTTCTTTGTGTCCGTTTCATGTATGTTTGTAAAGTCCCCGCGACACAGGATATATTCCTAATGCGGGAGTTGTCTTTAAAAAAAAAAAAAAATTGTAGTGATTGTATATGTTGGTTTTACACGTTTCATCACCACTGCTTCGCTCCTAGGGTCTGTAGCTTGAGGTTAAGAATTAGCCTATTGTAAGATTTTTGTTCAATCTGTCCGCTAGATCATAAACAAACCTATTTTGATTTACTTTCGGTCGTTTTGAATTCTTTATTTCATTGCCCAGTATAACTTGAACTATACAATGTCAACATATGTACATATGCAGGACCCTTATAGCTTTATGTAGATGACGTTTTTTTTAAATATTTATATCTTCCTGCACTTCTACACGTTAAATATTCCAAATACGTCAGTGAGTCACGTTTGTTTAAAAAAGGTACAAGGATTCTTTACGTACTAGCTTTTGCGCGTGGCTTCGACCGCGTGTGTGATGGTTATCGAGGTAAAAAGTTATGGTTTAGGCGTGAAAGCGTGACAAACAAACTCACTATCACAATAATATGAGTATGGATAGAAGATAGGTAGGTATGCACATTCTGGTTGTATCGAGGGGGGGGGGGGGGAGGGCGACGCAACAGGTAGAGAGGCAACAAACAAAAGGCCATTGAACCTAAGATCCGCTCGTACTAAATAGCTGTACCAGAGAGACTGTAGGTTCGAAATACTACTTACAATTAAGACATAACTTGTCTCCAAAAGGAAGGTGAATTATCTCTTCCTTGTAGTAATATCTACAATAATTGTAACCAAGTTATTGGCTACCAGATTTGTAACTATATAGGTTTTATATTTTTAACAGCATTTAAATAATTCGATTGTATTACCTTTGTTTGTTACCACAAAACTACGTCATATTAGAACCGATTTGGAAAATTATTTTCGTATTTAGAAGGGCTATACTTCCCGTTTGCGTTTCGGTTGTTGCATTGAAATTGACGATTTGTTTTTAAGAGTTAACTATTATAAGTTGAAACATCTCATACACGACCATTTAATCTCGAACTACAGACAGAACGACAGAGCCTGTACTGTGATAACCAGACTCCTGATAAACAAACGTATTTACTTATCTATGCAAATACTACTAAAAACCAGTTTAAATATTTTTTTCGTCTGTCTGTCTGTGTGTTTCTGGTAATCTTTATATCGGCTGGACCGATTTGACAATATTTCCCTATCAGGTAGCTGTCTATATAAGGAGTAACGTAGGCTATTTGTCCTTTCAGAAAACCCTATTAAATTTCGCCCGGCCCGGGAATCGAACCCGACTGGTTCATGTCATGGACTGCAGTCGCGTATCGTGCTACATCACTAAGACGTCGTAAAGAGGTACCTTAGAGAGCTAGGTGGTAATATATAATTATGTTTATTGATACATACATATTACAGTTAAAATTATATCAAAGTGATTTTATTTTACCATTTTGTCAAAGTGATGAATATTACCCTTGCAAAATTACAGTTTTCTATTACTCAAAATGGTTAATATAAACCGCAGAAAGAGGTATGGACAGCCAGATGGCCGGCGGCCTGGCTGTAACAATTCCCAGTTACTGCCATTCCGTGGCAAAAATAGAATTAATCGTCCTTCAAAACATATTTATTTGGTTTAATGAATTGATCATCAGTTGGATGAGTTTAGATAACTCATCAAGACAACGGAAGCTAAAGATTCGTGTATTTAAATGCATCAAATTATAAATCATAAAAATGAAAACTGCAAATCGTATTGACTGAATTTGAATAGGACCTAAGTGATTGCTCGGCCTCACAGAGAACTGCTGTTTGGTAACTGTTTCTTCGCTTTTCACCGAGCGAGTGAAGGTAAAGGTGACCCAACCAGCCCCCCGGCCCCTATAACTCTAGGTTACATGTAGAATAGTGACACTGCTCGTGTAGCATTTAATGGAATATAAAAAAATGTAACTGTGTCAATAGGTGAAGAAACTTCTACTTCACGGATTCGAGGACATGGATGGCGCACTACAGAGTCAGTTAGCCTGTGACGCCGACCAGTACGAGCTGGTCGAAACGACTGGCAATTCGAAGGTATGTTACATTACATGAACCCGTCAATCCCCATATACATCACAACAACAGCATTTAGCTACTGCTGGACATAGGCTAAATAAAATTGGAGTATCTGTTTGTAATATTAAAATAACCGCTTTTTACTAAATGCATATGTATGTTTACACGGTACATATGCTAAAATAACATTTTTTACAATTTTTGTCTGTCTTTCTGTCTGTCTGTTTGTTCCGGGTAATCTCTGGAACGGCTGGACCGATTTCGACGGGACTTTCACTGGCAGATAGCTGATGACATAAGGAGTAACTTAGGCTACTTTTTTTTAGACTAGCTTCGCCCCGCGGCGTTGCCCGCGGTTATAACAACAAACGCGGGTAACACCGCGGGTCTCAGCTAGTTTCTAATATAATCGGGCCTGTTGGTCCAGTGGTTAGTGACCCTAACTGCTAAACCGGAGGTCGCGGGTTCGATTTCCACCCAGGACAAATATTGTATGATGAGCACGGTCATTTGTTCTGTGTCTGGGTGTAATTTATCTATAATATGTATCAATTTAGAAAACATATAAGCATGTTTATCAGCAGTCTGGTTACCATAGTATAGGATCTGCCTAGTTTGAGATCAGAAGGCCGTGTGTGAGATGTGTGAGATATATATTATAAATTAATTAAATGTCGAAAGTTTTTTTTTTAAAGAAAAAAAATACGTGTAGTTACTATTTTTTCCCAATATACTGAACAAATAGAATCACTTACACATAGTGCGTCGCAAGGAGTATTTGTTGCTTCTGTACGTACCTCGAAGTTGACCTTCCCGCTCTGCTTGTGCTTGATGGTCTTGAACACGTAGTGCGCGTACTGCGTCGCGTCTGAAACCAATCACTCACGTTCATTCATCACCACAGCAATTGCTTCTGTCGAGGTTCACACGATCCCCGCCCAACACCCCCCAACAGTGCACTATACTATATGACATAGAGCAACGCAGTGTGACCGTGTTGCTCTCTATGTCAATTGTGATTCAAAATCTAGTATTATTACTTCGTGATTCGTCTCTGAAGTCATTAAACCTGAACAGTGATCATGCCGATATCGAATTCATTGCTCTGTCTACGTAACTACTCGTAAGGATAACATCTCTTTTTAAATTTAAGAAACTTCTATTTCTTCTATACAAATAAATAAAATTGAAGTGTCTGTTTGTAATGTCAAAATAATAGGCGTTTTTCATGCTGACTCGGTTATTTGCACGATACCTATGCCTAAAAACCAGTTCAAATAGTTTTTTGTCTGTCTGCCTGTCTGTTTATTCCGGGTAATCTTCGAAACGGCTTCGAAAAGTAGTAAACTTTTTACTACATGGTAGCTGTCTGTACAAGGAGTAACTTATTCTATTTTTTCTCACAGTAAAACCCTATAAAAAAATTCCTGGCCCGGGAATCGAACCCCCTAACTACCCACTTTTTAAATTCCACGCGGATGAAGTTGCGGACACCAGCTAGTAACAATATATAAATGTTTAGTATACGCTTCGAATACTCAGCAGTTCTGCACCGCAGAGCAATGAGCAGCATGGCGACCGGCGCGTGCGCCTAGACATGGAAGTTATTGCTACCCTAAAATCTTAAATCATATGATGACATGATTCGCTTCAGTCACTGTGATTTCGCTTGTGATTGTAATTTGTTCATAGACAAAGATAAATGCCATCAAAAACAGTCAAAACTATTTTTAACAAAGATTACGACCTTATATTTTTTCTATATTTAGACCTTTTCTGACGCTAGCGTAATAATAATAATAAGTAGCTGAGGTTTGGAAATTAGTCACAGGTGTGATTATATGATTTATAAATCATATTCCATCCTGTCCGCGATCTTTTATAAATTTACGAGCGGCAATTTAAATTAAAAATTAAATCTTGGGTTCAAACGCACTTTGACTCTTAAGTTACAGGTATCCATGAGCGGCGGTAGCCACTTACCGTCAGGTGATCGACGTGTCTGCTCGTCTGACCCTTTACCAAAATAACAATTGTGTGTTAACACGCAAATAACACCATTCCCCAACTGTAAGACCAATACATTATTTATTTAAGAAACAGTTAGTGGTATTTATCGTGGGTGGTTGGTAGTCGGTGTGATCGCGTCGTAAACGGTGTTTTATTATTTGCTTGGCCGGCCCGTGGCCACGGTACTATTATAATACAGTAGTGTAACTTGGCCGCATGATAGAAATAAATGCCTACAGCCGCGCGGTACGTAAACATGCGTTAGGGCTGCCCGTCTCCAGCATTTTAATTATATTTGCCTACTTTCTGTTTCTATTTAGATTTGTGATTGTAAATATCCTTTTTATATAAATAAATGAAATACTTTGTATATTGAATAGGAAGTGTTCAATAAAAATGCGTGTTGTTTTTTGATTGGTAGATTTAATTATTTTATTTTCTTTCTGCATTGGAGGAGTTCAAGTTTCAATTTTCTTTTTCTTGGAGTGTTGCTAGAGAGACTCGTTGAGGTTTGAGTAAAGATTTCATTTGTTGCATTTTCAGTCTGTGTACTATTTTCATTTCCTACCAACGGAGCAGTTTGGGTTTGTTTATCTTCTTTTAGAGATACTCCTGGATCAGTACTAGCTAAGCTTGGCAGCATCAACAATGGTAGGGCATTTTTTTTTAAAGTTTTCTATTTGATGAATGTAATACATCCTCCAAATTAAAATGTTTTTCACAAACTTGGTAGGAACTGAAGTTAGGTTTGTTTTCCAAATCATCTCTCCGGATCAGTTGCAACCATTGAAGACGTCTGAAAAAATACATGTGACACTCTCAGAGACTGCCGCGATAAAGCTATTGCATAACATTTTTTTTTTAAAGAAAAAAATCTGCGTGGTGTCAGGTATTTTTCGTTAGGTTTTGAGAATTTCCTGATTCGGTCACCTATGCAATAGCTTAAAAATCCTTCTATAGAATAAAGAAATGTGCTTTCTCCTTACGCGTTACAACACTCCAATCCTTAGAAACTCCAACACCTACCTACTCAACTAGAATGCAAGAAACAGCTGACGAGTAAGTAACTTTTTATCTCAGCTTATTAACGTCTCTATAAATTAGGTACCTACCTACAACTCAAAACAAAAATTCTTTGGTCATCAATTAATTAATTATTAAAAAGCTGACCAGCTGACTACGAATGTTTTAAAATCACAACCCTCAAACATCTAAATATTATATATGAGTCTAGCTGTTGTTGTTAATACCGAGAAAATGAAACCAGTTTTTAGTGGTATATGTTGTTATTGTAGCAGCAGAAACACTTTGTGAAAATTTCGAAAACTATCTAATGACACACAGACGGTAAAATTTTTTTTCTAGTATTATTCATACACACAGATAATAAACAAATATTATTAAAAATAAAATACCACGTCTTTACTTTGACTTATGCAAAGTAACAAAACACACATGCACCGAAGTTTTAACACAAGCGTAAGTAGGTAGGTACCTACCGTATCCTGATTCATTCAGAACCGCATATAACTACCTATTTCACTCGTCTCAATAACTTTCCATTACTCTATTCGCTTTATTTATTAATCCAAACACCTTTTTTTTTCGTAAGATAAAAGGAAATACTTATCCATTAAAAAGACACACATTATGTACCTACCTACTAGTAAGTAAAATTATTTTATAGTCTTACCTTTCTGAGTTTCCAGGTAATTTAAAAAAACTTAAGTCTGGATGCGTTATTGACGAATTCATAAAACCAAAAACAACACACCGTCCGTTCGACACTGCGGTACAGCCGTGACTGTCTGCGCCCCGAGCGCACCCCGAGATCGAGGCGCGTAGGTATAGCTCGCGTTTCGTCCGTTTGTATGAAGTTGGAGTACTGTATTATAATTGTACCGTGCCGTGGCCCGCGGCCCGTGGCCCGTGGCGCGTGGCGCGTGGCGCGTGGCCACTGATTACATTAAACAACGCGACTTGAACCGCCGACACTAAACTAACCACAGCTTGTACTGTGGGCGCTAGAACATTTATATATAATACTACCTGAGACCCGCGGTGTTACCCGCGTTTGTTGTTATAACTGCGGACAACGCCGCGGCGAAGCTAGTCTAAAAAAAGTAGCCTAAGTTACTCCTTATGTCATCAGCTATCTGCCAGTGAAAGTCCCGTCGAAATCGGTCCAGCTGTTCGAGAGATTACCCGGAACAAACAGACGGACAGACAGACAGACAAAAATTGAAAAAAAAAAATATTTTGGCATATATACCGTGTAAACATACATATGCATTTAGTAAAAAGCGGTTATTTTAATATTACAAACAGACACTCCAATTTTATTTATTTGTATAGATGTATAGATATTGTTGGCCATGAGTTTGTTTGCCCTTTCTTCTCATAAGGCTCACCCCCTTGGAAACGGGCGGTTGTAGATCGGCACAGGCATATCATACATTTTGTATGGGTTTGATTTTTGTTAAATTTATTTGCTTACTATTTGACAAAACAGAGATTGCTGCTTTTGTGTGTGTTGATCTATGACTTTAAAGCCTACATAAAAGACGATTTCAAACAGTTTTAAAATTTTTATGAAACAAAGAGAGTTTGAGTTTGAATTTTTGAAGTGAAAACTTCTTTATTCCCGTTGGGTAGTTTTGAACAACAGAGTATTAGTAGTAGTATTTTATGGGAAAAAACCATTCAACTCTGTTACCGTTGCCGACACCTCTGTTGAAGTGAAAACTACTTAAGGCGCGTTGGACATTTTTTGAGATGGGGAAAAACAATTGAACTCGCGACCCTGTTACCGTTACCGACACCTCTGTATATCAGTTTTTATTTCTTTGTGCATTTTTTTTAAATTTTATTTATAGTATGGGGGCGTACGAGCAGACGGGTCACAATGTTGACAAGTAACTACCGCCCCCCCCCCCCCCACGGGTACATACAAGAGCTACACGTGAGTTGTCATCTTTTAAGAGCCTCCCCCTCAGAATTAGGAGGGGAAGGGTCATCATCAGCCTATCGCAGTCCACAGCTGGACATAGCCCTCTCCCATTGATCACTTAGATTTGTCGTACCAGCTTAGTTAGTGAAACAACTAGCCTGATTACCTCCGAGGGGGAAGAACTGTGAGAAGATGTTCTTGAAAGCCTCTTCATCCACCACGCCCGACGGACACTCCTGAAACAAGTGAACATATTAATAACTAGGTAGGTCCCAGGCACCAGTCACCACACCACCCTCTTGATCAAACTACGGCTTTGATCTGATGCAAAGGTAAAATCGTGGGTGATTGTGATAGGAATAGTGATAGTGATAATGTAATGTATTGTACTAGTCGAGGCCTTTCATTTAATACCCATAATTCGAGGGTTAAAAAATAACTGTGGCACTCCGGGTGGGCTGACCTCGCTGGCCTGACGGGTTGGCATTGAGTTTGTTTCAAGATATCGCTCTCTTTGTAATGCCCTTGTCATGCGTAGTTTGCTCCCTTTGTCGGCTCTTACGTCACCCACGGGATGAATAGGTGACGAGACTCCGTATTCTTAATCCATCACCATACGGAATCTTAATCCGTCACCACCATGCCGTAGTCCAAAGGTTTTGATAGTAATGTAAATCGTGAAAATTTCGATTTCACGACACAGACTCGGTAGTTACTATGTAGTGCGGCCTGTCTCTGCTAGGTGGCGCTGTAGTATGTTTAGCGCCTATGAGTGCACGTCACGAACCTGTTTGAATCCCCGGTACATGAGTTTGATTTCGTGCGCGCTGAACCTAGTGACCTGTGCTAGCGCGCCGGGCGGCTCCGGCCGGTGGCGCACCGGCACGCCTGCTAACACCGACTCCTCGCACTCCTCCTCTGGGGACAAAAAAAAATGCGATAACAATAAATCATTTAGTTAGAATCAGCAGTTCCTTTATACGTATGTATAATTCTTACATACGCATGTCTGTAATAGATCTCCTGAACCGATGAACCAACTTTGATGAAATTTTGTGCTGGTCAGTGAATCGTATAGATTGATACTTGGACCCAGTTGCTAGCGTCACTGTAAAAACTACATGTAAACTTATTCATTGAGGTTTTGATTTATTTGTAAAGACTTTAATTCATTGTTTATTATTGTGGAAATTAGGAGCTCACGAGAGGTTCAAAGCTAAATGGTAACAGAATAGGTTAGTACATTGCAAAGTTAGTTACATAGCGTACCGGATCAGCAAGTTGAAGTGGCAGTGGGCTGGCCATATTAGCCGCAGAACCGATAACCGTTGGGGAAAACGAGTTCTTGAGTGGAGACCGCGTCTCGGCAAACGTAGTGTAGGACGCCCACAGGCCAGGTGGAGTGACGATTTGCGCAAGATGGCTGGCAGGAGCTGGATGCGAGAAGCCCAAAATCGATCTAAGTGGCGTGCAATGGGAGAGGCCTATGTCCAGCAGTGGACTGCGATAGGCTGATGATGATGATGATGAAAGTTAAACAAACCTAGCCAGGTTAGTCTGTGGCAATCGTTACAGAACTATCTACAGAACTTCGATATCGACTAGTACTTGGGTTGTGGAAGTCTGAAGGCAGTCGCGCCGCGTAAAAATCTAAGTGCTAATAGTAATTCTAAAAGCCGACCCCTTAGTTTGGGAACAGTTTCGGAGGATGGATGAAGGACAAAGACTGTAGGCGCACTGATATACTCGTATACATGTACATATAAATACATAAAGTTTCACAAATGTGAAGGCTGACCTTTCTAAATACAATCGGTTTCCTCGCGACGTACGCGGGGCCCCATTCGTACACATCAGTCGAAAGTCACGCGAAGCATTTGTTGGGAAGGGCTCGGACGGGGCGGCTTATTTGTTACACCTAATTAACGCTAGAAGTCGCCACTTACTTTGAAACTGTACCACGGACTTCTTCTAAAAGGTCTCTGCAATATGTGAGGTAGTTTTGTTGTTGAAACTAAATGTTTATAAATATGTTTTCGAGAAACCAGTATTTTACAATTCTTTTGTTGCTTTTCATCGAGTGAGTGAGGTTAAGGGAGCCCAAACCCTCTCCCTTCCTATCGTAATTTATGTACAGGATGTAAGGGACGTCGTAACGAATACTGAAATAGTGTATGCAGACCATCATTCTGAGTCGAAATTCATTGGATTTTTCTGCCGGAAAATTAAACGTTTTATGCAATCAGCTGTCAAAGGTTAAGGTCATTCTGAAGGTACGATAGCATTTTTTTATTTTTGGAACGAAGTTCCTTATCGCGCGTTGTGAAAGGGGGCTAGACGAAAAAAATTCTCACGAAAAGTTGTAACGACACTTTTTATTTTGAATTGTCACTTGTCAGTTATTCAGCGCCATCTATCGAATAGATAGGAAATCATTACTTTACATCTCAGTAAAATTAAAATTTATGTTCTTAGGTTGAGCAAAAAATATTGTATTCAACATCATTTCTCAAGGAGATTTTACCAATGTATAAATTGTTTTAATTAGAAACCAACTGAAAAATATGTAGGTAATAGCCGCTTTCATAGATAGCGTTGTAATTAAAATCGGGTCGAATCAGTTTTAGTCGTTCGTCACAACTTCGTTCCTATCGGGTGTCCCACGACACCACACGGCTTTTTTATTTCAAAATATATAATCACATCAACAGCCTTTAATAGTTCACTCCTGGACATAGGCCTCTACTTAGAAAGGAGGTTTTGGCCCCCTAAACCACGCTGGTAGTCTAAAAAAAGTAGCCTAAGTTACTCCTTATGTCATCAGCTATCTGCCAGTGAAAGTCCCGTAGAAATCAGTCCAGCCGTTCCAAAGATGACCCGGAACAAACAGACAGACAGACAAAAATTGTAAAAAAATGGGTTTTTGGCATATGTACCGTGTAAACATACATATGCATTTAGTAAAAAGCGGTTCTTTTAATAATAGGTCTTTACCTATGAAATTGCCGTTTTGTATGCAATAAGTGAAAGTACTTATTTTTTCAAACTTTTTTATTTCTGTTATTCGAAGTAAAAGTAAAGTAAAAGTAAAAGTTGTCTAAATTTTGGAAAAAGTAATAGTCGGTAGGTGCAAGGTCTGGTGAGTACCAAGCAACCAGCTTTGGTCAATCGGTCGTCCCCACTGCTCCTTCACGACAACGCGCGACCCCATACTGCGCAACAGACAGTCTCCAAGCTGTGAGAGCTGGGGTTGGAAGCTCTCCCTCATCCGCCATACTCACCAGACCTTGCACCTACCGACTATTACTTTTTCCAAAATTTAGACAACTTTTTAGTGGGTAAAAAATTCAATTCCCGAGAGGCAGTACAAAATGCCTTTGAAGAGTTTGTTGCCTCCCGTCCAGCTGATTTTTACAAGAAGGGCATCAATAAACTGCCAATGCGTTGGCAAAGATGCGTCGATTGCATGGGTGATTACTTCGAATATCAGAAATAAAAAAGTTTGAAAAAATAAGTACTTTCTCTTATTGCATACAAAACGGCAATTTCATAGGTAAAGACCTAATATTACAAACAGACACTCCAATTTTATTTATTTGTATAGATATCCATGTATTCAGAAACATATAAATATGTTTATCAGTAGTCTGCTTATCATAGTACAGGCCCTGTTTAGGACCAGACGGCCGCGTGTGTGATGTGTAATTATTATTATAAAGGAAAGATCATGGGAGGGCCTTTAATATATTAGAAAAGTTAAAAAAAAATATCTATACTAATATTATAAAGCTGAAGAGTTTGTTTGTTTGTTTGAACGCGCTAATCTCAGGAACTACTGGTCCGATTTGAAAAATTCTTTCAGTGTTAGATAGCCCATTTATCGAGGAAGGCTATAGGCTATATATCATATAGCTAAGAGCAATAGGAGCGGAGCACCAATGAAGAATGTTTCAAAAACGGAGAAAATTTATTACTATTGGGAGACGCAGACGAAGTTGCGCGGGTCAGCTAGTGTACATATAAACAGAGGCGTGTTAAACGCCCATCTTTGACCGTCCATAATATCATTCCCACGTAATAGGGACGCGATAGGAACAGATTAGAAATAGGGATTTTAATATAAAAAGGAAAGTTGTTTTGGGAAAGCAATGTAAGGAAAAGAATATTGTTTATAATGAATTGGAGAGTGTGAGCCAGAGCTCGGGTGTAATTATTGGGAATATTGATCGTTTTGTGTTGTTTGATGTCAACGACCAATATAACTTGAACTGTCATTGTATAGATTTTGGTACCTCAGCAGATAAATATCTACACAGCCGTTTTTACATAATATTTAACTTTATAGCATATTAATAAATATACTCGTAAATATTTCAGACAACAAAATAGTTTTAAACTAAGCAGAACTTGTACTATTAAAGTTAGATTGACCGATAGGATAATTTCTACCTTTTCTTTTATAAATTCATACACATTGAAAACACTCAAACTCCGAAACAGTTATTTGCAGATCATTTGGTCCGACTCACAGCAGTCGCATAACCTAAGCACAGCAGTCGCATAAGCTACCACAGCACCATCACATTGTTTAATTTTCAGCTTTGCGTGTCAATTCGGGGAGGACATGAAATAACATGGTCCAGGTCCTCCCAGACTACGGCACCTGAGGCCGGTCGTAGGGGTTGTTTTTTAGTGGAATCACCACATACTCCTGGCTTCTGAGTCCCCGAGGAGCAGGAGATCCGAAAGGATTGCCCATCCCGACAAAAAAAGAAAAGCTTTGCGCACTTCAACATATAAATAATAAGTTTTGATGATAGGCGTCGAGATTTTCAGTCTGATTGTACCGACAATCGATGCGACGACAGACCAGGGGCTATTGTGGAGACGAACAAACGTACGTATTAATATATAGATATATTTAAACGTCTGATAAAGTTTAAAATAACGATAAATAGTCTTTCCTTGACAACTCGTCGAATCCTTCGCTGTGGGACACTACAAAGTCTCCATAAGGTCAATTCTTGTAATAAAAATTTAGTTCCAATCTACTCTCTATCTACTGTAAGTGACCATTGCCGCCCATAGACACCTATAAGTGAACGGACACGAGAGCCCTGACTGCCCCGTTTTGCGAAACACGCACCGACTTTCTAAAAGAGCGTGGTATCACTCGAGCCGACACAATTGTACCAAAGCATGAGCTTCCCATCCATCAACAAATTGACCTTTTTGATATGTATACACATTATAATTTGTATTTAATATATTTAAACTGTATTTAATATAAAAAATCAAGAAAAAAAAATCTCAAGTCTCAATCAAGTATAAAAAAAAAAACTAATTCTGTAAAAATTTCAACCTTTTCTTCTTAATACAACAAAAATTACTGTGGTGACATAAATACTGCAAGTTCTCTGCGCATCACATCGCGCAGTCTCTGACGGTTGCCATGGTTTGTTTGGCTAAAGAAATACTCGTAGCTAAAACACGTTGTTGGGGCTGTCAAATTCCCAATAATTGTGAGGGTTTCCCTCGATTTCTCTAAGATCCCATCATCAGATCCTGAATTTGTGGTAATGAGACCAATTCGGGAGCATACCCTTTCGATTACAAAAAGAATTTTGAAAATCGGTCCACAATTGACGGAGAAATCGCGGAACAAACATACATAAAAAAAAAAATATAGACGAATTGAGAACCTCCTCTTTTGTGTTTTGGAAGTCGATTAAAAAATAGAAGAGTGTACTTACCATCTGGATGTCACATCTAGTTAATAATTTCAAGTAACATCTTTGGTTCAGTTGCTTGGATTCCCATTGTTTTCTGTGTTCGAGTGTTTTGCAAGTTCGTAATCTTACGCAAAATATATTTGACTACCCACTTTTATTTTATATTATATTCAAACGCTCAATGGATTTATTTTGTTTTACTTTTATGTATGTTTTCCCAGTAAGTGAATTTTGTAAATTCTTTTGAGAAATAAAGATTCTTAAACCAGTAAAAACCATGTATTTTAGTTGACACGCAATGTTTAGTTCCACTCGTAATGCATTCCAAATGAGGGGTTATCAGAATTCCTCATTCACTCATTCAGCGCTACTATTTTATGTATTTGATATTTTTACTTTTGTTTGTACGGCTGTTTGATTAATTACATTGCAGTCTTTGACCGTATATGGTTTTTATTAAAAGAAATTGGGTAAAATGTTCTGTTTACTCATTGTGATATCAATTTAAACCAATTTTTTGATTCAGAATTATGATCTGAATACACTATTTCAGTATTCGTTACGATGTCCCTTACACCCTGTATAACTATCTTATCAATGCATTTCAACCAAAACTTAACTCTCGTAACTCTCAACTACTTATATACAGAGGTAACGGTAACAGTGTCACGAGTTCAATGTTTTTTTCCCATCTCAAAAGATTCATTATTTTGTTTATGGTTCAAAAATGCCCACCGCGCCTAAAGAAGTTTTCACTTCAAAAAAAAAGTCGCGCGTAATAGCTGTAATGTACTCGTAGGTAATATTAAACCGTGTGCCTCGGACGTGGAGACCTCGGCTTGTCGGCCATCACCGCGGCTGTTGGACGCACACAAAGCCCCGCGATCAAACACACGTCACTCACTCGCCGCGACATCAAAAGAGTTCACGTCAAGAAGGGAAGTGAACACGGCTTTCTTTAGTTCGTCACTAAAAGGTGTATTGTACAGGATTCTTTACATAATATATGTGTAGGGTCCGTAACATAACATATATATACAGATAAATTATAGATATATATTTATATCATTATAATTTTTAGACCTTTTTTAATTTTATTGTATGCAATGCGTTTTGTCTTTCGTTTTACTCTATAATACATAATCGGCCACCACGGCCATCTGATCCTAATCTAGGCAGAGCATAGCACAAGTTTGCGAACATACTTAATTTATGTATTTCTAAATACATACCTATTATAGAAAAAAAACCGGTCAGGTACGAGTCGAACTCGTGAGCCGAGGGTTCCGTACCTAACCAGATCATACGTAGATTTTCGCGAAAATTTGTAAGTACCAAAATTTATCTTATTTTCAACTTTTTTTTTTTGAATTATTCCTTTATTTGTGCTGTAAGACGTTTCTTTTTGCCAAATTTCGTGATTCTAGGTCAACGGGAACTACCATATAGGTTTTCGACCCAAAACCTATAGAGTACTTCCGGTAGACCTAGAATTGTCAATTTTGGTTTAAAGCAAGGTCTTACAGCACAAGTAAAGAGAAAATTCAGAAAAATAAAAAAAGTTGAAAATTAAGGTAAATTTTTTTGCCCATATCTTTTTATCGTGTTGACTCATGAGCTTGATTTTTATACACTTAATAGGGACCACAGACCTCAGTATCTGGTATGAATTTCAACTAGCTAGGTCTACCCGTTCCTGAGAAAATTGGTGGTGATACACGGACAGACGGTCAGACAGACAGACGGACAAGAAAGTGATTTTATAAGGGTTCCTTCTTTACCTTTTGAGTTACGGAACCCTAATTACATTCAGACACAGTTATTTGTCCTGGGTGGGAATCGAACACTTTGGCTTAGCATCGGGATTACTCAGACTGACAGGGCAGTTAAAAAACATCTAATATGATGGAAAAAATACAAATCCCTCTACTTTGAAGCGTTCTAGGGTCATGTAGGTATTTATTTGGAACAACAGACGCTCCATTTTTACTTAAAAAACTTCAAACGAGTTCTCAGTTTTACAGAAAAAGATGTACGAAGAAATATTGTTTAAAACACGTCTCAAGCTGCCGACACAGTTTGTAAATTATTTATTTTTTAAATTCTTTGCATAATAGTGTATAAATTAAAGTATTTCTAAGTTAACAGACAAATGTGTTGGTGCCAAGTTTCTTCCACCGCTTCTTCTCCCCAGATAGAACACTAGGAAGAGGTGACAGTTTGGGCCTTTGGGCCTTATGTAAACAATGACGTTCAAAAAGTGCCGGCACTCAGCATGATTTGAGTAAACGATATAAAGTAAAACTTAAACCAATATTATAGATGCGAAAGTGTGTCTGTCTGTCTGTCTGATACCTCTCCATGCTGAAACTGCTGTACCAATTCAGATGAAATTTGGTATTGAGACAGTTTGAGTTCCGTAAAGGACAAAGGATAGTTTTTATACCAGAAATCGTCTTTTAAGGGGGGTGAAAAGAGTCAATAGCCGCTGAACCGAATTAGATGAAATTAGGTATGGAGATAGTTTGGTAGCAAATAGAGAGCAGAGAGCAGTAGAGGTAGAGCGCTAATTATCCAGGTGATGGGGATGAAAATTTTGCCATGTGGAATGAGGGCGAATAGTTGCGGCTGGTACTAGTCCCAACGATACGATATGATAGAGAATGCAGAGTAAATCTAAATGTTTACGTGACGCCAAGCGATGGAACCGATCGGAGATCTTTGGGTTATCGACGATTCGAGTCGCTCTTTGTATACTTAGAAAAATCTTAAGCGTCACTAACTAGAATAAAACCAAACCTGATTTACTTCCCATATTTTTACATTTATCGCTCGCTGCGTTTATTTATTTACGCCCTTGTATCCCCAAGTGGATGAACAGAGTTGTGTTCACGGTGCAGTAAAATAAAAGAAACTGCCCCTATACTGTGTTTGTAAGGCGAGCGGAGGCGCGAAACTAACATATGTATACACAACGTGATATACATATACCTCCAACAATGCACCTCCCTCCAATATACCTCCAAGTGCACAATTAAAGGCTGTTGATGATGACGATGTGAATAATAAAAGTAGATAGATATACACTCTATTGCATACATTGGAATAGTCTTAACATCATGGCGGCATTATAGCGATCTGCGATTTCTTCCAACCAAGTACTATAAGTTATTTTTAATGGTATAGCAGCAAACAAGCTGACTGGTCACCTGCTGGTAAGTGATAACCGCTACCTCAAACCACAAGAGTTTCCTTTTGAATGCCTACCTCCCAGAATTAGGGGGAGAGAGAAAATAATCTAAATTGCATGAACGAGGTGGCCGGTTAAGAGATCCATTCGTGAAATTAATCTTTCGTCAAACGTTTCTTTCAGTAAATGAATAGTATCGTGCGCTGTGTGGCACGTGGCACCGTCCTGCTGCAACCACATGTCTTCCACATTAATGGCATCAAATTGAGGCGCAAAAAGTTTGTAATCATGTCTCTGTACCGCTCACCATTGACTGTAACGTTTTGGCCATCATCATTTTTAAAGACATATGGACCAAAGATTGGATCATCAACACTGCGCTGCACACTACGAGTATCAATCGCTAGTTGTGTGCGCACTGTACGACGTCTTACGGGATGCGTATTATCATTTAGAGTAAACGTATTGAGTTAACGATCCATAATTTCTCGAATTATTCGCTCTGATAGACGATTATGAGCACCAAAAAATGCACGTAATGCTCGAGGAGTTTCTCGAACCGAACCGTGTTTTTCAAAATAAATTTGAACAATTTGCAAGAGCTGCTACGGCGTGAGTCAAGACATGATGAATTGCCAAACCAAACTCACCTCAAATTAACTTAGAACTGTCAAATCGGCTGTCACAGAAAACAGTGTTGCTAATTGAAAGTTCTCCGCCTCTAAAACACAGCTATGCCATCCGTGCAGTCTCAACTGGGTATTTCATGAAGATCGTATCAAGAGTAAAAGCTAAAAAGCGTAACAGATAGATAGCTTCAATATTAACAGCTCTGTCCGGTCTATTTATTCAATACATTTTCTACGCCTCGGGTGCACTACATTTTATCTAGATAAGAGCTACCCTTTTTCCTTTTTATACTCTTGCGTAGATGTTTATAATGTTTTATGGTAATAGATTCAGAAGTTAAGACTTTAAAGCGTAGCTAACAAATAAACAAAGTAACTTGCACTTATATAAAACTAGCTGACCCGCGCAACTTCGTCTGCGTCTCTCAATAGTAATAAATTTTCTCCGTTTTTGAAACATTCTTCATTGGTGCTCCGCTCCTATTGGTCTTAGCGTGATGATATATAGCCTATAGCCTTCCTCGATAAATGGGCTATCTAACACTGAAAGAATTTTTCAAATCATACCAGTAGTTCCTGAGATTAGCGCGTTCAAACAAACAAACAAACAAACAAACTCTTCAGCTTTATAATATTCGTATAGATTAATAATTATCTACATACGGGAAAAAAATGCTTTGTAATCATTTTGAAACAAATACGTCTCACGGAAACATTTCATATTTGTTCAACTTAGTGTTTATATGTAGAAGAAGTGCACAAAGAAAACATTTTAAACAATGTACTTTAATAATTATTTAAAAAATGGGTATATATCACTGTAAGGTCCAGTATATTTAAGTTGAGCTGTCATGATAAAGAAAGTCTGTACAATGACAGCTCAAGTTATACTGAACAACTAATTAAGAAAAAACATTTAATTCCATACATTTATAAGCATAGTGTGAACAAGAGCTCCAATCTTGCAATATAAGCAACGAGAGAGATGGATAATAGATAGTTCCCTCTATCTCTTTCTAGTCGAACTCCATGCCCACTTCACCATAGCCAATCGTAGCTTAGCTAAACAGAGACAGAGGGAACTATAGGGCATCCATCTCTCTCGTTGCTTGTATCGCTTCCACTTACAAGCCGCTATACCCTGTGTTCCCTCTATACTTTAAAGCGGTTGAAATTCGGCCGCCATTTGATATCGAGAGATACTAATACATAAACGTCGTTTCAAGATATATTACTCAAAACTTATTTAATAAATAGAACCCTTTTTTGCAACAAGTAAAAGAAAATAATAATCTTACTTAGGACTTAAAGCTTCCATTAACTTTTAAAATTATTTCAGGACTCTATTGTGTTGGGTGTAAAGTATGTTTTTATTCCGTAATATAATCGCGCTGACGCTGGAAAACGCACAAAGGGACACATTTTTATTGTATTATAAAAAAATAATGTTGACGAAAACTTCCACATCCATTCTTATATTATAAATGTGGAATTAAGTTTGTTTGTTAAGCTTTCACGCCTAAAAAGATTTTTAAAATTCTTTCACCAATGGAACCTACATTATTAACGAGTAACATACTACTTTTTAATGCGAATACCGACATACACGCGGGCGGAGCCGCGGGCAAAACTGCTATACATAATTACCTTTTAATATACTCGTAGTATCACCGACATTAATGCGCATACACCATTATGTATTTCAATAAACTGTATTCTCAGTTTACACTTAGTGTTCTACACATAGTGTAGTTTTTTTTCATCAAACTTTAGTAACACCAAACGGAAAGCAGTTACTCGTGTTTATTCGCAGTTAGTCGGATTAAGCATACCACCCCTATTCATCCCGAGGGTGTCGTAAGAGTAGGAAAACAACACTGCAAAGAGAAGGAAAACTTGACGGAAACCCTATACCGACCTGGCTAGCGTGGTATAGTGTGCCAAAACCTCCTTTCTAAGGAGAGGCCTGTGTCAAATGCTGTTGATATTAATCGTGATGAAACGAAAATATATCCTTCAAATATAAAAAAATAATGGTTTCTGCCTTCTTTTATTCGGCAAAAAAAGTATTTTAACATTAAATGAATGAATAATGATTCTGAATATAATATGAAATTACTCGCGCTGATTCCCGACATCAGCCGTGAGATCGCGGTTCACAAAGCATAATCCCATGATCAGAGGCGAGGTGATCACCTAACAGTAACTATTTCCTGACTTTAAACTTAGGTACATAGATCGCTGTGTTAACTGTAAGTCGCCATTAAGTAAATACAAGTATAATTTATCACTAAAGGTTTAATATTATTGGATGATAGCGGCCCCTTAATATTGGGGGACGCTAAGATTACAATCTGATACGACGCCAATGAACGTAGGGCCCCAAATCCATTGAAGACTAATCAATACAGTTCTTATCTTCGACTTTCCGAAGGTCCTTATCGCTTATGGGCGCCTGGTAGCCTTGAAGAGATAATACAGAAATTTAGTACTACCCGCGACTTCTTTCGAATTTGAAAAGCGCTGCCTTAATGCTGGTACGGTACGCGACTGCAGTCCAAGAGGCCCCGAGTTCTATTCCCGGACCGGACATAATTTTAATAGGGGTTTTCTGAGAGGAAAATAGCCTATATTACTCCTTATATAGACAGACCAAAATCTGGTAGTAAAATATTATCAAAATCGGTCCAGACGTTTTGAAGATTATTCGGAGCAAACAGACAGACATACAGAAAATATTTAAACTGGGTTTTTAGGCATAGGTTTTGTTAAAATAACTCGTGTGAGCATGAAAACAAAACAATTATTTTGACATTACAAACAGACACTTCAATTTTATTTTTTTCTAAATAAATCTTGTTTTTTTATGATATAGGGGACAGGACGGATTACTTGATGCCGAGCGACTAACGCAACTACCGACTGTCGTGTCTCCCATTGGGAGATTGGTAACTTCACTGACTCGGTGAAATGCAACGAAAGATTTGTTTAACAGCGGTTTTCTGTGGTACCGTGGTTTCAACCCGGCCATGCCAGGCCTATCTGTGCCGAAGCAACGACAATTCACTTCGCCCTTTTGACCTGAGACTAGCTGACTTTACCGTGAAATACACAAATAGGTGTTATCATAACAGATAAAGGCAAGCTTTGACTTATGCCGATGAAAAGGAAATAGTTCTGAGTACGTACTATTCCGACATTCAATTCAAAACCTCTCGGCATTTTATATACTCCTGGTGCAAGCGAGCTCAGAGGCAATGGAGCGGTACCATTTCCGTTTCGAGAGCAGTTGTAAAGAAAGTGATATCAAAGCGCCCCCGTACATCAACTCGCTCTGAATACGTTAGCTGGGGCTCGAATAAACTGCCATTCAAACATGGCGCATTCATGTTCTGTAGTTCATACGAAGTACTTGGGTATAACTTTTGCCAGAATCCGGCTGCGAACTTGTGTTTAGACTATAATAACATGTGTGGTCTTTAGAACGAATTAAAAATATTTTTTCGTATTGTGATAATTATAATTATTTTCTTTTTAAGGACACGATGGCCTTGTAGCTACATGATAACCGAGGAGGTTAGCAGATAGCAAAGTTTTTTGGAACGAAGTTCCTTATCGCGCGTTGTGAAAGGGGGCTAGACGGAAAAAATTCGTACGAAAATTTGGAACGACACTTTTTTATTAATATAAATTGACGTTTAACTGTGGATACCATACATTAAATTTGCTTTAACGTTCGCCAACGTCCATACCATGTTGAATACACCGGTTCTCGTCCGATCACCGAAGTTAAGCAACATCGGGCGTGGTTAGTACTTGGATGGGTGACCGCCTGGGAATACCACGTGATGTTGGCTTTTTGCTCTTTATTTTCGTGTCATCTTGTCAGACATTCAGCGCCATCTATAGAATAGATAGGAAATCATTTCGCAAGGAGATTTTACCAATGTATAAATTGTTTTAATTGTTTTTAATATGTAGGTAATAGCCGCTTTCATAGATGGCGTTGTAATTAAAATCGTGTCAAATCAGTTTTACTCGATCGTCACAACTTAGTTCCTATCGGGTGTCCCACGACACCACACGGCATTTTTTTTTATGTTAAAGGGGGCAGACGAGCAGACGGGTCATGAACGTCTGCAACTCTCAAGTTAAGCAATTTGTCTCTTTTCTGTTTTTTAGCTCCAATTTAGTACAATTAAACAACGTGTTTTATTTCGGAACTAGCTGAGACCCGCGGCGTTACCCGCATTTGTTGTTATAACCGCGGGCAACGCCGCGGGGCGAAGCTAGTCTTAAAAAAGTAGCCTAAGTTACTCCTTATGTCATCAGCTATCTGCCAGTGAAAGTCCCGTCGAAATCGGTCTAGCCGTTCCAGATATTACCCGGAACAAACAGACAGACAGACAAAAATGGTAAAAAATGTTATTTTGGCATATGTACCGTGTAAACATACATATTATATACCTCAGCCTATGCTTGTCCACTGCTGGATATAGGCCTCTCCCAATGATTTCCAGCGGGGACGGTTGATATACATATGCATTTAGTAAAAAGCGGTTATTTTAATATTACAAACAGACACTCCAATTTTATTTATTTGTATAGATGTATAGATGGAAGCCTTGTTATCCATAACACAAGTATTTGACTTAGTATGGTAACCAGTCTCCCACTGTTGTGCCATAACTACATTGTATATGTGGTTATACTGCAATAAGGGAAAGGTTAACATAAATTAGCATTTAAAAAATCATAACCAGGCCAACATATGAATGGGTCAGCATTCTTAACACGTTGAGACTCGTGCCTTGGAGATCATGTTAAGCAATTGCTCTTGGTTGCCATACGAACAACTGAAGCAATCGTTACGGGTTGGAGTTGGTTGAAGCCTAAACAGTCTTTCTACAGAACTTCGATAATGCATAATACTTGGGTTGTAGAGGTCTGATGGAACCTGTACCAATCTGCGGAACGGGTTGTGGAGGAACGGGTGTCATGTCCCTCCAACACAAAGGGAGGATCCTCCGACCAGGCGAGGGGATCATGCCTGGCGGGCCGCGGCCTAACGGTTGATGTTGGGAAGTTGTATATATGCTAACCGGCGAGGGAATTCTTTATATCGCGATACAGGATTAGCAATACTAAAATATTAGTAGTTACTCCGTAGTTCGGTGTGTCTTCATTAGATGGCGCTGTAGTGTGTTTCTGTTTCTTTGTATGTGGGAGTCGCCACAGGGTTATCGTCTGCGGTATTTCCGGACCGATACGACCTTCAAACCTTCAAGCAAAGAGCGTACTCCTTCCTAAATGGCCGGCAACGCGTTTGTGTCTCCTGAGTTTCAGTCACTTTCGATCATGTGACCCATCTGCTCGTCTGCCCGTCGTTCAGCCGTGTCGTTGTGGACTGAAAGCCGACCCCAATTGGAAAGAAGATTTTCTTTTTATGGTAATAATCCCATATTTTTTAAACGCCTTCAAAAGGTAGGAACCGAATTCAAAGAGATTTTAGGTACCTAGCACACATTATAATAATTTTATGTAATATTTAAGTTAATAGGTAATAGAAATGTCATATAATCATTTTGTAAACATATCATTGTAATTTGTAAATACTTGAATAGCTTGATTGTTAAGTAAAATAATATTGTATACAGGTTCATTCAGAATTTTATCTAGAATAGGTAAGTTATAGTTGCTAAGTAAAGTTTTTGATTTAATAAATAAATAAATAATTCAGTTTATTTTTTTGCTTTTTAGTGTTTTTAGGTAGAACGTTGTCGTTTGATGTTTTTTTAAGACGGTTTTTTTTAATTGTTTTTTATGTAGTGCACAAAGGAGCAGACAGTTTACTTTACCTAATGGTAAGTGACTACCGCCGCCCATGGTCGCAGTCAACTCAAGGAACACAAGTACTTTACCGCCCTTTGATTGCCGTGCCCGGGTTTTGGAGGGAGGAGCTGTTATGCCTCTGGTAACTGCACTCACTTGGTTGAAAAGTTACGAAAGAATTGATGAACACTGATACATTCCGCCCCATCACTTGCAGAATCTTTTCCAACTAGATTTAAAACAATAACAGTAAAGTGTTAAAAGAAGGCAAGATTTTTTTATCTCTCGGATTTACCGAGTCGTGGGAACTTTGTAGAGAAATAAATAGCGTGATTATTTTAAACGGAGTACCAGGATTACATGGCTACGGAGGAGATCGCGTGCGGTCCTCTCAAACGGCCGTTGTCACTTAAATGAGCTTATGGGATAAACTGATAAACGTATGTTGGTTTTGTCTGTGATTTCAAATGGCGCAGGGTTTTGTAGAAAATTATGGAGGTTCTGGGTAAAATTGTGGGTAATTTTATTTTTATTTGATTTTAGGAAGATGAGCATTTTTTATGATTATCTATACAAATAAATAAAATTGTAGTGTCTGTTTGTAATGTCAAAAAATAAGTTTTTTCATGCTTACACAAATAGCACGATACCTACGCCTAAAAACCATTTTAAATATTTTTTGTCTGTCTTTCTGTCTGTTTGTCTGTCTTCAAAAGAGCTGTACCGATTTTGATAATATTTTACTACTAGACTAGCTGTCCATTTAGGAGTAACTTAGGCTAGTTTTTTCTTTCAGAAAAGTTTTGCCCGGCTCGGGATTCAAACCCACCAAGGCAGTGCTTTTCAAATTTCACGCGAACGAAGTCGAGGGCACCAGCTAGTTAACTATATAACCATCATCTATTTTAATCATCTCCCTAGAACCAGGGAGAGGAGGTCACCGTCCGGTAACTCCACTCACTCAGCGACAAGTAACGAATGAATGAACACCGGTTTTCTGTGAGGCCGTAGTCGGCTGCTGTCGAGGGGACCCGTTTGTGTCCAAATGAAACATTTATACAAACTTACATTATAAACTAGCTGAGACCCGCGGTGTTACCCGCGTTTGATGTTATAACCGCGGGCAACGCCGCGGGGCAAAGCTAGTCTAAATAGAAAAAATCGGTTGTCTGTAAAGTCGGTTTACTGACGATAGTTGAACGTGACAACGTCATAAGAAAATACTGATGGAATGGTTGCATTTTTCAAAAATGTATTATTGTATACGAGTAGCAGCTGTCCACGCGGACGCATCGCTCACTCAAGTAGGAGAGAGACAGATGTCGAACGCTGCCGAACGCGGAGGCCGATTGTGCCTCTTTGTCACTCGTTCCCCTCTCTCGCTTGCACTTCACGCCTTAAATGGAACGCCTCAGAGCGAGGTAACGCCGCATGAGTGGTTGTTTTTCGTGCGTGCAGCCGGCTCCATCGAATTATAAGACGTTGTCACGTCAAAAAAGTAGCCTAAGTTACTCCTTATGTCATCAGCTATCTGCCAGTGAAAGTCCCGTCGCAATCGGTCCAGCCGTTCCAGAGATTACCCGGAACAAACAGACAGACAGACAGACAAAAATTGAAAAAAATATTATTTTGGCATATGTACCGTGTAAACATACATATGCATTTAGTAAAAAGCGGTTATTTTAATATTACAAACAGACACTCCAATTTTATTTATTTGTATAGATATAGATAGATAGTAAAACCCTGTTCTTCATTTGTTCGTTCCGTTGACAGCGTCGACTAAAACAAATAATAACAAATAATATTGAGACAAGTATGCCTGGATGAGTGATGTACGCAGGCAGGGTCTCGCCCCGCCCACCCATCCATCTTGTGTCACATTACCGCTCGCGCTCGCCTGTCCAGACGATGTGAAGGGACCTTAATGTGTTCATCAATATCTCTGGTGTGTCAGGCCCCGTCTTTAGCTGACGTGCAGATAATACTTTTAGTTTTGACTTATTTTGGTAGAAAATATTTACGATGGGCTGTTGGTCTAATCTATACAAATATATAAAACTAGCTGACCCTGCAAACGTTGTTTTGCTATTTACATTATTCAAAAATATATTTCTTTTTGCATTTCTTAAAATCCGTTCTTAGCTGACCTCTACTCGGTGAAAAGAATATTCCTACCAAATTTCAAGTCTTTAGCTCTAATGGTTCCAGAGATATCGTGATGAGTGACTATATACGTGGAAATCTCTTATATATATATAAGATAAGATAAGATTGTAGTGTCAGTTTGTAATGTCAAAATAATAGGTTATTTTCATGCTCACACGGTTATTTGCACGATATCTATGCCTAAACATCCGTTTAAATATTATTGTCTGTCTGTCTATTTGTTCTGGGTCATCTTCAAAACAGCGGAACCGATTAATAATAATTTACTACCAGGTAGCTGTCTATATATAAGGAGTAACTTAGGCTATAAAATTTTGCCCAGTCCGGGAATTGAACCTACCTACCTACCTTTAAGGCAACCAACTTAGGTCCTAGATTTGATTACTTTGGATTACAAATCCTTGCCTTCCTTAATATGGGGGCAGAGACTCAATGGGCGGCAAGTCACTTCTTTCTTTTTTATTTTCTTTCCTTTTAAAAAGACAACACCTGCACTAGGAATTTATCCTGTGTCGCGGGGAACTTTACAAACATATATAAAACGGACACAAAAAACACCCAGACTCAAAACAACAATTTGTGGTCAAGTGTAGTCATATGTGGGGATCGAACCCACAACACTCAACTCAATAAAGCAGCGTGGCGACCGCTTAAACCACCAAGCCATCCGTGCAGTCATTCACTAGTAACTCTGTAATTGCAGGAGTTCATGGGCGACGGTAGTCATTTACCTTCAACTGACCCGACCGTTAAAGGATGGTACTTTTCTACATTACAAAGAAACTGTTCCACGACGTATTCGCAAAGCGAGGGCGCGTCCCGACACTCACCTGCGCCACTCGACACTTGTGACTAAATGTCGGACACTCTGACACTATTTCCGCACGTTACCAAGGCCGCATGAGTACGTAGGAGTTCTTCAGTGCTCTTAATGTGAAACTGTGACCTGTTTGAGCTGCTGTCATCCGAGTACACTAAAGGTTTTACTACACAAACATACTCTTAGCAAAACAGAAAATCTATTACACTCACGCTAATATATCCCTTTAGGAATAAGCAGAGGTGTTGTAAACGACTTGTGTAACAGTAGAATTTAAGTTCCATTTAATTTTATTGCTGTCAACCGAACATTTTAGGGATTAGATGGCAAACTTAATAGCAAAAGTAATGTTAGAAAAGGGGTATCACTTATATAATGGTGCAATCAAAGTAACAGGCCTGTTGGTTTAGTAGTTAATGATCTTGACTGCTAAGCTAGAGGTAGTAAGGTTCGAATCCCACCCAGGATAAAACATTGTGTGATGATCATGATCATTTGTTCTGATTATATATTCCATACTAATTATCCATAGTAATATTATAATGTATATTATATAGTGCGTCTGTCTGTTACCTTTTCACGCAAACCGCTGAAACGATTTAGATGAAATATAGCGTTAGTTCGAGTTACGCGAAAACACGCTCAGAAATCGAACTTTAAGGGGGTGAAAAGGGGGGTGGAAATTTGTGTGGGGAATCAATAACCGCTGCACTAATTTAGATGAAATTTGGAGGAAATACAGGCTACTTTTTACCGCTATAACCGACATACACGCGGGCGGACCCGTGTGCAAAACCTAGTATACAAATATATACAAATAATTAGAATTGAAGTGTCTGTTTGTAATGTCAAAGTAATAGATTTTTTGCATGCTCACACGATTATTTGCACGATACCTATGGCTAAACACCAGTTTAATTTTTTTTTGTCTGTCTGTCTGTTTGTTCGGGTAATCTTCAAAACGGCTGGACCTATTTTGATGATATTTTACTACCAGGTTAGCTGTCTATATAAGGAGTAACTTAGGCTATTTTTCCTCACAAAACCCCCTTTAAAAGCTTGCCCGGTCCGGGAATTGAACCCACTACACTTTTCACAATATTGAAGTGTGTATATCAGCAGTCTGGTTACCATAGTACAGACTCTGCCTTTGTTTGGGATGTCTGACATGTGTTAAATTATTATAAAAAAATAAGCTAAGCTGGTCTGCTAACTGTTCTTGGGAATATAGTTTGTTATGTTTAGATTGGACGAAGGAGGAACTGTGGTAGACGAAAAAAAGGAGAGAGCTGGCGCAAGGAATTCTCAGTTCCTCGATGAGGGACGGTACTAAGGCTACAGAACTCAAAGAGACTACACTCACGTACGCTTAAGCCAGTTCTGTGACGTCACCAAACTTGTAAAATCAAACTTATAAATTCAAACGGGTCAATAGATTAAATTACTTCAATATTTTGTTTCTCTGTTTTATATATTCGTTTAAACTGCTCGGCGACTGGGAACTTACCTTAACTTTTTATAGTTATAATAAACCTCACACACGGCCGTCTGGTTCTAAACGAATCCTTACCCCGATTTAAAAGACACTTGCAAAAAGTTCTTTAAGGTTCTCATTTATTGTGTTTTTCTTTTTTTTAATTTTAAAATTTGTCTGTTTATTTGTATTCAGACAGAAAGAAAGAAATAAATTTAATATTTTGTCATATTTAATGTTATTTAGGAGGTTTTCTCACTATGTTACTTTTGAATTAGTTTTGTATTAGGTATAAGTTTGGATATTCTATTGCGTGCTGTGGTTTCCTATAACTGAAGGAGTACACTATTCAAAAAACTAAGTGTGTATTATATGTACTTCTGTGTATATCCTTTGTTGGAGATCCAATAAATAAATAAAGAAACAAGGCAGAGCCTGCTCTATAGTAACCAGACTGTTGATAAAAACACTTAAATATTACTCGATACATATATAACATAGATAAACTACACTCAGACGCAGAACTAATGATCGTGCTCATCACACAATAATTTATCTTGGGTGGGAATCGAACCCACGCCCTTTAATATAGCACAACAATGCTATCTTAACGCGTATGTATCTAATGTCCTTCTTAAAAATATGGGTTACGGGAAAGTACGGGAGTTAATGGATAAAATTACGGAGCTTGACAACTGTATATGGGGCCACCGCTAAGCGCCCACATCTCTAAGTAAAACACAAACTATTGAAATTGGACGCCGCGGTGAAGCTCTGTGGCAAGTTCGTGGAGAAAGGAAAATTGAAAAAGTTCCACGGCCTCGATAATCGAACGTTTCGGACAAAAATTGAAGTATTTTTCTTAATAGTAAGCAATATATAGTTATTTGGCAAAGACAACTACCGCACTAGAAATATGTCGCAGAGGACTGGACAAACATTCATAAAATAACATTTAAGTGAGCAAAGTCACGGGAATAAACTAATCTTAAACTGTCATTTGAATGGCTTCTTCATCAACAAGCCTTCAGTAGTCCAATGCTGGATATAGGCCTCTCCTTAAAAATGAGGTTTTGGCCCATCTTACCACGCTGGCCAGACGGGTTGGTATAGGGTTTGTGTCAAGTTTTCCTTCTCTCTGCAGTGCTGTTGTCCTGGGTAGTTTGCTCACTTAGCCGGCTCTTACGACACCCAGGGGTTGATTAGGGGTGGTAACAATCCGCATTCTTAATCCGTCACCACACGGACAGCTATATATATATATATATATATATATATATAATTTTAATAAAAGACAACTCCCGCACTAGGAATATATTCCTGTGTCGCGGAGGAGTGAACAAACATTCATAAAATGGACACAAAAAACACCCAGACTTAGAACAACAATTTGTGGATCAAACAAAGTGTTGTTCCATGTGGGGATCGAACCCACAACACTCAAAGCAGTAGGAAGCCGGTGACCGCTTATACTATTACGTACGTGTAGTGAACCTAAGTCAATAAAAACTAGAGATCGTCTATTTGTCGAGATTTCATTTGTTTCTTCATTGGCCAGTATAACTTGAGCTGTCATTGAACAATTTTTCTGTACCACGCTAGGTCAACATGTGGTGTACACATGTGGCTTTATGTAGCCGATATAACGTTTATTTATAAGTTTGTAACACACCAACAAGCAGACTTGGCAGCACTTTACATAATTCAATTTAGGTTTGACGCAATATGAAATACTCCAAACGCCAACCCTCATTGAAAACCTTTCTTATGGTATGAGGAGCAGACGGGTCACCTGATGGTAAGTGAGTACCGCCGCACGGCGACACCCTGCAACTTAAAGGTTTCACTCACTCTTTGAAAAGCAACAAAAGAATTGCTTAACACCGGCTTTCTGTGAGCCCGTGGTATAACTCCGGTCGAGCCTGGCCCATTTTTGCCGAAGCATGGCTCTCTGACGTAGAATCTGACCATTTTTAGAAAAGTGGGCTTCCTTAATAACCGTCCTGTGATCTTAGCCACCACTGGGGCAGGAATATCTGACATTTAAAAATGTTAGCTTTCTAAATTGTTTCTGAATATGAACTCTAACAAATAAAACTATTGACGAAAAGTATTCAGTAGCCAACGCCACGACTAACTCATGTTAAAGGGTTTTCAACATTACAAAAAGCTTTTTGATTAATTAGAATGATAAGTAATTTTCTCTAACTTTAAAAACAAGTCAGACAAAAAAGTTAATGAAATTTATTAGAATATATTTTCTACTCTACAACTTCAACTTAAGCCATACTTTAATACCATTTTGAGAGACGCCACACACGGCCATCTAATCTCAAACTAAGCAGAACCTGTACTATGGTAACCAGACTGCTGTTAAACATGCTTATATATTTCTAAAAACATGCATATTATACACAAACGACACATAAATACAGAAATAGTGTTAGTACTAATCACATAGTAACCGACACCGTAACTTTAACTTGCTGAGTTCAGGATTAACATCAACTAAACCAACATAGGTCCGTGTGGTGACGGATTAAGAAGACAGAATGTCACCACCCCTATTCATCCCGAGGGTGTCGTAAGAGCCGACTAAGGGTACTAACTACGCAGAACAACAGGACTGCAGAGAGAAGGAAAACTTGACACAAACCCTATACCAACCAATCTGGCCAACGTGTTATAGTAGGCCAAAACCTCCTCTCTAAGAAGAGGCCTATGTCCAGCAGTGGACTATTAAAGGCTGTTGATGTGATGATGTGAAACTAACATATGCATTACCTCCTGTCTCTCAGGACTCTTAAGGCATTATTGACCACTTAACGCCGCCCTAGATCAGATTACTAGTTGACCCGCGCAATTTCGCTTGCATCACTCAAAAGTTTTTGCAACATTTTCCATTGATGCTCTGCTCTTATTGGTCGCAGCGTGATGTTATCTAACCTACAGGATTCCTTGATAAATGGGCTATCCAGAACTAAAATATTGTTTCAATTCGAATCAGTAGTTCCTGAGATTAGTGCGTTCAATCAAACATAGAACCTCTTCAGCTTTATTGTGACACGAGAATTTTATGTATAAGATTCTCGTGTCACAATGTTCGTTCCCGTACTCCTCCGAAACGGTTTGACCGATTCTCATGAAATTTTGTGTGCACATCGGGTAGGTCTGAGAATCGGCCAACATCTATTTTTCATACCCCTAAATGGTAAGGGTGACCCATCCCTAAATTTTATTTTTAGGCAAACGTTTGCCGGGTCAGCTAGTAATATATAAAAATAATAAAAATATGGGGTTTGCCCGCGGCTCTGCCCGCATAAAATTCGGTTATCACGGTAAAAAGTACCCCGTGTATTTGGTCAAGAATCAAAGTAAATCCATATCGAATTTCATCCAAATAGGTTCAATCTAAATAAGTTTAAGCGTGAAGAGGTAACAGACAGACAGACACACTTTAGCATTTATAATATTAGTATGGATAGACAAAGTGGTGCCAGCCCTGGCGGCCACCGCTCGACCTCGTGGAGAACACGTGATGTGATCGACCCACGGCACTCACCACAACAATAATCAATTGTCGCTGGTTATAGCGTCTCATTGTATATATATTTTATGATTTAGGAGCCAAAGCAGCAGACGGGTCACGTGATGGCAAGTGACCACCGCCACCCATTGACACCTGCAACTCGAGAGTCAGCCAGTCGGTGAGTTACCACCCTTTCAGTCCTCCACCCCAGAAATAAGCGAAGGAAATTTAGTTGTTGGAATTTGTTTGCCCTTACTTCTCATAAGGTTCAACCCCTAGGAAACGGGCGGTTGTAGATCGGTACAGGCATATAATGGATTAACTTCCTTTTGCTAAATATTTGACAAACTCGAGCCTGTTCATTCATGTTGTTCTACATTTTAAAGTAGTTTATTTTCTACTAGCTGGTACCCGCGCCTTCGTTCCAGCAAACCTAAGAGTGAAGAAAGGATAGCACAAGAAAGAGTCATGTGTACAGGTTAAATTTGTTTTTTTTTTTTATAGAATAGGAGGCAAACGAACAGACGGTTTCACCTGATGGAAAGCGACTACCGCAGCCCATGAACGCCTACAACGCAGGAGTCACAAGCGCGTTGCCAGCAATGACAGTCGAAATGTGGCTGTTTGATTGGCCAGCTCGTTGAGGTGACGGATTAAGAATACGGAATCAGCATCATCATCCTTTACTAGTCCACTGCTGGACATAGGCCTTTCGTTAGAAAGGAGATTTTGCTGTACTACACCACGCAGGCCAGACGGGTTGGTATATGTTTTGTGTCAAGTTTTTCTTCTCTGCAACATTTACAGCCTTTTTTTTTGTTGACGGGTGGAAAATCCCTTCGGATCTCCTGCTCCTCGGGGACTCAGGAGCCAGGAGTATGTGATGATTCCACTAAAAACCACCCCGACGGCCAGCCTCAGGTGCCCCACTCTGGGAGGGCCCGGACCATGTTATTTGAGGTCCTCTGCAACATTTACGGCCGAATCATAACCTCCAAGTTATTATAAGAGGCAACCATTGTTCACCAATGCTCCACAAACCACACAAACTCAAGATTTAATAACTCAACCGGCTTGCAGACGTGCGCTTTGACAGCACGCGTTCTATTGCCTTCATAACATATGTACGTTGCCTTCGCACGCAAATAACAAAGAGGGGGCAAAACAAGACATTTTTTTTTTCTGAGATTCGTTCGTGACGAGAATCTAATATGTTAGTCGCAGATGTGTAGGGAGGGGACACGCGCCCGGGATTTATTTGACGCTTGGAAATACGGGATTTTAATAATAGATTAGGGATAGAACACTATTGTTTTTGTATAAATTATTCAAGAAGTGAATATTAAATTTGAGTGAAATTTTGTTTTTTTTTATAGTTTTTGTATATTTAAGAAGTACTTTAGTTAAACTACGGTGGGAAACAAGGACTTAGGCAATACACAATACGCAATAAAGTATTGAAAATTGCCTTTCGTCTTTATGTTAAGTGTGCACATGTGTCTTGTAATTATTACAGATTCAGTAATAATTAAGAACAGTTCATTACTTACAACCACATCAATTTAATATATCTTACTAATATTCCAAAGGCGAAAGTTTGTATGGATGTATGAATGTTTGTTACTAATTCACGTAAAAACGGCTGAACGGGTGTGGAAGAGCAACATAGAGAGAGAGTGTTCTCGTGGGCAGAGCAGGGTACAATAACAACCGCTGGTAATACAGCGAGGCGCAGGCTGTCTGATTCCGAAATAGGCAGAGCCTGTACTATGGTAACCAGACTGCTGATAAACATACTTATATATTACCAAATACATAAAAAATACATACATATCTATACAAAAAAATAAAATTGGAGTGTCTGTTTGTAATATTAAAATAACCGCTTTTTCCTAAATGCATATGTATGTTTACACGGCACATATGCCAAAATAACATTGTTTTCAATTTCTGTCTGTCTGTCTGTCTGTGTGCTTGTTCCGGGTAATCTCTGGAACGGCTGGACCGATTTCGACAGGACTTTCACTGGCAGATAGCTGATGACATAAGGAGTAACTTAGGCTACTTTTTTAAGACTAGCTTCGCCCCGCGGCGTTGCCCGCGGTTATAACAACAAACGCGGGTAACACCGCGGGTGTCAGCTAGTTATAGATAAATTGCACAAAACACCCAGACACAGAACCAATAATCGTGTTCACTACACAATTATTTGTGTTGGATGACTAACCACTAGACCAATAGACCAAGAGGCCTCTCTAATGTTATAATTCCGTTACAAAGTAAACATATGTAGACACTTCCATACATAGTAACATATTGTCCGTCATTAGTGTTGTTCGCAACTTGGGTAATTCCCGGGATCGCAGCCTAATGGCGGCTGTTCGGAACAAACCGTCGAGTTCCCGGTGTCATTGTGTGTTAATGACGCGGGATCGCTCTTCGGAGGCTGTCGGCGATAATGGCGCGCGAATGACCAACCGTTTGTGAGATATTGTTTAAAACATTACAGAGCTCGACCTTTCGTTAATACTTATATAGAAAAGAATATTATTCATTTTATAAAGCACAGCATACAAATATAAAACAAAAGTTAAATAACAACATACACAAAGAAACTAAAAAACTTGAGAGGTGTCAAGGGACACCCAGATGGAACGAAGTTCCTTTCGATTAATTAGTGAAGGAATTGTAATAAAATTTTATTATTTTACATTATTTATTATGTACAAAAAACTTGTATACACTCAACAAAAATAATCGTCGCGAAACCACACTGTTCAATGCGAAATAGAAAGACGAAACGAAAATATCTGGCTTGCTTTCTATAAGAGAGAGAGAGAGAGACAGACAGAGAAACATGCGCACGCCGCACGCCTTACAAGACCTTACTATAGCAAAAAGTGTCGTTACAACTTTTCGTCTTAATTTTTTCCGTCTAGCCCCCTTTCGCGCGATAAGGAACTTCGTTCCAAAATCAATTAAGCTTCGATAAAGGCAACATTTTTCAATATGTCCATCTTTCATACCTGACAGAACTGACGTGACACGTCAATGTGACACGTATCCAACCACGCGTCTATTAAATTTTACTTATAATACCTATGTCAGTAGTTATAAACTAATACTTATCAACCTGTGTACCAGAGAAAGAGAATGAAAACTTGACACAAACCCTATACCAGCCCGTCTGGCCAGCGTGGCGTAACGAGCCGACGGGTTCGTAGATAGTAGACGGTAAGTGACTACCACCGCTCTTGGACCCGGATGGTTTGGAAGTAGAAGGGTTAGCCCTCGGGTAACTCAACCCTGAAAGCAACGAAGAAATTCGATGCGATTCATTGAGTGAGTGAGATAACTTGAGGGGCCAAAATTGTTCTGGCGAGGGGGGAGGCACTCAAAGGGCCGGTCACGTCCTTTGACTCTTGAGTTGCGAGTAGTGTCTATGGGCGATGGTAGTCTCTGACCTCCTATATCATTAAAAAAACAGCGTGAGGGGTCCATAGACCCTCAATCGGAACGAAGTTTCTTTCGCTTTTTGGTAGACGTTTGCTATTCGGAAATCGGAAAAAAAAGTCTTGTTACATCTTACACACAGCCTTACACTTTAGTAGGCGTGTCGACGTTCACATCTTTTTCAAATTTTAAATATACATATATAGTACACAGCAAACGTTTACCAAAAAGCGAAAGGAACATCGTTCCGGCCGGGGGTTCATAGACCCTCACGCCGTTCTAATTATATTAAAAAATATCAAATTAATAGAGTTAAATTGAAAAAATTATGATAAAATATACTTATTTTATATATAAAACCGCGTGAGGGAGAAGAATGCTTGAAGAAAGTGTAGGTATGTGAGTCATTATTCTAAAGCTTAATGTTGACTGCGATGTAGAGTACCACTAACGCCGATACTACAAAGTTTGAAATAACTCAAAAGACATGAATTAATAAGTTTCTATTGACCAAGTTGAATTATTTATATAAATGATAAAATGGCGTTGGACCGTGTCACGGATACTGAGCGAGAATTAGAGACCACCGGCGAACGTGAAATGTTATAAATACAACATGAGTTAGGTATTCATTTAAATTAACTTAAAACTGTAGGTAATGAATATTAAATAAATATACTTCTTTTTAACCCCCAACTCAAAAAGGGGGGTGTTATAAGTTTGACGTATTTGTAAGTCTGTCTGTGATATCGTAGCTCCTAAACGAATGGACCGATTACGATGTGTTTTGTTTTATTTCAAAGCTGACACGATCGACATGGTTCTTAGCTTTAATTTGATCTCACTAACTTACACAACTCCAATTGATATGAAATTTGGTTACTATAATGGTATTTCCATGATATGGCAACCTTGACTTCACCATCAACAGCTTTAAAAATCCAACCTCTTCTTAAAAAGGAGGTTTTGGATCATAATACTACGCTGGCCAGACAGGTTGGAATAGAATTTGTTTCAAGTGTTCGCTCTCTTCGTAGTGCTGTTGTCCTGCGTAGTTTACTCCCTTACTTGGCTCTTAAGACACCCACAGGATGAATAGTGGTGACAGGTGACACTCCGTTTTTTTTTAATTATTTTTAAGGGGCCCACGAGTGGACGGGTCACCTGATGGAAAAGAAAGAAGGAAAGTGATGGAAAGTGACCATCGCCGCCCATGAACGCCTGCAACTCAGGAGTCGCGTTGCCGGCCTTTTAGGAAGAAGTACGCTATTTTCTTGAAGGTTTGAAGGTCGTATCGGTCCGGAAATGCCGCAGACGATAACTTATTCCACAGATTGGTTGCAGTATTGATTGTTTGAGGTATTGTTTCGTCTCAATTGTAAGAGTGACTATAAAAGTTACAAAATTGAAATCACCGGTTTCTTATTTGGCCTCGTCTTCTCCCGCTCCCCGGGGTCGGGTCGGCTTTTCCAATCATACGACACCAGGTTGTCCGTCACTGTGCGTCCTGTTTCCTCAACCCAGTTCCTTCATGTCCCTCTGGACATTCGTCAGTTAGGTGGTATAGAAAGGAACTTCCTCACGACATAATTTAAATCACCGGTTTGTAAATTTTAAATGCCTGTTTCACGCAGTCAAGATTTATATTTTTTAAATGATTAGTTTGTTTCAAGTATTTAGAACAACAATTTATTCGTTCTAGCTTTTGCCCGCGGCTCCGCCCGCGTTTAAGTCAGTTATCGCGGTAAAAAGCTGATAATGTAGCTTTACATTGGTGATTTTTTTTTCAAAATTGGTTTAGTGGCTAAGGCGTGAAAGGGTAATAAACAAACAAACTCAATTGTGTGATGCGCACAATTATTTATTCTGTTTCTAGGAGGAATTTATCTTTTTTTAAAGACAACTCTCGCACTAGGAATATAGTCCTACGTCGCGGTAGACTTACAAACACACATGACATTTAAACGAAGAACACCCAGACTCAGAACAACAATTTGTGGATCACACAATGTGTTGTCCCATTTGGGGATCGAACCGACACTCAGCGTAGTTGGAAGCGGCGAGGTAATCGCTTATACCACTTCGTCATCTAAGCAGTCAATAGTCTATAATATGTATGTATATAGAAATATATAAGCATGTTTATCAGCAGTTTGATTACCATAGTACAGGTTCTGCCTAGTTTGGGATCATACAGCAGTGTGTGATATTATTCTCAAGTTAACACATATTTTCTTTCCAAATTACAGGTTTAATACACTACTATTCTTCAAAAGCGATTCAGTCAGCGTTTTCAAGCTAGGCAGAATCTTATCGAAGCGTTAATACTGCGCACTGACCCCCTGGGGGCAGTTGAGATTAATGACTGCTAGAGGAGTGTGATGAAGCTTAGCCAGACCCAGATATGGATCGTTGCTTCTACTCCACGAGAACACGCGATGGCGGTGGACGCAACTCTTGGGTGTTTAAAGATTATAAATATTATTAATGAAATGTCTGGCCTGATGGTTGAATGGTTACCTATGCTGACTGTTAAAGCGGAGATCGTGGGTTCGTTTACACCCAGGTCAAATCTTGTATGATGAGCATGATCATTGTTATCTATGATATGTATGTATGCTGTGGTCATGGGCTCAATTCCGGGGTCGGACCATATGTTTGTATGATCAGCAAATATTTGTTTCGAAGTTAGTGTGTTATCTTTGTATCTATAAAAAAGTATACAAGTATTCTATCAGTCAATCTAGCTTTCATTTATCATTAAAGGTATGTTCATCAGCAGTCTGGTTACCATGGAACAGGCTCTGCCTTACATTTTACTGTTGAACGGATTCGGAAAATGTAAACTTAAACATAAAATACGGGCACTTTAAAAAGTTAGTTCGTTGCCGTAGACCGGCCGCATACATCACTTAGATTAAATATAATAAGGATGGTTACTCTCATAGATTAGATTTCAACATGTCTGAACATGTTCAATTTACAACTGGCTGACTACGGAGCAGCTTGTTAAGATACCGGTTTGTTAATCCATACATGTGAAATTACTTGCCCTGGCCTGGACTAGTTATAAACTTGAAGTTTTGGTAACTGATGCTTTTCATGTTGTTAGCACTCAGTAAGAACGGGTTTTTAAAACACCACCCCTGTTCAAACATGAACATGATTACATCACCCAGTAACAACATCTGTGTCACAAGCAGTTCGGCATAAATTCCATGTACTGTCAACATTTCGGCATGACCGAGACAAAGCAGCTGCTGCATTGACACAACACACGGATGGCACACAAGCAAATTGCTATCCATGTGTATTTAGAGCAAGTTTTTATTTTTGGAACGAAGTTCCTTATCGCGCGTTGTGAAAGGGGGCTAGACGGAAAAAATTCGTACGAAAATTTGGAACGACACTTTTAATATAAATTGACGTCTAACTGTGGATACCATACATTAAATTTGCTTTAACGTTCGCCAACGTCCATACCATGTTGAATACACCGGTTCTCGTCCGATCACCGAAGTTAAGCAACATCGGGCGTGGTTAGTACTTGGATGGGTGACCGCCTGGGAATACCACGTGATGTTGGCTTTTTGCTCTTTATTTTCGTGTCATCTTGTCAGACATTCAGCGCCATCTATCGAATAGATAGGAAATCATTTCGCAAGGAGATTTTACAAATGTATAAATTGTTTTAATTGTTTTTAATATGTAGGTAATAGCCGCTATCATAGATGGCCTTGTAATTAAAATCGTGTCAAATCAGTTTTACTCGATCGTCACAACTTCGTTCCTGTCGGGTGTCCCACGACACCACACGGCTTTTTATATTTAAAGACAACTCCCGCACTAGGAATACATTCCTAGGTATTTAAAAAAAAAACCATGAAAGGATTTCTATTTTAAGACCATAAAATCCAGAACCTGCCATACGCAGGTGAAGTGTGCCCATAAATACACTTCTGTCAGGGCCCATCATCACCATCATCATCAGCCTATCGCAGTCCACTGCTGGACATAGGCCTCTCTTCTGTCGGGACCCGAATGCCTGAAAATAACCAACCTTACATGTGGCGGCTTGAACGGAGTGGTACCACCGCCTCACAGAAAATTGGTGCTATGCAACATGGCTATGTACCTATATCTCCTGAATCCCCGGTGTATATCGGCGACGGCTGGGCTCGGCTCCCTTGGCGTTACGTAGAGATATGGCTTCACTCTGCATTCTCTATCGCATATATCATGGAGAGTGCTCCGAGGAATTGTTCGGACTAATACCAGCCGCAACTTTCCGCCATCGTTCCACACGGCAAAATTTTCATCCTCATCAGCTGGATAGTTGGCGCTCCACTACTGTGCGCTTCTCGAGACAGGTTTTGCCCCGCACAACCAATCTGTGGAATGGGTTATTGTATGCGGTATTTTCGGACCGATACGACCTTTAAACCTTCAAGAAAAGAGCGTACTCCGTCCTAAAAGGCCGGCAACGCGTTTGTGACTCCTGAGTTGCAGACTTTCATGGGCAGCGATAGTCTTTCCATAGGGTGAACCCTCCGCTCGCCTGCCCCGTCTAACATTAAAAAATACCATCAGTTCACTCGTCAGAACGTACATACGAGTACGTACATGCTGTCAGAACTACAGAAATACACGTCCAGCATCTTTAACCTTAAAACACTGTTTCTAGAAGATATTAATACTTCTAAACTAGCGACGCAACATGGAAACGCTAGTTTAATTTAAACATCCTAAAAAACAACACTTTTATAACACAGTTCCTAATGATACTTGTATGCATTTTATATTTTGTAAACAACTTACAATACAGGTCTAATGACGTCATCTAAACAAACTACGCCGTAGCATTCTCGTAGCAATAACAGTCAGCATTCGTAGAGCGTAGATAGCCGCTACGTGACCGGAGGCGGTGTTGTGAATTTAAAGTTGAATGCTTGGTCAAGTGTGAGTCTGATGTACGTACTTTTTGCTAATAAAAGTAAATGTAGAAAAAGTAATAGTGTAATGGATAGCGCTCACCTTAACTTCGTATATTACACAGCGCAAATCCTTTATCGGGACATTTTTAGGGTTCCGTACCTCAAAAGGTAAAAAAGGAACCCTTATAAGATCACTTTCTTGTCCGTCTGTCTGTTTGTCCGTCTGTCCGTGTGTTACAACCGATTTTCTCAGGAACGGGTAGACCTAGCAAGTTAAAATTGATACCAGATGCTGAGGTCTATGGTCCCTATTAGGTGTATGAAAATCAAGGTCCTGAGTCAACACGATAAAAAGATATGGGCAAATTTCGATTTTCGCGAAAACTTGTAAGTACCAAAATTTACCTTAATTTTCAACTTTTTTTATTTTTCAGAATTTTCTCTTTACTTGTGCTGTTAGATCTTCCTTTTAACCAAAATTGACAATTCTAGGTCAACCGGAAGTACTCTATAGGTTTTGGGTCAAAAACGTATATGGTAGTTCCCGTTGACTTAGAATCACGAAATTTGGCAAAAAGAAACGTAAAGAAATAATTCCAAAAAAATAAAAATAGTTGAAAGTTAAGATAAATTTTGGTACTTACAAATTTTCGCTAAAATCTACGTAAAATCTGGGTAGGTACGGAACCCTCGACTCGTACCTGACCGGATTTTTTTTGCAAAAAATTGTATCGAATTAGAAACGACCCCTCTGACATTACAGTTAAATGTTTTACCTCTACACCACGTATGTAGTCTTAATGTTATTAACCCCCGACGGAAAACCAGCGTTGTTAAAAGTTTAACCTGCGTATCTGTCTGTCTGTGGCATCATAGCTCCCGAACGGATGGACCAATTTTGGTGCGGATTTTTTGTTCGAAAGACCATGTGACCGAGTTAGCTATAAATATTGAAGATCATCAGCTCACTTCCCAGGTGATGAAGGGATCTTACTAAAATCCACAGGTCCGATTGATCTGAAATTTTGTATATTGTTACTTTGATGGTATTTCCGTGACATGATAACCTGGAACTTGCTGCTGCATCAAGTAGTCAGTCAGACTCAATGAGCAGTTTTATATTTGAGTCGGAGGTTTTTTTAATTTTTAAATTAATAATTATTTTATACTAGTTTTTGAAATGTCCTAATAGTTATATATTGCCAACATAGTATAGTATGTAGGTAGGTAGCTAACCTGGTATAGTAGGCCATACCCTCCTTTCTAAGGAGATACCTATGTCCAGCAGTGGACTATTAAAAGCTGTTGATGATGATGATGATTGTACAAAATAAACTTTTTCTTTTTTCTCCATTCCTTGAAACCAAAATTAAAAAAAAACAGAATGTGATAATATGTGGACGGACCGTGTGTTCGTGTAAAAATACAAGTTCAGTATAAACTTGTGTGTAGATGATACAGGCCGGCAAAATAATTGTGTCATCAGCACGATCATTTGTTCTGTTTTTGGATGCATTTTTTTTTCTTAAAAAGACAACTCCCGCATTAGGAATATATCCTGTGCCACGGGTGACTTTACAAACATACATGAAACGGACACAAAGAACACCCAGACTCAGAACAACAATCTGTGGATCACACAAAGTGTCGTCCCATGTGGGGATCGAGCCCACAATACTCAGCGTAGTAGGAAGCGGTGTGGCGACTGCTCCAACCACTACGCCATCCATGCAGTCAGTTTATCTATAATATGTATATATTTAGAAATATATAAGTATGTTTATGAGCAGTCTGGTTACCATAGTACAGGCTCTGCCTATGATGAGACCGCCGCGTGTGGGATGTGTGAGGTTATTATTAATGTATCATTTTTATCCACCCGACCTTTGTAAATTTTGAATGCTTAGTTTAAGACAAAATGTACACTACACGCTACACCTGTGTACCTACATTCGTAGCAAATACAGTTTATATAGTCTATATAGCCTTCCTCGATAAATGGCAACACTAAAAGATTTTTTCAATTGGAAATAAAAGTTTCTGAGATTAGCGCGTTCAAACAAATCCAAAACTCTTCAACTTCATACTATAAGTATAGATTTGGAAAATTCTTATTTTATTTGGGAGTAAATAATTCCAATTCAACTCCACAAATGTCCCATTTAAATTTAAATAAAAATGACCTCCACTTGATCCAGATGTAAAAAGAAGATCAAGGATGCACCACTTCTTAATAAGTAAACAACGCGCGGTGACGGATTAAGAATACGGAATATCACCACCCCGTTTCATCCCGTGGGTGTCGTATGAGCCGACTAAGGGAACAAATTACGCAGGACAACAGCACTGTTAAGAGAAGGAAAACTTGACAGAAACCCTATACCAACCCGTCTGGCCAGCGTGGTATAGTAGGCCAAACCCACCTTTTTAAGGAGAGGCCTATGTCCATCAGTGGACTGTTATAGGCTGTTAATGATACAATATTTACAAAGTAATGATGTTAATTAGGACAGTCTATTAATTGTATGTTTGTTAACATGTATTTGACTAAGCTGTGCGTGTAGGTTAGTGATGTATTCATGCTGATATATGAATTCATTGAAGTCGGTGATACTCTTTTATAAGTTAACTAGCTATTGCCCGTAGCATATTTCATTTCATGTTTCTATCTTTGAAAATGTCCAACTTCCACACAACTGTTTATCCTTATATAGTGGGTGCTACCTTACAACATAAAAAGAATCAGCTGCCAAAATCTGAATTTTGTGGTCCCAGCGGTTCAGGCTCTATGTTGGTGAATCAGTCCCTCAGGGCAGTCATTTAATGTGTATTGAATAAGTCGTACAAATTAAAATTTCCCAGGTCTTCTCTGTGTCCACTACACACTGTAAACAGGACACTTTACACAAATCTTTGGGAACGACCGCAAATAACTTGTCAAGCTAACTTACTTAAAACTTGACCACAGGATTAAATAATACGTAAGATTAGTTGGAGTAACTATGAAGTTGAGAGGGCTTTCCTCCACGGAGGGTGTGGGTTCAATCCTAAAGTTAAAAGGGTCGAGCTTATGCAAGGTTTTTTATAGAGTACAGGAGCAGACAAGCAGATAGATCACCTGATGGTAAGTGATCACCGCCACCCATAGGCACTTGCAACTCAGGTGTCAAAAGTGCGTTGCGGCAATTTCAGTACCCTTCTTCCCCACCAGAAAGAGAAGTGAGGGTTCGGTCTCTGGTACTCTCACTCACTCGGTGAATACCAACTAAACAAGTGTGTAACAGCAGTTTTCTGTAGGATCATGGTACCCGTGGAGCCGGGTCCCATATGTGATGACGTATGGCTCTGCCGCGGTACAATTAACATAATAATTGAGTAATATTCCACAGCTGGCTCTACGTATGGTGACGGAATGAAGTCCATTTAAGTTTAACCAAGTGACCCTCGCAGCTGCGGCGTATTTTACATAAATGGGCTCCAACACTAAGATATCTTTCCAACAATAATCTTTCAATGACAGGAATGTTGGTCTAGTGGTTAGTGACCCTGACTGCTAAACCGGAGGTCGTGGGTTCGATTCCCACCCAGGACAAATACCGTGTGATAAGCACAGTCATTTGTTCTGTGTCTGGGAGTAATTTATCTATAATATCAGTCTGGTTACCATAGTACAGGCTTTGCCTTGTTTGGGATCAGACGGCCATGTGTGAGATATATTATATTATTATTAATACAATTGAACAGCTGCAATTTGAGTAAATATTTAATGTACTCTGCTAAATGTGCCGCTGGCTTCTAGAAAGACGAGACTTTGCCGATGTGTTCAGCGGGTGAAGTGCGCCGAGATGCAACGTACAGTAGGTCCAAGTAGATTATAGGAGGGAGCGTGTTATATCGGATAAGAGGGATGAGAGCGGGACAAGTTATAGGAGGCAGCGATTATGAGCAAAAACAACCCAAGAGGTGACTTTTTTATTTTGTAGGGTATGGTGAGTAGTTACCGCAACCCATGTAGATCTGTTACACTGGTGATTCGGCTGGGGATTTCGGTGAAATCGGCTGCCAGGCGATCTCTTATTATACTTCCAAACAAGAGAGGAGTTCATAGCAGAACTCTACAGAATTTATTTTAAAACTAGCTGGTACCCGTGACTTCGTTCGCGTGGTATTTGAAAAGCGCTGCCTTATTTGGTTCGATGCCCGACCGGGCGAAATATTAAAGGGTTTCTCTGAGAGGAAAAGTAGCCTAAGCTACTCCTAATATAGATAGGTACCTACCTAGTAGTAGTAAGTAGTAGTAAAATATTATCAAAATCGGATCTCCCGTTTAGAAGAAAACAGACAAAAAAAACTGGTTTTAGGTAGCGTGCAAACAACCATGTGAGCATAAAAAAACCTATTATTTTGACATTACAAGCAGACACTTCAAGTTTGATTATTTGTATAGAGTATAGACAGAGACCTACGAGTACTTTCTCTCTAAATTGACGGATACTCAAACGTGATATTGCCCCTTCTAAACGTCGAATTAAATTGAAACTTCGCACACTTTTCAAGGACCGATGACAATACAATAACTTTAATAATTTAGCCGATTATCTTAATCAGAATTTTCAGGATTGACGCCTTTTTCTATACCCAAAAATACGATAGTGTGTACTACGTACTAGGAAGCGTGTACTAAAGCGACTTACTGTTTACTTGTTACTACTTCGTATGAAAATTAAAAAAATTAAGTTGTTACTTTTTTCAGTTTTTATGCGAAAATAATCATCATTAATGTAAATAAATTTAGGTTCAAATAAGCATGTTTTTTTGTTTTCTGAAACCATAACTTATTAGGTAAGTACCAGACAGACAGATCATCTTAAAGGATAAGGTCATTGCGAGAGTTTTATAGTTGTGGGTAACCACTCATCTTAAAATAAATACAATGTAATACTCAAATGTTAGGCGAAACTTACGAATAAATTGTCAGAGTCTCGCTCTCGCTCTTGCACTTGGACAGCACACATAGCCACGTCTCGTTCGGTATTCAGCATCGTGAAATTGTCGTCAGATAAGTCCGCCCAAGTGGACATCGGAATGAGCGCTATTCCTCTCTAGGTGTCCACTTTGTGTTCATGACAGCCTGGTACCGGCCACAGCCGACAATACGTTTATTACATAGCTGTTGTGCCACTAAACATGTTAATAAGTATGTTGGTACATGGTAATAACAGCCTAAAGAACCGTATACAACAAAGGGTTATCGAGAATGTTGTTTTTTTAACCCCCCAAAAAGGAGTTTCTGTTATAAAGTTAGCAGCACCTTTGGGGTACACTATATAAATACGAAAAACTTTATTCCTTCAGTCACAAATACGAATTTCAAAATACCGATTTTTATAATTCCGAATGGTTCAAAAAAATATAAGAACAAATATATATATAATATATATTTTTATTTATCATTCATTTTATTTTTATAATTTAAAAAATTCAATATTCCTAACGTTTATAATGACTGTGCTTAAAATACGACTCGGTATTCAATAGATCGAATAACAAAAAGTCCGACTTAATGATAATTCGAAACATCAAAAATTCGAATAAAAATATTTTTATTCCCTGGTTACAGTGTTCTAACCTGACCCAAATGCTCCACCAACAAGAGATGGTACCCGACGAAGGTAAAAAAAGAATAGCGTATATAGAATATATATATATATACATAAGAAGAAAACAAAAAAAAAAACAAATATCAATAGCAAAGTAAATGTTTTTAAGTCACATTAAACGTCACTTATAGATTTTGAAGTTCGTGTGGTGACGGATTAAGAAAACAATGTCACCATTTTAGCAGTTTATTCGAAGTAATGAAAATCGACATGTCGTTTTTCAGATCGAGATAAAAATCGGAAAACAAAAAAATCGCATTTACGATTTACGATTATAATTCTAAAGTATTATGAAATTCGGACTTTGGAAACTCGGAACATTGAAATCCAGAACAAACTATTTCGGAGTATTTGGGTGTTCCGATTTCTATCTAAGACATTAGACGTGGTATCGACTTTTTGATAATAGAGTCAGAAGGTGTATTTTGAAACGCTTTTTTAATTCCTTCAGTTCGATTTGCTATTAAGTCGTGTTATTTTAGTTTAATGAACAATATTATAATTTTACTTTCATTTCTAAGAGTTAATGACTTATAAACGAGTGCGACTGTTTTAACAACTAGCCCACAATAGTTCTCGGCGCAAAGATCGCGTGTGCGTCCGCAATAAACACGGTCACACACGAAATAGAACGTCTCAAGCTGAGCGAACAGTTTCACTAACGAAGGCTAAAAAGCATTGAGTGAGGTTTTATATTATACTAGCTGACCCGCTCAACTTCGTCTGCGTCTCTCAATAGTAATAAATTTTCTCCGTTTTTGAAACATTCTTCATTGGTGCTCCGCTCCTATTGGTCTTAGCGTGATGATATATAGCCTATTTAGCCTAGCCTAGCCTTCCTCGATAAATGGGCTATCTAACACTGAAAGATTTTTTCAAATCGGACCAGTAGTTCCTGAGATTAGCGCGTTGAAACAAACAAACAAACTCTTCAGCTTTATAATATTAGTATAGATATATATATTTTCTCGGATATCCGACACTCGGTATTTCTGTTATAGGGTTATAACAAGGTCCAATGGGCAGCATATTTTTCTAGGGCAAGCCAGTACGGGTATGAAACTACAAGTTTGTGTCATCGTCGACGGGTCAGAGTTACTCAGTGGAATGCCACGTCCGTCGCCAAGCATATTACATCCGATAGAAAAAACAAGCACGCACGTACACATATGCACCCACACACTAACACACACAGCTACACCACTACCACAACTAGGTTCGGGTTGGCTTTCGGTCTACTAAGATACGGCTGAACTTTGATTTTAACGTGGAGCGATTGCCATCAGACCTTCACAAGCCAAGTACTGGGCGATATCAAAGTTCTGTAGACTGCTGTCGGACATGTTAGGGCTTCAAAGACCGATTGCAACAGATGTTCGTATGGCAACCGGGACTGACTGCTGCTGCTCTCCGAGGCAGGTGAGTAGGTGAGCACTCTTAACACATTGAGACCCTTCTTATGTGTTAAGAGTGCTCACCCAACCATAGAGAAACCTGGCTAGGATTGCTTAAAATAACAATTGCGTGCTTACCCACTCGGTAACCACATAGCATCGATCCCATCATACAATCTTGTTCATCATTAATTACGCTATATTATACGCCAGGTACGTGGCGAGTGGTTCGCAAACCCAGTCTAGCTCAGTTTATAGTGACAACAATCCTTGTTGGTTTAGGCTCGCTAGCGGCCGCACCGCAATATAGTGTGCAAACACCCTTACGTCAAAAATAATATATCTCAAGATGTATTTTGGACCTTTTTGGGAGTATAGCCTTCAGTAGGAATAATGGGCAGATTATATTTTTTTCTTTTTAAAAATACATCTCCCGCATTAGCAATGTATCCTGTGTCGCGGGGGGCTTTACAAACATACACGAAACGGACACAAAGAACACCCAGACTTAGAACAACAAGTAATGAATCACACAAAGTGTTGTTCCATGTGGGGATCGTACCCACAACACTTAGCGCAGTGCTCCGTGCAATATTTAAGCGCAGTCAGTATGACTGCCCTGTTGGTCTAGTGGTTACCGGTCTTCACAGCTAAGACAGAGGTCGTGGGTTCCATTAACACCTAGGACAAACATTGTGTGAAGAGCACGATCATTTGTTGTGTTGTTCCGTGTCTAAGTGCAATACATCTATAACATGTTTGGATTTAGAAATATATAAATATGTTTATCAGCAGTCTGGTTACCATAGCACAGGCTCTGCCTAGTTTGGGATCAGACGGCCTCCAGTAACCTCAATCACTCGATAAAAAGCTGCTCAGCACCGGTTGAAAACAGCTTAATAATTGATAGCACCAGTTGCTATTAATGTTAAAACTTGTAATAAGTACACCATATGTGAATTTCATTACAATTTCATGAATCTCGACGAAGACAAAGTAATAAAAAACTATCCTAGAATTTTGCTGGTCCGTCTAACTCTAAATGGACGGTGGCAAAATTATTTAATTTAACTTTTCTAATGAACTTTGGACAAATTAATAATAATATTTACACACATCTCATACACGGTGGTCTGATCCCAAACTAGGCAGAGCCTGTACAATGGTAACTAGACTGCTGACAAACACACTTTTTTAGCACTAAATACATACATAGTATAGATGACTTATACCCAGATACAAGAAATAATTGTGCTTACCATACAATTGTTTGCCTTGTGTCCATGACCTCTGGCGCAGCAATCAGAATAACTAGGTAACTTTTTTTATGGAAGAGGTTGCAAACGAGCAGACGAGTTACCTGATGGAGAGCGACTATAGCCGCCCAGGAACACCTGCAACGGCTTTTCCGACCGATACGAACTTCAAACCTTCCTTCAAAACCGCTTGTGACTCCTAATTTGCAGGCGTTCATGGGCAGCGGTAGTCGCTTTCCATCAGGTGACCCATCTGATCGTTTGCCACTTCTTCCATAAAAAAAGTTGCAGGTGTCTATGGGCGGCGGTAATCACCATCATGGCTTGTAACGTGTCTGTAACACATCTCTATCTACCCCTTACAAATATACTAACCTAACAAATACCTATTGAATATCAGTTGTATTAATAGTATTGCGGCCGACTACTATGTTATTTTTATGGTATCGATTGCTTTAGTGGTGTGGCCACGAAATGAGCGATTAAAATAATAAATAATAGAACTGTGTAGGATCTTCTCAATATTATAGGAAACCTCGATAAAATATTGTGTGATGAGCATGATAATTTGTTCTGTGTCTGGGTGTATTTTTCTTATGAATGTATTTAGAAGTATATTTGCCATGATCCGTGTAGTAACTGATAAAGAATGCAGAGTGTCACCACCCCTTTTCGTCCCGTGGGTGTCGTAAGAGCCAACTAAGGGAGCAAACTACTCAGACAACAGCAAAGCAAAGAGAAGAAAAACTTGAAACAAACCCTATACCAACCCGTCTGGCCAGCGTTGTTTAGTAGTAGTAGCCTCCTATCTAAGGAGAGGCCTATGTCCAGCAGTGGACTATTGAAGGTTGTTGATAATGATCGTTTCAACAGGTTTGACCTCTATTACGTGAGTGGGACTAAACTGAGAGTCGGCATATTGATGGCGTTTAATGTTCTTCTGTCTACCCCTTCCGACATACCACTTATAGTGAGCCCCGGTGAGGCAAAACCCATTGGTGGCTTCAACACGACAAAAGCAAAAAAAAGACTAGACTTAGACTGTAATTGTCTATTTAAAATAACCGTTTGTAATTTTAAATTATAACTGACTAGCTGAGACCCGCCGGCAACGCCGTGGGGCGAAGCTAGTCTAAAAAAGTAGCCTAAGTTACTCCTTATGACATCAGCTATCTGCCAGTGAAAGTCCCGTCGAAATCGGTCCAGCCGTTCCAGAGATTACCCGGAACAAACAGATAGACAGACAAAAATTGTAAAAAATGTTATTTTGGCATATGTACCGTGTAAACATACATATGCATTTAGTAAAAAGCGGTTATTTTAATATTACAAACAGATACTCCAATTTTATTTATTTGTATAGAAGATGTACAGATAAAGATACCAAAGAAAATAAAAGGAGAAGTTCACTTCAGTAGTTTTACCATAAAGTGACTATAAAACTTACTAAGTAGGAGATAAACACAAATTGTAAACTTAAAATACAATGTAACTTGGCAATTAAATAGAGCGCTCCGAGTTTGTATTAGTTTGTACGGGACTGAGTCAAAACAGGGACATGTCTTTGGAATAGAATAGTATTTATTGTACACCAACAATGGTTTGTTGCCCTACAAGAACACGTCCAGGTAATGTACGAATGGCGCTCTTATCGCTTAAATGCAATTTTTTACAGGCCACCTATGGATGGACAAATCAACTGTAGGTAGACGAGTTCATGGGAAGTGATGAATTTTACGGGTGTTATTTTGAATGCTTTAATAAGTAGTTGATAAATTTGCGCACGTAATTTATCTGGTTGGTCTTTATTAATTAACAAAATCTTCGATGTTTCATTAGAATTATTTTGAATTAATATTATTTAACGGGAATTAACGCGATCTCTTATTTAGGGTATTACATACCTCTGGTTTGCCTGACGTTTCGACCAGGTTGCACCGGCCGTGGTCACAGGCTGACTGGCTCATCGGCGCACGCCCTCCGTCGTCGAATCCGTGAAGTAGAAGGCTCTTCATCTACCCGCACATTTTCGATATTTTTGTGTCGCCATGTACCGTCACATACCACACTAACAGTGTCCCTATTCTGTAAGCAAACCGATGAGTCCCTATTCTGGTGTTTAACCGATTGCGCAGAAAAGCGAGGTGGTATGTTTTTTAACACTGGATTCCACGCTGTAGATAATTTAAAACCATCTTCCCGATTGAAAGTTTTATGCTTTTTAATCTCAATCGCTTCACGCACAACTCTTGAGTAAAAGTGACGTTCGGTGGAGAGGACTTGCGTGCGGTGAAATTCAATCCAGTGGTTGATGCCTGCATCGAGTGCATGTTCTGCAATCGCTGATTTGCTCGTCTGTCGGTTCTTCACAGCAGCGATATGCTCTTTGACCCTTTCTGCAATAGTCCGCTTAGTTTGGCCTATGTATGAGCTTCCGCAGCTGCAGTCTATTTTATAAACACCCGGAGTTTGTAGTGGCAATGTATCCTTCGGTGTGCCGACGATGTTGTGAACCTTTATGCCTGGTGTGTATACTGTCGGAATGGAATATTTCTTTAGTACAGACCCGATCTTGTCCGTAACTCCCTTGACATAAGGCATATAGGCCGGTTGCCTGTTCACTTCTGGATACTTCAGATTCCATCGGGAAGATGGTTTTAAATTATCTACAGCGTGGAATCCAGTGTTAAAAAACATACCACCTCGCTTTTCTGCGCAATCGGTTAAACACCAGAATAGGGACTCATCGGTTTGCTTACAGAATAGGGACACTGTTAGTGTGGTATGTGACGGTACATGGCGACACAAAAATATCGAAAATGTGCGGGTAGATGAAGAGCCTTCTACTTCACGGATTCGACGACGGAGGGCGTGCGCCGATGAGCCAGTCAGCCTGTGACCACGGCCGGTGCAACCTGGTCGAAACGTCAGGCAAACCAGAGGTATGTAATACCCTAAATAAGAGATCGCGTTAATTCCCGTTAAATAATATTAATTATCATGGAACGCGAAAGTTTAAAAGTTAGTATAGCAAACCGCTACGGGTCGGAAATTGCAAAACAAGTGCGTCACCTAGAATATTTACGTAAAAAACGAGCGCGAATGGAAACATCGTTGATATTTCTTGTGAAGTGTCGCGATTGGGACTTATTACCTTCGTGTGTTCGAATAAAACCGCGTAGTGATATCGCATTTTCACGTGAAATTCTAAAAAACGCGAGTGCACGTCTTCTGAGACAATTAATTCGAAACAAACACAGTGATTTGGAGTATATACAGAGGGAGTCATATGCGTTACAATTAAAGTGCAGTGTTAATCTATCTCAATCGGACTATGATTTGTGTGACCGGGTTACGTTTTTACAAGCGAGTCGTACCTTCGAGTTATGTAGTAAAAATTTTGATCGAAAGTTCTCGAAGGAATATAATCGACGGTATACAGAAAATAAAGCGTCAACCGGGGTACCCGAGAGATCGAAGGACACCGTTGTAAACTTGTCAAACGTGAGTTTAGATGATACAACAATGAACATCTTGGCTAAAGGTATGAACTTCGCTCCGACACCTAAACGAATACCGTTCGAGAATGTAATCAGTAGCGTCGAGGAATCGATTACACGGAACAAAGTACCGCCCGGCGATGCCGATATCCTAAGACAGGACGTTGCGGTAATATTACGTCGGTCAAAGCTTCCGGCTAGTAATATCACTATCGAAGAGCGTCAAGCACTAAAAAACATTAGGGATAACCAGGATATTTTAGTGCTTAAGGCCGACAAGGGAAACGCTACCGTAGTGATGAATACAACTGATTACAAAAGCAAAATACTTGAACTGTTGAGTGATAATAAGGTTTATAAACCGGTAACATACAACCCCACGGCCAGAGTAACGCGAAAAATACGATCTCTAATCCGGGACAATGAGGACCTATTTTCAGAAGACGAGTACAACAGACTGTACAAACCAAAGTCACACCAACCACCGAAATTATATGGTCTGCCTAAGATACACAAGCCTGACGTACCGCTGCGGCCGATTGTAAGTCAAATTGCTTCTCCTACTTACGATCTAGCAAAGCATGTTGCTTCAGTATTGCAACCACTTATAGGCAAAACACCGTCTTTTGTGAAAGACTCACGGCACTTCATACAAATCATAAAAGATCTGACGTTGGAACCGGATGACGTCATGGTGAGCTTTGACGTGGAGTCGCTTTTCACCAATGTTCCAATAAAGGAGTGCCTAAACGTCGTAAAAGACCTACTGAGAGACAACGAGCTGCCCTTAAACTATATGGATCTACTTGAACACTGTTTAGAAGGCAACTATTTCCTTTTCCAAGGTCAACATTACCTCCAGATTGATGGTGTCGCGATGGGAAGTCCTGTAGCCCCAGTACTGGCCAACATCTGGATGGAACATTTTGAAGAGAAGGCTTTAAATCTCGGCCCGAATACCGTTAAGCTATGGAAGCGATACGTGGATGACATTTTCAGTATCGTCAAAGGAAACAAACAAGAAGTGGATCAATATATACAACATCTGAACTCTATTCACCCCAAAATGAGGTTTACATATGAAATGGAGACGGACAGGTCGTTGTCCTTCTTAGATGTTAAAGTAGCCGTGAGATCGGATGGGTCCTTGTCACACTGTGTGTACCGTAAACCTACTCATACGGACAGATACCTACACGCTACGTCTCATCATCACCCCCGGCACTTGCAATCTGTTATGACTTCACTCAAAAACAGAGCTTACGATCTCTGTGACCCTGAACATTTAGAACAGGAGCTAAAACATGTTCAGGAGGTACTCAAAGGTAACGGATATCAAGTGAAAGGAGGACGGAAGCAACCGAAAATAAGACGCAAGTATCCAGAAGTGAACAGGCAACCGGCCTATATGCCTTATGTCAAGGGAGTTACGGACAAGATCGGGTCTGTACTAAAGAAATATTCCATTCCGACAGTATACACACCAGGCATAAAGGTTCACAACATCGTCGGCACACCGAAGGATACATTGCCACTACAAACTCCGGGTGTTTATAAAATAGACTGCAGCTGCGGAAGCTCATACATAGGCCAAACTAAGCGGACTATTGCAGAAAGGGTCAAAGAGCATATCGCTGCTGTGAAGAACCGACAGACGAGCAAATCAGCGATTGCAGAACATGCACTCGATGCAGGCATCAACCACTGGATTGAATTTCACCGCACGCAAGTCCTCTCCACCGAACGTCACTTTTACTCAAGAGTTGTGCGTGAAGCGATTGAGATTAAAAAGCATAAAACTTTCAATCGGGAAGATGGTTTTAAATTATCTACAGCGTGGAATCCAGTGTTAAAAAACATACCACCTCGCTTTTCTGCGCAATCGGTTAAACACCAGAATAGGGACTCATCGGTTTGCTTACAGAATAGGGACACTGTTAGTGTGGTATGTGACGGTACATGGCGACACAAAAATATCGAAAATGTGCGGGTAGATGAAGAGCCTTCTACTTCACGGATTCGACGACGGAGGGCGTGCGCCGATGAGCCAGTCAGCCTGTGACCACGGCCGGTGCAACCTGGTCGAAACGTCAGGCAAACCAGAGGTATGTAATACCCTAAATAAGAGATCGCGTTAATTCCCGTTAAATAATATTAATTCAAAATAATTCTAATGAAACATCGAAGATTTTGTTAATTAATAAAGACCAACCAGATAAATTACGTGCGCAAATTTATCAACTACTTATTAAAGCATTCAAAATAATAATATAATTGGAGATGTGCGTCCACTTTAGCTCGTTCATCATGTTTTGCGCAGCATGAAGACTGTTGCAGCTGCCGCGCTACATTCTACCATGCCTATCAAGCACCTATTTGGCTTGCACCGACTTCAAACAGACTAGAAGGGACTATTGGTATTATAATGTTACCTGTTACATTGAGGGTACTTATTATAGTTTTTTACTTAGATTTGTAATTATTTTTTAATTTTTAGTGCTCTTTGTCGGTGTTGTTTGAAGTCGGTTCAACTTTTTTTTTAAAAGGGTTTATTAAAAGCGTGTTTTTAGTTTTTTAAACTATAATTTACTATAGTTGTATTTTTAGCTGTAAGATTCCCTAAAATTGAAAAACTCAAACTCAAACTCAAACTTTCTTTATTTCATAAAATTTTCAAAATTGTTTGAAATCGTCTTCCATGTAGACTCTAAAGTCATAGATCAACACACACAAAAGCAACAATCTCTGTTTTGTCAAATAGTAACCAAATAAATTTAACAAAATCAAACCCATACAAAATCTATGATATGCCTGTGCCGATCTACAACCGCCCGTTTCCAAGGGGTTGAGCCTTATGAGAAGAAAGGGCAAACAAACTCATGGCCACTCTTTTGCAATTCACAAGTAGATACAATGGCACTATTAAATATATCACAACATTGTTTTGATGTGTGCTAGTATGTCCGTTATTAAGGACTTAAAGGTGAAAAAACAACGAAGAGAAAACAAGATTAAGAAGAACAAACGAATACAAGAGAAAATAAAGTGAAACATAATAAATAGAAAAAATAATAAAAAACATACTAGCCACACCACATTTTTACTTAAGAAAGAAATAGCCTGCGCTAATTAATCCCAAGCATTCTTGTCCTCCATGTAATCCACAATCGAGTAGTAGGCCCTCTGGCACAAGCCACGTTTTATTGCGGATTTAAATTTGTTAATACTCAACTCCTGAATATTATTTGGGATTTTATTATAAAATCGGACACATTGACCTCGAAAAGACTTGTTTATCTTTTGGAGCCTAGAGGCGAGGCCTAAAATAAAACAACAACATACTGGTAAAACATTTAAAACGGTCGAAATTCGACCGTCGGTCGATGATCCAAGCTCTGCCATCTGCAATGATATCGGATTGAACCGTGACAAGTTAAGCCCGGCCGGTGGCAGCCCGCGGCGCCTCCACGCTCGGCCGCTGGCACCGCGCCCGGACGATTAAACCTCGCGCTGTCACATTCACACTTTAAAGTACTATACAGGCTGATACTGAAAGTGATATCTCAGGAACCTTAAGTGTAGTCAAAGTAGCTTTATTTCATAAAATTATTTGAAATCGTCTCTTATGTGGAGTCTTAAGTTATAGATCAACACACACAATATCAACAATCTCTGTGTAGTCAAATATTTAGGAAGATACATTTATTAATAGATTAAGTATATATAAATACTAGCAGGTATATATAAAGCAGTATATATAAATACTACTTATTTCACGTGGAATTTGAAAAGCGCTGACTTAGTGGGTTCGATTCCCAGATCGGGTAAAATTTCTAAAAAATTACATGAAATTTACGAATAAGGTTTACGTCTAATCCTGTAATTTCGCTGCTCAATTCAGCCTTGGAAAAGAATCTACGTGCTGTATTTCTATCGTTTGTGTTACCATATCCAGGTTTTGGTTTATCTGCAATGAGACCCATACGATCTTTAAACAATTTTTGTATCTCTTGTGAGCGTTGCTTCACAATAGCTTTGTCGTTATCTCCCTTGACTTGCCACTTTTTTATTTCTAAACGATAGCTGATGTGAAGCAAACATTCAAACGTGCGGATCCATGCATGTAAAGTAGATAAACCAAATACAAGGTGTTCTTCGTTGCTGGGATATTTCTTTGACTCCTCGTTGATAGTAGACGGGGTGGCACCGCAAATATAACACTTTTGGGTTGAACTTGTGTCTGTTAGGACATTGCACACTTTGGCATCAGTCATTGTCAACAACAAGTCGTGTTTAACAGAGATTTGAGATCCGGCAACGTTACATAATGTTGGAAGAAGCTGACTTACTTCATCTAAAATTTTAGAAGTTTCTTCTTTCGTAAACTCTTTTGTCTCTCTGGCAAAAATAAACTTAATAGGACGGCAATATAAAGTAGAGAAGGTCTTGTATTTTGCCAGATCACAGTTTCACCATCAAGCAGTCTCAAAGGGACAAATGAGTATACGAACAAAAATTCGTCTGTAACGTTAGTGTTCTCAAATTTCTGTTTATACGTGCTATGTCCCGAACTTCCATCACAGCCCCATTTGCTTATCAACGTATAATAAGAACGTGGTAACACACTTCTAATGACTTCCGTCTGAACTTTAACTAATCATTCAGCCGTTTTATCCAAAATCGCCTGGAGTTTCAGCTCGAGATTCAGTCATGGAAAGATATTCGTCAGAAGGACAACAAGAAGCTTTGGACTTACCTTAACTATAAAACGATGGATACACTTGATGTCTCGCTGTCATTGACCACTTTCTTGTTTGTTTATATGAGTGAGAAGTCGATTTCGAGTCTACATAATAAGCTAAAGCTTCGTCTGGTGTTAACTGCCGACTTTGTTCAGTACACTTATTCTTTTCTCTAGTTTAACTGACCGAGACTTTATGGATCTGTTTAGCAACACTTCGATGCCCTTCTTTTCGAGTAGCTAACTCAGCTGCTGTAATAAGTTCACTTGCACTTCGCGATTCCAATAGATCTTCTACGTCTCTTGGTTTTCGTCGATGAGTCTTCAAAAGATTTTCTGGGTCACCCTACGGAAAGAGCCGCTGATGATGAAGTGCACGGCTGGTTAACACACATCTTTATTTGAATTTCGGATCCCTCTAACCAATCTTTATGTTTGATTAGAAACATTTCTTTGTTACACTTTAAAGAAGTCCACTTTTGATTGAATTTTGCTGAAAGGCTTGATATTTTCATTTTGAGTCGTTTTAGAAAATCGTCAGATACATCAGACATATTGAATTTTTCACTTATATAATAAAAAATGCCACTGTTTCGTTCAGTGTTCGTGAAAAAAATAAAATAATTTTACTTTCGGGCCTTTTCAGAGTGTATATTATATATAAATCTGTGCCTGAATGTTGTAGGTATTACCTATAGAAAAATGTAGGTGGATATATGTGGATAAAAAAAATTGCCACTCTTTAAAGTTATAAAAAAACACATAAAAAAACTTATAAAAAAATCGGTTGTCTGTAAAGTCGGTTTACTGACGATAGTTGAACGTGACAACGTCATAAGAAAATACTGATGGAATGGTTCATACTTGACGAAAACATGTAAATGTATTATTGTATAGCAGCTGTCAACGCGGAGGCATCGCTCACTCAAGTAGGAGAGAGATAGATGTCGAATGCTGCCGAACGCGGAGGCCGATTGTGCCTCTTTGTCGCACTTCAAGCCTTAAATGGAACGCCTCAGAGCGAGGTAACGCCGCATGAGTCATGTTTTTTCGTGCGTGCAGCCGGCTCCATCGAATTATAAGACGTTGTCACGTCAAAAATATAATTCATAATAGAGTACATAAGTTCAACAGAATATTCCATCACAAAAAAAAAGTTTCACTTTACTACCAATTTTAAAATATGCTACCACATGTGTGCATTAAATGCTACTGATTTGCAAATGAAAATGACTTCTCTTATAAGGGTTACTTTGACCCCCTGATAAGATACCTTTATGAGGTGATAAACAAATTAATTCCTGGAATTCTTTACCTGAGGGGGTGATTTACAAGTCGTTATCAGTGGTTCCTGGAAATCACGTCATGAATATTGTCCCGTTAGCATGTTCTAGCCGAATCACTGTGCGTCGCTCGGCGTGATGTCACCGAAGCGCTTTGTGGCTCGTTTTAGCGTTTAACTCACATTATATATTATTGTAGCTTTGGGTACTTGCCAACGTATTACCATATTCGTTGATGATCATGCTGACCGCTCTGCTCCTATTTTGGATAGTTTAATCTATACCAATGTTATACAGCTAAAGAGTTTGTTTGGTTGGACGAGCTAATCTCAGTAAGTACCGGTTTGAATTGAAAAATTGTTTTAGTGTTGGACAGGCCATTTATTGAGGAAGGTTAGAGGCTATTTAATATCACGTTACGGACAATAGAAATCGAGCATCAGAGAAAAATGTTGCAAAACGGGGATCTTTTTTTGCGACTCAAAAGACACCAGTGTGTCGTCGCCCTTTAAGGTAGTAGGGGAGGAGGTACATTTCTAGGGTATACCTGGTTCCCCGGCTATTAGTACCCGATCAATTTTTATTTTTTGACGATTTAGTCAATTGTTATTTGAATTTCTGTGTATCAGTTTCAAACTTTTTAAAGAGGACTATCTGTCTTTTGTTATGGAAGACGCGGCAAACAAACAGACAGGTTAAATGATGGAAAGCGACTACCGCCGCCCATGAACGCCTGCAACTCAGGAGTCACAAGCGCGTTGCCGGGCCTTTGAGGAGGAAGGTTCCAGTTCACAGGTTCCAGTGCGAGGCAAAAAGTGTCCTAAAAAGTGCACAGTGGTGGAGTGTCAAAAAACGAGCGATAACTAGCTACGAGTATATTACTCGAAGTTGCTAGTTTTGTGGCCTTAGTTCGTATAGGAAGTAATCAGGCGATAGCTTCCGACGTGTTGCATCCCCACCCGCACCCCGCCCCTCTGTCGCCCGAATATCTATATTTATAAAAAACAAAAACCTGTTAGTTACACGTCGTCCGGAATAGGATAATAAGTATTCAAATGTGATATGTATTCATTACTATTTTTTTTATTTTTATTACAAAAAACAGTCAAAACATCAGTCTAGCAGTTCATTTGTTATAAATGGTATAACAAAACGCAACTGACAGCTATTAGGCGGCACGAACCGACCACGGTTCGCCGGGTCAGGTAGTATTAGATATTTGACGTCTCGCTAAGTTGGCTATCGAAAGTACCAGGATAACATATTCATGTAGAAGTATACTAGTGGGAAAGTAACACGTGACGCATTTGTACCCGAACTTACTGCCGCTTGCATTTATCTCTGTGTGTTTCTGCGCTCCGTGTGTTGATTCATAAATATTGGATACCGTTTTGGTGTCTCCCATCCTTCATAAATAAAACAGATTTACGAGTAGTTTCTGCCAAAATATTTCAAAATATTCAAACACCTTGGATGCTTGAAACATGCGTTAAAAAAACAGGTGCTGGTAAAAGTATTTATACTATAAAATATCTTGAAAAGCGTTCCACGCTTTTTTACGATGAAATGATTTTTCTGTTTGAACTTATAATTTTTTTTCTACTTTTTAATTCGGCTAGGTAGTATTAAAAACATTAATGATTATTATTTTCTCATTAAAGACTAAAAAAGTAATTAAGCCAAATACAATATGAGTATGCTTTGGTACACGCACTATCGTCTTTTAGATGTGGAAAAATATATTAATCCTGAATACCCTGATACCCTGATACCTTGTCATAGGTGTCAGCTTTACGAGTGGGTGAAAATCACGTTCGAAGATTCCGTTACGTAGATACATACATACCTACCAAGCTAATAAAAGCGTGTTTAAAAATCAAATTTCTTGTTATTCATTTGAAGTTCCTATATCTTTCAAGCACATATGAGAGGGCTCGAAGTTATACCTCTTGGCTCTCCTCTTGGCCCTAATGTATGGGAAGGGGGCACAGAAAGGGTGCTAACGCACTTGCACTTCTCTGGTCGGCAGTAGATATGCCTCTATGAGACGCTACTGGGACTAGGACATCAGCACACCGAAGATATACATCGACGTTCAGTTCACCATCTGGTAGCCGCTCTCATCATGCTCTCATATTCTCATATAACTCTCTTTTTAAATTGTATTTCAGAGCCTACCTTAATATATACAAATGTAATAAACGTAATTGTAGCTTAAAGCACTCGTCCCCCCTTCCCGCCCTTCTCGCGCCCCCTACATCAATGATTGTGTCGTTTGTCATTGTCGAGGAAATTATACGCGAAAGTAATGCGACGCTCTTTCTGTGTAACGTTTTGTTTTTTTCTCGACGGCTCTTGGAATTAACATCGTTAGTTTAAAATGCATTTTATCTTTTTATCGTGATGAGTTGAGGGGCGAATGTCTTTAGGGGAAAATACCTAATTGATAATTGAATTTTGTCGTCAAATGTGTTTGTGTTTTAATTTAAAAAACCGGTCAGGTACGAGTCGAACTCGTGCGCCGAGGGTTCCGTAAATTTCAACTTGCTAGGTTTACCCGTTCCTGAGAAAATTGGTGGTGACACAGGGACAGACGGACAAGAAAGTGATCTTATAAGGGTTCCTTTTTTACCTTTTGAGGTACGGAACCCTAAAAACACAAGATAAGTAACATAATGGTATTTCCTATGTTTTTATAAATGTAGGCGTCTCAAAAATAGTTATTATATAGAGCATATCTAAAGCATATGAAAGACATGCAAAGAGCAAGGGTCTGTAGGTTTATCTACACTTTTAAATAACCAGCGACTTCATCTAGGTCAGGTTTTTTTATGTTATTACACCCAGACACAGAACAAATGATCGTGCTCATCACACAATATTGTATGGAGGTTTCCTATAGCATTGAGAAGATCCTACATCATCATCACATCTTATCAACAGCCTATAATAGTCCACTGCTGAACATAGGCCTCTCCTTAGGGAGGAGGCTTTGGCCTACTATACCACGCTGGCCAGACGGGTATAGGGTTTGTTTCAAGTTTTCCTTCTCTTTGCAGTGATGTTGTCTTGCGTAGTTTTCTCCCTTAGTCGACTTTTACGACACCCACGGGATGAATAGGGGTGGTGACATTACGTGTTCTTAATCCGTCACCACACGGATAGAAGATCCTACACAGTTCTATTAATTATTATTGTGATCGCTCGTTTCATGGCTACACCACTAAAGCAATCGATGCTATAAAAATAACATAGTAGTCGGCCGCAATACTATTAATACAACTGATATTTAATAGGTATTTGTTAGGTTAGTATATTTGTAAGGGGTAGATAGAGATGTGTTACAGACACGTTACAAGCCCTGATGGTGATTACCGCCGCCCATATACACCTGCAACTTTTTTTATGGAAGAGGGGGCAAACGAGCAGATGGGTCACCTGATGGCAAGAGACCATCGCCGCCCATGAACGTCTGCAACTCAGGTGTCACAAAGTTGCCGGCTTTTTAGGAAGGAGTACTCTCTTTCCTTGAAGGTTTGGAGGTCGTATCGGTCCGGAAATAACGCCATCCGTTTTTAAGAATCTTGTATTATACACGATTTTTTTATTATATTATAGATAGGATAGAATAGTATAGAATATTATTTATATTATAAAGCACAGCATACAAAAATAAAACAAAAGTTAAATAATATACACAAAGAAACTAAAAATCAAGTAAGATTTCATAACGGCAACATTCTTCAATATGTCAATCATAAACCTCCTTTCTAAGGAGAGGTCTATGTCCAGCACTGGACTATGAAAGGCTGTTGATGATGATGAATCATACATATCTGACAGAACTGACGTGACACGTCAATGCGCCACGTATCCAACCACGCGTCTATTAAATTTTACTTATAATAACTATGTTAGTAGTTATCAACTAATACAGAGAGTGGGGACCTCTGGTGGCAGATTAATTGCTGCGGTAGGGGATAGGATGGCAGCCTGATGGCACTGAAACTGTGACCGAGCCGCAAGGCTGATAGGCAGGGAGAAGCCACTGGCTTTCCCTGAGATCTGGGGGGACCTGAAATCACATGGCCCGGGTTCTCCCCAGAGCAGGGCGCTTAAGCATGGGCAGGCAGGGCCTTTAGTGGAAACACCACAGACTCCTGGCTTCTATATCCCAAAGGAGATCCGAAGGGATTTTCCACTCCGTCAACAAAAACAAACAAAAAAAAGGCCAAAACCTACTTTCTAAGGAGAGGCCTATGTCTAATATGACTATTAAGGATGATGGTGTGTACCATAAAAAAACCTTTTATGTTGCTGAGGATTGTACGATGTGCTTCAGAAAATAGGTGGACCCTCAGTGTACACTGTGGTGGATAGATGCCACCTCGGTACTGATTTTCAGTGCCCTCCTTATTAAAAGTACATTAGTGCGTAAGTTTTACCTTCAAGCCAACCTTAAAGGGGGAAGGGTAGAGAAAACTTGAATTTCAATAATGAGGTCTCTTTAGTCTACTCTAAGAAGCGCTGATAACCGCTTACCATTATCATTACCGCTTATCAGCGCATTCCCTTATTTTAAAAGGTGTTATTAAAATTCATTTTCATTGGCATTGTGTACGAATTGCTAATTTACTTAATTACCAGGTACCAGGCTAACAGCAAACATCAGAAGTTCTAATAAATTAACTGTTCAATACAATGAGGGTTAATGAATAAATTTTTGGCCATTCGTACGTATTGTAACATTTGGAGCGCAGTAAAAGCTATTCTAGCGAATTTTCTTAAACTAGCTGAAAAGGCAATGTGCCAACTGCACTGCTCTTGTCTTTAAAAGTGTTTCTTTTCCTACAATAATGTAGTTTAGTGAAACTATTGTTCGAAATTGGTTCGGAGTAGTGTTGCCAAGTTCGGAATTGTCTACCCAAATTTATGACAAAATTTAATAGTGTATGCGCAGATAAAATATTTAAGGGAATTTTGGTGACACTAATAACATTAAAGGGTGGTTCCTAAGAAATATAATTATGTAAATTTAACGTAATTAGGTCCGTGAGTCCGTGTGGTGACTTATTAAGAATACGGAATGTCACCACCCCTATTCATCCCGAGGGTGTCGTAAGAGCCGACTAAGGGAGCAAACTACGCAGAACAACAGCACTGCGAAAAGAAGGAAAACTTGACACAAACCCTATAACAACCTGTCTGGCCAGCGGGGTATAGGTAGTAGGCCAAAACCTCCTTTCTAAGGAAAGGCCTATGTCCAGCAGTGGACTGTTATAGGCTGTTGATGTGATGATGTTGATGTGAATTTAATTAACGCGATCGTATAAGAAGTGTGAAACATTTCGGGCCTGTTGGTCTAGTGGTTAGTGACCCTGATTGCTAAACCGGAGGTCGTGGGTTCGATTCCCACCCAGGTCAAATATTATGTGATGAGCACGGTCATTTGTTCTGCATCTGGGTGTAATTTATCTGTGGCGACTCCCACATACAAAGAAACAGAAACATACTAGAGCGCCATCTAATGAAGACACACCGAACTACGGAGTAACTACTAAAATAAGAATTGCTAATCCTGTATCGCGATATAAAGAATTCCCTCGCCGATTAGCATATATACAACTTCCCAACATCGACCGTTGGGGCCGCGGCCCGCCAGGCATGATCACCTTGCCTGGTCGGAGGATCCTCCCTTTGTGTTGGAGGGACATGACACCCGTTCCTCCACATATCTAAAATATGTATGTATTTGGAAATATATAAGTATGTTTATCAGCAGTTCCCATAGCACACTCTCTGCCTAGTTTGGGATCGGACGGCCGTGTGTTCGATGTGTAAGGTATATTATTATATTATCATCAACAGCCTATAACAATCCCTTGCTGGTCATAGGCATAGTAGGCCAAAACCTCCTTCCTAAGGAGAGGCCTATTACATTATCTTATTATTAAATATTTGAGTTACCCGTCGTGTCATGCAGGTTGGTCTGGCCGACTACTAGGGGTACAGAAAAAGGCAAAAGGTACGAAACGGCTCAAAAAACATGTTAGAAATTAATTTATACAATGGAATAAATAAAACCCTAATATTATACCAAGTGATAAGAGGAAAAGTAAAATTATGCTGCTGTTAACAGCGACTGGAGTTTTACGAGTCCAATTTGGGCACTTATTTGAGTACTGCCAATGTGGAGGAAGGAATTGAAATAAGAGAATTTGTATCTTAAATTTTAAGGACCTTTTTTTATCGCCAAAAGAACCGTATTTCAAGTTTATATTGATTCGACCATAATTTTAGTCACGCCATGTCAATTTGTGCGTTTATCGCGCAACATTAGTGAACCGATTGTTTTAAAATTTTGTATACTCCTTGTCAAATTAAAAATCGGTACTTACTTAGACACAGACTGAATAAATGATTACATTCATCACACAAATATTTATCCTGGGAAGAAATCGGGTACGTCCTACGGGGACGTGTCCCTCCAATACAAAGAGATCCTCCGCGGGTCCAATGGTTGATGGGTTGATGTTAGGAAGTTGTACACAATACTAAACACACACACAGACGCACACGCACAGACACACAAATACACATTGAACTTTAACATCTGTGTCAGATGATTTAAATTGTTTATCAAACGTCCGTCCTGAATGTCAATTCCCGTATTAAAAGTTCGGTCATCATTTAGTTCCGATCAACTTTCGATCTCACAACTGTTATAAAAGGTATTTTCGTAGTAAAATAGTAAAGTTTTACGAAGACCAGCACACACAATACGATATAATCACATCACAGTCAACGTTGAACGTTTAATATTTTACTACGAAAATACTTTTTACGACAGTTGTGATATCGAAAATTGATCGGAACTGAACTGTAACCAAACTTTTATTACAAGAATTGGTCTTCAGAGAACACTATTGTATGGAGCCGAGATTTGGAAGTCGTATGCAGAGCATGAAGGACGGTTCAACAACTTTCACACGAACTTCGAGACAGGGCCACAAATTGCAAATTACCGCAATGTTTAAACAGCGTACATTGCGATGACTGGTTCATGTGCATCGAATGGATGCCACTCGCTTATCAAGGCGTACCATATACAAATCGCGTTAGTAGTAACTCCGCAGTTCGTTAAATGCTATTAAAGAATGTTTTTCGTTCTATGTAAAAGTCGCTACAAATCAAATATGCCACAGACACGGACGTACAAAAAACCGGCAAAGTGCGAGTCGGACTCGCGCACGAAGGGTTTCGTACTATTATCTATGAAAACGGCAAAACAAAAACACGTGTGTTGTATGAGACCCCCACTTAAATATTTTTTTTATTTTAATTTTTTTACAGTGAATATATAACTAAATATTATGTGAATGTTTCAAGTGTCTACCTGTTGCCGTTATCAATATCGAGCAAAAAAAAACAGGTTTGTTGTATGGGAGCCCTCCTTACACATTTAAGTATTTGTTGTTATAGCGGCAACAGAAATACATTATCTGTGAAAATTTCAACTGGCTAACTATCACGGTTCAAGAGATACAGCCTGGTGACAGACCAACAGACAGACGGACGGACAGCGAAGTCTTAGTAATAGGGTCCAGTTTTACCCTTTGGGTACATGACCCAAAAAAAGTCGGACAGAGTCTCGCTAACAAAAAACTGTGTCACTCATAGTCGGCCAGCTCGATGTACGTCCAGGCTGGTACACACACTTATTTTTTTTTTGTTTTTGACGTGACAACGTCTTATAATTCGATGGAGCCGGCTGCACGCACGAAAAAACATGACTCATGCGGCGTTACCTCGCTCTGAGGCGTTCCATTTAAGGCTTGAAGTGCAAGCGAGAGCGAGAACGAGCGAAAAAGAGGCACAATCGGCATCCGCGTTCATCAGCGTTTGACATCTGTCTCTCTCCTACTTGAGTGAGCGATGCGTCCGCGTGGACAGCTGCTATACAATAATACATTTACATGTTTTCGTAAAATGCAACCATTCCATCAGTATTTTCTTATGACGTTGTCACGTTCAACTATCGTCAGTAAACCGACTTTACAGACAACCGATTTTTTTTTTATGTTAGAGGTGGCAGACGAGCAGACGGGTCACCTGATGGATTACGTAATCAATTTAATTAATGATTAATAAATGATTACGTTAGTTGGCCATTAGTCGCAAAAATCAAGACAGTGAGACACATTATGCGACAAAAACATATAAATATACAACATGTTTTGCGTAGTGAAATGCTGTAAAAACCATACTGACCGTAAAAAAAAACCAGGTATCACGTTTCATAGGTAAATGAATAATTCAATCATTTATTTTCAGATTTTATACATTAAAATTAATCAGTCTAAATCTAGCGAATAGAACAAAACAATTTATTATAAGCCCAGTATTGCCAAATTTCATGTGTGCAAATTACCCGAAACTAAAGGTTGTTGTGTTGGTGGTTTGATATTAAAATCAATTTATTAAGGTTATTTATTTAATAGTTACTACTAGGTATAATATTTTATATTCTTTTACTAAATTTTCTAAAGAAAGTAGAGTTTGGAGAAATGATTGGATTCAAATAATTAGAAATTGTAATGGTGAAAATAAAGACAACATAAATATATTCTAGAAAAGTTTATTTGGCAATTAAAGCATTTTTTAAACTTAGAATCTGAACATACTTTCGTCAAAATAGAACACAAAAGAAGTCTTTTATAATATGTAGCGTAATTAAAGAAAATTTCAAGAACCTCTCAAAGTAATAGGCATTATATAAAAAAAAACTCAACATTTGGGACATTAAACAGTAGAATTTCGAACAAATAAAATATTTTATTTATTGACTGTGTTTTTAGGTCATAAATTTGGGTAACTTGGCAGCCCTAAATTCATTCACACACAAAGATCTGCCGCCCTTATGGTGCCTCAATTTTGTCTTAGCGGCAGTTCCGTCCGACTTTTTTTATACGTCATTGGCAACAGATAAACAAAACTTTAAAACTATAAAAATATTTGTGATATCATTCGCCTCCTGTATCTTCATTTTTAATGGGCGTGTTCTATTTCACATATTATTTATACTGTTAAGACGTCATTTCCACAAAAATATAAGTGTAACAGTACCAGGAGAGCAGCTCTTGTGACTCTAGGTTCGTTGTAAACTGCGAGAAATTGCCATTTACAAAATATATTTGCTTTTGGGAGAGTGTTGCACTATCGGATATTGTTTTTCCTTTTCGGGGTCTAACCGAAAATCTTATTTATTAGCGTGTTTTGGCGTCGTAACTTAGAAATGGCTATTGCGAATTACACTGTTCATTCATACATATAAAATATTCATGAATATGTCGGATTGAACAGAAACTTCACACACTTATCAAGGATAAAATTAAATAAATTAAACAAATACTAATCTAAAAACAAAAAAACACTGGTCAGGTGCGCCGGGGTTCTGTACCTACCCAGATTTTACGTAGATTTTCGCGAAAATTTGTAAATACCAAAATTTATCTTAATTTTCAACTTTTTTTTATTTTTTGGAATTATTCGCGAATTATTTTGCGAAAGTGGAAGTTTTCGCGAAAATCGAAATTTGCCCATATCTTTTTATCGTGTTGACTCACCTTGATTTTTATACACCTAATAGGGACCATAGACCTCAGTTAGGTATAAATTTCAACTTGCTAGGTCTACCCGTTCTTGAGAAAATCGACACACGGACAGACGGACAAGAAAGTGATCTTATAAGGGTTTCTTTTTGACCTTTTGAGGTACGGAACCCTAAAAAACTAAACAAACACGCTTTTTAGCCGAAGTAAAAAGTAGAAAATAATTCTTGTGTACTTCCAGATGTTAGTTTATCTGTACTACTGTACTTGAGTAGGACACATATTTTTACGTGTGTGCTGCGCTTAACGGATCTGTGCAATGTTAGCCATCCAATGTACGTATATTTGTGAGAATACATTTCTAATGCAAAGACACCATTGCACAGTCATAAATCTTTGCGGATTGGAAATTGTTGCTGAGGGATGAGGAAAATGTGACAAGAGAAGAGGAAGACCAGAGAAAAGGTGGATGGAGGATATGACTAGGAGTAAACAATGAAATGACGAATGATAGAGTGGAATGGAAGAATAATACATATTGCGACGACCTCAAATAAAATTTCGATGAGGGTAGGCAGATAACGAGCCATTGTCAGGGGGTACAGAAAGGAATAAGGGTATGTTTGAAAAAAAATAATTAACTTTAAAAAACTTAACACGCTTTATAAGTTCAAAAATAATAAAAAATCATTTTATAGTAAAAACGCGTGTCTTTTCGTTTTTTAAAATAAAATTTATTTTTAATTTTTTAGTCTCAAAAGATGATTATTTTCTCATTAAAACTAAAAAGTAACAAGTAAGTAAGTGACATATGCTTCAGCGCACGCCTCTTAGTATGTTATAAAGGACACTGCCGTATTTTGAGGTATGGAAAAAGGCGTTAATCCTGAAGACCCTGATCAGGATGATCGGTCAAATTGGTCAAATTATTGTACTGTCATCGGTCCTTGATAAGTGTGTTAATGATAATTAAGTTTCAATTTAATTCCACATTTTGAAGTCGGTCAAAATGACGTTCGAAGGTTCCGTTACATAGTATGTACATAATGGAATTTTCGAACGTGATTTTATAGATACATACATGCATACCAAGCTAATGAAAGTGTGTTAAAAATGTATCAGAGTATATCTCCGACCTCAGTGCAGATAAAACATAATGAATTGGAATGCACTGTTTTCAAGTCTTCTTTACGAGACATTTATAAAATTAAAAAAAAAAAGATAACTAAGAGTAGAGAAAAAATAAACAATGTACAAATAAGAAAGTGCCACACATGTACTGATTGTATGCGCCTGTGTATGTGTGTGAGTGCGTGTGTGCTTGAGTGCGTGCGTGCATGCCTGCGTGTGCGTGTGTGTGTTTGTGTTAGTTGTGATTTACTTTTGTGTGCCTGTTACCTATTGTATGCTTTTCAACAAATCCTTGGAAGACTAAACAAAAACTATACCCTCCCAAATAACAAAGAGTTTTAAGGCAACCAATATGAAGGCGAATTAGGAACCGGAAGTCAGATAATACGGAATAACGTTGTTCAAGTGGTTAATGATCCTAACTGTTAAATTACAGTTCGTGGGTTCAATTCCCACCCAGAGTAAATAATTGACTTATGAGAACGACCGTTTGTTCTGTGTCTACCTTTATCTATACTCTATACAAATAAATAAAATTGGAGTGTCTGTTTGTAATATTAAAATAACCCTTTTTACTAAATGTATGTTTACACGGTACATATGCCAAAATATCATTTGTTACAATTTTTGTCTGTCTGTCTGTTTGTTCCGGGTAATCTCTGGAACGGCTGGACCGATTTCAACGGGACTTTCACTGCAGATAGCTGATGACATAAGAAGTAACTTAGGCTCCTTTTTTAGACTAGCTTCGTCCCACGGCGTTGCTCGCGGTTATAACAACAAACGCGGGTAACACCGCGGGTCTCAGCTAGTCTGTTAAATAGATTTAGAAATATACGCATGGTATTCGGTACTAGGATAATATAGGACATAGGACTAAAATATACGTACGTAATATTATTTATCATCGATCTGGTCACCATAGCACAGGCTCTGCCTAGTTTGTGATCAGACGGCCGAGTGTGAGGTGTGCTAAATATGTTTATATATTATTTAAAAATTACAACATTTGCGGCGACGTGATTCAAAAAAATTTGATCAAAAATGCTTTTTACACAAACTGCATGATGAATATTGAAATAGATAGAAAAAAAACAACATTTCTGCATTAAATTAAATCCCTGTTCGCTTTCAATTAAATAAATAAACTACACGTAGTACACAGACGAGCTGAAGCTTCGCTCTCAACATTTTTGTATTCTGTTTGAGAGAAAAACGCAGGCAGAAATAAAAGTGTACAACATTGGTTGGGTTAATTTTTAGAGTTACATACCTCAAAAGGTAAAAAATTAACCCTTATAAGATCACTTTCTTGTCACTCTGTCCGTGTGTCACCACCGATTTTCTCAGGAACGGGTAGACCTAGCAACTTGAAATTTATATCAGACTAGCTGAGACCCGCGGTGTTACCCGCGTTTGTTGTTATAACCGCGGGCAAGGCCGCGGGGCGAGGCTAGTCTCAAAAAAGTAGCCTAAGTTACTCCTTATGCCATCAGCTATCTGCCAGTGAAAATCCCGTCGAAATCGGTCCAGCCGTTCCAGAGATTACCCGGAACAAACAGACAGACAGACAGACAAAAATTGTAAAAAATGTTATTTTGGCATATGTACCGTGTAAACATACATATGCATTTAGTAAAAAGCGGTTATTTAATATTACAAACAGACACTCCAATTTTATTTATTTGTATAGATACTGAGGTCTATGGTCCCTATTAGGTCAATAAAAATCAAGGTCCTAAATCAACACGATAAAATCATATGGGAAAATTGTGTAGTAAGTACCAAAATTTAACTTAATTTTCAACTTTTTTTATTTTTCAGAATTTTCTCTTTACTTATGCTGTAAAACCTTACTTTTAACCAAAATTGACAATTCTAGGTCAACCGGAAGTACTCTGTAGGATCAGCACAAATAAAGGAATAATTTCAAAAAATTAATATAAATGGATACTTACAAATTTTCGCGAAAATCTAGGTAGATACGGAACCCTCGGCGCACGAGTTCGACTTGTACCTCACCGGTTTTTTTTTCATGGTAGAGGGGGCAGACGAGCAGACGAGTCACCTGATGGAAAGTGACCATCGCCGCCCATGAACGTCTGCAACTCAGGAGTCACAAACGCGTTGCCGGCCTTTTAGGGAGGAGTATCGTATCGGTCCGGAAATACCGCATACTTTTGTATACTTTCGATTACTTAAAGTAAGTAAGTTAAGTATGTCGGAGAACGAAGCGTAACGTCAAATCTAATCGATTTGGGCGTATTCGAATGGGGTGGTTGGCAACACCGCGGGGGACAGCTCGCTGTGTTTAAAAACAGCAGGCTGTCAATGTTCATTTTTGGGTGAGCAAGAGTGGAGGAAACATTGGTGGTGCCAAACTAATCCGACTACTCTAAGCCGCCTTTGCATACTTAAGTGTAATTTCTTTCTATTTCGATGTAATTCTACCTGATGAGTGCATACGGTCTTATTTCCTTACATCACGATGGATGTAAAACGATAAAGAAGAGAGAAGAGTTGTAAAACGATAATCACCCATACACTCCGTTCGTTAAGTATTCCCTCCTCTGCCCCCTCCTATTTATCTCACGTGTACCGACTAAGGGAGCAAACTACGCTGGACAACAGTACTGCAAAGAAAAGGAAAACTTGAAACAACCCGTCTGGCCAGCGTGGTATAGTAGGCCAAATCTCCTTTCTGAGAAGAGGCCCATGTTCAGCAGTGACTATCAAAGGCTGTTGATGATGATGAATATTAGTAGGTATTCAATTAATCTACCTATTTCTATATCACAAACTGACAGAGTGAGATCATCGGACCCCCCTGCCACTAATTTTATGGCGGGGACTTAAAAAGTGACAGGCCTCCATTTGCTTGTTTACCCCCTATATCATAACAAAATGGTACGGAATAACTGGTATGCAAGTCCGACTTGATCTCGGTCGGTTTATAATTAGGCGATTTGTGTAAAAGATCAGGTGTTCGGTACCAGGATAACATAAAAGGGAACAGGTAGGTAATAAAATAAATGAACATTCAAAACACTCCAATAAAAAGGTTTCATTTCGTAATCAGATTATATGCTGAGGGTAACCGCTGTGTATTTAGGTACAGTGTACAAATACACACCGGTTACACACACAATAGTTGTGTATTCAGAATGATTTTATGACTCTTTTGTTCAACCACATTGAAGGATAGCGATTTTAGTAGCTTTTGAACATGTTCGAACGTGTTATTGCATAGTTTAATATTAAATTTTGCCACTCATACTGTATTTTGGGCAAATGTGCTGTAAAATGGCTGATATAATATTTTCTTGCAATTTGTGGAAGAATTTCGCGGATAGGGACAAAAATGTGTAACAGGTAAGATTCATTCGCTTTTTTTATAAATCGCGTAAATAATTATATTGTACAAAAGCCCTGAAATAGGCAAAGAAGCAACGAAATATTTTTTTACCACCGGTTTTCTGTAAAGCATTGCATAGCATTTTCACACTTTTCATTATTTTATAATACTCCCACTATTATTTGGGGCCGGCGCTATGTGTCATTGTGAAATGATGTCCCCACCCAAAATACCAAGAATCCTTCCTCCGAACTTTTTGCCCAAACTGTGTTGAGGTCGGTTTTCAGTTTACTAAGACACGGCTGAACTTCAATTTTTTTACGTGGAGCGACTGCCATCAGTCCCCTCAACCCAAGTACCAGACGATATCGAAGTTCTGTAGAAAGAGTGTTGTCGAACTTTTTACTCAACTACCCTAACCTCAACCGGACCGGGCTAAATGTGCTCTCCCAGGGTCGGAGGGGTCTCAATGTGTTAAGAATGGTCACCCATTCAAAGACTGACCTGGCTAAGATTACTTGTGTTAACCTACCTTGTTACCACTTAGCCACGAGTTTCAAAACACCAAGAAACAATAACATAACAATTAAAGCTTATTAAAACTAAAAAAAAACTGCTTTGATGTTGAAGGCAATCATCATTGTCCTGGTTTCGTTATAAGATCAGTTCCAATACAACAAAATATAATATTGTCATCCACACTACGTATACACACGCAGTTACATCTCGACAGGACTATTACAAGTGGGTTACAATCGCCTTCCAACATTTGTTTCTTAGATAATTACAAGTGGAATTAATCATAGCGTATTCAAAAGCAAATCTATTATTCTGTTTGTTAGTCGTGCAGAAGTACAGCTAATGGTATCGTCATAATATTGACAAAAACTCATAGAATTATTCATAAGTCATAAATAGAGTTATTAAGTGGAAAATATAATATACATACTGAGAACATACATGAATATAAACATAACTAAAATGCATACACGAATAATTATCGCCTTTTCGCTAAAACATTTAATTGTCAGGCACAAAGGCACTGCCTTATCTCTAATTTTTTTTTTCGCAGTTAATTTTTAGGCTGACATATGGAGGGACAGATGTTATGAGTGAACTTACACTAATCGGTGCGATAACTCTACTTACGCGACACAGGATAAGTTATTTCTATGTAGTTTGACCTGTCTACACTAGATGGCGCCGAATTATGTTTCTGTATTAAGTAGATATCGCCATGGACAAAAACTACACTAAATAAAAGGAACTATGAATAGTTTTCGATGTAAAGTAAAATTGCTCACCCATTATGTACTCCTAGTAGTGGTCAGGAACGCGTGCGGTGGTCCACACTAACTTGACACAAACTCACTTAGCACTTAACTTACTATACTTGGTAGTTATTACCTGTAAACAGACGTTTAGCACTTTAATATTATTATTGAGTCCAATAAATTAGAATGTGTGTATGTGCGTTGTTTTTGCCACCAAAACTTTAAAACGGCGTTGGGATCCCTACAATATCTCTTTAGACATCTTATTCATACTCGTATTTATGTGAAACATCCAATGTGGAGGGTCAGACTGGCTGCTGAAGTGGTGACGGCACAAAATGTGGTGTGGCGACACGTCGCCATGCGAAAACTGAGTGTTATATATCTCATCTATATTATTTAAAAATGAATTGCTGTTTGTTAGTTTCGCTAAGCTCAAGAATGGATAGACAAAAATATTTGTAGTCTAGTAGTATAAGTCCGGGGAAAGTTTAAACGGTGAAAAATGTGGAAAATGTAAGGATAAAAGTTTCTATGTAGTAATAAGTGAAGCGAAAACTTTGTACGTCTTTTTAAGAAAATGATATGGAGAAGAAGTGCATAGAGCTATTTTTTTATATAAAATACATTCAAATACAGTTAATACGTGGAAAATCTATACTAATATTATAAACCTGAAGAGTTTGTTTGTTTGAACGCGCTAATCTCAGGAACTACTGGACCGATTTGAATTCTTTCAGTGTTAGATAGCCCATTTATCGAGGAAGGCTTTAAGCTATATATCATCACGCTAAAACCAATAGGAGCGGAGCACCAATGAAGAATGTTTCAAAAACGGAGATAATTTATTACTATTGAGAGACGCAGACGAAGTTGCGCGGGTCAGCTAGTATTAAATACATACTGAAAACATACATGAATATACACAACAGTACCGCCTTATCCCTAAAACATTTAATTGCCAGGCACAAAGGCACTGCCTTATCTCTAAACTATTATGAAATAAAATTATATTAGTCATGTAGAAATATATTAAATTAATTAAAAGTAACTCTACACACACTACTGCTTGAATAACATACAACATACACAAACAATCATACCATAATTACCCTTTTATTCATAGTTAAAATCTGTGGTCGGACTATAGGTTAATTTTATAATTATACTAGCTGACCTGGCAAACGTTGTTTTGCCACATACATTTTTTTTAGGAAATATTGAAAAAAAAAATGTGGGGATGGGTTACCCTTGTCATTTAGGGGTATGAAAAATAGATGTTGGCCGATTCTCAGACCTACCCGATGTGCACACAAAATTTCATGAGAATCGGTCAAGCCGTTTCGGAGGAGTACGGGAACGAACATTGTGACACGAGAATTTTATATATAAGATAATTATATATAAATACTAATGTATAATATTTGATGAAACCTCTGATTATAGAGGTATTCGTCTTTGACAAAACCCTAATAAAGTTCAAACTTCAAAATTTCAAACAATTGGCTAGTTCCTTATTCATTTTTAGAAAACAGTTGACACTGGACACAGATGTAAACAGTTTTATTTCGCAGACTGTGACGTCATTCAAGACGCCATGTTTTTTTTTTAAATACAAAATACGTATTGTATTTTGTATTACGTATTGTATTGGAAGCTTTTTATTAGCAATTTAAGCGTTACTCAGCCGTGTATGTTAATATTAGTCTGTAAGCTTTCCTAAGATAAATAAATAAATAAAATAAATAAATAAATAAATATTGCTTTTTCTTTAAAATAAAGGTTTTTGGGATAAAATAGATATTAACACGTTAATCGCCACGATAATATCAGAAATAAAAGCCGTGTGGTGTCGTGTGACACCCGATAGGAACGAAGTTGTGACGATCGAGTAAAACTGATTTGACACGATTTTAATTACAACGCCATCTATGAAAGCGGCTATTACCTACATATTAAAAACAATTAATACAATTTATACATTGGTAAAATCTCCTTGCGAAATGATTTCCTATCTATTCGATAGATGGCGCTGAATGTCTGACAAGATGACACGAAAAAATATTATTACTAATCATAGTTCATACTTTCATAAAATTCATGGCTTACGTTGTATGTTATAATAAGATTTACTTTAATTTAAAAAAAACTTTGACTGAAATCTGGGTAATAGTGTACATAGCATCAACTTCTTTTGATCATTAAAGTGTTTTGAAATATATTTACTTAGTTTTATTTCCTAAATTCCAAATTTCAAGAAAAAAATATAATGTTGACATTTGGGTAGGCCGTGGAAACACTCAAAACCACCAGAAAGATAATAAAATATGAATTAACATTACAAGCCTACACTATACTCACATTTACATACTTACACAAAAAAAAACTATACAATTCAAATTCAAAGAAAAATAAAATACGAAAACAAAATACGAAATACACCAAAAAAAAAAAAAAACCTGCGGTAAAAAATTAAATAAAGAGCAAAAAGCCAACATCACGTGGTATTCCCAGGCGGTCACCCATCCAAGTACTAACCACGCCCGATGTTGCTTAACTTCGGTGATCGGACGAGAACCGGTGCATTCATCATGGTATGGACGTTGGCGAACGTTAAAGCAAATTTAATGTATCGTATCCACAGTTAGACGTCAATTTGTATCAATAAAAAAGTGTCGCGTCCCAAATTTTTGTATGAATTTTTTCCGTCTAGCCCCCTTTCACAACGCGCGATAAGGAACTTCGTTCCAAAAGTATCAAGGAAACAATGTATCACAGAAAAAAAAATTGCCAATATTCCCGGCAAAACACTATTTTTTATGTTAAAACTTTTTTATTGTAAGCCAAGAAATTTTCAAGTTTTGTTCCTGATAGGCCAAGCTTTCGAAACATAATGCAAATGTATCGTTTGCGTCGGACATCTGTGATCGACGTGGCCTTCTAACAAATCGCGTACGTCGGACATATATGTCTGACATGGCTCCTGTAGAACTTCTTAGCGTCAGACACATCTGACTGACGTGGCGATTAACGTGTTAAAGTACATAATTAACCAAGTTTTCAAATTGAGTCAACTAGCCTATTGATATTCGTACCGTCGCGTCGTCGATACACTAAACTCGGATCTCCTCAAATTAAAGGACATAATTAAATAAGGGTTTCGGATCGTCAACATACCTAATATACTCGTTGACATATGTGTTAAGTATTTAATATACAAATATGATACATGTATATACACAGTGTTTCCATTATTACGAATTTAGATTTAAAAAATGCTAATTATGTCACTATGACAAAGCATCGACGTAGTTGTTGCTTGTCAAACATTTATCGGTACGTTCAGAAATGTATTTTGTGACTGAACTTAAAAAAGATGCCAAGCAACATTCAATCAGAAATTAATTTTTAAACCGACTTCAAAAAAGGAGGAGGTTCTCAATTCGACTGTATTTTTTTTTTATGTTTGTTACCCCAGAACTGTTGACTAGGTGAACCGATTATGATGATTCTTTTTTTATTCGAAAGCTGGTGCTTCCCGTGTGGTCCCATTTCAATTTCAGTTTTGATAATGGCATCCATGAGAAAACCATATAAGTCGGAAATTTGCATTCAGTATGTTCGCGACAAATAGACGAATAACTCAATATCACGCAAACAGATTTCGATAATTCTTTTTTTATTGGAATGGATGTACTTTAAGGGTACTTTGATGGGCGGGCACGCCGTCATCGCGGTGGTAAGACCCGTTATGGAGGATTGGCTCGAGAGGCGTCACGGGACCCTCTCATACCGATTGACGCAGGTGATCACTGGGAAGGGATGTTTCGGGGATCACCTGTGTCTGATCCGCAAGGAGCCAACGCCTGAGTGCCACCACTGCGATGGCCAGACCGTGGACACGGCGCTCCACACGCTGGCAGAGTGCCCGGCGTGGGTTGAGCAGAGGCGAGACCTCGTGGCGGCCATCGGAGTGGGAGTTTTCTCGATCGATAGCCTGATTGCGGCTATCATGCGGAGCGAGAGTGCGTGGAACTCTGCCGTCTCCTTCTGCGAGCAAGTTATGCTCGCGAAGGAGACGGCGGAGCGGGACCGGGAGTGGTTTTGGACTCTCCCGGCCAGCCAGGCCCGGGAACTGGCCAGGTACCACAGGCGACTCAGGCGCCGGAGGTCGCAGAACGACCTCCGTCCTCCATAAGCGCAGGCCTGGGGGTGACAGGTGAGGCCATCTGTCACCCTAGCAGAAGCAGGCCGGGGTGGCGGCGAGCGCGTTGCGAAGCGCGCTCGCCTCTAGGGAGCACAGGGAACATGGGGTTTCCACACGGGGGGGGTCGTCTACTCGTCTGTAGATGACCCGAGGTATGTCGGGGCACCAGGGACTTCCTTTCTAGGGTATACCTGGTTCCCCGGCTATTAGTACCCGAGACGGCGTGCGGTTTTAGTCGGTTCCGAGGGGATTTCCGCAAAAAAAAAAAAAAAAAAAGGGTACTTTGATGGGAGTTTGGTTAGATTCTGATCATGGGATCCACAACAAAATAACGGAACTCTTCAATTCTTAGGAACAAATTAACAATACTCGGCTGAATCTTTTATAGTCTATCCGGATATTTGAGTCACCTACAGTAACTTCGTTATGGTCAAGTAATTGTCGTCATCAACAGCCTTTACTAATCTACTGCTGGACATAGGCCTCTCCTTACAAAAGAGGTTTTGGCCTACTATACCACGCTGGCCAGACGCATTGGTATAGGGTTTGTTTCAAGTTTTCCTTCTCTTTGCAGTACTGTTGTCCTGCGTAGTTTGCTCCTTCAGTCGACTCTTACGACACCCATGGGATTAAAAGGGGTGGTGACAATTTGTATTCTTAATCCATCACCACACGGACTATTTCCTAATTGTCGTAGTCGAATATAATGATCTCTCTAATGAAATTGTTCTCGAGGTAGATGGCCTCTGTTGAGATAAGCGTTTCTCCCTGTCTTCGTTTGTTTCATTCAAACGGCGCTGTCTCATATGAGCAGCACGTTTATTAGCTCTTCCCATATTCAGACAAATTAGTAAGTGTACTTCAGATTCACTAAAAATAAAAAAATAGTCATCCATACTGGGCCTCAACATCCATACATCAACAGCCATCCATACAAAGACATCGACGACATTTGTATCATTGAGAGTGATACAAATCAGTGACAAGTCAGCGGGAGGCCATTGGTCTTACATAGTTAGTAGAATAGGAAAAGTGCAAAACTATTTCGACGACATTCCATCGACAGTCTATTGATACAATATTAAAATAGTAGAATTGAGGCCCTGATTTTATAAAGCTGAAAAGTTTATTTGTCTGCTTGAAGGCGCTAATCTCAGGAAATTCGAAAAAATATTTTAGTGTTCGATAGCCCATTTATCAAGGAAGGCTATATATAGGCAATATAACATCAGGGGCCGAGCATCAATAAAAAAAAACAAAAACGGTGAAAATTTATTCCTTTTGAGACGCAGACCAAGTTGTGCTGGTCAGCTAGTAATTACATATATGACAGGACAGCACCCGTTTGATTCCCGTGTGTTGAAAAGCAAGCTTCACGAAGCTTAATGAATTAAAAATTAATACAATAAGACAAAAAACAGAACAATCCCGAAGGGGAAAAATAACTCAACTAAAATTATATGAAACTTTTCTAACACCCAAATTCGAATACCAGGAGAACATATGTCTGTAAGTCAAATAATTAAATACTCATCGAACGATTCAGTATTATTATACTGAATCAGATATTCGATGCGTCTCACCACACGATATATACCTCCTATAAAGAAAAGAGTAATGCTCTTTAATCTTATATTTCCCTGATATTACGAGCTCGTATTATCTCGTACAATATTTATATTGAAAAGTAAAAAAGCAAAGGGTTTCAATATGTATTTAATTTTATTATAACGCGTTTTTTATTTAAGAGATCCGTATTCGAATCGTATAACTTTTATACAGATACACACTTACGACTCATTCCTGTCAGGGGTAGGTAGAGACGATAGAACGCCATTTTCCATGACCCTGGCACAGACACGCTCATAAAGAACAGCGCTTCTTCAGTATTTTTTTATGGTATGAGAGGGCAAACGAGCAAACGGGCAACCTGATGGTAAGCAACTACCGCCACCCATGGACATCTGCTACTCAAAAGTCACAAATGCGTTGCTGCCCTTGGAGTACCTCCCGCTCGAGTCAGCGGGAGGGGGGATTTGGGCTCCGGTAACCTCACTCACTCAGTGAAAGGCAACGAAAGAATTGCTTAACACCGGTTTTCTGTGAGGCCGTGGTATCACTCCGGTCGAGCCGGCGCATTCCTGCCGAAGCATGGCTCTCCCACGGTAAGTAGTTCTGATCTGGTCAGTTTATGTCTTTCGGGGCCTGTCTGCACAGGCTCGCCTAATCATAGGTTCTTTACATTGATTTTTCTTTTATAACTCTGAAGAAGCATATAAAGAGACTGTTCTGTGTGATAAAAAGACATCACGACGACGTTTTGAAACACTTATAATACCAGAAAATATTCAAACCAAGGTTTTGTGGAATTATTATATATACCCAGTAAGTGTTTAACAGAACAAGCAAAAACAATTCGAGTAGAAATCAGCTGTTTTACGTTGATACCTCTTGTCTCAGTATTGACTTGTAGGCGTCCCAGATAATTTTACAAATTTATAGAAATCTTAGTGGAAAACATCATCATCAGTCTGTAGTTGTTCTAATGGTGGGTCCCCGAGCATAGGTAGAATATACCTCTTCTAGTTATTGCAGTCTTAATTCCGTTCCCAGGTATCCCTAAGTCCCCCGCCCTATACGTTTCTTACCTGGACCACTTTTTTCTTTGTACAGCCTGTAAACGAATGAATTCCCAAGGAAGGTTGGCATCAAGCAGGTGGTGGGTGAATATTGAGTCAAATGGGTCCTTAGGTCTTAATAACAGCTGTACAAGACGACTATTTCAGGCGCAAAGTTTGACGCTGTGTGGTTTTAGTCGGTTCAATTACGACACACCGCCTCATCGCAAGCCCTGGTGGGGGTTTCCACTCCTAATTAAAATAGAATTGAAGGATTTCAATTAAAGTATCATTAATTTGGTAAATTTTGTACAATGAATGGTACGATACCATTCCCGTATAAGTACGGCTCGCTCTTGGACGTTCTTTATTTTTACCCTCCCTTTTTTGCAATCAGTAGGATTCATTTCGGACGGAAATGTGTGCCGGGAAAACGCTCTTTGATTTGTCCAATGAGCTCGCTGTGCTAGAGTTGTCCTTCAGATGGTTGATCTAGTGTCAGATATGGCGACTGCTGCAGGGCTCACTCATTAGGGTTCCGTAGCCAAATGGCAAAAAACGGAACCCTTATAGATTCGTCATGTCTGTCTGTCTGTTCGTCCGTATGTCACAGCCACTTCTTTTCGAAACTATAAGAACTATACTGTTGAAACTTAGTAAGTAGATGTATTCTATGAACCGCATTAAGATTTTCACACAAAAAGGGAAAAAAACAATAAGTTTTGGGGGTTCCCCATACTTAGAACTGACACAAAATGATATTGAGGTTTCTAATATAATTTTTTTCTAAATTGCATAGTTTGCGCGAAGGACACTTCCAAAGTGGTAAAATGTGTCTCCCCCCCCTGTAACTTCTAAAATAAGAGAATAATAAAACTAAAAAAAATATGTATATGATGTACATTACAAAACTTCCACCGAAGATTGGTTTGAACGAGATCTAGTAAGTAGTTTTTTTTTAATACGTCATAAATCGTAAACCGCAATTTACCTTTCTTTCAATCAACTTTATTAAACATAAACTTTATGCATAAACCGTCAATCATTATTTTCTAATAATAAATCTGTAATAGGTGCCTAAGTAAATATTAATAATAATTTGCGCGGGCGTGGCTTGATGGGTATCGGGTGCGGAGCGCGCGGGGGACAGGTTCAAGAACTTTTACATTATATTATTTGCTGCTACGGAACCCTTCATGGGCGAGTCCGACTCGCACTTGGCCGCTTTTTTTATATTACATCAACTTTAAATCCATAATTTATCTTTTTAATTTCAATATTTTTCCAGGAAATAAATAACTTCTGATAAGTTTATTTTTAGAGTTACTTTCAAACAACAAAGTAGTGTGTTCCCACGTCGGCCGTACCTCTGCGGAGGAGTGAGGAGTGAACCACTCCCGCGATGTCCTCCGAGCCTCTGAGACGCACTCACTGATATTTGATATTTTACGAGCGAAACTAAAGTGATTACAGCGGAATGCTAGCGTTCATAATCTATCAACATTTTAGGTCTCACCTACGATTTAAATTATTTATTAAAACTATCCATACTAATATTATAAATGCGAAAGTGTGTCTTTCTGTCTGTTACCTCTACATAATTTCCACTGAAGCGATTTAGATGAAATTGTGTGTAAAGATAGTTGGAATCCCAGGAAAAGACATAAGGTAGGTTTCATCCCAAAAATCATCCTTTAAAGATGGAAGGTGAAAGTTTGTATGGGGAATCAGTAACCGCTTAACAGATTCTTGATAAAAAACCGCTATAACCGACATACACGCGGGCGGAGCCGCGGGCAAAGGTTAGTAATTAATATATTAACAAATAAATAAAAGTCTATATACTCCTATTTAAACAAATATGTCTCACGGAAGCGTATAATATTTGTAACACTTATGTTAATATGCAGAAGAAGTGCAAAAATCATGTTGGTTCGTCGCGGTACAAAATTCTTTACAATGACACTTATACTGGTCATAGTTATAAAACAAGACATAAAAAGGCTGATCCGGTGGTCTAGGATGTTTCATGTTTTGTGTGCTATGTCGTTGGTGGGCTATGTCGATGACCTAGACACTAGGTCATCGACATAGCCCACCGGATCAGCAAGCTAAGTGGCAGTGGGCTGGCCATATTAGCCGCAGAACCGACAACCGGGATAAACGAGTTCTTGAGAGGAGAAAGCGTCTCGGTAAACGCAGTGTAGGACGCCCACAGGCCAGGTGGAGTGACGATTTGCGTAAGATGGCTGGCAGGAGATGGATGCGAGAAGCCGAAAACCGATTGAAGTGGCGTGCAATAGGAGAGGCCAGCAGTGGACTGCGATAGGCTGATGATGATGAAAAAGGAAGTGTTTTGATTGTTTGATTGATTGTTTAAACGCTGTAACCTCTGAAACTATCAGTCAGATTTAATTTCTTTTTTTGTATTGCATACGTTTTTCTCAATGTAAAGTTACTCAACTTTACATTGAGAAAAACGTTGTGAGGGGTCTATGGACCTCCGGTCTAGACTAGAGTTTTGCTGTATACATATGAAATATAAAAAAATTGTGATCGCCAACTGAAGTGACGGACAAAAACTCTTGTTACACATTTTTTGGTCTCGCTCCCATCCGTTTATAGCGATAAGGAACTTCGTTCCAATAATACTCTTCAGTCCGAGTCCGTTCCCCCTCAAGATTAGGGGGGTGGGGGATTGCGCGCTGGTACCCACACTGCCTCGGTGAAAAGTAACGTAAAAATTGCTGAACACCGGTTTCATGTAAGGCCGTAACGTCACTTGCTGAGGAAGCATGACTCCCCCACAGATAAATTACAATTGTGACATTTTAACCAACAAATTTATTTAACAAATTTATGAACCAACCCTCCCGGCCGGGGTCTGGCTACATCCGGATAATGGTCCAACTTTATTTCTACCGATTATTTTGCGATTGTTTATTTATGAGTTGTTTGTTACTGGTTTATTTAGTATTATATTTGTCATCAAGGCTTATTATGGATGAATTTTAATATGACGGAGTTTTTTCAAAAGGAATTTATATTTTACATAACCTCCTCCTTCTAGAAGTCGGTTCAGATTGATGTTGAGAAGTTGCATATAATATATCGCGATACAGGATTTTAGCAGTTGCTCCGTAGTTTGGTGTGTCTTCGTTAGATGGCGCTGTAGTATGTTTTTGTTGAATAAGGAAGTCGTCAAGGGTGTATAGATTCTTCTGAATAAGATGATAATGAGGGCTTGGTATCACTTCAAAGTCCACATGTGCCGAAGCATGGCTCTGCCAAGTCACACCAATGACGATGAGATAGTGGCCTCATAAAGAAATTTTTGTTCTAGTGATTATTGATCGAGATTGCGTAACCAGAGCTCATAGGTTCGATTTCCACCCAAGGAAAATAATTATGAGATGAGCACGACAATTTTTTATGTGTTTGAGCATAATTCATCTACATATATGTATGTATTTAGTAATATATAAGTATGTTTATCAGCAGCCTGGTTACCACAGTACAAGCTCTACCTAGTTAGAAGTATCAGGAAAATATTCATAGTTAGTAGAACTTCAGCCAGTAATGACGAGATAACAAACCAACCATCCATCATCATCATCATCCACAGCCTTTACTAGTCCACTGCTGGACATAGGCCTCTCCTTAGAAAGGAGGTTTTGGCCTACTATACCACGCTGGCCAGACGGGTTGGTATAGGGTTTGTCTCAAGTTTTTCTTCTCTTTGCAGTGATGTTGTCCTGCGCAGTTTGCTCCCTTAGTCGGCTCTTACGACACCCACGGGATGAATAGGGGTGGTGACAATCCGTATTCTTAATCCGTCACCAACCAACCAAGAGAGGCTAAATTAAAATAAACAATTTCTAAGCAGCTACTGTACTGGACCTGTAGAATAAGATAATTAATTGGATATCAAACAGAATCGAATCTGAACCTATCTGCGATAAATGCCCAATACACGAGCATATTAATACATTTTATGAGTCGATGGCGACCCGATCTCGAAATGAGTTAGCTATATATTGTATGTATGGCATTTTATACTCACCAGAGTTCATAATCTCTACCTTCAAGCCTTTTTAACGCGCTTTTATTAGCTTAGTAAAGTGTGTAGGTATGTGTCTTTTTTCTCTTTATTAAACATTTATAATACATATTTTTCATATTGTAAAAACAGTCAAACTGTAAAAACAATTTGTCGGCAGAAGTTTTCGTTTAAGGATACATATAATAATATAAATGTAGGTATTTTAATAAAAAAATTGTGAACATTTAGTAGACAATCTCAAAAATAATGAAAAGGCAATACGGGTATTAGCTATTAGTTATGGACACAACGAGAGGTAATGTTTGTGGAGTTTATTTTTGAATTGGTATTTTGTATGAGTAAGTAAGAGAAGGAAAACTTGAAACAAACCCCATAGCAACCCGTCTGGCCAGCGTGGTATAGTAGGCTAAAACCTCCTTTCTAAGGAGAGGTCTATGTCCAGCAGTGGACTATTAAAGGCTGTTGATGATGATGATGATGATTTTGTATGTACCTGTTTTACAAAATCTGTTGGCAATTAATTGATTAGAAACGGTACCATATAACTTCTTGTTCGTTTACCGAAGTAGCCGATCTTCGGAACGACAAGTTCCCTCTTTTCCTATGTATGTAATGGAATCTTCGAACGTGATTTTGACCCACAACGAAGCGTCGAATTTGATGGAAATTTTGCATAATTATCAAGGACCGATGACGATGCAATAATTTAAATAGTTTTGCCCATTTTCCTCATCAAGACCTTCAGGGTTAAATGCTTTTTTCGTGCCTAAAAATACGGCAGTGTCTTTTGCTACGTACTAAGGCATGTGCTGCAGCATATGTCACTTACTTGTTACTTTTTAATCTTAATAATATAATAATCATAATTAATGGCTAAAAAAGTAAAAACACTTACTAATTAGCTAAACAAAAAAGTATAAAATAATTTTCTATAAATTCAAAAAGAAAATTCCTCCATTTCATAGTAAAAAAAGCTGTGAATTACTTTTACCAACATCTGTCCGTAATTTTTTTTTACAACAATTGAGATCTAGCACCCCACGCTTTGTTACGATAAAATCATTTTGATTTATATGAAATATCATTATTTAAACTGCACTTGTAACCAAGTACTGGGACCAAGCGTGGGACCAAGCAATAAATTCTTTAAGATTCTAGAAGAAAACTCACTGTTGAATGATGTTCTGTGAAGGGACTGAATACACGGGCACCAGCAAAATGCGAAGTTATAAACGATATTAGACGTAGATACTTTTATCTTTGATCGATGGATCGTCTAGAAATATTTGCGGACGATGTGAAATATCAGGGGTAGGGTGACGGGGCGCGGGGGGCGTCACTTGCTCCAACCACTTTACGATATACATTTAAGATTTATTGTTTGAATATTTAGAACCGCTTATATTTGTCTGTATTCCTGGTACTTTCGTATCGTGTTATAACAGAGGTATTTTCTTTAAATTTAAGCTACTTTATAAATAAACGGACAAAACCCAGTGTAAGGAATATATGTTGTTTGATTTTTTGGGTTCCGTACAGAAAAGGTGCAAACCGTATGCTATATACCAAGGTTCCTCTGTCTGTCTGTCTGCGGGCTCTATCTTGAAACCGTAATAGGTAGGCAGTTACAATCGAATTTGAGCGGAGAGTGTTTGACCGCCGGGTACCTCAGTTACTCAGTAAAATGTAACAAAAGAATAGGCTAACTCCGGTTTTCTGTGAGGTCGAGAGCTGATCCATTTGTCGAAGCATTGCACTCCCACGGCAAACTTAGCTTTCTATGGTGTATATCAGATAAAGGAAACTGAAAGAAAGCATCCTACATTTTTCATACAAAAAATGTATGTGTACAATTCCCCCAAGAGGTACCCCATAACTCTGCAGTTATTATGTATGTAAGATTGACATAAAAGGAACATGTCATACGGGCGCCGCAGAGTCTGTGAGCATTAAATATTTAGGCACACATTAACAGATGAAAAGTACGACCCATCCTATAGAGAGCATATTAGTTCTGTCTCTGTATGTGTGTGAGACTAGGTGGGCTTTATTTGATGTAGCGAACAACTACACAGCAAGCAGCATATTAAATGGCTTGCTCTGGCTCACTGATTCATCAACGCAGAGTCTAAACCGGAGCCACAAACTTAACGATATTTAAGCAGTTGATACTTTTATGTTCTATCCGATTAAGGTTTTTGGAAATTTCAACCTTGAGGGCAAAAAATATGGGATGAACGGAAATTCAAGTTCGTTATTTTCACAGTTAGAAATATTAGATAATAAATAATAAACGGATTTAGTACAGATTACAATAGACCTGGACAAAGCTGAGTTTATTTTGTCGGATCTAGAACATGGACCTATAGAATAATTCGTGGCAGGAAATGGTATATGTTAATCTTTATATATATAATTCTTCTGTGAGTGTGTATGTCACTGAACTTCTCTCAAACGACTGGACCGATTTTGATGAAATTTTTTGTGTGTGTTCAAGGGGATCTGGGAATGGTTTAGATTCACAATTTTGTCCGCTGGACAATGTTTTTTTAATTAATTTTAAATTTATTAGTAGTTGTTGATTTTGGAATGTTTTACATTGGATCCTACAGACGGCGCTACCATCGCAGTGTCAAATTTGACAGGACAACGTCTGTCGGGTCCGCTAGTTTTTATATAAATTTCGCTAACGGAAGATTGTTATATTTTGAATAATAATGATAAAGCAGGTTCTTTCAGGTTCAGGTTCCTGCCTGACAACAACGCTACTTCTTAGAAAGGAAGCCTGGGATAATTACAGGTTTGAAATGGGAAACTGCAGGAGCTGAAAAAGGGCTTTATTTCCACATTGGGACTCAGAAAGCTAGACGTTTTCACAGGCTTCCAGAAATAACTTCGTAAGCTTGAGGACACTTGCCCGCTATCTGTGTGGTCACTTGCAGTCCAAGGTAATTTAATACACCGTTTTGCTCTATGTTGAGACATCCCTTACATAGGGGTTGCCTCTAACAAAACCAAAACACGTAGCAGTATTTTGCCTCGCAAAATATTCTTATTTAAAACAAGAAAAGTTAAAAATTCTAAACTCCGCACTCCTAAATGTACCAGGCGGCCATAAAAGCGAGAAGATGTGCTCAAACTTTCTTCATTTAATAACACAAAAGGACAATTCTATTTTGTCCTTATTATTTTTACCAAAGAAGTTTTCATGAACCATTTTAGGGCAATTTCATACCGCTGTTTTAAAAGAGATAAAACAATAGGCTTGTTAAAACAAATTATTTAAAATCTTCAATTAATTAAGTATTAGACAGGGTGTTACAGAAAGCTATGACCAAATGTTTGTATGCTCTGCAAATATTTGTTTCGGAGTTTGGGTGTTTTATTTGTACTCGTATAATATGTATGGATTTACAAAAAAAAAGTATATAAGTATTTTATCAGTCAATCTAGCTTTCATAGTACAAGCTCCGCTTAGTTTGAGGCTAGATGGCGTTGTATGTTAGATGTCTGTTTTTTTATGGTATAAAAGGACAAACGAGCATACGAATCACCTGGGATCACACGGTAAGCAACTACTGCAACCCATGGACACCTCCAACTCAAGTCACAAGTGCGTTGGCGCCCTTGGAGTCCCTCCCGCTCGAGTCAGCGGGAGGAGGGATTTGGGCTCCGGTAACCTCACTCACTCAGCGAAAGGCAACGAAAGAATTGCTTAACACCGGTTTTGTGTGAAGCCGTGGTATCACCATTGGTGGCCGGACCATTCGTGCCGAACCATGGCTCTCCCACGTTAAGTAAACATTATTATTATTATGATCATATTTTAGAACTTGACCTTGACCTAGACCAGGGTCTGAGGTATCAAGGGTGAATAACATACACCGCCAACAATGTAAAAAAATCGTAACTTTTAATACTGAAGTTTTATTTTATAGATACTAGAGGAGCCTTGTTGGTGAGCCTGATTGATTCCCCAGAGGGCGTGGGTTCCATTCCCACTCAGCACGAATAGTGTTGTGATGGACACAATCATATTTAGTTTTGTATCTAGGTGTAATGCGTCAGTCTGGTTCTCAAACGGAGGTCGCAGAACAACGTCCGTCCTCTGTGAGCCTATCTGTCCCCCTGCCAGAAGAACACACAGGGAACATGGGGGCTCCCACACAGGAGGGGGTTATCTACACGCCGTACCAGGGATTGCCTTTCTAGAGTACACCTGGTTCCACGGCTTAGTACCTGAGACAGCCTGTGATTTTTGGTAGGTCCGTGTCCGACATAATTACCTCACCGTTTTGTGGTATCCGAGGGGACTTCTGAACAGAAATACGTATTTAGGAGTGTGAGAAATGGAGCAGAGTCAGGTCAAAGCCGGTGAGCCATCTAATTCAATAAAGTTAAAATGCTTGCTCGATAGCTGAGGCAGCTCGCCAAGAGCTTGACAACAGCAGTAATTTTCAATTTATTTCACAAAACTGTCACAACAGACCAACCACTTAAAATGCCAAATATATTATAGAGATGGGCACATAGTACCTATTGATGGTTTTATATCGATATTAGAATATTTAAAAAAATAAGAATCTGCTTTATTGTGAGTTCGATCCCAATCCAGGACGAATAATTCAGCAATGAGCTCGATCACTTACTCTGTGTATAGGTGTAATTATAATATAATATATTCTACCACATTCACACAACGCCATCTAGTCCCAAACTAAGCAGAGCTTGTACTATGGGTACTAGACAACTGATATAAATACATATATACTTTTTTTTGTAAATACATACATACTATACATAGAGGCACCCAGACCAAATCAAACATCAAATGTTCATGCACACAAATGTTTGACTTAGGCGGGAATCGAACCCGCGACCTTTGGAATAGCAGTCCGTTACACAAACCACTACGCCATCCAGTCGTCAATTTATCTATACAAATAAATAACATTGAAGTGTCTGTTTGTAATGTTAAAATAATAGGTTTTTTCATGCTCACACGAGTTATTTGCACGATACCTATGCCTAAAAACCAGTTAATGATTTTTTGTCTGCCTGCCTGTTTGTTCCGGGTAATCTTCGAAACGGTTAGCCCGATTGATAAAAATTTACTTCCAGCTGTCTTTATAAGGAGTAACTTATGCTATTTTAACTCTCTGAAAAACCCTAAAAAATTTTGCCGAGTTCGGGAATTAAACCCGAAGCCTCACGGACTGCAGTTGCGTACCATACTATACCAATAAGGCAGCGTTTTTCAAATTCCACGCGAAGTCGCGGTTACCAGCTGGTCCATAATAAGATTTAAAACTAAGCAGAGCCTGTACACACACACTGCCGTATGTAAGATGTGACAAATTTTCACTATTTGTTTGCATCCAAAAAAAGCTCTATATTAGAACGTTATGGTACTTATTTGTCACATTAATAGTAAAAACCGTTTGACGTAAAAATGCGTGGGGTTCTAGGTCTCAATTGTTGTAAAATATTTTGTTGACAGATATTGGTAAAAGTAAAGTCGTTAAATTATAAAATATGTTTAAAAGCGCCCAACGCTTTTTTAAGAAAAAAAATTTTGAATTGAATTTATGGAAAATTATGTTTTATTTTTTAGTTCGGCTGGTTAAACTTTAGTTTATATTTTCTTTTTCAGTTAATGGTGATTATTTTCTCATATCAAGACTAAAAAGTAACAAGTAAGCCACATATGCTTCAGCGCACGCTTCTTAGTACGTAGCGAAAGACACTACCGTATTTTTAGGTATGAAAAAAGCCGTTAATCCTGAAGATCCTGATCAGGATAATTGTCTAAATTTATCAAATTATTGTATTGTCATCGGTCCTTGACAATTTAATTCGACGTTTTGCACTGGATCAAAATCAAATCCGATGATGCCGTTACGTACATATATACGAAGCTAATAAAAGCGTGTTAAAAAGTTAAAGTATTAACTGAAGTTATGACTATATTATTATTATTAAAATAAAGACAACTCCCGCATTAGAAATATATCCTGTGTCGCGGGAGACTTTACAAACAAACATGAAACGGACACAAAGAACACCCAGACTCTCACTCAGACAATTTGTGGATCATACGAAGTGTCATCCCATGTAAGGTAACCCACAACACTCATCGTAGTAGGAAGCGGTGTGGCGACCACTTAAACCACTACGCCATTCGAGCAGTCAATAAAGTACAATATTTTAAGTGTCTAGTGAACCACATGCCTATTTCAAACCCTAGAGAAAACAAGAATTTAAAATGACCAAACATAATATTCCCTCCACACGACCGCGGTACCAGGACATCAATAAACGAAAGAGCTATTTTTTCGAGAGCTTTATTCATTTATTCATTTTACCATCCTCTCTGCCCCTCTGGGAAACCTTAGTCGAAGTCGAAACCTCCACCGTTGGATGGCGTTCGGTTAACCGATAATGGCGGCACTCTCTAGAGAGTATTAGCATGGCTCTTGACCTTTCATAATTGATTCGAAGTGTATTTATCTAAGGTCCATTAATCTACAGCCTGATAATAACCTACCGATATCGTTTGAATTAATACTGATTTCTGTGCTTAGAGAATAAGCAGAAATGTAATTACAGAATCCCTGTTGACAAACCATCCGTCTGATCTTTAAATAAGAATATTAAAGTAATAAACTACGAGTAGTATATAGCCCACCAGATGCGATCATAGTAACCTATAGTTTTTTTTTCTTTTTAGGGTTCCGTACCTCAAAAGGTAAAAAAGGAAACCTTATAAGATCACTTTCTTGTCCGTCTGTTCATCTGTCCGTGTGTCACCACGATTTTCTCAGAAACGGGTAGACCTAGCAAGTTGAAATTTATACGAGATACTGAGAGGTCTATGGTCCCTATTAGGTGTATAAAAATCAAGGTCCTGAGTCAACACGATAAAAGATATGGGTAAATTTCGATTTTCGCGAAAACTTGTAAGTACCAAAATTTACCTTAATTTTCAACTTCTTTTTATTTTTAGAATTTCCTCTTTACTTGTCCCTGTTACTAGCCCTGTGCAATTTCACCCCGAGACATACCAGGAGAACAGTTTTAACTGGAGGTTTTATTGCTACTTACAAACTATGCACCATTTGAACATTCGTTTGCAAATAAGAGTTTATACAGGCTGCGTTTATTATATCCTAGTATTATAAAGCGAATGTAAGTTTGTTTTTACGCTTTACGAGCAGACGGGTCTGTGATGGTTAAGTGACTATCACTTCCTATGTCACCCTTTGAATGCTCTCCGTGAATCACAGGTTTGTGGCTCCGGTAACCTCACTCAGTACGTGAAAAGCAAGGAAAAAAATTGCTTAACACCAGTTTACCGTGAGGCCGTGGTACTATTGTCTTTTTTCGAGCCATTTGTGCCAATGCATGGCTCTCCCACAATCAATAATTCGAGTAAATAAAGTAAATCCCTTTTAAAAAAGTTGAACCGACTTCAAACAATACTAAGAAAGAGTACTAAAAACCTAACAGCAATAGCGGTTGATTTGCTGTCATTTTTTGAGGAGTTCCGTTGTCTGTCTCCAAAATTTATCAGCAGGTCTATATGAAATTTAAATAATAATAATAATATATCTCACACATCTCACACACGGCCGTCTGATCCCAAACTAGGCAGAGCCTGTACTATGGTAACCAGACCGCTGATAAACATACTTATATATTTTTAAATACATACATTAGATAAATTACACCCAGACACAGAACAAATGACCGTGCTCATCACACAATATTTGTCCTGGGTGGGAATCGAACCCACGACCTCCGGCTTAGCAGTCAGGGTCACTAACCACTAGACCAACAGGTCGTTCCCAAATGGAACCAATTTGGAATAAACACCTTTCGTACAAAAAATAATTTAACAAAATCGTCTATTTGTGACTTAATTATGCCCGAACACACATAAAAAATATGAACATCCAAATAGATACCCTCATCCTTTATAAAGTCGGTTAAAAATAGAAAATAGACTAGAATAGCATTCAGTCTATACTTTTAATCCAGGAAACTATTTATAAAACCGACACGAATAAGAGCGATACAACGGCTGTAACCTAGTTTTTAACCGACTTCAAAAAAAGGAGGAGGTTCTCAATTCGACTGTATTTTTTTTTTTTTTTTTTTGTATATTTGTTACGCGATTACTCCGGCAATTATAAACCGATTTGAATAATTCTTTTTTTATTTGGTAGGTCATACGTCAGAGGTGGTCCCATTGTCACCAGGTCAGGATCTGATGATGGGATCCTGGGGAAATCGAGGGAAACCCTCAAATTTTGTAGGCATATACACTGTTTATCAGAAATTATCTTAATCTATGTAGATTTTTGCATCTAATGGTCACCATCTGATGTTGCTGAGCTGATGATGAAGCTGATGATGAATGGTTTAGGAGTATGGGATCTCTGTAACAAAATTATGTAATACCATCGAATTTGAATGTGTTTGAGTCTAATTAATAAGGACTCCGATCCTATGTGATATTCAGGGTCTGATGATGGAGACGGTAAATAGCCATGGGAACTCTGTAATAAAATAAAGCAATTCCGCCGTGTTTGTGCTCATTTGATTCGTCTCGACTAGGAGCTTCATGCTAGTCGATTTTTAACCAACATCAAAAAAGGAGGGTTTTTGATTCGACAGTATGTTTTCTTTTTAACCGACTTCTAAAAAACAAAAAAGAGGAGGTTCTCAATTCGTCTGTATTTTTTTTTTAATGTATGTCTGTTACGTGATTTCTCCGTCAATTGTGGACTGATTTTCAAAATTCTTTTTGTAATCAAAAGGGTATGTTCTCGAATTGGTCCCATTACCACCAATTCAGGATCTGATGATGGGATCCTAGAGAAATCGAGGGAAACCCTCACAATTATTGGGAATTTGACAGCCCCGATAACGTGTTTTAGCTACGAGTATTTCTTTAAAACCATGGCAACCGTCAGAGACTGCGCAATGTGATGCGCAGAGAACTTACAGTATTTATGTCACCACAGTAATTTTCGTTGTATTAATAAGAAGAAAAGGTTGAAATTTTGTATTTTATCTTGTTAAAATAATTCGGATAGACGTTTTGTTGCTATGGATGGCATCGCATTTCGTTTGTAAGTAATTTTATACTTGATTTATTAAAATAGTTCTGGAAAAAACTCTTAAATATTGTGTGAGTCAACTAGGTTAATTTCCAACATACCAGTATTAACCCTTCTAGTTGGAACTCCTTCTATAAAATATTGAGCATATTTGTTGAGTAGTCTCACTAAAGCTTCCCTATCTTCACCTTCGAGGTCAGTGTCAATTGAATCGGAAGTTATTTTGTTCGGTTGCAACTCACAAGAATTTGACTGTTTCTTAGAAAAGAATTTAAGCTGATCTTGATCAGTTTGGACGCCAATGTAGGAGAGGCCTATGTCCAGCAGTAATTTAATATAATATTTAATATAATCTAACAAACTACAGTTTGTTACTATACATTACGGTACGTAGTGTTTTAAATATCGTACTTATCTACTCATTACAAACATATCCTACACTAAAAATGGTAAAATAAACTCTTTTAAAAAAAAAGTTGAACCGACTTCAAAAAACACCGACAAAGAGCACTAAAAATTAAAAAATAATTACAAATCTAAGTAAAAAACTATAATAAGTACCCTCAATGTAACAGGTAACATACCAATAGTCCCTTCTAGTCTGTTTGAAGTCGGTGCCAAGCTCGATGCACAATAAGTAATACTGGTCTATGTCAGCTTTATATTAGCACAATGAAAAATTAAGAATTCAAAATAACTCTAATGAAACATCGAAGATTTTGTTAATTAATAAAGACCAACCAGAACAATTACGTGCGCAAACGTATCAACTCCTTACTAAAGCATTCAAAATAATAATATAATTGGAGATGTGCGTCCACTTTAGCTCGTTCAACATGTTTTGCGCAGCATGAAGACTGTTGCAGCTGCCGCGCTACATTCTATCAAGCACCTATTTGGCTTGGCACCGACTTCAAACCGACTAGAAGGGACTATTGGTATTGTAATGTTACCTGTTACATTGAGGGTACTTATTATAGTTTTTTACTTAGATTTGTAATTATTTTTTAATTTTTAGTGCTCTTTGTCGGTGTTTTTTGAAGTCGGTTCAACTTTTTTTTTAAAAGGGTTTATATAATATCATTTTAAAACCTGGTTAAGTGGTAACCGAATAAAATTAATAATAACTAGCTGAGACCCGCGGTGTTACCCGCGTTTGTTGTTATAACCGCGGGCAACGCCGCGGGGCGAAGCTAGTCTAAAAAAAGTAGCCTAAGTTACTCCTTATGTCATCAGCTATCTGCCAGTGAAAGTCCCGTCGTGAAAGATTACCCGGAACAAACAGACAAACAGACAGACAAAAATTGTATAAAATGTTATTTTGGCATATGTACCTAGTAAACATACATATGCATTTAGTAAAAAGCGGTTATTTTAATATTACAAACAGATTCCAGAAACAGACTCCAATTTTATTTATTTGTATAGATAACTAAACAACGGATTGATAGCCAAGAGCCTCGACCAACACCTTAAGAGGCTCACGTTGGGCGGCTGGATCAAGGGTCTGATGCAGAAGGCAGTCCTCCTTAACACGGCTCGTATAGTGAGGAGGTTCCTATCTTTGGAGTCTAAACCACCGGTGTTTCGTCCCTGTACCCGATGTCGGTGGTCTACTATTTTTTATATTTTTAAATGTATTTTTATTTCTTTTGTAATATATTTAAAAATGTAATTAATATATGTCTATAACTTAATAAAGACAATAATAATAATAAGCTTTATTTGTCTCAATAAGGTAAGTAGTAATATAACATACATGACACCTTAGTGAGAGCTGGCGTTCGTAGTAGGTTCGAAACCTGTGTGACAAATCTCCAGGCTCTCTCCTTAGCGATACAAAAGTATAATCTAGATTTTGAGAAACGTGACACATTTTTTTTCAAATATAGGTATAGTTTATCACATTGCAAAGTTAAGCAATCCTAGCCACTGAGCATTCTTAACACATTAAGACCACTCCGTGTCTCTGAAAGCACGTTAAACTGTTTGATTCTAGTTGTCATACAAACATCTGGAGTAATCGTTGCGGATAGTTGGAATTTTTATGACCAAAAACAGTATATCTACAGAACTTCGATATCACCTAGTACATGGTTCACCTAGTCTAAGTTCAGCCGTATCGTATGGGACTTAAAACCGACCCCAACCTGGTTTAGGTAAAGGCTTGGACTGTGAGGACGATGTTTTTAATTACTTGTTAAGTTATAATACTGACTGCACGGATGGCGCAGTGGTTTAAGCGGTCGCCACGCTGCTTCCTACTGCGCCGAGTGTTGTGGGTTCAAACCCCACATGGGACGACACTTTGTGTGATCCACAAATTGTTGTTCTGAGTCTAGATGTACTTTGTCTCCGTTTCATGTATGTTTGTAAAGTCCCCCGCGACACAGGATATAGTCGTAATGCGGGACTTGTCTTAAAAAAAAAAATATTAACAAGTATTTTCGACTCCAATGATCTTCTATACAAATAAATAAAATTGAAGTGTCTGTTGGTAATATTAAAATAACCGCTTTTTACCAAATGCATATGTACATATGTTTACACGGTACACATGCCAAAATAACATTGTTTACAATTTTTGTCTGTCTGTCTGTCTGTTTGTTCGGGTAATCTCTGGAACGGCTGGACCGATTTCGACGGGACTTTCACTGGCAGATAGCTGATTACAAAAGGAGGCTTCGCCCCGCGGCGTTGCCCGCGGTTATAACAACAAACGCGGGTAACACCGCGGGTAGCACCAGACATTAATAAATCAGAAGCCGTTCAGTTCAAGTTGGTGTGAAAATTGTCAATTTGCGTGGTTGAAGTCGTCAGACAGAGTGACGTGTCATTAATTAATTAACGCTATAATTAATTCTGTAATGATAAACGAGTTTGTGATAGAAACATTAAATTTATTGTTCAAACAGTTGATATTCGCGCCTTCGTCTGCGTATTATCAGTCCTACGTAAATATTTATATAAAAAATAACAGATAAATGAACAACAAAATCATAAAGCTGAATTTTTTCTTTGGTTGAACGCGCTAATCTCAGGATCTCTCTGATTTGAATTAAAAAATATTTTTTATTGTCGGATAGACCATTTATTGAGGAAAGCTATCTAACATCTAAGCTATATAACATTACGCTACGGACAGTCCCCCGCGACCCAGGATATATTCCTAGTGCGGGAGTCTTTTTTAAAAACAAAAACAAACAAACTAAACGGTGACCGCTTTTGTTGCTGTAATTAAATTCAGCAATCGCAATGACGGATGCGCTTGCTATCGAGAGCGAGGGGATGTAAAATAGACCCTCACATGGGCTTTAGGTGAACTGTACCGGTATCGTTCATTTGATCATTATGAAATTTTACATTCAGGATAAGTATGAATACAGCGTTAATTTTTCTTAAAAAAAAGTTAGTTTTGGTTAGAAAATTTACATTTAAGTCACGCAAATAAACTAATCTTGAACTGTCATTTGAATGTCTTCTTATATATATATATATATATATATATATATATAAAGTTCACTCAATTGATTATTTAATCTACTTTTAAACTAGTTATTACCCAACATGTAACTGTTTAATATCCCATTAAATAAATAAATAAAATAAAATAAATATTTAATGAAAGACAACTCCCGCATTAGGAATATATTCAAACACACATCAAATGGATACAAAGAACACCCAGACTTAGAACAACAATTTGTGGATCACACAAAGTGTTGTTCCATGCAGGGATCGAACCCACAACACTCAGCGCAGTAGAAAGCGGCGCGATGACCGTTTAAACCACTACGCCATCCGTACAGTCAATTGTATCTAGACTTTTGTAGCAAGACAGGTGAACATATGTACCCCTACAGGTTTTTAAAGTCGATTTAACATAATTTGTAACTTTACAGCACATATTGTTTATAAATGTTAGTTTTTTTATGTTAGAGGTGGCAGACGAGCAGACGGATCACCTGATGGAAAGTGACCACCGCCGCCCATGAACGTCTGCTAATCAGGAGTCACAAACGCGTTGCCGGCCTTTGAGGAAGGAGTACCCTGTTTTCTTGAAGGTCGTATCGGTATATCTATATCTATACAAATAAATAAAATTGGTGTGTCTGTTTGTAATATTGAAATAACCGCTTTTTACTAAATGCATATGTATGTTTACACGGTACATATTATTATGCCAAAATATCATTTTTTACAATTTTTGTCTGTCTGTCTGTCTGTTTATTGCGGGTAATCTCTGGAACGGCTGGACCGATTTCGACGGGACTTTCACTGACAGATAGCTGATGACATAAGGAGTAACTTAGGCTACTTTTTTTAGACAAGCTTCGCCCCGCGGCTTTGTCCGCGGTTATAACAACAAACGCGGGTAACACCGCGAGTCTTAGCTAGTATGTATATATGATCAGTGAACATGACAGGAACCTAAAGTTTAGGTACAATACCTAAGTATTTTTGTTATATGTGGGACTCAATTTTTATTAATTAGATAAAATGATCATTACTGTAATTGTAGATGTTATTTATTTTGTATTTTTTTGTATTATTTTTTTTCTTTCTTTTTTCTTTTCTTAAAAAAGACAACTCCCGCATTAGGAATAAATCCTGTGTCGCGGGGGACTTTACAAACATACATGAAACGGACACAAAGAACACCCAGACTCAGAACAACAATTTGTGGATCACACAAAGTGTCGTCCCATGTGGGGTTTGAACCCACAACACTCGGCGTATTGTTTGTTATGTTAATTTATTTTATTTTTGTCTCTTTTTTTAAGCTATTGCATAGCTTCTATCGAGGGCCTTGAGCGCGGGGACCGAATCCAGAAATTCCGTAACGAAAAAAAACCTCACGCTAAAAACAAAACAAAAAACAGTACCAAAATCAAATGCTGAACGTCAAAGGAAATTTCGTCAACATAATGCAGAAAAATCTTACATGGATATGTAATTTGATTTAATAATAATATTTTTTATTTATTTATTTAAAAACAAATTGTAATATATGCTTCAATATTTTATTAATAAAAGAAAAAAAAATGTTTTCTTATCGGTCACCACGCTCAAAAAGTGTAACTTATTTATTTATTTATTTTATTTTATTTATTTATTTATTTATTAAAAACAACTTGAATTAATATCAAAAAAGAAATACTGCATAAATAAAATAAATAAATAATTATAATTGCATAAGTTGATACAAAATGCTATGCAATAGCTTTACCGCGGCAGTCCCCGAGTGCCACACGTCTTTTTTTCTCTCAATATGAGTGAGAAAAAGAAAGGAAAATAAGGTAATTTAATTGTTAAATTATATTAAAGAGTGTAATAATAATAATTGAACGTAATGTGATGTGAAAACTTGGGAGCTACGCCTTTTTTTTCAGACATCTCACACATGGCCGTCTGGTCCCAAACTAAGAAAAGCCTGTATTATGAAAATGAAAAAAATGAAAAAAAATATATTTAGAAACACAAAGAAAATAAATTACAAGAGTGCTGAACAAGACATAAAATTAGTCTTAGTCAGATCTTATCAGATAAATATTAAACGCGGTCCCCACACTAGGCAAGCCTGCATCGTGGGGTCCCAGCCAAACATTAAGTATACCTTATAGTATATATTAGAGTATTATTACCTTATAGTAGAGCTGGTAACCAGACCGCTGATAAACATACTTATATATTTTTAAATACATACATATTATAGATAAAGTACACCCATACACAATATTTATCTTTGGTGGGAATCGAACCGACCTCCGGCTTAGCAGTAAGGATCACTAACCACTAGACCAACAGGCCCGTAAAAAAAAGATAAAATAATGAAAAACGGTTGTATGAAAATTCGTTACTTTCGAAGTTAGAAACACGAAATAATAGCGCGAGGGAAGCTAGTTAGTTTAACATAAAAACTAAATAACTTGAGTAGTCGTGTCCCATGGCCGTTCATTACTAACTTATAGTGGAGTATGTCGACCCCTAAACCATAATTAAACTATAATCAATGAAACATTTATAGACGACGACAAACACAAAACAACTTTGTTCTTTTAAAACAAATATTGTTTTTGTTCTATGTTCGAAATAATTGTGGTATCTTACCTTTCATTTAGAAAAGAGTTTGAAATATTAGTTTGAAAATAAATGGAACAGGTGGTTTGTGGACGAGAGCGGGTGTTGTTCGGCGGGGGTCGACGCGTCCGGGGTCGTGGGCGAGCGCGGTACTACTGACGGTGGCCCGGGTGTATTAGGGTGACCAGGTCTTGGATATGGGAGAGTTTGAGGGTAAATTTCAGAGGAGCTTTGAGATTTTAACTAGAAGATTGTTTTTTGTATTTTCAATGTGTGGAAAAAAAAAGCTTCGTCTGCTAATTAAATCTAAGTTAGAGTTATGTAGAGGTTAGTTTAAGATGGATTTATTTATTTGATATGCCAAATATATATTGATAATCGCTTACCGCTATTAAGATAAAATTGTTTGAAACATTATTCATAATAAAAAAAACTATTTAAAAAAAAAGTGTGTAATGTGAAATGTTAAACGTGTAAGATTGTTCTGAACGTTAGAAAGATAAACTTTTGTATTTGTTTTCTTCCTTAGCGGTGTTAAAAATAAAACCAGATACTATAAACTGCAATATTAGTATTAATAATAAATATTTAAGTAAATAATACATTAACGCAGGCAACCCCACAAGCCAACCGCGCGTGCGTTATGTCATTTCAAACACCCTCCAATAATGGAGCATACAATTCTCTACCTTATGCAATAACAACAAAGTTAATATTCAATATTCAACTAACTTTTAAATCGAATAAAGTCGTAAGTAAAGCATTAGTCGTGGTATTTAGATTTCATATCAATAATTAAAAAAAACAGTAACTTCAATGTCTTTAAATAAGGCCACATTCGCTATTTTGCCACCTTTGAGGTGTATTGTTTACCTTGTCGAGATGCTGTGAGATTATTTTGAAAGTAAAAGCCATCAAATAACATGAGAATCATTCATCATCAACAGTAGAGTGCGGTACTAAAACCCACCCTGAATATGAAGAGTCACAAGGGCATTGCCGCGTTTTGAGTTCTTCACTCGAGCATCGGAGGGAATGGAGGGAGTGCTTTATAAGCCTCACTCACCCCTACACTGTACCACTAAACTATAACCTATGACTAATTTTATCTTTGGCCTACCATGAACCCTTAAAACAGGTCTATTTTAGCCGAGAATTGATAAGTCGCCGTATTTTGTACTATAAACGCGGTGATAAGCAGGCGAGTCAGCGATCTCCGGTCAATCACATCATCATCGACAGCCTTTAACAGTCAACGGCTGGACATAGGCCTCTCTTTAGAAAGGAGGCTTTGACCTACTATACTATGCTGGCCAGACGAGTTGGTATAGGGTTTGTGTCAAGTTTTCCATCTCTTTGCAGTGCTGTTGTCCTGCGTAGTTAGTTCCCTTAATCGGCTCTTACGTCACCCACGAGATGAATAGGGGTGGTGACACTCCGTATTCTTAATCCGTCACCACGCGGAATTCCCACAATGTCACGTGATTTACATTTCACCTGCTTGGCGTTACAAGAAGTACCATGAAGTGATTTATGAAAAGTTAAACATTCGACCACTGACCTGCCGTGCAGTCTTATTTCGCAAGTGTATAGTAGTATCTTTTATTGAACTGTTTTGTCCAGTAACAGTATAGAAACAGTTTTTTGTGGGATAGACATAACACCAGTTACTTCATAAATACTTTTTCATTCGTCAAAATTTCAAGATGATCCGTTCCGTGATCGTGTGGTGACGGATTAAGGATACGGAGTATCACCACTCATATTCATCCCGTGTGTGTCGTAAGAGTCGACTAAGGGAGCATACTACGCAGTACAACAGCGCTGCAAAGAGTTGGAAAACTTGACACAAACCCTATACCAACCGTGGTATAGTAGGCCAAAACCTCCTTTCTAAGGAAAGGACAATGTCCAGCAGTGGACTGTTAAATGTCGTAATGACGGACTAGTTATTCTATCGATTAGCGACACTGACTGCTAAACCAGAGGTTGTGATTTCGATTAGTCTGAACACTTGAGGTCACAGGTAAAAATCGGGCCATGGAAGACGGAAATATACACACATAAAAAGTACAATCAGCTACACATCCTACATCCATCATTTTTGGAAGTTGGTAGAAGATATCTGGAGTAGTCCAGACGCACCTCGCCAGCGGCTGGCTAGACCCACAGACTATATTGCATCAAGTTCTAATATAAATGCTGTCTGTCAAACGCGGAGGCTGCGATAATTCAAGCCGACGTCGGCGATTCAATATTGGTATTCAAGAAATTTAGGTTATAGGAGATTACTTAGCTAGCATACTAGACAGACAGCTTAACATCTATACAAATAAATAAAATTGGAGTGTCTGTTTGTAATATTAAAATAACCGCTTTTTACTAAATGCATATGTATGTTTACACGGTATATATGCCAAAATAACATTTTTTACCATTTTTGTCTGTCTGTCTGTCTTCGCCAGCTTCGCCCCGCGGCGTTGCCCGCGGTTATAACAACAAACGCGGGTAACACCGCGGGTCTCAGCTAGTCAATACATATAAAATGACTTGGGTGTTGAGGCGTCATTGCAAGCGTGAGCGCCTACATTATAGTTATGAGCAATCTATCTATCATAAACATCTACATCGTGTAACATGGTTTATTCGTGTGTGTATTAGGGTCCAAAATTATTGTCAGGTTACCTGACTTGAATTATAACAGCCTTGGTGAACAGTCAATTAGAACTTTTATTTTATAAAAATTACCTGAAGTCCTCTCGATCCTGAAGTCCTCTTGATCCTGTACATTGGGCTTACTGACTGATGCATCAACGCAGAACCTAAACCGTTAGGTTACAATGTAGACATTTTGGCAGCTGATGCTATTTATGTTGTAAGCACCCATCCTGAAAGGATTTTGGGTAATTTTACCCATAAAGAGGTGAATAAGGGATAAACGGTTGTATGGAAGTTATTTTCAAAGTTAAAAACAAGGAGCGAAGTCGCGGGCAATATCTTGTTTTGTATAATTATTGATTTATGAGGTGTACCATGTTTTCTTTAACATTTCTGCAATGACTAAGAGTGTTGAAAGGGGACGGAAGTGTGTAACAGCAAGGCCAGAAACGGCCAGAGCAATGGAGCGCGTGGTACTCGTACTACAAGTGTCCTTCAGATGATAAGTGAGATGTCAGATATCACGACTACTGCACTCGCTTGTTTTTTCTTATGATAAACGATCAACTGTGTCAGCTGATGGAAAAAGACTGCCACCGCCCGCAGCAGTCACAAGCGCTTTGTCGGCCTTCGAAATGGGAGAATGCTCTTTCTTCTCACCATACTTATTTGTTTTGTTTGTTTGTTAGGAAAACACAGCGGGGTCACACGCCTACAAGGTGGTCCGACGAACAGGACCGGTTATTGTGGAGAGCTTTATAGGGAGGCTTATGTCCAGCAGTCGACGTCTTGCTGCTGAGATGATGATGATACACCCATAAACTACACCCAGACAGAACAAATGATCGTGCTCATCATACAATACCTTGTCTGGCCTAACAGACAGGATTGCCAACCCCCGAACCAGCAGTCCAGTCAAACATTCTATTCTATACTCGAATATCACAAACATTGCTTATTAAAAAAAAAACAGTTGTCTGTAAAGTCGGTTTACTGACGATAGTTGAACGTGACAACGTCATAAGAAAATACTGATGGAATGGTTGCATTTTTCAAAAATGTATTATTGTATACGAGTAGCAGCTGTCCACGCGGACGCATCGCTCACTCAAGTAGGAGAGAGACAGATGTCGAACGCTGCCGAACGCGGAGGACGATTGTGCCTCTTTGTCACTCGTTCCGCGCTCTCGCTTGCACTTCACGCCTTAAATGGAACGCCTAAGAGCGAGGTAACGCCGCATGAGTCATGTTTTTTCGTGCGTGCAGCCGGCTCTATCGAATTATAAGACGTTGTCACGTCAAAAATTTAATTGCGGCGACCACACGAGTGTAAATAAACAATGGTAACAACATCGCCAAAAACACACGTCGCTATAAACAAACAAACAAACAAACACAGGAGGCGTTCATCAGCTGCGGTAATCCGCGGGTCGTGGTGCGGCCGCCGTCTCTCGTCATATCAACTCGTTATGTTTTGTAACTGTTTATTATAACAATATAATGGTCCTGACCCGCTATATTCGTTTGTTTTTATACGACCAGACGCCGACTCGACGCCTACCTTCCTGGGCATATAAACGCTTTCACACGATATAAAAGAAGAACGTATATTGGTATTGAATCCCGAATGGAAACGGAAATGAAGTCGCAGTATAATAGCCGTCTTGTAGTTGGTGTTGCCATGGACAAAATCACTGCGAAGAGGAGAAAAATTAAAAAAGAAATTCTTAACGTGTGGAACCCCAATCGGGCCGGCCCCCTCCAGAGGTTGGCGACGGGCAGGTGGCCGAACATAAAAGACAAAACCATTTTGCAATGACACGACTAACAAAGACCACTAAAAACCTAACAGGAATAGTGGTTGATTTGCTGTTATTTTTTTAAGAGTAGGTGCAGTTGTCTGTCTCCAAAACTTATCATCAGATCTATATGGAATTTAAATGGGACCATTTTGGAGAAACCCCTTTTGAACAAAGAAAGATTTTTTCACATCCGTCTATATCATCATCAACAGCCTATACTAGTCCACTGCTGGACATAGGCCTCTCCTTAGAAAGGAGGTTTTGGCCTACTATACCACGCTGACATCCGTCTATATATGACGGAGTTATGCCCAAGGGTTAGGGCCCAACATTAAAAAATACATTAACATCCAAAATGATAATCTCCTCCTTTTTGAAGTCGGTTAATAATTAAAAATTACAGTTCCCAAAAGATGGGAAACCTTTCTTTTACACAAGTAAACCGATAGACAAGGCTGGTATAAGATATATATACTAGTATATTATATTTTATAATATACATTAGTTACTATGAGAACGATATTTTATTTAACAGATGTTAACCGACAGATATAACAATTAAACTAATAAATTAACTTAAAGTTATATGTTGTGATCGCGTGCTCTAGTGGGTCACAACCTTAAAGTACATTCAATAAAGGAATTTAGTATGAAATATTGTCACGAATGTTGGATAATTTGGAAATTTATTGTACGCGTTGTGTGTTTTACTAAGTAGGCTTCGTAAGCTCGTATACACGGTTTTTGCCGCCTTTATGAACCATTTACATTTAGTAGTTAGTGATCCTGATTACCAATCTGGAGGTCGTGGGTTCGATTCCACATAAGACAAATATTGTGTCATGAATCAGATATTTGTGATATAATGTATATGGCAAAACAACGTTTCCCGGGTCAGCTAGTATACTTATATATTTCTAAATACATACATATTATATATAAATTACACCCAGACATAGAACAAATCATGTAGACTTGTTTACCACTTTACTAATATATATACAGGAACAAAAATAATTATATATTCTACACAAAGAAACAGCATTCAAAATGAATGTGCCTCGAAGAGGATGCTACGTACGTGCTACGAATATACCGTAGCACCTCTACGCGAGAATGCGGGTGGTGTAGCAACTTTCTTTCAATATATTTATAGTTGAGTAGGGTATTCGACTGAAACGGCTGCGGTAGTGGGTTCAATTCCAGTAAAACCATTCGAATGCATAAATCTGTCTATTATACATTTGTCTGGTTATTTTTGTCTAATATATAATTATCCTATATTTATGAAATTTCCTTAATATTGAATACAAAACCTTGTTTGAAACCTTAACCAGACTAGGAAAAAAACTAAGTTCATTTCTAAATAAACTTATACCTATCAAAAGCTATTGGTGGAACTGCAACGAGCGGATCTCCACACCTTTAGTTAAACTAATGTACATGACCCGAATTCGAACCTCCAACCATATAAAAGCGAACGATATACAGGGTGGCGCAATAGAACGTGCATATTGCATCATCTTTTTTCGCGGGGTAGAAAGTGCGCGGGCGGGGGGAGCCTGCATCGTTGGGTAGGCGGGCTCATGGAGTTTTAGTCACTAAGAGTCACTTCGACGGGAAGCGTCGCGCATTTTGCGTGCGCGCATTTTACGAGAACTCTCGTTCATACATCGTTACTAGGCGTTTATATTGTTCTGAATATGGACTACGGCAAATTAGTAAAGCTCCGAGTGCTAATTTAATTAAAATATGGGTACAGCGTTTTGAAGAGACTGGTTCAACGTTTAAACCACAAGCAAAAGGTTGTCCAAGAACATCTAGGACCGACGACAATTTTGAGAGAGTTATGCAGTCTGTACGAGGAGATCCACAAATGTCTACTCGTAAGAGATCGTCTGTCTTACACTTATCGCGACGAAGTTTGCAACGAATTTTAAACTTGGATCTTAAACTGCATCCTTACAAGCTGCAGTTAACACAAGAATTGAAAGAGTCTGACTTCGGAGCAAGGCTCGCATTTGCTAATGAAATGCTTAATCGATTTTCCAATTTTGACAATATCCTTTTCTCAGATGAGGCCCACTTCCATATCAATGGGTTCGTAAACCGTCAAAATTGTCGTTACTGGAACAGTGAGAATCCCAAACTCAAGCACCAGAAACCACTGCATAGTCCTAAAGTGACAGTATGGGCAGCAATCTCTGGTAGAGGAATAATTGGACCGTTTTTCTTTGAAAATGCGCGGGGGCAAAACGTCACTGTTAATACCGAACGCTATGTTGCGATGTTGGAAGGTTTTTTGGCTCCAGAGCTTGAAAATTCAAGAATAGTGAATTCTAGGACTTGGTTTCAACAAGACGGAGCTACCTGTCACACATCAAATGACTCCATGGCGGTTGTGAAACAGATGTTCCCTGGCAGACTGATTTCGAAAAGAGGTGATATCCCATGGCCCCCACGTAGTCCAGACGTGACGCCTCCTGACTTTTTTTTGTGGGGATACCTCAAGAACAAAGTCTACAGTAATAATCAGAAAAACAACGATCAGCTCAAGGAGAATATCCGTGGTGAAATGGCAGCAATTACACCAGCATTACTGAAGAAAGTTTTCAATAACTTCCGTTTGCGATTAGAGGAGTGTCGTCGTAGAGAGGGTCATCATTTAGACGATGTTATTTTTAAAAAATAAACTTCAGTTATTTCTTAATAATACCTCAGTTTTATTTTAACTATACCTTTTGTATTTATTTTCTAATCAATATTTTAAATATGCACGTTCTATTGCGCCACCCTGTATCAAATCATCGTTCATTGAGTCATTTCAATGGCCAACACGTTGTGAATGAGTTGTACAAAACGAACAGAGTATATTAGATCCACAGTACAGACAGACGGGCAGTGGTCTAACTGTGTATTGTGCTGAAAATAATCATCATTATTTTACTGCCCCTCTTCTGTCCGTGTGGTGACGGAATAAGGATACGGAATGCACCACCTCTATTCATCCCGTGGGTATCATAAGGGCTGACTAAGCGAGAAAATTACGCAGGACAACAGCACTGGGAAGAGAAGGAAAACTAGAAACAAACCCTATACCAACCCGTCTGGCCAGCGTGGTATAGTAGGCCAAAACCTGCTTTCTAAGGAGAGGCCTATGTCCAGCAGTGGACTGTTATATGATGATGATGATGATTTCAATATAAGTGTATATACCAACCACAAGGTGTGATAAATTACAGTAATTTAATTGTAAAACTATTTATTTTTTAACTTTTCGTTACAAATCTTTGAAATCCTCGGATTTCCTTATTTATACCTTTATCTCATGAAAATCTTCTTATAGATTTTCATTTTATAAAAAAAATATACAGTGACTCATAATTTGACTGCACGGATGGCGTAGTGGTTTAAGCGGTCGCCACGCCGCTTACTACTGCGCCGAGTGTTGTGGGTTCGATGGGACATAGGACGACACTTTGTGTAATCCACAAATTGTTGTTCTGAGTCTGGGTGTTCTTTGTGTCCGTTTTATGTATGTTTGTAAAGTCCCCCTCGACACAGGATATATTCCTAATGCGGGAGTTGTTTTTTTTTTTTTAATTATTTATATTACCTTATACACAAGTTGTACATTCTCTGCCAGTCGACCTTCGGGTGATGAAGAAAAATGATGTGCGGGTGATGCAATATAAAACAGAGAATTTGACTTTATTTATGTTAAATTTATTCATTTAGGATAAATCTAACTTACATAATACACTATATACTAAGAATAAAATACTATATTCATTACTACATATATACATTGAGGTCCCAAGTGTACACATACAATTCATAAACATACGCATTTATAAATACATAAATATCAAAGTACACAGTCGGGTGTAGACTCTAAAGTCATAGATCAACACACTCAATAGCAACAATCTCTGTTTTGTCAAATATTTAACAAAATTAATAAAACAAAAATTATACCATCGAAAATCTATTCTATGCCTGTGTCGATCTACAACCACCCGTTTCCAATGGGTTGAGTCTCATGAGAAGAAAGGTCAAACAAACTCATGGCCACTCTTTTTAAAGTCTCTACTTTAATATGCGTGTATTACACATACACAGCCGCCTCCTTAATCATTCACTCTATTGGTAAAAATCCGTTGCGTAGTTTGAAAGATCTTCACTTTTCATACACACACAAGTCAACTTCATAATATATAAAGGTAATATAAGGAGAAAGACAAACATTGTTTTTCTATAGAAAATTTTATGAATTCCATGTGGAAATTATCTTTGCATGGAAGGAAAAATTACACATTAACCTGCAGAGCCCAACTTTTAATAAAACTTACTTCATGTATTTTACGATTATATGTAAAATGTCCCAAAGTAACTTCAACAAAAGAATTATTCCTTGAGGACGAAAAAGGTAATTTAGTAACTCCTGGTGATATCTGTTAACCTGGTAAATACTCAAAACTAATCGAAACTCTTAGCACAGACGAGAAAACAACATTCTTTTATGGCGGCAAAACTGGTAATATAAGTAAATATACATTACATAAATACATATGTACGCTCACGCCTACCTCCCAGAAGGGATAGGCAGAGACTTACTAAACATCAACATTGTGAAAACAGCCTACTACAGTAAAATAGACTCTAGGAATTACACGGAGAAACTGGCAGTAACATTAGTGAAAGAAAAGAAATTTACCGCTGTTCCACTCATCTCCACTCCAGTAGAACCACAGCCTTAAAGCAATAATACAGCAACCTTGCTAAAATGAGTTATGGTAATATAACAAATAGGGTATTATCCAATGCTGCGTATGATCCGTACTAACAAAGCTTGTTGCAAATAACACCTGCGTTGGATACACAATATGTACATACCGCAGTAATCTCGTTACAGCGGGGAGCGTGTTAATGATCGCAATTATGTAAACACGTCTCTGCACGTCCAAAGACGCCAACTTATTGTTGGTTTATATTTTGTGCTTGAGTTTAAAGTCTGGTTTACGAGTTTTAATTATATATTTTATTACGTTTATATTTCGGGTATTTGCGTTTTGCCGCGACAAAAATCCAAACTTACATTACAAATATTGAAGTTGGTTTGTTTGTCCTTTTTTTATGTTAGAGGGGTCAGACGAGCAGACGGGTCACCTGATGGAAAGTGACCATCGCCGCCAATGAACGTCTGCAACTCAGGGGTCACAAACGCGTTGCCGGCCTTTTAGGAAGGAGTACACTCTTTCCTTGAAGGTCGTATCGGTCCGGAAATACCGCAGACGATAACCCGTTAAACAGATTGGTTGTGCAGGGCAAAAAGTGTCTCGGAAAGCACACTCTCTCTCTCTTTTCTTATCTCACACACGGTTATGACAGATAATTTATTACACACACATTTATTAAACCCAGACACAACAATAATGATTTTGCTCATCACACATTTATTCGTCCTGAGTGGGAATCGAAACTACGACCTCTGGCTAAGCCGTCAGGATTACCATTCACAGTAGTATTTTTAAAAATACTGAAATAAGATCATCAACATCAACAGCCTTTAACAGTCCACTGCAGAAAGGAGGTTTTGGCCTACTATACCACGCTGGCCAGACGGGTTAGTATAGGGTTTGTGTCAAGTTTTCCTTCTTTTGGCAGTGCTGTTGTACAGCGTAGTTTTCTCCCTTAGTCGGCTCTTACGACACCCACGGGATGAATAGGGGTGGTGACACTCAGTATTCTTAATCCGTCACCACACGGATTAATAAGATAACTATCTCATTTTGAATTGTTGCAGGTACACGGTGTCACTCACATTAATTAACACAAATCCGCGCAGCATCCCTTGCTAAGTCTGCCCTCACCGCATAGCGGTGCGTTCAATTTCCTCCCCAACATTTTAATTATTCTGTAAATCCCTACTCACAACGGATATTGCTTTGCCATAGTATACACAAAACAGTAGGTCCATTGAATATTTTCATAAAATACATAATTACTTATCCTATCCTATGTCCAGCAGTGGACTATTAAAGACTGTTGATGATGATGACATAATTATTGAATTTATTTTATCGAAACCGATGCAGTTCTTACTAAGCCGATGTTTAAATGTTACCACGGCTAAGTTAGATACATGTATGTCGGAGAATGAATGATTTTCTCATTTATTCAGTTGGCACCACTGAGCCTAGTGTCAATACTTTATGGTTAACAGTGCATAGTGAAGTTGTCTCTGTCATGACTGATATCCGTCAGTGATGCGTCGCCTGCGCCGGTTGTGCGCACTGATCGATAATAAATCAAGATGGCGGACAACAATATTCAATACGTGGATTTAAATCCTTTCGAATCTGCGACATGTATATTCAATCAAATCCCGGCAGTTTTTCTATGGTATCCCTATAGCATAAAAAATAACTTGGATTTGATTGACAAACAAGCTGACACACACTGTCTCTGGCATCACAGCTCACGAATGGATGAAAGGTGAATTGGGAGTGTTCATAGCTATTTTTTTTTTAAATAGGTCCAAGATGGCCGCCGCCCCAAAATTATATATTTTTTCACAACTCCCTCAATATAGGCATCAAATGAAAGGCCTTGACTAGTAGAATACTATACACTATGACATATTCAAATCCAAGATATGTGTCGGGGATTTTTTTTATTGTACTCAAATGGAAAAGGTTTGTCCTTTTGCCCCGCAACCTCACCCACTCAGTGGAAAGCAGGGAAAGAGTTTTCTTAACAGTAGTTTTCTTGGGCGGGCCTGTTGGTCTAGTGGTTAGTGAACCTGACTACTAATCCGGAGGTCATGGGTTCGATTCCCATCCAGGACAAATATTTGTGTGATGTTCGTCGTTTGTTCTGTATCTGGGTGTAATTTATCTATAATGTGTATGTGTTTAGAAATATATAAGTATGTATATCAGCAGTCTGGTTACCATAGTACAGGCTCTGCCTAGTTTGGAATCAGACGGCCGTGTGTGAAATGTGTGGGGTTATTGCCCCCGATCGAGCCGGCCCATTTGTGCCGAAGTATGGCTTTCTCGTGGTTTCGTCATTGCTGAGACTCCAATGGCAGAAATGTTAACTAACTCACACTTATTAATTGGATAAAAAGTGTAAAATCAAACACTACTGCGTTTTTGGCCATCATCTGTTTGGTGACAGATTAAGAATATGGAGTTTTACCACCACTAATCATCCCGTGGGTGTCGTAAGAACCGACTAAGGGACCAAACTACGCAGGACAACAGCACTGCAAAGATAAGTAAAACTTGACACAAACCCTTTTTTTTTTTTTTGGTGTGCCACTCTGCGCCTGTAATAGGAGGGATCCGGGAACAGCTGTTATTAAGAAGAAGAAGTGTCACCACCCCTGATCATCCCGTGGGTGTCGTAAGAGCCGACTAAGGGACCAAACTACGCAGGGCAACAGCTTAAAACTTGACACAAACCCTATACCAACCCGCCAGCGTAGTATAGTAGTCCAAAACCTCCTTTTTAAAGATAGGCCAATGTCCTGCAGTGGATATCAAAAACTGTCAGACAACAGACTTTACAGGAGAAAAGAAATCAATTTTCTGCTCTCTCAGACGTTTAAAATAATAATTGTGAAGCTTAGTAACCTAAAGACCTTTGAGTGAGACCTCTGTTTGTGGTTAGACTGTGTGATAATGAGATTGTACCGTGTCCGGATATAATTACAGTAATTAGAGGCGATTAGCGTGGTCAGAGCCGGGCAGCGCGCCTCACATCATTGTGGCTACAACAAACAAACACTATCTATTAAATATTAGCAGTGCTTTTACAAAGAGAAGATATTTAAATTGAAATTATCTTAATTAATAAAACAAAGGCGGGTTAGTTACACCATTAATTACTCAACTGATTTTAATTATGCTTGATAATGATGAGAACAAGTCTTAAATATTAAAAAAAATATAAAATTTTCAAAATAAATTTTATTTAATTTTATTCTGTTCAAAGTTAATAAACAATCCATACTAATATTATAAATGCGAAAGTGTGTCCGTCTGTTATTTCTTCACGCATAAACCACTGAATCGATTTAGATGAAATTTGGTATAGAGATAGTTTTAGTCCCGGTAAAGGACATAGGATGGTTTATGTCGGGCACGCCGTTATCGCAGCGGTAAGACCCGTTATGGAGGATTGGCTCGAGAGGCATCACGGGACCCTCTCATACCGAATGATGCAGGTGATCACTGTGAAAGGATGTTTCGGGGATCACCTGTGTCTAATCCGCAAGGAGCCAACGCCACCACTGCGATGGTCGGACCGTGGACGGCACTTCACACGCTGGCAGAATGCCCGGGGTAGGTGTAGCAGAGGCGAGACCTCCTCGATAGCCTGATTGCGGCTATCGTGCGGAGCGAGAGTGCGTGGAACTCTGCCGTCTCCTTCTGCGAGCAAGTTATGCTTACGAAGGCGATGGCGGAGCGGGACCAGGAGAGGTTTAGAACTCTCCCGGCCCACCAGGCTCGGGAACGAGCCAAGTACCGCAGACGACTCAGGCGCCGGAGGTCGCAGAACGACCTTCGTCCTCCATAAGCGCAGGCCTGGGGGTGACGGGTAAGGCCATCTGTCACCCTAGCAGAAGCACGCGCTCCCTTCCGGGAGCTCAGAGGGGACGGGGGATTCCTACACAGGGGGGTCGTCTACCCACCGTAGATGGCCCGAGGTACGTCGGGGCACCAGGGATTTCCTTTCTAGGGTACACCTGGTTCCCCGACTACTGGTACCTGAGACGGCGCGCGGTTTTGTCCGAGGGGATTTAAGCACAGAAAAAAAAAGGATAGTTTATGTCCCAGAAATCATCCTTCAGGGGGGTGAAAAGATGGGTGGAAGTTTATATGGGGAATCAATAACCGCTGGACCTATTTAGATAAAATTTGTAAAGTAGGTAGTTTTGATTCTTGAGAAAAGACAAAGGCTACTTTTTACCATGATAAGCGACAAACATGCTGGTGGAGCCGCGGGCAAATCTTACACACGTGTGTTTGATCCCAATCCTGGCAGAGCTCGTGCTAAGGTAACCAAAGTGATGACAATGGTGCTAATTCTGTTGTTCGAAAACTCTCCAAACTAAACTAAAAATCACTCCAAATTATTTTAGTCCTGTCAAAAACTACGTTTTCAGAATAGTTCAGGAAACGTAGTTGGACAGGACTAACAGAATTAACACCAATGTAGATAAACCACGCCCAGACACACAATAAAAAATCGTGCTCATCACACAATATTTGTCCTGGGTGGGAATCGAACCGACGACTCCTCGGTTCAGTCAGGGTCATAGTAACTATTATTTATAGTTATTAATATTTTACGTATAATAATGAAACTGTAACAAAAGATAATTTAAAGAGTTCTTGGTAGAAAGCATATTTTATGAATTTTCATTCTTATTTTATTGATTTTTTAAGGGAGCAAACTACGCAAGACAACAGCACTGCAAAGAGAAGTAAACTTTACACAAACTCTATACCAACCCGTTTTGGCCAGCGTGGTATAGAAGGCCAAAACCTCCTTTCTGAGAAGAGGCCTATGTCCAGCAGTGGACTGTTAAAGGCTGCTGATGATTATAATGATGAAGCAGCCTTTATGAAACGTCATAATATTCCATCAATAACTTTAATATTCAATGACCATAGATTTATACATTCCTGCTAGAAGCTAAATTTTCAAATTCAAAGAATTCTGTCTAAAAATCACTATTTTTCAGAAATTATTAGCACTACCAGTAGTTACAAGGTCTAGTCAGTCAATATCAAATTCTGCGGTCATAATATAGAGTACCAATCTGCATAAACCGTTAAGTAGAAAAAATATTGCGCGATGTAGAATTAAGTGTTACCAAATAGTTCAGCTAGTTGTTATTAGATGGCGCTAGGTGTAGCACACCGATTTACCGACTGTAAGGCATCAGAAATAAAAGGAAGTAAGTACCATAAAGTGTCATATGTCTAATAAACTCACAAGCACTGGTAATAAAGTCTAAAGTGCGGTGGCATAGTCGTAAAGTGAGGCCTATAATCTGGTATCGCGTAAAAGTATTCTGACTGAGAGCTGACTTAGGGAAAAAACTACATAGAAACAGCATTGCAAATCGTAGGAAAACTTGACACCAACAGATCTGGCCAGCGTGGTCTAGTAGGCCAAAGGAGGTTGTGGCCTAGGGAGAGGACCATGTGGAGCAGTGGACAATCAGAGGCTGTTGATGATGATAATGATTCACACGCCCGTTTAATGGCCCCACACTCAATACCAAGTCCACACATCAAACTGTCGTTGTATTATACCCAAGTCTTTAAACACAAACAAAATAAATGGACCTTGCAGCTCATACAATACTTATCGATTCACTGGACTTTCACGATTCACAAATTCACGTCTTTTGCAAATACAAATTATTTTATTTAATAATAATAATATTGTACCACATTCACACCAAGCAATCTATTCCTAGGTGCTAGAGTGTTCCGTCAGATGGTAGGTGAGATGACTACATTAATTGGTTTAAGCGGTCGCCTCGATACTTCAGTGTTGTGGGTTCGATCCAACACAACACGTCCAAAATCGCAAGCCTGGTGACTTGACAACTGCACGGATGGCGTAGTGGTTTAAGCGGTCGGCACGCGGCTTTCCACTGCGCGAGTGTTGTGGTTCGATCCTCACATGGGACAACACTTTGTATGATCCACCAATTGTTGTTCTAAGTCTGGATGTTCTTTTTGTCCGTAAATGTTTGTAAAGTCCCCCGCGACACAGGGTATATTCCTAGAGCGGGAGTTATATCTTTAAATAAATTAACATCACAATGCGATTGTTGTAAGACTCGTTTTGTTGTTGTATTTTTAGACAATCCTAAATCACAGAGGATTGTATATTTGATACTTTTTGAGAACATAATTATAAGGATAGTATCCAGAAGGCTTTTTATTAATGAAAATAAAATATCACGCTTACATTTTTCGCTCCGAGTTTATTTCTAAATTATCTGTTTAGTTATAAAGAGGGCCTCGAGGTTATGAGCTGGATTATTTACTTAAAACCGGTCAGGGGATTATTTACTTAAAACCGGTCAGGTACGAGTCGAACTCGTGCGCCGAGGGTTCCGTACCTACCCAGATTTTACGTAGATTTTCGCGAAAATTTGTAAGTAATAAAATTTATCTTGATTTTCAACTTTTTTTATTTTTTGGAATTATTCCTTTATTTGTGCTGTAAGACGTTTCTTTTTGCCAAATTTCGAGATTCCAGGTCAACGGGAACTACCATATAAGTTTTCAGCCCAAAACCTATAGGGTACTTCACCGGAAGTACCCTATAGGTTTTGGGCTGACCTAGAATTTTCAATTTTGGTTAAAAACTATGTCTTACAGCACAAGTAAAGATAGACTGCACGGATGGCGTAGTGGTTTAAGCGGTCGCCACGCCGCTTTCTATTGCGCCGAGTGTTGTGGGTTCAAACCCCCCATGGGATAACACTTTGTGTGATCCACAAATTGTTGTTCTGAGTCTGGGTGTACTTTGTGTCCGTTTCATGTATGTTTGTAAAGTCCCCCGCAACACAGGATTTATTCCTAGAGCGGGAGTTGTCTTTTTAAAAATAAAAAAAAAATAAAAAAATTCTAAAAAATAAAAAAAATGATAATTAAGGTAAATTTTGGTACTTACAAGTTTCCGCGAAAATCGAAATTTGCCCATATCTTTTTATCGTGTTGACTGACAACAGAACCTTAATTTTTATAGACCTAATAGGGACCATAAACCTCAGTATCTGGTATAAATTTCAACTTGCTAGGTTTTCCCGTTAATGAGAAAATCGGTGGTAACACACGGACAAACGAACAAGAAAGTGATCTTATAAGGGTTCCTTTTTTACCTTTTGAGGTACGGAACCCTAATAATGGTGATGTAACGAGGTTTTTATGTCAACAATGTTCCGAACCCCCGTCTACCAAATAATCTTTAGAGGATTTTCCATCCCTTTCTTGGAGGCAGTCAGCAACCATCCGTTACCAGCCATTTTCCTCAATTTGTTGGTCCATCGTGCCATAGTTAATTCCATGGTTTGGGGGACGCGGGGCGGGGGTGCATTCAACCAATTAGCTAGTGCGTCGCTGTCCGCCGGCAGTGACTGACGTGAAAGCATGGCCGTACGTGTTATTTTCTTAAGACTGCTACACACGGTATTATTTGGCAACATGGATAATCTGCCGACTCTGCGTCACAAAAATATTTAAAAACTTGAAGTTCGGCTTACAGAGGTTTCTACTGTTAAAGTTCTAATAAAGAATATTTATTGTTTTACTTAATTTTTAAATTGTATCTGAATATAATTTACATGATGAAGATAAGGTGATTTTTATTAAAATTATTTTACACCTATTAAATTTTACAATTAATCATAAAAACTTACAATACACTGACGTGGAAATAAATTCGATTTTTATTACATCGTGTGTAGATTAAATCTCAAACAAATAAATCTGAAGAAATCGAGTTAGTACATCGTGTCATGTATAGCCGAGCGCATCACCCGCCCCGCGTCACGCAAACTATCAGGAGGGTCAAGCTTACGGCGGTTTAACTATAGTAACCGCGGGAATCGATCTGGCATCAAATAACTAGACAATGCACAAATGTGCAGCGCTCGAAATACTTAGATACTAGGAGAGCATAGCATAAAGCAACTGTTTTCCTTTGTTTACAAATCGATTTAATTAAAATGAGAACATCTGCTCTCCTCGTAACAGATGTTGTTGAAATGTTGACTAAGTTTTCAACGTTGGGTTTGAAAGTTACAAATCTCTTTGGACTCATTATATCCTTGTTATAATAATAAATATCCATCAAAATATTGTTTTGTTTACTAATTTAATAAAATGAAATACAGAAAGAAACATGCCATGAACGGATTTAAGATATGCATACAGTTTTAATAAAAAGCTGTTTTTGTCTAAATGTTGGAATACAAAACAAAATATTACTACGGAAAAAGTTAATTTAGTTAATACGAAAATTAAAATCCGTTGCTTTTTGAAACAGACAACTAAAAATTACATTTAATACGCATCAGTAAATATTACAGTAAATTTCAGAATGCATCGAATTTTACTTTCCTTTCCACATACAATACCTAGACTACCCACTGTTTCTTCTTATCTACTGTCGATTTGTCCATCCAAAGGTTGCCTGTAAGAGATTCCTATTAGCGATAAGGCCGCCCATTGTACATATCCATCTGTAATATTTAACCAACTTACTGTAATTGGTGTACAATAAAGCATATTCTACAATTTTAGAATGCAAATGCAAAAGGTTAGGTCGCTAAACTGTGCAACGCAAGAGATACAAGACCGACCCCTATTAGGGTAAGCCCCCTGCCCTATTCGGGTAAGCCTCCCCGACGTATTAGGGTAAGCCCTTCCTTGAGGTACCAGTATATATTTCTTTCCAAGGCAATCTCTCACACACCAGACATGTCACACCGAGTCTTGCGTGTGATCGCCCCCAAGCGAGATTGTCAACAAAATTCCAACGTTGGCTACTAAATACAACAATTTAGCAACTGTTAGCGAAACTGTTTCGTTATTAAAGTAAATAATTTTTAATTAAAACGTTCCGGCAACATGGCACCGGGCGAAGGGACGGAATATTGATAGGCGACTTTTGTTCTTTGTTTAATTCGCATTCTTTTGTTATAAACAGACTTTAAATCATTGAGTTGCTTCTTACATCGGTCGTATTTTTTTTTTACATGTGTCACACCTCCGTATGTATTTATATTCGTATACATCACATCAACAGCCCATAATAGTCCACTGCTGGACATAGGCCTCTCCTTAGAAAGGCTTTGCCCTGCTATACCACGCTAGCCAGACGTTTGTTTCATGTTTTTCTTCGATAAGCAGTGCTGTTGTCCTGTACTTTGCTCCCTTAGTCGCCTCTTACGAGACCCACGGGATTAATAGAGGTGGTGACACTCCGTATTCTTAATCCGTCACCACACCACCGTCGTATACTACAATATACAATATAAGCTATGTTTAGTTTCCACTCCGTTTCGATTCCAGCAAAAACATTATCAAGTAAAATGTTGCCAAGACGAGACCATATGGCTCGCACTGTCAAAAAGTTATCAGATCTCATGTAGTGCCAAGCTTCTTACTCTACACGCCTTAACTCTACATGCCCTAACTTTACAAACTCTACACCTTAGTAAAATATGTGGCTTGGCCGTTTCGCTACTACAAGTGAATAAATTGTTTACCTTACGCAATATGTCCTGTGAACATCTTACCTGGGAATGTTTTTGTGTAAAGAACCGAGTGACCGTGGGAGAGCCATGCTTCGGCACGAATGGGCCGGCTCGACCGGAGTGATACCACTTCCCCACAGAAAACCAGTGTTAAATCTTTCGTTGCCTTTCACTGAGTGAGTAAGGTTACCGGACCCCAAATCCTTTGGGGGCTTTGGGCTCCAAGGGACTCAACGCACTTGTGACTTTTGAGTTGCAGGTGTCAATGGGCGGCGGTCTGAGACCATTTTGAGAAAAGAAATTTTGTCTGTGGGTGCCCACGGGCAGTGGTAGTTAGTCATTTAACAACAGACCGGACGGCGCAGACAAACGTTGTGTAAGTACTAGGATGACATAAACAGTGGGAGATAGATATTAATGAATATTTTGAATAAAAAATAATAAATACTCGTATAGCTCCACTACTCAAATATATCTCTTACGAGTTCATATTGTCCTATGCCAGCTGCATTAGTATTTTCTTTAAATTATTGCACTGCGACAGAATGGCGTAGTGGTTTCAGCGATCGCCTCGCCGCTTCCTACTACATTGAGTGTTGTGGGTTCGATCCCTATTATGGGACAACACTTTTTGTGATCCACAAATTCTTATTCTTAGTCTGGGTATTCTTTGTGGTTCGTTCTTCATGAATGTTTTTAAAGTCCACCACCACACAGGATAGTGCGGCAGCTGTCTCTTCGAAAAATATGCGTCTCGGGACTCCCCACAGAAGTGATAACTTAAACCAATCTAAGTTAAACTATTTAATATTGAAATTGTTTAACTTGAGTTTAGGTTATTACGTAAATTTTATATAAAGCGTATGTCCTAAATACGGCTAGCGCTGTGGGTTAGTGTGAGAGAGGAGGAGCCTGCCTACCGCTGACGTATGCGTGAGAGAAAGGGAAGCCAGACAGACTGGCACCGTAACGCGTTACGTAACGAAGCGGTTTACCCTCCCATAAGAAGTTATCACATCAAAAATATTACAGTTGAATATAGTTTTTGTTCATACAACATGTTTCATGAATGTATCGTGGTACCATATATGTGTGACTCGTTATTTTCATGCTATCGTTATACAGTTAAAATTTATTGAATGTAATTAAAATACAGTTTAATTAGAGGAGTAGGGATGTGCTTTATATTTAAAGGTACATTACATTAAAGCTATTTTAATATGTTTATTAGCTACTGCCACTTAAACGAAATAAATTCAGCTTTACATCAAACAAAACCATGAAGAAAATCTGTACCTTCTTCTACTGATTTTTTTTTATGTTGGATGACCTTTAATGAGATGAGCAGACGGATCACCAGATGGAAAGTGACCATCGCCGCCCATGAACGTCTGCAACTCAAGAGTCACAAACGCTTTACCGGCCTTTTGTGAAGGAGTACGCTCTTTTCTTGAAGGTTTGAAGGTAGTATCGATCCGGAAATACCGCAGACGATAACCCGTTCATCAGATTAAACTGAAAAATTTTGAAGATGAAAATTATTATCTGAAAAAAGCTATTAAAAGAACCACCTAGTTTTGCTCAAAATTAAATAAATAAACTAGTAAAAAAAACGTTGTTCGCAGACTACAATAAACCCACTCTTCGTGCTACTGTTTCATTTGAAGAAGAAACTTGAAGAAATCAAAGTGGGCCTTGTCTTATGGAACGAGACGTCCATCAAAGATCTGTCTTGAACCCATTATTAATTAAACTGTGCATCGACTATAATATCACGTAAAAAGTATGAAGTACGGGCCTGTTGGTCTTGTGGTTGGTGACCCTGACTGGAGGTATTTACCCAGGACAAGTATTTGTGTGATGAGCTCGATCGTTTGTTCTCTGTCTGGGTGTAATTTATCTATGATATGTATGTATTTATAAATATATAAGTATGTTTATCAGCGGTCTGGTTACCATAGCACAGGCTCTGCCTAGTTTGGAATCAGACGGCCGTGTGTGTGATGTTTGAAGTTATTATAATTATTCTTTTTAATAATCTCCTACTTCTAGGTCTTCAAAATATCTGTGTATACCAACGTCTTGCTGGTATATCCTCAAAAATCATTCAAATAACGCTTTTTAATTAATAACGCGTTATAACGTTACGATAACTAGTTAGTTATCGCAATATCGTTTTTAAAGTCCATCACTAGTGATACTGACTGCGATTAATGCAAAGCTAAGAGTTTGAGGTCAAGTGGTCGCGTTCACTTCGACCCCGGTTATGAGTTTAGGGGTTGCAACACACTGGAGCGTGCCAATATAATTAGTGCTTATAATATAAATAATAGGCGTTAAAGTATGAACTTGCCGTTGTATAGTAACACTCAAGAACCGGGCCTCAATTCTGCAATTTAATATTGTATCAATAGACTATCGATGGAACGTAGTCAGAATAGTTTTGCACTTTTCCTATTCTACTAACTATGTAAGACCAATGGTCCGATGACTTGTCACTGATACAAATGTCGTCGATGTCTTTGTAATAGTTTGGTAAACGGTACATTTTAAATTTGTAAGAAAATGATATATTTAATTTTCCCGGTACGGCAATGTTGTTGATATCACCATGGATGACCTATATTACTATATCGACAGTCTTTTGACACTGAAATTATGTTAGTAGAATACTGATATTTTGACTGATGTCAATGGCGTCTCAGTGACATCTCAATAGTGTGTCAATGGAATGACAGTGGCAGGGCGTTAACATATAATAGCAGAATTAAGACCCAGAACAGATGTTTAATGTGCTAAAGTTCGAACAATGATGGCGAAACTGGCAGTGAAACAGCATCGACTCCATGATAACCCAAGACCTCACACTGCACGAGAAGATGTTGTAACTCTACAGAAGCTGCATTTAGAAACCATACGTCATCCTCCGTACCCGTCAGACCTTGCTCCAACAGACTATCATTTTTTTCGTGATTTGGTCAATTTTCTACGTGATAAAAAACAATATTTCCAGGAGGCAGTACAAAATGCTTTTACACAGTTTGTCGCATTTAGATCCCTAGAGTTCTATCGTAAAGGCATAAATGAACTTTTTTTATATTAGAGGGGGCAGACGACCCGTCTCATCTGATGGAAAGTGACTATCGCCGACCATGAACGTCTGCAACTCAGGAGTCACAAACGCGTTGCCAGCCTTTTAGGAAGGAGTACGCTCTTTTCTTGAAGGCAGACTTCCGTTTAGATGGCAGTAATGTATAGATAATGAGGGTAAATATTTTGATTAAATAAATTTGTTACATCTTCAAATCATCATCAATCAAAAAGTTTCAATTTTTCAGTACCTTTTAACCCCTTTTTTTCTGTGCGGAAATCCCCTCGGATACCACCCACCGGTGGATATGTCGGACTCGAACCGACCAAAAATCGCACGCCGTCTCGTGTACCAGTTGCCGGGGAACCAGGTGTACCCTAGGAAGGAAATCCCTGAAGACTTTAACCCCTAATATTTAATCTTCTTAGTTAAGTACACTCGCTTTTATGGTGTAGGTGAAAGTTGGAAACCCTTTTTTGTTCTTCCTTCTGTAACAGTTATTTACAGCGGTCGCATAATTTCTTATGGTATAGGACGGCTAACGAGCAGACAGAAGGGTCGCCTGGTGGTAAGTGATTACCGCCGCCCATAGACACCTGCACCTTAAGAATCACAACTGCTTTACCGCCCTTTAAGTCCTCGCCGTCCCCCTTTTTTTTTCCGTGCGGAAATCCCCTCGATTACCACCTGTCGGTGGCATGTCGGACTCGAACCGACTAAAACCGCACGCCGTCTCGGGTACTAATAGCCGGGGAACCAGGTATACTCTAGAAAGGAAGTCCCTGGTGCCCCGACATACCTCGGGTCATCAGACGACATACAGACGAGTAGACGACCCCCCCCCCCGCGTGGGGACCCCATGTTCCCTGTGCTCCCTGGAAGCGAGCGCGCTTCGCAACGCGCTCGCCGCCACCCCGGCCTGCTTCTGCTAGGGTGACAGATGGCCTCACCTGTCACCCCCAGGCCGGCGCTTATGGAGGACGGAGGTAGTTCTGCGCCCTCCGGCGCCTGAGTCTGGTACGGTACCTGCGGTACCTGGTCGGTTCCCGGGCCTAGCGGGCCGGTAGAGTCCTAAACCTCTCCCGGTCCCGCTCCGCCGTCTCCTTCGCGAGCATAACTTGCTCGCAGAAGGAGACGGCAGAGTTCCACGCACTCTCGCTCCGCACGATAGCCGCAATCAGGCTATCGAGCGAGAGAACTCCCACTCCGATGGCCGCCACGAGGTCTCGCCTCTGCTCAACCCACGCCGGGCACTCTGCCAGCGTGTGGAGAGCCGTGTCCACGGTCTGGCCGTCGCAGTGGTGGCACTCAGGCGTTGGCTCCTTGCGGATCAGACACCTCGCCGTCCCCCTCCCAAGAATAGGAAGGGAATTTAACAATTTATAGCTTTTTTGTTACGTACTTGTCGATTTCTTGGCTAAAGTATAGATAGTTCAACTCAGTTGTTCGCGCGGCCCTATGTGTGCGTGGGCTTGTAAATATACAACTTTCATTCGTGTGGCAGTCGTCGCCCGAGCACTGCGTCACTGCCACACGAATGAAATTTGTATATTTACAAGCCCACGCACACATAGAGCCGCGCGCACAACTGAGTTGAACTATCTATACCAGGAGATCATATATTATACGGAGTAGAGAGAATAGATATTAACAATTTTATGGTAATACAAAGTTGTTTTAAAGAAAATTGTTATGCGTTTTATGAAATGATTTTAGTTTTTGAAAAAGTGTTGTAAGATTTATTATCAAGATGTAGTAATTTAAATGAATTTTATATTTCCCCGACTTATACTACCTATGTCAAAAGTAGTATTAGAGGCATTTGGTATTATATTTTTGTAACATCATCATCATCATCATCAACAGCCTTTAATACTCCACTGCTGGACATAAGCCTCTCCTAAGAAAGGAGGTTTTCGCCTACTATACCACGCTGGCCAGACGGGTTGGTATAGGATTTGTGTCGAGTTTTCTTTCTCTTTGCAGTGCTGTTGTTCTGCGTAGTTTTAGTAGTATCTTGTGTAGTATTTTTGTAACGATAAACATAAAATAAATATGGCGTTTGTAATATCACTAGAGTTCGCAAAGCTTTCTAAATGTTTTCGTTTTGTATCAATAACCAGTGTAATTTGAACTGTCATTATACACAGACTTTTGTCCCATAACAGGTCAACGAAGATATTAGGGACCTCTGTAGTTTTTACGTAATATTTAACTTTGTGGCACATATTGTTAAAAAATTGTAGCTCTATACTTCTTCTAGAAGATAGATTTCATGATTTTGTTTTTATCATTTCATTTCATAAAATATGTTATTCTTCGGTTATTTTTTATTTGTTTATTTAAAAACAGGTACAGAGAACTTTCGACAAGTTAAGATATATATAGATTGATATGGAATACATACTCGTATATAGAGAATCGTAGAACCTACTAAATTTGTTTTAATTTAAAAGAAGAATGCAGAAGAAGAATCGAGTTAAGAGAGCAGATAGACAGGCACACACAAAGCAAGTAAAAGGGATAGACACACACAAAGCAAGTACCAGGCTCACAGATAAGACTAGGTCTAAATCAGATCTAATTCAAAGACCGTGGGAAAAGCAAAATATTGAATTTGATTTCAATACTGTTTTGAGTACCAGGGGAGCATCACATCAATCACATCAACAGCCTATACTAGTCCACTGCTGGACATAGGCCTCTCCTTAGAAAGGAGGTTTTACCAGGGGAGCATACAGCAGGTGAAAGTAAGTTGTGTAGTTTCTTAAAATATAGCACAATGTGGGTAAATAAATAATTCGTTCTATATCACAAAACCACGACTACCAACAAATATTTGCGATGAAAAACTAGGAGACTAGAACATCACGAGAGGTAATTTAAAATTTAACCACAATTTAACGACTGCTTACATGATGTATGTGAGGAAAATACCAGGAGCACAGAATATAACAATAGGTAGCTTTTATGTTTTGTTACACTGGGAAAACAAGTAAAAAATCTGTGGGTTCGACTAAGCGAAGTCATACAAATTGTCGACTTTTCATTCCAAAAGGAAAGCCACGAGGTAAATCCGAACAAAATGTGGGCGCTAAGACCGTTTATAAAGCGCCAGCAATTAACGGAGTTTCCCTTCCAGTCAAGAGTTAGCAAGATCGCTATAACGGCAGGTCACTTTGAACATTTTGAAATAAAGCTGCGTCCACATGAAGCGATGTGTAGGCGACAACCTCTAAAAGAAGCAGTGGTAGCGTGTGTGACTGCTGTGGTCTCGGGTTCGATTCCCGGGTCGGACGAAATATTTGTATGATTTGCAAATATTAGTTTTGCCCCCCCCCCCCCCTCACCCTATTTTTAGAGAGGGAGTGCAAAGGAAGGGTACAGAATTATAACTCTTGAGTGGCAGGTGTCCATATGCGGCAGTAGTCACTTACCATTAGGTGACATGACTGTTTGTTTGCCCCCTATTTCATAAAAATTGCGAAAGAGAGCTTGTTTATTTCACTCTAAAACTATTTAACCGATCATTAATTCAGATTTTTTATATACGTGTTGCCATGATAACACATCAGAATATACAGAACCTTTCATCTGTCAAAAGGCTACTTCTCTGTGATCCAGGTTCGAACTTGGATACCTGTTTTGATTGACAAAATCGATATTCATATAAGTTGAAGTTTTGGAACGAAGTTCCTTTTCGCGCTTTACATGCTCTGAGCGGATGGGAGCAAGATCGACAGATATGTAACAAGACTTTTTACCGACACTTCTTGCTAAAGATACAGCTGTGTACAAACTATATTGGTTAAAAAAAAAAGCCGTGTGGTGTCGTGGGACACCCGATAGGAACGAAGTTGTGACGATCGAGTAAAACTGATTTGACACGATTTTAATTACAACGCCATCTATGAAAGCGGCTATTACCTACATATTAAAAACAATTAAAACAATTTATGCATTGGTAAAATCTCCTTGCGAAATGATTTCCTATCTATTCGATAGATGGCGCTGAATGTCTGACAAGATGACACGAAAATAAAGAGCAAAAAGCCAACATCACGTGGTATTCCCAGGCGGTCACCCATCCAAGTACTAACCACGCCCGATGTTGCTTAACTTCGGTGATCGGACGAGAACCAGTGTATTCAACATGGTATGGACGTTGGCGAACGTTAAAGCAAATTTAATGTATGGTATCCACAGTTAGACGTCAATTTATATTAATAAAAAAGTGTCGTTCCAAATTTTCGTACGAATTTTTTCCGTCTAGCCCCCTTTCACAACGCGCGATAAGGAACTTCGTTCCAAAAAAAGACAACTCCCGCATTAGGCACATATCCTGTGTCGCGGGGGACTTTAAAAAACATACATGAAACGGACGCAAAGAACGCCCAGACTCAGAACACAAATTTGTGGATCACACAAAGTGTTGTCCCAACACGAATAATATTAAAAATAGACTCAGGTCTTATATTTTTTTAAATGAACTCTACAACCACAAGTAAATGTTTTTGTCTACTCTCGTATGCTAAGCTATCCTACCTAGTAAAATATTACTTTCTATTTTTTGCCCCGAATGATTTTATTTATGTAAGTCCCTTGTATAAATAAAATATCGAAATGTATCTCTCAAATACTATGTATTGACCATTTTCTGTTCATGAACTAACGGTACTCACTATAAACCTTAGTGGTTTTACAGTGCCATAAAACCAAAAATGTTATTTACCTACATTGTTTAAGTGTTAAATAAAATAAAATAAAAAACCCACAACACTCAGCGTAGTAGGAAGCGGCGTGGCGACCACTCAAACTACTCCGCCATCCGTGCATATACATTGCCACACAACACTCGAGAAAAGTCTCGACGGCTTTCTTCTCTTCGTTCAATTTAACTCCATTAACTTGATATTCGATAAAAAAATCGGTTGTCTGTAAAGTCGGTTTACTGACGATAGTTGAACGTGACAACGTCATAAGAAAATACTGATGGAATGGTTGCATTTTTCAAAACGTATTATTGTATACGAGTAGCAGCTGTCCACGCGGACGCATCGCTCACTCAAGTAGGAGAGAGACAGATTGTGCCTCTTTGTCGCTCGTGCCGCGCTCTCGCTTGCACTTCACGCCTTAAATGGAACGCCTCAGAGCGAGGTAACGCCGCATGAGTCATATTTTTTCGTGCGTGCAGCCGGCTCCATCCAAGTATAAGACGTTGTCACGTCAAAAACTTCGTCCATAGACCCCTCGCGCTGTTTTTTACTAATATACTTCAGACAAGAAACAAAAAGACCGATACGACCTTCAAGAAAAGAGCGTACTCCTTCCTTAAAAGCCGGCAACGCGTTTGTAACTCCATGGTGACCCGTCTTCTCGTCTGCCCCCTCTAACATAAAACAAAGGTTACATCGAAAAATCCAGTTCCTAAATACAGATTGCTGAATATGAACGGTGCCTTCGAGCTTGTTAGAGCGAAGGTGCGAGGGTAATAGAAAATTTGCAAGTGAACCGGCTACCCGCTAGTTATGAATACTGCATCTTTAACACCACTGCACTCAAATGGTTTGTTTCATTCTAGAATTTACATATTTCTAGCTTCTAACTCGAATGTAATTTGCTAAAAATAGAAAACTTTTTAATAAGTGAGGTTACCGGAGCCGACTTTTGAGTTAGGTGTCCATCACGTAACCTGTCAGATCGTTTGGCCCCCTTATACCGTAAAAAAAAACTACGTTTTATGTCGCTCGCACTATGCCCTTCCTCATAACTCAAACTATTTCCATGCCCAATTTTATCTTAATCGCTTCAGCGGGTTTTTTTCCCTATACAATATTCTACCCAAAGGGGGTTCGTTCAAACACTAGTTAAAGTACGATTTTTCGGATAAAAACTTTCCTATATCCTTTCCTGGGACTCCAACTATCTCTATCTAAATCGGTTCAGCAGTTTAAGCGCGAAGAGGTAACAGACAGACAGACACACTTTTGCATTTATAATATTAGTATGGATAAGCCTTTAATAGTCCACTGCTGTACATAGGCCTCTCCTTAGAAAGGAGGTTTTGGCCTACTGTACCACGCTGGCAAGACGGGTTGTTATAGGGTTGGTGTCAAGTTTTCCTTCTCTTTGCAGTGCTGGTGCCGTGCGTTGTTTTGCGCTCTCAGTCGGCTCTTACGACACCCACGGGATGAATTGGGGTAGTGAAATTCCGTAATCTTAATCCGTCACTACACGGACAATAATTAGTTATAACCGTGATTATAACGGTGGAGGCTCTGGATCGCTTCAAAATGGCGGGCAATAGCGGCAAGATGAAAACACAGGCGTTCATTGAAGAGTAAGTTCATCATCGAACAATATAAGAATCGAACTTAGGACCTCAGGATTGTAGGATTAAGATTGCCAGGGATGTAAATTACATACAGATACATTTTGACTACTACAATTTTAGTGGGCAATGTCATAAACAGCAAAACATGGGAGCTTAGTACCCACGCCTCTACTTGCCCCTTCAGGGCTATCCGGCGTGATTATATCCATATAAAATTTATGTTACGCGGATTACATAAATGCAAAGACAATAAATTAACTGCTGAACAATTAATTTTAATAAATCTATTGTTTCATTTCATTCAAACAATCACCAATATCTATTAATACAAATTTATCCTAAATTCAATGCGTTGAAAACCCAATTTAACTCGAACTATTCATAATCAGCTGATTGTATAATTGGAACAAAGGAGCTCTGTCTAATTGATGATGTCCTGGTACAATAGTATAAGGAAATACCTATTAAATGATATTATAACGACCTGAAACGACGGCCGTTGAGTAGTTTTCGATAGAGCCAGATTGCCGCTCCGTGTTTGATTCCTGTTTGTGAAAATATTTGCAATAGAAATATCTAATTATATATGTTTTCACGGGTTTAAGCGATCGCCACGCACCTTCCTACTACGCTGAGTGTTGTGGGTTCGATCCCCACATGTCTGGGTGTTCTTTGTTTAATTTTTTTGTATGTTTGTAAAGTCCCCCGCGACACAGTAAATATTTCTAAAGCAGGAGTTGTTTTTTTTTTTATAAAAATAAAATAAATAAATAAAGTTTGGATCGAAATAGAGCTGGGTTCTTCTTCCTAAAATATTTTTATAAAAAATTTAATTATAAATTCTTTAAATATCTATACTAATATTATAAAGCTGAAGAGTTTGTTTGTTTGTTTGTTTGTTTGAACGCGCTAATCTCAGGAACTACTGGTCCGATTTGAAAAATTCTTTCAGTGTTAGATAGCTCATTTATCGAGGAAGGCTATAGGCTATATATCATCACGCTAAGACCAATAGGAGCGGAGCACCAATGAAGAATGTTTCAAAAACGGAGAAAATTTATTACTATTGAGAGACGCAGACGAAGTTGCGCGGGTCAGCTAGTAATATATATATAAGCTTACGATAACATACAGACACACACTTTAAACTTATAACTTTCTTCCATAAATAAAGCACAAATGCTTCTGTGCCATGCAATGTACAACCCGTTTCATAAATTTTTCAGGTTGGTGTTGTTTTTCATTTCTTTTTAATGACAAAAAATAACAATTTGCCACAGCGAACCGTGGCGGGGTACAGCTAGTTACTGTATATATATTTGTTTGTATGTTGGTACCGTACTCGATAGATTTTAAAGGAAGTAAAATATTGAAAGGGCCAATAATTCGCCACTTAATTTCTTAAAATTTTCACAAATGCTAAAATCCGTCGAGCCATTTTGGCTGCAGAACGTGCCAAAGACATGTCATACATACACTAGAAAAACACGACTAATTATATTCTTAACGTTTTTTTTTCATGTGTGTTTTCAAAATTCTTTTTTTTTTTTGAAATGGTCACATTTAAATATCGTATAGAACTAATGATAAGTTTCGGAGATAGACAACGGAACTCCTCAAAAAATTACAGCAAAACAAACGCGACTGATGCTAGGTTTTTAGTTCTTTGTTATAATTGTTTAAAATCGGTTCAACTTTAAAAAGGATTTATGTATATCTTATATATAAAATTCTCGTGTCACAATGTTAGTTACCATACTCTTCCGAAACGGCTGGACCGACTTTTATGAAATTTTGTGTGCACATCGGATAGGTCTGAGAATCGGCTAACATCTATGTTTCATACCAATAAATGACAAGGGTGACCCACCACTAAATTTTGGAACGAAGTTCCTTATCGAGCGTTGTGAAAGGGGGCTAGACGGAAAAAATTCTCACGAAAAGTTGTAACGACACTTTTTACTTTGAATTGTCACTTGTCAGTCATTCAGCGCCATCTATAAATGTATAAATTGTTTTAATTAGAAACCAACTGAAAAATATGTAGGTAATAGCCGCTTTCATAGATGGCGTTGTAATTAAAATCGTGTCGAATCAGTTTTACTCGATTGTCACAACTTCGTTCCTATCGGGTGTCCCACAACGCCGCACGGTTTTTTATTTTTTTTAATATTTCCTAGAAAGAATGTATATGGCATAACAACGTTTCCCGGGTCAGCTAGTATTCTATAAGTCTGTTCCCATACTTCATTTATTAATTTGTCATACTCGTAATAGGGAAGTTAATGTAACAATTGCGTCCGAACAAGGGCCGAGCTATTGTTTCGTAAGATTAATGGGAGGGCAGAATTATGTAGGAGGGGGTGGGAACAAGTCTATGGAGACTTGTAAAATGAGAGAGCTAAATAAACAAATATTATTTATGGAGTACTAAATAAATGCTATGCGTATCAGGTACATAGTAGGCCAAAACCTCCTTTTTAAGGAGAGGCCTATGTCCAGCAGTGGACTGTTAAAGGCTGTTGATGTGATGTTGATGTATCAGGTACAGCACAGATCGTGATGCATTTTGATGCAAAATGAAATAAAGTTTATTTTTAGTTTACAATAGCGACGTGTGACGTCACAGATTGCTAATAAATGTTTTCTGTTTCTTATGAAAGAGGCGGCAGACGAGCAGACGGGTCACCTGATGGAAAGTGACCAAACCCACCCATGAACGTCTGCAACTCAGGAGTAACAAACGCGTTGCCGGCCTTTTAGGAAGGAGTATGCTATTTTCTTAAAGGTTTGAAGGTCGTATCGGTCCGTAAATACCGCAGACGATAACCCGTTCCACAGATTGGTTGTGCGGGGCAAATAGTGTCTCGAAAAGCGCACAGTAGTGGAACGCCAACTATCCAGGTGATGAGGGCGAAAATTTTGACGTGTGGAACGATGGCGGAAAGTTGCGGCTGGTATTAGTCCGAACAATTCCTCGGTGTGAAGCCACATCTCTACGTAACGCCAAGGTATCGAGCCGATCGGAGATGTTTGGGCTATCGACGATTCGAGTCGCTCTTCGTTGGATACGATCTAGAGAGAGAAGCTGATACTGACGTGCCCCTGCATAGAGATGAGAACAGTGTTCCATATGCGACCGGGCTTGCGCCTTATAAAGCTGAAGGCGGTGGGGCGGAGTGAAATACTGCCTCGATCTGTTCAGCACACTGAGCTTCTTCGAGGCCAATTAGACTTCATACACTGCCGTCTGATCACAAACTAGCCAGCGTTTGTACTATGTAAACCAGACTGCTGATAAATACACTTATCTATTTCTAAATATATATATATATATATATCTATACTAATATTATAAATGCGAAAGTGTGTGTGTCTGTTACCTCACGCTTAAACCGCTAAACCGATTTAGATGAAATTTGGTACAAAGATCGTCCGAGTCCCGGCTATGGACACAGGGTAGTTTTTATCCCAGAAATCGTTTTGTAAGGGGGTGAAAATGGGGTGGCAATTTGTATAGGGAATCAATAACCGCTAAACAAATTAGTATGGAGTTACTCAAACTTAAACTCAAACTCCCTTTATTTCATAAAATTGATTGAAATCGTCTTTTATGTAGACTCTAAAGTCATAGATCAACACACACAAAAGCAACTCAATCTCTCTTTTGTCAAATAGTAAGCAAATAAATTTAAACTTATACAAAATCTATGATATGCCTGTGTCGATCTACAGCCGCCCGTTTCCAAGGGGTATTTACGCGGGCGGAGCCGCGGGCAAAAGCTATTAGTATCTACATAAATTACACCCAGACACAGAATAAATGATCGCGTTTATTACACCATTCAGTGTCCAGGGAATCAAAACTTCTGAGCAGACAGAATCATTGAACACTTCACCTGCAGGTCAAGTAACTATCTCATAAATTAATAAATTATAAAGCTTGTGTTTAATCTTCTTTACATTGTTTAATATACAGTCGTTTTTTTGTGTTGTAAGCTTAGATCTTATAAAGTAAGCAACGGATTTTAATGCGGTTTTCACCAATAGAGAGACTGATTCAAGGGGAGTGTTTATATGTATAATACATGCATATTATTGTAGAGAATATACGTAAGATACGTTGTGCGTTTAATGTAAATTAAAATTTCTCTTTACAGCATATCATTAAAATTAATATTTTAGAAGATATTAGAGGTTTAAAATGCGGGGCAAAGCGGCCGTCGCCGCTTCGGGCCTACGAATATTGCATATAAAGATGTCTAGTAGTATCTAACCTAGTTCTATCGTAATAATAGCATTTTTTTTTTTTTTTTATAGGCCCTCCAGCTAAGCTAAATTGCTTTTATCATGAGTGGGTTCACGTCGGTAGTGTACTGGTCAGGATTCGAATCCACGACCTCTCTTGATCCAATGCATTAACAACTAGGCTACCGCTGCATGAAGTATTTATTTAGTAATTAATTACTCCACACTGACACTACATTAGTAGTATCTACATTGCACCCGTGCAAAGCCGGGACGTATCGCTAGTATACATATAAAACGCAATTCTCTTAACAATAATGTTACAAAAGAAAAACTCTCCCACAATGTGCGGGCTCATTAATCAACTGTGAGCCCATTGGGCGATGTCACATGGCCCGGCTATACATCACACGGGAATGAACCCGTGACTAACTACTAAATTAGGACTCTTTTACCTACTTGTAACAGGGTAGGCAGTCAGAGGGAAGCTTATAGGGTGATTTATAAAGTATTCGCTGACCCGAGTTACTTTATCTGCGTGCGTCAAAGGAATACATTTTCCAGTTTTTAAATAATTCCGGGCTCCTATTGGTCGTAGCGTGATGTCAAGTATAGCTGTTACCTCTTCACGCCTAAACCGCTGAACCGATTTACATGAAATTTGGTATAGAGATAGTTGGAGTCCCGGGATATGACATAGGGCATAATCCTTTAAGGGGGGCAAAGGGGGTTAGAATTTTTCATGGGAAATCAATAACCGCTGAACTGATTTAGTGAAATTTGTAGTTATGAAATTTGGTATGGAGACTTTGATCCTTGATTAAAGACATAGGCAGTAGCCTATATCTTTCCTCAAGGATAATTTAATCAATAAAAAGTATTTTAAAAAAAGCTAGTATTAGTATATATTCACACACTCACGCCTCAAATCCTTCTGGAGTGGGCAGAGACAGATCAGGCCTTTCTTTTAAGCCTTTGTATTTATAAATTCTACTTCTAGGGGTCAAAAATTAAGGGAGGAAAACGGTCTATACACAGTGACGCGTCGCCACGGCATGCGTCGCTGTGTGGTTACGCATTCCGTGGCGACGCGTCAACGTGTATAGGCCGTTTGACCCTCCGCATGTTACACATCAATAAATGAACCCACGAACTCTGTCTTAGCAGTCAGGGTCACTAACCACTATACCCACAGGCCCGTCTATATAATTTATAACTAATATCAAATTAACAATAAACAACCCCCTCCCAACATACTGTAAAGTTAAACGTACACGGCAAACACAGCCAAGTTCACTTCAAATAAGCCTCACCACGCAAGTTTTAACATTTAATAATTAACATAAAAAATTACTTGTAGGTTGTTTGTTTTATACTTTAGTGGATTTTTCATCTCCTTACACGTTTTAAAAACACTAAACAAAGGCAGTACTTTTTTCGTATTCATATTATTTATGAATATCCGTGTTGTGGCGGATACAGAATGTCACCACTCCTATTCATCCCCTTTTTTTTTTTTCGTGCGGAAATCCCCTCGGATACCACCTGTCGGTGGCATGTCGGACTCGAACCGACTAAAACCGCACGCCGTCTCGGGTACTAATAGCCGGGGAACCAGGTATACCCTAGAAAGGAAGTCCCTGGTGCTCCTATTCATCCCCTGGGTCCTATTCACTCAGCAGGACTGCAAAAAGAATTAAAGAATTATTACGACGTATACACCATATTCCAAGATAGTTAGTATTTAACAAAACCACTATCGTTTATACCCTATCATAAATGCACCTACCTCATTCTTTCTCAGCACCGCCCAATCGGTCGACTGGCAGAGAATGCCTTAGGCATTAAGTCCGCCGATGCATGTACTTGTGCAAAAAGTTAAAAAATAAATAAATAAATAAATAAAACTTAAAGTCAACCCTATACTCACACATCTGACCAGCGTGGTATAGTAAGCCAAAAGGAGGCCTCCTTTCTAAGGAGAGGTCTATGTCTAGTGGTGGACTAGTAAAGGCTGGTGATGTATAAACTCAATATACACATTATAGAGTTTTTTAGTCATAAAAGTGGCCTCGAGTTCGATACCCGGGTCTGACCTAATATTTGTATGAGATGCAAATATTTGTTTCGGATTTGGCGTGTTTTCTATATATCATATGAAAGGGTTTACAAAAAAAAGTATAAAAGTATTCTATTTATCAATCTAGCTTTCGAAGTATAAGCTCTGCTAAGTTTGGAAGTAAATGGCGTCGTGTGTCTGATGTCCAAACACATTATTATTATTCTCTTAATTGTAGTGACATTTACGGACTCAGTCAAGTAAATGCTACGGTTTCTCGGGAGAAGTGGATTAGGTCTGTTTGTCTATTGCCTTGTGTGGTTGATCGTCTATTTATTACATAATATTTTTATTATTTAAAAAAAGAGATAATTTCCGCACTAGGAATATATCTTATGAAGCGGAGGACTTGACATACATAGATGTAATAAACACAAAGAACACCCAGACTCAGAACACCTATTTGTGGAAAAAGTAAAAAGCGTTGTCCCATGTGGGGATCAAACAAGCAACACTCAGTACGAAGCGGCGAGGTGACCGCTTAAACCACTATGCCAATGCATTATATATAAATTAACTGATGTCCATACTGTGGTTTCGATAAACTTAGGAGAGCCATGGTAACAGTGGGAAAGGGAAAGCCATGCATTGGCATATTTGAACAAGCTCCACCGGCGTGATACCACGGCCTCACAGCCAACTATGTAAGCAAACCTTTCCTTGTTTTCACCCAGTGAGTGATGTAACCCAGAGCTCAACGCCACCGCTCCCCCCAGATGTAAATGAGCTTGGAATTATTTTACAGTCGTGGGGTACGTTGGTGAAAAGAGTCTTAAGTTGCAGTTGCAGATGTCTCATGGCGGCGGTAGTCACTCACCAGCGAACAACTGGTCTACTTAATAATAACATCATTAAAAACTCCCGACACAAAACATAACTTTAAAAAACAATAAGTGATCATTGAGACTGTTCTTATAAGCCCAAACATGCTATAATTTTCTGAGGAGTTAGCTACCCCGCAGACTACTTAATTCAGTAGCAAGGTCCAGATTATCATATCGAGGAAATACCATCAAAACAACAGTATACTAAATTTCAGATCAATCGGACCTATGGATTTTAGTGAGATCACTTCATCTCCTAGGATGAGAGCTGATGGTCGTCAAAAATTATAGCTAAGAACCATCTCGATCACATCGGCTTTCGAAAAAAAAATCCGCTTCGAAATTGGTTCATCAGTTCATCAGTTTTTCGTCGAAGGTTAAAAAACGTCAACTAAGTACAGAATATTAAAAATTTGCCCTCCTCTACCGTGCTCCGCCATCCCAAAACCATTAATATGATGTCAAAACTAATGGTATTGTTGTGTACAACGCGTCAATAGCCTTTGTTTCACGCACGCTCAGCACAATTATAACTAAACAATAGCAAAAATATTAATGGCGAAAGATTTAGATTTGTAGCTCAAATTACTCAATATTTTATAATCGTAGTTCCTTTATTTTCATATATGTAGTAATCTCACACATCTTACACATCATCATCATCATCAGCCTTTAATAGTCCACTGCTGGACGTAGGCCTCTCCCTAGAAAGGAGGTTTTGGCCTTCTATACCACGCTGGCCAGACGGGTTGGTATAGGGTTTGTGCCAAGTTTTCCTTCTCTTTGCAGTGCTGTTGTTCTGCGTAGTTTTCTCCCTTAGTCGGCTCTTACACCCACGGGATGAATAGGGGTGGTGACACTCACTGTATTCTTATTCCGTCACCACACGGATCTCACACACACACACGTCCGTCTGATCCCAAACTACACAGAGCCTGTACTAAGGTAACCAGACTGCTGATAAACATACTTATATATTTCTAAATACATACACGTTATAGATAAATTACACCCAGACACAGAACCGTTTATCAGACGATTGTTCGTCCTGGGTGGAAACCGTACCCACGACCTCTGGTTTTGCAGTTCGGGTCTCTAACCAATAGAGTAAAAAAGGCCTGTCGAATAGTAAAAACAGCTGTATCTCGTAAATAATGTGTGTTTAGAGTTAGGTTTAGACTACATATCATAGTAAATCTCCGGGCCGCAGCTAACGTATTGCCGTTGGCGAGGCGTACGTCACGCGCGAACATTTCCTCACTATTTACGGGCTGTCGGCGCCCGCGGAACGCGATTTATGGGTTCTATTTGTTACAAATACGTACCAAATTTACAACTAAAAGGATTTTCAGTTTTATTGAAATATGTAGCTAAGAACTTAATAGAAAGGGTAAAAATTCATTCACAGAAACCCTTTTTTTTTTCAGTGCAGAAATGCCCTCGGATATCACCCACCGGTGGTTAAGTCGGAGTCGAATTGACGCACGCCTTCTCGGGTGCCAGTAACCAGGTGTACCTTAGGATAGAAATGCCTGGTACCCCGACGGACCCCGGGCTACATCCGCCTGGGGAACCACGGTGTTCCTATTCTATTACCTAAAGTGCCAACCCGGCCTGCTTCCGCTAGGTTGACAAAAGGCCTCACCTATCACCCTCAGGCCGGCGCTTATGGAGGACGGAGGTCGTTCTGCGACCTCCGGCGCCTAAGTCGTCTGCGGTACCCAGCCCGTTTCTGGGCCTGGCTCTCCGCCGTCTCCTTCGCAAGCATAACTTGCTCACAGAAGAAGATTGCGGAGTTCCACGCCCTGTCGCTCTGTACCATGATTGCAATCATGGTACTCCGATGGCCGCCACGAGGTCACATCTCTGCTCCACCCACGCCGGGCATTCCACCATTGTGGAGCACGGGTCAGCTGGTAGGTTATGTAATATTATTTAACAGTAAATAACACACAATTTTATAATATAGTAATATATAATCCTATGACATATGGTTTTATCTATTTTTAGTACATACATAGGATTATATCCTATGTACTAAAAAATAAATGCAATAAAAAAAATTACAACATATCCACTAGTTACATACAAGCTTCAAAAAATACCTCCGCATCATCGCCTACTGGTAGCGTTCCGAGAAGACTGGCAGCATTGCCACGTTGAATGGCAATGCTGATTCTCTGTGATAGAAATAGGCCTGCCTTCTGATCACGAGAAGTTCACAGTTGCTTAACTAGTTGTTTATACATAGCACGAGCACTCGGACCCCATGACATGTAATTTCCTACTAAATTTTGGTATTTACGCCGTTTGAATGTTTCTGTGGATGCAGCAGCAGCGCCGGCATAACCAGCTGCACTTGGAATATGTGATGGCGCAAGGGTGTCGACGCAAGTTGCGTCCTACATCAAAATCTTACCCATCTTCCATAGCAGCAACGACATACTATCCGGTCCCTTTCCATCGTCTCGTACCAGACCATCAGATTCACGTACAACTGGAACGCCGCCGCGCCGGTGGTAACAAGAGCACGACGGATAATGTTGTTAATATTGGGATCTCGAGATATATTTTGACGTGACAATGTCTTATAATTCGATGGAGCCGGCTGCACGAACGAAAAAACATGACGCATGCGGCGTTACCTCGCTCTGAGGCGTTCCATTTAAGGCTTGAAGTGCAAGCGAGAGCGCGGAACGAGCGACAAAGAGGTACAATCGGCCTCCGCGTTCGGCAGCGTTTGACATCTGTCTCTCTCCTACTTGAGTGAGCGATGCGTCCGCGTGGACAGCTGCTATACAATAATACATTTACATGGTTTCGTCAAGTATGAAGCGTAATTAAAATTTTCTTTTGAAAAATGCAACCTTTCCATCAGTATTTTCTTATGACGTTGTCACGTTCAACTATCGTCAGTAAACCGACTTTACAGACAACCGATTTTTTATTTATTTATTTATTTATTTACACTTTATGCACAAATGTGACAAAGGCGGACTTCATGCCGTAGGCATTTTCTCCCAGTCAACCTTAGGGCGATGCAGAGATAAAACATGGTAGATGCACAGAATAAATTAAAAATGTGATTTTAAGAAAATATAGCATATATAGAATATCATATACCCAGAGTACTTATATTAATTACATTAGAATATTTAAAAAAATACATATACAATAAGTGATAATAATACTGACACATACAATACTTAAGTATTTATATATACACTAGCGGACCCAACAGACGTTGTCCTGTCAAATTTGACACTGCGATGGTAGCGCCGTCTGTCTGATCCAATGTAAAACATTCCAAAATCAACAACTACTAATAAATTAAAAATTAATTAAAAAAACATTGTCCAGCGGACAAAATTGTGAATCTATTCATCAAAATCTGTCCATTCGTTTGAGAGAAGTTCAGTGACATACACACTCATAGAAGAATTATATATATAAAGATATGCACCTATACATACATATAATTATATTTTATATACAGATTTATATGTATACGTGTATATAATTATATACGGTCAGCGCTTCTGCTACAAGAAAGGAGATGCCGTCCAAGACTGTCCACAGCATCTCCGCAGTGACAAAGATGCGGAGAAACACAAGGCGCACCTAACCGAAGACAAAAAGCAAGTGGCAAAGCAAAAAGTAAGATTCCTATGTTCCTGTGTTGTCCAACAAGGTTCCTATGTTGGGCAATGGAAGTGCCTAAATCCATCAGCCTGATTCCCATTCTCCCACAGTAAATTGTGTTAAATGTCACGTTCAAGGTTTTCACTGGCTGACTGACTCCGTGTCGTACATAATGCTTACATAAAATTATTGTTCCCCCCCCTCCCTAAATTGGGCCAAAAAAAGTCCCCGCATACATCTTAAGGTCAAAAGCTGTCACGTCAATTTATTTTAAATTTAATTTATAAACATCGCGAAGATTTCACACATAAAATAGACGAAAGTTCCGTAAGTACCAGGGCCACATAACGTGTTCATAGGTAATTGTCAAATGTGACGAAATAAATGGTAAAAGAAGTTTGCGAACGGCCTGTAAACTCAATGTGGCGAACAAAACCACAGATTTATGCGTCACGCTCAACTGAGCACTACAGCCGTTTGTTACCAGGGACGCATGAGAACTCAGGACGTCACTCGCAGTTCTCCTTCGCTTAATGACACCATTAAATAGGTTTATTAATACATGAAGAAAATTCTTTGTCCCCTCTTAAGAAACAAACTAGCTTTGCCCACGGCTCCGCCCGCGTGTATGTCGGTTATTGGGGTAAAATATACCCTATGTTACTCACTGATAATGTAGCTTTCCATTCGTGAAAGAAATATAAGAAATTCACTTTTATATTTATAATATACTAGCAATATGCACGGGTGCAATGTAGATACTACTACGAGTAATGCTACTATTGTGGTGTCAGTAGAAGTAAGTAATTATACTATTATTATGATAGAACAATACGACAGGACTTCTTTATATGCAAAATAGGCCCGCTCCAATCCTGCCGACCGCTGCCACTTGCGACGGACGTATGGCCCGAAGCGGCGACGGGCGCTTTGCACCCGCATTTTAAACCTCCTATATCTTCTAAAATATTCATTTTAATGATATGCTGTTAAGAGCAATTTTAATCTACAATAAATGCACAGCGTATTTAATTGGATAAGGAATAATAATGTATTTTTTTTAAATACGTAAATAGTAAGTTTATTTATTTTGTAATATTTAAAAGATAAAAATGGTTACCGTGGGGTATCTTTAGGAGATGGGCAGCGTCGACTTTTTTGTAGATCTTTTTAAAGTATAAAATTTCGTAGTACATTTTTTTGGTCTATCTCGTAAGTATTACCCAACGTTTGAAATGTAATACGCAAAACCATGTTGCTTACGACAAATCTTTGAAATTCTTGGGTTTTTTCTACTATGATATGAATGTATTATACATATAAACCTTCGTTTTGAATCACTCTCTATCTCTCTCTATTGGTAAAAATGGCATTAAAATCCGTGGCTTAGTTGAAAAGATCTAAGCGTACAATAAAAAACTATGTAAAGAAGCATTGATGTTTTATATATCTCATTTCTTGAAAAAATATCAAAGGTACTGTACTGAATATGCACGTTTATCCGTTGGGTAGTTTCATCAACCACCAACAGCCTTTAACAGTCCACTGCTGGACATGGGCCTCTCCTTAGAAAGGAAGTTTTGGCCTACTATACCACGCTGGCCAGACGGGTTGGTATAGGGTTTGTGTCAAGTTTTCCTTCTCTCTGCAGTGCTGTTGCCCTGCGTAGTTTGCTCCCTTAGTCGGCTCTTACGACACCCACGGGATGAATACGGGTGGTGACACTCTGACCCGTGTGGTGACGGATTGCGTAATTTACATACATACATATGCGTGAAGCGACTTCTTATAATTATTTAAAGTAACAGTGAAATAATTTTGTGATATTCCAAAATATATATTACTTACATATATACATTTGCATAAATATTCAGTAAATTCAGAAAATAGGTATTTATATAATTCTGCATCCCGCATTTTGTTACAAATAGAAAAACATCGACTTAACAGTACTTCTAGCTTTCAATGCACTCTCTTATTAAAAGGTTACCAGCGTCATCTATCGGATAAAATATAAACTAAAACAGACGAACGCCAACAAAATAGGGTGATGTGTTTATTTACCGCTAGATGGCATTAAAATACGAACGGATAAGGCTCGGCAAAACAACTGTATTATCTGCAAGTTTCAATTTTTTGCAATAGATGGCGTTTACAGCCTTTAACTTGTGTTTTACTTAAATTCGTATATTTATATTTTTTATCCATTTAAATTCAAAAAATGTTGCTATCAGCTATTGAAAAGGTTGTTTTATAACTAACTGTACAGCCTGCACGTCAAAAGATGGAATGAACTCACCTGCGGGAGGGTTGAACCTTCTCTTGAGGTACTGCATTAGCTTCTCAGTGAGGCCGCACTTTTCCGAGTCCTTTTCTTCTGCATTCTGGGACAATGAAGAGTTATAATTAACAAATTACCTGCTTGCAATATCAATAATAACGCACCAGATTCATTGAAGCTGAAAAGACTACCAATATGGGAAACGAGCTTTTGACCGCGATTGATTATTTCTTAGTTGGTTTTCTAACTTCGAAAATGTCGAACTTACACATTGGGGGCAAAAACTTAGACTGCACGGATGGCGTAGTGGTGGTACAATGCCGAGTGTGGTGAGTTCAAACCCCTCATGGGACGACACTTTGTGTGATCTACAAATTGTTCTTCTGAGTTTGGGTGTTCTTCGTGTCCGTTTCAGGTATGTTTGTAAATGTAATCTTGTACCTAATGCGGGCGTTGTCATTTTTTTTATTAAAAGAAAACCAAAAGTAATATCAGCTAGGCATACGAAAGTAGACAAATACATAATAATTATATACCTGTGGTTGTGTAAGTTCACTTATAAAATAAGACCTGAGTTTATTACACACTTTATATTAGCTTCACTTGTATGTTTGTTTGTATGTTTGTAACCGACTCCTTTGGGCGTGATTTTGACTGACTTTAAACGGTCAGAATTCGTTCAAGTTTTGTAGATAGATCGAGGACCGATGACAATACACTAATTTAAAAAAACCATACTAAAAAATAGTAAATAATTTTTAGTTTGGTTTTCTATAGAAAGCGTGTTTTTGTTTTTTTTAAACTCTATTTTTTTTTTAATTATTATTCGAGTTGAGCTTGGCCCGTAAGTCACTGCGTAGTCTGTTAATTAAACGAGGAAGGAGGTAGGACGCCGTTCTTTCGTCATAAATATACATATTATACTGTTAGCGCGCTTAATGCATAGCTGGTGGACAGGCCCGCACGTCGACCAAGCAACATCTCCGCAGGGCCAGAAGATTTCCGAGGATTTCCGAAGGCCTTCTAAGATTGTTGCTCACTGCACGGAACCTACCCGTGCTTCCCGGCCCCATGCCGGCCGTGTGTTCGCAGTGGCGTGCGCACACCGTTACGGTGGCAAATAAGCACAACAGTGCTGATATAATTGTGGGTCGACACACACAGCTGAACTCCCTGGAGTTGGTTTTCAGCGGCGAATCTGTTGTGCTTGTTTGCACCTGCGAGACCTGTGCGTCACCCGGCTCCAGTCGAACGATAATTCACTATAGAAACATCGCAACGCGAGCTCCCCTCAGAAGCTAGTCTAAAAAAAGTAGCCTAAGTTACTCCTTATGTCATCAGCTATCTGCCAGTGAAAATCCCGTCGAAATCGGTCCAGCCGTTCCAGAGATTAAACGGAACAAACAGACAGACAGACAGACACAAATTGTAAAAAATGTTATTTTGTAAACATACAAATGCATTTAGTAAAAAGCGGTTATTTTAATATTACAAACAGACACCCCAATTTTATTTATTTTTATAGATTACAACATGTTGTAACATTACCTATAGGTGTGGCAACGCCACACGCCACACCATGTAAAATGTGTAACATGAAATGCGGTGTTTTCCTATGTTTATTTCTACAAAATAATTTTGATTTTTCACGTCTGCCAAACGTCCCATTACGGTTCTTTTTTAATCTACCCTAAAACCAAAGATACTTTATTACTGACAAAAACACCCTTAAGTTGTACTTAATATAACAAATAGACCTTACACCATAAAGTTATAAAGACAGAATAGATACTTACCTCAAGCGTTCCCTCTTAGACGCGCTAAATTAGACTATACATAATAAATACCTACTTGACACAGTACACACTTGGGAGCGACATCTAGCGATGAATGGAGGTACTTAATGGTTAATTAGGTTAAAATAATATTGATAGCTTTATCAACAGCCTTTAATAGTCCACTGCTGGACATAGGCCTCTCCCTAGAAAGGAGGTTTTGACCTACTTTACCACGCTGGGCAAATGGGTTTGTTTCAAGTTTTCCTTCTCTTTGCAGTGCTGTTGGGTAAGATAGCTTGTGTACTCGTTATTGGATGTCAGTGTTTACATCAAGGTGATGTCATTTTGTTCCATCACAATACTACTGGGGATACAGAGATTATAAGATATTTGTTTGGTTCACATTCCTCAAGGCCTTTAACCGTAAAAGGCATGAATAGAACTCCTAACAGTTGATGTGAGCCTGTTACTTTTAGTTACTATCTACATGGATTTCTTTTTATTATCAACATCATTTTGTTCGTCTTAACACTTTCGTAGTAAACCAACTTTGTCGCAAACTTTGTAATATATGATCTCCTGGTACTTTTACCAAGAAATTGATTACTACGTATCCACTCTTAAGATTGAGGTGTCCGTGGGTCGCGGTAGTCATTTTATCACCAGCCAACCCACTCGGCTCTGCTCTTTTACTCTCCTATGTCATAAAAAAATACATTATTGTAACAAAAAAAATCTCTTCCTAAATTTTTATTCTGAATAAGTTTTAAATCCGACGCTGTTTTCAACAGGAGTAAGTTATTTATTATCAGTGCTTGCGTATAACGACTGTTCAAAGTTGTACGATTTTGGGACTCTACTCCGACTCATCAACAGCCTTTAATAGTCCACTGCTGGACATAAGTCTGTCCTTAGAAAGGTTGGTATAGGGTTTGTGTCAAGTTTTCCTTCTCTCCGTAGTGCTGTTGTTCTGCGTAGTTTTTTCCCTTAGTCGGCTCTTACGACACCCACGGGATGAATAGGGTATGAATAGGGAATAGGGTAATCCGACTAGTTTAATCTAAAATTATTTGTAAATGATAAAGCTCATCTTTTCTTCTTAAACTAAACATCCTGCCAGTTTTGATGCCCTAGTACTTTTTTACCAATATTTCAAGAACTTACAAAATAATGTTAAGTTTTGTATTTTTATGTTTCATTGAACGCGATTATCTCCCCTTTATACGCCCTCTCCCCCCCCCCCTCCCCATAATTAGGGGGTCCTTCAATAACCTTATTAATCATTCGGTGAAAAGTAACAAAAGTATTACTTCTTTGTCATGTAGGGTAAGGTAACATAAAAATAGAACTTAAATAACATCGCGAGCTAACATCCTAAAACCAACAGTTGTGTTTGACGTGCTGTGACCATGTTATTTAACAAAGAAATATATTGAAAACAAGAAACCTGTTGGAGATCATTTACAATATTACAGGCATTTTATAACATGAGGTTCAAACGAGCAAACAAATCACCTGGTAAGTAAGTAAGTGCCTACCAGTAAGGGACACCTGGACTTCAAGAGATACAACGTTGCATCATCCCCCTAAGATTCGGAAGGGAGGGGGAGATTTGTGTTTGGTTTATGGTTACCTCATTCACTAGAGTTTAACAGTGTTTTTCTGTGAGGCCGTGGAATCACTCCGGTCGAGCCAGCGCATATTTGTCGAAGCATAACTCTCCAGCGGTTACCTCATGAGTTCAGTAATTTTATATACAAAAGGAGATATTTAGAAGAGTTTTACGTGACATGGCAACACAATTTTTAAAGGGATTTCCCACTCACACAAACGTTAGAACTTCCGACTCAGAGACAACGAAATGGGTGCATAAGAACTTGGCAAGTAATGCTGTAGTGATTTTAAAATCGAGCTCTTAAAAGGTATGTGTTCCTGGTAAAACAGAAGGTAAGTTATAGAACAATCGAAATTGATTTGGTTTTAGGTTAAATTTTCTATGGCTATCTGTGTATAGATTAAAGCTCTAAAAGGATATGTGCTCCTGGTTGTGAAAAGTTTTACCTCTAGAATAGTCTGAATTTTGACTTTCTTTTCTTCTTTACTGTTCCCGAATGAAACTAAACCTAAGCAACATTGACTTGGCAGTGCTGACCTCACCATCAATTTGGGTGGCACTCAATCCTAATGACCCGGGGGGGGAGGTGTCTAATAGAGCGGCAACTGACTTGTAACTCCTGAGTTGCAAGTGTCATGGGTGGCGGTAGTTACTTACCATCAGATGACCTGTCTGCTCGTTGCCCCCCCCCCCCCCTTTTTCTGTGCGGCAATCCCCTCGGATACCACCCGCCGATGGTTATGTCTGACTCGAACCGGACGCCGTCTCAGGTACTAAGCCAGGGAACCAGGTGTAACCTAGAAAGGAAATCCCTGCTACCCTGACGTACCCCGCGCCAACTACCGCGTGAAGATGACCCCCTCTTCTGTAAGAACCGGTTAAAAGAGCTACTTACCCAAATAAGTGCGTAGTACCAGGATATCACAAACAAAAAGAGATTTATAAAAATAAATTCAAAATAAATTTTCCAAATCTTAACAGACACTTTTAGTCAAAAGTACCAGGACATCATACATAGTAAGGAGACATCCACAATTTAGTACGAATTGCGACCGGCCAAGTCGACTCGAGGGACTGAACTTGCTAACAGAGTTGATGTTCCATGAACAGTGTTTTAATTAAACACAAATGTTTTGCATGAACATTAAAAGCTGAGAAGTTTAGTCCACGGAGATTATGATCGCAATAATTGTCGGTACAATTTCTAAATTCCATTTCCACTTTAGTCGGCAAACATCTTCATAATATCCGTATGCATAATTCCATTCGATGTAAGTCTAAAAAAATGGCTATGGAATCATTCGTAGGACTATGCGAAACGATAACTAATGGACAAGACTATATTCAGGACTTATGCGCAAATAGAGCCTTAAATAAATATAGGTTAAATAATCAATCTCTTCAAGAAGTAATCTATAAATTATTTATGTGCTCCTAGTTATTCAAATCATTTTATGAATATATTTTTTTTAATTATAACCGCCCATCTTCACCTGCAGCGCAAGAGGTCCTCTTCCAAAATCAGAGGAAGAGTTTTTGGGCTCCGGTAACCTCACTGTTTGAATTATCCGTGAATTATCCGTGTGGTGACGGATTTAGAATACGGAATGTCACTACCCCAATTCATCCCGGGCGCAAAACAACGCAGGACACCAGCACTGCAAAAAGAAGGCAAAACTTGACACAAACCCTATACCAACCCGTTTGGCCAGCGTGGTATAGTAGGCCAAACCTCCTTTCTAAAGAGAGGCTTATGTACAGCAGTGGACTATTAATAGTACGGGAGCTAGCAACGTTTGGAAAGTAAGAATTTTAGGACAGCTGATTTTGTGATATGTCGTCCTTCTTGCACTTTCGGTTAGACTCTGGGCTATCTGGCTGGCGGTAGCGGTTGCGTTCATTAGTGCGCATCCTACCTGTCCAGGTATCCTGTCTTTTATGTCATCCTGTATTTTAAAAACATTTTAGAAGGCGTAATTTATAATTTTTTGTTTTTAAATAAGTCTACCTGACATACTTTTTTTATTGCCAGACATTTTTGACAATGCTAACTATGTGCCATACGCGTTTTGTTTTATTTTTTTTATAAAATTTCAAAGTATTTTATAATGTCTGTAATTTTAATATTATGTTATTTAAAGATAAGAAAAACTTAAAATAAATTTGCCAGACATTAATTCGATTGTTAAGTCTTGAATTAAAATTAAAAAGTCATGAAAAGTATTGCAGTATGATGCTAGTAGTCCGAGAGAGATAGTTGCAAAATAAGTCGAGAATGATACAGAGAACCATTACGAAAGTAAATTACTTTTCACTGTGCATATAATAAAAAAAAATATATAATAATAAAAAGAATAAGAATAATACTAATCATCATTCTAGTCAGAGCAAGTTTCAAGAAAAATTAAGCATAAAGAGGAATATAAAATTAGATTAAAATTTAAAAAACAACACTTTTATTTAAATTGTTCTGATTACTAAATGTAAATTATAAATAATTAATATTAAGTTTTTCAAGTTGTTTCAGCCTATATTGACGTCACAAAAAAAGAGGCATCTTCATAATCATCATCATGATGGTTGGCGACGACTGGATGGCGTAGTGGTTTGTGTAACGGACTGCTGTTCCAAAGGTCGCGGGTTCGATTTCCGCTCAAGTCAAACATTTGTGTGCATGAACATTTGATGTTTGATTTGGTCTGGGTGTTTCTATGTATAATATGTATGTATTTACAAAAAAAAAAGTATATATGTATTTATATCAGTTGTCTAGTACCCATAGTACAAGCTCTGCTTAGTTTGGGACTAGATGGCGTTCTGTGAATGTGGTAGAATATATTATTATATTATATTATTATTATTATATTATCATCATCGTCGCTGTCTTTGTCAGTGTCATTCATATCATCTTCTTGGGAACTTTCGTTATCTTCTAAAACTCTATGATCTGCAACAAAAAAAAAATAAACAGTGTAATTCTTCTAGTTCGTTATAAAACATTTTGGTTATTATTGATAAATATTCCATTTCACACTTACTTTGAACAATAATATCTGCAACTGAGGATGGTAATTGATCTCCCAAAAACCAGACAAAATCATATTTGTCACCGTTAATGGTCCAACCGAAAGCCATTGGAGATAAAGATGTTGAATGTTTTGAGTGAGCATTTCTCCAAATTTTCGTTACGTAACGACTAAGAAAAACTTAAAATAAATTTGCCAGACATTAATTCGATTGTTAAGTCGCATCATCATCATCAAAATACTAATCTTATGTTTACTCAACTCTTGCTCAGGCACATTATTTTCAAAAGTGGTGAGATATGAAGAAGTTGATTTAGTGAAAATGTGTCTTGTTACTACTCGTACTAGCATCATACTGCAATACTTTTCATGACTTTTTAATTTTAATTCAAGACTTAACAATCGAATTAATGTCTGGCAAATTTATTTTAAGTTTTTCTTATCTTTAAATAACATAATATTAAAATGACAGACATTATAAAATACTTTGAAATTTTATAAAAAAAATTAAAAAAAATCGCGTATGGCACATAGTTAGCATTGTCAAAAATGTCTGGCAATAAAAAAAGTATGTCAGGTAGACTTATTTATAAACAAAAAATTAAAAATTACGCCTTCTAAAATGTTTTTAAAATACACGATTATTACCTGGACAGGTAGGATGCGCACTAATGAACGCAACCGCTACCGCCAGCCAGATAGCCCAGATTCTAACCGAAAGTGCAAGAAGGACGACATATCACAAAATCAGCTGTCCTAAAATTCTTTCTCGAAAACGTTGCTAGCTCCTATACCATAAAGGCTGTTGATGTGAATCAATCTCTTCAAAAAGTTATCTGTAGATTATTTATGTGCTCCTAGTTATTCAAATAATTTTATGAAACATTTTTTTTTAACTAATAATATTTTTATGGTGCAGAGAGGCCTTGCAGACCCGATTTGATGGTAACCGTCCATCTACACCTGCAACGCAAGAGTTTCCCTTCCAAAATCAGAGGAAGAGTATTTGGGCTCCGGTAACCTCACTGAATGAAAATCAACGAAAAAAGAGCTTAACACCAATTTGCCCAGCTTTCCCACTTTCAAGGTTAAAATTAAGCTGTAAGCTGCTAGAATGTCAAGTTTTAAGGAACAAGAAGATACGTCCATTTAACTCTAGATTTTAATTTGACGTTCTCTAGGTATTTACCTAACGCATCTGTAAATTCAGGAATCACAAGCGCGTGGCCGGCCTTTACGGTCTTTTCTTGAAGGTTTGAAGGTCATGGAAATCTTATGGTAACTGAAGCGAAGGCTCCTAAGCGTCATAGCGTGATGTTGAATACTTCATAAAGTTCCATAAAAATGTAACTATTCAAAAAGATTTATTTAAGATTTATTATGCATCTTAACTTCAAAACTTAGCAAAGCTACTCTTACTTAAGCTTTTGACGTTAGAAGAACGCCGGCGAATGCTAGATGTATGTTTTCTGTACGATATTGTACGAAATCGACTTGATTGTCCTGAATTGCTAGCTAATATCTACTTTAGTGTACCTCGAACAAGAGATACCAGGCTCTTAGTTGCGCCCTTACGTTCTACAAATTATGCCAAGAACTCTGTTCTCTCTAGAAAAATATAAAAAGACATCGATTTATTCTCGAACTAAATAAATCAAAATAAAATATGAAGAGATAAGTGCCTCACCTGATCTCGAAGCTGTTTAGTCCTGTTGGTGCCCCGCTTCTGCCCCGCCACTACACCGTACATTTTATTCGCTTAAAGCATTTATATTGTCTAAATATTAATTCTTCTATGAACACATCAAATTAAAAATACGTATATTTTGGTAAATAATATAATTATTTAAATGAATAGCTATCCCCGCTGATTCTTATTTCGTATTTATAACTTTGAAAATGACGAAATTCCATACAACCGTACATGGGAGAGGCCTATGTCCAGCAGTGGACTGCGATAGGCTGATGATGATGATGATGATTTTCCAAAATTCCTTTCTTACAACATAAAAGTTTTAGCATTTATTAAGTAAAACAGGATATCTATTTAGGGTGCCTACAATTTTAAGGTAACTTCTAAGTCTCACCGCTGTACCAAATGGGAGTCCATTTCAGCATTTGCCAAGATAAGGCCTGGCGCTGGTTTTCGACTGGAACCCTGGTTTATTATCGTAACTCACGGACGCCACATGCAGCGTCTGCTTTACTTTACATACCTACACCAGACGACATTGCGTTTACAGTAAATATAGACGGGCCTGTTGGTCCAGTGGTTAGTGACCCTGACTGCTAAGCCGGAGGTCGTGGGTTCGATTCCCACCCAGAACAAATATTTGTGTGATGAGCACGGTCGTTTGTTCTGTGTCTGGGTGTAATTTATCTATAATATGTATGTTTTTAGAAATATATAAGTATGTTTATCAGCAGTCTGGTTACCATAGCACAGGCTCTGCCTAGTTTGGGATCAGACGGCCGTGTGTGAGATGTGTGAGGTTATTATTATTATTATTATTATTATATATGTGTAACATACACATAACAAAAAAACCGGTCAGGTACGAGTCGATCTCGTGCGCCGAGGGTTCCGTACCTACTCAGATTTTACGTAGATTTTAGCGAAATTTGTAAGTAAGTACCAAAATTTATCTTAATTTTCAACTTTTTTATTTTTTGGAATTAGTCCTTTATTTGGGCTGTAAGACGTTTCTTTTTGAAAAATTTCGTGATTGTAGGTCAACGGGAACTACCATATAGGTTTGACCTAGAATTGTCAATTAGAGACGCATTGAAGTCAGCGATATGTTTTTTAATAAACCACAAAAAATTAAAACAAATTGATTTTAAAAAATCACTTAAAAAAACAAGCATTTAAAAAAGATAATGCGTTTTTTTTTCGATACTTTTTTAAATGAATGCACTTCGAAATTTAAAATCATCAATTGTTTTCCAATTCACTGCACATAAATATATTATTTTTCTTCTATATTCTTGTTTAAAGTTTTTTTTTCATTAGAACGATTGCACTTTACCACAGGTAATAAAACAATAGAAATATTTCCGCGATACGAGTCGCCGGGTGAGCGCCTCTATACATACTGGCCAAGCTACGTATGTAGGAGATTGCTGCATCCTGATACAACTACCAAGATTATTTACCATTATCAACCTTATTCCGGTAGAATAAAGTTACTTATAAGTTTTGCTAACATAAAATATACAAGGACACTGCGTTTTGGCGGGTAACGCGTTCAAGCCATAGATTAAGTAGAATTTACATAAAATGGCCGAGTGCCGAGTTTAAAAAAAGTTAAGTGTAATAAAAATAATGTAAACCCTACTTATTACATTTAATGTTATGTTATTTATGAATATCATTAATTTTAACGAGATTCCCAGCTTTGGTAAAGGGAAATGTTGCTTTGTTAGAAACTCTTCGTTGGATCTGGTGCCCTGGTATCGTTGCTCACTAAAGTGGGGGTAAAAGTGGGGTCTATTTAATGTATTGTTATTATATTGTTATTGTATTGTACACAATGTATATTGAAGTGAAATTTCTTTAGAATCTTTGTGATTAAACTTGATGAAACGAAAATGCGTCATGATAAAGAAACAAACACATAAATGTATAGGATTAAGTCGGCGAGAGAATGAGAAGAAGAGAATTTACACATTATTTTTAATATAATATTTTGACTTTCGTTCGCGTGGAATTTAAAAAATGCTGCCCTTGTGGATTCGATTTTCGGACCGAACAAAATCTTATAGGGTATTTTAAGAAAAAAAAAACGGGAGACACACACACACTTTTTTTATACCCTTTTTTAAGCAAATATGGCTTATGGAAGCACATACTTATAGACCGAGCGCTAGAGGTAAGTGAGTATGCAAAATGTGAGGACCGAATTCCACCACTGGATTGGTGTTAGAAAAAGTTAGAGATTAATAATGTGGATCTTGCCGGTCAACTTTCTGATCCATTTCTTTTTAACCAATTTCACTCTTACACATGCCGACAACCCAGAAACCAGATACCAGATAAAATATCCTAACCTTAAAGGTCAAAAATAGCTGTTTTTGGCTATTTTTGAAGTTCTGTAGCATCGTAACATAATTTTTTACCAAAAAAACTGTTAAAAGCATCTTACAGTTACTTGTAGAGTTTGCACTGTGCATGTTATTATGTGAAGAAGTGTACAAAGCTAACATTTTTACTAAAAATGTGCTACAAAGTAAAACGTAATATTAAAACGCTGTATAAAATTGTAGTGTTCCAGTATAATATTTTGATCTATGATCGAACAATAGTCTAAACAATAAAAGTTCAAGTTATTGACCAGTCAATAAATTGATACAAGATATTCGAAACGATCGACAATTCGTTCTTTATTTAAAGAGCCAATTTTTCTCTGTATTAGTTCTGGCGCCCTGGTACCTCAACGTTATGATTAAAGGCACGCTAATAATTCGTTTTAAAAAAAAACTCGAAAAAGGGGTTCAAATTATTCTAAACATTCAAACTTCAAATTAACGCTTTTACTGTGGGCCAACTAATTATTAAACAACATAATTAGTGTCGTCGTGACAATCAGCATGAAGGATGTTTTGGATAATATTGAGTGAGGAGGTGCCCCACAGACACATTTAGACACCAATATAGATCTACACTCTTTGAGTTGATTGTGTGGCTTACTGGAAGTGGTGTTGTATAAACAACATAGTTGATCGCGCCATGTGTACTTATGCATATTAAATTACATGTTAGGTTAGTTTTATTTTTATATTCAATAAATGATTTTTATATATTATTATTAAGGAGAGTCACCATCCCTATTAATCCCGTGGGAGCCGATTAAGGGCGCAGACTACGCACGACACGCAGACTGCGCAGACAACCCCGCCGCAAGCAAAAGCCGCAAAAGAACTGACGAAATTCTATTTTATTATATTAGAAATAAATTTGTTATTTCTTATCAAATAATGTCCATATTTATTTGTGATAAAAACTATAACTCCTTTTAAAAAGAACATAGGTAATATATTATATGTTAATAAAATAAAATATTAGAGGTATAAAATGTATTTTATATTTTGAAATTAAAACAGAAAATGTCTAATATATAAATGTAATAAAACAAAAATAATATGAAGAATTTATTCCTAGTTGTTTATTTGTTTAGTTATGTTTGTATAACTAAATGTATATTATTTGGTAAGTATACCAACAGGAGTATTAGTAGGTAAATAACAATTTAGACAACATCTAAAACAGCCAATTCTTCGGGCAAATTGAAAAAACAGGTCAGCTTCGCACCGGCGGGACTTAAAAGGCACAACGCACTTGTCACTCGTGAGTGTCGCAGGTGTCAACGAGTGAAGGTAGTCACTCACCATCAAGTGACGTCTGCTCCTTGGCACTCCTACACCAAAAACAAATTTGGTTCAAAAACATCATACATCGGAAATTCTCACGCTGATTATAATGTTTAAGGTCCTACTATCAATCTGAGGGTGTTGATGTGGAAGCCATTTTTGTCTAAAAAAGATTTTGTAACATTGGTAGCGGTGGTAGTCACTTTCCATCAGGTAACCCGACTGCTCGTTTGCTCCATCTTCCATAAAAAAGACTAGGTATTTCCTAGAAGGCGCTGATGTACAATCTCTCTGTAAATACTAACACTTTATAAAAGCTATGGGCAAAGTCATCCTCCAAGCATTTTTCCAAACTAGGTTGGGGGGTTGGCATTCAGACTACTAGGATACGGCTGAACTCCGATTTTCTAGGTGGCGCGCTCGCTTTCAGGGAGCAGAGGGAATATGGGGTTCCCACACGGGGGGGGTCGTCTACCTGTTGTTGTAGATGGCCCGAGGTATGTCGTTGCACCAGGGACTTCCTTTCTAGGGTATACATGGTTCCCCGGCTATTAGTACCCGAGACGGCGTGCGGTTTTAGTCGGTTCGAGTCCAACATGCCACCGATAGGTGGTAACCGAGGGGATTTCCGCACGGAAAACAAAAAAAAAAATAGGTGGTGAGACTGGCGATATCGATGTTCTATAGCAAGACTGCTATCAGGCTTTTTAATGCTCCAGCTACCCTTAACGATTACCACAGATGGTCACCCATCCATAGACTGACTCGGGTAGGATTGCTAACTTTGCAAAGTGCTAACCTACTCGTGTTAAATCGTTTGTAGAATCAAATGCAAGTGATCCAGTGTGGAAGCAGTTGGAAGCCCTCGAACACGTACACAGCTTCCTAGCAGAAGTTCAGCAAGAGATTAAAGAGAGTCGGGATCTTCTAAGGCATATGAATAATCGTTTATCTCCTAATTCCACCACAGATGCAGCGCCTAAGATAACATCAGAAAAGACTTTACAGCGAGATCTATTGAGATCTTTATCTCCAACAGCCCCTAAGGGTCTGTTAAGGACCAATAGTGAGTATCATTGTACACTCTGTTTTATAAAATTTTCGCTCATTGAGTCTCCCGGGCTCCCAAGATCAGAGGTGAAGAGAGGAAGTGGGGGGGTTGAATAACAAACGTCAATACATCCATCCTCACCGAATTTAGAGTTTATGATATTAATATATATTTTTTATTAATCAGCAGTCGGTTCAACATCTACAAATCCCACAACCGCAAGTGTCACTAAGGTACCAGGGCTACAGCAGCAAATGCAGATGTCCTTGGCCCACGACTACCTGCTCCCGGACTTGTCACCGCACTACAGGGACATATTTGCTCCTGAGTCAGAACGTCAAGGAAATGCAAACGAAAGTACGTCCAAAGTCTTAACAAATATTGCTTAAAAAACTGGACAGTAACAATCCCAAAGCTTCCAATACTACAGCAAATTCATGGTTTCCTAGTATTCTCTTAGGGTAGTTTCTAAGAGAATACTAGGAAAAGCTCAGGCTTCAAAAGTGAATCATTTTGTATGATCTAGGGGTCATAGGAGCAGAGGCGTCATCATCATCATCATCATCGGCAGCCTTTAATATTTCACTGCTGGACATAGGCCTCTCCTTAGTAAGGAGGTTTAGGCCTAATATACCACGCTGGCCAGACGGGTTGGTATAGGGTTTGTGTCAAGTTTGCCTTCTCTTTACAGTATTGTTGTCCTGCGTAGTTTGCTTCCTTAGTCAGCTCTTACGATACCCATGGGATGAATAGGGGTGGTGACATTCCGTATTCTTAATCCGTCACCACACGGAAAACAGCAGACGCGTTACCTGATGAAAAGCGGTCGTTTCGAGAATCGGAGAATTCTTATCCGATTCATAAATATACGGGAAGATAAAAGAAAATTAATGCAATCACGTAAAGGATATTATATACCTTTGAATTATTTACGTTTCGACCACGGGCATCAGTCACAGACTGAGATGGCCAGGCTATGACCACGGCCAGTGCAAAGTGGTTGAAACGTGAGCAACCTTTTATTTGCAGAAGGTTCTCGTAAATTCAAAAGCAGTCTGGCCTGTTGGTGTAGTAATTAGTAACTCTGACTGCTAAGCCGGAAGGCGTTGGTTCGATTCCCACCCAGGAATAATAATTGTGGATGAGCTTGGTCATTTGTTCTGTGTCTGGGTTTAATATGTACGTTTACTTCATCAACAGTCTGGTTACCAAAGTACAGGGCCTGTCTAGTTTGGGATCACACGACCGTGTGTGAAGATATTATAAAAATGGTTAAATATTTAAATTTTATTTTAGCGTTCCTTATCCCGAACACTTGGAGTTCAATTTCCTCAAAAAATGTAACGATACCCACTGCAACAATAATTAGAACTTCTGGAACTGGTAAGTAGTGAACAATTTTAATATTATTAGACCTTATAAGACCATATTATTACCCGACTGGATTAGGAGGGTTATGAGAATATGAAAATTAACAAAACATAAAATGGCGGATTTTTATCGCTAAATTATGTTTTCCAAAAAGTATTTTCTTCAGAATCTATCGATTGGGGTTTTGAAACAATGGTTTTTAAAAATTAATATCTTACAAAGACATGTCACTGTAAAACCTGTATGTTTCAATGTAACTTGGAAGGAAAAATGCTAAAAATTATCGTTAATTTTGTGAATTTGAGTATGCGATATACAGATTTGGGACCACGAATATTAATACTTATTTGAGTTCATTTTAACTTGAGATAAACTATTAAGAAACTATTATTATAAGAGAAACTATTTAGAGATATTTCTCGAAAAAAAGGTATTGAAGGATACACTGAGAACAAAATGACACTGTAATGGGTTCTTTATTCTATCCTACAAACAGAAACCTTAACACTTTAATATAATCACAGGATTTACTTTTCTCACTAAACCGTTTTACGAGTTTTGTCTTGTTTCATATTAAAGACCAGTATCACTTGAACTGTCAATGTATATACTATTGTACCGTGACAGAACAACATATATAGTACTGGACCACTACAGTTTTATTAGGGGGGTTGGACATAACCCGTAGGAAAAACCGCAGACGATAACCCGTTCCACAGGTTGGTAGTGCTAGGCAAAAAGTGTCTGGAATAGCGCACGGTGGTTGAGTGCCAATTATCCAAGTGGAGGGGGTGTTTGATGGCGGAAAGTTGCGGCCGGTATTAGTCCGAACAATTCCTCGTAGCACTCTCCATGATATATACGATAGAGAATGCAGAGCGAAGCTACTTCTCTACGCAACTCCAAGGGAATCATCATCAACAGCCTTTAATAGTCCACTGCTGGACATAAGCCTCTCCTTAGAAAGGAGGTTTTGGCCTACTATACCACGCTGGCCAGACGGGTTGGTATAGGGTTTGTGTTAAGTTTTCCTTCTCTCTGCAGTGCTGTTATTCTGCGTAGTTTTTCCCTTAGTCGGCTCTTACGACACCCACGGGATGAATAGGGATGGTGACACTCTGTATTCTTAATCCGTCACCACACGGATTTTTTTATTAATATATACTGTATTAATATATACTCCAAGGGAATATTTGTATTAATATATACTGTAAGTCTGTCTGCCTATCTGTCTGTTAAGTTTTTACAGCTAAACCACTTGATTTTCGAGGAAGCCACTAGATTATAAAAATAATTAAAAATATTATTTCCAGAGGTCCCGAAGAACGCAAATGATCTGCAAGTTTTGTATACAAAAACGACAAAAGCATTTAGTGTAGGAGACATATTACAAGGAATGGGTAAGAACAAAAATATGTACACGACAGTATTCTATACAAAATGGGGTTGACAAAATATGATTGATCCCTAAAGGGAAGAGAGGAAATCTATATTTTTGAAGTAAAAACTCCTTTAGGCGTGTTAAGCATATTTGAACAACAAACAAAAGAAAGTATTTTTTAAGATGGGAAAAAAACCATTGTTCTCGCGACACTGTGACCGTTACCGACACCTCTGTATACAAGTATCTACATATATTGGCCACGTTTACACGAGAGTTGAGTTTGGGTTGAAATACATTGATAATATAACTATATATAATATAAACATATATTATGTATATACGTACAACATAGATATATATTCGTGTCGGCACTTAACGAATCGAAAAGAAACAAAAAAAACATTCATTATAATTTTAAAAAAACCAAGTTTTCACTCCCGTTTTTTCCCGGAATGCCACTGTTTTTATCTTATATATAAAATTCTCGTGTCACAATGTTAGTTACCATACTGCTCCGAAACGGCTGGACCAATTTTTATGAAATTTTGTGTGCACATCGGGTAGGTCTGAGAATCGGCCAACACATATTTTCTACCCCTAAATGACAAGGGTGACCAACCCCTAATTTTTTTTTCAATATTTCCTAGAAATAATGTATATGGCAAAACAACGTTGTATATAAGCAATCGAGCAGAGGAACAACCTGATGAACAAATCAAGAGTTACAGATACGTTGCTGCTCTTCGAGTGTTTGGGAGAGAGTTTGGGTGTGGTAAGAGTTGACTAAGGAAGTAAACTACGCAGGACAACAGCATTGCAAAGAGATGGAAAACTTGACACAAACCCTATACCAGCCGGCAGGAGTGGTATAGTAGGCCAAAACCTCCTTCTAAGGAGAGGCCTTTGTCCAGCAGTGGACCATTAAAATATGTTGATAATGATGGCGGGGCAGCTACATCAATTGACATCTGTCTAGCTCAAAGTTAGACGATAACTTGATCAACCAAGAATTCTGCATTTCCAGTTTTCGAAACCACGACTCCAGAAGCTCATCCACAGCTACACAATGAGATAGTGAGAGAATCCACCGGCTACTTCAGCGTGGGAGTGGAGAACCTATTGATGCTGGTAGTCACCAAAGACCCTGAACACGTCAAGGCTGTTCTAGAACCTGCTCATTCAGTGGTCGGAAGGTACCTTCTTATAAGTTTCTTGAAAAATACAAGAAAGTTGATATATATGTCTTTGTTACTTCTTCACACTCAAACGGCTAAGTCAGTTTTGATAAAATTAGGTATGGAGGTAGCTGATACCCTGGAATAACACATAGACTCCTTTTTCGTTCTGGCTCGTTCCCGATGGATGAGTGAGGAATTGAAATATGTTTGCTACTTTATCAAACACACCGCGAGGTGCAGCTAGTTGTAACTAACAGTATATACTCATGATTATATCCCCGAAGAGGTAAGCAAAGGAAGGGAACACAATATTCTCAGAAATATTTTATTCCGAATTTCGATGTTCCGATTTTCAAAAGATTGAATTTCATAATATCTAAGATGGAGTGACGATTTGCACAAGATGGCTGGCAGCAGCTGGATGCGAGAAGCCCAAAATCGATCTAAGTGGCGTGCAATGGGAGAGGCCTATGTCCAGCAGTGGACTGCGATAGGCTGATGATGATGATAAGAATAAAAATATTTATTATTAAACTTCACTAAATTAATTTTACCGAAAGTCGTAAATACGATACGTTTGTTTCCGATATTCATACGTTCGAAGAATGAAATGCTCGATGGGTTCTCGGGCCGAAAAACGATATTCCGATTTGTAATATTTCGAATAAACTGCTAAAATTAGAATTCCAATACAGTTAGAATAATATTCAGTATCTATTTTGTTAGTAATATTTTTTTGTGTTTTCTTCTTCTTGTGTATCCTGCGTCAGGTACCATTATTATTACCAGGTACTGTCATTGAATGCCGGCTTTTTTTAATCGACTTCGAAAAGGAGGAGGCTACCAATTTCGATGTTTATATATTTTTTGATGTATTTTTTTGGGCATAACTTGGTCATATATAGATGGCTTTTTAAAATTTATTTTTGTTTGAAACTGGTTTATTCGGAAATTGTCCCATTTAAATAGATCGTATGATGAGTTTCGAAGACAGACAACGGAACTCTTAAAAAAATGACAGCAAATCAACCGCTATTGCTGCTAGTTTTTTAGTGCTCTTTGTTAGTATTGTTTGAAGGCGGTTAAACTTTAAAACAAAAGGAATTATAGGAAAAAATACTATTTCTGTGCCATATCTATACAAATAAATAAAATTGGAGTGTCTGTTTGTAATATTAAAATAACCGCTTTTTACTAAATGCATATGTATGTTTACACGGTACATATGCCAAAATAACATTTTTTTCAATTTTTGTCTGTCTGTCTGTCTGTCTGTTTGTTCCGGGTAATCTCTGGAACGGCTGGACCGATTTCGACGGGACTTTCACTGGCAGATAGCTGATGACATAAGGAGTAACTTAGGCTACTTTTTTTAGACTAGGTTCGCCCCGCGGCTTTGCCCGCGGTTATAACAACAAACGCGGGTAACACCGCGGGTCTCAGCTAGTCACCAATAAAATTGATAGTATTTATAAAATTTCCAGTTTAGAAACAACCAACAACCGTGCAAACCTCCACTGGTTGGAACACCCCATGACAGACATACTGCACTCCGTGATTGCGCTGCTAGAGCCAGGAGCCACCGACATAGCAGAAATTCAAGGTACATTGCTTTATGTTAAAACCCCTTTAATAAAAACAATTAATCCAGCCAGCACCAATTTATTATTAGGATTTACGATTAAGAAAACTGAGTGTCACCACCCCTGTTCATAACTTGGGTGTCGTAAGAGCCGACTAAAGGAGCAAACTACGCAGGACAACAGCACTGCAAAGAGAAGGTAAACTTGTAACAAGCCCTATACCAACCCGTCGAGAGGTTTATGTCCAGAACTGTGTGGACTATTAAAGGCTGTCGATGTGATGTGATGTGAAGATTATTTATAATTAGCTTTAATTTATAATTAGATTATTTATAATCGGCTTATAATTCGATTCGATTCCCGGAATGGCCAAAATTTTGCATAAGCTTTTCTGAGAAAAAAAAATAGCTTAACTTACTCCTTATATAGACAGCTACCTGGTAGTAAAATATTATCAAAATCGGTGCAGCCGTTTTGAAGATTACCCGAAACAAACAGGGAGAAAGACAGTCAGACAAAAAATAATTTAACTGGTTTATAGGCATAAGTATCGTGCAAATAACCGTGTGAGCATGAAAAAATCCTACTATTTTGACATTACAAACAGACACTTCGATTTTTTTATTTGTATAGACAATACCGGCTTTTGCCCGGATTCGCTGGCGTAAATGTCAATTTTGTCAATAAATTTGGCCGGGATAAGTAGTAACCTCTTTGCTATTCAAGACTATAATCTATCTACGTGCCAAATCACGTCCAGATCCAGATAGCCGTTTTGGCGTGATTGAGTAATAAACATACTTACGTTTTAAAAAGTTAAACATAGGTGTAAAATTATTATAATTTTTGATAGAGAACATATTTATTTTATATTACCTTGGAATCGATAAGTTAAAATTTAAATAGTTCCCAATCCAAAATAACCTACCCTTTTGAGGGTAGTTTTGAAAAATTAGTAAGAATGTATTTTTATTACTTTTAATAAAGAGTATTTACTGTAAGTTTGAAAACGCTACTACTGAAAATAACGAAGTTAAAGAATGAATGGCGTATTGGTTTAAGCAGTCACCTCGCTGCTTACTACTACGCTGAGTGTTGTGGGTCCGATCCCCACATGGGACAACACTTTGTGTGATCCACAAATTGTTGTTCTGAGTCTGGGTGTTCTTTGTGTCCGTTTCATGTATGTTTGTAAAGCCCCTCGCGACACAGGATATATTCCTAAAGCGGGAGACACCTTTTTTTTTAAATATATTTCTTAGTGCACACCTACGTCACCTAAGGAACATTTGTGCAAAATTTCATGCTTCTAGACCTAGTCAGTTAATGAAGCGAATTGTTCCAGTTAAAGCGAATCTTCTGTGGACGCTGCTGAAAAACAGACGCGCCATGCTAGGTGAGGAAGTGAACGGAATCTTGGATTTCGCTGATGGAATGGTGAAGGAAGAAGATGGAGAGAGAATATTTGATCGCCTCGACGACTTCCTTCATTTCCCTAACGGTACTTTTTACTTTTTACGGCCAGTGCTAGAGGCCTTTCCAATTCCAGGATCCCCTCGGATACTCCCCACCGGACGGCCGTTAGGGTGGTTATTAGACTCGTACTGTCTAAAACTGCACCGTCTCGGATACCAGTAGCCGAGAAGTCAGGTGTAACCTAGAGAATAAATCACTGGTACCCCGACGGCTCCCGACCATCTGCATCTTACAAATGCCCCTTTTTGTGCCCCCTTTCTGGCCCTAAAACGGGGGCACGCTTAGCCCCTAGAAAGGAGGCTTTGGCCTACTACTCCACGCTGGCCAGACGAGTTGCTATACGGTTTGCTTCAGGTTTTCTTTCTAAAGGATGTACTCAAAATATCGAAAATACATTTCAGACTGGTATTTGTTATCCACGCACATTTACAACTAAGTAAATAATATTTTTTTTAATACAATAGAGAGCTGCAGTACAATAGAGCTTAGCAGTGCGGTTGTCCTGCATAGTTTGCTCCCTTAGTCGGCTCTTACGATATTCACGGAATGAATAAATGTGATGATATTCCATATTCTTCCGTCAGCACATGGATAAATCAGGATATACTGATATTTAAATATATGATAATTAAAGAAAAACGTAACTCTCACCATCACTTATCTCTATTTTAAGAAGAAGTCAACTTTCCAGTGTCAACAGAACTTCTGAGGCCTCACTACGAGACAGGAAGAGATCTCTGTAAAGCTTTAATACAAGCCTTCAATTATCCCTTCTCCTACAAAACTGTAGATCGTCAACGTCTGGTGAATTCAGCAAATGCAGCTTTAAAAGACCATTTCGGTGAAATATTCCAAAATCGCAGAAGAGCTGGGTTTTGGTCTAAACTGAGTAAGTATTAACACCACATTTAAAATAATGATATCTTTATTTCACGAGTCAACCCCCTTCGGGCCGTCGCCCAACCGAAAGTTGCCAGTGGGGCGATACATTGGAATCGAACCGACTAAAACCACACGTTGTGCCACTCTGCGTCTGAAATGGGAGGAATCTGGGAACAGCTTTTATTAAGACAGTCGACAACTCCATTGTGTATTGTGGGGTATTGCTACTCTCGTATATGCAAAATCAAATAATTTGAAAGTGATCCGTGATTTTTATATTGAGCACACATCTATGTCACGTCAGATGGGAATGAAAAGATACCATTCATAATTTTTATAAAACTATTTTTTTTTTAATTTTCAGATTCTTGGTTCACAAGTTATGACAAACCAAAATCGAAAAGAGGACCTAAATTTAGTCAAACATCACTCAGATCAAGAGGTTCACGCATGTCCGTGACACACAGAAGAGGTACACATCAAAGATCAGTTCACAGACATAACAAATGGACTAGGACACACTCACAATCAATATATAATAGAGCGCGGCCTATTGGAAAACTTAGGAACGGTAATTTCTTAAAACAACAATCCAATCGAAATAAGCCGTTAGAAATTTACAAATTTCGAACTACCGAAAAGAGATTTAGTAAAAAAATCCATCACAGTGCCAAGAAATTAACTACCAAACCAATGATATCAAGAAAAAATTTAGTGATCCAACGAACCATGGATTATGCAGAAGCTGCAGGTGAAGGTCTACAGAAAAAGCAGAATAAAAGAAGAGGCAATGGAGTGATTACGAGCAAGAAAACAGATCAAATACATGATGAAACACCAGAACTCTTTATTAAACGGATTACAAGTCATACAGAATCATATCATGGGAAATATATAAGTTTTCATAGACGATCTACTAATTTTGGAAGACAAAGTGATACGACACAACAGGGTAACCTTGAAGAATATCCTAAACAATTAAAGTCAAGTTACTCAAACATAAAATTAGCAGAAAAAGAGAAGACAGATACTAATACTACAGAAATACAATCAGAATACACGACGGATAGTGATAATTCAAACTCATCTTCAACTTGCAGTGATGAAAAAGAAATTTTAGATGTTAATTTATTAAATCGTTTATTGAATGTAACTGCAGAAGAAAGTTTAGAGAACAATAAGTCACTGAATGTTTCAATAGAAACTGATGATGATATAGAGATTTTAAAACATTTAAAAGAAGTACTATATGATAAATAAACTTATTTTACTGTTTCGTAAACATCTAGAAAAAGACTTAACTTGACTAAGAAAAACTGTCCGTGTAGTGACGGATTAAGAATACGGAATGTCACTACCCCAATTCATCCCGGGGGTGTCGTAAGAGCCGACTAAGGAAGCAAACTACGCAAGACAACAGCACTGCAGAGAGAAGGAAAACTTGACACAAGCCCTATACCAACCCGTCTGGCCAGCGTGGTATAGTAGGCCAAAACCTCCTTTCTAAGGAGAGGCCTATGTCCAGCATTGGGCTATTAAAGGCTGTTGATGAAGACAAACAATTACACTACCTGATTAGATTTGAATGTATGGGGTATTGTCACACTCTTTACACCATCTCGAGTGACGTTGTCTAAGAAAAACTCAATATGGCATAAACTATTTTAGATATTATTATATTGTTTGTAGATCGAATATACATTAAATTTATACCAGATACTGAGGTCTATGGTCTCTATTAGGGGTATAAAAATCAAGGTCCTGAGTCAAAACGATAAAAAGATATGGCCGAATTTCGATTTTTGCGAAAACTTGTAAGTACCAAAATTTTGAACTTTTTTTATTTTTAAGAATTTTCTCTTTACTTGTGCTGTAAGACCTTGCTTTTAACCAAAATTGACAATTCTGGGTCAACCGGAAGTACCCTATACCGGAACTACCATATAGGTTTTCGACCCGGTTTTGGGTCGAAAACCTATATGGTAATTCCTAGAATCGCGAAATTTGGCAAAAAGAAACGTCTTACAGCACAAATAAAGGAATAATTCCAAAAAATAGAAAATTAAGATACATTTTGGTACTTAATAATTTTCGTGAAAATCTACGTACCTCCGTTACCTCTTCACGCCTAAACAGCTGAACTGATTTAGATGAAATTTGGTATAGACATAGTCCCGGGAAAGGACATAGCATAGTTTTTATTCCAAAAATCATCCTTTAAGGGGGTGGAAGTATGGGAAATCAAAAACCGCTAAACCGATTGGAGCCGCGGGCAGAAGCTAGTATACTATATTTGTTAAATTATTAGTTTCATGCGCCCTTTTTATTTATGTTCATTAACTTGAAACCATACCATACCATACCTAACCTTCTGGCTAGCGTGGTATAGTAGGCCAAAACCTCCATTCTAAGGAAAGGCCTATCTCCAGCAGTAGACTACTAAAGGCTATTGATGTGATCATGATGATGATGATGATGAACTTCAAAGTATTCCAAAGGTTACATCCGTGAAATTTACTTAAAAAGGGGTACAAAAATCACTTAACGTATATTAACGTATATTTGTACTTATTGTGACATGTTTGTCAATCGATGAACCAGTGTAATAGCCTCCCCGTCCATTAATAATTAATGGTTTTCTCCATACCTAGTGTCGGTACGGTAGTGCCTTTTGCCACGTACTAAGGCGTGTGCTGAAGCATATGTGAATTACTTGTTTCTTTTTTTAGTCTTAATGAGAAATTAATCCTCATTAATGACTAAAAAAGCAAAACAAATTTAGGTTTAAAAAGTAGAAAATAAACTTTATCTTGTTTTTTTATTGTTTTAAAAAGAGAAGTCCCGCATTAGGAATATTTCCTGTGTCGCGGGGGACTTTACAAACATACATGAAACGGACACAGAGAACACACAGACTCAGAACAACAATTTGTCGATCACACAAAGTGTCGTCCCATGTGGGGATCGGACCCACAACACTCAGCGTAGCAATAAGCGGTGTAGCGACTGCTTAAACCACTACGCCATCCGTGCAGTCGAATAAATAGTCCCACTAAAAAGTAGAAAATAATTATCTATAAGTTGAAAAAGAAAAATCATTTTATCGTGAAAATGCATGGGGTACGGCTAGTACTAAAGCGCGTTTTTTAAACCATAATTTATTCTTTACCCAATTTACCTTCTTTCATTGTCAGATAAAAAAAAAACACCAAGAAGGGCTACATTTTTTTTATGTTAACCATTCAGAAGATCTTGCATGAAGCGTTTGGTGTGAGAAAGCTCGTCTGCCACCAACGAGCAGACGTGTAACCTGATGGAAAGTGACCATCGTCGCTCATGAACGCTTGCAACTCAGGAGTAACGTTGCGTAACGCGTTGCCGGCCTTTTAGGAAGTAGTGGAGCGCCAACTATCTAGGTGATGAGGATGAAAATGTTGCCATGTGGAACGATGGCGGAAAGTTGCGGCTGGTATTAGTCCGAACAATTCCTAGGAGCACTCTCCATGATCGCCAAGGGATCGAGCCGATCGGAAAATTTTGAGAGGCTATTGACGATCGGCAATCATGTGGCATTGTCATTCAAACTACGCGTACTAGCACATGGTAAGTTATACGCGGCATGCCTTTTAAGTTTTGTCGTTTGAAGAAAAAAACACAACTAGAACCTTAAAGTACTTTTTATTGGTTTTCAAAGTATTCACCACGTAGCTTAATACCATTCGCTCAAACCAGTTATTATAACATTTATTCCACTCTAAAGTGGGAGGGTTCAAAATGGCTGACTTGAAAGCGTCGACTGCTTCTTCACCGGACTGGAACCTTTGACCACGAAGACTTTTCTTAATTTTAGGAAATGTAAAGAAATCGTCAGGGCTTAGGTCAGGACTGTATGGAGGATGGTCAAGAATTTCTACTTTTTCCTACTTCAAATACTCAATCGTTTGACGAGCGCTGTGTGAGCTTGCGTTGTCGTGGTGCAGGATGATGGGTCACGAATCAGGATCGTAGGCATAGATCCAAGATTCGTCACCACTGATGATGTCATAGACGTGATTTGACTCTCCTCGGTTGAACCTTTGCAGAGTTATCTTACACCATGTGACGCGGGCCACTTTGTGATCGTCGGAAAGCAGATGCGGTATCCAACGGCAAAATAGCTTTCTCACACCAAACGCTTCATGCAAGATCTTCTGAATGGTTATCCCTGAGATGCCTAATAGAGCTTCTATCTCTCAATACGTCACATGACGACCTTCGAGAATAAGTTGTCTCACAGCAATGATGTTATCTTCAGTGAAGGCGGATTTTGGGCATCCTTCGCGAGATTTGTCACTAACACTGGTATGTCCACGCTAGAATTCTAAATACCAGCGTTCGACAGTCCGCAGACATGGGGTTTCATCACTGAACACAGATGTTAGCTCTTCAAAACACTGAAGCCGTGTCAGGCCTCTTCTAAAGTTGCAGAAAATTATTGCACGAACATTTTCCTTAGAAAGATTCATTTTCGTACGTAACCTGACAGATTCCAATCGACGCTGTGACTAAACAATATCATTAATCTTAATACTTTTAACTGTTTTGAGATTCAAAATTTAAACACATTCGAATATAGAAAAGTTCCAAATTTACAATTGCCGGGCAATATGGAAACGACAGAACTTAAAAGGCATGCCTAGTATATTGGGGTGTCGTATAGGATAGAAGTAGGTTAAATAAACTTCCAAATTTTTTTTACATAACAAGTGAAGCTAAAGTCGCAGATCATGACTTTGCAAGCGATGAATGTTGTATGCTTAATAAAAATCATGATTGTGAAGAAAAAGTGAAGAAAGATAAAAAAATTATCGAAGGACAGTCATGCTCCGACACATATAGACCTGCTCGGCCGGAACGATACCATGGCCTTAAGTATTTCGTAGTGAGTGAGGTTACCGGCGTCAGAAAACCCTCCTTCCTATATTTACTGGAAGGGGGGACTCAACGCACCACAATGCGTGATCTATCTGCTGGTTTACCCCCTACTTTATAACAAAAACGAAAAAAGTTCTTTATACATTCTTTAATAACAAACCATGATTGTAAATAAGATTACTTATGTATAGTGGCTCCCATAGATTTTAGTACATCGTCCAAATCGTCTTTAGTAAATGATTTCGGCTTTAAATTATGCTTTTTATACAATTCATTTAATCGCTTGTCTAACGATTTCTTTACAATATTGCGTCTCTCATACAAAGGAAGTACCGTTCTTCCCATAACACTATCGACATATTTAACGTGATCAAATTTGTAGAAGTCATTGTTTGGAATTGTGTCTTCAATACCTATCTTTAGTCCAGGTAAGTCTAAACGCTCCAACATTTTTCTACCTAAAGCTTCTGTGTCATCTATCTCAAAAGTATTTCTATCTTTTTTCGGTGTAACATCAACAGAAGGTGCGTTTATAATCTTTTTCAAAACGTCATCATATGCTTCTTGATCATTGTTGTTATTTTTAGTTGACTCTAAATTAGTTTCCTTAAATCCTGGTGGTGGCGCAAACAGAAGACTATCGCGTCTGCTGGTATCATCATACAAAGGAAAATTAGTTTCTGCTTCTTTGTTAGCCCTTCTAGACTCTATATTAGATTTTTCCTTTACATAAGGTTTATAAGTTGGTATCGCATTTTCGTTTTTCAATTTAATGAATTCTTGAATATTACTGTCATGCTCTAATCGCACATCTAAACTATCGTAAGCTAAAGGGTCTTTGGTGATGTGATCAATATTTCTGATATCTTTTCTCTTGATATTACCAAAGCCTTTCTTGTCTTCTATTAAGCGTTTATTCATCATAATATTAGATTTCTTATTATGAATCCAGCTGAATTCATCTACAGAAAAATTGTAATCTTTTTCCTCATCTTTGTTGTTAATATTACCGAAATCCTTGTATTTTCGTCTATAATTTACAGCTTGATTTGGTCCACCTGTATACACATTTTTATTTTAGCAATTAAATATACTTAGGTTAAGGTTGCCTGGAAGAAATTGCATTTAGCAATAAGGCCGCCCTTTGTACACTCGATATTTGATCGTTGTGTTCCTTTCTTGAAACTCTGTAATTTAGTGTGCAAATAAAGAGTTATCTATCTATCTATCTATCTATACTTAGATATAGATTGGCGGGTTCAAATTTTCCCGAATTAACTAATGAGGTTGCTTACAGACCCCAATCCTACCATATAAGCAATATAGTTTTGCTACCCTTGCCTTCTCTTCTCATCAATCTTTTCTTCTAGTGTTCCAATTTCATCAGCAAATATCTAAAGCAATTGGCAGAATGTGTTTGGCGTTTAATAATCCTCTGCCCACCCCATGGAAATATAGGCGCGAGTGTATAAATAGTATAGTTATTTACTTATTATTCATGTAATTTCAACATTTAAATAGTAAATTCAAAGTGTAATATCAGATTGTTAAACAATGATATCCGTGTGGTGACGGATTAAGAATACACAGTTTCACTACCCCTATTCATCCCGTGGGTGTCGTAAGAGCCGACTAAGGGAGCAAACTACGCAGGATAACAGCACTGCAAAGAGAAGGGAGACTTGTCACAAACCCTATACCAACCAGTTCCTTTCTAAGGACAGGCCCATGTCCAGCAGTGGACTATTAAAGGCTGTTGATGAAAAAATGATAGAATAAATCGTGGGTGTATGAGATTAATGGAGCCCAAACACTAATTCTGAGGCGTGGGACTCGAAGGGCGGCAATGGACTTGTAACTCTTCTCTTGCAGGTGGTCATGGGCGGCGGTGATTACTTACCATCAAGTGACCCGTCTGTTAGTTCGCTCCTATACACCATAAAATAAATCAAGAAATAAACTGCTCATACTCGTAATAATGTTTACCTGAAAGTTTTTGTTTGAGCCACTCCATTCTGAGCTGGTTCACTGTAATGTCATTTTAAAATGAGAAAATTTGAAGCTATCATATATTATAAAGTAGGTCTACAGATATGTCTACTGTTCTTGGGGTAAATATAGTACTAACTGACACTTGTCTGTATGGGATAAGGAAAATCGCTTTAAAAAACGACGGGTTGCACTCCGGGAGTGCCGGCAGAAGTGAAAACTTGAATATTAATTTTTAAAATTAATTTTAAAAAAACTTATAATTTTTTTTGATATTTTGGAATGGTTAGGGAATAATTTTGCACGAATTGCTTTAATTATCAGTATAAAAGTACTATCATTTATGTGGTAGAATACAATATTTATTTATTGCGCTATCGTACACAAACATGACTATTTATCGAGACGCTGTCACTATTCATGGATGCGCGTGGCACGCTGTAACATAAACACACACGAACATTCGCGCAAGCGCCGTTTTACGAATTTTCGATCAACATTTTTACCCATTACAAAAAAGTGTACAACGCCGCTAAAGAAGTTTTCACTTCAAAAATATTTATTGTATTTGAATCATATTTAAATTTGTTGAGGGGCTTGTGTCTAAGTGGTAACCGAGGAGGTGAACACTGAACACATTACATAGTTTACCAATCATAACCAGGTCAATCTATGAATGGATGACCATTCTTAACACGTTGATACCTTCCGTGCCTCGCAGAGCGCGTTAAACCGTCGGTTCCGTTTGCCATACGAATACCTGTGGCAGTGGAGTCTTTCTACAGAACATCGATATCGCCTAGTACTCGCCTGCTCGCCGACAGTAATACCAAGACCTCACAGAGAAAAGTATTTCTGTTGCAGTACTGGACACCCAGCACGAGGTACTCAAAGACGTGCCACGCATTTGAGAGATGTCTATGGGTGGCGGTAGTCACTCACCATCACGTAACCCATCTGCTCGTTTGCTACCTATTTCATAAATAAATGTGGTCTACATAAAGATGTAGTAGATTAATATAAGTGAATCATCGACATAATTAATTGAAAGATGTAGGTCAATATTATTATTTAAATATGTTTCGACGGTTACCATACCTTTATTTAAATCTTGCTTCTTTTCAATTTTATCATTTTTCGTTATTTTATCCATATTTTTATTGACTTTAGCATCTTTATTTTTATTTCTTCTAACTTCACTTAGATCATCATCAGGATTAATTCTAGCTTTTATATTATCAACGCTTTTTATGCCTTTCTTTTCACTCTGAGCGTTTTCAACTGATGGTATCACTGTTGAAGAAGAGTTTTTCTTCCTAATAATTGAATCAGGTAGTTTCTTCTCTTTTTCTAGAACTTCGCTTTTAAAATGATTAATTACTTCAGTGTCGTTCTTCACTACTCTTTTAATTTTTTTTAAATCACTTTCTAACTGTTCAAGTCTAGTTAATACTTGCTTCCCATTGGTTAAAAGAGTACTATTATTGTTTCTTCTTTGAGATCTTTTGGGTTGAACTGAATTCAGTTTCTGTAACGGATAACTGGTGGGAAGCACTGTTAAGATCCTCTTACGTTTAATCTGGTCTTTAAGCAAGTCAGGAGATGGCGATTGTTTTATGTTCAGGTGTGATACCAACTTATGTGCTGTTGATACAGGCGCTAATAAAGTTCTAATTTGCTTGTTTGGAACGAACTGCTTCATTGTAGATAGCCTAGATCTTGTTATTTTATGTCTTAATTCGTTTAAACGACTATGGGATATTCTGAAATAGTATCAATGTCTGGGATTGTATTTGTAACTTGTGTCTATGTAAGAGTGTAAGAGATAATGAAATCATTGATGGGAGAGCCATGCTTCGGCACATGAGTCGACTAGAGTCAGAATTCAGTAAAATAGGTTACCGATAAATTGGTGTTAAGATAATTTTTCATTGCTTTTTACCGACTGAGAGAGATCACTGACATAAAAAACTCTGCCTCCTCTGTTGCCGACAGGAGACGTCAAATCGTAGCAAGCCTTGGCAAATTATTTCATTTGAGTTGTAGGTGCCTGTGGGCGGCAGCAGTCTACTTAATCTCCTTATCTATATGCTCGTTTGTAGTATGTGCCTATATCCCTATGCCGTAAAAAAATATGATGATGATGATTCTTACCATGGTTTTATTGGTTTTCAATACGATCAAAACGAAATACATACCTTTTAGACGTCCTGTTTCTTATCGGTACGTAGGGTCTCATCGTTTCCACTTCTATGAAGGCGTTGTGCATTAAATTTATCTGGATGGTCGTTGGTTTATTGAGCCTCGAAACTTTCCTTGTGCTTAAATAGTGTCTATGTTCTTCTTTCTTCACTGTGACTTGGGTAGACTGTCTTTGTTTCTCATTTAACTTAAGACTAGACCAGGTTGACATAAACTGTGGGTATAGTGTCTGGAATGTTAATCTGTTTGATTTGTTTCTTGCTTTTAATGTCATAGGTTTTTCTGCGGCTGTGTAATATATAAGAATTATTAAAACGAATACATTTAAAGAAATATACCCATCAAAATAATATTTACTTCGAGTTGCAGACGTTCATGGGCGGCGATAGTCACTTTCCATCAGGTGACCCGTCTGCTCGTCTGCCCCCTCTAACATACAAAAAAACTTGACTGCCCATTTTGTTATGACGGGGTGGGAAATCCCTTCAGATCCCTGGCTCTGCTATTATAATGATTAAATAGCCAGGTGTTTCCAATAAAATAGACATGACGGCTAGCCTCAGATGCCCTAATCTAGGGAGGACCCAAACCAATTGATTTCAATGTCCTCCCTCCCCCCTCCTTCTTCTTAAAGACAATGGAGTTTTAAATAAATAACGTACACTTACCTGTACTAGCACATGTTATGGAAATAAAAATCCAAGTGTATACTAACATTTTAAAGAAGCTGTTTATTGCTTTTGCAATAAAATGCATATCAAATAATTTTGCAATAAATCTGGACGCACAACTTTTTACCCAACTGCGCCAGAAGGAAAGTTATGTTTTTCTAGTGCATGTATATATTTCTTTGGCAGGCTCTGTAGTCTGGACATCTTAATAATGGACAATTATTGGTATTGGAGGTGTCGTTAGTTTCATCTTAATTGTTGCCGGTTTAAATTTTAAATACCTTACATTTTCACGTAGTTTTGTTTTTGTTTGTTGTTGTTCTTTATCCTTAAGCAGCGAATGTCAAAAACTTGTTGGTTTACCTTGTGGCCTCTCTTTCTCCTTCAGTTTTCCTTTCTCTTTCTTAGTTTCGTTTCCCATTCAACCGTATTCCTGCCCTAGCTTCTTTCATCAACAGCCTTTAATAGTCCACTATTGGACATAGGCCTTTCCTTAGAAAGGGTTTAGCCTACTATACCAGGCTGGCCAGATGGGTTGGTATAGGGATTGTGTCAAGTATTCTTTTTCTTTGCAGTGCTGTTGTCCTGCGTAGTTTGCTTCCTTAGTCGGCTCTTATCACACCCACGGGATGAATAGGGATGGCAACACTCCGTATTCTTAATTCGTCACCACACGGAACCCACCTAGATTCTTTGATCACATTCTAAACTGAAAATGATCACATCCTTTTTTTTCTTTCTTACTTCTTTTTCTCGTTTATATAAAAAACAACTCCCGCACTAGGCACATATCCTGTGTAGCGGGGGACTTCACAAACAGCCATCGAATGGACACAAAGAACACCCATACTCCAAACAACAATCTGTGGATCACATTAAGTATTGTCCTATGTGGGGATCAAGCCCATACGAATACTTTCTAATTTTTAACCGACTTCAAAAAAAGGAGGAGGTTCTCAATTCGACTGTATTTTTTTTTTTTTTTTTTTGTATATTTGTTACGCGATTACTCCGGCAATTATAAACCGATTTGAATAATTCTTTTTTTATTTGGTAGGTCATACGTCAGAGGTGGTCCCATTGTCACCAGGTCAGGATCTGATGATGGGATCCTGGGGAAGGAGGGAAACCCTCAAATTTTGTAGGCATATACACTGTTTATCAGAAATTATCTTAATCTATGTAGATTTTTGCATCTAATGGTCACCATCTGATGTTGCTGAGCTGATGATGAAGCTGATGATGAATGGTTTAGGAGTATGGCATCTCTGTAACAAAATTATGTAATACCATTGAATTTGAATGTGTTTGAGTCTAATTAATAAGGACTCCGATCCTATGTGATATTCAGGGTCTGATGATGGAGACGGTAAATAGCCATGGGAACTCTGTAATAAAATAAAGCAATTCCGCCGTGTTTGTGCTCATTTGATTCGTCTCGACTAGGAGCTTCATGCTAGTCGATTTTTAACCAACATCAAAAAAGGAGGGTTTTTGATTCGACAGTATGTTTTCTTTTTAACCGACTTCCAAAACGCAAAAGAGGAGGTTCTCAATTCGTCTGTATTTTTATATTTTTTATGTATGTTTGTTCCGCGATTTCTCCGTCAATTGTGGACCGATTTTCAAAATTCTTTTTGTAATCGAAAGGGTATGGTCCCGAATTGGTCCCATTACCACCAATTCAGGATCTGATGATGGAATCCTAGAGAAATCGAGGGAAACCCTCACAATTATTGGGAATTTGACAGCCCCGACAACGTGTTTTAGTTACGAGTATTTCTTTAGCCAAACAAACCATGGCAACCGTCAGAGACTGCGCGATATGATGCGCAGAGAACTTGCAGTATTTATGTCCCCACTGTAATTTTCGTTGTATTAAGAAGAAAAGGTTGAAATTTTGTATTCTATCTTGTTAAAATAATTCGGATTGACGTTTTGTTGCTATGAATGGCATCGCATTTCGTTTGTAAGTAATTTTATACTTAATTTATTAAAATAGTTCTGGAAAAAACTCTTAAATTTTGTGTGGGTCAACTTTCTAAGGAGAGGCCTATGTCCAGCAGTAATTTAATATAATCTAACAAACTACAGTTTGTTACTATACATTACGGTACGTAGAGTTTTAAATATCGTACTTATCTACTCATTACAAACATATCCTACACTAAAAATGGTAAAATAAACCCTTTTAAAAAAAAAGTTGAACCGACTTCAAACAACACCGACAAAGAGCACTAAAAATTAAAAAATAATTACAAATCTAAGTAAAAAACTATAATAAGTACCCTCAATGTAACAGGTAACATTATAATACCAATAGTCCCTTCTAATCTGTTTGAAGTCGGTGCCAAGCTCGATGCACAATAAGTAATACTGGTCTATGTCAGCTGTGTATTAGCACAATGAAAAACTAAGAATTCAAAATAATTCTAATGAAACATCGAAGATTTTGTTAATTAATAAAGACCAACCAGATAAATTACGTGCTCAAACTTATCAACTACTTATTAAACCATTCAAAATAATAATATAATTGGAGATGTGCGTCCACTTTAGCTCGTTCAACATGTTTTGCGCAGCATGAAGACTGTTGCAGCTGCCGCGCTACATTTTACCATGCCTATCAAGCACCTATTTGGCTTGGCACCGACTTCAAACAGACTAGAAGGGACTATTGGTATTATAATGTTACCTGTTACATTGAGGGTACTTATTATAGTTTTTTACTTAGATTTGTAATTATTTTTTAATTTTTAGTGCTCTTTGTCGGTGTTGTTTGAAGTCGGTTCAACTTTTTTTTTAAAAGGGTTGATCTAATACTCAGCACAGTAAGAAGCGGCGAGGTGACCGCTTAAGCCACTACGCCATCTGTGCAGTCATATTCCCGATGCAAGTTGATGTTAGGAGGCTACCGTATACAAAAGGACCAACCAATACCTTTTACATTGCGCCGACTATATCTATACTAATATTATAAAGCTGAAGAGTTTCTTTGTTTGTTTCTTTGTTTGAACGTGCTAATCTCAGGAACTACTGGTCCGATTTGAGAAATTCTTTCAGTGATAGCCCATTTATCGAGGAAGGCTATAGGCTATATATCATCACGCTAAGATTAATAGAAGCGGAGCACCAATGAAGAATGTTTCAAAATTGGGATTTTTTCCTTTTGAGAGCTTCCGCTGCGTGCGCTGCGTAAACAAAAATAGCTCCTTAACGTACGGTTTATTCAAAACGCGAGTTTTATTTTTAGTCGCGGGCAGAGGCTAGTAATTTATAAAATTTGGTAAAGTACAAGAAGAAGACGATGAATTCGACATTTTTTATATTGTATCATCATCATCAACAGCCTTTAACAGTCCACTGCTGGACATAAGCCTCTCCTTAGAAAGGAGGTTAAATTGCATAGTATCCTATTAAATGGTATTATATAGCGCATATAACAAGTTAATATTTTTGTTGTTTATCTTGATGATTTGATATGAAATTTTTATTAAAAGAATTAACATCATCATCATCAACAGCCTATACTAGTCCACTGCTGGACATAGGCCTCTCCTTAGAAAGGAGGTTAAATTGTTAAAGAATTAACATGATTGATAAAAATTAAATTCCTTAAATTGCATGACGAAGGCGAGTGGTGCGCATCATCGGGTTTTTAAGGTACTATTTGATATGCCCACACTATATTAACAGTGACCCTTCTACGGCAAATCAAAGTGTCACCGTTCTATTGTTTTTTTTTTTTAAAAAGACAACTCCCGCATTAGGAATATATCCTGTGTCGCGGGGGACTTTACAAACATACATAAAACGGACACAAAGAACACCCAGACTCAGAACAACAATTTATGGATCACACAAAGTGTCGTCCCATGTAAGGCTTGAACCCACAACACTGCGCAGTCGAAGTCGATTATTTCCAATTCCTTTAAAGCCCAAAAAAATCACAAAAATCATTTCACTTCGAATATGATATTCAAAGACATTTTAAGATCTTTATACATTTTTGAAGTGAAAACTTTTTGAACAACAAACAAAAGAATCTATTTTCTGAGATGGGAAAAACTATTGAACTCGCGACACTGTTACCGTTACCGAAACCTTTGTACATAAGTATCTATATATATATTGGCCCCGTTTAAACGAGAGTTGAGTTTCTGGTGAAATACATTGATAATATTACTATATATAATATAAACATATATTGTGTTTGTACAATATAGATATAAATTGCTATGGCAATTACCCCAATTCATCCCGTGGGTGTCGTAAGAGCCGACTAAGGGAGCAAACTAAGCAGGACAACAATACACAAAGAGAAGGAAAACTTGAAACAAACCCTATACCAACCCGTCTGACCAGCGTGGTATAGTAGGCCAAAACCTCCTTTCTAAGGAGAGTCCTATGTCCAGCAGTGGACTAGTATAGGCTGTTGATGTGTAGCAATTAGACTTATCAATGAGTTTCTTCAGTATAGTCCAGATGCAGATATATTTTTCGAGTCCCAAAGCATAATTTAAAAACATGTTTATACAGATCTAAATTTTAAAGAGTGATTTTATAGTTCCTAAGTTGATGTAAGGTTGTTTTTGTTTACAAATTTTATGTTGTTTCTTTTTGATGGTCTGAGTTTTACAATTGTAATAGTATGTAGTTTATTTTTGTTAAAATTAGCATAGATATAAGCGATTTGGTGTACAGTGTGATGCTTATATTTTATTAATAAAGAATTGAATTGAATTAAAGAATTGAATTCATGTCGGAACTTTTCGAATGGAAAAAAGCAAAAATTTTACCTGTTTTAATCTTTTTTTTTTTAATTTTCTAGTTTTCACTACTGTCATCACTCACGGAGTGCCAGTATTTTTTTTTACTTATTTCTTTTCTTACCTTAAGTATCCTTACCAATAAACCACAGAAAACCTGGGATCACATCATCACCATCGTCATAATTATAACTTCAGTCATAAGAAGTCCTTTATTGACCAAGGGCTCCCTCAATAACTTTACGTGATCACAAGAAAAGTATTTATGTAATGCAAGCTTAATATATAAAAACATAAACAATATAAATACAAATTGGGAGTTGTCTATTTAAAAAACAATTAAAAAAAAACGATTGTACTTTATTTTCCATTAATATTAGCTTAATACTCTTCTTTCTTTCTCCCTTTCTCTCTCTCTCTCTCTCTCTCTTTTACAACACCAAGAGTCTACTGTTCCTCATAATTCAGATTAGTAGCTTCAGCTACTTCTTCTTTTAACTTCTCCATACTATCCATAATAACCCCATCATGATTAAAATACCTCCCCGCAGCTGAATTTGGAGTAGTCGTTTGTTGTGTCTTTGTTTTCATCAAAAGTTTGATGAAATTTGCATCAAAAAAAGAATTAATAGATGTTTTGTCTAGGTTTTGTTTCTCATTAACTGATGAGATTGTAGAAGGACCGATAGGTGGTAGTAATGTGGTAACAACCATTGGTGCAGATGTGGTGGGACTTTCGGTTACAGATGTGGTTGTTGTTGAAGATAAAGTTGCCTTAGGTGTGGTTCCTGTGGAATACATACAAATGTAAGCAATGGAAATTATCATATTCGAATGGGACTAGTTGACTGGGGTTGTGGTGGTTAGCGAACCTAATGCTGGACCATAAGCCGTGAGTCCAATGCACGTCCAGGATAAATCACTATGTGATGAGCACGATCATTTCTTGTGTCTAGACGTAATTCATATTCAATGTTTTTAGAAATTTTAAAGAATGATTGTTTGGTTACAAAAGGCTAAGCCCTTTCTAGTTTGGAATCAAAACATGTCATGTGTGAGATGTATAAAATTATTGCTGCGCCATAGGATTGAGTTGTTCTTGTGTTGTCTCTAGAGGATACCGCCATCTAGTATCAAGTAGGGCACAACGCTACGCATTGAGATTATGATTCTTAATTCCGATTTTTTGATCAGACCGATTATTTGCTTGCAGTGCCATCTAGTGTCGAATATCGGAAGAATATAGAAATTTCTAGATGCTTTATTGTACGTGGTTCTGTCTGAAAGATTAAGTCTTAGTCTTTAGTTTTGATAGAACTATTAAAACACACAGTAATGTTTTAAGACACAGCAAATAAACATCGAAGCGAATTTCTTTTGCGACTAACGAGTTAAATTCTCTAATTTCTTTTGTAATACTGAGTGTTTGTAAATACAGTGCAATAAAGTAATTAACCGACAACTTTTATTTATTATATTCCCAGCTCGTAAAATTATTATCATTATTCGGTAAGAAATTTTAAAGAAAGTGTTTTGTGATTATCGACTTACTTGTGTCTACATCTTTTTCAATATTATTTGCAAGTTCTGAATTCACCGTCACTCTGTTGTTTCTTATTTTGTAATGTGTTAATTCATTTAAGCTATTACCATAATCTTCTATAAATGATTTAAAATCATTATCTGTTTTAACATTATTTCCTTTAATATCTTTGTTGAGCTGGTTTTCGTCGTAATTGTCTTTTTTTTCAAATACAGATTGTCTTATGTCATCCTTTCTCTCAAGTTCGATAGCTTTAGAATATTTTAATTCAGAAATAAATGTATTTTTATTCTGATCATTTCTTTTTGACTCAATTTCGGTTTCGTTACCGGTATGTTTAGCTCTGAAGTTGAAAATTGAACTCTCATCTTGTTTATTTTGGACATTAAACTGATATGTTTGTTCATTATTGTTTACAGTTTGGTATTTTTCTCCATTAAATATTTTATGGGCATCCCAGTTATTGTTAGGCTGAGTGTTTACTTCAAAAGCCTTGATAATCTCTAGTTCTGTCAAATTTTTATCTTCGACTATAGAGTTAACCTGGAATGTTTTTTGAACTTTATTTAAACGTTCATTAAACATTACATCATTCTCATCATCGTCCTTCTCATTAGAGAGTGCATTATTTATATCACTTATTGTTACAGTTGTGTTATGTATTTCATTGTTGACGTTTGCTGGTATACTCTGTGTCATTTGATGATGTAAGCCAGGGTCAGGGTGAGTGAAATTTGTTTCACTTCTTCTGAAATTGTCTTTATGTACTTCTGGCAAATCTATGGAAAGACCTTCCTGAGAAACCATAGAGTCTATTATATTGGACCTCCTATAATTGTTTTCGACCTGGGTAAACAATGAATGTCCTCGGATGCCGAGCCTTCTACGTTTAGATGTTCTCAGCTCCATATTTGTGCGCAATGGTCGAATTCGCTTTTGTCGTTTAGTTTTATATGTCGTTAAATGTCTCACCGGTTTTCTGGAACGTAAACCAATTTTCTTTACGGGTACTTTATGTCTGGAAACAACAAGAGTGACCGATGTAAATAAGGTTTTTACTGATTTCTTATTTTTTTGTGGAATAGAAGGCAAACGAGTAGACGGTTCACCTGATGGTAAGTGACCACCGCCGCAAACGGATACCTGCAAGTCAAAACTCAGAAGTGCGTTCCCTGCCCCTCCCAAATAGGAAGACAAATTATTTCAGACTCCGGTGACCTAACTCACATGGTGAAAAGCTACTCAAAAATTGCGTTTTCTGTAAGGCCGTAGTATTAATCCGGCCCGTTGCGTCCGAATCTTAGCTCTCCCATTGTAGAGGTAATGGTGATTTTTATATTCTGTTGAAGAACTGGGGTAAACCAACCCACACTTAACTACAAAAATGCCTGGTATACATAAAGTGTGATCGGGAAATTGACAAAACTAATCAGAGACATATGTCAATTGTAACTTTTTCTACTCACCCAAACGTTAGAGATTTTTTTTTCATTCTTGGTATACGAGAGTTACGTACACTAACTTCTGATGGATCACCTGATTTCTGAACCAATCGTCTACCTTTCACTCGACTGCGCTTACGGAATAGTTTCCTTTTTTCAGCATTGTGATGACGCACTGGAGATCCATATGACATAAATCTTCTTGAAGGAAATTGTGTCACTGAAGTCCACTCAGGCACAAGGTCTGGATATAAAGTCTTAAATGTTAACACCTGTCGTCTTGCCTTTAAGAGTCTGGTGGTAAAAATAAATGGTGAAATAGTTTGAAGTCCACTATTGTCATTTTGCTTTTGCTTTTTTATGTCAATAAATTCGTTATCAGATTGAGTTGTTTGATTTATGTTTACATGTTCGTCATTTCTAAATCTTTTATCTGATTTTGGTGCTTTGATGGAGTTCAAAAGATAAATACTTTGCTTTTTGACTTCACTTTTTATTATATTATTTTTTAAATCTGGTTTTGAATCAAAGATTTCTTTGGGATTTAAGTTATTTTTCTTTTTAATTTTATATCTAAAGTTTTGTGTCCTGGAAGATTTAAATGAATTTTCCAGCTGAAATGACTCGTTTTGAGACAAATTGTTCCAGAAATCGTTAACTTGATGTTTCAATGCATTTCTAGCGTTATTATTTAATTGAGAATAATAATCAAATATGATAGATCTTACGCCTTCTTTGATTATTTTCACGAGATTTCGATCCTTCGTGTCACTGTTTAATTTATAAGTATCAATTTGGGTCAGAAAGTTTTGAAATTTTTTAACAGAGTCTTGTCTGTACACAGAATTAATGAAGTCAACGAGATTTTTTTCATTTTTGTTAAATTTGTCGTCTTCTATTTTGTTTGCTATCACTTCTAAACTATTTTTAATTGTAGCACCTGACTGATTTTGCAGTTTACTTAGCATATTGCTCAGAAACCTTCTCAGATTATAATTTTCTAACAGTTCGTGAAATTTACAGCCTTTGTAATTGTATTTTCGAATTTCATCATTGAATATTGTGATAAAGTATTCCACATCTTTGTCGTCATATGTCTTTAATCTTTTTATAAGATTGTGGATAAAGTCGGTAAATTTCTCAAGCTTTTCGTCATCATTAGAGGGTCGTGTGATACTTTTACCCTCAAAAACAGATTTTATATTACCAATTACTTTCTCAACTTTATCTAATAATTTAATAGTATCAGCTTGGTCTGTGTTGTTGAGTCCAAACACGGATTGTAAGGCCGCTTCAGCATTTTTATATTCATCGTCTAGTTCTGAAATTGTGATAAGCTTAAAGTACGGAAGCTCTATAGAGACTTGTTGACGGAGTCATCAGAATAACACCTTAAGAGTATATTTATTATCATATATATTATATATATTTTGTCATTTATTATGATATTTATATGTATAAACTATATGTATGTATATCTAGTACTTATATTTCTGTAGGATTTTTTTCTTTTCTGCCATTGTAACATGGCTTAATTCAGTCTCATCTTTACCTTCTCATCTTTTTAAACTTCCTAAGAGCCTTAGGGAACTCCCATTTAAATATTTTAAAATTAAGTTAAGAAAATGGCTAGTTGATAAGTGCTTTTATACAATGAAAGAGTTCATGCAATACAAAACTGATGTAAATGATCATTTGTAGATTTAATAAATTAGATATAATAATTCAATAAATTTAATAATTTCTAAATTTAATAATTTCTATGTAATATTTATATTTTATTTTTTTGACATTTTGTTAATTTTATTAGTTAATAGTTATCATTAGTTAATGTTTTGAGTCTCTATAAAAATATTTGCATGCCTAGTACAGGCAGAATATAGCTTGAACATTATACACCTTTATAAAATCTGGTACCACCTGTATTCTCTGCAAATAAATGTTTCTTTCTTTCTTTCTTTCTTTCTTTCTTTACCTGTCCCAAATATACACCTGCCACACAGCTTTGCAACACCCAAAGGTTTGACTGGAAGAAAATGCCTGAGGCATTAAGTCCGCCTTATGCAATATGTTTGCAGGAAGACTCAATCAATAAATAAATAAATATTGCTAAAATAAAAACAGCTAAAGCTACCTACCAGCTTAGTTAGAATTATTGCTAGTGAAACTGTGCAGTATATTTTGCTAGTGATCTGATGATTTGGTATTATTGAATACTTAGGAAGAATCAAATACTATTGAAGTAGTGGTTTAAGCGGTCACCTCGCCGCTTATTACTGCACTAAACGTCGTGGGTTCGATACCCACATGGGACAAGACTTGTGTGATCCACAAATTGTTTGTAAAGTCTGTTTGTTTCATGTATGTTTGTAAAGTCCCCCGCGATACAGGATATATTTCTAGTGCGGGTGTTGGTTTTTAAAAACTAGATATATTTGGATGTAAAAGGTTTTTGTTTTAAATTACATCGTCATTATTAACATACCCAAATCATCACCATCATAATCATTTTCATCATAAACTTTATTTTATGGCTGTTTCTTTTGATGCTAGCTCCCTGAGAACCATAGCTTTCCAATAGGCACAACACACTTAAACGACGACTTAAGTGATTATTGGTGACAGTAAACTTACTGATATTATTTTAATAAAATATAATGTTACTGCACACACACACACACACACTGTCGATGTGTCGTCTATTTTTCATTCATCTCCTCACATTTCCTACAATCAGGCGTCAGTTCACTGCTCACTCTCTATCGAGTCATTTAACGCAGTGTATCCATCTCCTCTTTGGACGTCCTCTACTCTTATCAGTCAACTTCCATACTCGCGAGACTAGCAAAAAGTTTTGGCCTACTATACCACGCTGGCCAGACGGGTTGGTAGAGGGTTTGTTTCAAATTTTCCTTCTTTTTGCAGTGCTGTTGTCCTGTGCAGTTTGTTCCCTTAGTCGGCTTTTACGACACCCACGGGATGAATAGAGGTGGTGACATTGCGTATTCTTAATCCGTCAACCGTTAACGGTTTTAAATTTTCATTTTAGTTTTAAAATAAACAAATAAAAACAATTTATGTATACAGACGATGTAATGACGTGGCTGAAGAACCTGCCAGCAATATTGCACTTAAGAAAATCCAACTGATTCCTAACATTTTATGACCCAACTATATTTTAACATTGGAAAACATTATTCTTAACACCATTTCTTATCAAATAGTTTTTCTATGTAGATGTGTGCTTATAATTTACTGTCGAACGGTGATGTGACTTCTATAAAACTGAATTGTTTGGCTGAATTCGTCATTTTCTTAAGACAATATTATTTTATAAAAGGAAAAAAATATATATGAAAATTTATAAAGTTAGTTATTTGTTAACGCTACCTGCCTTGTCCGTGTGGTGACGGATTAAACTGTCACGGAATGTCACTACCCCAATTCATCCCGTGGATGTCGTAAGAGCCGACTAAGGGCGCGTAACCACGGTACAATTATAATACAATACTCCAACTTCATACAAACGAACGAAACGCGAGCTATACCTACGCGCCTCGATCTCGGGGTGCGCTCGGGGCGCAGACAATCACGGCTGTACCGCAGTGTCGAACGGACGGTGTGTTGTTTTTTTTAACAATAACCGCGCGATTTTTTCTCTAAAAATCAGATAATATGACGAGTAGGAAATATTGTGCTGTTTTTGGTTGTATGAATTCGTCAATAACGCATCCAGACATAAGTTTTTTTAAATTATCTGGAAACTCTGAAAGGTAAGGTAAATAATTTTACTTACTAGTAGTTAGGTACATAATGTGTGTCTTTTTAATGGATAAATATTTCCTTTTATCTTACGAAAAAAAAGGTGTTTGGATTAATAAAGCGACTAGAGTAACGGAAAGTTATTGAGACGAGTGAAAAAGGTAGTTATATGCGGTTCTGAATGAATCATGATACGGTAGGTACCTACCTACTTACGCTTGTGTTAAAACTTCGGTGCATGTGTGTTTTGTTACTTTGCATAATTCAAAGTAAAGACGTGGTATTTTATTTTTAATAATATTTGTTTATTATCTGTGTGTATGAATAATACTAGAAACAATTTTTTACCGTCTGTGTGTCATTAGATAGTTTTCGAAATTTTCACAAAGTGTTTCTGCTGCTACTATAACAACATATACCACTAAAAACTGGTTTCATTTTCTCGGTATTAACAACAACAGCTAGACTCATATATAATACTAGCTGACCCGCGCAACTTCCTCTGCGTCTCTCAATAGTAATAAATTATCTCCGTTTTTGAAACATTCTTCATTGGTGCTCCGCTCCTATTGGTCTTAGCGTGATGATATATAGCCTTCCTCGATAAATGGGCTATCTAACACTGAAAGAATTTTTCAAATCGGACCAGTAGTTCCTGAGATTAGCGCGTTCAAACAAACTCTTCAGCTTTAAAATATTCGTATAGATTTAGATGTTTGAGGCTTGTAATTTTAAAACATTCGTAGTCAGCTGTTCAGCTTTTTAATAATTAATTAATTGGTGACCAAAGAATTTTCGTTTTGAGTTGTAGGTAGGTACCTAATTTATAGAGACGTTAATAAGCTGAGATAAAAAGTTACTTACTCGTCAGCTGTTTCTTACATTCTAGTTGAGTAGGTAGGTGTTGGAGTTTCTAAGGATTGGAATTTTGTAACGCTTAAGGAGAAAGCACATTTTTTTATTCTATAGAAGGATTTTTAAGCTATTGCAGCTTTTATCGCGGGCTCACTTCCTATTCAATATACAAAGTATTTCATTTATTTATATAAAAAGGATATTGTAAATATCCTTTTTCACAAAATATCACAAATCTAAATAGAAACAGAAAGTAGGCAAATATAAATAAAATGCTGGAGACGGGCAGCCCTAACGCATGTTTACGTACCGCGCGGCTGTAGGCATTTATTTCTATCATGCGGCCGAGTTACAATACTGTATTATAATAGTACCGTGGCGTAACTGTTGAACGGTGGATGTGGCTAATGGGATCACTTTCAAACCAAATAAGGCACTTAGACTTCTAAACGTATTTATTTTGTACTTAACATTTTTGAATGGATATAATTAAAAAAAATACACATGTTACTGCTACAAGCTATTTTTACAGAATACCAAGAATATGACATTTCAGTCTGAACAAATAAAACAGACATTCCAAATTTAAAGTAATTTAAACCTTTATGTATTATAAACAAAACAGAGTTGACATCAAAAGAGTATGTATACTCTGAGATTACCAATCAACAAAAACAACGCAGGACACCAGCATTGCAAAAAGAAGGAAAACTTGACACTTGAGAGGCCTATATCAAGTAGTGGACTATTAAAGGCTGTTGATGTGCTACGTTCCTTTATAATTGTAAATAATAACACTATATAATAACTAAAGATAAGCCCAAATACTTATTGTTATTATAAAGTAAATAGCTAATAAAATCTATATACCGCCATCTAGCGAAGATAAGTTGAACTATGTGATATCTACCATTCCGTCTAAGTTATTTTGATTCTGCATGAGTATATAGACAACTTGGCGGTCTATCTAAAATTTAGTAATTTGATGATTGTCATTTCGTGATAGCTTAATTAGTAGTTTTTTTAATTGTTAGCCTATATTAATGATCCTTTTTTAGGTGCCGGTAGTCCTAATAAGGGGGGTTTGTCTCTCTTGTATGTGTACGTTTCATTACGCTTTCCTAAAAATGTTTATTGGGTTTAATGTAAAAAGAAACTTCTTTTATTTTGGTTTAAAAAGCTTTATTACATATTTGTTCCCTACCATTTTCAATAATATAATAATAATATTTTCGAACATCTCACACATAACGCCATCTAGTTTCAAACGGAGCAAAGCTTGTACTATGAAAGCTAGATTGACTAATAGAATAGTTATAAACTTACATATTAAACCTACATAGATAATCATCATTTACATTCGCTGATTCCATCAAATTTCAGTATTATAATTGTTTTAATTGTTCTTTAGGTAGTTAGGGAAGTATTCCATCTATTCACGAGTCATGCTCACAGAAGGCCATACCGAAAACCGTTGTTAAGCAATTTTCGCATTACTTTTCATCGAGTAAGTGAGGTTACCGGAGCATAAGTCAAAAAAGCCAAAATAAGTCTAGATTTAACCTCAAACTTTTACAACTGGTTACAGTTCTGGAACTGTACCCTACATTTTCACTGAATTTTATCAACATTTCTGTTCTATTCGGTTCCAAAAGACTCATTAGACATTACACTAAGCAATGAATAATTGACCCATTGACTCCATTGACCTCTCTATTCTTAGGAGACGAAATTGCGAGTTCTTTGGGCTACTGCAGTCTAAGTCCGCCATAAGCGTGTTCTGTCTTCTCTAAGCTTTGACGCCAATTGACCTGTATCAAAAACCATTCAAAACCTTGAATTATTACACATTACATTACAAATAAAATTAGCAAAGTAGGAACTTATAATGATAATCAAACAAATATTACGTGTCTGTAAACCAGAAACCGTCTATAATGACATCTCTTACTAACCAAGTATCGCCGGCGGATGATCATAGTCAGGAGTTGTATTAACGTCAACATCGCCCAGCTGTAAGTCTTTAGAGTTTTGGAAACCAGCGCTGAAGAACACTGACCAGAAGGTGGTAGGCTCTCGGGTAGGAGGCTCCTCCGTTGTCAAAGTGAATGTGTAATGTGGATGGGTAGGCAGTTTGGGTATTTCGAAGCTGAATTTGGATAATGAATATTCATGAGAAGAAGTTTTCGGTCTTGTGAATGATGAAGGTATAGTTATAGAGAACTTGTCTGGAGAAGGTGTGGTCACAAAGCCCATGTTGTAACTCTCTATAAAATTAGGAGGGTCTGATGTTGGGAGTGTTAAGGCATCTTCGAAATTCTTTCTAACTGCGTGGTGTTGAGTTGATTGTAGATTTTCTTGTTCTTTTAGACTGTTTCTTTTGGTATTGTCGTGTGAACCTGCACGAAATATTGTTGAATTAACATTTTTAATGTGTCTCTTATGTTTAATGATGAGTTTTAATTAAAATAATTAAAATCTAATACTGACACAACGAAGCAATGATTCTTTAATTCTTGACTTGGCGGGGACTCTGCGTTGGTCGTTTTTTTTTTCTAGTTCTAAAACTTTGAACAAAAATTCTAACTCAGATTTATTCTGCAAACATTTTATGTATTTGAGCCTAATATTACTTATAATGTTTTTTTTTGTTAATATTTTAGACTACACGGTATTTGGCTATGTTCGACCTATAACACCACCAGAGAGTCCGGTCGCAACTTGTAATCTGTAAGTTAATTAATAAATGTTACTTACTTAAATCTACCTTTTCAATTGATGTGCAATCAGCCATCAGCATAACGCTTAATATTATTAACTCAATCATTATTTTCTTTAACCACATAATTTGAATATTACATTACCACAAACATTTCAAACATAATTTCAAAAAAAACTATTATCTGTGGTTATAAAACCATGTTTTACCGCCAAAACAAATAAAGCGCGCCACTTCGGTTTGCGATTGAAAAATCATAAAATGTTGACGATAAATATTATGTTCGATATTTGAATTATGTTTATAATTTTATTGTTGTAATAAAACAGTGTTTATTTAAAATGTTGGTTAGCAATCCCTGGTTATTTGTTGTAATAGTAACTACGACAGGTATTTTTTATTTAAGGATTGTTTAAGGCATAGGAATCGGCATTAAGTCTCTTACACTGAAAGAGGTCTTTGACTATAGTATTGTATATAAGTCAGTGATTGTAACATTCTGAACTACCTACGTATCTCCGGCACAATGGCGACTCCAGGGCCCTCTCTGAATTCACCGTTGTGCCGTCATGGGGGTCATCAAGTCTCCTTATTGACTGGATCTAGTTGTTTCGACTTCCTACACAAAAATAACCCCCTCCCTTGCATTACTTTGGCTGAATCCGCCCCTTCTACGGTATAAAAACATGCTTTCTTTAGTCCATCTAAATGAAGTGTGCTCAAACTTGAACTGCTGGCGGTCTACCTCCATATTGTTAGACTACCATAGTCGACTCTGAGATGCTGCAGCTATGTGTGATGCAGGATCGTCGTCTAGGTATTGTGTATCGTGATAAAGATATTAGTTTACCGCACAATATGTATGTTTTAGTCACGGTAAGTGCAAGTCTGCTCCAAAATGTGAATGAAATTTCGAGTTAATTGGTTGGCAAAACAAACGAGTTGTAGTGTCTAAACTTAAGTAAAGAGTGACTTTGTATGCTGAAGCGTGGCACTGCATGTCTTCACCATACCCTTCATAAGATGGTACGTAATTACCGAGTGCTAGCAAGCATGATGACATCTGACGACTGCACCGATGGATAGAACATGGATAACTCATAAATGCTGCGATATTTGCCTATTTAATGAAATCATAAAAACATGTGTGTTTGTGACCAAAATATTTGATAATTCTGTCTCATACATATCATAATTTAATTGAGGAATCCTTGCTTTTAAAGACAGGCAAATATTTCAAATCCTTTCTTTTCAGTTGGTCTATTATAAGTTGCAATTTACTTTTGAATGCGTTTATTGCATTGTTATGTCTGTCAAAAATGCCAAATCAGCAGCCATTTGCCGTTTCATCGCCAGTTTCGTCTAGAAAAGCTGTTACTTCGGGCAATAGTTCTTGAAAGGTTTCTAGGAATTTACCTGCCGTCTGTGTGAAGAACTAAATCAGTGTGTTCAGCTGACTCACTATCTTCCAACTCCAATTTAAAGAGCCGTTGTCGTTGCAAGCTACATGCACGGTTGTAATTCTCAATTTGTATTGCAATGCCGATTATCTCCACCATATTTAGAACTTTTAAACACAAAACTTGTTGATGTATAATTCGATGGAAGGAGAAAAAAGAAGGGAAATCGTCATTAGCTCGACACAATGCTACAAAACTGTTTTTTTTTCCGTCATTGCTTTGGTGTTTCCTCAGTTGTGATGCAGACTAGTTTATATATTGGTAGCTTATAGTTTGTTACAAAATTGAAGAAAACGTCATATATATCTTCACCACGCGTCTTTCCTCTCAGAGGAATCATTGTCAAAAAGCTCTTCCTTAGCCGACATGTCATTGAATCCTATTCGAATAAAAATACACAGCTGGGCAGTGTCTGTCATATCGGTGGATTCATCGAACTGTAAAGAAAAGTATGGATATATCATGATATCATGTTTTAAATTATCTGCCATGTCCTAACTTATGATTTCAACACGCCTTGTGACAGTCAGACGAGATAACTGAACTTCTCTAATAGCAAACCTAATCACTGTTTTATTTTTTAAATCTCCAAATAAAGTTTCACCCGCTTCAATAAATGCTTCTTTCACAACTGATCCGACTTCAAATGGTTTCTTGTGTCTCGCCAATATATGAGATATTTTAAATGACGCGATCGTTGCAGCTTTTCATTTGGCTGGTCTTGTAAACATGGTTTATTCTTTTTTAAAACAAGTTATTAAATCACGTACTTTTTCTTTTCTTAATTAACTCTGTGACGGAAAATCCTTTTCACAGATTTTATGAACCGTTTTATGATGTCTGTCTAAGTTCCCACGCTTAGGTATTGCAAATGACGCACAGCGAATTTGAAAAATGCACTTATCCTTTACTTCTTCCTCCTAATGGTTTTAAAAATGATACGTTTTACTCTTCTTTGCCACACTCATTTTGTACTATTTATAAATAAACTTTGTATTGACGTATCGCCTTCAAGTCAACTTAGACTGACTCCTATTTCTGCATGTGCAACGTGAAGCCCCAAGGTTTCTAGAAATATAGGCGGGAATAAAAAACGCGGCTTCTCTTTGACAAGTACCGCGCGATCCTTTGATAAAGCCGCCTTTTGCTGCTAGCAGGGGGTTATTCTGGCCTAATTGTGGATCGAATACATTTTAGTTTATTCATTACGTTTTGTTTTAGTTACCTAACTACTAAAACAAATTTACAAATAGTTCTATATTGGATATTTTCCTCTAAATCGACTCAAAAAGCACGACAACTCAATCGCGATCAATCGTTTGAGCACCCCTGATCTATCCTAGTTACAAATCCTTAAAAAAATTCAATTTTAGGTGTCAATCGATATTCAATGATTTTGGGTTCTCATATACTAGCCCAGTAATTGTCAATTTTAATTTTTCAGCAAGTCCCGAAATATCCGAATATCTAAAACCTAGCTCAGGACGCAGGGATGTGAACTTCACACTAGAAACGATATTTGAGATCAACCATAACGATGCTGCCGATGTAAGAGCCTTAGAAAATGCCAAGAATTTAATTAATTCAGTCAAAAGAGCATTTCTTCAAAACACCGTCCAACAACAGAGAAATAATAGTGAAACAGAAGTGTCCAACAACATGACGTTCTCTGATTTCTGTCAAAAAGTTATCGCAGTAATATATCGGTATGATGATTCAGATTTAAAAGACTTTGTTGCGATCACGAGTGACGAAATAAAAAATTACCATTACAGAGGTTGTAAGTTTCACGAGTTGGCAGAAAATATGAAATTGAGAAAATATTTCGATCAGTTACAAGAAATTAACAAACACAAATCTGCTGGTGATATTAAAAAGATTTTAAACACAGTGGACAAAACGTTGAAAGACAAAAACTTAGATATATACAAAAGAGGATTTATCGACGCTGTTAATGATTTATATAAGGCTGATACGGTGGTGAAATTTAATAAATTCTTAACAAATATCGAGGATTATAGACAGAATGCCAGAAGGAATATGGATCTTGTCAAAATAATTCGGTCAGGTATTAGATCTATAATATTTGATCATTATACTGATTTAAGTGATCAAGAGAGATCACAATTCACATCCAAACTGGGCGACTTCTTCAGTTATTACATGGGTATGTCTCGCGCCGTCGTGCAAATGAATACCGACATGAACAATCAATCAATGAGATACAAGACAATTAAACGTATCGTCACAGAAACAAAATGGAAGGCACATAGAACGATTCGCCCGACTGTCACACCACATAACTACTTCAAGCAAATGTATGTTGAGAAGAATTTGGATTTAAAATATTATCCGGACGCAAGTTATAATTATAATACAAAAGGTACAACAACGAAACAAAAATATAATAATAAAAAACCAACAAAACACAAAACTCAAAAAGCAATGAGATTCAAAACACAAAAGAATTTAAAAGTACAATATTCGAATACAGATAATACAATGTATGACTCAGAAACGCCAAAATCTACCAACAAACCTGTCATAGAAGTCATTACGATGAGACCGTACATATCTAAAAGAGTTATGACGTCACAAAAGCTCAGGTAAGCTTGTATGACATTCGTTGATGTCAACACCAAAGAGAATCCTTTAGTTTTTTTTTAGATACTTCGGATGATCACACTATGGTTTAGTTTTATTTATAACTCTTTTTTAAGGTATAGAGGGGCAAACGAGCATACGGGTCACTAATAATATTTTTTTTTTTTAAATATTATTATTATTATTAATTTTTATTTGTCTTGTTGTTACAGGTATGAAATCCATTTTAAAAGCCATGACATTGAGCTTAAAAGACCCAAACTTCATTTAAAAAAGCCCGAATTTCAAATAAAACTCCCGGGATCACACGTCGGCAGGCACAAAGTTCACATTAGTCGGCCGAATGAACTACCAGAAATGAATGCTCCAATGTTTAAATATAATAAATTGATGTATTTGAATGGTAAAATACCGGCTAACACAGAAGAATCTAAAGAAACAGAACACAAACAAAATACTAGAAATGCTAAAGAAAAATTCGTAAGATCATCTCGAGAAGATAGAAAGCCTTCTAACCAAAGGTTTCTATTACCCTACCGAAAAAGTTTTGAGAACACGTCAGTTTTAAATCGTCTCAACTATTTAGAAAACGAACTAAGAATTGCTAAAACTCGGATAAAAAATGACTCGGCAATAATCAGAGATTTAAATAATATCATACGAGTTAGTGGAAAGACAGATCACGATTTGAATACTAATAATAGCGAATTTTTATTATCAGGGGATAATAATGACCAAACAGATAATAAAGAGAAAAAAGATGCTGTGATAGATTTAAATATTAATCCCAAAGATTTTAAAAATCTTATTAGTCTTGAAGCAAATGAAATACTTAGAAAATTGAATTTAGTGAAAGATGACAACATTTATCCTAATAAAGGTGAAAAAACAATTATTAGAAAATTTGATTTTGATAAAACAGAATATAATCAGAGGAATAAGGATAACTTTGATTCTAAAGAGAAGAAAAAGGAATTCACTTCAATTAAAACTCAAAGAGATACGAATACCAAATATTCCACTAAACCACAGAGAGGTTATCTCTCAGACGGAGATACGTATGAAAGAGTAGAAGAAAGAATATATGATTCAGATTCTAAAAACTATAAACCAAACGTGTCTGATAAAGGCAAAGGAGAAAAACTAAGTAATTTTAAAGATGTTACAAAGAATGCAGAAAAAAGGACCGTCTTTGCTACTAATGACAAAATTAATGGAGCTAATGAGCGGCAATATGATTATTATTCGACTCTGAAAAATGATAGAGACAACAGAATTGGCAGGAGTGAACAATATACTCTCTCTGATTCAGGTAATCCTAGAATAGATGAAGGCAAAACTAGCGTTTCCATGAAGAATGTTAATAATAATCTAAATACACAACATACTACAGAAATTATAAAAAGTATATATTACGCTGGTAACAGAGAACAAAGAAAACAAAAAGATATCGAAAACTATTATTTCAACAAAGCAAATCATAACTTAAGTAAGGAATATAACGCGGTTAAAATGACACACACGTCAACTGATCTTGGCGCAGATAAATATAAAAAAGGCAAAGAAGAAAGTTACTTAAAATTTAAAACTGATAAAAGGTATACAATCTATAGCTCTGACTCTCAGCGATATGAAAGTAATGTTGAAAGGAAAAATGAAGATAGTTTTAAAACGAATATGAAACCAAAGCGTTTTCGTGTAACGCAAGCAGAAGAAAACTTACATCCTTTTGGAGAAAATCATTCTGGGGCACGCGCAGTGACTAAAGAATCACATAAATCGTTTAAAAATGATAAACCTGAAAGTAAATTAGATGCACAAAAGACAACTAAAAATCAAATAGTTGAGATGGTTGAGAAAAGAAAAGAAAACGTTAATTTTGTCCGAACTGTGGCACCTTCTGAAGTTCATCCTAAGCGTTATGTTGTGGCGAATCATGAAGTTGAAAAGCCAAAGTCTGAAAAAGTAAATCTCATAACAGCTGTCATTCCGGTTAGTCCTCTGATTTCTAACAGAAGGAGAATAGAACCTAAGAAGAGAACATTTTAAGTAAAAAATAGCACTTAGCAAATCCAGTTGTAAGTGAGTGTTAATCTTGGCTGGATTCTTCGCAAAAATAAATATGCTTTAAATTTTACACGTTTTATATTTTTGTTAATAACATCAAGCTTGGCCCAATTTGCACGAAAATGCTGGGCCTCACGTGTAGCCGTATGAAATTTCATGGAATCTCTAATAGAGCGGTAAACAAGACCCGGGCGAAGGCTAACAGGTAAATAAAAATAGGGATTTCAATCACACTTAATAAAACTTTATTCAAAACCGCTAAATGATATCACAAAACAAAATCCGCTCACCAATTGTTTTCAATTTTCTTTATACGTTGACAATATTATTCATTATTCCTTGCATCAATATTATAAAAAAAATGAGTATGCTTGAGACCACACGACTGAAGTAAAACTTATTGACTAAGAGAGAAAGAGAGAAAGAGAGAAAGAAAATGTGTGCTCGCACCTCTCTCTCTTGCCCGTACAGTAATATACGAAACGTAACTCTGTCTCTTTCTATCTTCACTAACTTATATCTTGCTCTCAACTACCGTTCGCCTCGCCGGATCACGCTTTTCGTAACGCTCTCGTCACGCATTCACCACTTCACTCCCCAAGTCAAGGGTGCGTAAAGAAGTTTTACTTAAAAAAAAACAAATTTAATATTATTTAAGTGTAACCCTATACCCTATAGATTGTGGTAAAGTTACAAAAATTTATAAAGTCAAGTTCTCATTGACCAGTTGACTACAGACTTTCGTACGAAATGTTCGTAAGAATAAAAGTGTATTAATATCAAATAATAATAATTAGTAGTGATGAAAGACGAGTCATTTATAATGTTTTAAGTACTTAGGTACTTTAAACAATATGATTTTGGAGAATTTATGTTACTGTGAAGAATGCGGTATGACTGAGCAGCAGAGTGACGAAACTGCAAGTGCTCGCGGCGTATCCGATACTGTTATTGAAATCACTAAATAAATTATTATTGTCTGTGAAAAAAAAGTTAGACTATCAAACGTTGATAAATTGTATAAAAGTTCATTCTAAGTACCATGAAGCTTTGTTATCTTTTGTTTACATTTACAGGTGATAAGGCGATGTCATTATGCTTTTCTTATAATTTAAAAGGACATTTATAAACTGAAATCTATAAAATCATTTTACCCATTCCTGAACGGTGCACCTTAACTTTACTCCCCAATTTCGTCACAATTTTAACTTTAATTTTAACGCCAATGGACTGTGGTAACATTTTTTCATTTGGATTTAAGGGATTTAATGTGTAACGATAAGATGCGAACTTCAAGACAGTCAACAGACAGTTTAATGCTTCAATGTTAGGGATAGTGATGTGCCGGATATCCGTATCCGTATCCGTATCCGCGGATATCCAAGGGAGAAGAGAGATCCGTAACCGTATCCGTATCCGTGACTTTTTTGGCGGATCTTTCATTACATAGATGAAATTCTATATAGGTGATTTTGTATTCACTGTAAAACTCTTAGGTATGTGTTTGTAACACTATAAACAGCAACTTTTTTCTGGCCAACGTCAAAATGTAAAAAAATGGTCCTCCATTAAAATGACCAATCAAATGTTGTTAGTTTGTATGGAGAAACAATTTTTTTTCTTTCGTTTTCGGTGTTAGTCCAGAAGAAAACTTGTTGTTTAAAATGTTACTAATATGCACATAAGTAAAATTTCAGTAAATTTAAAATAACCCTGAATAATGGTTATTACCTATGAAAAGCTATAGAATTCTGTTCAGATTACTTTTTATTTCTTAAAACAAATATTTGGCACCTTTGTATTGCTATCATTTATCGTACTACACTACACATCAACTAGGCAGGTCGTAGGTACTGAAAGAGCTATCTTTATAATGAGATCAATCAAACATCTTTGTATTAGCTTATTAAAATAATGAAATATTTAAATATCAACGGCAAAGCGTCAAGTGGCGACAACTATCAAAGGTCACGGGCTCCGATTGAGTAAGAAACTTAAGATCCGTATCCGTATCCGTATCCGCGGATCTTGGCACCAAATATCCGTATTCGGATCCGTATCCGCGGATATACTTTGTTAACGCTCCGGCACATCACTAGTTAGGGACACCTGCTTGACGATGTTTTAAATCTTTTTTCTCGCTTTCATGCTGTCTGCGGAAGTGATTTCGTTTCACATTTCAGTGTGTTACGTGTGCTTCACAAAGCCATGAAGTCACGTAATTATGGATATATATATAGTTCAGCACTCCTGGAGAGTCACTGTTTTTTTTTTAATTTCTTTGCTTCAAGTAGGTAGTTGACATTTACGCTAATAATCATTTAACTGTATCATTTTTTAAATGTAATAAAATTTTCACCAAGCGTTATCCATTTTTTTTGCAATACGGTTCTATCAGAACTAAAACATAGGTTTTTTTATGGAGAAAAACGTTGTTCAGGTAATTTTAGATGAGGAAAATCAAAGTGATAAATAGATTAGTGGTTGGCAATATTCTTAAGGTACTTACTTGTCATTTTTTCAAAAATTAAGACTTGGCTTAAAGGTCTTGTTACCAGGCCATAAAAATACAAAAAAAGAAAAAAATACTTGTCATTTGTCAATCTGTCAAATAATGTTGTTTGTAAAACAATGTTTGTGCTTTTACTTAATACGTTAGTTATTGGATAATATTCTAACTATATATATATAAAAAAAATAGAAATAAAAGAAAGAATTATTGAAACAGTTCCACCTCTTTTTATTGTCAAATTAAAGTATAAAATCAACAAAAATGGAAGAATCGTGCGAGATGCCAGATCTATTGAACATTTTCACTGAAATAGTGTGCGATAGAAAGGATTACTGCTTTGTGTGTCTAAGGACGGGTGATGAACGACGTCTTGTAAAGCCCCAATCCTTCCAAAAGTTTATAGCTGCCGCGAAACTTGATGCGAGGAGTGATGTAAGCATTCTTAGTCAAATTGTGTTAATTCTTGGTCAGAGAATGCCTTCTCTGCACTTCTTGTTCCCTCTCCCTCCCTAGTGACGACGTTACGAGTACGAAGAATGGGCGGTTTTAGATCGACACAGGCATATAAGAGATTTTCTATACATATATACTTAGTTTGCTAAATATTTGACAAAACAGAGATTGTTGCTGTTGTGTGTGTTGATCAATGACTTTAGAGTCTACACAAAAGACAATTTCAAATAATTTTTATAAAGATATTTGGGTTTGAAGTTGTGTGTGAATGTATGACGCCTGAAACCATTGCTGTTGTAATTATGTTAAGTGTTATTTAACACTATAAGTATAAACATCCCTAAAGTTTTATATAGTGTATTATATGTATATATATGTATCTCAGTATGTATGTATTTCTATCTGTCAGACTGGTTCTGTCCGTATCCTTAATTATTATTATCTCGTTACATATAAAACATAATTTCTAGTGCACCTACTCAGACATTTCCCCACCACCCAAAGGTGGACTGGGAATGCCTGTGGTGTAAGTCCACCATTGTACAATGAATCGTTGTTTGTGCAAAAAGAATTAAATAAATAAAAGTAGCTATGCAACCATACACCTATTAAGTTATTATTAAACTATTCTAATTTAGTTGAACTTATGTTCAATTCTGTTGCATAACAATCCACTGCTAGACATAGGCCTCTCCTTAGAAAGGAGGTTTTGGCCTACACTATACCACACTCGCCAGACAGGTTGGTGTAGGGTTTGTATCAAGTTTTCCTTCTTTTTGAGGTACTGGTGTCCTGCATTGTTTTGCGCCCTTAGTAAGTAATCGTCCAGAATGTATTTAGAACATATATTATAACACACACATGTTAAAATGTTACCATATCTGTCCTAAGGTACTCTTCGTTTGTTACATCTGTGAACGTCAAGCAACCAACGCTCTGAGTCTGTTGCATGCAGCCATGTTCGCGTCCTCACTGAGCCTCGTACTAACAGAACTGTGCAGTAGAAACATTAAATCAAACCAAGTACTGCTCGAAAAGAAATTTTTCAACAAAATATTAACAAAAGTTGACTTGGTGAGTAAAATATCATTTTTACAAATAAATAAAATTGTAGTGTCTGTTTGTATTGTTAAAATAAAAGGTGTTTTTATGCTCAAACAGTTATTTGCAGGATACCTATGACTAAAAACCAGTTTAAATATTTTTGGGTACTCTTCAAAACGGCTTGACCGATTTTGATAATATGCTACAGAATGTTATTATATATGGAATATTATAATAAATTTTGCTACGGAACCCTAAAAAGTGATCTTATAGGTAAAAGGTAAAAAAGGAACCCTTATAAGATCACTTTCTTGTCCGTCTGTCCGTCTGTCCGTGTGTCACCACCGATTTTCTCAGGAACGGGTAGACCTAGCAAGTTGAAATTTATACCTAACTGAGGTCTATGGTTCCTATTAGGTGTATAAAAATCAAGGTGCTGAGTCAACACGACAAAATTTACCTCTTTATTTTTCAGAATTTTCACTTCACTTGTGCTGTAAGACCTCACTTTTAACCAAAATTGACAATTCTAGGTCAACCGGTAGTACCCTATAGGTTTTGGGTCGAAAACCTATATGGTAGTTCCCGTTGACCTGGAATCATGAAATTTGGCAAAAAGAAACATCTTACGGCACAAATAAAGGAATAATTCCAAAAAATAAGAAGATAAATTTTGGTACTAACAAATTTTCGCAAAAATCTACGTAAAATCTGGGTAGATACGAAGCCCCTGACCGGTTTTTTTCTGTCTATGTCTCTTTATTTACCTATAATTTGAAACTATAAATCAAGCAATTTGTTATTAGTTCTGTTGAATTAATTATGTATAATATGTTACATACATATTATACATAATTAATTAAAAAAAAAAGTATATATGTATTTATATCAGTTGTCTAGTACCCATAGTACAAGCTCTGCTTAGTTTGGGACTAGATGGCGCTATGTGAATGTGGTAGAATATTATTATTAAAAAAAAAAAAAAACCTGACATTATATGGCGACGCTGCCAGCATTCGAACCTGGAATCTTCTGATCACTGGATCACTAACCACTGGATCTTAATTCATGATAGTTTTTCAAACGTTAATTTTTATTTTTAGAGTAATCATTTAACACCTAAGGTCATCACTGAGGAGGTGGGGCGCATCAGGAACAATTATCATCTATCAGGGACTGAGACATTGGTGATGGACAATAAACAAGTAAGAGAGTTCTGTCGTTTGACTGCACTTGTGGTCGCCACGGTCGCCAGTGGTCGCCACGCCGCTTCCTACTACGACGAGTGTTGTGGGTTCAAACCCCACATGGGACGACACTTTGTGTGATCCACAAATTGTTGTTCTGAGTCTGGATGTTCTTTGTGTCCGTTTCATGTATGTTTGTAAAGTCCCCCGCCACACAGGATATATTCCTAATGTCTTTAAAAAAAAAAGTTGATGGCAAGTGATTACCGTAACACACCTGTAACTTAAAAGACAAGTGCTGCTCTACTGCTAAAAGTCGTGGCGTGATGTTAGGCACCTCTCAATCCTCCTTAAAGATGAGAAGCACGTTTCATCATCATCAACAGCCTTTAACAGTCCACTGCTGGACATTAGCCTCTCCTTAGAAAGGAGGTTTTGGCCTACTATACCACGCTGACCAGACGGGTTGGTATAGGGTTTGTGTCAAGTTTTCCTTCTCTCTGCAGTGCTGTTGTTCTGCGTAGTTTTTTCCCTTAGTCTGCTCTTACGACACCCACGGGATGAATAGGGGTGGTGACACTCTGTATTCTTAATCCGTCACCACACGGTCCACGAAGCACGTTTAAATAGAGTAATAATAATCATTTCATTGTTTTTAAACCCCGATACAAAAACGATGGGGTGTTTTAAGTTTGACGTGTCTTTGTGTATGTGTGTCTGTCTGTGGTATAGTAGCTCCCGAGCGGATGAACCGATTTTGATTTTGTTCTTTTTTGTTTGAAAGGTGAATTAGTCGGGAGTGTTCTTAACTATGTTTGATGAAAATCGGTCCAAGATGGCCGCCGCCACAAAATGGCAGATTACATGAAAGGGCTTAACTAGTAAATACTGACACTGATAAATATTTTTTTTTAATTTTTCACCTAGTGGTTGTGGTAACCATCTCCCAACCCCTCCTGTCCTTATTAATTCTAGTCCCTTAATTCTATCGGCGACGGTGGCCATTTACCATCAGGTAAGATATTATATTTCATAAAAAAATAATGGTTGAAAGTTGTAAAGGCACTTAAGGGTTGAATTTTGCATAGATTTACGAAGCAGTGCCTATCCAAGTGGTGGGAATCACCACGCTCCGTCAGCCCGGGCCTCAGGCCGAGTGCCCCGCCCCCCAAAGGTGCACCACACCCTCCATACTGCCGGACCAAGAGGTGACGCATGGAAAACAGTAAGTTATGTTCAACACCAAGACAGGCAACTGAATTCTTTTAATTTTATTTAGAAAAACGAAGTTTATTATAAGTTTAACTTGTGTATCTTTCTATCTGTTTGTGCCATCATAGCACCCGAGCGAATAGACCAATTTCGATGCAGATTTTTTTGATTCAAAAGCCGATGTGATCGAGATGTGTGTGATGTATGGTTATTAGCTACAAATTTTGAAGATCATCAGCTCACTTCCTAGGTGATGAAGGGATCTTACTAAAATCCACAGGTCCGATTGATCTGAAATTTGGTATACTGTTACTTTGATGGTATTTTTGCTTGCTGCATCAAGTAGTCTGCGGGATAGCCAACTCCTCAGAAAATTACAGCAAATGTACCGTGTTTGGGCTTATTAGAACAGTCTCAATAAAATAAAATCTATTTGCAGAATCAAAATAAGGTCTTGGCTACATTTTTATATGATTTACATCTAATTGTCATTAGATTCTTATATTGTTACTAAAGCTAACATAAAACTAGTATAAAATCTATTCTAAAGCGTGCAATCACATCAACAGCTTTTACTAGTCCACTGCTGGACATAGGCCTCTCCTTAGAAAGGAGGTTTTGGCCTAGTATACCACGCTGACCAGACAGGTTGGTATAGGGTTTGTTTAAAGTTTTCCTTCTCTCTGCAGTGCTTTTGTCCTGCGTAGTTTGCTCCCTTAGTCGGCTCTTACGACACCCACGGGATGAACAGGGGTGGTGATACTGCGTATTCTTAATCCGTCACCACACTGAGAAATGTGCAAGAATGAATATAAAAAGATAAAATCAAAATATTACAAATTATTTTGTAAACGACCTGAGCTAGGTGTGAGACCCGTGTTTCGGGCAGCAGTAGCAAAGAGTAGTTGTTGTTTCTTTCTGTGTTCCCCAACACAATTTTTTAATGATGCTATTATTTATGGTATAAGTGAGTAACCGAGCAGCCGTGTTGGCCCATGAACACCTGCTGCTCAAAAATCACAAGGGCGCTGCCGTCCTTTCAGCCCCTCTCACCACAATCAAAGCGAAGAGCCAGGGTTTGGGCAGTAACCTCAACTAATTCGCAACTTATTTCCAGGAATCCACCGCCACCAGAAACTTACGTCATCCTAGACGACGAAGACGACCCCCTCAATCCGACCTCCACGAGTATCGATAAAGAACCTCCCCTTAACCAGACCACGCTAACGAGTGTCGTGAATCTGAACAATAACCTCGTCATAACACTAGACCCACCGAGCCTGGTCACTTTAGAACAACTATTAGCCGAACAAAAGAAAATGCCTAAAGATTACATTCTACACCCTGTATTTTTAACCGACTCCGGCGAAATGAACATACCATCTCTATTTGCCGTTATTACAAATGATTTTTTAATATTTCAAGATTCGTTAAAACAAACCACACATTCGATGCCTTTGCAAATAAATACACAAATTGTTAAAGAAAGTTTGAAAACAAACCGCGAAGTGTTCGTTCAAATCTGCAAAAAATTCCAACTACCCGCAATGAACTCAAATCTTGTCCATCGAGCCATAGACAAGAGCTGTCAAAACGATTTCCCCGTCTACCCTCGGAAGAAGATGAAAATTGACGGCTCCATGCTACATAATGCGTTGTGTAAAATGAAAAAGGGGGGTTCCTTCAAAACGGCTGACAGTTCAATAGTAAAGCAGGTGATGATCAGTGATATCAGCAGTGATATGGACGAGGTGCCGAGGTTGAGCAAGTCCGGTGCGACGAAGACCAATTGGGAAGATAAAATTCCTATGGATGTGATATCTTTTGTGGTGAGTTATCGGTTTTTTTGTCTGTCAGATGGGTTTTAGAGTCTAACAGTAACAGAAGGCTAAAAAGCTCAGTCACAATTCAGTTTATTTATTTTATTTCGGATCACCAACAAGGAATACAACTTACATGCTATAATGATATTAGGTTTACAATGTTCGAGTTAATGTACTTCCTTAATAAGAGGCGACCACATCATGCAAATCATCATCATTATCACATCATCAGCCTTTAATAGTCCACTGCTGGACATAGGCCTCTCCTTAGAAAGGAGGTTTTGGCCTACTATACCACGCTGGCCAGACGGGTTGGTATAGGGTTTGTGTCAAGTTTTCCTTCTCTTTGCAGTGCTGGTCTTCTGCGTTGTTTTGCGCCCTCGGTCGGCTCTTACGACACCCACGGGATGAATTGGGGTATTGACATTCCGTATTCTTAATCCGTCACTACACGGACTCTTTTATTTTTTATTCCCAAATACGCAAACAGAAAAAGTGATAGCAACATAAAAATCTGTCGGAAGCATACCTATACAAGAGAAGAACTCAAAATAAAAATCAAACACTTAAAAACTAAATTACAAATTGAGTGCTCAGAAGTAAAACACCTATATACCAGTGAGCTGTGTGTTGATTAGATATTTATATCTCTCCTGTTTATTTGAGAAAACGTCTATGTCTTCCGAGGAACACGAGATAGTGTTGTACTGGTTTTTGTAAGGGACTGCTATTCCAAAGGTCGCGGGTTCGATTCCCGCTCAAGTCAAACATTTGTGTGCATGGACATTTGATGATTGATTTGGTCTGGGTGTTTCTATGTATAATATGTATGTATTTACAAAAAAAAGTATATATGTATTTATATCAGTTGTCTAGTACCCATAGTACAAGCTCTGCTTAGTTTGGGACTAGATGGCGTTGTGTGAATGTAGTAGAATATTATTATTTTATAATCCTGGCAAGTATTTTCCTAAATTTGTTCGGCATCTTGGTGGATTGAGTATTGGACGGGGGTAGCGAGGGACTCTGAGAGGAACGTTAATACTTATCTCACTAAGTAGATCCGGACAATCCATGTCATTATTAAGCAACTTATGCAGAAACATCAGATCAGAGATGGTTCGGCGTGATTTCAGATCCATAATTTTAAAATAACTTATCCTCGTAGGACCTGCAATTCCTTAGATTAAAACGAAAAGCAAGATTTTTCTGCACCCTTTCGATTCGATTGGTGTGAACTTAGTATGAGGGATTCCAAACTACACTACAGTATTCCAGTTGGCTTCGTTCCGGCAGTTCCGATCACCTCTTAACCTCACAACTGTCATAAAATGTATTTTCTTAGTAAAGTATTAAACATACAACGTTGACTGTGATGTGATTATATCGTATTGTGACCGATCATTGAATCGGTAACCTGCTAGTCTTGGTAATACTTTACTATTTTACTAAGAAATAAAACACACAGACGATAGTAGGTCAAAACCTCCTTTCTAAGGAGAGGCTTATGTCCAGCAGTGGACTATTAAAGGCTGTTGATGATTGATGATGATGAAAACACAGAGACGAATTGAGAACCTCCTCTTTTGTGTTTCTGGAGGCGGTTAAAAAATACCTTCTATGACAATTGTGAGATCCACAGTTGATCGGAACTGAATTGAGACTTACGAATTACGAGAATCGTCATTAGGGTCGTTTAGCTCTTTGATAAAAGACCCCAATTGGCTCGGAGTCAGTGTAGCATCAAAACAGGCATTGGTTCGATTTTAATGTGGGGTAAACTACTAATGTAAAAAGTGTTTATATAGACGTTGGTAACCGCTTAGCATCAGGCTGGGTCTTGTTTAGGTTATTGACAAACTACAATCTTGCATTAGAGGTATACGTCAGAGATTACGGGTTCGATTCCCTATTGCATTGACCTAGGTGCTTCTATGTATCTGTATATATTTGCCTTGGGTGAACCGGCCGGAGAAGTAACCCTCTCCCTCTCTCTCTCGTTCTAAGGGTGTCCATGGTCGTTGGAAGTCACTTACCATCAAGTGACCTGCTGAAAAAAAACTTTCAGAACAGTATTACGAGATTTAATTTCGAAAAAAGAGGATATCGGGTTTCGATAAAATCACGCACTTGGTGGAAAACAACGAAAGAGTTGGTTATCACCGGTTTTCTGTGAGGCCGGTCGAGCCCGCCCATTTGTTCTGAAGCGTGACTCCCACGAATTCATTTTGGAGTTCTGGAAGCTTTTCCAGGAACCTTCATCATCAACAGCCTTTAATAGGCCACTACTGAACATAGGCCTCTCCTTAGAATATAATAGTTTATTTGCCATTAAAAGTTGTACATAAGTTGTTATGGAAGACATAAGTGCTAACGTCATACTGACACGCAAAAATGTTCCAGTTATCATTACAAATTGCATAAAAATCACACAATCACAAATAAAGTCACGAACGAAAAATAAATTATAACTTAAAATCATCAATAAAATAATTATAAACGTCAGTAATACAAGTAAAATAAAAAAATAAATAAAACAAACTATTTAAGCCTAACGCCATCTAGTTTTAAACTAAGCCAAGCTTGTACTATGAAAACTAGATTGACAGATAGAATACTTATTAAACCATATAAAAGTTTTGTAAAAGCCACGATTTCAACTGTTTTTTTTAAATTTAGGTAAAGTTATAATTTTAATATTTTCTGGCAATGCGTGAAATACTTGGACACACATGGAATGCGTGCCTACTCCGGCCAGTAACGCATTTGTGAGTCCTGAGTTGCAGACATTCATGGGCGGCGATGGTCACTCTCCATCAGGTGACCCGTCTGCTCGTCTGCCCCCTGTGACATAAAAAAAAACATGGAATAACAGTTTTTTTTATACAAAATTGTTCTTGGTTGATAATTTAAAACCAGTCTTTCTTTGTGTTTTGTGTTCCAAGGAAATACATCCTTAGCTGAATACTTGAGGACGAGTTCGACAAATACTCTAATTTCGTAAATATAAATGCAAGCCAAAGTCAATACACCCAGGTTTTTAAAATATGGACGACATGACTCATAGGGCAGGATGACTGCTATCGCCCTCACAATTTTTTTTTGGCTAGAAAGGCTGTTTATCCTTAGAAAGGAGGTTTTGGCCTACTATACCACGCTGGCCAGACGGGATGGTATAGGGTTTGTGTCGAGTTTTCCTTCTCTCTGCTGTCCTTGCGTAGTTTGCTCCCTCAGTCGGCTCTTACGACACCCATAGGATAGATAAGGGTGGTGACACTCCGGATTATTAATCCGTCACCACACGGAACATTAGACTAGTATTAAATGAATTTCTATTCCTCCCCAGGACGCGGTGGATCCTAACGCTCATCAGATGTTGAAGGATATGGAACCCAACGGTTGTGACTCCGTGAAAGTAGGGAATGTGCGCTCCCTTGCACTGAAGCGAGGACTAGACGTTGATATCATAGACCTGTGCTGAGCTCAGGGTCATTAACAGTATTTGTTCATACGTACCCTGTAAATTGATGGAACTTCTAGTACCGATAGTATAAGCAGTACTATGGAATTTGTTTTTATTTACTGTGTGTGTTTAAAATGAAAAAAATGGACTCCCGTGGTGAGGACTCTCTCCTCACTGCAAATGCTGTCTCGAGGAGAACTGCCTTTTGCATCGGTCCCTGGCCCCTCCCCTCTGAAGGTGCTGGTCTACCAATCCATGAGCAGTTATTATTATTTTATTATAAAATACTTTTTAAACATTAATTTTATTTAAACATTTTGTATTTCTATGGAAAATGTGATATCAATTGAATTGGATTCAAAACCAATTGGAAAATATATATAAAGACAACTCCTGCATTAGGAATATATATCCTGTGTCGCGGGAGACTTTACAAACATACATGAAACGGACACAAAGAACACCCAGACTCAGAACAACAATTTGTGGATCACACAAAGTGTCATCCCATGTGGGGATCGAACCCACAACACAGCGCTGACCGCTTAGACCACTACAGCATCCGTGCAGTTATCATTTTTATGCTGTTTAATTCATCGTGTTCTCGACGAGCCTGTTGGTTTAGAGGTTGGGAACCCTGACTGTTAACCCTCAGTGGTGGGTACCCAGGGCTAATAATTGTGTGCTGAGTGTACGATCATTTGTTCTGTGTTTGTGTGTAATTTATATAAAATATGTATGTATTTAGTAATATATAAGTATGTTTATCAGCGGTCTGGTTACCGTAGTACAGGCTCTGCCTAATTTGGTATCAGGTTATTATTAGTTGTTTATCACTAAAACAGAAGTAGTATTAGTTTATCTACACATCCTAACTCCTAAAAGGATGGATCAATTTATGTGTGACTGTAAAAAAAGCTGATTTGACTTCATTTGTTCTCAGTTTGTTATATTTTTATGTTATTTTTTTAATGTTAGAAGTATTAGTGATGTGCTGATTATCCGCAGTTATACGAAGGAGGAAAAATGATTTTGTATCTGTATAAGGACCTGGCACATCACTACTTAGAAGTAAACCGTTTGGTTACAGCTCATAGTTTTATTTTGTGATAATTATATTTAAGTAAAAAGCAAATAAAATATATATATATAGTGTTAAATTAATTGTTCAATTAAGAAAATATTTGTTTTTTTTTCGAGTTATTATTTGTTTATCTTAAAATATACGTGATGTATAAAACTAACATCAACTTGAAAATTTTCAAAAATTAACAAAACTATGAATTATATTTACTGTTAATTAATACCGCGTTTTCATACTTAGATATATTAGATTTGAAGTGTGATGGCACGAAACTTAGGACCCCTCCCATCCCTGGTCACACTTCGTCGACCTCCCCCCCCCCCCCCCTCCCCCTTTAACGTGTGACGTAATTAATGGATGACCCCTTATATAGAATGTGTTTAGCTTTATTTTTGTCGCTGACTATACATAGTTATCGAGCCGAGGTTACTGCACAAAATTGGCATGGTCACTCAAGAACTGCTGATTGTAAAATTTAAAAAAGTTATGTTTGTTACGTCATCGGCTGGTGTGTAAAGCCTATTATAATCTCAGATCAAATAAAAATTTAAGATGGTACTCTGTGAACAAAGAATTGAGGCCGATTAAAACTACGCCTTGGCGTGTACATACACAATTACACGCACACACGTACCACGAAACTACGCCTTGTCACTCAAACATCATCAAAGATGTCGAAAATATTTAAAGTAAAAAGTATTTAAAAGTAGGAATTGTGTCTAAAAGGGTGTAAAAATCAAACTATAAGGGATAGATAGTAGGGTGGAATCGCATTTCATTGTATAAGTAAGCATAAAGATAACACGGTGTAAGTATGGATTGAGGAGCCATTTTAGAATTTAAACGAATTTTAAACGGAAACTACCCCCTCATTTAGTAGGTGAGAAAATAATTTTGTAGGACAAATCCTGAAATTTGTAGTAAGATATATACAAAGTTACGTCAATGTAAAAGTGGCTCCTCAATCTAAACATTTGAATTGAGGAGCCACCTTTTTTTTTCTGTCCGTGCGGAAATCCCCTCGGATACCACCACCACCACGGTGGCATGTCGGACTCGAACCGACTAAAACCGCACGCGGGTACTAATAGCCGGGGAACCCGGTATACTCTAGAAAGGAAGTCCCTGGTGCCCCGACATACCTCGGGCCATCTACAGACGAGTAGACGACCCTCCCCGTGTGGGAACCCCATGTTCCCTCTGCTCTCTGTAAGCGAGCGCGCTTCGCAACGCGCTCGCCGCCACCCCGGCCTGCTTCTGCTAGGGAATTGAGGAGCCACCTGGAACACGGAAAGTATTTAATGAATATTTTTGAAAACTTTGTATCATTTAGTAGTAATTGTGTATAGTGCCTACTAAAAATCGGAATCCAGTACTATTGATATTCAAGAATATACAACACTTTTAATGTAAACGGACACATAACACGGGGTACAGTTGCCTGTAAGTTAAAGCGATACAGGCAACGACAGAGATGGATGCCGATATTTCCCTCTGTCTCTGTTTAGCTCGGCTAGTAAGAGACAGAGGGGACTACCTATTATCCGTCTCTCTCTTTGCCTATATTGCAACATTGGGGCTCTTGTTCCCTCTAGGTTATATTTATATTTGCGACCTTCAAGAAAAGAACTCCTTCCTAAAAGGCCGGCAACGCGTTTGTGACTCCTGAGTTGCAGACGTTCATGGGCGGAGATGGTCACTTTCCATCAGGTGACCCGTCTGCTCGTCTGCCCCCTCTATCATAAAAGAAAAAAAAAGTAAGCGTTGAAACAATAAAATAAAGTTATGATACCACACGCACACATGTTTATAAAACCGGCCTCTGTTCGGTCTTTACAAAGGTCCATATTGACTTTTTTATTTGATCTAAGATTACAAGACACTAGCTGACACTATACGTCTCATAAGGAATAAATGTTCATTGATACTCGACTCCTATTGGCAGTAGCGTGAAGTTATATAGCCTATAGCTTTCCTCGATAAATGCACTATCCAACACTTAGAATTTTTCAATTCGAACCTGTAATTTCTGAGATAAGCGCGTTAAAACAAACAAACAAATTCTGCAGCTCTATAATATTCATAAATATATTACTCGTTACGATGTGGGTAGTACAACATTTTACTTCATTAGGTTTAAATTTTATTATGAGAGTTAATAAAACATATTTTTGATGAGTTGTTTTATTTTTACCAGAGATATTTCGACCAGTATACCTTTAACAGCCATTGTATAGGCTTATGTACGGTGTTTTTGACGTGACAACGTCTTATAATTCGATGGAGCCGGCTGCACGCACGAAAAACATGACTCAAGCGGCGTTACCTCGCTCTGAGGCGTTCCATTTAAGGCGTGAAGTGCAAGCGAGAGCGCGGAACGAATGACAAAGAGGCACAATCGGCCTCCGCGTTCGGCAGCGTTCGACATCTGTCTCTCTCCTACTTGAGTGAGCGATGCGTCCGCGTGGACAGCTGCTACTCGTATACAATAATACATTTTTGAAAAATGCTACCATTCCATCAGTATTTTCTTATGACGTTGTCACGTTCAACTATCGTCAGTAAACCGACTTTACAGACAACCGATTTTTTATGGAAGAGAAGGCTATCGAGCAGACGGGTCATGGTGGGAAGTGACTATCGCCGCCCATGAACGTGTTGCCGGCCTTTTCTTGAATCTAATTTCTCTAATCTAAGACCTAATTCACGGTGAATAACATTTTAGCAGTAAGAGAGCTGGAGCAGCTTGGAGCAGCTTTTGATTAATTAGCGCAGGCTATTTCGTTCTTAAGTAAAAATGTGGTGTGGCTAGTATGTTTTTTATTATTATTATTTTTTTTTCTATTTTTTATGTTTCACTTCATTTTCTCTTGTATTCGTTTTTTCTTCTTAATCTTGTTTTCTCTTCATGGTCTTTTCACCTTTTAGTCCTTAATAACGGACATACTAGCACACATCAAAACAATGTTGTGGTATATTTAATAGTGCCATTGTATCTATCTGTGAATTGCAAAAGAGTGGCCATGAGTTTGTTTGCCCTTTCTTCTCATAAGTCTCAACCCCTTGGAAACGGGCGGTTGTAGATCGGCACAGGCATATCATAGATTTTGTATGGGTTTGATTTTTGTTAAATTTATTTGGTTACTATTTGACAAAACAGAGATTTTTGCTTTTGTGTGTGTTGATCTATGACTTAAGAGTCTACATAGAAGACGATTTCAAACAATTTTGGAAATTTTATGAAATAAAGAAAGTTTGAGTTTGCAGCCCTTGAATGAGGTAGACCTACATGGCACAGTACCGTATCCGTGTGGTGACGGATTGAGGATAAGGAGTGTCACCACCCCTATTGAGATTATTGTCGTAAGAGCCGATTAAGAGAGCAAATTACGCAGGACAACAGCACTGCAAAGAGAAGGAAAACTTGAAACGAACCCTGTACCGTCTGGCCGGCGTGATATAGTAGGCCAAAACCTCCAAAGAGAGTGTTATAGACATTGGACAAAATCACAGTGAACTGTGATTTATCATTAAATTTTTTCATACGTAGTTTAGGGTTGCTATAGTCAAACCGCCGTAAGCTTGGCCCTCCTGATGTTTTTATGATTAATTGTAAAATTTAATACTGTAAAACAATTTTAATAAAAAAAACCTCATCTTCATCATGTAAATTATATTCAGATAGGTACAATTTAAAAATTAAGTAAAATAATTAATATTCTTTATTAGAACTTTAACAGTAGAACCTCTGTAAACCGAACTTCAAGTTTTGAAATCTTTTTGTGACGCAGAGTAGGCAGATTATCCATGTTGCAAAATAATACCGTCTGTAGCAGTCTTAAGAAAAATAACACGTACAGCCATGCTTTCACGTCAGTCACTGCCGGCGGACAGCGACGCACTAGCTAATTGGTGGAATGCACCCCCGTCCCGCGTCCCGCAAACCATCAGGAGGGCCAAGGTTACAGCGGTTTAACTATAGTTACTAACGCGTTGTAGTCAATAAGTTGTTTTCAGACGATGCATAAAGACCCTACATATTTCGACAATTTAAAAGTAAATTTAGTAATTATTTTATTATACATAGCTACCATTTCGTACATAATAGTTAAAAAAAATACTAGATTTACTAGTCCGTGTGGTGACGGATGAAGAATACAAATTGTCACTACCCCAATTCATCCCGTGGGTGTCGTAAGAGCCGACTAAGGGAGCAAACTAAGCAGGACAACAGCACTGCAAAGAGAAGGAAAACTTGAAACAAACCCTATACCAACCCGTCTGGCCAGTGTGGTCAGTAGGCCAAAACCTCCTTTCTAAGGAGAGGCCTATGTCCAGCAGTGGACTAGTAAAGGCTGTTGATGACTAGATTTACTGTTATATAGCGTCTGACAGCGCCGTGATATTTCGTCGTCACCAGCGTCGTTTAAAAATAAAGAAAATTAATACTTTTTAAAAATAAAATCAGGATCCTATTAAAAAAATATGACGTCTCTTGGCTGAAGAGAATAATCAATTGGGTTGTATGAGTTGATCCACAAACTGTCGTTCTGAGTCTGGGTGTGCTTTATGTCCGTTTCATGAATCTTTGTAAAGTCCCAAGCAACACAGCCCGCACCTTAATTCAATTTATTGCATAATTATTTAAGTCTTCTAACCTTTATCTCCAAAAAAGATACCCTTATAAGATCACTTTTTTGTCCGTCGCCCGTGTGACACCACCGATTTTCTCAGGAACGGGTAGACCTAGCAAGTTGCAATTTATACCAGATACTGAGGTCTATGGTCCCTATTAGGTGTATAAAAATCAAGGTCCCGAGTCAACACGATAAAAATATATGGGCCAATTTCGATTTTCGCGAAAACTTGTAAGTACCAAAATTTACCTTAATTTTCAACTTTTTTATTTTTCAGAATTTTCGCTTTACTTGTTCTTGCTTTAAACCAAAATTTACAATTCTAGGTCCACCGGAAGTAAGTATAGGTTTTGGGTCGAAAACCTATATGGTACTTCCCGTTGACCTAGAATCACGAAATTTGGCAAAAAGAAACGTCTTACAGCACAAATAAAAAAATAATTCAAAAAAAAAGTAGAAAAATAAGATACATTTTGCTACTTACAAATTTTCGCGAAAATCTGAGTAGGTACGGAACCCTCGGCTCACGAGTTCGACTCGTACCTGACCGGTTTTTTGTCTTGAAAAATATTTTAGTGTTAGATAGCTCATTTATCGAGGAAGGCTATAGGCTAACATCACGCGTCAACCAATAGGAGCAGAGCATCAATGAAAAACGTTACAAAAACGGAGATAATTTATTCCTTTTTAGAGACGCAGACGGCGCGGGTCAGCTACTGAAAGCATAAGATGAACATACAAGCGCCTTAACTACCACAAGTTGACACTACACACTTGTAACAAACAACAACACATTATGTACAAATCCCATATCTTGTGGATTTTTTTCATCACTTTTTATTAAAAATGACCGTCAGTACAACGACAGCTACCACTACAAATGTCCCAAGACACATCGCTAAGCCGTAGAACTTGGAGTTGTCTTGAAATGGACTGTAACTCAGGTGGTATTGGGGTTTCGCCATCACGGGCAGGACCGCTGCAACAAATGATCACAATTACCTCACGTCTTGGTATACTTAGGTGGTAAACCCCTCAAGATTTCGGTAACCTGTGTATTCACTCGCTCGGTGAATGGCAACGAAATAGTTGAGTGTGTGAGGTCGTGTTATCACTCAGGCCCAGTCGGCCCAGTTCTGCCGAAGCATAGCTTTAACACGACACATATGTATGCGCAGTTGATGACCACATCCTAGGGATCTCGCTAATCACGGGACATATCGTCTGCCTGGCGTCTGCGAGTTTTTTTTCTTTTTTTAAAAGAAAACTTCCGCATTAGGAAATATCGTGTGTCACGAGGGACTTTACAAACATACATGAAACGGACACAAAGAACACTCAGACTCAGAACAACAATTTGTGGATCTTTTTTTTATGTTAGAGGGGGCAGACGAGCAGACAGGTCACCTGATGGAAAGTGACTATCGCCGCCCATGAACGTCTGCAACTCAGGAGTCACAAACGCGTTGAAGCCTTTTAGGAAGGAGTACGCTATAATTGAAATTAATTCGAGAACACTACCCATATAAGAAGATTTATTTAATTAATATTGAGTAGAATAAATAGAAATTACTTACTGCAATCAGCACACCACACCCGCGCCATTGTTCTGCTGTATTTATTATATTTTTTTCATCTACAACATTGAGTTTCTCATTATAATTTACATGAAGTCTGACGCAACGACTATTCTAAAATGTCTCTAAAAGCTCGATTTTCTGGCAATAGCCATTTCAAGTAACAATAAATGTATCATCCTTTAATATTTTTTTTCTTAAAGACAACTTCCGCATTAGGAATATATCCTGTGTCTCGGGGGACCTTACAAACATACATGAAACGGACACAAACAACACCCAGACTCAGAACAACAATTTGTGGATCACACAAAGTGTCGTCCCATGTAGGGTTTGAACCCACAACACTCAGCGTAGTAGTAAGCAGTGTGGCCACCGCTAAAAAACCAGTACGCCATCCGTGCCTTTTAAAAACAGACCTATATATAACAAGTACAGCAACTTTTGTTGATACGGAACCAGTCGCAAACTAATTCGCATTATTTTCTGTACTATCGTTAAATATTTCGTAGGGAACTCTATCCATATTTATAAAAATGTTACATTGGTTTGTGTACGCCTCAAAAACTCAAGTTCTACACCGATTGAGCTGCAATTTTGACACAATTGTATTTTGTATTGTTTTTATCTATATTTTGCGTCATATTTGTTTCTCATTAATGCAACGACAATGTACCACAACGAAACGTGGCAGGGTACAACTGTTCTTAATATTAGCTATCTGCTAGTGAGTGTCACGTTGAAATTGGTGCACCCGTTACGGATAATAGCCGCAGCAAACAGATTTTACTTACTTATTCAAGCTTTTTTCGTTCGTTTTTACTAATACATAATTTAGAAATTAATTTTAATAAAAAATATTATGACATTTTTTTAAAGTGTCCGATATACGTCAAATGTTTGGTTTATAAATATTACTATACTCTGTGGTTTACAAGTTATGTCATTTTATATCTTCTTTCTTGCACATCAGGGCAGAACATCAACAAAATAGATACACTATGGTCGTACCATAGACTATTAAAATAAGATAACTATATATACCAAACTACAAAGTTGTGTCCATTATATGGTTTTTAATCAATACCGAGGGAAAGCCATGCTTCAACACAAACGGGCTGGCTCGGCCGGAGTGATACCACGGTCTTACAGAAAACAGTTGCCAAGCTATTCTTTCCCTCTATTCATCCCGTGGGTGTCGTAAGAGCCGACTAAGGGAGCACACTACGCAAGACAACTGCTGCAAAGGAAAACCTAAAACAAACCCTATACCAAACCGTCTGGCCAGAGTGGTAGAGTAGGCCAAAACCTTTCTAAGGAGAGGCCTATGTCCAGCAGTGGACTGTTATAGGATGTTGGTGATGATGATAAAGCAATTCTTTTGAGGCCCAAAGCTACAGACCTTCGTGGGCGGTGGTAGCCACATCCCATCAGGTGTCCCGTCTGTTCTTTTGTCCCCAATATAATAAAAAAACAATCATTTCTATTTTATGAAGCGTATTTTTCTCATATCATTGCCAAGGAAGTAAAGGAAGCAATGATCACCTGCCTGCACCTATTAAGATTGTGGTTAATACGAGTAGTTCTGATCCTTACAGCGCTAGATGACTGATTCTGGAACATTCGTGTTTGTTTGGAACGGACTGTCGAATACTAGGAACTTTCTAGTTAAATTCAAAAGCGCTATAAAAGCGGAGCGTGTTGGCCGTTCGAGACAGTAACAATAGCATCAAAACGTTTATTTTATGTCCTCTCCTTCATCCAGTGAACTGACTAAATAAGTATAGTATTTATAAAATAAAAATAAGAATGAAATAAAATTTATTGATTTCACTTGCACAGAAGTTTCACGATTACATTACAATAAACTTACGTAACATGTAGACATTGTAACTTACATTGCACAGTTCATTACAAAACAATTTACACTTCAAGTTAATAAAATTACAACAACTTTCAAAAAAGTATCACTGTATTCAATTCGTCTACATCATCATGAATTTCTTACTTTTCACGTTTAAAGGTAGATTATATAATTATATATTTTTTAAATTGTAATGTGACCAAACGGGAAGTATATCCTCCCAAATAAAAAAAAGACGTGTGGCACTCGGGGACTGCCGCGGTAAAGCTATTGCATAGCATTTTGTATCAACTTATGCAATTATAATTATATATTTATTTTATTTATGCAGTATTTCTTTTTCTTTGATATTAATTCAAGTTACACTTTTTGAGCGTGGTGACCGATAAGAAAACATTTTTTTTTCTTTTATTAAATAAAAATATTGAAGCATATATTAGAATTTGTTTTTAAATAAATAAATAAAAATATTATTATTAAATCAAATTACATATCCATGTAAGATTTTTCTACATTATGTTGACGAAATTTCCTTTGACGTTCAGCATTTGATTTTGGTACTGTTTTTTGTTTTGTTTTTAGCGTGAGGTTTTTTTTCGTTACGGAATTTCTGGATTCGGTCCCCGCGCTCAAGGCCCTCGATAGAAGCTATGCAATAGCTTAAAAGATTTTTTTCAAATCGTTTCACAAAAAACGGTGTTCTAAGATAACGAATATAGAAAAAAGAAAATAAAACAGTCGAATTGGGACCCTCCTTCTTAGTTTAGTCATTTAAAAATAAACTTGCATGTATTTATACATATAACAGTTTTAAAATTGGTCTTAAAGCCATGGTTATGTAAGTCTGTAAGTTTTCTTAGTACGAAAACACTTGCATGTATTTAACAGTTTTAAAATTGGTAGTTTAAGTAAGTTCTAGAAGCCATGAATATGTTTGTCAGTTTTCTAAATATGAAAAGAATACAATAAGCGCAACGCAAAATACGAACAATGTTCCCAAAACTATGTAACCACCAATTTTAATTAATTCCTCGTTAAGTTTCGGTGGGGGCGGCGCGCTTCCTACACAAGACGAAAACCAATCTGCTTCATCCACTGAAAAAGAACACAATATTACAAATAAATAATAGTCGTGTATGATATTAAGCAATTATTTCATCGAGTGAGGTGTGTCATCATCATCAACAGCCTTTATTAGTTCATCGCTGGACATAGGCCTCTCTCTTAGAAAGGAGGTTTTGGCTACCACGCTGGCCAGACGGGTTGGTATACAGTTTGTGTCAAGTTTTCCATCTCTTTGCAGTGCTGTTGTCCTGCGTAGTTTACTCCCTTAGTCAGCTCTTACGACACCCGAACTCTCTCCCGAGCCCTCGAAGCGCAGCAACGTATCTGTAACTCTTGATTTGTTCATGAGGTTGCTCCTCTGCTCGATTGCTTATATACTATAAAAACAGTAGCACTCCAAAACTTGTTTTTTGTCCTTCTCTTTAAAGTGCTTTTGGCCTGCTTACTTTGCTCCCTTAGTCGGCTCGTACGACACCCACGAGACGAATAGGGGTTCTTGATCCGTCACCACACGGAACGGAAGTGTTACATAAACCTAGACTCAAAGGGCGTTTATGACTTTTGAGTGCTGTAGTGTAGTCACTTATCATCAGGTGATCCCCTCCCCCCTCCCTACCATAACCTAATGATCAATGTTACATTTAATTTTCATGTTAAATATTACATAAAAATGATATAGAACATCTGTCATCTCACCCACCATCTGACTATGGAGTGTTGAACTGTAGAGGCAAGGAGAACCATCTTAAAGGGGGGAAAGTTAGTGTCCAGCTGAATACGTACATAAAGGTTACGAAAAACTACGATATGAACATAGCTGTTGTATACGGAGTAAAGTGTGCTGAGTTGAAATATTATAATACAAAGAACAAAATAATTACACGTTTATTTATTGTCTAAACTCATTGTCTATATTCGTAGTGTCTAATTTAGGCCAAAATAAATTTATCCTAGACTAGCGGGGCGCAGCGCCACCTTTATTAGACGCGTTTTTACGGAAACTTTTCATACACAGAGATTGTTCTCCTTGCCTCTACCCTCCTTACATGGCGGACAACACTAACACCGCGCGCTCATTGGTCAAATCAAATAACGCGCGCTTCCTGCCTTCCTGTAACATACTTCCGTCCCTTTTTACAAATTGCGGTTGAGAGATGAAAAAACGTTTCACAAAAATGCCCTGAGCATTAAATCCACCCACAAATGGATACATTGTTTTATGAAAATAAATGCTTACCAGGGGGGACTTTTCCCATCTCGAAAATCTAGAACAAAATGCATGATACTGTTATTACATGGTTATCTATCAATTTGGTTTGTGTACGCTTCTAAATCAATTTGGTTTGTGTACGCTTCTAAATCTGATACAATACACAAACCACCTCAAAAATTGTTTTTATCTATTTTTAGGATCGCGTTTGTTATTATTAGCGTCTCAATTTGTTGTAGATTAAATAATATTGTTTGAACACCAAAAAAATCTGTTTTCACGTCGTCATGACATTTCTGTGTCATGTAGTCACCATTGAAATGGGGTAACATTAGTAGGTACGTAAACATACAAACTTTAAGTAGTTGTCTCAGGTCTGCTCTTTATTTGTGTTAGGTTTCATACACAAAAAAATAATTTTCTTGAACTTTTTTTTAGGGGATTTTTTAAATATTTTAGTTTTTGCTATTCGGGGCAAAGACTAATCCAAAAAATCAAACATCATAAAAAACAGTCCAGCCGTTCTTGATTTAAAATGATGTGACGAACTTGTCTTTGTTTTATTCATCAAGGCTAGAGATCACCTATATAGTCCATTCAACCATCGTCACTTCGTCAACAAAGCATTTTCCTGGTACCCAATTATCATATCATGAAGCTTATGACTCCCAGAACTTCTTACTCCATGTAACATTTACGCTGACTCCCTCGCTATCTTTTTATATCTTTAGTTTTAGTTTTACAGTCTTGTACCCAAGTCCAAGACCGACTGTAAAACTGAAAATGCAGGCGACTCAACCTTGTTTCAATGAATGCTGTTGCTGTTTTTAAAGAAGCATGGATAGTCCACCGTCTCTTTCGCGGCTTACAGCCCATCGTGTCGCTGGACGAGGCGGGAAAGCTCCTTGGGAACGTCCACCTGCATCGTTTGGCACTTCTGCGAGGTCAGCCCCGATCAGTCGGACTCCTCAGTTTTCGAGAAGGGCTTTCGACACTTGGCGCTGTGTTGCACCTGAGGGTCATGACTGAAGAGGTGATGAGCCATAGCAGCGTGTTATTGTCGGTGTCTTTGGGCATCGCCAAAAAAAAGTCTGCCGTTCAGCTGCATCAAGGAAGAGCTTCATCATCACGGGATGCCAGAGTACCTGAGGCGGCTAGTGGCAGACTATTTACGCTAGGAGCGTACCGTCATATGAGGACCGACATGGGTCGTCATCCGATGCGTTGTTCCACGTCGTTTCTGACTTTTTACGACTGGGCAAACTTTCAAGAGGCAACTCGCCTGGCTTCCAGGGGAGTCTCTCTGATCGTCATCGAGGCACTGGCCTTGGATAAGACGGAGGCCCTTTTATTTCCTGAGCCCCGTCGTATCTCACCCATTGGGGTCGTGTAAATTCGTCCCACATTAAATATCTGGGCGTGATCCTCGACGGAAGGTGGCTCCTCGACGCAGCACTCCAGCACTTCCCGAGCACGACCCGTCAGCTTATTCAACCCTATATCATGAAATAAACGTTTTATTCAACATTTCATGTCGTTTCCTTCGTCCAGTCTAAATAAGTAAGAATTGAGTCGTTTAAAAAATAAGAAAACAATTTAAAAAAACAGTAGAGATATAATAGAGTAATAAAATTAACCTATTACCATGGAAAAGCACAGAAAAGATTATTATAAATATTGTGTCGTTCCTACGTGCTAAAGTACCATCAAACAAAGTTTATTATGTCTTTGTGCCGAAAGATGCAGGTGTAAGGATAAAGTGGAACAAGGCGATGAGAGGAGTCAATGTATCTTGTTTGTGCTGTTTATGCTGTTGTGAAGATCACTTTTACTTAGTTACCTGCACATACCTTTTTTTTTTCCCCTCGGATACCACCTGTCGGTGGCATGTCGGACTCGAACCGACTAAAACCGCACGCCGTCTCGGGTACTAATAGCCGGGGAACCAGGTATACCCTAGAAAGGAATCCCTGGTGCACCTGCACATACCTATATTTTTTTTACAAACCTCGACGAAAATATAACCTAGTTTACGAAAAGTTCGTAAAAATATTCTCAATATCTAATAAGTACATTAGTATTTTTTAATAAGAGTATTGTCTATGAATGAAAACATCTACCTTATTAGAGTGAAAAGGGAAGTCCGAAACTATTTTTATTTACCTTTCTAATTATTTCTGGGATTCAGAGTAAAAAGTACACAGATTTTTTTATGTAATAAACAATTTATGATCATTTTTAGGTTTACAGTCATTGTGTTAACAAATTCTTTCTTTACAAGGATTTTAATATTTTAACTCAGAAAACTAATCACTTAATATAAAACAACCGCGAAACAGTACAAAATAATAATCACCAGAAACCATACAAACAACTTCTTGACAGAAGACGTCGAGTGTAAATTGACGTCACATTTTGTTCCACCAATAGCGTCGCGTTTTGGAAATTTGCGAGTTAATTTAAAAACGCTACTTTTTGATGATTAAATTTAACTATAAAATTATGATAAATTACAAAAATAATTGTATAGGTATGCTGTTTTAGAAATAAAGTTTACAAACAAAATATATTGTCCATTTTGGAGTCACGTTCAAAATTTCCTTTTTTAAAGTCGGTGGCTAAAATTGGCCTTCTCACCGCCATGACATTTATGTCCTTACTTCAACACTACCAAGAATGCAACAAGCGCAATGGATATTATGACCACTGCTGCCAGAACTACAAGACCAACGATTTTCTTCAAGTTCTTGTTATCTTTAGGTGGGGGCGGCGCGCTTCCAAAACAATAAGAAAACCATCCCGGCTCTTGAGCTGAAATACAGAATATTAAATAATATATTTAATAAAAATTAGCTACAGTTTAACATCTGACATCTCTTTCTCTTTTTTGGCGAAATAACTCCCACAGATTGCAGGAAAAGTGAGAAGCAAAACATTACATATTAGCTGAGTATTACGTCTACCCACAAGTGGGCATAAAGTTCTAAGTAAACAAATACTCACCGGGGACTACTTTTGCTCCCATCTCGGCAGTCTATAACAAACACGTCATTGCACGTTATTAACCGTATCTCTTTGTTATTGTTGCGCCATATGATTAAATGGTTCGATTGTATGAAATGTGGAGGACAGCGCCATCTATTAACGACTAAAGTACATCTATTAAGATTGTGGTTGATACGAGTAGTTTTGCAGCGCTAGATGGCGCAGCAAGTAACGCGTGACTGATTCTGGAATATTCTTGTTGGTTTGGAACGGACTATCGAATACTAGAGATTTTTCTAGTAAAATATAAAAGCGGAGCGTGTTGGCCGTTCGACACAGTATCGTTTTAATTGTGAATTGTACAGAACAGTGAATTTCTAGTGCGACTAACAAGATATATACTGATTCCTAGTAGTGAGTGTTTGTAAATACAGTGAAATAAAGTAATTAACCGACAACTGTTATTTATTATATACCGCGCTCGTAACATTAAGATAAAAACACAGTTTTTTTGTTGCATTAGGGCTCGCCTACCCTTATTTTACTTGAAAAGCAAAACTATGCCAAAAGTAATAATTTTGCCGTGCTACATGGATCTGAGCGTTAAATAACCAAGAAAACGGATGAGAGACGCCTAGATGTAGCTCAAATGCGAATGTTAAGATGGACGTGGGGTGACACCACACATCCATCTGAACATTCGCATTTCAGCTACATGCTGGCGTCTCTCATCCGTTTTCTTCGTTTTTTAACACTCAAATCCTACATGGATCTGGACGGCAAAAATTTTAAAGCATTACTTTTGGCATAGTTTTAATTAGCAAAAGCAACCGTTGCATCTACAATTTTTAAAAAGACGTTTTCAATAAATGAAATCGAGTGTCACTAAGATAGGGTCACTGGCTATACAGGAGGCAATCAAAAGGACCTAAAATATGTTAGTCATATATAGCCTTTTAGGTAAGACCTGCACTTGATCTCTATCATGCAGAGGGATCAGGAAAATGTGGCCAAGAAAGTGTTAGGTATGGGAGTTGAAGGGTACAAGAAAAGAGGAAAGCCAAAGAAAAGGTAGATGGACTGTTTGAGTGATGGAATAGAATAGAAGAATCATACTGGCTGGGCCGACCCCAAATGAAATTGCGATAAGAGTAGGCGGTTGATGTATATACTTACATCAAGAGAACTTCTTGTTTATAATAACATGATGTCGTTCGTTTCTGTAATTTTTACCAAAAAATTCAACATTTTAAAATAATATTATACTTTGGATTACCGAAGAAAACTGTTTTGACGTCTTTATGACTAGTCTGAGTCATGTAGTCTCCATGGAAATTAGGTAACATTGGTAGGGAAGTACAAACTACTTTTGATATTCGTTAAGAGGCTCGTGGCTACCGAGCAGGTTAGCACATTGCAAAAATATATCATAAACCACCGAAAACTGAATCTTTGATATGCTTTATTATTATTATTATTTATTATAAAAAAGATGACTCCCGCACTAGGAATATATCTTGTGTCACGGGGGACTTTACAAACATACATGAAACGGACACAAAGAACACCCAGACCCGGAATAATAATTGGTGGATCACACACAGTTGAAAGCGGCGAGGTGACCGCTTTTAACCACTACGCCATCTGTTTAGTAGGCAATCTTAGCGAGATCAGTCTATGGATGGTTGGCCATTCTTAGCACATTGAGGAGAGATCTCTCCGTGCCTCGGAGAGTACGTTAAGCCCTCGGTCCCAGTTGCCATACGAACATCTTTGGCAATTGTTCCAAGTAGTTGGAGCGTACGTAGTACTTGGATTGTTGAGCTCTGATGCCATTCGCTTCACGTAAAAAATCCAAGTTCAGCCATGTCTTAGTTGACTGAAAGCCAACCCGAACTCATTTTGGAAAGAAGGAGGGACAAGGAAGGAGATAATGGGGAAATGGGATAAGTGGGATATAAAAAATGGATAGTGTGAGGTAACGAGAGCAAGCAATTTTTTTATGAAATAGGGTGCGCAGGAGCAGACTGTATCTTGTTTTCTCTTCATTGCCTTTTTACCTTTTCGTCCTTAAATTTACATACTGGCACACATCAAAAGAATTTTGTGATGCTGTCATTGAATGATGCCCTTGTATGTACAGTGAAATTAGTCTCGAGATTTTTTTTGCATATGTAGTGGTGTGTATATTACTGAGTTCTTAGAGCGCGTTTCCACTATATCGTTCTGGCCTATACAAAAATGTTTCGATATCCTAACATTACTATTTAATTTTATACTTATCCCTAGCAACACTCTGATTTTTGTTTTTAATAAAAACAAGTTTTTATTTTAAAGAAAAAGGTTTTGACTTTATAAAAAAAAGTGTGTGTGCGATTCATACACGATAGAAGTGAAACTTCAAAGAGGAGAGACCAATATTAAAATTTTTTTTTTCCTTTCATCTAGGTTTTTAATACTCCGGGGGGTCTACGGGGGGGTCAAAATTTTTGTTATTTTTGGCCTAGGACGCACCGTTTCCGAGATATTTCAATCTAAAGTAAAAAATCGTCACTTGATAGTGGAAAGTGGAAACACGCACAAAACCAGAATAAACCAGTTTACGCTGGCCGCAGGTGCCGCTACTACAAACGCAAAAATTTCTCCAAGCTAATTTACCTGTATATGTTAATTAAAAAAGAGTGGAAGTGAGTTTGTTTGCCCTTTCTTCTCTTGAGGCTCAACTTCTTGGTTGTAGATCGGCACAGGCATTTAAGAGATTTTCGATACGTATATACGTATCGAAAATCTCTTAATCTTAGTTTGCTAAATATTTGACAAAACAGAGATTGTTACTATTGTGTGTGTTGATCTACGACTAGAATCTACACAAGAGACGATTTCAAATAATTGTATTTTTTTTTTAAGAAATAAAGAATTTTTGAGTTTGAGCGTGTCTGAGAAAGCTCTTTTCTTAAAGGTATTATATTTTTTGTAGTATAACCTTTATTGCATTTTTTATCTGTGTTGTAATTGTCTTTGGTTCTCGCTCATGACGACCTTCGACAACCGGTATTAGACCGAGTTGTGTTCAAATTAAATAACTTCTGCCATGATATATTTTTAATGTTCCAGTTGACAGAGAGAGTACAGCATGAATCTTACGTGCCATAATTGTTTAATTTCGTCCAAATATCATTATGCGATATTCTACTCATAGCAGGTATGGGACATGTATTTATTGTATTCACTAACAAGAATTTGTATCCACAAGTCGTCGCTCCATCGTGCCACAGGGCGCCCTACATTTGCCTCATAGCGGTCTCCACTTCAGCACTTGTCGGCTCCAGCGACCATCAGTCCGTCATGAGACATGACCGGCCAACTTCCACTTCAGTGCACTTTATCTCTCTGATTCTCCGTACCAACGCTTGCTTAATCGCTGGTCTCCAATTTAATATATTTTGGCTCCAGGGAACATCACCTCGCCTGGAAACATGACCAGCCCACTTCTCCGTAGAATATGTGTTTTAATACAAGTGATAGGTGTCTTGTATAAAATAACACTTTACCAATCTGTACTTTAAAAATAAAATCACCTATTTTCGTAGACAAATTGTCACCTAACTGTGGGGAAGGAATGCTTCGCCAAATCGGTGTTAGGCAATTCTTTTTTTGCTTTTCACAGAGTGAGTGAAATCACCAGAGGACAAACCTCCTCTCCCCCTTTTTTTTTTCCGTGCGGAAATCCCCTCGGATACCACCTGTCGGTGGGATGTCGGACTCGAATCGACTAAAACCGCACGCCGTCTCGGGTACTAATAGCCGGGGAACCAGGTATACCCTAGAAAGGAAGTCGCTGGTGCCCCGACATACCTCGGGCCATCTACAACGCGCTCGCCGCCACCCCGGCCTGCTTCTGCTAGGGTGACAGATGGCCTCACCTGTCACCCCCAGTCCTGCGCTTATGGAGGACGGAGGTCGTTCGGCAGAGTTCCACGCACTTACGCTCCACTAGATAGCCGCAATCAGGCTATCGAGCGAGAGAACTCCGTCTCAGATGGCCGCCACGAGGTCTCGCCTCTGCTCAACCCACGCCGGGCACTCTGCCAGCGTGTGGAGAGCCGTGTCCACGGTCTGGCCATCGCAGTGGTGGCACTCAGGCGTTGGCTCCTTGCGGATCAGACACAGGTGATCCCCGAAACATCCTTTCCCAGTGATCACCTGCGTCAGTCGGTATGAGAGGGTCCCGTGACGCCTCTCGAGCCAATCCTCCATAACGGGTCTTACCGCCGCGATGACGGCGTGCCCGACCTCCTCTCCCCCTGATTCTGGGGGAGGGACTTAAAAGGCGGAAACGTACTTGTTACTGTTGAGTTGCAGGTGAAGTCACTTCCATCGGTTAACGTATCTGCTTGTTTGGTCTGTCTTATATAAAGAAAACGGCGTGAGGGTCTAAGGACCCCGGTCGTAACGAAGTTCCTTTCACTTTTTGCTAGACGTTTGTTATATATTTGAAATATAAAAAAAAAAACTAAGCGTCGTCGTTCCCATCCGCTTATCTTTACATTCCGCTCTCCTCTCGTCTTCTCTCCTCTCTGCTTTGATGGATGCCGGGCCTTACACGCGATAAGGAACTTCGTCCCAAACATTTGGGACCAGACTGCCGTGTGTGAGAGGCGTAAACTTATTATTATTATTATTTTGACTGTCTCAGTGATGCAGTGGTAGCGTATGCGACTGCTGTGCTAAGGTTCTCTTCCACTTTTTTCACGATACTGTGTAGAAGGCTCGAACTTCCCCTAAACACGTACCTGACCTACTTGGGCCATGGCTTACGCTCCCAAATCTATCTATAAAGCAATAACCCTTTATTATCATTCCTTCCCATTAGGTATGGAATAAAATCACAATCGCCAGTGACGATTTCCCGGTTGGACCAAATGTTTATACTATATTCTGCAAATAATAGGTCTTTACCTATGAAATTGCCGTTTTGTATGCAATAAGTGAAAGTACTTATTTTTTCAAACTTTTTTATTTCTGTTATTCGAAGTAATCACCCATGCAATCGACGCATCTTTGCCAAAGCATTGGCAGTTTATTGATGTACTGCCTCTCGGGAACTCACCAGACCTTGCACCTACCGACTATTACTTTTTCCAAAATTTAGACAACTTTTTAGTGGGTAAAAAATTCAATTCCCGAGAGGCAGTACATCAATAAACTGCCAATGCGTTGGCAAAGATGCGTCGATTGCATGGGTGATTACTTTGAATAACAGAAAAAAAAAGTTTGAAAAAATAAGTACTTTCACTTATTGCATACAAAACGGCAATTTCATAGGTAAAGACCTATTATTTGTTTTGGAGTTTGGGTGTTTTCTATGTATAATAATAATAATATAGAGAACAACAGGTATATAATTATGTTTCTTCCACTATTGATCTCTCCCCGGCTACTCTAATCCAGGTTATGCCTGCAACCTGTCTGGTATCATCGTCCTATCTTTTTTGTTGTCTGCCTCTTTTTCCTTTTACCTTCCCTTGGGTACCATTGTGTAATTATTCTGCTCCATTTGTCCTTTCCTCTGATCATGTGTCCCGACCACTTCTATTTTAGCCTTTTTATTTTTAGGGTTACGTCTTGCATCTTGGTCTTTTTCCTAATGTTGATGTTTCTTATTCTATCCCCCTTCTAGCATTCTTTTCTCCATTGCTCGTTGGCAAATAGTAACTCCATTATATTTTTTGTTAAGGCTCATGTTTGGCTTCCGTACATTAAGATTGGTAGAATGCAGACATTGAATAATTGGCTCTCTGTTGCTATATGAAGGTTTTTGTCTTTCATAGCTTCTCTTAGGCCCAATACGTTTTCCAACTGTTTGCTATCTTTCTTTAGATTTATTTGTTTATGTTATCTTTAGGTGATATCAGCTGTCCGAGGTATATATATATTCTGCCTTGACTTCTGATCGCCTTTATCTCCATTAGTCATTATTGTTGTTTTCTCTGGTGTGTGTGTGTTACATACATACATACTATACTTGTACATGTTTTATGTATGTATGTATTAACAAAAAACAAGTATAATAAGTATTCGATCAGTCAGTCTAGCTTTCATAGTACAAGCTCTGCTCAGTTTGAAACTAGATGGCGTTGTTTGTCAGATATCCGAAAATAGTTTACATTACTGTTATATTTAATTTTGATATTGCTTTCAGATGTTCTGTATCGTGGAGTTAGATTTGTGAATGTGAAAAAGAGGTGTCCCTCACGTCAAGCGGTGCGTTATGCCTGTGTACGGAGAAGATGGCTGCGTGGGAAGACACTTCAAACTTATCATAAGTGTCAGTCTGTTTCTGTCGCTTCTTCTGGTTGTGTCTTATTTTGTATTGAGGCTCAAAAAAGATGGTATAATTTAAAAAAGGACTGAATAAATCCTTTGCTTTCTGACACTGCATTTTTCATAGATATTTCCATTTACGTACGCACATCAATAGCCTTTAATAGTCCATTGCTTGACATAAACTATTCCTAAAGGTGCGTAAATATAATATAACATAACATGTTTTAAAACGTTGTTATAATAACAATTTATTTAACATGTTATTAATATTTACAACAATGTTTATGTGATAATAAAATGTTCGTAGTCATAGATATTCGCAAATTCGCATCCTCCCGCACTATTTCTTAGAAATAGTAAACACGAGCTTATCGTTTACTTGGTGTCATATTTTTACCCGTACCGTATTAAGATGTAAAGAACCAAAATTTTGTTTATATTTATAACAAAGTTCCAGATCGTATTTTGATTACCCAATATTGTGATTACATTGTGTGCAAACCATACTGTATGGATCGCGATCCGATATTTTATAGATTTAAATCGATCCGCGATCGGACCCCATGGTTTCGATCCGATCTTCGAAAAGATCAGTTATAAGGCGGGTATTCTGTTTTGAGACTTTAAATGCATACTTGAGGCTATGATATGAATCCCCACTGGTCATAAATCGTTATGTTATAGCTAAAGTTATAGCCAAGTTCTGTAACTGATATGCAATTCCTGAATACAGTATTCTGTTATTTTTATTTTCGGCCCCACGTTATTATTTATAAATTCTATGTCTGTGCTGGAAATCCGTAGAAAGTTTTTAATATTTCCTTTATCACATGATTCGCCATATAGTGTATTTTCACTAATAATAATTATATTTTTAAACATCTCACACACGGCCGTCTGATCCCAAACTAGGCAGAGCCTGTACTACGGTAACCAGACTGCTGATAAACATACTTATATATTTTAAATACATACATATTATAGATAAAGTACACCCAGACACAGAACAAATGACCATGCTTATTACACAATTACCTGTCCTGGGTGGTAATCGAACCCACGACCTCTGGCGTAGCAGTATAAGGTATAATAAGGTTATCAACCATCGTTTCTCCCCAGTATTTTGACACGCTTTATATTAGCTTCACTTGTATGTTTGTTTGTATGTTTGTAACCGACTCCTTTGGGCGTCATTTTGACTGACTTTAAACGGTCAGAATTCGTTCAAACTTTGTAGATATATCGAGGACCGATGACAATACACTAATTAAAATAAATAATAAGCGTTTTGGGTGCTTTTTACTATTGACAACAGGCACCCAACGCTTTTTTTCAAATTTATTTTCTATTTTTTAGTTTGGTTTTCTATAGAAAGCGTGTTTTTTAGTTTTTTAAAACTATAATTTTTCTCTAGTCAATAAACTACGAACCCAGCGTCTACGTTATTTCTTTGGTTATTTAAAAGTACAATAATCCTACCTATTTACTATTAAAACAGTTTTAATTAATATGATACATTATTTATTATGATTATGACGTTTATTTTTTTTAAATAATACTAGCTGACCCCGCAAACGATGTTTTGTCATATACATTTTTGCAAATTTTTTGTCAAAAAAAAATAGGTGTATGAAAAATAGATGTTGGCCGATTCTCAGACCTACCCGATATGCATACAAAATTTCACGAAAATCGGTCTAGCCGTTTCGGAGGAGTTCAACTTTTAACACCGTGACACGAGAATTTTATATATTAGATTATTGTAATTGATATTGACATGAAAATAGATCTCTTATGATGTATTAAATAAGCTGAAACTCATTCTTAATGTAATGTTATTGCATGCCCAAATGTAACATTATTATTATATTTATTATTAATCGCTACAGCAGCTAGCAAAATGTCCTCTCGTGTCGACGTTTGGAACAGCACTGCAGGACGACAAACCACAATAACATACAACATGTTAGATTGCATTGTTATTGTAATATGTACGGTATTGGTATATGTTGCAATATTGGAAAATAGTGTAACATGATGTAGACTTGGTATAAAACATGTTACTAAATCTGTACGCACCTTTAGAAAGGAGGGTTTGGCCTACCATACCACGCTGGCCAGACGAGTTGGTATAATTATATGGTTTTTATCAAGTTTTCCTTCTCTTTGCGGTGCTGTTGTCCTGCATAGTTTGCTCTCATAGTCGGCTTTTACCACACTCACAATAGAGGTGGTGACAGTCTGTATTCTTAATCTGTCACCTAAGAGAAAACGTACGCATACTCACGCTAATATCATATAAGATGTGAGCACAGCATACGTAAGTGCTAAAAGTATACAAAGTATACTTATAGCACTTTAGAAAGGAAATAGGTAAATTGGGTATGGGTAAAATGGGTAAAAAAGAGAAAATAAGGACTCCCCTCATCTCTAGAGTCAGAATAAAGAAACACCCACTCTGTGAAAGTCAACGAAGGAATTGGTTAACACCTGTGAAGCCGTAGTATCAGTCCAATTGGTTCTAGCAGTTGCATGACGTGCAAACTTCTTACTATTTCGGTGACGCGTTACTGCGGTTATTTCTTTTGCCATTCGCTGATACTCTTTTTAAAAGTTTAAAATGTCACTTTCTATGATCTGTGATTATCACTCGTAGAGCTCATATTCTTCGCGGAGTAATTTAATAATGTCATTCTATATTTATCCAAGATGATTGTCGTATTAACAGTAAGTATTTATACTTACATTAGAAAGATAAAGTTTGTTTTTTTCTACTACTTAAAATGAAAAAAACCTTAGTGTTAGCCCATTTATCTTAAATACTACTCTGTCAAGAAAGTACCGGGCAAAGATCAATAATACACAAAATGTTTGTTATTCATCCAAATTTATTTTATCACCTTCAAAGTATGCTCCTTCAGAAACGATACACTTGCGCCAACGAATAGTCCAATCATCGAAACATTTTTTAAACGCTGTTTGAAACGTTTCACGAATTCAGTTCTCGCCGCGAATTCTCTTTTATGTTTTCTACCGATTGAAAACGGGTGCCACGAAGTGGTAATTTGAGTTTAGGAAAAAGAAATAAGTCGGCTGGAGCCATATCTGGTGAATATGGTGGTTGCTCGATGGTATTTGTTGAGTAAGCCTTGTGCAAAGGCGCATTAGCGTGGTGCAAAATCCAAAAATTTTCTTTCTACAAATCTGGCCTTTTCCATCGAATTTGCTCTCCTAAACGATCAAATAATATTCTTTCCTTTGACCCTTTCCGCTTGTTCTTCCGGCAAGAATTCCGAGTGCACAACACAGCGATAGTCAAAGAAAACAGTCAACATAACTTTGACTTTTGATCGAATTTGGAGTGTTATTTTCGGTTTTGGTTCAGTTGGAAGGCGCCACTCCAAAGCTTGTTGACTAGTTTGCATGTCAAACTCGTAAACCCACGTCTCGTCACCAGTAACAATGCGTTTCATGAATGTTGGCTCGGAATTGACTCGTTCTAGCATGTCCTCAGCGACTCTCATGCCATTGAGTTTTTGGAGAAAATTCAGGTCTTTTGCGACTAGCCGAGCGGTAACATGTTTCATACCCAAATGATTAGTTAAAACGGATCGACTCGTGAGATACAGAAAGTTCGGCGGCTATCTCTCTCAAAGTCGAATGAGGATTTTCAGTCACTATTTCCTTTACTTTTGCGATGTTAACTTCAGTTGCAGACGTTGATGGCCTACCAGAGCGAGGCTAATCTCCCATCAAATCTCGACCGCTTTTGAACGCTTTGTACCACTCATAAGCACATGTTTTTGATAAAGTCGATTCACCGTAAGCCTTCTGTAACATTTTCAGTGACTCCGAACACGAAATTCCATTGGCGATGCAAAATTTAAGACAAACTCTTTGTTCGATGTTTTTGTCCATTATGAAATTCGCAATACACACTAGATATGATGTAACTAAAAACATCACTGTATTTAAAATAAATAACAGATGCAACTCAAACTCCGCGCCAAAATGGAAAACAGTTGTGCCAATCTAACAACAACAAAAACAAATATTTCTGCACAGATGGCGTAGTGATTTAAGCGTTCACCACGCCGCTTCCTTCTGCGCCGAGTGTTGTGGGTTCAAACCCAACATGGGACGACACTTTGTGTGATCCACAAATTGTTGTTCTGAGTCTGGGTGTTCTTTGTGTCCCTTTCATGTATGTTTGTAAAGTCCCCCGCGACACAGGATATATTCCTAATGAGGGAGTTGTCTTTTTTTAAAAAGAAAAAAAAAGAAAAGAAAAAGAAATATTTAAATTTGGAACCATAAACAAGTCATCAATTCCCGATACTTTTTTGACTGAATGTATAACTTTACGCTACGACCAAATAGGAGACAAGTATCACTGTAAAATGTTGCAAAAACGGGGAAAATATGTCCTTTTAAAAGACCCAGACGAAGTAGAGTCGGCTACTAATTTATATTTTGCTTGCAGGTTCTCACAAGAGCGCAGATTTTTGCTCTCGATGAAGAAGTAAAGAGATATCTACCATTATTTAAATTATGCCTGTGTACGGCGAAGACGGGTGGTTGGGAAAGAATTTTAAACTAATTACGGGTGTGTTGTTCGCGTTGCTATCTGTTTTGACACTCATATATTTTGCGATTTTAAATATGAAAAAACGAACTTAACAAAAACAGTCTTGCTTTTTATTGTATTAACCAACTTTCAAAGCATAAGGACGTACTTATCAACAGCTTTTAAAACTCCACTGCTGGACATAGGCCTCTCCTTAGAAAGGAATTTTTGACCTACTATACCACGCGGGCCAAACGGGTTTGTATAAGGTTTGTTTCAAGTTTTCTCTCTCTTTGCAGTGCTGTTGTCCTGCGTAGTTGCCTCCCTTAGTCGGCTCTTACGACATCCACGGGATGAATATGGTGGTGACATTCCGTATTTCTAATCCGTCTCCACACTGACAGGAGGTTCTCATTCCACTGTTTTGTTTTTAATGTTTGTATTACGATTTCTACGTTAATTTTGGAATGATTTTCAATACTATTTTTATATTCGAAAAGGTATAGTTCTGAAGTTATAAAAGGCTCGATCGGAGTGATACCACGGCCTCTCAAGCAACCGGTGTTAAGAAGTTTTTAAAAGACTTCAAAATGGAGGAGTTTATCAATTCGGATGATTATATGTTTTTTTATGTATGTTCGGGCATAACTCCGTCATATTTAGACGGATTTTCAAACATGTTTTTTTTATTCGAAAGAGGTTTATCCCCATTTAAATTTCATATAGATCTGATAATGAGTTTCGGAGACAGACAACGTTGAAAAAATGAGAGCAAATCAACCGCTTCTGCTCCTAGGTTTTACTGCTCTTTGTTAGTATTGTTTGAAGTCGGTTCAACTTTAAAAACAAAAAGGATTCATTCTTGTATTTAATAAGAAAATGTGGGAAAGGAATATTGTTGCAGGGAAAGTCACGCCATCTTTCTTCAACAAAGCCAAAAATAATAAAAAGAAAATATATGACGAGGTAGTACGATCATTATCCTCAATAGGGCCCCTAGTTCCTCACTTACTAACTGCGGGCGTCGATGGGTAATGTTGGCGCAACGAAACAATTTAGTTCTCTAGCTTAAATTATAATGTCCAATGATTTCACAATGTAGATTATTACAAATAGACACACGACTATAGCTAAACGTATATCGCCAGGAACGCGTGACGGTTTCAATATGCGACCGCTCTGTCCGACTGCCACACAACAAGTGTTCATGTGCGCCATTCGGCCTTTAAACATTGACTCCGTCAAGCGCCGATAGGTGGCGCTGGCGTTTCGGATATTACGTAATTGCGACATATATGTATCTTTGTGATACATTAATTTAATGAATAGAAGCCCGTCTTAATATAAAACGTCTGATAACATTCAGTTCGTTTCTCAGCTCCTCAATATCATTGTTAATTTTCTCAACAGTATCATTCAAAAGAGTAATATTCATAGTCCACTCCTGCTGTTCCGGCTTCTCCTCCTTCCGAACCACTGCCTCATGTATCTGATCCAGTTTAAGATGGTACGCCATCGATCCTAACTCATCTTCCATCTGCTTCTTCTGCAGCTGAGCTTTTTCAAATATGGACTGTCTTAAATACTTCGGCAGTATCTTGGAGTAACCACATTTCGCCTCTGGTCTCAAAACTATTTTGTGCAAAATTTTCTTTCTCATCGGCAAACCTGAATTAAATTTACGAAATATCTTATGACAGACAACATCCTCCAGTGATGTTAAAAAGTCCACCTGCTTTTCCAGCCTCTTCTGATTTCCTATATCTGCTAGAGTGTTCACATCGTTCACTGCTACTCCTACCATCAAGTTCATGAAAACTATGGAAGCTAGGATAACGAAGGTGATAAATACTAGACGCAGTACTAATATTGATGCAGCAATGTCTTTGGCATGTTCTTTGTTGATCATGGACATGTAGTCATACTCAGATGTCATCATGACTAAGGTTTTCGTGATGGATGCCCATATACCCTCAAATGGCGGCTTCGCGCGAAATTGTATCATGAAGCAGAGGGAAAAGCCAATGATTAGGAACATGAATGTGAGCAGGATCTGGAACAGATATGAGAAATAATTTGCTATCAGCTGGCAAGAAATTTACACTATATGTTCTGTGTCTGAGTGTAAGTGTTCTATAATATGTATGTATTTAGCAATATTTAAGGATATTTTTATTGCTGATAAAAATATCCTTAAATCTGGTTACCTTAGTACAAACTTGAAGAATTTGGAATCAGACGTTAAAAACATTACATTTAGCCACAACAAATCATCATCATCATCATCACACAGTTATGTGTCCTGTATGGGAATCGAACCTCTGACGCGGCAGTCAGGATCACTAACCATTAAAGTAACAGGTGCGTTACTCCTGCTGTTCTTTGAAGATAACTTATTCCTCGCTTATCAGAGAGAAATTCACGGTTTTTTCAATGGCAGAAATAAAACCTACCTTAAATACTTTACTTGCGACCTTCCCAAACATCAGGACATAAAACCCCCAGTTTGGAAACCTGGATAGTAAGAACATGAATTCCAACCACGACAGGAGCAGTGCTATAGTCGCTATGAGACGCGTCCACTCTGCGGTTGACTCCGTCCCAGGCAAGATGTCTATTCTCTCCCAGGAGACGAAGCTGGGCAAGAATATTGAGAGACCAATTGCTCCGAACTTGACCCAGGTCTCCAGCAACAGGAAATATCTTCTATTGTTGATCTTTATGAAAATGATCTCCTGAAAAGTTATTGCACAATAGTAGTTTTATATGGTATAGGAAGGGAAAAGAGAAGACCTGTCACCTAATGGTAAGTGATTACCGCCGCTCATGGAAACCTGGCCTTTGAATCTTCCTCCTAGTATCAGGGGAAGGAAGGGCTCCTATGGGCTTCTTATGCTATGAAAAAGTAACTGCAATTTCGCTGTTACTTTCTTATTGAAACCTTCTTTCATAGGAGAGGCCTATGTTCAGCAGTGGACTATCATAGGCTGTTGATTTCTTATTGGAGGGCAAACCAATTATTTTTTAAAGACAACTTCCCCACTAGAAATATAATACTGTATCGCAGGGGGAATTATAAAAAAACATAAGAAACGGACACAAAGAACACCCATATTCAGAACAACAATTTGTGGATCACACAAAGTGGGTATCGAACCTACAACACTCAGCGTAGTAGGAAGCACATAGGTGACTTCTGCAACCACTAAGCCATCTGTGTACAGGACACTTTAGAAATTAGATCAGGAAAATGGCAGCAAATTAAAAGAAAATATAGATAAAAAGGAAAGACTGACAATTAGATTTAGGTTGAAATTGATTTCAAACATTTGTTTACACAGTCAGTTACAAGTGGAGTTAATAATAGTGTTCAAAACAAAAAGGAAGCTTACCTGCAAAGTTACCAGGCTAGCGGTAATATATATCATGTACTTCCACACGTCTGAACGTAAATAACCTGGAACTGGTTTAATTGTATAACTGTTGAAAGAGTAGTTCGTAGCATGAACCACATTCAGCTTATTTTTATCTTGATAGAAGAACACAGATACGACATACACATTCAGTGAAATAACGAACAACCCGAATAACGCTATTATTGCATAGAAGAACGGCACCAAAGCTCTCCACTTCAAGTACAGGAAACTTTCCACCAATGGATGATGAAGTAGCTTTCTCTGATCGTACCTATTTCCTGTATCAACTAGAGCCTTCAGCACTTTCATTTGCTTCCCGTCCGAAGACCTTGGCACCAAAATAGCATAATTAACTGTAACCTGGCATTCTTTATCCTGAAGATTATATATGTAAGAATCGAAAACCTCTTCCATGTACGCAGCTGGTTTGGATAAGTTAATCATGACCATTTCCACAGGAGTTTGTTTGATTTTGGGATGCCAACTCGGCTGAGACAGATCAGCACCTTTGTGAATGAGTAGAGAAATTATTTCTCTGTGCCCTCGAATACACGCTTCATGTAGAGGTAGCAAGCCCCTGCTATTTGGTTTATTGATAGTTTCTCCATCGAATTCGATAATCATTTTTGCTATTTGAAAGTGATTTTTTACTGCAGCGATATGCAAAACAGTCGTTAGTTCTTCTGATTGCCAAATTTCATCTTGGAATGGTACCAAATCGTTGAGTTTGTCACCTTTACTCAATAATATTCTGACACAGTCTGGATAATTGTTGATAACTGCATACGTTATTGGAGGACACCTATTTGCCGTCATTAACGTGGATATAATTCGGTTTTCGTGGTTTAGTAAGTATTCTAAGATGTCTGTGTATCCATAGCGAGCGGCGATATGTAAAACAGTTTGGTGATCAGGTAAAACAATGCTTAAAGATGCCCCATTGTCAATCAATATTTTTACTATTTCTAAGTTATTTTGCATGATGGCAACGAAAAGAGCCGTTTGGCCTTTCTGGTTGCGGTAGTCGATGGCGTATTTAGCAACGCTCAGTATATGTTGGAGAATGTGTATATCGCCCACAGCTGCTGCTGAGTGAATAGGGGAATCCCCATCATTTGCCTGCAAAATTGAGTTCATATTTAATTTGGCATCGGATTAGTAATCTATAGCTGAATTGTGGGAGACCTATTTATGTTTCTGCACATGTTGTCCTTCTGGACAGAAAACCAGTTTGGAGCAGTTCTATTGTTGTTTTTCAAATAATGAAGTTACTGGAAGCCATATCAAATTCAAATTCAAAATATCTATATTTCATAAAAAATAAATTTGAAATCGTCTTTTATGTAGACTCTTAAAGTCGTAGATCAACACACACAATAGCAACAATCTCTGTTTTGTCAAATAGTTAGGTTTTTGTTTAAATAAAAATCATGCTCACCTGACAAGGGGTTGAGCCTTATGAGAAGAAAGGGCAAACAAACTTATGGCAATATCCGGCCTCTCCCCCTAAGTGTTGGGTTAAAAGATGACAGCACGCTTGTGTCACTTGAGTTGTAGGAGTCCATGAGTGGCGGTAGTCACTTACCCAGATGACCCGTCTGTTCGTTTGTCCCCTATACTATAAAAAGAATCCGGACAATTGCGCGTCGGACTCGCCCGCCGAGGGTTCCGTACAAATGTGTAGGTACATATAACAAATAGTTCAAGAATCGAGTCTAGCAGTTTTTTTTTCAAACTTTTCCAGAAATTCAGTTTAAAAAGCTATTATTACTTTAATTATTGTGTTTTATGCGAGAAAATAAACCTCGCGTTGTATCTTTTTTATGTTTATTTATTTTAAACATAATGCACATGTTGTACAAAGGCAGACTTAATGCCATTAGGCATTCTCTCCCAGTCATGTAGATGCCTTCAGGTGATGTAGAAATATGATGCGGTAGGTGCAAAATAAAATATATACATATACACATATATAAACACACATACATACTTACATACCTACATAAATTTAATAAAATATTTAAATACTCAGAAGAAGATCGCGTACTTTTCTCTTGACTGCAAGGCGGTTTGTGGACATCCTGATTTCGGAACTTAGAAGTTTGATTTTTCACAGCGGCAAGGAACTACAGACCTGAATATTTGGTTTTAATTTCATCTCGATACCTCCACGCGTTACCGAGATGAAGGGTCCTGACAGACGGACGGACAACAAACCCTTAAGGGTTCCGTTTTTTTTCTTTGAAGGTACAGAACCCCAAAAAGCTTTTATGTTAAAACATACCTTGAAAAACGCTTTTTTACGGTAAAATTATTTTTCTTTTTGCACTTATCAAAAGCGTGACTGTGTTTTATTTTTTTACTATAATTTATTTTGAATTTTTTAGTCATTATTGACGATTAATATCTTATTAAAACAAAAAAGTAACAAGTTAGTTGATCACATATGCTCCAGCACACGCCTTAGTACGTGGCAAAAGACACTACCGTATTTTTACACGCTTTATATAAGCTTCACTTGTATGTTTGTAACCGACTCCTTTGGGCGTGAGTTTGACTAAACGGTCAGAATTCGTTCAAACTTTGTAGGTATATCGAGGACCGATGACAATACACTAATTAAAAAAAAAATTATAGTTTTGTGCGTTTTGGGTGCTTTTTACTATTGACAACAGGCACCCAACGCTTTTTTTCAAATTTATTTTCTATTTTTTAGTTTGGTTTTGAAAGCGTGTTTTTTAGTTTTTTAAATCTATTTTTTTTAGGTATGGAAAAGCCGTTATTCCTGAAGGTCCTGATCAGGATAATGGGACAAACTATTTAAATTATTGTATTCTCATCGGTCCTTGATAAGTGTGCAAAGTTTCAATATAATTCGACGTTTTAATGTGGGTCTAAAACACGTTCGAAGATTCCTTTACATATTTCTTTTTTTTTTTTTAATTTGTTCATGGCACAAGGTTACAGTTCATGTAAATACAGTAACAGTGAAGAAAACCACAGGTGGTTTATGTATCACTGCCATCACTCGCTTTGTATGTAGTACATTGCAGATGATTATTATTATTATAATTTTTCCTTTTATACATAATTTTATATTTATACATATATATATATATACACACATACATATATATATATATACATACACATACCTATACATACACACGTACACATACACACACATATACGTGTATATGCAGTCTGTAATAGTTTCACCTCATTCCTCTATAAGGTAAACTTTTTTGAGAAGCGTTTTACATTTTTACATTACATTTATACGAGTACATACCAAACTAATGAAAGCGTGTTAAAAATCTGACGTACAGGCTTTAATTTAGTTTGGGATCAGGTCTGACATTTGTTGACCTTTACAGGGCCAGCCATTTCAAATAATTATGTTAGTTTTTTGACATAACTTTTTTAAATCTAAATTATGAAAATTGGCATTCTAGTAAAAAATAGGGTTTGTTTTAAAATGTAATGAAAATCATCATCATCCACAGCCTTTACTAGTCCACTGCTAGAAATAGGCCTCTCCATAGAAAGGAGGTTTTGGCCTACTATACCACGCTGGCCAGACGGGTTGGTATAGGGTTTGTGTCAAGTTTTCCTTCTCTTTGCAGTGCTGTTGCCCTGCGTAGTTTGCTCCCTTAGTCGGCTCTTACGACATCCACGGGATGAATTGGGGTGTTGACAATTTGTATTCTTAATCCGTCACCACACGGACACTGTAATGAAAATAACAACTACTAATAATACAATTTTCTAGAAAAATCACATGCTTCATTTTACTTTCAGCGCCTATCAAACAAACACTGAATAATTTAAAATCTAAAATACATATTTTTTTTTCTTGAATGTAGTAATAATAATTAGACGATGTAGTATCCAAATATGGTAAAAACTGAATTTCGTATTTTTTTCAAAATGTGAATAATGTCTATTCGACGATCATGACGAGATGGCCGTGTGGGAGATGTGTTATTGTTATAAGTTGTGAGATTTGTTGTTTTAATAAGTTATTGTCATTAATTATTTACCTTCATAAAAACACTGGCCCCAGCGCCCAGAGCGATGCAGACACCATCCGTCCAATTGGTCCTCACAGCTGCATGGAGGACGGTCTGGCCCATATCATCTTTGGCGTCCACTGTCGCCAAGTATGGATCTTGGTCGTTGTATTCATAGTTTGCCAAAAACTGCAAGCATTTACATTATATATTAGATATTAACTCAATGTTATGAACTAGCACTTCTCTAAGGCGTCCTAGCATTACTGTAGTATTTCGTTAAGCCGTACAATCGGCTAAGTGTTTTTTGAATCCCTCAGCAATGGAAGACACCCTATATCCTCTTTGGTGGATAGCCATCATTTGGCATATCCGGGTCAGTTTTTTTTTATGTTAGAGGGGGCAGACGAGCAGACGGGTCACCTGATGGAAAGTGACTATCACCGCCCATGAACAGTTCCACCGAAATGGTACACGGCCTCACTTTCTGCTGAGCTGAGTATTGTAGGTTCGATCCCCACATGGGACAACACTTTGTGTGACTCACAAATTGTAGTCCGAGCCTTCTTTGTGTTTGTTTCATAAATATTTGTAAAGTCCGCGGCGGCACGTGATATATTCGTACACAGGGAGCTGACTTTTTTTAAAAAGGAAAAAGAAAAAGCCGTGTGGTGTCGTGGGACACCCGATAGGAACGAAGTTGAGACGATCGAGTAAAACTGATTCGACACGATTTTAATTACAACGCCATCTATGAAAGCGGCTATTACCTACATATTTTTCAGTTGGTTTCTAATTAAAACAATTTATACATTGTTAAATCTCCTTGAGAAATGATGTCGAATACAATATTTTTTGCTCAACCTAAGAACATAAATTTTAATTTTACTGAGATGAAAAGTAATGATTTCCTATCTATTCGATAGATGGCGCTGAATTACTGACAAGTGACAATTCAAAATAAAAAGTGTCGTTACAACTTTTCGTGAGGTTTTTTCCGTCTAGCCCCCTTTCACAACGCGCGATATGGAACTTCGTTCCAATACTGACTTATTATATAAATACTATTGACAATATCTACATAAATTAGAAGTTATATTAAGGTGCATAATCAATAACCTGTAATAGTTCTTTGAGGCGCTTTTCCACACAAACGTGCAATGCTGTGAGGCCATTTTCGTTAAGACAAATAGGCGAGGCACCAGCGTTTAGCAGTTCTTCAATGGCTTCTTTGCTTTCCAACTCCACAGCAGTATGCAGAGGAGAGTTCACGTTGTTGAGGCAGTTCCCCAGTGTACTGCAGAACTTCCCACTAGCTGCTAGAAGCATTCTTATGGTTTCTTTGAAGCTAAAAGAGAATTTTGAGAATTGAGAAATTTCAAAGATACTTTTTTAAAAGATTTTTTTTCCCGTAGAGTGGCCCAAAATCGATCTAAGTGGAGATGCAATGGAAGAGGCCTATGCCTAGCAGTGGACTGCGATAGGCTGATGATGATGATGATGATAATGACGTCGCTTTTAGGCACTTGACTTTTTAGGTTTTGGGCACAAATGCGGCGGCTCGACCGGAGTAATCCTACGGCCTCACATAATATACACAGAGTGAGTGAGGTTACTGTAGTCCCAACTACTTGGTTACTGAGAACCCAAAGCATTTAATGCTCTGTCTGTATTCTTAATCTGTCACCTAAGAGAAAACTTACGCATACTCACGCTAATATCATATAAGATGTTAGCAGAGGCGTGCTAAACGAACATACTTTGAGGACAAATTTTTAAATTGCAGGTGTACCTGGGTGGAAGTAGTCACTTACCACCAGGGGCGGGTCCCCTGGTGGTAAGTGACTACTTCCACCTCTCCTTCTCTGCTCGTTTGTCTCACTACCATGACAAAAAAAACAGTGGCACTCCGGGTGTGCTGACAGAAGTAAAAAAAATATGATTATAACAAGTTTTTTTTGACGTGACAACGTTTTATAATTCGATGGAGCCGGCTGCACGCACGAAAAAACATGACGCATGCGGCGTTACCTCGCTCTGAGGCGTTCCATTTAAGGCTTGAAGTGCAAGCGAGAGCGCGGAACGAGTGACAAAGAGGCACAATCGGCCTCCGCGTTCGGCAGCGTTCGACATCTGTCTCTCTCCTACTTGAGTGAGCGATGCGTCCGCGTGGACAGCTGCTACTCGTATACAATAATACATTTTTGAAAAATGCAACCATTCCATCAGTATTTTCTTATGACGTTGTCACGTTCAACTATCGTCAGTAAACCGACTTTACAGACAACCGATTTTTTTTTGTTTTATTTCGATTCCGACGTGAATATATAACAATGTTGTACGTATGTACACGATATATGTTTATATTTTATATAGTATTATTATATTATATATATTATCAACTAGCTGACCCGCGCAACTTCATCTGCGTCTCTCAATAGTAATAAATTTTCTCCGTTTTTGAAACATTTTTCATTGGTGCTCCGCTCCTATTGGTCTTAGCGTGATGATATATAGCCTATAGCCTTCCTCAATAAATGGGCTATCTAACACTGAAAGAATTTTTCAAATCGGACCAGTAGTTCCTGAGATTAGCGCGTTCAAACAAACAAACAAACAAACAAACTCTTCAGCTTTATAATATTAGTATAGATGTATTTCAACCCAAACTCAACTCTCGTGTAAACGGAGCCAATATATTATGTAGATACTTATATATAGATGTGTCGGTAACGGTCACAGTGTCGCGAGTTCAACGGTTTTCCCATCTCAAAAAATACATTCTTTTGTTTGTTGTTCAAAAACGCCTAAAGCGTCTAAGGAAGTAATCATTTCAAAAAACTTGAAAAAGAAGAACGATATAACGTAAAGAGACGAATATAGAAAGAGTTACGTATATCATATTTATCCATGTGGTGATGGATTAGGAATACGGAGTGTCACCACCCATATTCATTCCGTGGGTGTCGTAAGAGCTGACTAAGGGACAAACTACGAAGGACAACAGCACTGCAAAGAGAAAGAAACCTGGAACAAACCTTATACCAACCCGTCAGGCCAGCGTGGTATACTATACCACGCTGGCCTGATGAGGCCAAAATCTCCTTTCTCGGAAGAGGCCTACGTCCAGCAGTGGACTATTAAAGGCTGTTGATGTGATCTGATGATACAATATTTATCTGACTCACTCGTGGGCATCAATATTGTGTCTTGAATAGTGTGCTGACCCCACTACATCAAGCGGGGTTCTCGCAATAAGATCACGGGCGCAGGGGTCGGCTCCAGCAGCGAGGAGCAGCTGGACACAGGTGTACTGAGCACGAGCGCTTGCTGAGTGCAGAGCTGTCCAGCCCGGCGTGAAACGCGGTAGCTGAACAATAACATTAGTATAAATCCAACGCCATCTAGCGAAATGAATCTGCATTACATAGGGACTAGTGATCTTAAATCACACAATAAAAGCATTTGGAATACTGTTAATATTCAATATCGACTATTACCAGTTTCAAGGGTTCAATTTTTTCTTTTTTGATAGAGAGGCAAACGAGCAGACGGTTAACCTGATGGGAAGTGATTACCGGCGCCCATGAACGTCTGCAACTCAGGAGTCACAAGGAGTACGCTCTTAAATGGTTTAAAATAAACTTTTGAGGAGAAGGGAGGTTGGACATTTTTTGGCGTGCCAATCTGCGCTTGAAAAAGGAGAGACTCGCTTAAAGCTTTTTTTAAAACATCCGGACTCTTAGCGTCTGACTGCAATAGCGCGAGCAGCATCTTAAAGAGTCTATTAAGGCGACATCCAAGCACACATGGACTTCGTTTCCTCGTAGCACGCTATTATCGTAGTTGGAGGAGAAACTCGCACACTCAGGGAGGAGGGATTGATCTTAGAGAACCTCACTTATACCTTGAAATAATAATGAAAGAATTGTTTGACAGCAGTTTTCTCTGAGGCAGTGCCATGACTACAGTCGAGCCGGTTCATTTGTGACTGCATATGGCTCTACCATGGTAGATCTATAAATAGAGAGAACTCCTTACGTTTTCTTTCTGACGTCTGCAGTTGTGTTCCATGCTGTCGAGCCAAGAGTTCGGCAGAAAATCCAACGTGCCAATGTTGCAAGGTGTGTTCGTCAGACGATGTGTCACAGAGCTGTATTTTTTTATTTCCTTCTCAGTTTCTGGACATATTCCAACTGCGACTTTGTTTTGTAGATCTGTAATTTTTTTGGAAATAATCACCACGCGATCTTTAGATATTATTGACTACATATACACACCATGAGGTGACCCGTCTAACACACACTCAATCACACACGCACGCACACACTCGTACACGCACGCGCACAATTTGATGGCAGATGCAACTCCCTTTAAACATTCAGTATACCTGTTTAAAGGGAGTTGCATCTGGCATCAAACTGTAAAGCAGCGGGCAGAAAAATGATATTTCTGTAGCATGACACCCATGGGATGAATAAGGGGTAGTGACACTCCGAGTTCCTTTCTAGGGTATACCTGGTTCCCCGGCTATTAGTACCCGAGACGGCGTGCGGTTTCAGTCGGTTCGAGTCCGACATGCCACCGATAGGTGGTATCCGAGGGGATTTCGGCAAGGAAAAAAATAAAAAATAGGGGTAGTGACACTTCGTATTCTTAATCCGTCTCCAAGCGGATTATCTGGTACAATAAAGAATTTGTTTAAAAAAAACATACCTTCTGGTAAATCCAGCAAAATAGCAATTTGCCTGGGATTACCAGCCCACGCAGCCAAATGAAGAGGCGTCCGGCCAATCTTATCCGTTCTGAAGCTGTGGGCTTTTGCCTCGATCAGCAATGATAAGGAATTGTTGTCCATCATGGCAGCGACGTGGCAGGCCGACACATGGTTGAGACGACATGTTGCATTCGGATCAGCCTCCAGCGCCAGTAATCTGTATTATATTAAGCGACTTCGACTTTTTGACAACGTCTTATAATTCGATGGAGCCGGCTGCACGCACGAAAAAACATTATTCATGCGGCATTACCTCGCTCTGAGGCGTTCCATTTAAGGCGTGAAGTGCAAGCGAGAGCGCGGAACGAGTGACAAAGAGGCACAATCGGCCTACGCCTTCGGCAGCGTTCGATATCTGTCTCTCTCCTACTTGAGTGAGCGATGCGTCCGCGTGGGCAGCTGCTACTCGTATACAATAATACATTTTTGAAAAATGCAACCATTCCATCAGTATTTTCTTATGACGTTGTCACGTTCAACTATCGTCAGTAAACCCACTTTACAGACAACCGATTTTTATTTTTATATTTATTTTCTTAGAACTCCGTCCTTTATTAACTGATTTCGAAAAATTCTTGTTTTATTTGAAAGAGTATACCCGTTTAGTCCCATTTAAATTTGTGGGAAAAAGTCCACCCCTAATGGTGGAAAATTAAGAAATCCATACTATCTACTACTATTATCCATACTGTCTGTTATCTCTTCAGGCTTAAACCGCTGAACCGATTTACATGAAATTTGGCATAGAGATAGTTTGAGACTCGGCACTGGACACAAAATAGTTCTTATCCCTGAAATCATCCTTTAAAGGTGCGGAAAGGGGGGTGGAAATCAATAAGTGCTGAACCAATTCAGATGAAATTTGGTATTTAGATAGTTTGATTCTTGATAAAGAACAGCGATAACCGACATGCACGCTGGGGAAAACCTAGTGACTATATATTACAGTTAAGCAACCCCTCTGTTGCTTTCATCAAGTGAGCGACGTAACCAGACCCTAACCCCCTCTAGGGGTGTGGGCACACAAAGAATGGTAACGCACTTGTATCTCTTGAGTTGCAGATTTCCATGAGCGGCGGTAATCACTTACCATCAGGAACCCAGTCTGCTCGTTCGTCCCCCTATTCTATAAAAAGACCATTCAGGTGGCTTACCTGGCTACTTCCTGTGTATCACCGTTTTCAACAGCTTCCAGAAGTCGGGTGTTCAGTTTCCCTATACGATAAATTCCTTTCGGGAATGTCCTCGGCTGCGAAATCTCTGACCAGCCGTGTGAGTTATTGTATACCCCTTGAGCTCTCTTCTCGTAGGAGAAGTAAATAGATTCATTTTGATCGACCGACTTAGTGGAGTTTATTATCATCCTGTGAACAGTGGTGATTATCACTTTATCACAAATTGGCAGGCTCGACGGAGTGATGCCACAGCCTCACAGAAAACTGGAGTTAAATAAACGTCCACCCCATATTCTAGGGCGTAGAACAGTAAAAGGACGGCAACCATAGAAATTGTAATAATAACATCTTATAAGTGTCTTATTATTACGATTTCTGTGACGGCAACTTACTGGCGGCGGTCCGCGGCAGTCCTTTATTCTCATAACAATTAAATTATCAAAATATTATATTCGCAAACAAATACATTCGTTAATTATTTAATTTTCTCATAATATTAGAATTACAATAAAACTCAGTAAAAATTAAATTATATTTTAACATCAAAAATTAAAAGATGGTATATGACTCAATAATTTATAGAAGGTGATTTAACGAAACTAACTTACTAAACATTTTCACACATCACATCACATCAACAGCCTATGATAGTCCACTACTGGACATAGGCCTCTCCTTAGAAAGGAGGTTTAAAACTATCATATTTAAGTATTTTACTAATAAAGTAAAAGATAAATCAAAGTTTTTAATTTTTATTAGGGTTCCGTAACCTCAAAAGGTAAAAAGAAAGAGATCCCTTATAAGATCACTTTCTTGTCCGTCTGTTCGTGTGTCACATAAAAATCAAGGTCCTGAGTCAACACGATAAAAAGATATAGGCAAATTTCGATATTCGCGAAAACTTGTAAGTACCAAAATTTACCTTAATTTTCAACTTTTTTTATTTTTCAGAATTTTCTCTTGACTTGTGCTGTAAGACCTTGCTTTTAACCAAAATTGACAATTCTAGGTCAACCGGAAGTACCCTATAGGTTTTGGGTCGAAAACCTATATGGTAGTTGCCGCTAGAATTACGAAAGGCAAAAGAAACGTCTTAAAGCACAAATAAAGGGATAATTCCAAATAATAAAAAACAATGAAAATTAAGATAAATTTTGATACTTACAATTGTTCGCGAAAATGTACGTAAAACCTGGGTAGGTATGGAACCCTCGGCGCACGAGTTTCACTCGTACCTGATCGTTTTTTTTACCAATGTGATTTTGTTTGATTAACAGTCTGTGGAGGACATGTACAAGACGCTGCACTGGAATGGGCGTGGCATAAATATAAATGATCTCTCACTTTTACAGACGACATCGTCATCATGGCAGAGACGTTGCAGGACCTACAGCAGATGCTGAATGACCTAGCTAACACTTCTGTACGCATCGGCCTACGGATGAACTTGGATAAAACCAAGGTCATGTTCAACGAACATGTACTACCGGAACCTATTGCAATACACGGTGCCGTTCTCGAAGTTGTTCAAAATTATGTGTACCTCGGGCAGACATTGCAGTTAGGTAGAAACAACTTCGAGGACGAGGTGAACAGAAGAATTCAGTTGGGTTGGGCAGCGTTTGGGAAGCTACGTCGAGTCTTCTCATCGTCGATCCCACAGTGCCTAGAGACAAAAGTCTTTAATGAGTGCGTCCTACCCGTCATGACATACAGAGCCAAAACGTGGACACTTACGGAACAACTGGTCCACAAGTTCAAAGTCGCTCAACGTGCTATGGAAAGGGCTATGCTCGGCGTTTCTCTAAGGGATCGCATCATTAATGAGGTGATCCGGCAGAGAATCAAGGTCACCGACATAGCCTACCGGATCAGCAAGCTGAAGTGGCAGTGGGCTGGCCATATTAGCCGCAGAACCGACAACCGTTGGGGAAAACGAGTTCTTGAGTGGAGACCGCGTCTCGGTAAACGTAGTGTAGGACGCCCACAGGCCAGGTGGAGTGACGATTTGCGCAAGATGGCTGGCAAGAGCTGGATGCGAGAAGCTCAAAATCGATCTAAGTGGCGTGCAATGGGAGAGGCCTATGTAAAGCAGTGGACTGCGATAGGCTGATGATGAAACAGTCTGTTCAGTTACCATCAGATAAGCCGTCCACTTATTCGCCCCCTTTTCTGCCAAAAGAATGCCTTAAAACTAAAACAGTGAACACATACCTTGTCTCCTGTTTTGGGTCTAAGCTCTTTGACTTAGCTGCATGACGTCTGCCGCTGCGTTTTCGACGTACGACCTCCGTTTCTTCAGGATTGATACTTTTCTTAGCTCTTTCTAAATCTGTGTGAAATAAAGAGTTATTTGAAGAACTCTGTGGCGCATTCCACTACAAAATCCGTGGTCTCAGGATCAATTTCCAGTTATTATGATACTATTACATACACACATCACCTGGGCCTCAATTCTGCTATATTATGCTGATTATATATTTTAAAAATAAATAAATCGTTTCCTTAAAAAAAAGTAATATATTTTCAAATTAAGGAAATTATTTATTTATTTTTTCAAATATGGCAATCTTTTTGATATCACCACTGATGAGCCACTGCCATTCCATAGCCACTGTAAAGACACTGAGTTAGTGTAGACTACCGATATTTATACCGATGCCAATGGCCACTCGATGGCATCTCAATAGCGTGTCAGTGGTATGACAGTGGCTTGGTGTGAACATAAAATAGCAGAATTGAGGCCGTGAAGGTTGACTGGGAGAGAATGCCTAATGGTATTAAGTCCGCTTGTACATGTGCATTAGGTTTTAAATAAATAAATACTACAGCTGGTAACATTTCAAGTTTGTAGCTCCAGCGGTTTAAGTTCTTCGTTGATGTCAGTCAGGTGATCAGTCAGAACAAGTAGTTAGGTATTGGTGGAGGTTGAACAGTCCATTATATGTTAACTAGCTGACCCGGAAAACGTTGTTTTGCCATATACATTATTTCTAGGGAATATTGAAAAAAAAAAAAAAAAAAAAAAAAAAAAAATTTAGGGGTCACCCTTGCCATGTCGGGCACCAGGGCCTTCCTTTCTAGGGTATACCTGGTTCCCCGGCTATTAGTACCCCTACTACTACTACTACCCCTACCCCTACCCTATTAGTACCCAGCTATTAGAAGGCGTGCGGTTTTAGTCGGTTCGAGTCCGACATGCCACCGACAGGTGGTATCCGAGGGGATATCCGCACGGGAAAAAAAAAAAAAAAAAAAAAAAAAAAAAAAAAAAAAAAAAAAAAAGGGGTCACCCTTGCCATGCACACAAAATTTTATAAAAATCGGTCCAGCCGTTTCAGAGGAGTAAGGTAACTAACATTGTGACACCATAATTTATATATAAGACTAGCTGACCCGGCAAACGTTGTTTTGCCATATACATTATTTCAATCTTTTTTCTCAAAAAAATAAAATTAGGGGTATGAAAAATAGATGTTGGCCGATTCTCAGACCTACCCGATATACACACAAAATTTCACGAAAATCGGTCGAGACGTTTCGGAGGAGTTCAACTTCTAACACCGTGACACGAGAATTTTATATATTAGATTATATGTTAAGGAGGTGAGATAATTTAATAAAAATAAACAGCAGGTTTCTGCAGTTCTAGAAGAAGTTCGCAAGAGAAAGGATACTATTGCCACTCCCTCGCACTCCTGGATGGCTTGGCTTGGTGAAAGACCTGTTGGTCTAGTCAAGTAGTTAATCCTGACTGGTCAGATTTTTATTTTAATCAAACGACCCCTGGGGTCCTGAACACGATCATTTGTTATGTATACGGGTGTAATTTATAAATAGCTGGTACCCGCGACTTCGCGAATTTGAAAAGCCCTGCCCTGGGCATTTTATATGGTTTTTCTGAGAGGAAAATAGCCTAAGTTACTCCTTATATAGACAGCTACCTGGTAGTAAAATATTATCAAAATCGGTAGTGCCGTTTTGAAGATTACCCGGAACAAACAGACAGACAAAAAGAAATATAAACTAGTTTTCAGGCATAGGTCTTTCTTTCTTTTCTTTTTTTTTTTAAAAAGACAGCTCCCGCATTAGGAATACATTCCTGTGTCGCCGAGGACTTTACAAACATACATGAAACGGACACAAAGAACACCCAGACTCAGAACAACAATTTGTGGATCACACAAAGTGTTGTCCCATGTGGGGTTTGAACCCACAACACTCTGCGTAGTAGGAAGCGGCGAGGTGACCGCTTAAACCACTACGCCATCCGTGCAGTCAAAAGTATCGTGCAAATAACCATGTTAGCATGAAAAAAAAAACAAATATTTTGACATTACAAACAGACATCAACATCTGCCTAATATTATCCCAATTTTGTTTGGGGTCGGCGCAGTAAGTATGATTTTTCTATTCTACTCAATCATCCGTCATCTCACTATTTACTCCCTTCCTAGCCATATCCTCACTTACACAATCTATCCACCTTTTTTGACCTTCTTTCTTTCTCTTGTCATTCCAACTCTAATACCTAACACTTTCCTCGTCACACTTTCCTCATCCCTCCGCATGACATGTCCATACCAAGATAACCTATTACTTCCTAACTTTTCATGCAGAGGGCGCTACTTTACATTACAAACAGACACTTCAATTTTATTTATTTGTATAGATATTTATTTTATAACTTTTTGCACAAGTATATGCATCGACGGACTTAATGCCTAAGGCATTCTCTGCCAGTCGACCGATTGGGCGAAGCTGAGAAAGAAAGAGATAGGTGCATTTATGGGGGGTAATAAATAATAGAGGTTTTCTTAAATACCAACTATCTTAGAATTTGGTGTGTACCTCTGAATACCACACACATACATATTTACATACACACATAAATATATAAACGTACATACACATACACACACATATTTAGTGATAATTTTAAGTGTGTTCATCGCGACACAGGATATATTCCTAACTAGCTGAGCCCCGCGGTGTTACCCGCGTTTGTTGTTATAACCGCGGGCAACGCCGCGGGGCGAAGCTAGTCTAAAAAAGTAGCCTAAGTTACTCCTTATGTCATCAGCTATCTGCCAGTGAAAGTCCTGTCGAAATCGGTCCAGCCGTTCCAGAGATTACCCGGAACAGACAGACAGACAAAAATTGTAAAAAATGTTATTTGGGCATATGTAACGTGTAAACATACATATGCATTTAGTAAAACGCGGTTATTTTAATATTACAAACAGACACTCCAATTTTATTTGTTTGTATAGATGGCGGCGTTGTATTAAAAAAAAAAAGAAAGGAACGATTACCTGTGGTGTCGTTAATGTACCACGAAACAGCTTTTTTTCTATTGTCACTTTTCTCGTCCATTTTAAATGTTCACTAGACTCGTCCGCAATCGTTTTTGAACAATAAATTACTGAATCATAATATTATTTAGTTATTGTAAACATTACATTAGTTAAGGAACCTAATAGCACGGTACTTATTATAATTGTACCGTGCTAATAGGTAACTAGTCTCGCACTTCTTGTAATGTTTTCCCTATATTTATTTATCGGTTCTTGCTCAAGATGATTCATTCAAAATAATTGCAATTATTTACTGGTTAAATAAATCGTCATTTCTATTGTTACATACTGAGATATGTATTAACTAGCTGAGACCCGCGGTGTTACCCGCGTTTGTTGTTATGACCGCGGGCAACGCCACGGGGCGAAGCTAGTCTAAAAAAAGTAGCCTACGTTACTCCTTATGTCATCAGCTATCTGCCAGTGAAAGTCCCGTCGAAATCGGTCCAGCCGTTCCAGAGATTACCCGGAACAAACATACAGACAGACAAAAATTGTAAAAAATGTTATTTTGGCATATGTACCGTGTAAAAATACATATGCATTTAGTAAAAAGCGGTGATTTTAATATTACAAACAGACACTCCAATTTTATTTATTTGTATAGATATAGACTAGCGATCAGCTCCGGCTTTGTACGGGTGCAATGTAGATACTACTAATATGGTGTCAGTGTCTAATTAATTAAACTATTATTACTTCTAAATCGGTTTACACATAAATTTAGTTTATTTTTAAGTAGTTTAAGTGGTCGCCACGCCACTTACTACTACGCTGAGTGTTGTGGGTCCGATCCCCACATGGGACGACACTTTGTGTGATCCACAAATTGTTGTTCTGAGTCTGGATGTTCTTTGTGTCCGTTTCATGTATGTTTGTGAAGTCCCCCGCGACACAGGACATGTTCCTAGTGCGGGAGTTGTCTTTGTTAAATAAAAACACTTCGTTCCAATAACTAAAAATAATACTGATACTTATTTACAGAATTGTTTTATGGTTATATATACTAGCTTGTGCCTGTGACTTCGTTCGCGTGGTGGTCATCATTTTTGATAGAGAATATAATTACATTGAGAGTTTGGAGTTTCAAGGTTTTACCGTGGGAGAGCTCAACCGGAGTGATACCAGGGCCTCACAGAAAACCGGTGTTAAGCAATTCTTTTATTGCCTTTCACTGAGTGAGTGAGGTTACCGGTGCCCAAATCCCTCCTCCCGCTGACTCGAGCGGGAGGCACTCCAAGGGCAGCAACGCACTTGTGACTTTTGAGTTGCAGGTGTCCATGGGCGGCGGTAGTTGCTTACCATCAGGTGACCCGTCTGCTCGTTTGCTCCCTTATACCATAAAAAAAGTATTGTATATTTTAATAACTTTACTTTTACCAATATCTGTCAGTAAAATATTTTGACAATAGTTGAGATCTAGCACCCCTGTAGTTTTCTAGAGAATTATTTCGTTCTTGTTAGTTCTGCTAGCTACAAAAGCGTTTTTTTATAGTTTTTAACCGACTTCAAAAAAAGGAGGAGGTTCTCAATTCGACCAGATTTTTTTTTTTTTATGTTTGTTACCTCATAACTTTTGACTAGGTGAACCGATTTTGATGATTCTCTTTTTATTGGCAAGCTGGTGCTTCCCGTGTGGTCCCATTTCAATTTGGTCTAGTTCTGACCATGGAATCCATGAGAAAACCATTAAAGTCGGTTTTTTTTGTTAAAATTTTACTTGTGTAATGTGTGCACATATTGTCTGAATTTTGTTTAAACTAAAATTTATTTTATAGATATAGATAATGGAGTATCTTCTTACGCTTACTTCTAAGCTTGGATGTTTCTACAGTAGTTCATTCGCTTTAAGTTTAGATTGTTTCGTGTACGCCCAAAGAAATACGGTTGGTTGGTTACCTGTTGGTCTAGTGGTTAGTGACCCTGACTGCTAAGCCGGAGGTCGTGGGTTCGATTCCCACCCAGGACAAATATTGGTGTAATGAGCACGGTCGTTCGTTCTGTTTCTGGGCGTAATTTATCTATAATATGTATGTATTTAGAAATATATAAGTATGTTTATCAGCAGTCTGGTTACCATAGGCATGACGGCCGTGTGAGGGTATTATTATAAATGCTTCTACACTATTTTTTTTTTTTTTTTTAAAAAAGACAACTCCCGTATTAGGAATAAATCCTGTGTCGCGGGGGACTTTACAAACATACATGAAACGGACACAAAGAACACCCAGACTCAGAACAACAATTTGTGGATCACACAAAGTGTCGCCCCCTGTGTGGTGTGTGAACCCACAACACTCGGCGTAGTAGGAAGCGGCGTGGCGACCGCTCAAACCACTACGCCATCCGAGCAGTCGTTAAGGAATGTTTAGAGTCTAGACACGTATATTCATTTTATATTGTTATCCCTTCGTCTATATTATACCTTTAAAAAATTGTAAGTCCAAAATGGGCTGATTTATGTTACAATAATCTTATGTAATTAGAACAACTGTATCTACTCAATCAAAACAACGAAGAATGCTTTACTTTACCAAGCAAGTAGTGACGTATACAGAGCGATCACGCCTTACACCCTTGCCAATAATCCTGACCAAGCTTCCTCCTTCTTTTCCTATACATAAAACTGTCATCTCACCTACCATTTCAACTCGGTACAGTGAAATTAGTCTCGAGAAATTTTTGCATATGTCACTACATATGTGTGTATATTACTCAGATCTTAGAGCGCGTTTCCACTATATCGTTCTGGCCTATACAAAAATGTTTCGATATCCTAACATTACCATTTAATTTTATACTTATCCCTAGCAACACTCTGATTTTTGTTTTCAATAAAAACAAGTTTATTTTAAAGAAAAAGGTTTTGACTTTATAAAAAAAAAGGTGTGGGTGCGATTCACACACGATAGAAGTGAAACTTCAAAGAGGAGAGACCGATATTTAAATATTTTTTTTTCCTTTCGTCTAGGTTTTTAAAACTCCGGGGGTCTACGGGGGGTCAACATTTTTGTTATTTTTGGCCTAGGACGCACCGTTTCCGAGATATTTCAATCTAAAGCAAAAAATCGTCACTTGATAGTGGAAAGTGGAAACACGCACAAAACCAGAATAAACCAGTTTACGCTGTCCGTACCATACACTACTACAAACGCAAAAATTTCTCCAAGCTAATTTACCTGTACGCAGATGGTCCCCTCAAACGTCACTGCCTCGGTGGTGCAGTGGAAGTGAGTGCGACCGCTGTGCTGAGGCCTCGGGTACGATTCCCGACCAAATATTTGAATGATCTGCAAATATTTGTCTGAGTTTGAGTGTTGTCTATGTATAAAGTGTATGTATTTACAAAAAAAAAGTATATAAGTATTCTATCAGTCAATCTAGTTTTTGTAGTTCAAGCTTTGCGTTGTTTGAAACTAGATGGCGTTGTGTGTGAGATGTCCAAAATATTTATTTATTTACTAGCTGTCCCGGTAAACGTTGTTTTGCCATATACATTATTTCTAGGAAATATTGAAAAAATAATGATTTAGGGGTAATTTAGAGTATGAAAAATAGATGTTGGCCGATTCTTAGACCTACACGATATGCACACAAAATTTCATAAAAATTTCGGAGAAGTATGGCAACTAACATTATGACACAAGAATTTTCAAAGAAACCTTTCAAATGACGGGCTCTTCCTGCCTTCCTGCTACACACTGCCGCTCCGTTTCACGAAATCATTCTCACAGATCACAGGAAACCGTGAGAAAATATGTTAACATCCAAAACACATTCACTACAAAGACAAAACCGATTACTCTGTCTCGTTTTTGCTTGGTAAATTTTATATATCACGTCTCACTCTAACATTGTAATGACGTTTCACGGTTCTGTCTTCTCTTTGGTAGCTGTCAGAACCTGTCAAAATTGACATACATTTTAGGAGTAGATACTTAAAAGCTATTACGATGATGGAGCCACTAAACTAAAGGAAGAGAATGAAAATTATTTAGAAAAAAATATTAGCAAACTTCTTTTTCAATCATAGGCCGTCTTCATCCACTGGTGCTGGCCCTCGGTCCTTTTGCTGTCCTGTCTCGTGAGCCAGTGATGTCGGCGGCCCGTCTATCTAGATCAATTGTAAGTCTCTTTAATCAACAAGCTAAGGAGTTAATTTGTTTGGTCTCCACCGGAGAGATGCCACGACCTAGCAGAAAACTATAATTTAGTTTAGTTATTTCCACTGAGTGAATGAGAATACCACCTAAACTCCCTCTTATTCTGGGCACTCCACACCGAGTGAGTAATTCTGGGTGTAGAGCACTCAAACGGGGGGAACGCTTGCTGCTGACTCTTGAGTCACAGATGTCAGTATAATCATTTACACGTAATACCATGAAAAATTTTCCTGTTTTATGACTTGTTGAGAGTGTACTGTCTCTGTTTTTAACAAACAGGCCAATCCTCGTAACAAATATTCGGTCACAGTTCAGTTCCGATCAACTTTCGATCTTGCAACTGTCATAAAAGGTATTTTCGTAGTAAAAAAGTAAAGTATTACTAAGACTATAACCCGGCAATCTCGTGCGCGACCGTCCCGCGGGGTGACAGACAGTGGCGGGGGCGAGGTAGCGCGTCATTGTGGAGGAGAAGTGTGCCTATCGCATTTCCCTTGCCCGCTACACCACTCGCTACCCGCTGACATCTTGAGTACCTCGTCCCCGCCACCGTCTGTCACCCCGCAGAACGGTCGCGCACGACGTTGATGGACTATAGCAGATTACCGATCCAACTTTTGGTTACAATACGATATACTCGGCATCATGTTACAGTCAAGGTTGAATGTTTATACATTTTATGATATTTGTGAGATCCAAAGTGTATCGGAACAGAATTTCGGATGATTTTTTATTACGAAATTTGGTCTTTAGTATCTATTTCGATGCCTTATCCATTACCATTACTATAATTTATTTCTTTTTTAAACAGAACTTTACATGGAGCTGCGAAAATGAGACAGCAACAACACTAGAGCCCAAACTTGGCGCTGAGAAAGAGGAGGACTCGCGAGCTCAGACCGAGCGGCTGCTACACAGAAGTAACGGCATCATCTGTCAGTCGACTTACATTGTTCTAGTGGTCGTATTCGCTTTCTGCACAATGGCCTTCACATTCTGTTGTTTTTATTTTTTAATTGGACTTTAAACTTTTTTGTCTTTTTTTAACATTAGAAAAAAACCTTCCATTTTCGTGTAGGAACCTTCTGGTCTGGTGGTTAATGACCCTGACTGACGGAGGTCGTGGGTTATCCAGGACAAATAATTGTGTGATAAGCACGAATATTTGTTCTGTGTCTGGGTCTCATTATTTATCTTTAACTAGCCATTCGCACTATCTTCGCACGGGTTTAATGTAGAAACTACTAATGTGGTGTCAGTGTGGAGTAATTATACTATTAATATGACAAGTGACATTAAAGGCCTGCTCCGCTCCTGCCGGAAGCTGCCACCTGGGATTGTGGTACGGCCCGACGCGGCGAAGGCCGCTTGGGCCCCTGCACTTTGAATCTCTGATATCTACTAAGATATTCTAAATTCATTTTTATGGTATGCTGTAAAGAACAATTTTGATCCACATTAAATGCATAATGGATCTCATTATTTTTTTGTAATAGGTGAAAGAAGAAAATGATTACTGTGTGTTGTATGCCATCCCGGCCTTTTTTGTAGATCTTCTTAAGGTATACAATTCCGTAGTACATTATTTTGATCTATCTCGTAAGATTTAGCCAGCGTTTGCAATGTAAGCGCACAAAAACATGTTTGGTATATCGAGAACAATGAAATAACATTTAATTGATACGTCTAATTACGAAATCGACTGTGGCTGGGCTGCACCACAACACACGGCCTAACGCAGTCTGCAATCTCTTATAGGCAACCTTTAGATAGACTATATAGTAATATGTTGTGTATTGAAATAATTATTTCAAAAAATTCAACTTCAAAGCAAGTCGAAGCGTGTCGACTCATGCGAACACTTTTATGGATGTTATAAAAGTTGGACTCCTGGGAAAGTTGGAATCTTGTGAACAAACACATATTATTACTATAACCACATCATTACTTTAGTATGTTTTTGGACTCTAGGTTACTAGTTTTAGTCATTTATTGTATTTGTAATGTTGACTAGAGTCTCATAATTGTGGAACTTACAAAGTAAATGTGCCTTAAAAATAAACTAGACCCACATAATATATGTTTAATCTTTTCGCGTTGAACATCATTTTTTTAACGTTCCATTTTGAGGCTTTTCTACTTTGATCTCAATACATATATGTCTGTAAAGCCTAATAGCACTAAGTAACGTTAAAAATCAAGCAAAATACGTCAAATACCGAACATTTATCCGGATGAAAATAATTAAAGATAAAAAGAAATATTCGTCTTTCTGTACCATTACAAATATACCGTGTAGTCAGTAAAGACAAGTATTCAAACATATCACTCTCATTACAAATAAATGGAACGTCAACGCTTTTACTTTCACCTATCAGTCAGCTGTCAATTTGATAAACTCAAGTTTCTGTTCTTAGTGAAAACATTGACAATAATAATGATTATAAAACGATAATACTGCAGCTGTTAACTCAGAATGGCGTTTCCAAAGATCGATGGATATGTAGTGACTGAAAAACTAGGGTCTGGAAGCTATTCCACGGTGTACAAAGCGTATGCAAAGGTAAACAATCTCTATTTATTTTACACCTGCGTTATGTTATCTTATTTATTTAAAATATCTCAATTTACACAGTCAATAACCCTTTGAATTAAATGTTAGAAGCATTGACACCACTTTTTGAATAGTTGCATATTAATTAAATATGATACAAGTATTATAATACACGGATTTCCGTCTTAGTTTAGAAGTTTGATTTCAGGGTTAATACGTGAAATAATTTTTATTTTTTTTGTATTCTCTTGACTTGTAAACCTATAATATGAATAGATATATATCAGAATCGTATTGTGGTAACATCTACGAAGTATTATATCAGAATAAAACATTATGTTTTACATGGCACTAGATTTATATCAGTATATCTTTAGGATATCTAATCAAGGAAGAATCATATATAATTACTTATCAGTAAGCTGTTATGTCAGTGGGTATGCCACACATCATGAAGAAGATCGGCTGATAGGGCCAATAGGTTCTAGATAGAAATCAAGAACGGGAAAACACAGCCTCCATGGAAACTGACAATATTTGTTTATTTTTTGTTTAAAAAGACAACTCCCGCATTCAGCAAAATTCAGACTCAGAACAACAATTTGTGAATCACACAAAGTGTAGTCCCAATGTTGGGAATCGGACACTCAACACTTAGCGTAGTAGTAAGCGGAGTGGCAACCGCTTGTGCGGGAACAGGTGTCATGTCCCTCCAGCACAAAGGGAAGATCCTCCGAACAGACGAGGTGATCGTGCCTGGCGGGCCGCGGCCCAACAGAGGATGTTGGGAAGTTGTATATATGCTAATTCTTATTATCGCGACACAGGATTAGCAATTCTCATTTAGTAGTTTCTCTGTAGTTCAATGTGTCTTGGTTAGATGGCGCTGTAGTATGTTTCTGCTCCTTTGTATGTGGGAGTCGTCACACGCTTAAATCACTACTCCATCTGTGCAGTCAATTACCAACTGCAATTTACGTAATTTAAAAGGTGGTACTTGTATCTCTCGAGTTGCAGGTATCTGTGGATTGCTTGTTGGCTGAAACCTACTGTAGGAAGTCTACGAACAAAGCAGACAGATAATGGTGAATGCAGGCCGCTTTGAACCGGTTCTTGAGCAGCAAAGGATGGCCTATAGTTGAAATGATGATGATGAAAATACGCTGAATGATTAAACGCTTTGCTTTATTGTACAGCATGATTCATAAGAATATAATAGGTACAACTTTTGAAAAGAAGAACAGATATTTTCTTTGAAATTGAGTAATTTGAAAACGTAATTGTAATAATCAATTTTAAATAGTGAAAGTAAATTCCATATTAATAAATAATGCAAGTTAAAAATTAAATAAATGTTTATATAATTTGATTTATTTGATTTATTATATTGCAACCCTCAACACGAGAACCCTCAGAACACCCGAAAGTCTATTAGAATTAGAAAAGTCGTTAAACGACGTAAAATATGACATTCTTGGCGTAAGCGAAATGCGGAGATTGGGTGAAAAAATTGAAGAACGTAGTAACTACATATTGTATCACAAAGGTGAAATTGCAGGCCATAGGGGAGTAGGATTTCTAATTAAACAGTCACTTAAGAAGGACATACAAGAACTTACAGGAGTATCAGATAGATTAGCGATATTGAACATAAAAATCCCAGGATACAGAAAACCATGGTCCATCATCCAAGCATATGCACCAACAGAGCAAGCAGAACCAACAGTACTCGAAGCATTCTATTATGAGTTGTCAGTGGCCATAAAAAATAATGCGGATAAACATATAGTCCTAATGGGCGACTTCAATGCACAAGTCGGAGAAAGGAAAAACAATAACGAATATGTACTTGGCAAGTTCGGGCACGGTAAGAGAAGTCGAAACGGCCAAAAGCTGGTTGAATTCTTAATGGAACACAATCTATTCATCCTCAATACGAACTTTAAGAAGCACCACAACAATAAATGGACTTGGGTATCCCCAGATGGTACATATAAAAATGAAATTGATTACATAATAAGCAATCACCCTAAAGCGTTTACAGATACTACGGTTATTAGCAAACTTAATTTTAACACAAATCACCGAATGGTGAGATGTTCCCTTAGAAAGTGTCGAACAAAAACCCCTCGCAGCCACATAAAAAGCCATAAAAACGAAAAGCAAGCACAACTCAACTTAGAAAACACAAAGCCTCTCAAGAAAGTAAATGAACAAATCACAAATAATAATATGAACACAATTCAGAAATATAACATCCTAGAAAGGGAACTACAAAGCAGTTTCTCTAAAGAAAACAGTCCTAAAAACAAATATCAACTAAGCGCACAGACAGTGCAATTAATCAACGAAAGAAAAGAACTAATCCAAAAAGGAACAAAAAAAGACAACATAATACTTATCACTGATATTAGTAAAAAAATAAGAGAAAACATAAGAAAGGATCGTAAAGTCAAGAGATTGATGACTCTAGAATACCACATTAAAAAGACGGGAGGTGTGAAGAAAGCTTTGAAGGAATTGCGAGAATCTGGCAAAGAGTGGATACCTAAAATAAAAAGAAAGACCAACAACGTCACCTCGATACGCCAAGATATCAAAGATCGAGCCACAAGCTTCTATCGACAACTGTATACTAAACAAGAAGAGGATGCATCAAATGATCACAACGAGACCAAAATACCATATGAATCGAATTTTGACCCTACACCTGAAATTCTAACATGCGAAGTCGAAAAGGCAATCAATAGCCAAAAGATGGATAAATCTCCTGGCCCAGACAAAATAACGAATGAACTGTTGAAAGGAACTATAGAAGAATTGGTGCCCATTCTTACAAGAATCTTTAACGACATTCTACTAACTGGCAATATTCCTAGGCAATGGTCAGAATCTCATATCATCTTATTACATAAGAAAGGAGACAAAGAAGACATAGAAAACTATAGACCTATTTGTCTGACATCCAATGTATACAAAGTCTTCTCAAAGATAATACTAGACAGAATCAGCCTTAAATTAGACGAACAACAACCAGTCGAGCAGGCAGGATTTAGAAAGGGATTTTCAACCATTGACCATATACATACTGTTAAACAAATACTTGAGAAATACAACGAGTACAATAAGGATATATTCATAGCCTTTATAGACTACGCCAAGGCCTTTGATAGCTTGAGTCATGAGTATATTTGGGAAAGCCTAGAACACCAAGGAATACCAACCATATATATCAAAATAATAAAATGCATATACTCCAATATCAAAGCTAGGATTCGGCTAGAGACATTGGGAGGTGAATTTCAAATACAAAGAGGTGTGAGACAAGGGGACCCACTTTCCCCAAAATTGTTTTCCGCAGTACTGGAAAATTTATTCCGTAAACTAAACTGGGAAGAATATGGCATTAGTATAAACGGAGCTAGAATGCACCATCTAAGATTCGCCGACGACCTAGTGCTACTAGAAGAATGCCCCAAAAAGCTAGAATATATGATACAAAATCTAAGAGAAGAAAGTATAAAAGTCGGACTAAAATTGAACACTACTAAGACAAAATTAATGACAAACTCCCGAAAAACCAACATCAGCATTAATAACGAACTATTGGAGTATGTGGAAGATTATACTTATTTGGGTCAAGTCATCTCAACCAAAGATCAAATGACAAAAGAAATCAACTTCAGGATCGCTACTGGATGGAGGAAATACTGGTCGCTCAAGGAAATAATGAAGTCAAAGGACCTGAGCATGTCACTGAAGAGAAAGACCTTCAACTCATGTATCCTACCATGCTTAACATACGGCTGCGAAACATGGGCCCTTACTAAAATATTAAGGGAAAAGCTTGCCATAGCCCAAAGAGCAATGGAAAGGAGCATGACAGGATGTAAACGACAGGATAAAGTGAGAAATATGGACCTGCGTCTAAAAACTAAACTCACCGACGTATTGAATCGAATCGATCAGCAGAAATGGAGATGGGTAGGTCACATGATGCGGGAAAATAAAGGGAAATGGAGCAAAGCTGTTACAGAATGGTACCCAAGGGATGGACGCAGAAGCCGAGGAAGGCAAAACATAAGATGGGAAGATGAGATCAGGTTGACAGTGGGACCATTGTGGAGAAGGGTTGCTCAGGACAGACAACAATGGAAATCGTTGGAGGAGGCCTATGCCAAAAGGCACACCGAATTAAGAGACATAGTGTAACTAAAATCATGTAACATAAAAATGAACCTGTGTAATCTCTTACTTTGGTATAAGGGGCTATATATATATATATATAATTTGATTTGATTATTATGTATTTATTCAGAAGTGCTAATTTATTTCACGGTCATGGTGACCGCTGGTGATTGGCCTCCATTGAAATCTCTACCAATCGCAATGCTAAACGCGCTAAAGTCAATGTGAAATACACTTGCACCTGACCTCAGATTTTCCTTTGAATATATATTAGCATTTTAAAGTTTTAAATTTTGCTATTACTTTAGTAAAGTAATAGTAAAATATAAACTGATAGTCTCCGTGTTTTGGGACACCTAATGTTAAGTATACCTATTGGTATTGGTTGTGGGCTCCGATTTCCGCATTTAGACTCAAGAAGTACCCTTTATGCGTCGAGCAAAGGTTGGCTAGTTGAGCTTCCTTGCCTTCCTTGTTCCTTCTCCAAAAAAAGAGAAAAAAAATCCCCCACTTTATGGAGGTACTCAGAAAAAATATTTAAGAGCTATAACCTCCTTTCGAAGGAGAGGCCAATGTCCTACAGTGGAATAGCAAAGGCTGTTGATATATATATATATATATATATAACCGTTTTATGACAGTTAAACCCTAAAAATATTATGAACTCTGTACCACATGAACTTAGTCTGTCCGTCCCTATGCTCATGTAGTGACGGATTAAGAATTCAAAGTGTCACCGCCTCCAAGTATTCATCCCATGTGTGTCATAAGAGTCGACTAAGGGAGAACACTACGCAGGAAAACAGCACTGCAAAGAGAAGGGAAAATTGACACAAACCCTATACCAACTCCTCTGGCCAGCGTGAAATAGTTGGCCAAAACCTCATTTCTAAGGAGAGGCCTATGACCAGCAGTAACCTACTAAAGGATGAGATAACCTCTGAACTGAATACCTGATAGCCTCTGAATATAGAATAAAATCATATTTTGTTTTCTGACTCTCCGTTCTTTCCCACAGGTGGGTGCCCGTTCTATAGTGGCAATAAAATGTGTGGACAAATCTCGCGTCAAGAATTCTGGTTCAGCTGTGGAAAACTTGATCACGGAGATAAGACTGCTGAAGACCCTCACGCACCCACATATTGTTCATATGAACAACTTCACGTGGGATGACAAGTAAGCTTATAGAATGTAGCAAATAATTTGCTGGTGTATAGTTTCTGGCAATCTAAGTAACATGATTGTGTTTCCTTTTGTCGACAGAAACATCTACATTATAATGGAGTTCTGTTGTGGTGGTGATATGTCCAAATACATTCACAAATATGGAAGAGTGCCGGAGAAAAGGGTGAATTTCACAGCCTTTAATAGTCCACTGCTGGACATAGGCCTCTCCTTAGAAAGGAGTTTTGGCCATGCTGGCCAGACTGGTTGGTATAGGGTTTGTGTCAAGTTTTCCTTCTTTTTGCAGTGCTGGTGTTTTGCGTTGTTTTGTTCCCTTAGTCGGCTTTTACGACACCCACGGGATGAATTGAAGTAGTGACATTCCGTATTCTTAATCCGTCACTACACGGACAGTTGTTGTTTTTACACACCATGCATTAAAGTTTTAATTTTTTCATGTGTAAGTAGTATGTGGTATGTGTAGCCGTAGCTTCAAAGAAAGTTACCATTTTTTCGTCTGTCTGGGGCTGAAAGTTACCAAACGACTGAACTGATTTTGAGTTAATTTTTTCAATTAAAGTGAGTGTTCTTAGCTATAAATAAGGCAAATCTCTTTGGCCGTGTCAGTAATCGTTAGCTCTTTTATAAATTCTGAAGTATTATTTTGATATTTGGCTTTCTTTGATTGACGATATCCATGAAACCATACCATCATTGATTTTCTACTTACTTTTCTTGATTCACATAAAAAAACATATGTTGCATTCCACAATTTTTTGTTGACATTATTTTTTTTAGAACGATTCTCCGTTTGTAGAATAAATAAAATATGGCGCTTAGAGAAACAAACTTTTTTTTTATTCTTTACAAACACAACTCCCGCATTAGGAGTATATCCTGTGTCGCGGGGGACTTTACAAACATACATGAAACGGACACAAAGAACACACAGACTCAGAACAACAATTTATGGATCACACAAAGTGTCGTCCCAGTTGGGGTTTGAACCCACAACACTCGGCGTAGTAGGAAGCGGCGTGGCGAACGCTTAAACCGCTACGCCATCCGTGCAGTATTTAAATGTCACTTTATTAATTCCTATAGGTATTTTGTTTCCCAGGTGTTATACTTCCTTCAACAACTGGCATCAGCACTCAAGTTCCTCAGAGAGAAAGGTGAGTGGTATTCAAGTTGAGTTCAGAAAGAAATAAGGTCTGAAATTGTCCAGCAGACCTTGGTTTTTCCCTTGTCAGGCTTGTGTAGGTTACGACATGCCTGAAATGAAATCTGTGTAGTTACGGATTAAGAATATGGAGTGTCACCACCACTATTCATCCCGTGGGTGTCGTAAGAGACGACTAAGGGAGAAAACTACCCAGGACAACAGCACTGCAAAGAGAAGGAAAATTTGAAACAAACCCTATACCAACCCGTCTGGGCAGTGTGGTGTAGCAGGCCAAAACCTTTCTAAGATGAGGCCTATGCAGCAGTGGACTACGAAAGGTTGTTGATGATGAGATGACTTGCTTGGCCTGTTAGTGGTAAGTGACTTTGACTGCTAAGCCAGAGGGTTTGATTCCCACCCAGAACAAATAATTGTCTGATGAGCACGTTAATTTTTTCTGTGTATGGGGTGTAATTCGTCTATCATATGTATGTATTTAAAAATATATAAGTATGTTTATCAGCAGTCTGTTACCATAGTACAGGCTCTGCCTAGTTTGGGCTCAAACAGCTGTGTGTGAGTTTATTATTATTATTCTTGAAATAAATATTCAATGAATCGTCATTCCTTTTGCAGGAGTAGTTCATATGGATCTTAAACCTCATAATCTACTTCTCCACAAAGGATCTGATGGAAAATATATGCTTAAAGTGGCTGATTTTGGGTGAGAAAAACATATTTTAAATTTTGTTATCATTAATATATTATAATAATACGAATATCTGTGGGAACCATTACGGGTAGATATATACTAGGGCTCCTAGGAGGTCTGACAACATTCTTTCTACAGAACTTCGATATCGCCTAGTACTTGGGTTGTGGAGGTCTGATGGACCCTAACTTATGATAACTTTGAAAGAATGGAAACTTTTTTTTAAAAAAAGACAACGCCCGCAATGGGAATATATCCTGTGTCGCGGGGAACTTTAGAAACATACATGAAACGGACACAAAGAACACACAGACTTAGAAACAAAAAATGTGGATCAAGCAAAGTGTCGTCTACTGTGGGGTTTGAACCCACAGCACTCGGCGTAGTAGGAAACGGCGTGGCGACCGCTTTAAGACATCCGTGCAGTCAACTCAATCAATAGTTTTAAAAACTGATGGTAAGCGCACACCAGACGTGTCATTTTATCAATATATAGTTTCTTATCCGTCCCTTGTACCAGGAACACAGCATTACGCAAGCAGTCTTATTCAACTTGAAGTTCTTGCCCACAGGTTCGCCCAACACATGACAGCTGAAGGCCCTCGTTCGGTAAGGGGGTCCCCCTTATATATGGCCCCTGAAATGTTGTTTGGAGAGTATGACGCTAGGGTGGACCTGTGGAGTGTTGGTGAGTTGTCTAAGTTTAGCAGGAGCTGAACTTACATAGTTTTTAAGTTAAAGCTTCTTTTAATCAATAATTCTTGAAAATATATAAAATTTACGAAAATTGAGTGTTTTTTGGAGCAAACGAGCAGACGGGTCACCTGATGGTAAGCAACTACCGCCGCCCATGGACACCTGCAACTCAACAGTCACAGGTGCGTTGCCGCCCTTGGTGTTCCTCCCGCTCGAGTCAGCGCGTCAGTGAAAGGCAACGAAAGAATTGCTTAACAACGGTTTTCTGTGAGGCCGTGGTATTACTCCGGTCGAGGCAGCCCATTCGGTCCCAAGCATGGCTCTCCCACGGTAAAAAGTAGTATTTTATGAAAGAGAAGACAGATATAACTTAAAGAGAGTTTGAAAGAGACAGAACAAAACTAAACTCGTATCACGTTGCTGAGCAAATCTTTTATAAATTTTTGTATTTGTATTTTTGTGTATTGTATTTTTGAATGTGTATTTTTGTGTATTTCAGGTATAATAATGTACGAATGCCTGTTCGGCCGAGCGCCTTACTCGTCAAACACCTTTAAAGAATTAGTTGACAAAATACAACGACAGGCCCCTATAGAAGTGAGTATGGGCTACATTATAATACCCCTAATAGCTATAAATTGTTATACAGCGTGCTTATGGTATGGGGGGGAGGGGTTGTACCTGCACCTCATTGTATACTAGCTGACCCGCGCAACTTCGTCTGCGTCTCTCAATAGTAATAAATTTTCTCCGTTTTTGAAACATTCTTCATTGGTGCTCCGCTCCTATTAGTCTTAGCGTGATGATATATAGCCTATAGCCTTCCTCGATAAATGGGCTATCTAACACTGAAAGATTTTTTTTAAATCGGACCAGTAGTTCCTGAGATTAGCGCGTTCAAACAAACAAACAAACTCTTCAGCTTTATAATATTAGTATAGATGACTACCGCCATCCTTGGAAAATGCAACTCAAAAGTCATAAATGCTTTGCTGCCATGAAAGCCCCCTCCCCCCCCCCCCCTCCCTCCAGAACGGCCGTGTATCCATGTTCTTGAGCAAGCAAGCAAGCTATGCATAAATTATTACTTGTGTTATAAAATAAAGTTCCTTTGATCTATTTCTCTCTCCACAGATACCTCCAAACTCTTCAATATCCCCTGGTTGCGGGGACCTGCTGACCAGGCTGCTGCAACACGATCCCAACAAAAGGATAACTTACGAAGAATTCTTCGCCCATCCATACCTGGATCTTGAACACATGCCTTCCAAAGAGAACTATGAAAAGGTACCTCCTTGCTTCTACTAAGAGCCTGGTACTTTCGACGTTAACAAACAAAAATAATCATAGGGGAATGCTGTAAAAGGGGCGAAAATATAGGGGAGGACAACAATCAGGTCACCTCATGGTAAGTGACTACCGCCGCCCATAGACACCTGCAATGTTTGCGCAATATATTTAGAAGTTTTGTATATGTGCGAGAACCTCCATATCGCGGTACAGGATTAGCAAGTATTTCGTAGTTCGATGCGTCTTCGTTAGATGGCGCTGTAGTGTGGTTTTGTTCCTCTGCACATTGAAGTTAGAACCTGTACTATGGTAACCAGACTGCTGATAAACATACTTATATATTTCTAAATACATACATATTATAGATAAATTACACCCAGACACAGAACAAATGATAGTGCTCATCACACAAATATTTATCCTGGGTGGGAATCGAAGCCACTACTAGCCCAACAGGCCAATTATAGCTATAATAAACCTGACATTTTGATAGTGAATACAATGTCTCTCTCCAGGCTGTCACCCTGATAAAGAAAGCCATCGAACTGGACAGCTTAGGCAAGTTGGAACAGGCGTTCGTGTGTTACCGCGACAGCCTCCTGTACCTCGTGCCGTGCGTGGGCTGCGAGACTGACTCGCTGCGGAGGGCCGCCCTCGCTGATAAACTCACCAGGTAACGACACACGCTAAAGGTAGCCACAACCTCACTAGATAACGAGAAACTCACTAGGCCCCCATCTCGCCAGGACCCGATAAACTCACCAGGCCACCATAATCTCATCAAGCCCTGATAAACTCACCAAGCCTTGATAGACACCAGATACCGACAGTCACCAGCAACCGATAAACTCACCAGATACCGACAAGCTATATATGTCCTAATAGACTCACCAGGCACTGTCGAACCCAGTAGGTACTGACTAATTCACCAATTACTGACAAACTCCTCAGGTACAGATGAACTCACCAGATTTTGTTAACTGTATAACCACTGCTGGACATAGGCCTCTCCTTAGAAAGAAGGTTTTGGCCTACTATACCACGCTGGCCAGACGGGTTGGTATAGGGTTTGTTTCAAGTCTTCCTTCTCTTTGCAGTGCTGTTTCTTCCCTTGGTCGGCTCTTACGACACCCACGGGATGAATAGGGGTGGTGACATTGAGTATTCTTAATCCGTCACCACATGGTTTATCGAAATGTAACTTTGTATGTATATATAGTGCGGATGGCAATACTGTAATTTAGTATCTTGGGACCTGGTCTGATGATGTATATCCACATCCCTCTTCTTCTCTTATTTCTCCAGTGGTTACTAGTAAACTCCCTCAAGTTTGGACTCATATGATTATTTGACAAGTCCAACAGATTGATCTCGGTAATAATGATCCTGGACATAGGCCTCTCCTTAGAAAGGAGGTTATGTCCAGCAGTGGACTAGTATAGGCTGTTGATGATTGATGATGATGAATAATGATCTGTCCGTGTGGTGATGGATTAAGAATACGGAGTGTCACCACCCCTATTCATCCCGTGGGTGTCGTAAGAGACGACTAAGGAAACAAACTACAAAGAGAAGGAAAACTTGAAACAAACCTTTACCAACCCATCTGGCCAGCGTGGTATAGTAGGCCAAAACCTCCTTTCTAAGGAGAGGCCTATGTCCAGCAGTGGACTATTAAAGGCAGTTGATGTGATGTGTTGAATGATGATCTGATGATGAAGTAAGGAGGGATAGTGGATTTCTTATTTACTTTTTAAATTATACTTACAGGTATATGGAACGCGCCGAAGAATTAAAACTTTATTTAAAAGGTGGCAGTTCTCAGACAATGAGTGGGAATGATACCAACAGTGTGACGTGTTCTCCTGTCGCCGGTGTTGCCAGCTATAATAATTATCATAGTGAGTACTGTGTAGTAATTACTAGATGCGCCTGCGCTGTTACCTGCGGTTTATCATCCCACTGTAAACTACGTGTTAATCCAAGGTGTCAGCTATCTCATTACCAAATTTCACCAAAAGTGGTTCAGTCGTTTGAGTGAAGAAGGAACAAGCATACACACACTAACTTTCGACTTTATAATATTAGTGTTCAAATATTTACAAACCCTCTGGTATTTTCACTACAATTCTTTTAATTTTAGATTAAAACGTGAAGAAAATCCTGTAATTATGTGTAAAGGAAGTGTACAAAGCTACTATTTTTAAACAACATCCATTCTAATCCATAATGCGAAAGTGTCTGTCTGTTTGTTACCTCTTTACGCTTAAGACGAAGAGCTGTCAGATAAAATTTGGTACACATATAGTTTGAGTCCCGGAAACATACATATATACATAACATACATACATATTATATACTAGCTGACCCGCGCAACTTCGTCTGCGTCTCTCAATAGTAATAAATTTTCTCCGTTTTTTGAAACATTCTTCATTGGTGCTCCGCTCCTATTGGTCTTAGGGTGATGATATATAGCCTATAGCCTTCCTCGATAAATGGGCTATCTAACACTGAAAGAATTTTTCAAATCGGACCAGTAGTTCCTGAGATTAGCGCGTTCAAACAAACAAACAAACAAACAAACTCTTCAGCTTTATAATATTAGTATAGATATATATTAACACCCAGACCAAATCAAACATTTAATTTTAATGCACACAAATATTTGTCCGAGGACCTAGTTACTATAATTCCTAACTTTTCTGAATCTATGCATCTCACTCACACAATAGCTTCTAGCGTAGCACTTACACAGTAAATGTGAAATAGACATATTTCCCAGGCATTCCTTTTATTCCAGGAACCTCCACCCCTTCATACAACCCTGGTGGTGGGCAAGCCGGCTCTAGTACTAACGGGATACATGAACAGGCGGACAGAGGAGTACAAGATAGTGGGCTGGTGAGTATAATAATATAAGTTTGTATCATCATCAGCTGCCTTTACCAGTCCAGAGCTGGGCATGACTCCAGACATTCACAACCACACATCTTCTTAGAGATGCGTGTTGTAACGCTTCAAAGAATTTTGAAGAGGAAGATATTTTAAAAATTGAAATTTCTTAAGAATCGTTGTGGTTTGAAACTCGATGAAACGAAATTGCGTCACGATAAAGAAACAAACACATAAATGTATTGGATTAAGTCGACGAGATTATTTTTAATATAATATTTTGACAGTGTGAATATTTTTATCTTTTTATTTAATACTAGCGAATACTCGCGATTTTGTTCAGGTGGAATTTGAAAAACGCTGCCTTAGTGGGTTCGATTCCCGGGCCGGGTAAAATTTTATTGGGTTTTTTTGAGATAAAAAAGACTTCACTTCTGCCGTGTGTGAATTGCACACACACACGTTTTGGTTTATTGCTTTCAACCGCAATGTGCGACAGCAAAACGTGGCAGAGTACCGCTAGTTTCGCGGTAAGGCCCGTTATGAAGGATTGGCTCGAGAGGCATCACGGAACCCTTTTGAGTTGCAAATGTTCCCCCCCCCCCTAAATTTCTAGAATATTCGTGACAAAGGCAAAAGCCATTTCTTTTTCCAATTCTTATAATGGCTACATTATTATAACATTTGCTCTAATTGTGGGTTTTCTTGTCAGATGGAGTCTTCCAAGCCTCCCCCTGCCCAGAACACCACACCAAAGACGAACCGTTTCGGCTTCAAGCGTCTGTTCGGGAAGCAAGCCTCAATGCCTTACCTGGACACCAAGGACTCTAGCATTGTAAGTAGTATTTATATAGGTTACTAGCTGAGACCCACGGTGTTACCCGCGTTTGTTGTTATAGTCTAAAAAGTGTTATAGTGTTGTAGCCTAAGTTACTCCTTATGTCATCAGCTATCTGCCAGTGAAAGTCCCGTCGAAATCGGTCCAGCCGTTCCAGATATTACCCGGAACAAACAGACAGACAGACAGACAAAAATTGTAAAAAATGTTCTTCTTCTTCTTCTTCCTTTAATTCAGTGGCTCCATCGGATGTCGATGATTTTGCCAATGTCTAGGTGGGAGGTAGATTTATTAGTTAATAGGTTGAAAATATTTTGAATACCAAAAGGGAATTGTTGCGAGTAAAAAATGTTATTTTGGCATATGTACCGTGTAAACATACATCTGCATTTAGTAAAAAGCGGTTATTTTAATGTTACAAACAGACACTCCAATTTTATTTATTTGTATAGATAACAGACAAGCTTCGGCAAATATGGATCATATATTTCTCCCTATTTTTATGGTGGGGAGTACTCAAACACTTAATATAATAATATACCTCACACATCCCACACATGACCATCTGATCCCAAACTAGGCAGAACTTGTACTATGGTAACCAGACCGCTGATAAACATACTTATATAGTTTTAAATACAGTGGTAGCGTATACGACTGCTGTGCTGAAGTCTTGGGTTTGATGCCCGGGTCTGACCAAATGTTAGTATGATCTGCAATTATATTTGTTTTGGCGTTTGGGTGTTTTCTATGTATAATATTTATGTATTTACAAAAAAAAGTATATAAGTATTCTATCAGTCAATCTAGCTTTCATAGTACAAGCTCTGCTTAGTTTGAAACTAGATGGCGTTGTGAGTCTGATGTCCCAAATATTATTATACTATATATAAATTACACCTAGACACAGAACAAATGATCGTCCTCAACACACAATATTTGTCCAGGCTTGTCTTGCGACTCTTGAGTTATAGGTGTCAATGAGCGCAGGTAGTCACTTACCATCACGTGACTTGTCTGTTTGAGGCTTCAAGTAATCGCATATGATGTAGACATCTAACATTTCCAAGGAATTATCGTTTCGTTCGAAAGCTTGGAGCTTGATTGGTCAGGGGGGCGGGGCTTGCTTATTGATAGCGTTATGTCACATGACACATCAACAGCCTTTAACAGTCCACTGCTGGACATAGGCCTCTCCTTAGAAAGGAGGTTTTGGCCTACTATACCACGCTGGCCAGACGGTTTGTGTCAAGTTTTCCTTCTTTTTGCAGTCCTGTCCTGTCCTGCGTTGTTTGCTCTCTTAGTCGCTTACAACACCCACGGGCTGAATAGGGGTGGTGACATTCAGTATTCTTAATCCGTCACCACACGGATAAGCTATGCTTCATTTGCGTTAAGAAAATAGTGACGCATCGATCACGCTCCGCCCCCCGACCAATCAGGTGCCAAGGAATTGTCGTTTCGTTCGAAAGCTTGGAGCTTGATTGGTCAGGGGCGGGACTCGCTTATTGATAGACCAAGAAGTTATAAACTCTTTTCAGACAGCAGAGACAAGCCAACAAGAGAAGAAGATGCCGACGGGAGAAGCCTTGAACGATGGCTGTCGTATCACGTAATGTCGAGTCACGGCTCGTGTTCTCTGCCGAGCGTCGCACGCGTCACGCTGCACTAGTCGTACGTACTGTCTTCGAACAGAACGTTACAGAACAAGTCTTATTATAATTATTGTTAAAACTTGAAGCATAATTATTTAAAAAAGTGATGTATATGTATGTTTGTGTGTATGTTCGCGCTAATTTATTACACAACATTCAATAATTGTGTCTTATATAAATTTAACGGAAAGACGTCCACTGCTGGACAAAGGCTTCCCCCAAGCGGAAAGCGGCGGTAGCCTAGTGGTTAAAGCATTAGACTTGCGATCAAGAGGTCGTAGGTTCGAATCCTGACCAGTACACTACCGACGTGAACCCACTCCCAATACAAGCAATTTAGCTTAGCTGGAGGGGTTAACGGGTATACTAGTAATTTCGGTTGCCCTTAACCAGGTCGTCGGACCACATTGTAGGGGGCCCACGCTCCGTCAAAAAAATAAAACTGAGACATCTTTTTGATAAACAGTGTGAGAGAGTCGCAGAGTCACTTGTGCATGGCGACGCGTCGCCACGCCGACTCACATATTACATATTTACTATCACTTAGACTATATACCTTTAGCAGTGAAGCATACAACGGAGAAGTGCTTAAAAAGCCATAAAATGGACACTTCATCAAGTCAACATTCCTTTTTTAATATATTTTTTTTATATTGAATATGATATACTCAAGCCTGGCTCCATTTAAATTAAAAAAGAATATTACTCCTCTATGGGTGGGAATTCAAGGAATGAAGAATTTTATTAGTCTTTTAACGTTTATTTGAACTTAATATGATTAAGGCATATTGTAGTTGGTATTTTTTTAAAATAACATAAGACATGGCTACCACTATCTGCTAGTCGAGATATTTTACTGAATTTTGTACAAATTTTGATTACGAGAATTTAACCCACTGACTTCACAACAAATGGTTTTTTTTTTATGTTAGAGGGGGCAGACGAGCAGACGGGTCACCTGATGGAAAGTGACCACCGCCGCCCATGAACGTCTGCAACTCAGGAGTCACAAACGCGTTGCCGGCCTTTTAGGAAGGAGTACGCTTATGCTTCTTTAAAAATGTAGTATTTAGATAAACCGGACAAATTGTTAATTAATATTATTTAACGGGAATTAACGCGATCTCTTATTTAGGGTATTACATACCTCTGGTTTGCCTGACGTTTCGACCAGGTTGCACCGGCCGTGGTCACAGGCTGACTCACTTTAAAAGTTAATTCCCGTTAAATAATATTAATTATCATGGAACGCGAAAGTTTAAAAGTTAGTATAGCAAACCGCTACGGACAAAGTGTTGTCGATAATTACTAAGATTCTAAGTGGCTAAGATTCTGATGATTGTAAATGATGATGATTACTTCGGTGGTGCAGTGGTAGCGTATGCGACTCCTGTACTGAGGTCGCACCAATGTTTGTATGATCTGCAAATATTTGTTTCGGAGTTTGGGTGTTTTCTATTAGTCAATCTAGCTTTCATAGTACAAACAGTTTGAAACTAGATGGCGTTGTATGTCAGTTGTCCGATTTTTTAAAAATTAAATACGCATAACCGAAAATATATATAAAAAAACGGTTTTTGTACATGTTATTGCATAACACATAATGCTGTTTTATACAGATACATATGTTTTTCACCCTCAGATATCCGTGGATACCTATATTTGGCACATCACTACCTATCGCAACGGAGCGTAGTACGTGGCATAGACTCGTGGTACGCATTCTCACCTCGCAACAGTCAAAACGAAATGCTGCACAACCTATGTATACATAAAAATAGCTATCTTTTTAAATTCTCATTTATTCCCATTGTTGTACTTTAAAAACTAAAAAAAACTAACATTTAAATATGTCATACGTATTAACAGTACATTTTTATGCCTTTTTTAAAGACAACCCCCGCATTAGGAATGTCCTGTGTCGCGGGGGACTTTACAAACACACATGAAACGGACACAAAGAACACCCAGACTCAGAACAACAATTTGTCGATCACACAAAGTGTCCCATGTGGGGTTCGAACCCACAACACTCAGCGTAGTAGGTTTTGCGCTGCTTAAATATAATTTTATGGCATTTTTCGCTTACACCTGGTACGTCTTACGCTTGCGCAAGCGCAAAGCTTCTGACAGCTCCACTGTTTTTTACCCGACTGCGCATAAAAGAGGGTTATGTCTTTATATGTAGTGTTTTCGAGTGTATGTATGTTTATTTCTTTGGCACGCTGTAGTTTATGCGGCTTGATCGTTTGAGGTGCTGTTAGATTCGTTTTAATCGTGACACATACAATGTGATTAAATTAAAATTTTGTTTGTAGAGTATACATTTTTAAGAAGTCGCCTGTTTTGTTTTTTTTTTTTCAATAATAAAAATTTTGAATTTTGTATGTCCATATAATTAAACTCGAAAGATTAAAAGTTAATACTGCGTCTTCGTCGACCCCTTTGGCGATGTTGTCGTGAGTGATTTAAATTTAGACGGGATGGAACCGAAATTTTTGTCCGTGTGGTGACGGATTAAGAATACGGATTGTCACCACCCCCAATCATCCCGTGGGTTGACGAAACTACGCAGGACAACAGCACTGCAAAGAGAAGGAAAACTTGTAACAAGCCCTATACCAACTCGTCTGGCCAGCGTGGTATAGTAGGCCAAACCCTCCTTTCTAAGGAGAGGTCTATGTCCAGCAGTGGACTATTAAAGGCTGTTGATAATGATGATGAACCGAAATTTAATTATAACAAAATGTTTATTTATATATATATATTGTATCTGTAAGAAATTTATATGCAGATTGTTGATATAGAAAAGATTTAATGACAAATTTTATTCTTCTATTAAGACCCTAGTATTTATCCACTCCATGTATTAAAGTCTGTGACTCCACCGTGACCAGAGGGTGTGGGTTAACTCGATCGTCGAGGTGACCGCGTTTGGCGCTGCGATTGGCCCGAAATGATATCTTTACCGATCGCAAAGCCAAACGCGTTCGATGTCGAGTTGATGTAAAATACACTTACATTTAGGCTTCAGATCTACGTTAATAACTTCCTCATAATTTGTTTATCAGTTTAAGAGATGCGATGACACAGACAGATGTGTTAATCAATTGTTACAATCTTATAATTTTAAATAAGATTCTTAGTGAAATGCGTTGCACACATTACTAGTATTATTAACTGGCTTCTAAAAATGTTTACAGCAGAATTTCGTGAAGTGATAACTTTTTATGGGAGGGTAAACCGCTTCGTTACGTAACGCGTTACGGCGCCAGTCTGTCTGGCTTCCCTTTCTCTCACGCATACGGCAGCGATAGGCAGGCTCCTCCTCCCTCGCTCTAACCCACAGCGCTAGCCGTATTTCGTACAGACGCTTTAAAGAAGCTTTTAAAGTTTAAGTAATAACCTAAACTCAAGTTAAACAATTTCAATATTAAATAGTTTAAATTATCACTTCCGTCGGGCGTCTCGATACGCACACGTTTTCTTTTATTTGGGACTGTTTGGGCCTATTTTGAAGAAAGTACCAGTTCTAAGAGTAGAAACTTAAGAAACAGAATAAAATATATGACAATTTAACACGATATTGGCTATTTTAGTAATTATTTTACCCTATAGCAGCTAAAACATGAGTGAGATACAATAATATGAACCCGAAGCCTCTCAAACGAAGCCCGTTACCTTAGCCACTGCACAATAGATCATATAATTAAGATTGTGATAATTTTAATTTGTAATGTATCCCAGTTATGCAATACAATTTGTTATGTTAATTTATTGCCAAGTTGAAAAATAAAAAGTGCCTTTTAATATTGATGTGTTTTATTTTAGTCCATTATTTTGTGGAATATCAATATATTGTTACGAGCTGGGTATAATAATAATAATATTTGTCTGTTAATTACTTTAGTTCACTGTATTTACTGTATAGTAAGGCCAAAACCTCTTTTCTAAGGAGAGGGCTATGTCCAGCAGTGGACTGTTAAAGGCTGTTGATGTGACTATTTACAAATACTCACTACCAGGAATCACTATATATCTCGTTAGTCGCACTAGAAATTCACTCCGATGTTAATTCGCTGTGTCGTAATATGAAACTGCTTTTATTGCACTTTTGAATTTTACTAGAAAGTTCTTAGTGTTCGACAGTCCGTTCCAAACAAACACGAATATTCCAGAATCAGTCACGCGTTACTTGCAGCGCCATCTAGCGCTGTAAGGATCAGAACTACTATTAACCACAATCTTAATAGATGTACTTTAGTCGATACTAGATGGCGCTGTCCTCCACATTTCATACAATCGAACCATTTAATCCTATGTTGCAAGTTTTTTTTTAAAAAGAAAAGTCCCGCATTAGGAACATATCTTATGTCGCGGGGGAATTTACAAACAAATATGAAACGGACACAAAGAACACCCAGACTCAGAACAACAATTTGTGGATCACACAAAGTGTCGTCCCATGTGGGGATCGGACCCACAACACTCAGCGTAGTAGGAAGCGGTGGTGTGGCGACTGCTTAAACCACTACGCCATCCGTGCAGTCAATATGTATATTGATATCCAGTACAACACTAGTTAATGCTTCTTATTTTCTGGCCACCAACCAGACCGCCCCTGACTGATTCATCAACGCAGAGTCAAACCGCTGGGACCACAAAATACAAATTTTGGCAGCTGATGTTTTTTATGTTGTTATCGCCCACTAAGAAAAAGTTTTTTGAAAATATCATCCCTAAGCGGATAAAATAAGGGACGAACGGTTGTATGGAAGTTGCCATTTTCAGTTGGAAACACGAAATACATGAAAAAATATCGATCTTAATGTCCATAATATATCGCTATGTACCTCACCTGAGAAGAGCCAGTAGGGTTCACTTGTTTGAACTCTATGTTACTAATCTCTTGATAATTTAAATATCGACTTTTAATTTTCGCGAAACGCCATCTAGTTTCAACATGCACAATTAGATCCAGAATAATTCTAATAGCGACATTTATGCCTTGCCTTGGCCATATCAGATACACCATGGCAATATCAGTACCGAAAGAGAAGGACGTGTAGTGACGGATTAAGAATACGGAATGTCACCACCCCTATTCATCCCGTGGGTGTCGTAAGAGCCGACTAAGGGAGCAAACTACGCAGGACAACAGCAAAGAGAAGTAAAACTTGACACAAGCCCTATACCAACCCGTCTGGCCAGCGTAGTACAGTAGGCCAAAACCTCCTTTCTAAGGCCTATGTCCAGCAGTGGACTATTAAAGGCTGTTGATGTGACGTGATGTGAAGAAAAGGAAAGCTTGTGACACACCCTATACCAACCAGTCTCGCCAGCGTGGTATAGTAGACCAAAACCTTCTTTCTAAGGAGACGGCCTATGTCCAGCAGTGGACTATTAAAGGCTGATGAGGAAATAAGAACCAATGATATATCTCATATTATTTATTTAGTCAGCACTTACTTCTACGTGGACATCATACGACAGCGGCGCATCAAAGACAGAGCATCCATGCATGGAAGACTCTTACACCATATATTTATTACACTAAAGCAGTTCTCCCACTCCCTCCCTCCCTCCAGTACCTCACACCGCACTTCTTTCATCTCGCTCTAACAACAGAGCATTCTTATCAAATACAAACAAATATCAATAACTCTATACCGAGGCTGCGCGCCTGGTACTCGATTTGGTTCTTTCCAATTATTATAAACAATATTTTAAAATTTTGTACACCACTATAGTGTCAAACTATATGTTTCTACGGTAAGCGATTACCGTAACTCATATTGGAAATCCACAACAAAAGCTAAATTACAAAAAGTATGAAAAAAAACTCCTTCATATTGCTTCGAGCCTAGTACATACTTGATTTGAACTTTATACATTTTTTTACACTACTAAGGTGTCAAACTAGTGCGATACCGTTGTAAGTAAGCACTTTGACTGTATATATCATTTATATGCCACTATAGTGTCAAACTAGTGCAGTCAAGTCCTTTACAAGTCCGAATATAGAACTCCTTATCATTGCTGCGAGCCTAGTACTTGATACAAAAAATTAAAATTATTTATACACCACAAAGATGTCAATTTACAGAGTATTGAGATCCTACATACGCATTTCCATGCTGAAGGTACTGAGGGGGAGGAGACGACTAATCCCGGTAGTCGAACAACACAACTAATAGTTGTAATCTTCGTCACCGTTGGTATCTTCTGGATTGTACTTGTTCTCGTGGTCGTGGGGCTCCTGCTTGATCTGTACATCCATGACGGGCAGGTTGAACTCGGGATAGTCTGAAATGTTGATACACACATGTATTTAGAACAACGCCATCTATTGATGAATGTCATCATATAAATAATTTTAGCACAACGCCATCTATTGGTAACTAACTAATAACAAACTTTTCAAAACTTCAAAGCGCCAAAGGGACATAATCACAGTGAACTGTAATTTCTCATTCGATTTTTGCGTACGTTGGTTAGGGTTGCTAGGTAGGTAGGTTAAACGCTATTTAACAATAAGTCTAGTAATTTTTAAATTATTATGTAGGCAATGTTAGCTATATATAATAAAATAATATAATATAATAATAATATTGTATCACATTCACACAACGCCATCTAGTCCCAAACTAAGCAGAGCTTGTACTATGGGTACTAGACAACTGATATAAATACATATATACTTTTTTTTTGTAAATACATACTTATTTTACATAGAAACACCCAGACCAAATCAAACATTAACTGTTCACGCACACAAATGTTTGACTTGAGCGGGAATCGAACCCGCGACCTTTGGAATAGCAGTCCGTTACACAAACCACTACGCCATTCGGTCGTCAAATAATTACTAGATTTACTGTTGAATAGGCGAAATAGGATCCTTTTGAAAACAGCTTATTGGCAACAACGCGTGACTCAGTAGTAACCCTAACCTAACCTACGAAAAAATGGAATGGTAAATCACCGGTATTTCGCAGTTCACTGTGATTTTGTCACTTGCCTACTATGGATTGTAATAAACTGTAATCTACGTCCCTTAATATTCTATCCTCAGGAGTGGTATTATTTGTTCAACTTTCAAGGGGAAGTTTACCCTCATGGATAAAAAAGAATTTACCGATTCAGGTAGTAATTGACGGAGTTCTTTGGTAACACAGATGTTTATAGAAATCCATCGAATTGAGAATTTCCTTTTCTAAAGTCGTTTAAAAATACTATGTAGCTTGTTGGTGAGCGCATACATTGAGAACGGATGGATTGATTTATAGTCCATTCGTTTTAAGAAAATAGTGACACATTGATCAAGGCCCCTACCCTGCTGACCAATCGGGCACCTAAAAATTACCGTTTCGTATGAAAACTTGGAACCTGATTGATCATTGGCTTGATTGATGGGCGAATGGACTCTAGATATTTTTAGTTAGTGTTAATAACAGTCTAAAAAGAAAAAAAAATCAAATTGATAGACTTAAGATTTTCGGGACTCGTCAATGATAAAAAAACTCACATCCGTCCGGGGTTAGACCTATGCCAAAAAATATTCCCATTACATCAATAAATTGAGTACAAAACATTAATTTGTAACTAAAAAATGGTATTTATGTTAATTTACAAATATATATTACGCCTCATTCCCGTGTAGGGTAGGCAGAGACAACAGTGTCAATTACCACGATACTGACTTACATCTCGCGACTTTTTGTAAGATTTTTCGTACACGCTAACTAAATCACGTTTTTTTGATCCCACCCCCGTTCTTGTAACAATTGCTAACATTTGTGAAGACTCTCATAAGAATAAAAACCAACATGAAATGAACCATTTGAAACAAAACAGAAAACTAAGAATTATTTTACTGTCAATTATTTAAATTTCACGTTTTAATACTTAGTTATTATATCACGAAACTTAGGACCCCTTGTCACACTTCGGAGAAGCAAACCCCCACCCCCCACTCCTCCCCTCCTCCTCGTAGCGTGTGACCTAATTATTGGATCGCTTCTTCTCGTAAATCACGTATGTATGATTATCACGAACCAGTCACACTTAATTATTAGTAAAATTTATAAAAGTGAAGTCCAGAGGCCCAGGTGCGAGTTTATACCACATCAACTCGCTGACGCCAGCGAACGCGTTTGGCGTTGTGATTGGTGCAGATTTCAGTGCGGGCCAATCACAGCGCCGAACGCGGAAACCGTGACTATCGAGTAGAAGTGAAATAAACTTGCACTTGGCTCTCAGAAGGCCAATTCTCGTAATAAAAGTTCAGTCTTAATTCAGTTCCGATCAACTTTCGATCTCACAACTGTCATTCAAGGTATTTTCTTGGTAAAGTATTAAACATCCAACGTTGACTGTAATGTGGTTATATCGTATTATGACCGAACATTGAATCGGTAATGTGCTGGTCTTAGTGATACTTTAATAACTTACTACAAAAGTACCTTTTTTGTTGACGGGGTGGAAAATCCCTTCGGATCTTCTGCTCCTCGAGGACTCAGGAGCCAGGAGTATGTGGTGATTCCACTAAAAACCACCCCGACGGCCGGTCTGAGGTGTCCTACTCTGCCTATGACACTATGCCTAATCAGGTCCTATCTCAGGGGAGAACATTTCCACCCACTACAAAAGTACCTTAAATGACAGTAGTTAGATTGAAAGTTGATCAGAACGGATTAGCCATGAGTTTGTTTGTCCTTTCTTCTCATAAAGCTCAACCCCTTGGAAACGGGCGCTTGTAGATCGGCACAAGCATATCATACATTTTGTATGGGTTTAATTTTTGTTAAATTTATTTGCTTATGGAGGGTGTTGGAATGGAGGGATTTAGGTACTCACTTGGCGTATAGCAATAAAAGTATTGTTTAACACCGGTTTTCTGTGAGACCGCGATACACTTCGGCCGAGTCGACCCATTAGTGAAAATTTTATATTACAAGTTTGTCAAACAATTAACCTTTTAGTCTACAAAGAATGTAGATAGCTACATTTATAGGTCAAAGCTTTAAATCGGTTACTGAATTTTGGGCAAAAAAATTTTACAACTACCGTCTTAGGAATATATCCTGTGTCGCGGGGAACTTAACAAACATACATGAAACGGACACAAAGAACACCCAGACTCAGAACAACAATCTGTGGATCACACAGTGTCATCCCATGTAGGTAGGGATTGATCTTACTACGCTGGCGCCGCTAAAAAAAACATCATTTAATTGGGATTATTTTTTACTCCCTTAGGGGATGCGAGGCACCGAGAGACCTCTGACCCCGGGGACATTAAGGAAGAAGGGGATGCAAGGAAGAGGTACATACCATCGTTGGGCTCCTGCTTGATCTTAATATCCTCGGGCTTGACCTTGGTCTCCTTCCTGTCGCGGTCGCGGTCGCGCCTCTTCTGCTTCTTGTCGTCGCGGCGCTCCTTGTCCCTCGAGCGGCGGCGGCGCGAGCGAGAGCGAGAGCGGCGACGCTGCTTGCGCTCGGCGTCGTCGTCCCGGTCGCGCGCCGAGCGCTCCCGCTCGCGCTCGCGGCGCCGGGAGCGCGACGCCGAGCGGCGCCGGGAGCGAGAGCGCGTGCGGCGCCGCCCCGCCCCGCCCGCTGGCGAGGGGACAGCCCAGTGATCAGTACAACAGTATATAACAACACTACACACAGAACTCATTATTTCTCGTTTCTAACTTTGAATATAACGAACTATCATGCAATCATTCCTCCCTTATTTTACCCCCTTAGGGATGAAATTTCTAAAAATCCTTTCGTAGTGGATGTTTACAATATAAAAAAAATCAACTGGAAATATGTATGTCAGTTTATAAATCTAGCAGTTTATCAGTTAGTCAGTAAGGACAAACATAATATTGTTTTTTCTCATGGCAGATAGTACAAACGAGCAGACGGATGAAGATGGAAAACGACAACCGCCGCCCATGAACGCCTGCAATTCAGGAGTCAAAAGAAGATTTTTCTTGAAGATTTGAAGGTCGTATCGGGCCAGAACTATCGCAGACAATAACTTCCACAGATTGGTTGTATGAGGCAAAAAGTTTCTTAAAAAGCGTACAGTATGAAAAAGAAACTTGAAACTATAAGTCTTTATCAACTTGTAAATTTATTATTTCTGCATAAATCTTAATATGTATAGATATTTTTACTGTCTGCATTTGTTTGTTACAAATATATGTCGGAGAGCGTGGAACTAGGAACGGTCAAGTCTAATCGATTTGGGCGAATTCGGGTAAGAAAACTGGCAACACAGCGGTTAACAGCTCGCTGTCATTTTTAACACGAGGCGATAAACGGACTTAGCTTAGATGGAGGGTTTAACGGGAATACTAGTAATTTCGGTTGCTAGTAAGCATTTAAAAAAAAAAGCACGCCTAAGGGGATAAACTAACGGATTAACGGTTTTATGAAAATTCGTCATTTTCATAGTTCATCAACATCATCATCACCAACAGCCTTTACTAGTCCAGTGCTGGACATAGGCCTCTACTTAGAAAGGAGGTTTTGGCCTACTATACCACGCTGGCCAGACGGGTTAGTATAGGGTTTGTTTCAAGTTTTCCTTCTCTCTGCAGTGCTGTTGTCCTGCTTAGTTTTTTCCCTTAGTCGGCTCTTACGACACCCACGGGATGAAAAGGGGTGGTGACACTCTGTATTCTTAATCGGTCACCACACGGTCGTTTTCATAGTTAGAAACGTGAAATATAAAATAATTACGCGAGAGAAGTCGGGTGCAATAGCTAGTGAACACAAATAGATTCAGTGTGTGGGAAATAACGCGAGTAGTTCACAAAGATAAGTTAACTAACAGACGCTACTTACCGGGACGCTCCCCCCTGTCGTGTCGCCCCCTCTCATCTCTGTCCCTCTGCTCGAGCCGGTACCGCTCCCTCTCCCTCTCATTGTCCTCTCGGCCGGAGTGTTTGATGTTCACATCGGCTCCGCCTCGGCGGGTGCCGCCGAGTCCACCGCCTGACACATATTGCATTAATTATTTACACGAACAAAATCAAACCTGTTTATTGTTTTTTTATTGGAAACGAGCAGATGGTAAGTGACTACCACCACTTATGGTGGTATCCGGGGGCAGTTCCGCACAGAAAAAACAAAGATTATGTCGGACTCGAACCGACCATAAACCTCACATCGTTTCCAGGTGCCAGTAGCCGGGGAACCAGGTATAACCTAGAAAGGAAAGCCTTTAATTTTCCATTTTTCTTGTTAAAAATGATGAAAAACGATATCACAGTGAGTAGAAAGAACATTTTACCGAAAACAATTGAATAAATACCAAAAAACTGCAATATAATTAATCAAACAGAAGAAGCGCGCAGAGCCTCCCCTCCGGCCACCATTTTGTGAGTGTGCGTAGGCTGTTTGCACGGAATACACATGTAGTTATTACTTTTGTGCGATACCTACGGGGAATGACCTTAACCATTGACAGCTGATTGAAGCTGAGCTGATAAAAAGTTTAATTTTCCGGCAGAAAATTCCAATGATTTTCGTTCTCAGAATGATGGTCTAAATACACTATTTCAGTATTCGTTACGACGTCCCTTACACCCTGTATAAAGTTATATTATCAATGTATTTGAACCCAAACTCAACTCTCGTGTAAACGGGGCCAATATATGTTGATACGTATATACAGAGGTGTCGGTAACGGTAACAGTGTCGCTAGTTCTATGGTTTTTTCCCATCTCAAAAAATACATTATTTTGTTTGTTGTTTAAAAATAAAGAAGTTTTCACTTAAAAAAATACTTAAAATCGGTTTTCTGTGCCGATGTATTATTTCGCATGACCCTTGGGCAAATGTCGTGCAAGAGTTCAAAATTTAAATTTAAAAGTAACTAGTAACACTTGGACCAAGTGAAGCGGTTCCCATCGTTAAGTTGTTACGACGAAACAAAGAAATGCACATACCCAAACATAATCCCCTCAACAGAAAGTACTAGGACCACATTAAAGCTGTAGAGACTCATCATCAACAGTCCAGTGTTGGTCCTAGGCCTCTCCTTAGAAATGAGGTTTTGGCCTACTATATTACACTGGCAAGACGGTTTGGAAAAGCGTTTGTGTAAGTTTTCCTTCTCTTTGCAGTGCTCTTGCCCTGCGTAGTTTGCTTCCTTAATCGGCTCTTGCGACACCCACGGGCTGAATAGGGGTGGTGATACTCCGCATTCATAATTTAATCTGTCACCACCACACATCGTCAAAGAAAAAGGCATACCTAAATATAAAACCCTCAAGTAAAAAGTACTAGGGCCACAGTAAGTCTGACGAGGTTCAACGAAAGTGCACTCACCCAATCTCCTAGGCAACCAGCCCTTGACAGTACGAGCCCTTTCCACGTCGACTAGAACACGCTTCCCGTCAATTTTCTTCCCATCGGCGTGTTTGTAAGCGGCTGTAACACATGGTGGTCATGAAAACTCCTGAACAGAAGCCGGCAGATGACCGTGGTTCGTATGATATTTTATATATTTGGATAGATATTCTTCTTCAGGACGCATACATACAGTGCCTTCGAGCCCCCCTCAATATTAAGAATTGGTCCCTCCATCCCGAAACGTAATGGAGATTTTAAAAGAATATGAATCCAAAAATAATGACGTTAGGGTAGTTTTCTGTTTAATTTCTATTAAAAACCACGTACACCTGCCTAGGTAAATGCCTATTCTGTCAACGTCTATTTTAGTTTAAGAGTTAAGGAGTTATCACATTCTTGATAATAATGGTGGATATTGTTCGAAATAACCAAATATAATTTTAATTTAATTTAGACGTTCACAAAATAATGTCAGTTGTGTTTTTATACATTTATTTCAGTCACTTAATGTCTTCGTATACTAGCGATTTATTTTCGAGGGCTGGGTGTTACTGCTTAGTATACGGAGACTTTGGCTGCTTAAAATATCAAACACGTAACCTGCTTTCATGTGAAGAATTGAAGTTTGGTGTCATAAATTGAATTCAAATCCTTCTAGACACAATATTGGACTTTTACCATTTATTTATCACCTCCAAAACGTATTCGCGCACTTTCCGACTCACCTGCTTTGACCGAGCACGTCAGATTGCCCGGCCAAAGTGCGTAACATTGACAATAATAATAAAAATATATATATTGTATACCTACTTTTAGTATACCTACCGTACAAGCCGAGTACCAACAAATAGTCGAAAAATATTAAAAAACATACCCACCATGACATTTATACCTACCGTTTTAAATTAACCAGATTTTTACTTACGAAAAACACCGCGGTTATTATCCGATATATCCGTAAAACGGCGATTGTTACACATTACCTGGTGCGCTTTTACTTACTTTGTCCATGCGCATTTTTTTTTTTTAATTTAAATTATATTCTAGACACTTAGTGACAATACTACTTATTTGAAAATTTTGATTTTAACACATTCAGTAATTAAAAAAAGCTAAAACACTTTTTTTGACACTACTGGGGCGGTCTCCTGCCCACACCACAGTGGCCCGTCAGTATAATATTTTAGGCTACCGTTCAAATAATATCTATACTCGCCTTTTGGTGTTGCCATACGAAAATCATGACCAATTTTAAAAAATATGATATTTTTTTAATATATTTAAACCATGGTGTTTTAAACTCTTAATTATCGCGTATATGTTACTGAAAAGTGCCGTATGGAAGACTATATCTTTTTTTTTTAACATTTGAACGAAAAAAATATTATGTGAAATTACTTGTATTAAACTAATTAGATACCCAAATTAATAGAGCTTATATTTTGCCTTATTTTGCCTGTCTTCAATTTCCCTTTTAAAATTAACATGTACAGATACTGAAAACGATACGCCAGCAAGACCAAAACGTATCCAAACTCCGGACCCTTACAGTAACATATAAATATAACCATTGCACTATTGTCCTAACATAAATTGTATGTTGGCTTCTTACCACATACAAACCTATGGAGTGATTCTCGGTTTGTGAGTAGGTCTACGGCAAGTCTGGTTCGGAAAAGAAAACGAACTTGTTAATCATGTACCGCAAGTGTGTGCGCGCCCTTACACTGGCGCGGTGCCGTGGCCCCGCTGTGGTGTCACGTGACCACGCCGCTTGGCGCCTTCCCTTGTACAGGGTGTAAGGGACGGCGTAGCAATACTTATGCAAAGACAACAGACCCGTCACCGGTGGACTTCAGGCCAGTTGGGCCGTGAAAATTAAATAAAGAGTCGTTTACAGCGGTGTGTTTTTTAATTTTTAGTAAAGGAGGTTATCGATTCGATTGTATTTTAATATATTTGTGACCTCAGAACTCCGTCATTTATGAAACGATTTTGATAAAAAAAGGTATTTGTAAAGGTGTATTATCCATTTCGTTTTACGTTTGTCTTTGTCTTTTAAATACAACCCTATAGGGTAGAAAAATAAGGAATGAAGAATACAGTTTATTAGACGGTGATACTCGTAAATTTATTTACTAATTTACGATTTTTAACCAAAAACTATTAAAAAAACAGTTAATTCTCCTACACAGATCCCATTTGCTTGCTTGCTAGTGCTTGCGATATAGCGTCCCTTACACCCCGTATGTAATAAGGTGGTGTGCGACTATGGCGATTGCGGTGCCAGATAAAGTGACCACGTGACCCCACTGTAAGGTAAAACGAACAGCGCGAGTGCGTGTATCGCACAGTTACTTAACAAGTATAATATTGTAAGTGACAATTTCGTTTATATATATAAAATAGTGTGTAATAAAAAGCCAATAGTTATTTACATCGTTATACTTGTGAAGTAAGAGCTACTTTAACGATTAGGGGACTGCACTGATGTGTATTTAGTCGCCGAATCGCGCTGTTGTATCAAAGTAGCTAGCGTGTGAAGACCTTTATTTTTTGGACGTTCTCGGAGAAGAAATGTATCCTGGCTGGAGATACCTTCGTTTTTGATCGAGGTCGAATCGAGTTAGAGTGAAATTTTGTATGAAATGATTACCTACTGTGGTAATATTTAATTCAGTAATTATAACATTAATTGAATTTATAATAACTGTGGAAGAAAGGATGTTATTTTTTATAAAAAGCAACTCCCGCATTAGGAATATATCCTGTGTCGCGGGGGACTTTACAAACATAAATGAAACGGACACAAAGAACACCCAGACTCAGAACAAAAATTTGTGGATCATACAAAGTGTCGTCCCATGTGGGGTTTGGCCTGGCGACCCTAACGCCCGACAACACAAATGAAGGATCTTCAAACTAGCCGAGGTATGCCATGTTGAAAATCTAAGTGGCGTGCAATGGGAGAAGCTTATGTCCAGCAGTGGATAGGCTGATGAAGATGATGATATCATGCCTGGAGAGTCGCGCAGTTTCCTGTGAGAAAGTGGTGTCATTGCCGATCAGCCGGCACATACGTGGCGGAGTGGGTGGTGGTGGCTGGGTATTTATGAGTTAAACAAAAGGAACTGTGTGTCTAAATCCAAACCCCAAGCAAAATCCATAAGACATACGGGTAAACTTATAAAAAAACTTCATAAGAAAAGTATTTAAATGAAATAAGTCTAAATATACTTTTTTATTTGAATGAATAAAATTGATAACTCAGATGCTTCAAAACTAACTTCGCAGTAACGTAAAATTAATAAAGTTAGTTGCTTTTGACTAAACTATTTAGTCCCTCAGACTTAAGTCTAAAACACAACACGTACAATCCACTTGGGTTTTGTTGTGTTTTAGACTCAAGTCCTAACCTCGTCTCCTGGACTTAAGCCCTACACGTAAAATACGAAGCTAGTTTATAGGGTTCCGTACCTCAAAAGTTAAAAAAGGAACCCTTATAAAATCACTTTCTTGTCCGTCTGTCTGCCTGTACGTGTGTCACCACCAATTTTAACAGATTGGAAACATGGTACTTACAAATTTTCGCGAAAAAATCGCGTAAAATCTGGTAAGGTACGGAACCCTCGGCGCACGAGTTCGACTCGTACATGACCGGTTTTTTTTTACTAAATCTAATAGGAATAATTGCAACGCTAGCAGAATAAACCAGATCATTTTAGACTTCACTTGAATTTAAAATACATTTTAAGTTATATGTTGGTTTTTAAGTACAAGAATAATTTCTCCTCCGAGAACGTTACGAGCTCCCGCGCAAATTGAAACGCAGGGAGGCAACCATTATAACATATTTACTATAATTAAACTGTTATTATAAGCACTCAGCGGTTTCAAAACTGTTGAAATATGTTATAACGTTGTTATAGAATATTTTAATTATACAAAAGGTTACTTGTGTTGGGCTATGTGCTCACATGTCACTGTTAAGGTGTAATATTACAGGTAAATCTTTCTCGAAAATTTAATTCATCGATTGATTTTAAATGCAATAGTCACTGGGACTTATTTTAAGTCCAACGGACTAAATCAGGGACTAGTCACTGCGACTTATTGAAATATGTTAATGTGTAGCATGAAGGCAATGGACTTCAGACTGAGAGATTTCGGATTCGAACCCGATGCAGTAAAGCATCCATTATTTTTTTTTTAATTCGTTTTTGTATACTAATTACCTTACCTTCTAACGCATTTTTGACAGTAGAAGTAATGTTCTTCTGTATCCATAACACAAACCTGTATAATAATATATTCTCTGAACACCATACTGAGATGAGTCCATTTATCAATAAGTCCCGTCCACTAAGTCCAATGCTCTAATCCACGACACTAACACATACTAATATCTTAGTTTGACAGTTATTGTGAATGTTGCCAGTGACACATAGCACAGCGCCAACACAGTACCACCTGTATAGGGGGAGAGAGACAGTATACTCACAGTGCATGTCCCGCTCGTGCTCATACTCGATGAACGCGTAGCCTCGAGGTTTAGCGTTGTCTTTGCTGAATATCATGCATATCTGAGGAATGAACAAAAAAATGCGACCTGTATATCAAGATCCCAGCAAGTGATATATTCATCCCTTATTTTACCCCCTTTTTTTAAACTAGTTTTGGGGTCGGCTTTAAGTCTACTACGATATGGTTAACGTGCTCTCAGAGGCACGGAGGGATCATATCACTGGTCACCCATCCATTGACTGACTCTGCTAGGATTGTTTAACTTTGCAATGTCTTAACCTACTCGACTACCACTAAGCCCTTAAGGGTTGAAATTTTAAAAACTCCTTTCCCTGAAATTTATAAAAAGCATCACCTGGCAAAATTGCCAGTTAGGGCGTTAATTAATGTAGAAAAGACAACTCCCGCAATAGCAATAAATCCTGTGTCTGTGGGGACTTTACAAACATACATGAAACGGACACAAAGAACACCCAGACTCAGAACAACAATTTATGAATCACACAAAATATCGTCCCATGTGGGGATCGGACCCACAACACTCAGTGTAGTAATAAGCGGCGTGTCGACCGCTTAAACCACTACGCCATCCGTGCATTCACTGGCGCAGTGTCCTGGTGTTGTCCATCATCTGCCTACTCTTATGCCAATTTTTCTTCCATTCTACTCTATCTCACTGTTTACTCCCTTCCTAGCCATATCCCCACTCCAACAGTCCATTCACCTTTTCTTTCGTTTTCCTCTTCTCTTGTACCCTTTAACTCCCATCCCTTAGATCCTTAAGTCCGATCCCCACATGGGACGACATTTTCGTCCCATGTGGGGATCGGAACAACAACACTCAGAATAGTAGCAAGATGCGTGGCGACCGCTTAAACCAGTCAGTCATCACAAATATGTTATACCAGAATCTATTACATCAACACAAATATTTTATATTGTATAGATGTACTTACTTTTTTAATAGCTCCATAGCCTTCGAACTCTCTCCTTAATTTGGACTCAGATGTGTCGTAATTCTGTAAAGAAAAAAAACATTAATTACTTATACTTTTTTATTCAGCGCCAGTGGATGAAAGTTGAAAACCAATAGATTATCCCCATATGGCATGTCTGAGAGATCTAGTATAGACTGTCATTTCATACAATGCCTTAGTCCTAATCCTAAATCTTGTCCTATCCCCATATGGACATGTGTCGAGTGGAGATGATCCAAAAATTAAGTCAAAAATTTATGTTTGGAAGCTACAGGGCCTCAATTCTGCTATTCTAATACTGTATCAATAGACCATCTATGGAATGTCGTCGGAATAGTTTTGCACTTTTCCTATTCTACTAAGGCCAATAGCCATTACAAATGTAAATAGAAAATCGATCAAGGTTTTAAATTTGTAAGAAAATGATATATTTAATTTTCCAGGTACGGCAACGTTGTTGATATCACCATTGATGATCTATATTACTATATCGAGAGTTTATTGACACTGTGAATTGGCGTCTCAATAGCATGACAGTGCCTTGGCGTTAACATTAAATAGCAGAATTGAGTCCCAGATATAAGAATAGAGGACGAACAAATCAATGGCGTAGCTTGGAGCTCACCTAAACCATTCCAGTAATGTTATGACATTTCCTGGAAGGTTTAGGTGAGCTAGTACACAGAGTCCGAATGGCCAGTGTAACCTAATCTAAATACTTAACAGTGTAATCAGGTCAAAACGACGGTTAATCTATGCTGGTCGAAATTGATTGAAACGACATCTATTGTCACTTGGTATTAACGCCAGTCGGTGTGTATGGCGGTAGTCACTTACCATCTGCTACTTTGTTGTGTCGCTATCTGGGAATCGAACCCACGACGCGTGACTCAGCAGTCAGGAAAAAGACCACTAGATCTTAATATAAGTGCAATAATACCATAAGAATGTCATGTTACTCACAATTCTGGCCACAAATAATGTTTTGAAAGGATCCATGGTAGCCTTTGGATTGGTTGTGGGATCCCATAATGCAATCTCTTGTTCTAGCTTGTACGCTGTCTGTTCCGCCCTCTCCCTTCTTCGCCTCTCCATGCGTTCTTCTCTGGTCTCCACTCGTGTTGGTGGTGGAGTCTCTGATGGATGCTGTAAAAGAAAAGCAATCAGGTTAAGATTCACCCAGTTTCAAGTAATGGGCTCACTACCCATTAGTGTATTCAGCTAAGCATGGCCAGTTCCATGTGAATACCAGACTTACACACTTGACCTGCTTGAATAATAGCCCCCTACTGTCATTGCTTTCTTCTTTCTAACTATTTTTAGGGTTCCATAATTCAAAAGGAAAATACTGAACCCTTATAAGATCACTTTCTTGTCTGTCCATCTGTCTGTCAAGACCCAGTATTTCCATAATGCATGGAAGTATTGAGTTGAAATTAAAACCGTATACCCAGATCTACAGTCCCCTGAAGATATGAAAAAATTATGGTTTCAGGCATTAATTTAATCAAAAGAATATTTACATTCATTTCTCAGGGAAAATACAAGATAAATATAGTATATAACAAGTGCCGAGCTGCATTTTAACTACATATTATTGTTTTTACATCTAAGTAATTAAGTAATGTAAAAAGTTTAATAAATAAATAAAGTGGGTAGCTGTAGCAAAACAAACCCTACTGGACCCACATGGGGAGTACGAATATTGCAAGTTTGATGTCCGTATTACATATTGTATAGCGATAGCTATCATACGTGACTTTTATCGTAAGTTTTATGTTTTTATACCAATAATGTATGAATTACTTTTTTTTTATAATTAATGTATTTTTATGTCATATTTTTTTTATAGAGTGTGTCCTAATATTTGGTTTTTAATAGGTAGTTTTTTAAATATTTACTTAATTTAAGGAGAAAAAAATATTAACGTTTTAATAGGTTTTTATTGAATTGAGTATTCACGTAAATACTAAGCTTCTTTTTGAATAAAGCCATTTATTGGATTTCCTTTACATCATTCGTTAGTTTGTTGTAAAATTTAATAATAATAAAATTTAATAATAATAAAACTTCTAAGTTAACTTAAAAAAAAGAAAGATCTGCCGACACTCTCTAGGGAATCAAACTTTATAGGGTACTTCCCGTTCACCTAGAACTATAAAAGTTGGCAAGTAAGACAATGTGTCTTATACTACAAGTTCTGGTCAAAATCAAAAAAATATCCAACTGCAATTAAATCATTCATCTTTGACATAGCGATTTTTCGAGTCCCGGGAAAGGACATAGGATAGTTATTATCCCAGAAATCATAATTTAAGGGGGTGGAAGTTTGTATAGGAAATCAATATAACTGCTAAAGTGATTTAGATAAAATTTGGTATTGAGACAGTTTGATTCTTGAGGAAGGACATAGGCTACTTTTTACCGTGTTAAACGACATATAAGCAGGCGGAGCCGCGGGCAAAAGCTAGGTATATAATATGTGTGTAGGTTTAGTACAAACACTACAGAGTACAATGCAAAATACAGGATGTACAGTATACTAGATTCCACTGATAACAGATAAATTTAAATGTATCCTGTTTATTCATATCTAAACTGTGTAGAACTTTTATTACTTTAACCTCGTGAATCCTTTCGTGCTGTAAAAGCATGAATTAGTTTAACTAGTTCAGACCTGAAGGTCAATTGTCCTAATAAAAATTCCAAATCCAGTGTCTTTAATCTGTCACCACACAGACCAACAACAAAAGCCCATTAAACATAAATTTGTTATTATTTTACATTTATTTTTAATGTCAAAGCCAAGCAAAAAAGTTTTCCAGCACTTTCTTAAAAGATTCTCAAACTTGCCTTCTCAAAATTCCTTACTTTTAACTTAGCATCTGATAACTACCAAATTATGGATTGTAAATTTTGAAAACCTTTCCCCCATTTTTATTTAAACAACTTTGCGAGGACATTTTGATGTATTTGCTTTGCAAGATACACACAACAAGGGTAATTATGTTAATCAATGTCAGTATTTATACAAAAAACTTATTTTTCATTATATCCTCTATTTGTAATATTCACAACAATAAGGTAATTTCACATAATTATCATGTAATAACAGGCTCATTATTTAATGAAGCTAGTTACCCATTTTTGAGTTCATTAAGGAGTATTACTTAAATCTATTTTGTAATTAGTGAGCAATTACGGAATAGAATTTTTTTTTTGTCTCTTTCACGGAATGGATTGCTATAACATCATCATCAGCAGCAGTCCACTGCTGGACATGGGCCTGGCACTGGTGACATATTGTGAAATGTTAGAATAAAAAGAAGATTTAGTACCAGTAACCGTATTTTTAATCCCTCACCACAAAATCTGTGTGGTGAGGGATTAAGAATATGGAGCCAACTAAGGGAGCAAACTAAGCAGGACAACAGCACTGCAAAGAGAAGGAAAACTTGAAACAAACCCTATACCAACCCGTCTGGCCAGCATGGTATAGTAGGCCAAAACCTCCTTTCTAAGTAGAGGCCTATGTCCAGCAGTAGACTAATATAGGCTGTTGATGATGATTGTCAGGACAAGGTTTGTGTAGAAGAAAATTTAAACAGTCAGACAGACGTTTTTCTTAATCTTTTAATATGAAAAGTAAGTGAATGAATGAGACGGAATACTGTAAAAGATCTATACTAATACTAGCTGACCCGACAAACTTTGTTTTGCCATATACATCATATCTAGGAAATATTGAAAAAAATTATTTAGGGGTGGGTCACCCTTGTCATTAAAGGGTATGAAAAATAGATGTTGGCCGATTCTCAGACCTACCCAATGTGCACACAAAATTTTATAAAAATCGGTCCAGCCGTTTCGGAGGAGTATGGTAACTAACATTGTGACACGAGAATTTTATACATAAGATTATAAAGAGCTAAAGTTTATGACTTTGTATATACAGAGTAATTTCAGGAACTATGGGTTTGAATTGAAAACTGTGTTAGTTAGCTTTTAGTATTAGATAGCCCTGTTATCAAGGAAGAATATAGACTGCACGGATGGCGTAGTGGTATAAGCGGTCGCCACGCCACTCACTAGTACGCTGAGTGTTGTGGGTCCAATTCATGGGACGACATTTTGTGTCACCCACAAATTGTTGTTCTGAGTCTGGGTGTTCTTTGTATCCGTTTCATGTATGTTTGTAAAGTCCCTCGAGACACGGGATATATTCCTAATGCAGCAATCTCTATTTTAAAAGAATTTAAATTTAATTTATTTAAATATCATGATACGACCAATAGGACCATGAATGAAAAACGTTGCGAAAACGGTCAAAACTTATTCCTTTGGATGAATAAGTCGAAGTTGGGCAGGTCAGCTGGTAAAATATGTCGATTCTTGGAGGTTTTGTAAATTTCGTGTTAAATTTATTCAGTCATTGAAATACAAGAACGAAGCGTGGTAAAATATTACCGGTACTGATAGTGTATATAAGGACATCGATTATCATAAATCACATCTTGGTGAGTGGTATTTTTTTTAATATACATCGAATTTTAGAAAAAAAATGTATTTAAGAGAAATATTACACTATAGTGACTTACGCAGTCATTGTATTTTACACTTATTTTCCATAGATTGAATATAATTTACATAATTAGGTACTTAAAAAATATTCTCTGGAATGAGGATAACCATCTAACCTCAAATACACTGAGGAAAGCGCCAACGCCATCGTAGCCTTTTTGTTTCTTCTCGTGAGGGAGCTTTGCTGCCGGCGGGAGGTATGGGATAGGATCCCGCGCGGCAAATAGCGCCAATAAATTAGGTGGCAAGAACTGCGTCATGGTGCCACAAAATGAAGTCTTTAATTACACTCTAGTTCACACTTAAAACAAAAAAATTACATTCTAACACAACACTGTAATTACAATTTCACTATATTTATAATAATTTGCTACTAATTTTACGTTCTTTCACTTTAAACTTGGACGAAATGAGATGTTTCTAACACGCTTCTATCCGCCATAGTTGTAGCCACAGCACAGAACCACAGATAAGGAGAAAGGTTTTCATAGCGTTTTTAACCATAGACTAAAGAATTTTGCATTGCAGAAGTCATAGAGTATACAGACACAATGCCTTTAATTAATTATTAATTTATTTATTTTTACTTTATATTTATTTATAATTATTATTAATTTATACTAAAGAGCACTATAGAGCGACAAACGATCAATATATTACTAGTATTTATTGAAACTGACAAGGGTGTAATATTTGTTTTTAAATGGCAGTTCATGGCATAGATATAATATACTGGGTGTAACACATAACTAAGCATAACTGTAACTTAGTTATATCTGGGTGTAAGTATATTATATCTATGCTATAGACCATATTGGACCATCATACTGAGTCGAAGATCATTGGATTTTTTTCAATCAGCTGTCAAAGCTTAACTCTTAGGACGTCGCGGCGCGCGGATGACCTATGACCCGTTACTGTCGCGCCCTTGAACTAGGGACCCAGTCACAGCTGAGCGAAGTCATTATTACCTCAATATCTACGTTATTTGATAATTATATTCAATGAAATAAACATATTTGGAATTCCTGATATATATTCTTCTAAATGTTGTGACAGAAACGCTACCGCGTAAAAATTTGGTGTCACAACTGTTGTGACGGCGACGCGTCGGAGGTTAAGGTCATTCACCGTAGGTATCGCACAAAAGTAATAACTACACAACCCTTGCAGTAAGTACAAACTACATTCCTCTGTGAGTTGTAGCATAAGGCAGTTAGACAGAGAAAGAATATTGTTTTAGTTTTGCATCTCTCTCTCCTCTCTGCACTGATTGACTGATATTGAAGAGGGCATTTAAAATAGCCAATCAGTATGCGATAGCGCCTTGTTCGCTTCCTCTAAATTTATAAGCTCTTTGGTTCACAGGTGTTTCATACCGTTTCTTTTTTTGAAGTAAAACTTCTTTTCGCACGCTTGACTTGGGGAGTAAGCTGCTGAATGCGTGACAGAGCGTTACGAAAAGTGTGATCGGGCAAGACGAACAAAGTTGAGAGGGAGATTTAGCCAGCCACCAGTTAGTGAAGGTAGAAAGAGAAAGTTACGTTTCGAATATTACCGTAGGGGTACGAGAGAGAGAGGTGCGAGCACACATTTTCTTTCTCTCTTGCTCTCATAGCCAAGAAGTTTTACTTCAGTCGTGTGTTCTAACGCATACTCATTTTTTAACCGACTTCAAAAAAAGGAGGAGGTTCTCAATTCGACTGTATTTTTTTTTTTTTTTTTATGTTTGTTAGCTCAGAACTTTTGACTAGGTGAACCGATTTTGATGATTCTTTTTTTTATTTGAAAGCTGGTGCTTCCCGTGTGGTCCCATTTCAATTTGGTTTAGTTCTGATAATGGCATCCATGAGAAAACCATATAAGTCTTAAATTTGCATTTAGTATGTTCGCGACAAATAGACGAATAACTCAATTTCACGCAAACCGATTTCGATAATTCTTTTTTTATTGGAATGGATGTACTTTAAGGGTACTTTGATGAGAGTTTGGTTAGATTCTGATGATGGGATCCACGACAAAGTAACGGAACTCTTCAATTCTTAGGAGCAAATAAACGATACTCGACTGAATCTTTTATGGGCTATCTGGATATTTGAGTCACCTACAGTAACGTCGTTATGGTCAAGTAATTGTCGTCATCAACAGCCTTTAATAAGCTACTGCTGGACATAGGCCTCTCCTTAGAAAAGAGGATTTGGCCTACTATACCACGCTGGCCAGACGCGTTGGTATAGGGTTTATTTCAAGTTTTCCTTCTCTTTGCAGTGCTGTTGTCCTGCGTAGTTTGCTCCCTCACTAGACTCTTACGACACCCATGTGATTAAAAGGGGTGGTGACATTCTGTATTCTTAATCCGTCATCACAGGGTAGATTGCCTCTGTTGAGATAGGCGTTTCTTCCTGACTCCCTTTGTTTCATTCAAACGGCGCTGTCTCATTTGAGCAGCACGTTTATTAGGTCTACCCATATTCAGACAAATTAGTAAGTGTACTTCAGATTCACTAAAAAGCAAAAAAAAAACAAAAAATTTTAACAAAAAAAAACGACTTTAAAAAACACTATTCCAAAACAAATTAATATGCACTAAAAAGGAAAAAAATAAATGCATATTCTTCTACAACTTAATAATCAACTTACTTTTTCTACTCATCTATATGTAGGTACGATCTATGTGTTAACCGCGAGAGAAGGTAGGTAGGTACCTACCCATTTCAAATCTAATTTACCATATACCTGTGAATAACAAACAACGATCAAAATATTTATTTGAGTTCTCCTAAGTAAAATAAAATGAATATAATGTAGTTACAAATATTGTTTATTTTCAATTACTAACGTTTTTTTAGATCCATATGGTTTTTAAGTTGTAATTGGAAAGGGGTATGCCCAGATGATGTGGTGACCGATACAAAACGTAAAGGGACCAACTGCGAATCTAACCAAGTGGGACCAATGGGACGGAACGCGGGACTAAGTGCGCAAAACCCATATTGTGGTGAGGTTTTAGCCTACTCCCTCCCCCTATCCAAAACCACGTGTTTTTTTTGTTGGTACAAAGTACATTGAAATTTTCAGAATATTATCTTTAAATACAGGCATAATCTGATTAAATTTTGGAAATTAAGTATCGTGATAAAAATGTCCAGACAGACATTAAGGTTGTTTTTGACTTGCAAAAAAATAAATAAAGTAAGGTGTAAAAAAAAACATATTTGTACATCGAAATGAAATGACAAAATACAGAGAGTTTCATTTCCTTTCCCAAATACTTGAGCCACATATTCTGCCCTTAATTTCTAGGCGATTTGCAAAATATGAACAAAATATATCCAGTAGTTTAGCCACAGGACTCATTTTTGTGTTTCGTAAATTGCAATATCATGTGTACATGCAGTCATAATACATTGACCTCAGGCGGCGATCAGCTGTAGGTATACGCGGCGCGGTAATCACACGTTGCCGCTTTTACTACACCCGAATCGAACGAAATATGTTGATTATTACGTCATCACGATGCAACACGCGTTTTTAATTAGTTCATCCAGTAAGGACAGTCAGTCGGCCCTTGGCCACCGGCGAGCTTATGCTATTCCGTATCCTTGTAGATGCGCTCACGACAAATAACCGTAATAATAATATTGTTGTTGTTTATGAGATACATATTTGTTTAGAGAAGTTTTCTTGTGGTAATAATTGTTTAGTCTTATTGCTTTCGTCATAATACACGGCAATGGTGTGAACAATTAATGTTATCGTGTGCGCAAGACTTCGTAATGTAAGGAGTCCTGCTAATTTTATTTTGAAAAGTCACTATTAGGTTCTGTGTGTAGTGTAGTGTGAAACTGAGTGCATTATCAGTCTTTTAATTTTATTGGGTTATCGATATCAACATCCATAATGCCGTGAGTGACCTTCACAGCCGCGGAATATCCTGCTATGATGTTAATTTATGGAAAACTCTATCAAAACGCATCTTTTGCTTTACGGACACGTATGGAGTCAATCGTGTATGTCCTACAGACTGCCGAATTTTTGTAAGGGCGGTACAAAGATTACGAGACAACCAAGGTAACTACTTTTTCAAGGAGTGACGCGTACTGCTGGGTCGGAAGCTAGTCGAGCATTCACGAAATAAACACGTGAATAAAATCGCATTCTTTATAAATAGACTTTTAAAAGCAAGTGAAGTGATTGGTAGGTAGGTAATAAGAATGTAAAGTTCGCCGGCTCGCGGCGGCGGCGGCGGCGTCGTTTTGATGTCGCCGACATTGCGACGCTGCCGTGTAGGTACAGTTCACCGACTCATGTTATCAATGGTGTTCTAATTGGGAAATTATTTTATTGTATTTAGTTTGTTCTAAATTTTCATTTCTGAATTTTCGTACAAATTTTTTATTTTTTTATTTTAACCGACGTATATTGAACCGTGTTATCTGTTATTTTATTTTTTGTGATATCTATACCGCCACAGTGTATATGTGGTACCAAAATATACTAATATAAAGTTATTTTAAAGTGAGTTCTTAAATGAGAGGTTTTTTATTTACTTAAAACGTAACGTCCCTAGATGTTGTAACATGCGAAGAGACAGAGACTATAGAGTGTGAGACACGAGCTCTCTTTGGTAATCTTTGAAAAAAAACGAAACCATAATCAAAAGAGTATATATTTCCTATTTTAATAAATAACTTATGACGACTTATGTACACTTTTGCACAAAGATAATTAACTGTCATCACTTTTAGCGCTATTTGTTATGAAACTAACACCTGCAAAATATAACTAGACAAGTTTGTTTTACAAAGCAAACACACAGTAGGGAAGCACAAATTTCTACTTTTGTAAAGTCATTTTAGGTTTTTCTTTCTGTTTGTTTCTGTCTGTCACATTCATGTACAAAATCTCACGAACTTAAATAATTTATTGCGATTCCTTATCTTTAACTCCACCTTCACATTCCTTGTCCTTCTTCTCTTTCTTTTTCTTCTTCTTTTTCTTTGTAGGATCCTTTTTTCTACTCATATCGTTATATTTAAGTAGCTTTTTATACATTTTAAGCAATTGTTTAGCATCCTTTTTCAATGTATCGGTAATTGGAGGTTCTTTGACGGGATCGACGAATTTTGTTGAACCTTCTAAAGTATTATAATGTTCTATAGATCCTTCTGCAATTTCTGGCTCTTTTGTTTCTTCTTGTACATCTTGAGCAGTCGGCACTAGGTCGTCAGTCCCTTGAGTCTCTGCTTTCGATTCTTCTAGTCTCTTTTTCAACTGTCTATTCTTCTTCCTTAAGGCATTTAATATGTTAGATGTATTAAGCACTCTCTTAACTTTATTGCTGTCTAAGTATCTATCTTTCCACGACATCGTTTTGGCTTTATCTTCTTCATGTTTAGCCTCATATTCTTTTATTTCTTCTTCCGTGATGACATCTATTCTATCTATTTCATCTATTTTCGCCGATAAAGCTTCTATTTCAGCCGCTGTCGGTTCTTTTGACAGTACATTTTGTGTTTCAGTTTCATCATCATTGGACGAGTCGTCTGAAAGTTCGTACACTTCATCACTAATTTCCACAACCTCATTTGGACTGTCATCTTCAATATTTTGATTGTCAATGTCTGATGGAGTTTCAGCTGGATCTGAACTGGCTGAAATAATCTCTATATCCTTGGAACCCGAAGAGCAATCTTGAGATTTCTCCGATGTAGTCAGATCAATTTCAACAGTACTTAATTTAGTTGGTTCTGTACTTTTTTGTAAGCCTTTTGAAAGAAGACATGGGGTAGAATCCTGAGTCATTTTTTTATGTATAACGACTTCTCGTTCGAGATCAAAAGGGACAAGAATCGTAATACGAGGATTTTTAGCGCAATCAACTATTTCGTGAAAATTTTGATCACTACTCTCGCGAAAATCCTTCTTCTTATTCTTTTTATCTTTTTTAGATTTCTTCTCTTTTTTCTTTCTTTTCTTTTTGTGCTTCCCTTCTTCTTCATCTGAGATACAAACTACCTCCGGTTTTAGATCAAATGCTTCAACTTCTGAGCTTTCTCTGTCGGATATTTCTCCTTCTGATAGATCGTTTTCATTCTCTTTCTTTTCCAATTCTTCTTGATGAATATTTTCTTGACTAGATGCAGGCTCATCAACTTTTGATGGAGATTTGCTACGTATTTCACTACTTTCAGTAGGAGCCGCTAATGATGAATCGTCATTTTGGATGGTTGAATCATCATCATGAATAGTTTCTGTACCATTACCTGCAACGTCAGGTTTTATTTCCCCAACGATTTCTACATCAGTATGAGAAGTACTCTGAGAATTACCGTCTTCAATTATGCTATTCGAGTTTTCATTTTCTTTAGCTTCGGTCTCTTTAGTTTCAACGCTGTCTGTTTCCACGTCTTGACTTTTATCGTCTTCTGCATTTTCACTTTCAACGCTAATATCTTCTTTTAAGTCAACAGTTTCTTTTGTATCATCTTCAGATTTCCTACCATCACTAGATATTTTTCTCTCTCGATTTTGGATTTCATCTTTACTGCCTTTAGACGTATTTCCATTTTGTATATCTGTATGTTTGCGAACGGATTTCTTAACAACGTCTTTATCTGATTCTGAACCTGAACTCGTATCAGAACTGACATTGTCATAATTCTTTCGGTCTAGATCTTCTAAAAGGTCCATTTTTTCTGTATCTGACAACTGTAGAGTAATTTCATCATTGTCACTGACATTAGACAATCGCTTTTTTTTACTTTTTTTAAATTTTTCTTTATTTTTATCTGTTTTACTTATATCTTTTCCTTTAGATGCATCCTTCGGCTTGTCGATATTAGTTGTATTTTTAGATATACCCTTATTCACTATTTCTTTCGATTTTTCTGCATTTCCCTTGTCCTGTGTACTATTTTTAGTATTGGTCTCTTGTGGTATAGTTTTATTCCGATTCAATTTAATTTTTTGTGTTTTCTGCTGAGGCACAGTGATAACGAGGTCGTTGACCCTTTTGGTGACTGTTTTTGATTGCATTTCTGGTGATTTTAAATGAGGATTACCTGGAAATAAGATAAAATATTATTATTAACTAGTATAATAATAACTTCACATATTAATGATGATGATAAGGACCTTAAGGAAATAAGGAGAGGAAGACCCTCTACCCAAAGTGATGATGAGATCAAAAAAGTCGCTGGCTCAAACTGGTTGCAAATAGCACAGGATAGAGAGAAGTGGATATCTTTGGAGGAGGCCTTTACCCAATCTGAGGATCTAGCTTAATGCATATTAATAAGATAACTACAAATAAGCTTTTTTTTTCTTGAAAAGACAACTTCCGCACTAAAAAAAATCCTGTGTCGCGGGGCTTTTACAAAGATACACGAAAAGGACACAAAGAACACCCAGACTCAGAAAAAATATTTGTGAATCACACAAAGTGTCGTCCCATGTGGGGATCGGACTCACCTCAGCGTAGTAGTAAGCGGCGTGGCGACCGCTTAAACCACTACGAAATCCGTGCAGTTTAGTATTAGTATAAATAGTAAGCGAAATTTAAGTATATACACCTAGCAATTAGTAAGTAATTAATTCTAGTAACTAAGATGAAATGTAGCTTGGTCAAATAAAGATTTTTTTTATTATTTAATTATTATATTTATCTATAATAAGTATGTATGATTTATTGTGTGTCAGAACTACGCCATTCATCATCAGCCTATCGCAGTCCACTGCTGGACATAGGCACTTAGATCGATTTTGGGCTTCTCGCATCCAGCTCCTACCAGCCATCTCGCGCAAATCGTCACCCCACCTGGCCTGTGGGCGTCCTACACTGCGTTTGCCGAGACGCGGTCTCCACTCAAGAACTCGTTTTCCCCAACGGTTGTCAGTTCTGCGGCTAATATGGCCAGCCCACTGCCACTTCAGCTCGCTGATCCGATGGGCTATGTCGGTGACCTTGGTTCTCTGCCAGATCACCTCATTCCTGATGCGATCCCTTAGAGAAACGCCAAGCATAGCCCTTTCCATAGCCTACGCCATTATTATGCTTTAAAACATTAATATCTGTCACATCTATCGAAATGCTAACAATTTAACTGTAATTTCTAAAACATCCTTTCAACGTTTTTGCCTATAGTATACTAGTTGATAGTTCAACTGTGCATTAAACTCCGCAATCACCGATAGAACATCTATGTATTGTGTTTAGATTGACTTCACGGATGGCGCAGTGGTTTAAGCGGTCGCCACGCCGCTTCCTATTGCGCCGAGTGTTGTGGGTTCAAACCACACATGGGACAACACTTTATTGTTCTGAGTCTGGGTGTTCTTTGTGTCCGTTCCATGTATGTTTGTAAAGTCCCCAGCGACACAGGATTTATTCCTAGTGCGGGAGTTGTCTTTTAAAAAAAAAGGACTGTAGATAAGAGGAATTGAATAAAATCATGTATAATAAAAATAAATTCAACTCACTCTTCTCCAACTCTTCAATCTTGGGCTTCTCTTCATCGCTGCTTATCTCTACTATTTCTGCCGGCTCTTCTTTGATCTCAACTTCATCCTCCGATGACTGTGATTTTGTGGATTGCGTGGACTGTGCAGCTACAGACTCTGGGACTGGTTCTGTTAATCAAATTAAATATACGTATGTGTGAGGTATTCAGATCATCATCATCAACAGCCTTTAATAGTCCACTGCTGGACATAAGCCTCTCCTTAGCAAGCTCCTTAGCTTAGTTTTGGCCTACTATACCACGCTGGCCAGACGGGTTGTAATAGGGTTTGTGTCAATTTTTCCTTCTCTCTGCAGTGCTGTTGTCCTTCGTAGTTTTTTCCCTTAGTCGGCTCTTACGACACTCACGGGATGAATAGGGGTGGTGACACTCTGTATTCATAATCCGTCACCACACGGACCAGACCATACACGATATTCAGATACCCTTTAAATACCCTTTAAAACATAAAAAAAATATATTCAAATCAGTTCAGGCGTCTTCGAGTAATCGGTGAAGATACATAAAAAAAAAGATTCCGACGAATTGAGAACCTCCTCCTTTTGGAAGTCGGTTAAAACTGGGGATTTTACGACTTACGAAATATACAAAAAAATCTTTAAAATTGTTCGAGCCGGAAAGAAGGCGGATGTAGGCAGCACAGGACCGGTGGTGGTGGCAAACCTTGGGGGAGGCCTATATCCAGCAACGTCTTTTGGCTGAGACGATGATGTTGGTGTTCGAGCCGTTTCAGAGGAATACGACCACAAACACCGTGACGCAAGATTTTTATATACATACACTAGTTGACCCGGCAAACGTTGTTTTGCCATATACATTATTTCTAGGAAATATTGAAAAAAAAAATTAGGGGTGGGTACCCTTGTATTTTAGGGGTATAAAAAATAGATGTTGGACGATACTCAGGCCCCCCCTCTGTGCACACAAAATTTCATAAAAATCGGTACAGCCGTTTCGGAGGAGTATGGTAACTAACATTGTGACACGAGAATTTTTATATACATAGACCACTTACTGCTCTGTTCTTGTTGTAGTTGCGCCCTTATAGCTCTGGCCCTCGCCTGCAGTTCCAATAGCTCCAGGACCGTGAGACCAGCTCTGGATGCCTTAGATTTCTCTGCATCTTCATCATTGTCAACATCACTAGACTTGCGTTTAGACTTGGATTTGGAATTGCGATCACGGTGTTTATGCTGAAAGAAATTACTGTTGTAGTATGTGAAATCAAACACGGTATTAGCTGCAGAACCCTTAACCGTGGAGGAAAACGAGTTATTGAGTGGAGACGAGGTCTTGTCAAACATAATGTAAAACGACCACGGGCCAGGTGGAGTGACGATTTGCGCAACTGGATGCGAGAAGCCCAACATAGATCTAAGTGGCATGTAACAGTACAGGCCCACAGGCCAGTAGGCAGTCCACTACTGGATATAACCAGCAATAGGCTAATGATGACTGTCACATTTGACAGGTAATCGTTACTCTATAAAATCTGTGGTAGTGTTCTAGAAGTTTGCCATGCTATGAGCGGGGGTAGTCGCTTTCCAACAGGTGACCCCTCTGTTTGTTTGCCCCCACTTATATAAATATAAGAAATATATACATTTAGCTGTTCTGTCAAAGTAAGAACCGTAATCTTCTGGAAGTCAGTTTAAAATAAAATGAAAAGAAAAAATAAATGAAAACCTCTTACCTTTTTCTTTTTACATTTTTCTTGACTTAATAGTTCCTCGTCAGAAGATATAGAATCTAAAGATATGGTCTCTAGCTGTTCTGTAGCTGACTGGCTCGAGGACTCTGTGTCTGATGGTGGCTCAGCTCCGTCCAGAATTGAGCAGAGACGTTTGGAACTTATACCTAACAGCTATAACGTTAAGGGATCTTTAATAATCTTTACTAATGTTAGCTTCACAATCAATCGTTGGTAGCCTATCACACTTTGAACAATCGTGTTGTTGTTATATGGAATAAGCTTCCGGAAAGTAAAGTGTAAGTGCCAACTTGATAAATGGTTGGAAAAGCACAATCCACCGGACTAAACAACCATACAATCATATACACGCAAACTCTTACATCACCACATCACTTCGACAGCCTATAACAGTCCACTGCTGGACATAGGCTGTTGAAGTGGAAATATCAGCAAGCTTGCTGCTAATAATAATAATGTTATAAAAGCTGAAGACTTTATGAAAAGTTATTTTAGTGTTAGATAGTTCATTTTCACTGCTGGACATAGGCCTCTCCGTAGAAAGGAGGTTTTGGCCTGCTATACCACACTGGACAGACAGGTTGGTATAAGATTTTTTCAAGTTTTCCTTCTCTTTGCAGTGCTGTTGACCTGCATAGTTTGCTTCCTTAGTCGGCTCTTATGACACCCATGGGATGAATATGGGCGGTGACACTCTCTATTCTTAATGAACCAAATTAAACCAAAACAGAGAGAGACAGACAGCCAAAAAAATGTAAACTGGTTTTTAGGCGTAGGCCTCCTGCAAATAACCGTGAAAGCATGAAAAAAACCTATTATTTTGATATTACAAACAGACACTTCAATTTTTTTTATTTGTATAGATAATTGAATGTTTTTACTATACACACTTAAATGACTTACTACACATTGAAGGTGATATGTGTGTGTTTGAGTGTTGCAAAAGCGCGGAAAATTCATACATTATATTGTTAAGATAATCTTTTAATTTATATAGTAATGGTATATCAAACCTCCTCGGTACACAGCTCCTGGAGATCATCTACTGATATATTCCTAACGCAAGAAGGTGCCATTGCATTCAATTCCTTATATTTTAATACTGAAAATACTTGGTGCATTAACTCAACACGATCATGGATGTAATACGCCAGATCATGGTCTTCCTGCTCCCGGGTGCGGGAAGATGATGTCTCTGGCATTTCCGCCTTAACCTTATGACGTTTATATCGCTTCATTTTATTTACAATATCAGAAAAATGTTATACGAAGTCAATTCAATTGCATTAAAGTTCAACAAGCTTATGAATACACCGAATAATTGAGAAGTCGAATGTTTACAGAACATATCGTCGTCTTATCATACCTTTCCATTTTGGTAGATTATTTTTGTTGGTATATGTCAGAGTTCACGTTATATCGGGTGCATTCGTAAAAAAGGATTTGATGCGTTTTAGAAAATGCCTAATGAAACTATTGAAAACTATGATACTATTTAAAATAGAAGTCTTTTGTTTTAAAAGCATTTTTATTTTAACTTACTATAGTACTGAAAACCATCACAATATAACCTTTGACTATGTAATAAACTTGTAATTATTTGGAATTATAGAAAAAAATGGAAATGAATACAAGAAAAGCTGTTGTTGGAAGTATAGAATATTTACGTTCATAGAGTTATACAGACTGGATTCAAAATATTCTTATTACACTGCTCCCCCTTTTTGAATTAAATAAGTTATTGGTAGTTCATCAGTTAAAAAGAAGTGACTTAATGCAAAAAATTGAACGCACGAAATTAATCGAGTATCGTAAGCAATAACAGTAACAAAAATGGCTGTTGAAAAGCTGTATGAAAGTGACAATTTCTTAGTTGTAAATAAACCTTACGATATGTATATCAACTCGGACGATGAATACGAAAAGGTAAGTACGTACATACACTGCAATTAAGATAAAATGATATTTACTTTTTAGGTTATGCTTTCTATGTAAACAGAATAGTGTGGTAACAATGTATCGATAATTGTGTTAAAGCAGAGAAAAATACAATCTAAATATATATACCTTAAATTTATATGGCGTGTATTGTAAACAACACACAGAACCACACCATTAAGGTGTCGTTTACAATATTTTTTGGGAACGACACAACTGCTAACTAGTGATGTATAAGGTGAAATAAAACAATTCGTTATTTATTTATTTAAGCAACATTATAAGCTCACAGTCTCACTACCAAAACATTTATTGCTACATCTGAATAGATATTTGGCGACTCCCACATACTAAGAAGCAGAAACATACCATAGGGCCAGACACACCGAACTACGGAGTAACTCCTGAATGAGAATTGCTAATCCTGTATCGCGATATGAAGAATTCTCGACGATTAGCATATATACAACTTCCAGACATCAACCGTTGGGCCGCGGCCCGCCAGGCATGATCACCTTGCCTGGTCGAAGGATCCTCCCTTTGTGTTGGAGGGACATGACACGCGTTCCTCCACAGATATACAGACATCATTCACACAGGGCATTATTATACAAAAGAATACATAAAATTATTTACAAACAACATTTTAATTTCAAATTACAAATAACATTCATGAAATCACACAGAAATAGCCACTAAAGTCAATGCAATAAAACGTTACAAAAATCATAGCAGTAAAAGATGTCCAAAAATAAATCAAAGCAATGTCATTACAACAAAAAACAACTAAATTAATTTATGAAACTTGATCAGATAATTATACAAAAACTATTCATTTCTGAGATGAATCTCATCTGCTATCTTTAAAGTGACTTCTGGAAGGGCTTTTTTAAAAGACCATGGTCGTGACATATGAAAAATAATTGATATCGGTAAATGCATAAGTTTTGTTATAGAACTTCATTACGGTGATGTCGTTTACAATACACGTGTCAAGCAAGTTGCGAAGTTATGAGTCATAATCGCACCTCTGCTCAAATAACGTCACAACTCGAAAAAATATTTTTAAGAAAAAGGCGTTTAATGTTAGAACAATTAAAAAGCTTACAACTTGTTACAAACTTTTTTTTTTCAAGCTATGGTCCGAAAAAATGAAACAGAAATAATGTTATGGCGTATAGTGTAGTACCGTGTAGTGACGGATTAGGAATACGGAATATCACTACCCCAATTCATCCTTTGGGTGTCGTAAGAGCCGACTAAGGGCGCAAAACAACTCAGGACACTGCAAAAAGAAGGAAAACTTGACACAAACCCTATACCGACCCGTCTGGCCAGCGTGGTATAGTAGGCCAAAATCTCCTTTCTAAGCAGATGCCTATATCTATCAGTGGACTATTAAAGGCTGTTGATGTGATGTTATGATGAACGTTATGCCGGGAAGTGCACTTGATAAATAGTTTATTTGTTTTTATTATCCTAATATACAACAATACACTGCTTTATAAGACCGAATGTATAATGTGAATATGTTGGTAAAAAATGTGCGACTTGATTCCCAATTTCAGAACACCGTAACTTATCACATTGCGTCTCCTGACTCACATCTCTCCACGTCCGTGTTCCCGCTACATTTCGTACAACGTCTCGACTATGCTACTAGTGGTGTGCTGTGTATTGCAAAGAACAAAATGTCAGCTAGCAAAGCTGGCAAACTGTTTGAGAATAGATCCACTAAGAAGTATTATTTAGCGGTTTTGAGAGATCACATAAAGTTTGAAGTGGCCGATATACAGTTTGATGTTGGTGAGTTTTACTTTTTACAGTTGAGCCAATTACAGTATATGTTCATTTTAAATGAATATTTGAATATTTGTTTTTTAGTGTCCTTATACTTCTCTTGTGATGTTAGTGTGGTGTTAGGAAGTCAGAATCAGAAAACTGATACCATTTTATTCTCAGTTCAGTTTAACATTTCGCAACTGAATAAAATAAACTGCAGTGTCTACAGTAAAATCACAATAAAGGAGTTCAAAACATTTTTGTTTCTTTCTGACATTCTGACTATTTGTTTAAACTTAAAATTCATTTTGAAACAGTGTCTAATGATGGAATATTTATATTAAATAAAGACAGAGGTATTGTTTATAATAAAGTGTAATTCAATTTTCTAGGTCTAGATCCATTAACTCAAAGCTCAAGTCATAGAATGTCGGCACTCACCACAGCAGAAGGAACCGCTAACTGCATACAGTGTAGGAGTGCCCACACACGTGCTTTGAGACTTGAAACAGGCTACTTTGAGGGAGATCCAGTATCTGTCGTTTTACTAAAGCCTATTACAGGTATATTTTTAGGAAAAACCTTGAAAAGACTATTAGATAGTTATTGACATATCTAAATAATAATTTTAATTGTTTAATGTTGTGCTTTTTCTAATTGTATGATAGTGAGCAAATAATAAATAACTAGTTACTGAAGATTATAAAACGAAACACCAACACAATTTTATTTTTATTAGCAATAATTTTGACCCTGTTAGTAAAAAAACATTGGTTACTTTGCCAGCTCTCAAATTATGTTTCATGACAGATTCTCTCGCTTTCTTCCGCAAAACTATCTTATAAAACTTGATTCATTGATTTATCTTCAACTCTTCTTTTAAATAAAATTTGTGCCAGGTCGTCGTCATCAACTTCGCGTTCATTGTAGTGCGATTGGTCACACAATACTAGGAGATTACACTTACAGCGGCACCAAAGACAACATGACGCACAGGATGTATTTACACGCAACAAGGTAAATTTAAATAAGTTATTGTAATAATTTTAAATAGGATAAACCGTTACAAAAGTCATTAATTTTTATTAAATAGAGGAGGTCGGTTCCCACGCAGGACAATTAATTGTGTGAGCACGATGATTTATTGTGTCGGGTGTAATTTATCTAAAATATGTATGTATTTAGAAATATATACACTGGTTACCATATCACAGGCTCTGCCTAGTTTGGTATCAGACTACCGTGTGTGTGATGTGTAAAGTTATTATTATAATTTTACTTATTTATCTAAAATGCACACAGGCATAAGACTTTACTTCGGCTGTTTAACACAACCATTTTTTTCATCTATTTCATTTAAATAAATCAGTGTTTCACCTGTTTTATTATTTGCTGTTTATTTATTACAGACTAGTCTTGCCAATACCACAAGAGCCTTTGGACATTCAAACATCAGAACCATTCCATCTGGATCAACAGTTTAGTACAAAGTGGAAATCAAAAGACTCGTACTATAAATATAGGAATAAAGAAGAATTTTTAAATGTTTGCGATATTCTGGATCAACCTTATGTAATTGGAGTTCAATATAAAAAGTTTACAATGTAAGCAGTATAAAAATAAAAAATAAACCTTTTTCTTATCATACTCTGGGCTTATTTTTTTATTAATTTACATTTTTAAGGCTTCGTTATAAAATAACAGATTTTTTTACGATAACTACCAATAAAAACCTATTCATGATTTTGGATTTCATTATTAATTAGCTGACCTGCTCATTTTTTTTTAAGGATGAGGGGGCAAACGAGCAGATGGGTCACCTGATGGTAAGCGACTACCGCTTGACAAACTTCGTCTACTTCTCTCAAAAGGTATAAGTTTTTCCAACATTGTAATAAGTTTTTGGAACATTTTTCATTGATACTCGGCTCCCATTGGTCGTAGCATGACGTTATATAGTCTATATTTATCCTTTCTCAATAATAGGACTATTCAACAGTAAAGATTTTTTTTATCCAAACCCGTTGTGCCGAGATTACCCCGAACATACTGAACCACAAATTTTACCTCTTTATAATATTAGTATAGATCTCTCACAATCTTCTGTCTCATTCACTCACTCTCTATTATTATGAGATTTATACAAATCTTGTCCTAATAATAACGAACACAAAAGAAAGAAGAAGATCCCATTCGATGCAGTCGTTCAGAAGTTATCCGCGTACATACATTTCAGCGCTTCATTTTAATTTATATGTATATAGATAGATGAGTAAGAACTTTTATGAATTCAAGCGTAAAAATAATTCTTGGAGAAATAATCTCGATAAGTGACACTATTCCCCGCACTAAGCATTAGGACAATTGTCAACTGTCAAAATAATGGCAATATACTGCAGTCTGTAAATAAATAAAAAAACAAACAAAAACAGCAAATGCTGACTGCTACGAGTTTCTCATAAAGATAAATAAAATCAAAATGGAAATGGAAACTGATCCACTGGAAGGCAGCAGTTATGATCTAGGAGTGAGTGTCAAAACAGAAATAAAAGAAGAAGATGACGAGGATCAATATAATACGATGTATGTGTCTGGTAACAATGATATTATTTAAAAAAAAAAAGTGTGCTTGTCTATAGTGCAATAGTGAGTTATAAGTACAGCCCCAATGCAATATAGCTAAACACGGACAGAGGGAACTATCGGACATCCATCTCTCTCGTTGCTTGTATCCATTCCACTTACAAGCAGCTATAACCCGTGTTCTCTCCATGCTTCATGCATTTGGCTGTTGGAAGAGGGGCCTCTTGCCCAGAATAGTTTAATAATCCATGATTCAGATACTACTAATATCACTCTTAAAGGTATTTAAATTTTTCAAATTTTGCATATAGATGGTGGGACTGGGTACAATGGTTCAAGTAATAAGAGAGACAAGACAAGGAAATAAAACAAATTTGTTTGTCTGTTACGCTTCCACGCATGAACAACTGATTCTGTTACCAATGGAAACCTACATTGCCAGTGAGTAACACCGCCCGCGTGTATGTCACTTATCGTGGTAAAAAGTTACAGGGCTAAGTGACATACACTCGGGCAGTGCTGCTAGCAAAAGCTGGTATACCATAAAAATAAATCTTTGCATAATATTGAAATGTATTCCTTTCTATTACAATGCCTTAGTAACACTGAGCGCCACCATGGACCTCTGACAGTTGGATTGCTATGGAAATATTGCAGACATGTACTGACAAAAGAATAATAATCAACTTTCTTCCAGTTATCCACCTGCCCAAGATCATTATCTGATTATACTAATTTAACTAACACTGTCTGTGTGGTGACAGATTAATACACTGTGTCACCACCCCTATTTATCCAGTGGGTGTCCTAAAAGCCGACCAAGGGAGCGAACTACGCAGGACAACAGCACTGCAGAGAGAAGGAAAACTTGACACAAACCCTATACCAACCCATCTGGCCAGCATGGTATAGTAGGCCAAAACCTCCTTTCTAAGGAGAGGCCTATGTCCAGCAGTGGACTGTTAAAGGCTGTTGATGTGATGTGATGATGTGACTAATTTAACTTAAATATTAAAAGTAGTTTTCACATTAACCTATATTTGAAAACAAATGCAATTAAAAAATGATACATTCCTTTCAGGGCCCTCCTGGAACTCGCCCAATGTGTACAAACTAATCAAGAACCGATTGAATTCAATTCAACAGACGCCATGATGGACCCAAAAACTGGTCTGATGATATGTCTCCACTGCCTCGAAGACTTCGACTCCAACAATCTTTCTGACCACATGGTTACCAAGCACAATTATCGTCGAGTATTATTTAAATGTAACTTATGTATGCAGACATTTCAAGAAAGGAAATTACTACTGATCCATCGCCAGGAGTGTCGCCCAGAACAGAAAGTGAGAAAACGCACTTCCTTCCAGCAGATAATGAAGGAAGTCGAGTCTAAATACTTCACAAATGATCAGGACCTATTGGAGATCGTGTCGTGTCCGATTTGTCTACTGGATCTGCCGAAGTATTATTTGAAAGAGCATTTACTGAATGAACATCAGAAACCAGATGTGGTATTGACCTGTGGACGATGTAATAGAAACTTTAAATCGAAGTTAACATTGAGGGAGCACGTGAAACTGGTCCATGAAGCTGTAGAAGATTCTCAGGAGTGTGAGCTTTGCGGGCAGAAGTTTAGAAGCTTGAAGTATCTTGCCAATCATAAGAGGAATGTGCATCCAAGTGGTAAGTTATTCTAAAATGTCCTTTTTTTCTTTTTGAATACTCCCGCACTTTTACTCTTGAGTCTAAATGCGGAAACCGAAGCCCACAATTAATACCAATTACTCCCGCACCAGGAATATATCCTTGTCAAACCACAAGCCTTTTATTCTACAAAGAATGTAGATAGCTACATTTATAGATCAAAGCTTTAAATCAGTTATAGTATTTTTAACAAAATTTTTACAACTACCGCCTTAAGAATATATCCTGTATCACGGGGGACTTTACAGACATACATAAAACGGACACAAAGAACACCCAGACTCAGAACAACAATTTGTGTATCACACAAAGTGTTGTCCCATGTGGAAATTGAACAATACTCAGCGTAGTACTAAGCGGCGTGGCTACCGGTTAGACCACTACGCTATCTGTGCAGTCATTGCACATGAATTAAATAATACCTATTCTTTTAATAGGATATACATAAATATTTAACTAAAATTTGACTACCTTGGAACGCTCCCTGCAGGATTCGAGTTTGACTCTCTCTTGAAATTCTAGTCATTTCTAGCAAGAGCATAGTAGTTTATTTTTAATTTGCTTCTATATTTTACAGGTAACAAAATCCACAAATGTGAAAAATGTGGTAAAGAGTTCAAGAGTCGTCTGTGCCTCCATCAGCATTCTAAGTATGTACATCCGCCGGAATCAGCGTCCGTAGAGTGTCCACACTGTCCTAATAAAGTGTTCAAATCTCGGATGAACTTGCAACAGCATCTGAAGGTCTCACACGGATGGAAAAAGAAGTAGAGAGTTGATTTGAAGACATATCGCCGCTGGTGGTTCGTGCAACTATATGAACGTTAATTTTTCATCAGCTCGACATGACATGTGTCTATTTCACTAAGTAATCTAGTCTGTCAACGTAATATCAACTTCAAGACATGTAATTAACTTCTGGCAGACGTGAAACATTATATTGGATACAAGTAATGAGTATAAAATCACTGTAATTAACGTCAGTAACTCGCAGAGTCACTTGCCGCCACACTGTATTATATGTTACATGTATTATCACATAGTGTGGCGACGCATGCCGTGGCGACGCTTCGCCACGCCAACAGGCGGTCTGACCCTTCACATTAGATGTTTAACATCAAATGTTATAGTTTGTGTCAAGTTTTCCTTCTCTGCTGTGTTGTTGTCGTGCGTATTTTGCTCCCTTAGTCGGCTCTTACGACACCCACGGGATGAAAACGGGTAATGACACTCTGTATTCTTAATCCGTCACCACACGGATGTTGGAGGAGAAGATGACTGGGTATTAAAAGGATTTAAACACTTGTATTTACTTTTATTTTCATGTAAATCTGTGGGTCTTCGAACATTCGCTCCTGGATAGGTCTACACGCACTCACATATATGATATATATTGTCTGTATCTAAGCAGTCTGTTGCACCTACTGCTGGGTATAGGCCTCTATCACGCCACTCCTGGCGGTTCTGTGTCACCCAGATCCAATGTCGTCTGCTTCGAGGCCGCCGCATATCTCTTGGCCACCATTCGGTAACTGCCTTAGTCCATCGTACGTCGTCCCGTCTGGGCAAGTGCCCTGCACATTTCCACCTGAGCCTCGCAATCCGTATACGCACATCCTCGACTTTGGTGCGGCTTCGAATTTAGACGTTTGGTATACGATCCACAAGATACCTAGCATGGCCCACTCCATGGCACTTTAAGCAACCCTTATGGCATACGTGTGCTCGGTTGTGAGAGGCCATGGATCCATAAGTGAGAATAGGCAGAACACACATGTTAAATGTCTTAGATATTGTGGGATTTTTGACTTGAAGACGTCTTTCAATTTTCCAAAAGCAGCCCACCCCAGTTGAATACCCGTAACAATTGCCCGCAACTTGAAGCCTCGGCCAAAGGATAAACGCTGACCAAGGTAGACATAATCCTCTACTGTTCCTATTCGGTGTTTATCGACACATATATATTTATATACAGGGTGTCCCGAAATCCAACGTAACAACGGTGAGGGAATTTTGAGTGAACGCCTTTCCTGTCTGGTAAATATAATTTAAGAATCTTACGTCTTTTTACACTTACTACAAGTGGTCGCTTTGTATCTCACTACTACTCAAATAGTGCACATAAAAAAAAAATAGCATTATGCTAGCGGCACGCCCAGTCTTGGCACGGGTGTAAAGTAGATACAATATAGTTTTTTTTTCTATGGAATAGGGGCCAAACGAGCAGACGGGTCACCTGATGGAAAGCGACTACCGCCGCCCATGAACACCTGCAACTCAGGAGCCAGAGTTTTCCAGCCTTTGAGGAAAGGGTACGCTCTTTTCTTGAAAGTTTGAAGGTCGTATCGGTTCGGAAATACCGAATAATATAGTTTGGTGTCAGGAGACATTGTAAGGAGAGGCCTATGTCCAGCAGTGGACTGTTAAGGGCTGTTGATGATGATGATACGGTGTCAGTGCTAATTAGACTGTATTACAGGATATCTTTATGCCCAATATTTACACAAGACTGCTAACCGCTGCCACCCGGCACGGACGTACGACCCCGCGTATTAAACCTCTGATATCTTCTAAGAAATTCATTTTATTGATATCCTTTAAAGACTAATCGGAGGTCGTGGGTTCGATCCCCACCCAGGACAAATATTGTGTGATGAGCACGGTCATTTGTTCTGTGTCTGGGTGTAATTTATCTATAATATGTATGTATTTAGAAATATACAAGTATGTTTATCAGCGGTCTGGTTACCACTGGCTCTGCCTAGTTTGGGATCAGACGGCCGTGTGTGAGTGTGTGAGATATATTATTATTATATTATTATTATTATTATTACTAATTACGATCTACATTAAATGCACAACATATCTAACGTATTTAATTGGACAAGGAATAATAATGCATTGTTTAAAATAGCATTTTTTTATGTAAGCAATAACAGTCACAAGTAAATAACCCATTTTTTTTTTATAAGGGCACAAAATATGTTTTTACTACATTACAAACCTTTGAAATTCTCGTTTTTTCTCTGCATGTATAATACATATGAACCTTCCTCTTGGATCATCCTCTTTATTGGTGAAAATCGCATTAAAGTCCGTTGAGTACTTTACAGGATCGAAATGTGATTTTGTTTGAACTAGGTATGTAGAGATTAGACTTGGGTAAGAAAAGTACCAGGGATTTCCTTTCTAGGGTACACCTGCTTCCACGGCAACTGGTACCCTAGACGGCGTGCGGTTTTTGTTCAGGTTCGAGTCTGACATAACCATCCCACCGGTGGGTGGTATCCGAGAAGATTTTCGCACAGGACAAAATAAAAAGGTTGTCTTTGTCCATCCCTACAAATGAATATTTATACAGTTACCTCAACTCTTTAGCCTTGGTAACTTACAAAAATTGCGATTAAGTAAAAAATTATAATTTATTATATCATTCGCGGAGCCAGCTGGCTCGATATGTTGAAATTAAAGAAGATGAAGCTCATATATCCCTCGAGGTAACGAAACATAGCGTGAGTTACAATTATCGAACAGAGCCATCTAGGGAAGGGTTTGGTAAACTTCAAATTTACTATCTACAGATTAGTACTGTTTTGCAATTTTAATTTTTTGTTTGTTTAAAGAGAAAAATAGCACGACAAAGCATAATAACCTCGTCAATATCAGGGATATCCAAACTATTATGGCAGGAGATCCTTTTTCTAAATTTATTGCACGCTTGAATATAAAACATAGTGCATTAAGTGTTATATTATTTGCATTCGTTTCTTACTTATTCTACCATATCTGGTGTACAAATATTTTGATTTATATGCTTTAATGGTTATAATTAAAATACGAAAAGAAATGAGTTCCTTAAAATGAAATACAATAAATTAATAAACATGTTGAGATAAATTAGTAAGCAATCAGTTAATTAACATAAGTATAATGGCAGAATTAATTAACATCCATAAAATACATTGGAATTATAAAAATTATTACATAGAACAGTCTAGAAACAAATTTAAAGTAAACATTTACAGTCAAATCGCTCGTTTAGAAAGTCATTTCAGTTCTGTAAAAAGGACTTGAAGACTGCGTTCAAAACTTTGGAAAGTTAACGATTTAACAATGTCAAGCAATTTATTGTAAATACGAATTGACATACACATTATTGAAATATATTTTTAGATTTTGTCTAGGTACAAGCCACTTAGAGGTAATTTCATTTAATCTGCTGGTAACATTTTTATCGAGTTCAAATAAATTGATGTGGCTATCTACAAAGACATAAAACAAAAAATTTAAAGCTTCATGTGAAAGTATTTTATTTTGTTTGAAAAAAGGAAAAGCTGTCCAATGGCTGCGCTTTGCAGATCGCACGTACCTATGCATTTTTTTGTACCCGAAAGCATAGAGTTAAACAGAGAATATAATAGATCAGTGCCCGTAAGCTTTTTTATACATCAACCTCACAATTTTAAACCTTACCGCTAATACTGGTGAGACGTAATTATGATACGTGCCAAGTGCCGCTTCAACGCCGGCAAATTTACCTACTTTATAACACAGCATTAATTACTCCTGGAAGATAATTTTTGTAAAATAAAATAATAAATGAGGTCACAATATGCTACCCTGGGGTACACCACATTTGTTTTGACGATACAAGGATCTATATGTAGATTTTTGGTGTCCGGACTCGTACTTTCTACACATTGCTGTCTATTGATTAAATAACTTTTTATCCATTCAAGGGCATTTCCTCTGATACCATATCAACTCCGTTTGCTTAAAAAAAGTCCATGATCCATAAAGTCGAATGCCTTTGACATGTCTAGGTTAGAATAGGTTTACATAAATTATTTGAAATAGCATTAGAGTTGGGTTTATTTGTCATGTCCATAAAGAAATAATTAAAAGCATTAGCTATCATGTCAGGGTTGTAATAAGGACCACCATTATCACCTTACCTTAGAAACACAGTGTTACAAAAAAAACAAAAGACGTCGAAAATATTTAATATGATCATCGTCTAACTGACATGGGTGTAAACTATAACAGTCCCTACTAAAAACTATTAAAACGTATCATTTTTTGAAAACTACTGTATTTAAACTATATCTTTCTCCAATAATCCATGTCCACATTTTTGTTGTGCTCGGTCCGGACGTATTAATACAAGATTTTCAAGTTGCCAAGTGTAAATTATGCAAGTTACCGTAAAGATTATCAAAGGTGTCAGGATCAGCACGTTAACTAGTCTAAATCACAAGGCAAAACACTAAGTCCAGTATCCAAAAGCAGTGACTATTAAAAACACAAAATTAACACAAGCGCATGCGACGTTCAAAATCAAACTGAGGTCCGTGTCACATGCCATGGTGACTAAGAGAAGTGGTGTCCTTTTATGTATAGCAAAAAATAATTCTATGGACTTGTCAAATAAAATAATTTTGTGAAGTCAAAGGCCATTATCGACATATTGATACATTTTGGGAAAATCAAATTTCTGACCTTGCACAGTTCTTCCACTCCTACAACTGATATTGCTTGTAAACCTCACATTATGATACCTTTTTAGGCAAACTAGGCATGTTTTTAAGATAATGGGCAGATGAAGCATGTATCTAGCAGAAACCCTGAAACAAAAAATGTATTTTCGAGCAGCTCGACATCAGGACTATTTCCGAGTAACGGATTATGCACTAATTACGACAAATCCTATCACTGGTATAAAAATAAACATTCCTTGAAAGCCTGAAGAAAATTGTAAAGAAAATCACATCTTGACTTCTAGAGACAAAAGCCTCGGTCCCAAAGTGGCAGTAGCAATCGATCTGTCAAGTGAACTCAAGTGTCAAGACAATGGTACAAAACTTACAAAACAAATATTTGCTGACAAAAATGGAAATAAATTGACATAATTTCTTGTATTTATAAACAAATACAATGGACGTAGGGATGAAAGCTGTCCCTAATAACACCTATTGTAAAGGTTGTTTGAGTCGTGACAGAATATTAAAGATTATTACGAACGATGAAATCAACCAAACATATTGCGCAATCATTCACAAAAAAGTAAGTATTCTCGGTGTTATAATACAACAAACTGTTTATTACTAGTAGTACAGTGATATAACTATAAGGCGCAGAAATCATACATAGCTCTTTCTATTAAAAGAAAGACATTAACAAAACATCAAAACAACTGGTTTTCAAAGACAACAATCACTCAATAAAAAAAAAGTACATTTTATTTAACCACATTATTCTTGTGTATGGCTCAATGTAGGCATTCCATTAAAATATAGGTAGTTTTACAGTTAAACAGTTGCCTAGTTATCAACTGTATGTCTGATTGTATGTTACCTGCAAAAAAATCTTGATAGACATTTAACAATTTTTATAGTTAATTGAAGTGATAACTTCTTATGGAGGGTAAACCGCTTCGTTACGTAACGCGTTACGGCTCCAGTCTGTCTGGCTTCCCTTTCTATCACATATATGGCAATGGTAGCGGCTCCTCCCTCTCACTCTAACCCACAGCGCTAGCCGTATTTCAGACAGATGTTTCACATAAAATTTAAGTAATAACCTAAGCTATTCTCAAGTTAAACAATTTTAATATTAAATAGGGCAACTTAGATTAGTTTAAGTTATCATTTCTGTTGCGCATCACGAGATTTTTTGTTTTGATTGACTTGTTTGTCCAACTGCACGGATGGCGTTGAGACATGAGACAACACTTTGCGTGATCCACAAATTATTAGTCTGAGTCTGGGTGTTCTTTGTGTCCCTTACATGTAAAGTCCCCCACAACACAGGATGTTTATTTATTTGTTTCATATATTCTTAGTGCGGAAGTTGTCTTTAAAAAAAAAACTATGATCTTTTTTCAGCTTCAAACCCCAGGTCCACTGGTACTCTGCTGGGAGTGTGTTGCCAACATCCAGAGGTACATTACGTTCAGGCGGCAAGTGTCGGACGCGCACGATGTCTTGCTCAAATACATGGTAAGGGACATAGCTCACACGTTTGTCGTCAGAGACGGGATTAGAGTTGTGGACTGACTCTTAGTAAGTCTATGGATATTTGGATATTTTCATTGTCGTTTTTTTATTACATTATTAGTAGAGATGTGCTGACCATGACTTTGAAACCAAATAGTCGATCGAATTGAATCAGCTGTAAAAAGTCTAAATAATTTTTTGTGGCAGTTTTTACAGCTGATTTGCCTGCCAGTCCTATCCACTGAATGCGAGTGTGTATGATTTTCAATTTTGCACTATTCACTGTTTTTCGGTAAAAAAGAGACTCGTTTTACTCATTAAAGTTAAAGAGCTCAGTTCAAGTTAAATAATTATGACAAAAAGAAAGTCTTAGAAGCCGCATAGTCGGCCCCATTTGCTGACTAGTCAGTGACTACAGCAGTGGCCGGACATTCGGCTTTACAGACTAGTCCAAACATCCCTAGTTTAGTGATAAAAATAGCTTCAAGCCCGTTTGTTTTTGGCTTTAACTTCTTAAGCAGACAGGATTTTTTTTAGCTTTGAATGTACCCTTAGTTCTGTGTCAGCAGCTTGTAGTTGACTGAGACGTGGCTGCAAAATTTCCAGGGTATATATTAATGAAAACCTTCAGGTATTCACGTTAGTAAAGAATAAGCGCCATGATTGCCTGAATTTCATATGACCTGTATGAGTGAGGGAAGTAATATTTTATTACAAAGTTCATATATTTGATCAATATTTAAAGTGTTATTCAAGAAAAAAAAATGATTGCCTGGATATAAAATGACTCAAGTTAAGGCAATCCCGAGTTAGAGATGGCCGTAAAATTTCTAGGGTTTTTGTTATATTGTCATTGTGCTTAGTCTTTGCTAACGTGAATACCATCATTCCTGATGGTTTTTATCAATATATCAGATAACCTTTTTTTTCTGTGCGGAAATCCCCTCGGATACCACCCACCGGTGGTTATGTCGGATTCGAACCGACCAAAAACCGCACGCCGTCTCGGGTTCCAGTTGCCGGGAAACCAGGTGTACCCTAGGAAGGAAATCCCTGATACCCCGACGTACCTCGGGCCATCTACGGCTTGTAAATGACCCCCTCCTGGGTGGGAACCCGTATGCGCCCTTTGTGCTTCCGAAATGGTGCGTACGTTCCGCAGCGCGTCTCGCCACCACCAATATAACAGATACCCTGGAAATTCTGCGGCCGCCTCTGTCCATAGTGTTTTTAACTTCTTTTCATCGGTACATCCCCGAATTGTTTAAAGTAGGTATCTAACTACTTAAGATTTCTGTTAAATGTTTACCCATAAGTTCCTCAAAAGTTCTTCAGAAAAAAAACAAAAAAAAAAATATTACAGGCTCCCAAAACCTCGTGTGACAATTCGGTTCCACTCTCCATTGACGTCAGTTGAGTTGGGAGGTTGATATTTTTTTTACAAAAAGGTTACATTATGATAAGCACATACGCAAAGTTTCAACATGCGGAGATGCGTAGTTTTTCAGAATTAAAAATAATGTAAATCAATTATTTTTGCAATATTTATGTCAATCCCAACCACAGATAACGTTTCGTTTTACCCACGGTTAAGATGTCATACGTTCGGTAACATCGCAGGGTAACATTTTATTTTATATAAATTACACAAATGAAAACATTTTAAATATATTAACTTTGTCTGTGTGCTTATAATAATGTAACCTTTCTTAAAAAAAAATATCAACGCCCAACTCGACGGGCTTCAATGGAAAATTCTTTAGCGTTTTTATTCTAGTAAATATTATTAATAAATAGCGAAAATATATTTTCAGGTGTCTCCAGCGGAGATCAGAAGTTTATCCAAATTGACTATCGTTAGAAATAATATAGAAATAAGCATTAATAATACTCTTGAAGAAAATGAAGGAGAAAAATTTATATCTACCCTCAAACAAGAAGATTCTCTATCTGGACTCACTCGGACTCCAGAAGAAACAGAATCAAATGTGTTATATGGACGGTCAGACAGTTATAATATATATACAGAATCTCTGAGGAGTGATGAAAGATCAGATGTATTAGCACCAACGGACGCTGGACATACAGACATACAGTTTTTTAAGATTGAAGATGATGTTGAAGGATGTTTTGTGGATGATGCATTTCATCATCATGATGAAATTGATGATAAGAGTTTTGCTGTAAGTGATTTAGTATTAATAAGTAAACAGTATTGTTTGTATCTCTTTCTAAACAAATATGTCTCACGGAATTATATAATATTTGTAACACTTAATGTTGTTACCAACGTTATAACAAGCAATAAATCACTATATTACTCGTTAGTCGCACTAGAATTTAACTGTGATGTTAATTCGCTGTGTTGTAAAACGATACTGTGTCGTACGGACAAACACGCTCCGCTTTTATAGAGCTATCGAATTTACTAGAAAGATCCCTAGTATTCGATAGTCGAATATGTAGAACAAGTGCACAAAGCTAACATTTTAAAAGAATATCCATATAAGAATTAATGCGAAATGAATGTCTGTTTGTTACCTCTTCACGCTTAAACTGCTGAACCGATTTATATGAAATTTAGTTAGAGTCCCGGGAAAGGACATAGGGTAGTTTTTATCCCAGAAAACATCCTTTAAGGGGTGAATAGGGGGTGAAAGTTTGTATGGGAATTAAATAACCTCTGAACCGATTTAGATTAAATTTGGTATTTCTACCGCAATAACCAACATTTACACGGGCGTAGCACCTGCAAAGGCTAGTATTAGTATAGATGGTAACTTTGTAAAATATTAAGAGGAGAAAGTAAGAAAAAAGAAAACAGTGGCATTCCGGGAGTGCTGACAGAAGTAAAAACTAGTTCTTTTTATTAGTTTTTTTTTTGAAAAACCTCGCCATGAATATATATTTTTGACTGCACGGATGGCGTAGTGGTTTAAGCGGTCGCCACGCCGCTTCCTACTGCGCCGAGTGTTGTGGGTTCAAACCCCACATGGGACGACACTTTGTGTGATCCACAAATTGTTGTTCTAAGTCTGGGTGTTCTTTGTGTCCGTTTCATGTATGTTTGTAAAGTCCCCGCGACACAGGATTTATTCCTAATGCGGGAGTTGTCTTTTTAAACGAAACGAGAACGAGAACGAGATATCTATGTTGTACATATTATGTACGCGATATATGTTTATATTATATATAGTTATATTATCAATGTGTTTCAACCCAAACTCAACTCTCGTGTGAACGGGGCCAATATATGTTGATACTTATATACAGAGGTGTCGGTAACGGTAACAGTGTCGCGAGTTTAATGCTTTTTTCCCATCACAAAAAATACATTCTTTTGTTTGTTGTTCAAAAATATCCAATACGCCTAAAGAAGTTTTGACTTTTTTTTTTTTTAAATATATACTAAAATATTGAACTGGAGTCGGCTCGACCGGAGAGGTACCACAGCCTCACAGGACACCAGTGTTCAGCTATTCTAGAATAAAATAGGCTTTATTGTACACTAATTATAGACGGGTGTGTACAATCACATCACATCAATAGCCTTTAATAGTCCACTGCTGGACATAGGTCTCTCCTTAGAAGGAGGTGTAGGCCTACTATACCACGCTGGCCAGACGGGTTGGTATAGGGTTTGTTACAAGTTCTCCTTGTCTTTGCAGTGCTGTTGTCCTGCGTAGTTTGCTCTCTTAGTCTGTATATGTGCAATAGGCGGCCTTATTGATAATAGCAGTCCCTTACAGGCAACCTTTGGTTGGACAAATCGACAGTAAATGAGAAGAAACATTCTCTCTCTCTCTTTGTTTCTTTTCCGCGACATTGAGTCTACTAGTGGACCCCCTCAGGGGTACTTAAAGGGTCGCACCGCGCGGTGGTCACCAGTTACCCTCGGGCGACAAGTCTGATGACGTGATTATGTATTTATAAGATTCTATGCGTTTACAGGTAGAAATAGAACCAGGGTACGATAAGAAAACGAAGGTCAAATCAAAAAGAAAAAGAAAGAAGATAGATGAGAATGAATTCAATGACTCCGATGATGAGCCGCTTAAGAAGAAGAAGAAAAAGATTGGAAAAGAGAGAAAACATAAGAAGAAAAAAGACAATGGTGAGAGATTTTAATATTAATAATAATATTTCGGACATCTGATACACAACGCCATCTAGTTTCACACTAAGCAGAGCTTGTACTATGAAAGCTAGATTGACTGATAGAATACTTAAATACTTTTTTTTTGTAAATACAAACATATTATACATAGAAAACGCCCAATGTCCGAAACAAACATTTACAGATCCTACAAACATTTGATCCGACTCGGGATTCGAACCCGAGACCTTAGCACAGCAGTCGCATACGCTAGCACTGCACCTCCGAGGCAGTTAGCATTTTATTTCTCAAATCCTCTTCCTCCCCGTACCTTTGTTAGGGGGAATCCGTGGTATTCCTCCGGCCTATTTAAATATTTTTTTTGCAGGTTCTAAGACAGATATAAAACCGGGTGGTAAACGAGAAAAGCCCGCCGGCATTGTGTCTAACCCGAGGGTTAATAAGAAACTGAAGCAACTGAACGTCGGTGAGGGACAGCTAGAGATGGTGGTCCTCAGTTGGGAGGAGGTGAGGTTGCCAATTGTAATTTACCTATTGATTCAGTATCTTCATCATCAACAGCCTGTAATAGTCCACTGTTGGACATAGGCCTTTGCTTAAAGCGGAGGTTTTGGCCTACTATACCACGCTGGCCAGACGGGTTGGTATAGGGTTTGTGTCAAGTTTTCCTTCTCTTTGCAGTGCTGTTGTCCTGTAGACGACACCCACGGGATGAATAGGGGTGGTGACTTTCTTCATCTTTATTCCATCTCTTTCTATGCCAGGTGGAGGAAGAGAGACAGAAAGCCCTGTCGAGTGTGGTGTTCACTCGCCACGAGTACAGGTGTCACGACTGTATCGTGGGGTTCAACCACAGGTTCAAGTTGGAAAACCACATGAAGAAACATGACCCTGTAAGTATTGCCAGCATATATATTTCGTATTTTTCTTATTTTTAAAAAAGACAATTTGCTAGTGAGCAATATATCCTGTGTCGCGGGAGACTTTACAAACATACATGAAACGGACACAAAGAACACCCAGACTCAGAACAACAATTTGTGGATCACACAAAGTGTCGTCCCATGTGGGGATCGGACCCACAACACTCAGCGTAGTAGGAAGCGGCAAGGCGACCGCTTAAAGCACTACGCCATCCGTGCAGTAATTTTAACTATTGTTGTTTTTTTCTTGTTTTGTGACGAGTTTTCATTCAACCGTTCATTCCTTATTTTACCCCCTTAGCCCTTTCTTAGTGGTAGTAGTGCTTACGACATAAAAGCATCAGCAAGCATCTATTCGCTCACGGTTAAATGTGATGGTCCTCAGAAACTGATCTGCTAAAAGGTCAAGCTGTACCCCAGCGGTTTGGGCTCTGTGTTGATGAATCAGTCATTTAGAGCAAGTGGTCTTATATACCTATGTGTAGTAAAAAAAAGAAGGAAAACTTGACACAAACCGTATACCAACCCGTGGGTGTCTTAAGAGCCGACTAAGGGAGCAAACTACGCAGGACAACAGCACTGCAAGGAGAAAGAAAACTTGACACAAACCCTATACCAACTCGTTTGGCTAGTGTGGTATAGTAGGCCAAAACCTCCATTGTAAGGAGAGGCTTATGTCCAGCAGTGGACTGTTGAAGGCTGTTGATGTGATGTGATATTTAAACTACTATATCCGGAACGATGCTTTGTGTGAACCACAAATTGTTGTTCTGAGTTTGGGTGTTCTTTGAGTTCGTTTCATGAAGTTTTGTCCTTGTTTTATGAAGTCCATTCCTATAGTTAAACCGCCGTAAGCTTGGCCCTCCTGATGGTTTGCGGGACGCGGGGCGGGTGATGCGCTCGGCTATACATGACACGATGTACTAACTCGATATCTTCAGATTTATTTGTTTGAGATTTAATCTACACACGATGTAATAAAAATCGAATTTATTTCCATGTATTATAATGTCAGTGTATTGTAAGTTTTTATGATTAATTGTAAAATTTAATACTGTAAAATAAATTTAATAAAATTAACTTATCTTCATCATGTAAATTATATTCAGATACAATTTAAAAATTCAGTAAAATAATAAATATTCTTTATGAGAACTTTAACAGTAGAACCTCTGTAAGCCGAACTTCAAGTTTTGAAATCTTTTTGTGACGCAGAGTCGGCAGATTATCCCTGTTGCAAAATAATACCGTGTGTAGCAGTCTTAAGAAAAATAACACGTACAGCCATGCTTCCACGTCAGTCACTGCCGGCGGACAGCGACGCACTAGGTAATTGGTTGAATGCACCCCCGCCCCGCGTCCCCCAAACCATCAGAAGGGTCAAGCTTACGGCGGTTTAACTATAGTGCGGGTATTGTCTTTAAAAAAAAAAAGAACTGACTTGACTTTCAAGTGTTCATGAATTGTGGAAGTTACTATCAAGTGATCTGTCTGTTGATCTCATAAACAGTCCTGTAAGAAAGTTGGCAGTATATCTGTGTGTATTATCCCCCTTTTTTTTTTCCGTGCGGAAGTCCCCTCGGATCTATCGGTGGCATGTCGGACTCGAACCGACTAAAATCGCACGCCGTTTCGGGTACTAATAGCCGGGGAACCAGGTATACCCTAGAAAGGAAGTCCCTGGTGCCCCCTCCCGTGTGGGAACCCCATGTTCCCTGTGCTCCCTGGAAGCGAGCGCGCTTCGCAACGCGCTCGCCGCCACCCCGGCCTGCTTCTGCTAGGGTGACAGATGGCCTCACCTGTCACTCCCAGGCCTAGTGTATTATCCCCCTGTGTACCCCTCCAGCAGTTATGTGTGTATGTATGTTTGTGTTCCAGTCGGCGGGGGAGCTGGAGTGCAGCGTGTGTCGCGTGCGGTGCCGGGACGCGCACGCGCTCTGTGCCCACCGGAGGAGACACAGAGTCAGGTCAATTTCGCTCTTCTGTATTTAGCTGTAAAGTTACAATTACAAAAGCAGGCCAAATTAGTAAAGTTTTTTTTTTTAATTTTTAACACAACCTTCAAGCAAATGTCCATCTATTCTATTTCATAGGGTCTCCTAACTCACAGGCGTTCATGAGCGCCGGTAATCACTTTCCTTCAAGTTACTTTTTGCTCGTTTACTCCCTAAGTCATAAAATAATAGTCTTTTTAGGTTTAAAAGTCACTTCTTTTAGCCTTTTGATATAAATAGTATAATCTTAATTAACTGACATACGATTTTCAATTGTATCGTAATGAAATAAGGTTGAAAACTTGTTACCCTGTAGAGTTAAAGTGTGTATGTGTGTAGATGGCGCTGCTGCACGTGCGGCTCGACGTGGTCGCGCGCGGCCGTGGCGGCCGACCACGCCGCGCGCGACCACCACGCGCCCCCCCCCCACGCACACCTGCACCGTCTGCGGACACGCCGAACCGTGAGTACGACACCTCGTGTCACTAACACTTCTCGGCTTCACTGGGCGCCTGGTACTTTACAGCTGCGTAGTACCTGGACTTACTCAAGCAGGCTGATACCAAGGCCTCACAGACAACCGATTGAATCAGGCCATAGGAGGAACTACTCCCCCCTAGCTAAGGCACTCAAGAACAATGCATTTGTAACTCTTCTTGAGTTATAGGTGTCCATATTAGCTTACCATCAGATACTCTGCTTGCTTACGATAAAAAAAAATCTTTAAACTGTATTACGTAAATCTCCTTGACTCTACTGAACGCCTAGTACTTTTCTGATTCAGACAGAGGCATCTAGAAATTTCTATAATCTTCCGATATTCGACACTAGATGGCACTGCAGGCAAATAAGAACCATAATCTCAATACGTAGCGTTGTGCCCTACTTGGTACTAGATGGCGCTGTCCTCCAGACACAACACAAGAACCACTCAATCCTATAGCGCAACAATACTGTACTCAGTTGAATGTGAATTCACAAGACTAGCTATATACATGGAATACATAGTTTTATAGTTTGACGACCGAATGGCGTAGTGGTTTGTGTAACGGACTGCTATTCCAAAGGTCGCGGGTTCGATTCCCGCTCAAGTCAAACATTTGTGTGCATGAACATTTAATATTTGATTTGGTCTGGGTGTTTCTATGTATAATATGTATGTATTTACAAAAAAAAAGTATATATGTATTTATATCAGTTGTCTAGTACCCATAGTACAAGCTCTGCTTAGTTTGGGACTCGATGGCGTTGTGTGAATGTGGTACAATATTATTATTATTATTATAGTTCCTTTTATATCTATCTTACATCACAATGTAAAGTTTTTATGCCCGCACTATATTAGGTGTATCTCCTCGTTTTTACTGGACACCTAGTACTTTTTAGCGACACTTTATGAAAATTTTAAACAGTTTTTGTGCCCGCACTATGTCAAACGAACCTCCTCGTATTGACTAGGCGCCTAGTACTTTTTAAACACCCTAAAAAAAAAAAAACGTTTTTAGCCCACACTATGTTAAATGGATCTCCTCGTCTTGAATAAGCGCCTGGTACTTTTTAGCGACAGCCTATTACTTTCACTATTATGATAAACCTTGTCTTAACTAATTTAAAATACTCTCTTTCTCTCCCTCCCTATCTAATCATTATCATCATCATCATCATCCTATCCCAGTCCACTGCTGGACATAGGCCTCTCCTTAGAAAGGATGTTTTGGCCTACTATACCACGCTGATCAGACGGGTTGGTAAAGGGTTTGTTTCAAGGTTTCCTTCTCTTTGCAGTTGCACGCCACTTAGATCGATTTTGGGCTTCTCACATCCAGCTCCTTTTTTAACCGACTTCAAAAAAAGGAGGAGGTTCTCAATTCGACTGTATTTTTTTTTATGTTTGTTACCTCAGAACTTTTGACGAGTTGAACCGATTTTAATGATTCTTTTTTTATGTCCCTATCTAATCTGCATAACTGTGTGAGACAGAATACCTTTTCAAGGTATTCACAGTATTATTTTATAGGATTGATAGATTTACGTATAGTTTCATAAATTGTTTATAATATTTTTATTAAAATAAAGCATTTTATTAGGGGTTGTTTCGTGAAACAATTAATCAAATATTTAGTTCGTGCCACTATTAAAAAAATTGGCACGTTTAAATAGTATTAATTAATTTTAAATTAACTCAAATGTTCGCAAAAAAATCGTACGTATGCGTAACCTCCTCATCCTTACTGAGAGCCTGGTACTTCTTTCTTCATAATTAGAAGTTTCATGATCTTAATTTCCCACTTAATAATAAATGCGGTTACTCTGTCTGTCTGTTACGCTTTCACTGCCAAGCTGCTGAACCGATTTTAATCAAATTTGGAATGGAGATACTGTTACGAGCGGGGTATATAATAAATAAAAGTTGTCGGTTAATTACTTTATTTCACTGTATTTACAAACACTCACTACTAGGAATCAGTATATATCTCGTTAGTCGCACTAGAAATTCACTCCGATGTTAATTCGCTGATTCGTAAAACGAAACCGTGTCGAACGGCCAACACGCTCCACTTTTATTGCGCTTTTGAATTTTACTAGAAAAATCTCTAGTATTTGACAGTCCGTTCCAAACCAACAAGAATATTCCAGAATCAGTCACGCGTTACTTGCAGCGCCATCTAGCGCTGTAAGGATCAGAACTACTCGTATTAACCACTATCTTGATAGATGTACTTTAGTCGATACTAGATGGCGCTGTCCTCCACATTTAATACAATCGAACCATTTAATCATATGGAATCTATGATTCTGACTTTCATAACCTTAAAAGTGAAATAACATGAACGCCTCTTCTGCAGAACTCTGGGCAAACTTCGGAACCACATCAAGAACCACGCAGAGAGGCAGAAGTGTGAGTTATGCGGGAAGACGTTCAGAGACAGGACCTCGCTGCGGACGCACTTATTGTAAGTATAACAGAATAGGGGGAAAACGAGCAGACGGGTCACCTGATGGAAAGCGACTACCGCCGCCCATGAACGCCTGCAACTCAGGAGTCACAAACGCGTTGCCGGTCTTTGTGGAAGGAGTACGCTCTTTTCTTGAAGGTTTGAAGGTCGCATCGGTCCGGAAATACCGAAAACTTAAACTAACGTTAGGAAAGTTAAAAGTGATGACAGTCGCATATGATGTGTGTGTAACATCTGACAGGAAACTCTAGCACCGAGCGCTCATTGGTCTTCCTGTTACACATTTCCGTCCTTCTTCCGAGCCTTTTTCCTTTTCCGTTGGGGTCGGTTTAGTCGGTTACTACCACACAGCTAAACTTCAATTTCACACTTAGCGACTGCTATCAGACTTCCACGACTTAAGTACTAAGCTATATCGAAGTTCTGTTGAAAGCAGCGGCGTGCACAGGATTATGACACTAGGTATGCGGCGGAGTAGTCGGTCACAAAAACTTTTTCTTTTATAGATTTTTAGCTTAACCACAGCCACGCGACGGATCTCTAAGTCGGAGACCATGCCAACAGAACAAGTCTTAGATGTACTACTATTCATGTACATCTTCAACGGGAACACTGACAAAACAGCGATAGATCGTCGCGGCGGAAGAAATTCTAATAAGTAAAATAATAAGCTAAAATATTATAACTACTCACCTGGTCATCTTCAATTTTCTGATTTTCACATATTCAAGGTTAACGTTACTTGAGATTACTATATCCCGATGTAAAAAAACTCAAGATTTCGGCCACCTCAGATATCTTATCCAAGTGAGTGATAGTTACAGACCTTTAGACACAATTTTAATCTTTTCACTGAATGACAATTGTGAGAACTTGTTATTTTTAATATACACACATTTTCCACACATACCCCACAATCAAATAACATTTAAAAAAAATCAACGGAACTCAGTAATAAACTGTTAAATGTACACACTTTCAAATGTTAAAATGAAAAATAAAACTATAATTATACTGGCGGAAACAAATTAGTAAACAATGCTAACTTCAGTAGCCTGCGGCTGGAGGCGGGGAAATAAAATTAACGGGTGTGTGCGTTTGCGAACTGTGCACGGACACCAAAATTACTACACACATGCGAACAAATGTCCTGCTCGACGCGACGGCATGAGTTGGTTGGTAGGTACAGCGCCGCTTGCTTGTCGGTAAACGCCTGGCAAACATAATGTTTGTGTGCTTTCAAATATGTACTATTTATAAAATAATAGGCGTTTTTAAGTTATTATATTTTGTTTATTCATTTATTTACTATTAATTAAAGTCATCTAAAATGTACGAACGTTTTATTAAAATGTCTGTGAATAGCAGGTAAAGCACTGCATTTCTGCCTACAAGGAGCGCACGCCCCTGGTAGAAAGGTTATTCTCGGGCTTTTTAAGGCATCAACTACCCGTGACGATTGCCACAGATGTTCGTATGGCAACTGGAACCGACGGCTTAACGTGCTTTCCCAGGCACGGATTACACATTTCCGTCCCTTGACACGAAATGCAAACTCAATTTCATAAAAAATTGAAAATTGTTTGAGCTCGTCTTTTATGTAGACTCTAAGGTCGTAGATCAACACACACAAAAGCAACAATCTCTGTTTTGTCAAATATAAGCAAATAAATTTAATAAAAATTATACTTATACAAAATCTATTATATGCCTGTGCCGATCTACAACAAACCGTTTCCTAGGGGTTGAGCCTTATAAGAAGAAAGGGCAAACGAAAAAAGACGTGTGGCACTCGGGGACTGCCGCGGTAAAGCTATTGCATAGCATTTTTTATCAAATTATGCACTTATAATTATTAATTTATTTTATTTATGCAGTATTTTTTTTCCTTTGTTTTTTTTTCTTTGATATTAATTAGATTGCGTTGCGAAGAGGGGGATTACGCAGTAACGCCGATACAACCAATGCCACCTAGAGGCGAGTTGCTGAACTAAAGAGACAATCGTGATATTTCAAAAAAGTCATTAAAAGTTCTGCTATTCATCGATAGATGGCAAACCTAAAAAGTATCACGTGGGGTGTGTTAGGTTATTTTCGTTACGGAATGTCTGGATGCGGTCTCCACGCTCAAGGCCCGCGATAGAAGCTATGCAATAGCTTAAAAACCATTGAACTCGCGACACCGTTACCGACACCTCTGTATATAAATATCTACATATATTGGCCCCGTTCACACGAGAGTTGAGTTTGGGATTAAATACATTAATAATATAAATATATATAATATAAACATATATTGTGTATATACGTACAACATAGATGTATATTCATGGCGGAACTTTTCGAATCGAAAAAAAAACAAAAACATCCTGTTATAATCGAAAAAATCAATTTTCAGCTTTTCACTTCTGTCACCACTCCCGGAGTGCCATTGTTTTTTTTTTTATATACAATGTAAATAAACATTAGTTATGTATTGCAGTATACACAAAGGAGAGAAGGAGTACTCGTGTCCTCGCTGCGACAAGCAGTTCCTCTTTAAGAAGGCCATGGAGGTGCATCTCGTGACACACGATGCGCCCGCGCATCTCTACTGCTATCAGGTCAGTGATGATTACGACCACTTACAGAGGCCCAAGTTTAAGTTTATTTCACAGATTTTATACTAAAAAAAAAATAAACGATCACGCTTGGCACTTTTTATAATTAATAATAGTAATGACTGTCCTGAGAACAATAGACGACCGGCGACCATATTGCGCCGGCGCAGCCTGAACAAAGGGTTGTAGTCGACCATGTTAAGTAGGCGTGGCCCATTGCGGGTCTCTTAGGTAGCTGGTGATCCGCCGCCTTATCAGACCATATGACGTAGCATCGTACGATAGTGGCGTGATCCGGTGCTGCGTTGGGTCTGTACGTTGTTTTTGTAGACCCACTCGTCTGCTTGCTACATCAGTAACGGTATAAACTATAGTCCATCAACGTCGTGCGCGACCGTCCTGCGGGGTGACAGACGGTGGCGGGGACGAGGTACTCAAGATGTCAGCGGGTAGCGGGTGGTGTAGCGGGAAGGGAAACCCGTGTAGCCGTGTGCTAGAATGACGCGCTACCTCGCCCCCGCCACTGTCTGTCACCCCGCGGGACGGTCGCGCACTAGATTGCCGGGTTATAGTGTGTAGTTACGATGTTATACCAGTAACGGTATTATACCAGTAACACTATTATACTCGTAACGGTATTATATCAGTAACGGTATGTTATCAGTAACTGTATTATTACCAGTAACGGTATTTTATCAATAACAGTATTTTGTCAGTAACGGTATTATTACCCAACATATAGCGAAATAGTACAAAACAACTTACCAACAAAAGACATCACAGACACACAAACAACGGAATCTTTCTTGCTAAAGTTAAATGAAACAATGCAAGCTGTTATGAATCAGATGTTAATAGTCACAAAACTGCTAACAGAACTCACGTCAAAATTGACTTCACATTCCAACCACTAAATATATGTGTGTGGAATGCAAATGGCCTGTCAAATCACTCTGAGGAGTTAAAATTATTCCTAAAAATAAAAAAAATAGATGTGATGCTAATTTCAGAAACCCACTTTACAAGCAAAAGCTATTTCAAAATACAAGGGTACTCCCTGTACCACACTATGCACCCAGATGGCAAAGCCCACGGTGGCGCTGCAATCCTGATAAAGGCAAATATCAAGCATCATGAGTCCTCACCCTACTCAAAGGAATATCTGCAAGCATCATCCATCGTGGTATCCGATTCAATCAACAAATTAACTTTGTCAGCCGTCTGCTATCCACCAAGACACACCATCAAAAATACTGAGTTTGCTGATTATTGCCGTTCTTTGGGGCCGAGATTTGTCGCTGGAGGTGATTACAACGCCAAACACACGTACTGGGGTTCAAGGCTGATACTACCTCGCGGTCGTGAACTACTTAGATGCGTCCAAATGAACAACATGTATGTTCTCTCATCAGGCCATCCCACATACTGGCCAACAGATCCCAAGAAAATACCAGATGTCATCGACTTTAGCGTAATTAAGGGAATAGCCAAAAATTATCTGTCCTGCCAAAGCTGTTTGGACTTATCATCGGATCACTCACCAATTATTATTAACCTTTCTACCACCTTAACAGCGGAGGAACCTAGGTGCAATCTACACAATCGTAGAACAAACTGGTCACTATTCCGGCACTTAATTGATACAGCATTGGTTGAACCAGCTAGACTAAAGACTAAAGATGACATAATTTATGCAGACAAACATTTTACAAAGTCTCTGCAACATGCTGCTTGGGATTCCACACCATTGGCAGGAAAAACTGGGGAAGATTTGCCCATAGCCCATCACCTTCTAGAGTTGGTAGCACAAAAGAGAAGACTGAGGAAACGGTGGCAACTATCACAATGCCCACAAGCGAAAAAGCTGTTTAATCACGCCATCAGGAAACTCAAGAATGCAACCACTCGAGATCGTAATTTGGCCTTTCAATTGCATCTGAGCGGTCTGGATGCCTCCGCATCATCAGACTACTCGCTGTGGAAAGCTACTAAGAAAATTAGAAGACCTACTAATGTCTCCCCAGCCTTGCGTGCACAGGACGGGAGATGGGCTCGTACTGATGCCGAAAAAGCAAACACTTTCTCTGTCCACCTACAATCCGTTTTCAAACCCCATCCAAATGAAGGTACACCCGAACATGAAAGAGAGCTATCTAACTACTTGGCGGAGGAAGACTCAAGCGCCGAAATAGTTGACGACATGCCCAATTTCAATAAAAATGAAGTGGTACGGGCTATAAAAAAAGATTGACTCAAAGAAGGCCCCCGGTTTCGACCTCATTACTAGTAGGCTGCTGGCCGAACTGCCAGACTCTGGAATGACTATGCTCACGTCCATTTATAACAGCATGACAAGACTCAGATTTTTCCCTCCACAGTGGAAAGTAGCCAAAATAATAATGATCCCTAAGCCCGACAAGGCTCTGGAAGATCCTAAATCCTACAGACCTATCAGTCTACTACCGATTCCTTCGAAAGTTTACGAGTCGCTCCTATTAACTCGCATGTTACCAATAATTAAAACAAAACATCTGGTTCCAGACCATCAGTTTGGATTTCGTCATAAGCATGCTACTATCGAACAAATTCACAGACTTACAGTCGAAATACATAAAGCGTATGAAGCCAAAAAATACTGTACAGCCGTCTTTTTGGACATCTCGCAGGCCTTCGATCGGGTCTGGCACCAGGGTTTGCTTTACAAAATTAAAAAGTCCATGCCCCATCACCTGTTTTGTATGATCAAAGCTTTCATAACTAATCGTCACTTTATGGTTCAGTGTGGAAACGAGATGACAAGCCTTTGCCCCATCCTAGCGGGGGTTCCACAGGGAAGTGTAATTGGTCCGATCCTCTACCTGCTCTACACCTCGGATTTACCCACCAGTGAAAAAATTACAACAGGTACTTTTGCTGACGACACAGCCATTTTGGCCACCCATAGTCAGCCAGAAATCGCAGCCAAACTACTACAAGAAGGTTTGAATAACATAGCCGACTGGCTAAAAAGGTGGCGGATCAAAGCTAATGAAAGCAAGTCGGTCAACGTTACTTTCACCCTGCGAAGAGAGCACTGTCCACCAGTGACGCTGAATGACGTAGAAGTCCCTCGGGCAGATCACGTGCGGTATCTTGGACTGTACCTCGATAAACGTCTTACCTGGAAGAAACACATTCTTACCAAGAGAAAACAGCTTGGTCTACAGCTGAGAAAACTTTACTGGCTCATTGGTTGTAGATCCCAGTTATCAAGGGAAAACAAACTTCTAGTATATAAAGCCATCCTCAAACCTGTGTGGACGTACGGCATACAACTATGGGGAACAGCCTCACACTCCAACATACAGATCTTACAACGTTTTCAAAACAAAATGCTGCGCATAGTTACTGGTGTCCCATGGTTTGTGACTAACGAACAACTGCACAACGATCTGAAGATGCCTACAATCAGGGAGGAAATAACTAGACACACTAAGGCATACAGGGACAGAATATCAAACCACCCAAATATATTGGCCCAACCGCTTATGGACAACAGTTTGAAAATCCATTGGCTAAAGCTCAGAATCCCCCAGGATATGCTGTGATAAGAGCACATTATAACTAGAACAGGGTACGACATTGGCCGCATCCCTGCACACGACTTATAATTTATGCCCAATCTATCGCTTAATGTCCTGATAAAGAGACAGATTGCTGTATTAAAGATGAACAAAAAAAAAAAAAAAAAAAGTAACGGTATTATACTAGTTACGTTATTATACCAGTAAGGGTATTTTATCAATAACACTATTTTGTCAGTAACGGTATTATACTAGTTACGTTATTATACCAGTAACGATATTTTATCAATAACAGTATGTTGTCAGTAACGGTATTATATCTACTAGTTACGTTATTATACCAGTAACGGTATTTTATCAATAACAGTATTTTGTCAGTAACGGTATTATATCTACTAGTTACGTTATTATACCAGTAACGGTATTTTATCAATAACAGTATTTTGTCAGTAACGGTATGCTACTAGTTACGTTATTATACCAGTAACGGTATTTTATCAATAACAGTATTTTGTCAGTAACGGTATTATACTAGTTACGTTATTATACCAGTAACGGTATTTTATCAACAACAGTATTTTGTCAGTAACGGTATGCTACTAGTTACGTTATTATACCTGTAACGGTATTTTATCAATAACAGTATTTTGTCAGTAACGGTATTATACTAGTTACGTTATTATACCAGTAACGGTATTTTATCAATAACAGTATTTTGTCAGTAACGGTATTATACTAGTTACGTTATTATACCAGTAACGATGTTATAAAAGTAACGATAGTATTCGACATATTACGCCCGTAGCGGTAAAACGTTAAAGAAAAGCAAGTTTAATTAATGATATCTAATTTATATTAAATCATCATCATCATCATCAACGGCCTTTACTAGTCCACTGCTGGACATAGGCCTCTCCTTAGGAAGGAGGTTTTGGCCTACTATACCACGCTGGCCAGACGGGTTGGTATAGGGTTTGTTTCAAGTTTTCCTTCTCTCTGCAGTGCTGTTGTTCTGCGTAGTTTTCTCCCTTAGTCGCCTCTTACGACACCCACGGGATGAATAGGGGTGGTGACACTCTGTATTCTTAATCCGTCACCACACGGACAATTTATATTAAATAATTGTTAAAATTTACTACAAAATTCACATTTCATACACAAAGTTAACTTTACTAAACTATTAGTAATTTTGTTGTAACGACCCATTATATTAGGAACAACCGTCCGTGTGGTGATGGATTAAGAATACGGAGAATCACCATCAGAACTACTCTTATTTAACCACAATCTTAATAGATGTACTTTAGCCGAGACTAGATGGCGCTGTCCTCATTTCATACAATCGAACTATTTAATCGTATGACGCAACAATATTTATATTGCAGTGCGACATGAACTTCAAGAATCATATGTCGTACACTCAACATTTGAAATACAGCCTGAAACACATTGATCCCGCCAAACTCAAGTGAGTATAAACATTTTTAGTTTTCTTCAATATGATGTATTCATTTAAACTAGTAGTTTTAATTTTCACACTTAACGTGTGGTGACGGATTAAGAATACATATAGTCACCACCCCTATTCCTCTCATAGGTGTCGTAAGAGCCGACTAAGGGAGTAAACTACGCAGGACCACTGCACCGCAAAGAGAAGGGAAACTTGACGCCAGCGTGGTATAGTAGCCTTATGTCCAGCAGTGGACTGTTAAAGGCTGTTGATGATGATGAATGGTGGCATTTTTTTCTTAATTTGGGATTAAATAATAGTTACATAAAAGTAACGGATACACAAATACGGATCTTTTTTCCCCCTCTCTGGTATCCATCACTAATTTGTAACACCTAATTTTAAAATTATTATAATTCACATATATTGTCCTTATAGTCATGTTGTAACATGTGCTGATCGCGTCTTGTGTCAACAAGGTTATGTATCTTTTTAGTTTACTCTTTAAGAAGGGATTTTCATATAATGTGCCCGGTATGAAAAAAATTTGACGAGTAAAATTTAGTGATCGAATGACCTAATTACAGTTTTTTTGTTCTAAATGTAATTTATAGATGGCAGTTCAACTATTTACTTTTACGTGGTTGTAATAATATTTCGAGTCCGTGTGGTGACGGATTAAGAATACAAATTGTTACCACCCCAATGCATCCCGTGGGTGTCGTAAGAGCCGACTAAGGGAGCAAACTAAGCAGGACAACAGCACTGCAAAGAGAGGGAAAACTTGAAACAAGCCCTATACCAACCCGCCTGGCCAGCGTGGTATAGTAGGCCAAAGCCTCCTTTCTAAGGAGAGGCCTATGTCCAGCAGTGGACTAGTATAGGCTGTTGATGAATAATATTTCTGTGAGTTTGTTATCAGTTCTACGATTGTAATTTGTTTAAGTTTAGTAAGTAGTCCATTACAAAATTAAAATTGTTGTAAAATGAAATGAACTCCAAAATAAACGGCAATTAATACGTGACTTTTAATTAGTTTACTAACATTTACGTAGATGGCGTTGATCACTGAATTTGTATTGTTGCTGACACACATACCTACTGTTTTTTTTATGCCATAATTGGGCAAACGAGCAGGGCCTCAATTCTGCTATTCGTCAAGCCAGTGTCATACCACTGACACGCTATTGAGATGGCATCGGTATAAATATCGGTAGTTGAAAATATATTACGTTTTTTGAGGAAATTATTTATTTGTTTTTATTAAAATACATTATTAAAAGAAAGAAATAAATTAAAATCAATTATTAAAGAATAAAATATAAAAATTATAAAAAAAAATAAAAGAATATTACAATTAATAAATAAATTTAAAAAAAAAGAAATTATAAAAAAAGATAAATAATTTATTAAAAAAAAAAAAAAAAAAAAATAAGTCATTTCCTTATAATTTGAAAATATATTACGTTTTTTGAGGAAATTATTTTTTATTTTTATTTTTTTATTTTAAAAATTTATTTAGTTTTTTTTTATAAATTTTATATTTTATTCTTTAATAATTTATTTTAATTTATTTATTTCTTTTAATAATTTATTATAATAAAAACAAATAAATCATTTCCTCAAAAAACATAATATATTTTGAACTACCGATATTTATACGGATGCCAATGGCCACTCGATGGCATCTCAATAGCGTGTCAGTGGTATGACACTGGCTTGGCGTAAACATAAAATAGCAGAATTGAGGCCCAGACGGGTCACCCGATGGTAAGCAACTACCGCTGCTCATGGACACGTGCAACTGAAAAGATACGAGTGCGTTGCCGTCCGCTCTTGTCACGGTAGTCAGTTAGGCACGGTAGTAAGGCCCGGGGTGCGCAGACACGCGTGCGGCGCGTGCGACAAGAGGTTCAGCGCCGCGCGGCGCCTGCGCGAGCACGAGCTGGCGGTGCACCTGAGGCTCGCGCCGCTGCGCTGCACCACCGACCTGTGCCGCTTCGTGAGTACTCCCACCGGCTGTCTGCGTTCTGCTACTGAGAGACACGCTATTGAGACGCCATTAACGTCGGTCAAAATATCACTCAAATATAATATATAATATAATATATCTCTCACACACTCACACACGCCCGTCTGATCCCAAACTAGGCAGAGCCTGTGCTACGGTAACCAGACTGCTGATAAACATACTTATATATTTCTAAATACATACATATTATAGATAAATTACACCCAAACACAGAACAAATGACCGTGCTCGTCACACAATATTTGTCCTGGGCCTCAATTCTGCTATTACGACAAGCCAGTGTCATACCACTGGGTATGACACTGGCTTGTCGTAAACATAAAATAGCAGAATTGAGGCCCAGGATGAGAATCGAACCCACGACCTCCGGTTTAGCAGTCAGGGTCGCTAACCACTAGACCGACAAGCCCGTCAAAAAATATTCTACTAATATAAATTCACAATGTCAATAGACTGTCGATATAGTAATATAGATCATCAATGGTGATATCAACAACATTGTAATACCTGGAAAATTAAATATATATGTATAATAATATTGTACCACATTCACACAACGCCATCTAGTCCCAAACTAAGCAGAGCTTGTACTATGGGTACTAGACAACTGATATAAATACATATATACTTTTTTTTTGTAAATACATACACATTATACATAGAAACACCCAGACCAAATCAAACATTAAATGTCATTGCACACAAATGTTTGACTTGAGCGGGAATCGAACCCGCGACCTTTGGAATAGCAGTCCGCTACACAAACCGCTACGCCATCCGGTCTAGATGGCGTTGTGTGTATGTGGTAGAATATATTATATTTATTATTATTTATTAGTTAGTAGAATAGAAAAAATGCAAAACTATTGCGACGACATTCCATCCACAGTCTATTTGATACAATATTAAAATAGCAGAATTGAGCTCGAACTATTACTCACACTCCCTAACGTATAAGTTATGCCCCTCTCCTACCATTGCTTCCCCTTTTCTTTCAACATGCTACAAACTTCCCATTTAAACACTAAGTACTTGGATGACCGAGCTTCGTTCTTAATCTCCCCCAAAACCCCCTGCATACTAAATTTCATGAAAATCTTTGAAGCCATTGCCGAGATTCATATTATATATTGTAGTTAATTTAAATTTATGGGTATCCATTTGTTTTTAATTTATCTTGTGTTTTTTTTGTTTCTATATTTTGTTTAAATATTTTTCTATACAAATTAACATTTAAATCTAACCTTAACCCACATTAAAAAGGGAACATTGTTTTGAAAGTTGTGTACAGTTGTGTATAGTTGTGTACAGTTGTCAACAGTTGTGTACAGTTGTCAACAGTTGTGTACAGTTGTGTACAGTTGTAATTGGACTTCAGGTTCGCTTACTGTTTATTACTAAGATCACTCTTTGTATGTCTCGATCTGTTGCCTGTATCTGTACCTATTGAATGAAATAAAATAAAAAACCGGTCAGGTACGAGTCGAACTCGTGCGCCGAGGGTTCTGTACCTACCTACCCAGATTTTACGTAGATTTTCGCGAAAATTTGTAAGTACCAAAATTTATCTTAATTTTCAACTTTTTTTATTTTTTGGATCTATTCCTTTATTTGTGATGTAAGACGTTTCTTTTTGCAAAATTTCGTGATTGTAGGTCAACGGTAACTACCATATAGGTTTTCGACCCAAAACCAATTGTCAATTTTGGTTAAAAGCATGGTCAAATTTTGATACTTACAAGTTTTCGCGAAAATCGAAATTTGGCCATATCTTTTTATGGTGTTGACTCAGGACCTTGATTTTTAAACACCTAATAGGGACCATAGACTTCAGTATCTGGTATAAATTTCAACATGCTAGGTCTACCCGTTCCTGAGAAAGTCGGTGGTGAGGCACAGACAGACTTACAAGAAAGTGATCTTATAAGGGTTCCTATTTTACATTTTGAGGTACGTAACCCTAAAAAGATGAATTAACAATGAACCCAAGGTTGTCTCACCAGACATGTTCGTCCCGCCCCGTGCTCCGAACCCACATACGAATGGTACACCGCAACGCAAGAGCTCAGAGGAACCACGTCTGTGATGCTTGCGGTAAAACTTATACAGTAAGTACACTTATATAAGTAAAAAAATATCGAGTACTTGTTTTCGCAATGTCTGTTATCGTGGTAGAAAGTACCCTATGTTACTCGCTGATAATGTAGCTTTCCATTAGTAAAGGATGTTTTTAAATCATCATCATCATCATCATCAACAGCCTTTAATAGTCCACTGCTGGACATAGGCCTCTCTTTAGAAAGGAGGTTTTGGCCTACTATATCACGCTGGCCAGACGGGTTGGTATAGGGATTGTATCAAGTTTTCCTTCTTTTTGCAGTGCTCGTGTCCTGCGTTGTTTTGCGCCCTTAGTCGGCTCTTACGACACCCATAGGATGAATTGGGGTAGTGAAATTCCGTATTCTTAAGCCGTCACTACACGGACACTTTTTTAAATCGGTTCAGTGGTTTAGGCGTGCAAGCGTAACAAACAAACTCACTTTCGCAGAATAAAATTTAAGTGTCTGTTTGTAATGTCAAAATAGTAGGTTTTTTTTTATGCTTACACGGTTATTTTGCACGATACCTATGCCTAAAAATCAGCTTAAATATTTCTCCGTCTGTTTGTTTCGGGTAGTCTTTAAAACGGCTTCACCGATTTTGATAATATTTTACTATAGGATGTCTATATAAGGAGTAACGAATGCTATTCTGGCTCTCAAAAAAATCCTATAAAATTTTGCCCGGTCCGGGAATCAAACTACTAATGCAGCGTTTTTCAAATTCCACGCGAAGTTTTCCGTATATTCAGAGAAAATAACCTATTATTTTGACATTATAAGCAGACACCCTTGGATTTTATTAATTTGTATAGATGAACATAACAGACCTAGTCTATTGGTTAGTGATTATGACAGCAGAGTCAAGGAACTGTTTACCCGTGAGCGCCATGATTTCTTGTGCCAGTTGTAAGTACAACAATGTTTCCCCAGACCAAGAAGACCCTGGAGGGCCACCTGCGCAGCCACACGGGCGAGCGGCCCTTCGCCTGCTCCCTCTGCCCCTCCACCTTCGGGTACGAGGCAGCGCTCTACAACCACAACAAGCTTGTGCATCTCAAGGCTAAGGTATGGTCACTGCAGCAGTTCCCGGATACACACCACCCCGCCGCAACCCCGTGGGGTACCTGTTCTGTTGTCTTTATAAAAGCTGTTTTTTGGATCTCCCTGTTTTAGGAGCAGCATGGCAGACTGTGTTTTTTTTAAGTCGGTTCGATTCTCACCTACCACAAACCCCTGGAGTGACGGCCCAAGAGTTTCCATACACATAAAAAAAGAACGACCATTGTTTCTAAACATACTATGGTGAATCTAAACCCCAAACCAATTTAATAAATTTTATTTTAAAGATAAATAAGTCCTTGGCGAAAGGACAACTTGGAATTTATTTCAGGAAGGGGGTGAAACAGATATTAAAAGTTTGTATGGGAAAATTTTCACTCTGATAAATGTAAAAACAGCGAAAACACAGCTATAAAGATTATTACATTGTGTTTGTGGATCGTACCCTTGCGCCTGCGCCGATCATTACCTGAACACACTTGTTTTAAGATAGTTTTTTTTATGTTAGAGGGGGCAGACGAGCAGACGGGTCACCTGATGGAAAGTGACCACCGCCGCCCATGAGCGTCTGCAACTCAGGAGTCACAAACGCGTTGCCGGCCTTTTAGGAAGGAGTACGCTCTTTATAACCAAATTATATATTTTTTTAACAGACGTGTCGGGGATCCACACACCAACCCCTGGCCCTCCAAGCTCCGGAGCCTGCGCTCAACATACCTTAAATATTTAAAATAAAAATCTTTTGTCGAATGCATGTAAGTGCTTCACTTCAGAACGGCTGGACTTATTTGGATAATTCTTTTGTTTTTGCATTTGTAAAAGTAGATTAAAAGAAGTGAGATAGAAGACAGTAGGGAGATCCCCAAGAATAGAGACGCAAGCGACATATTATTTTAAAGGATAAAAGTACATTGCCCAAAATCGATCAAAGTGGCGTGCAATGGGAGAGGCCTATGTCCAGCAGTGGACTGCGATAGGCTGATGATGATAGGTGCATTGTAGTGGGTGATAGGTATTTTTAACAGTAAAATTATAGACATACTCGTAATAACGCCTATAACTAGTTATAGCGACTAGAACTAGTTATTTTGTCTGTAACTAGTTATAGGCGGTATTAGGCGTTGAAGTACTTTGTGTTAGTACAATTTCATTTAAGTTTAGTGTGTACATACCCACATATAAATGTTTTTTTGAAGTGAAAACTTTTTTTTAGGCTCGTTGGTCATTTTTGAACAACAAACAAAGGAATGTATTTTTTGAGAAGTGAAAAAACAATTGAACTCGCGACACTGTGACCGTTACCGACACCTCTGTTCAGTATCAACATATGTAGGCCCTGTTCACACGAGAGTTGTTTGGGTTGAAATACATTGATAATATAACTATATATAATATAAACATATATTGTGTATCTTACGTACAACATAGATATATATTCATGGCGGGACTTTTCGAATCGAAAAAAAACAAAAAAAAACACCTGTTATAATAAAAAAAAAACAAGTTTTCACTTCTTTTTTTTCTTAGATTTATTGATTTTTTAGATTTTTACTGTGTATTAAATTGTACGGATGTGGTTCAGCTAATCTGACGTTAAGATATGGCTTTTATTTTCATTGATGATGATAAATCTTAAAAATGTATTAAATTTAAAAGATACATTCCTAAAATGCAATAAAGTAAATATAATATTATTAATACATAAGTACAGTTATAATATTTTAGTAATAAAAAATATAAAAAACATTTCTGTATTTTTATTGACGTTTTAGAGGAACGACAGTCTTGTGTCTTCAATACAACGAAAAGATATTTTTTTTTAGAAAGGACTACTCGATCTAGGAATATATCCTGTGTCGCGGGGGACTTTACAAACATACATGAAACGGACACAAAGAACACCCAGACTCAGAACAACAATTTGTGGATTTGTGTCATCCCATGTGGGGATCGAATCCACAACACTTAGCGTAGTAGGAAGGAGCATGGCGACCGCTTAAACCACTACGCCATGCGTGCAGTCTCAGAGTCAGTCCAGATCTTCCGACCAGGCTGATCAATTATCTAACAGTTCGGTCAGCTCGTTAATAACTCTTGAAGAGAACGCTTGGACGCTGCATCGGTGCTTCCTTTGCTACCCCTCAACAGGGGTAGATCCTGTCGTAACTCTACAGAGATTCAAATACAAGTTGTAGCCTTAGAGGGGGAAGAAAAGGGGGAGGTTCTGTAACCTCCCTCACTCGGTGAAAAGCATCAAAGGAATTGTTTAACACCGGTTTTGTGTGAAGCCGTGGTATCACTCCGCCCAGTTCAAATGCAGTATGATTCTCCACGGTAAAATATTTACTGATTACGTAACTAGTTTATGACCTACCCACGTGTATGATAAAGCTTCGTATATCCATCCAGTTGGTATAAAGGCCGCTGTACATATTGGGTCAAGGTCCTGGGCCAGCATTATGGACCAACGTGTAAATATCAGACAACAACAGGACAACAGCACTGCAGAGAGAAGGAAAACTTGATACAAACCCTATACCAACCCGTCTGGCCAGCGTGGTATAGTAGGCCAAAACCACCTTTCTAAGGAGAGGTCTATGTCCAGCAGTGGACTAGTAAAGGCTGTTGATGATGTGTAAATATCCACTTCGTGATATGTTAGTTAGTTAGTACAACACTTGCCGGACAAATAAGTAGTGCTAGATTTTTACATCAAAGGGTCTTGGCGCCGTACTTAAACGTACTTACTATATTAATACCCGCGGCTACAAGAGATTCCATATCCATCTTTATCAAAGCGCCAATGCAGAATCGTAAATATGTTAATAAAATCTGATATTTTGGTGCAATATAATGGCCCAGCCCCGTAAGGCAGCCTGTACACATTGGGCTGTGGATGTGCTGTGCCACGGCGTGAATACTGTTTGCTGAGCGCGCCAAGGACCTTTGATGTGTGCAGGGAAATGGACACTATTCTGTGGGCCGATCAGTGCTGTCGCCAACTACCAATATAGCGTCACGTGTATCTCTACACTTCGGTCCAATTTATTGACCCAATGTGTAATCCGGCGCAAAAACGTCGAGATTTGTTATTAGGAGGCGGGAATGCTCGTTGGGCGAGAATTATGCAACTAATACTTTCTTGTATGTACTTTACTGATACAATTTCAATAAAACTGACATGAATTAACCACATGAGTACGTGTTTACGGTGGGACGCTTGCAAGCCGAGTGCCGGAGGTGGGCGCGGTCGGGCCGTCGTGCCTGTCGATGTGTGCACACCAACCATGTTAAACACATCTACAGTTCAACAGCGGCCTTTAGCCCAATGTGTACGTGTGTAAGAATAATGCTAAAATACACTTGTTTTGTAAACATTAACACAGACTGTAACTCTCTATACAACTTGTTTGTCGAGAACTTATAATGAATAAATTGCGAACTGGTTTTTTCACTAGGGATGTCCAACAAATATCGATAGTTTTTATACTGCATTGATTTGAAATATACTGAAAGCCCAACTAAAATATGAACGTGTAATTGTTAACGTATTTTTGCAGTTTTCCTGCATTCTATTAATGTGGTTTGGTGATATAGAAAACTTCAATTTTTCACGACTTTTCTTACTCGGATTTATATTTATTTACACGTATCTATCTGTCTATTTAATAAAATCTTAATAAGTCCTTTGTCCGTATTGTGACGAATTAAGAATACAGAGTGTCACCACCCCTATTCATCCCGTGGGTGTCGTTAGAGGCGACTAAGAAATCAAACTACGCAGGACAACAGCACTGCAGAGAGAAGGAAAACTTGAACCAAACCCTATACCAACCCGTCTGGCCAGCGTGGTATAGTAGGCCAAAACCTAGAGAGGCCTATGTCCAGCAGTGGACTAGTAAAGGCTGATGATGGTGATGATGAATAAAAATTTTCAAGTGATTATCATCAACTTTAAAGCTTCCGATTAAATTGATTTTTTTTATAGTACAAAGAGCAGACGGGTGACCTTAATTGTAAGTGTCTGCCGTCACCAATATTAACCTCCAATTCAAGAGACAAGTGCGTCACCATCCTGTGACGAACCACCTCTTCCTCAGAGCTTAGGGGCAAGGGGTTGAGCTGTCGTTTCCTCACTCGGTGAAAGCTATGGATGAATTGCCAAAAATCGATATTCTGTCAAGCCCATCACTACAGTGGAGCCTTTAATTATCGATATATTTCGATAGTTAAAACCTCGACAGTTATCGAGATACAGCGTCAATCACTACGTCCTTCAATTTATAATCTTATGAATCAACTTACTGAATGTATTATGTATTGTAGTGGTTTTACTTATACGCGTGTTCGGTTGTGTTCTTCATGTTGCTCCGAAGAATTTAATAATAATTACAAACAAATAATAAGTAAAGTTTATAAGTGAAGTATTAATTATAATTTAATATGTGTATTTACATACAATAACAGGTAGGTAAGTGATTCGGGAACATGCTCCTAATAGTTTCTGGTCTCCTGGTACATGTTTTATACATCTAATGGGAGTTTTTATGTGTAAAATTAACGAATCCTTACTTTATAATCTGTTTGTCTGTATAAACGCGGTACACTGAAAAAGTACTGAACGGATCTTTGTACGATTTCAACCTATAGATAGTGTGATTCCTGAGGAAGGTTTAGAGTAAAATTCATTATTTTTTTATGTAAATTTACTGAAATATAACGATTATTGCATACGTCGCGTAAACCAGCAGATATACATTAAAGTAATGTAACATACAGGAAATTGAGAAAATCCTAAGTAGATATAACTCACTTTTGGCCACTTTTGGCCAGCGTGGTGCAGTAAATCAAAACCTCCTTTGTAAGGAGAGGCTTATGTCCAGCAGTGGACTGTTAAAGGCTGTTGATGATGATGTTGATGATTATATTTGTTATTTTATAATACACTTTAAAAAAAAATGTCCGTGTGGTGACGGATTAAGGATACAGAGTGTCACCACCCCTATTCATCCCGTGGGTTTCGTAAGAGCCGAATAAGGGAAAAAACTACGCAGAACAACAGCACTGCAGAGAGAAGGAAATCTTGACACAAACCCTATACCAACCCGTCTGGCCAGCGTGGTATAGTAGGCCAAAACCTCCTTTCTAAGGAGAGGCTTATGTCCAGCAGTGGACTTTTAAAAGCTGTTGATGATGATGAAAAAAAAAAGTTGAACCGACTTCAAACAATACTAACAAAAAGCACGAAAAACTTAGCAACAATCGCGGTTGATTTGCTGTCATTTTTTGAAGAGTTCCGTTGTCTGTCTCCGAAACTCATCATCAGATCTATATGAAATTTAACTTTGAAAATCCGTCTATATATAACGGAGTAATGCCTGAACATACATAACAAAAATTGGCTGCAGGGATGGCGTAGTGGTTAAGCCGCTTCCTACAACTCTGTGTTGTGGGTTCGATTCATAGGACAGCACTTTGTGTGATTCACAAATTGTTGTTTTGAGTTTGGGTGTTCTTTGTGTCCGTTTCATGTGCGTTTGTAAAGTCTTCTTAACAATTAGTGTCATCAAAAATAAAAATAAAACTATTTTGATATAAAAATCGTCTCATTAAATATTGTAAAGTTTCACCAATTCAGAGTCAAGTGCTTTAAAGAGCAATTTTGAACGAATCTTTATGAGAAATTATCAAGCATTTTGTATGTACTCGGGCAATTTCCGGCAGAATCGGCGTCACGCACAGCAAGCCCATAATTACGTACGGCGAGCGGACTACCGCCTATATTGTCCCTCGCTCTGAATAACTTACCCTCAGATTTATTTAATGGTATATTAAAGAAAAAAAGAAGTTCCTTTCGCTTTTTGGTAGATGTTTGCTATACAGTCATTATAATTTATATTATAAAATATCAAGTTAATAGAGTTAAATTGAACGAAGAGAAGAGAGCCGTCGAATCTTTCTTTTACAGATTATTTAGACGACAAATTTGCTTGGGATTGATGCTGCTCACTCCCACATTTACGTAGACATCTTTGTTGTTAAGTTTGAAAGTGATGGATATTTAATTATTATTTTTTTGGTGTATTTCGTATTTTGTTTTCGTATTTTATTTTTCGTTGACTTTGAACTGTATAGTATTTTTTTAATTTTTTGTGTAAGTATGTAAATGTGAGTACAGTGTAGGCTTGTAATGTTAATTCATATTTTATTATCTTTCTGGTGGTTTTGAGTGCTTCCACGGCCTACCCAAATGTCTTGCTGGCGGTAGTGTCATGCTTCGGGTCGTTGATCTTGACCAATATCGGTTAGGCTACACGATGGCTGGAGCCTGTATGCCGTCTGTATGGACAGGTTGACTCAAAACTATGGCCCTTTCCTCAAAAGGCCTATCCAGACCCTATACTGTACTCGCACAGTTTTATTTAACTTTGTTTACGGACTTAAAAAAGAAAAGACACCTCTGTGGTTTGTTTCGGTGTTTCTTCCCAGAGTGAGTCTTAGGAAATGCCGGCTCCTTCTAGCTATAAAGTCCGACTTGTAAAAATATCTGAAAAGATTTACTTACAGAAATAAAAATCATTTCATCATCATTTCATTTCATCATTTCATTTCATTTCGGCGCGCGGGAGAGCTGTGTGGTGTATGAACTATATGAGTTCATACACGATTGTAATATAGAGTGTCGGAAAAAAGTCTTGTTATACATTTTTCGGTCTCGCTCCCATCCGCTCAGAGCGTCTAACGAACGAACGTTAAAAACACATTCTGTTAAATCCAACTTACACAATATATTTTTTATGTTTTGTTTAAAAATGGTGCAATATTTGTATTTACGTTGTGTAAAAATAGTAGGTGTTAGATTATTTTTGCTTTTGTTTTATTGGTACATAGTTATCTTATCTATATACATACTGTTACGAGCAGGGTATATAATAAATAAAAGTTGTCGGTTAATTACTTTATTGCACTGTATTTACAAACACTCACTATAATAAACTAGAAATCACTATGTATCTCGTTAGTCGCACTAGAAATTCACTCCAATGTTAACGAACGGCTAACACGCTCCGCTTTTTTAGCGCGTTTGAATTTTACCAGATAGATCCCTAGTATTCGATAGTCCGTTCCGTAACAAGAATATTCCAGAATCAGTCACGAGTTACTTGTAGCTTGTAGCGCAATCTAGCGCTGTAAGGATCAGAATTTACCATAATCTTAATAGATGTACCTTAGTCGATACTAGATGGCGCTGTCCTCCAAATTGAATACAATCGAACCATTTAATCCTATGGCGCACCAATACTCGTATATATTTGATTTGTTTATATATTATAGACAAACTCAAGATAAGACAACTATTAACATTGCTGGTATTTTAGTTGCCATTGTTGTATAAGTCATTGAATTTGTTTTTTGTAAACGATAAAAGAAATTGATGTTATGTTTTCTTTAACAGGTCACTTAAAACAAACAATGTGTGGTATATTATGGATAGATATAGTTCTCATCGCGTGTGTGTTTGGGCAAACAGGCCCAGTAGTGGACACGAGCGTTGGACAAATAGTTGGGCTGAAAGATGAGTTTATTAAGTTTCTTGGGATACCGTACGCTGTTGTTGATGTCAACGACCCTTTTGGTGTACGTATATTTGTTATTTATGATAATTTTCTTATAATATTATAATCTTCTACCAGTGTGGTGACGGATTAAGAATACAGAGTGTCACCACCCTATTCATCCCGTGGGTGTCGTAAGACCCGACTAAGGGAGCAAACTACGCAGGACAACAGCACTGCAGAGAGAAGGAAAACTTGACACAAACCCTATACCAACCCGTCTGGCCAGCGTGGTTTAACCTCCTTTCTAAGGAGAGGCTTATATCCAGCAGTGGACTGTTAAAGGCTGTTGATGATGATGAATGCTGATAAACATACATATACCTATATCAGAGAAAGTATAATATCTTCAAAGTTATGTTACCCTGGTATTACTTTTCTTAAATAATATACTGTCCTACTGTCCTTATTATTGTGATCTCTATGTACTTATAATAAATCATCATGTCATAAGCAAGAGGTAGAAGGGCATAGGACAGCATAGGAGCTGTCAAATATGAATTTAAAATGAATAGTGGGCAAAAGAGGATATGGGTCATCTGATGGTAAATGTCTACCGCAGCCTAGGGAAACATGGCGCTCAAGAATAAAAAGTGCGTTATCACCCTTTAAGCTGAATGGGAGACTGCCTGGTGGGAAGATTGGTCGTCCGGAAACCTAATTCACTTAGTGTTTGCTGAACAGTAGTTTTATGTAAGGCCGTGGAATCTCTGCGGCCGATCGTAATGCCCTCAATTTTGAAGTGGTACATGTCCTATGTTTTGGTAAGGCTATAAATAAATAAACCATTATATTAAATTATTGTGTTATTCCATTCCAGCTAGCCAAACCTCACCCGCCTTTCAACACACCCTACTTCGCAAACAAAGATCCAATGGTGTGCCCGCAGGTATATAAAGACATCGTTCAAGGCGACATACAATGCTTGCATCTCAATATTTACAAACCAAACAATGAATACCAAAATAAAACTTTGCCAGTGATGGTTTTTATCCACGGCGGTGGATTCAGGGAAGGCGACGGGAATTTGAAGACTTATTCACCGATTTTTTTAATCAAACATGATGTTATGGTAGTTACTGTGAACTATAGACTCGGGCCATATGGTTTCCTTTGCTTGGAGCAAGACGAGTACAGTAACCAAGGATTAAAAGACCAGATTTTAGCTCTGAAGTGGATTAAAAAGAATATTAAACAGTTTGGAGGTGATGAGGATAATATATTGTTATTTGGACACAGCGCCGGTTCTGCTTCCATCGATTTTCATCTTTTGTTCAATGAAGAAAAGGTTTATAATAAAGTTATATTACAAAGTGTGGAAATGGTGTCACTGTTATTAATAGACGAACCAAAAAACAATGATTACTTAGCTAATATCACTTCAAAGCTCGGTATCGATAGTAAAGATCTTAAAACTGTTGATATGATTAAAGAATTGTCTAAAATTAATACAGAGTTAATAATATCAATGACAAAAAATGATAATTTTAGACCCTGCGTTCATAATTTGATAATTGGAGATAAGATGAAAAGAAATAATTTTAAAGATATGAAGATTATTATTGGAAATGCGGAGAAAGAAGCATTATTCTTTTATACCGGTGTTGTAAACTATACGAACATGATAGAAATGGAATTGAACAAGCATTTTACAAATATACCAGAGAAAGGTGTGACCAAAGCTGAAAATTTTTACTTAACTGGTAATTTAAAATACAACACAATCGATTTTGGTTGTGATTTATATTTTAACTATCCTGCAATAAGATCGATTAGACATTATTTGAGGAATAACGCGACAGTTTATAGATATTTATTCACGTACGATGGTGGGAGGAATTATATTAAAGTTCGAGATGGCATCGACGCAGAAGGCGCCACCCACGGCGATGAACTTGGCTATTTATTTGACGCAGATTTATTTGGGGACACAATTACAGCGGCAGATCAATCTGTTATTGACACTATAACTACTTTCTGGACAAATTTTGCTAAATATGGGTATGTTTTATCAATTCCTTATTTACTTTTATAAGTACGTCAGAAGAAATTCCATATAATTTTGACTAAAGACTATGCAATATTAGAATAGTTTTTGAATTTACACAGGGTTTTGATTAAGTGTACATAAAAATTACGAGTTGTAAATTGAAAAGTAGTTAAATTACACACGATAGCTCCTTGTGGGAGAAAAGAGTCCCACAAGGAGCTATCGTGGGCCTCGCATCTACCCAACCCAAATTCTTTTTAGGGACTAATGGAATTACTCGCGTTGATGTTATGGCATTTTTGTTTTCATGGTCGTTAAATATAAAGAATATATGATTCAAGAAACAAGAATTTACACTTTTAATTTAAAAAATGTAATCTTAATATTTTCTAAATAAAGGATTAAAACAAATATTAACTGTGCTAGAATGTCAATGAAAAATATTTTATTTTTTAAGAAATTAACTTAATGGATTTCTTTGTGGCTTCTCAGATTAATTTTAAGTGATCTTTTTTGCTTCGCACGGGTAGTTTCCCCTTCTTATATTTTCCTGTCATAATTAGTAGCACTTTATAAGAGAAATATTTTGTTAATGTATTAAAGCATTTTAGAGCTAATTCACAAAAAACCGTAATATCTTCTTCGTGGATTACTAGAGGAAATACCTAATCTATTACTGAAAACTGTATAAAAAACCGTTCAGTACTTTTGATCTTGCTTAGACAGACAGCAATATGTAGCAATTTTTGACGGCCATTTTGTTTAATTTTAATATCTATAAGGATTAATATAAAAATGGTGAGTTGGTTTGTGTACGTTTCAAAAACTCAAAAAGTACTTTTTTTATGGAAGAGGGGACAGACGAGCAGACGGTTTGCCTGATGGAAAGTGACTATCGCCGCCCATGAACGTCTGCAACTCAGGAGTCACAAACGCGTTGCCGGCCTTTTAGGAAGGAGTACACTCTTTTCTTGAAGGTTTGAAGTATCGTGTATCGTGGTGAGGATGAATTTTTTTCCGTGTCGAACGATGGCGGAAAGTTGTGGCTCGTATTAGTCCAAACAATTCTTCGGCGCACCCTCCGTGATATCGACAAAAGTGCTCGATGTTCTTCGGAGTGAATTGGCAGAACAGTCACAACGCTAGTTCCCGACTAAGTATTTTTATAATATGTTTATGCATGTTATGTTATGTTATGTTATGAAACCCCCTCGGATACCACCTGTCGGTGGCATGTCGGACTCGAACCGACTAAAACCGCACGCCGTCGCCGGGTACTAACAGCCGGGGAACCAGGTATACCCTAGAAAGGAAGTCCCTGGTGCCCCGACATACCTCGGGTCATCTACAGACGAGTAGACGACCCCCCCCCCCCCCCCGTGTGGGAACCCCATGTTCCCTGTGCTCCCTGGAAGCGAGCGCGCTTCGCAACGCGCTCGCCGCCACCCCGGCCTGCTTCTGCTAGGGTGACAGATGGCCTCACCTGTCACCCCCAGGCCTGCGCTTATGGAGGACGGAGGTCGTTCTGCGACCTCCGGCGCCTGAGTCGCCTGCGTTGCCTGGCCCGTGCCCGGGCCTGGCGGGCCGGGAGAGTTCTAAACCTCTCCCGGTCCCGCTCCGCCGTCTCCTTCGCGAGCATAACTTGCTCGCAGAAGGAGACGGCAGAGTTCCACGCACTCTCGCTCCGCACGATAGCCGCAATCAGGCTATCGAGCGAGAGAACTCCCACTCCGATGGCCGCCACGAGGTCTCGCCTCTGCTCAACCCACGCCGGGCACTCTGCCAGCGTGTGGAGAGCCGTGTCCACGGTCTGGCCATCGCAGTGGTGGCACTCAGGCGTTGGCTCCTTGCGGATCAGACACAGGTGATCTCCGAAACATCCCTTCCCAGTGATCACCTGCGTCAATCGGTATGAGAGGGTCCCGTGACGCCTCTCGAGCCAATCCTCCATAACGGGTCTTACCGCCGCAATGACGGCGTGCCCGGCGCTCGGTTGCCCGAGTCGTTCCCTCCACTCCCCTATGATGACCTGGCGGAGTTGGGATTTCCGGTCATCGATTTCTCGAATCTCGGGGCATCGACCCAACTCCTGCGCCTCCTTGCGCCACTGATACAGAGCCGCAAGGGCTCTCGCCTCCAGGTCCCACGGTGGAGTTCCGGCCAGGAGACTCGCCGCCTCAAAGGAGATCGTGCGGTACCCCCTTATGATCCTGATGGCCAGCATTCGCTGCGGTCGTCGCAGTATCGCGACGTTGCTGGCCTTCAGGGCCCCCGCCCATACTGGGCACCCGTAAAGGGCCATGGACCGCACAACCCCCGAGTAGAGTCTCCTGCAGGAGTCATCGGGTCCCTTCATTATGTTATAGGCCTGCAACTCACCGGTTGAGCTTAGACTGACACGATATACAATCGAATTTAAATATTTGTTTATATCTATTTTTAGCGTCAGTTTTGTTTCTTATTTCCCATTAATGCTAACACAAAGCGCCACCGCGAAGCGTTGGAGGGTACTAGTTTTAAATAAAATGTGTATGTTTTAGGAACCCGACTCCTGAGGACTTATCGTCATTGACATGGCCGAAGATAGACGATAATTTAGAGTTCTATATGAACATAGCAGCTCATCCTGTGTTGGAAAGAAGATACAGAGAAAAAGAAATGGTCTTTTGGGATTCGTTTTACAAAGATTTTGGAGTTTATTCAACAGGACACCGTTTCGCAGAAGAGGCTGAGTTCATGAAGAATCGAGCTTCACAGTTAGGGATAATGATAAGTTTAAATGTTGCAGTTGTTTTAATAAGATTTGTAATGTAATCATATATTGAATTAAAACTTGGCGAACGTCTGATAGCGATGTGTAGGCGTAGTGTATGTATTTATGTTAATAAATTACCACAGACTATACTTAAATAGACAGTATTAGTATATTAAGATTAAAGTTTTAATAGTTGATTGATTGGCAACGATTTTAGATGTATTTTTTTTCGGAATAAACATCAAAATAAATGTCAATTAATACAATCATGACTTCTAATTAGTTAACTAATATTTACATAGATGGCGCTGATCACTACATTTGTGCGTACACAGGGTATGCGTTCTTAAAGAGTAAACTCCAGTCGTGCGTCGGAGCTGACACACACTTTTGACGTGATAACGTCTTAAAATTCGATGGAGCCGGCTGCACGCACGAAAAAACATGACTCATGCGGTGTTAACTCGCTCTGAGGCGTTCTATTTAAGGCGTGAAGTGCAAGCGAGAGCGCGGAACGAGCGACAAAGAGGCACAATCGGCCTCCGCGTTCGGCAGCGTTCGACATCTGTCTCTCTCCTACTTGAGTGAGCGATGCGTCCGCGTGGACAGCTGCTATACAATAATACATTAACATGTTTTTAACCGACTTCAAAAAAAGGAGGAGGTTCTCAATTCGACTGTTTTTTTTTTTTTTTTTTTTTGTATATTTGTTACGCGATTACTCCGGCAATTATAAACCGATTTGAATAATTCTTTTTTTATTTGGTAGGTCATACGTCAGAGGTGGTCCCATTGTCACCAGGTCAGGATCTGATAATGGGATCCTGGGGAAATCGAGGGAAACCCTCAAATTTTGTAGGCATATACACTGTTTATCAGAAATTATCTTAATCTATGTAGATTTTTGCATCTAATGGTCACCATCTGATGTTGCTGAGCTGATGATGAAGCTGATGATGAATGGTTTAGGAGTATGGGATCTCTGTAACAAAATTATGTAATACCATCGAATTTGAATGTTTTTGAGTCTAATTAATAAGAACTCCGATCCTATGTGATATTCAGGGTCTGATGATGGAGACGGTAAATAGCCATGGGAACTCTGTAATAAAATAAAGCAATTCCGCCGTGTTTGTGCTCATTTGATTCGTCTCGACTAGGAGCTTCATGCTAGTCGATTTTTAACCAACATCAAAAAAGGAGGGTTTTTGATTCAACAGTATGTTTTCTTTTTAACCGACTTCTAAAACACAAAAGAGGAGGTTCTCAATTCGTCTGTATTTTTTTTTTTATGTATGTTTGTTACGCGATTTCTCCGTCAATTGTGGACCGATTTTCAAAATTATTTTTGTAATCGAAAGGGTATGCTCCCGAATTGGTCCCATTACCACCAATTCAGGATCTGATGATGGGATCCTAGAGAAATCGAGGGAAACCCTCACAATTATTGGGAATTTGACAGCCCCGACAACGTGTTTTAGCAACGAGTATTTCTTTAAAACCATGGCAACCGTCAGAGACTGCGCGATGTGATGCGCAGAGAACTTGCAGTATTTATGTCACCACAGTAATTTTCGTTGTATTAATAAGAAGAAAAGGTTGAAATTTTGTATTTTATCTTGTTAAAATAATTCGGATAGACGTTTTGTTGCTATGGATGGCATCGCATTTCGTTTGTAAGTAATTTTATACTTAATTCATTAAAATAGTTCTGGAAAAAACTCTTAAATTTTGTGTGGGTCAACTAGGTTAATTTCTAACATACCAGTATTAACCCTTCTAGTTGGAACTCCTATAAAATATTGAGCATATTTGTTGAGTAGTCTCACTAAAGCTTCCCTATCTTCACCTTCGAGGTCAGTGTCAATTGAATCGGAAGTTATTTTGTTCCGTTGCAACTCACAAGAATTTGACTGTTTCTTAGAAAAGAATTTAAGCTGATCTTGATCAGTTTGGACGCCAATGTAGGAGAGGCCTATGTCCAGCAGTAATTTAATATAATATTTAATATAATCTAACAAACTACAGTTTGTAGGTTGTACGACTTCAAACCGACTAGAAGGGACTATTGGTATTATAATGTTACCTGTTACATTGAGGGTACTTATTATAGTTTTTTACTTAGATTTGTAATTATTTTTTAATTTTTAGTGCTCTTTGTCGGTGTTTTTTGAAGTCGGTTCAACTTTTTTTTTAAAAGGGTTTTCGTAAAATGCAACCATTCCATCAGTATTTTCTTATGACGTTGTCACGTTCAACTATCGTCAGTAAACCGACTTTACAGACAACCGATTTTTTTTAATTAGGAGGGTATACCATTGTTGAGAATAAATGTGTGAAGAATAAATATCAACCTTAAGAGTGGGAAATTAATAAAACAATTCATCATGATGACACAAGTGATCATGCCTGGCGGGACGCGGCCCCACGGTTGCTCTCTCGAGTCTTCACATCGTCCTGTAGAGGACGCGTGGTGGCTGGATCGGGGCTGTGGCCCCCTGCCAGCGGTGTCAATCGCTACTCCTAAATAGGAGTAGGTCGTGGGGGTGCTTCGGCAGTGAGGTGTCTTGTTCAGGTGAGGCGGGGTTGCTTCGGTCTTCACGCCGCCTCGGCGGTCTAGCCCGAGCCAGGTGAGACCCCAGGCGATACCTGGGGAGGCCCAGCTCCGAGCGACCAGCGACAGAGGCGGCGACTTACTTGCAACCCCTTGGTGTCTTGTCCGGGATGTGTGGGGTGATCCGCACCGTTACGCGGTCTGCGGGGCACCCCGCTGTGTTTTAACTGCTGTGGCGGCGGACGTCCCCGCCTGCGCACGATGCTTCTACTTGGGCCAAGTAGGCGCAAGTGCTCGCAGGCCAGTGGGGGCGGTCGCGGCAACAGCAGGTTCTGTGGGCATATAATAAAAATTATTTTATATATGCAGTCTATGGTTGAGTGGTTGAGTCCGCCGCCGTCGTCCCGGCGCAGGGGCGGACAAAAGATCCGCCCCCGTGGCGGGGCGCCGGCGGGTCTAAGAGGCTAGTGTGGGTGTGTCGGGACTGTCTATACCCGGGGGCCGGGGACCGCCTTCCTCTCCGGGACTTCCTCTGTCCGCAACAAGGTCGCGGGGTAATCTTTTGTGATCCGGTGGTCGAGCGTGCCACGGCGCCAGGTCTCGGATATGGCTCCAGTCCGAGGCGTCGGCACGCTGGCCCCACGGTTGATGTTGGGAGGTTGTATATATGCTAATTGGCGAGGGAATTCTTCATATCGCGATACAGGATTAGCAATTCTCATTTAATAGTTACTCCGTAGTCCGGTGTGTTTTCGTTAGATCATCATCATCATCATCATCAACAGCCTTTACTAGTACACTGCTGGACATAGGCCTCTCCTCAGAAAGGAGGTTTTGGCCTGCTATATCTCGCTGGCCAGACGGGTTGGTATAGGGTTTGTGTCAAGTTTTCCTTCTCTCTGCAGTGCGGTTGTCCTGCGTAGTTTGCTCCCTTAGTCGGCTCTTACGACACCCACGGGATGAATAGGGGTGGTGACACTATGTATTCTTAATCCGTCACCACACGGAGAATTCGTTTCGTTAGATGGCGCTGTAGTATGTTTCTATTCCTTTGTATGTCCGCCACATGATTATTTGTTCTGTGTCTGAGTGTAATTCTTATATATCATAAATCGAACTGACTTAAATCACACTTATGCCTTCATCATCATCATCATCAACAGCCTTTACTAGTCCACTGCTGGACATAGGCCTCTCCTTAGGAAGGAGGTTTTGGCCTACTATATATATACACTATACTATCGACTGCACGGATAGCGTAGTGGTTTAAGCGGTCGCCACGCCGCTTCCTACTACGCCGAGTGTTGTGGGTTCAAACCCCACATGGGACGACACTTTGTGTGATCCACAAATTGTTGTTCTGAGTCTGGGTGTTCTTTGTGTCCGTTTCATGTATGTTTGTGAAGTCCCCGCGACACAGAATTTATTCCTAATGCGGGAGTTGTTTTTAAAAAAAAAAAATATACTATATGCCTTTCTGTGCGTGAAATAGCATCCGGGAACAGCTGTTATTTAAATATCATCGTCAACAGCCCTTAACAGACATAGATCTCTCCTTAGAAAGGAGGTTTTGGCCAACTATACCACGATCGCCAGACGGGTTGGTATAGGGTTTGTTTTAAAGATGTGAGTGTACGATATTCGGGTATTGAGTTATAACTAAACTATGCGTATTTCTGTTATCTCGCTCCAGATAATACAACGATTCTGTAAAAAATAATAGAATACTTAATATACCGCCAGTTTAAGATAATTCGGAGTAACAATGTGTTGTATATTATGCGTGTTTATTGTATTCATCGCGTGTGTGTTTGGACAAACAGGCCCAGTTGTGGACACGAGCGTTGGACAAATAGTTGGGCTGAAAGATGAGTTCATTAAGTTTCTTGGGATACCGTACGCTTTTATTGATGTCAACGACCCTTTTGGGGTAAGTACTTTTTAGAGGTCTTAAGTTCGTATTTTCATGTAAAACATCTAACGCGGAGGGTCAGCCCGACTGAGGGCGAAGCGATGGGTCAACATATGTAACATGTAATGCAGTGTGGCGACGCGTCGCCATGCCGCCAAGCAGACCGGTCACCTGATGGTAAACGACCGCTGCCCATGGACACCTACAATTCAATTAAAGCCCCTCCCCCCCCCCCCCAGAATCAGAGGTATGGGTATGTCCTCTGCTTACCTCATTTACTTGTTGAAAAACAACAATTAACAGTGTTTTTTTGTCAGGCCTCGGTATCATTAGGTCGGTATCAGTTTATCTGGCCATTAACTGCTGCAGTACTCGAACTACTCTCGACTTGTACCTCAAAAGGAAAAAACGAAACCCTTATATGATCACTTTGTTGTCCGTCCGTCCGTCTGACGGTCTATCAAGACCCTTTATCTTGGAAGCGCGTGGAGCTATCGAGATGAAATTAAAACGATACACTCAGGTTTACAGTCTCTTGAAGCTGTGAAACAATCTTTATTTAAATAATGAATAAACTAATCAGTAGTTAGACGTTTTCATAACTAAGAAAATCTCCATAATCCATTTACAAGGGTTTTTACAAAATTTTATGAAATAGTTACCACAACCCCTAAACATCCCGTGGGTGGCGTAAGAGCTGACTAAGGGAGCAAACTACGCAGGACAATAGCACTGCAAAGAGAAGGAAAACTTGAAACAAACCCTGTACCAACCCGTCTGGCCAGCGTGGTATAGTAGGCCAAAACCTCCTTTCAGAGAAGAGGCCTATGACCAGAAGTGGACTATTATAGGCTGTTGATGTGTGATGTGAGTACAGTATCGTCATGCTGTGTTCCATAGAGGTAAACAGTGTCGAGACAAGCTCTTCAAAATTACAACCTGAAATGCAAGTAATATCTAGTAATATTACTGTACTCTGAGCTCAAATGCCAGCCTTGTTCGCTACAATGTCAGCCACCTTGACTCTGTGGAGTTATCTCCATAGGTACAACATTGTATACCAGAGTTATCTTAATAAAAAAATAATACTTCTTATCTATGAACTGTTACGAAGGTCTTATAATTGTTTATTTTTTATTATAAATATTGTAACTACTCCAGTAGTTAAAATATGTATGGTGAAAATCTATGCTAATATTGTAAAGCTGAAGGGTTTTTTGTTTGAACGCGCTAATCTCAGAAACGACTGGTTATTTCTTTTAAGTGATGCAAAACCTCCCTTCTAAGTAGAGGCCTATCGCCAGCAGTGGACTAGTAAAGGCTGTTGATGTGATGCTATGTGATGATGCAAATAAAACTATAAACTTTTAAACGTTTTGTATATTTAGTAGCATTGTGTTTGGTTAAGGGCTCGACATCATAGTAATCCTGCTCGAGCTTCTTGTTATCGTGTCGATGGCAATATTTGCAACGGCCCAGCGGTGCTATTCTCTGAAGAACTTCAAACTAAGTTCGATTGAAATTCGACCTTACAGCGCTGTCACAGCGTCGAATTTTAATCTAACTGTAGTGCTACAGTGCCTTATTCAGTGCTCGAGTTAGTCGAGTCGCTTAGTAACTCGCCTGTAAATAGATTTATTCGTCTCTTATTTATCGAGTAATTTATTTCAAAATGTATTTTACTAGGTTTGAAAACTTAGCAGACGCTGTTTCTTTTTATTTATTACACGCTTTTTATTAGCTTCACCTGTATGTTTGTTTGTTTGTAACCGACTCCTCCATTTTGACTGACTTTAAACGGTCAGAATTCGTTCAAAACTTTGTAGATATATCAAGGACCGATGACAATACACTAATTTAAAATAAAAAATGAAAATAAATATTATTTAAAAAATAGTAAAAAAAATAGATACTTTTTTTTTTAAATTTGAAAAAAAAGCGATGGGTGCTTTTTACTATTGACAACAAGCACCCAACGTTTTTTTCTAATTTATTAAAATTTATTTTTGCGCCACTATAGGCGTACTACTACTATAGGCGTTCCTTAGGCGTAATATTTCAGACTAGGTCTGCTCCTTTCTCTTTCCTGCTCACGTTTCGGTTCAGTCTGTCATGATGCGTAGGATGGGTGGGCTGGCCACATTAGCAGCAGAACTGACAACCGTTGGGGAAAAGGAGTTCTTGAGTGGAGACCGCGTCTCGGCGATCGTAGTGTAGGACGCCCACAGGCCAGGTGGAGTGACGATTGTCGGAAGATGGCTGGCAGGAGCCGGATGCGAGAAGCCCAAAATCGATCTAACTGGAAGAGGCCTATGTCCAGCAGTGGACTGCGATAGGTTGATGATGATAATGATGATTCCTGCTCAGTCTTGCTCAGGGTAAGATCGATTGCCCCTAATCTACTCAGTATGATTAGGTAAAGAACACCCGTTAGAAGGTTGCGTGACAACTCTTTACTTTATCTTCCGTCGAGTCACACCAACTTCAGGAAAAATAGCTCCCTGCCTAGAGTTTTCACTGAGTTTAATCAACTAAATAGTGACAGAGGTTTTGATCTTTTTAGTACAAGTACTGGTAGTCACATCACACATCAGCAGCCTATGATAGTCCACTGCTGGACATAGGCCTCTCCTGGCGCTGGGCTTACGGGTGGCCCTAGATAAGACGGAGGCCCTGTTATTTCATGGGCCCCGTCGTGGTCCACCCCCTGGCGCCTCCATCGTGGTCAACTCGGTCCTCGTACCGGTTCGGGCCCAGATGAAATATCTGGGCCTGATCCTCGACGGGAGGTGGCTCTTCGACGAGCACTTCCGACAGCTTGCTCCAAAGCTGGTCGGCGCTGCGTCTGCCCTAGGGCGACTCTTGCCCAATATGGGTGGACCCAGCGTCGCGACAAGACGGCTGTACACGGGGGTTGTCCGGTCAATGGCGCTGTACGGTGCACCGGTGTGGGCCGCGGCTCTGACCGCCCAGAATAGGGTACGCCTCTGGCGCCCTCAGAGGGTAATGGCGGTCAGAGCCATACGCGGTTACCGCACCGTTTCTACGGAGGTGGCATGCGCGTTGGCCGGAACTCCCCCGTGGGATTTGGAGGTGGAAGTGCTCGCCGAAGTTTATCGGCGAGTGGCTGACTCCCGGGCGGAGAGCGGATTTCGCCCTCCGCCCGAGGATGTGCGCGAGTGGCGCGAAGCCGCTCGCCGAGCCACGATGGCTCGTTGGTCGTTCCGGCTGGAGACTCCACGCGCTGGCTTCGCCGCCGTGGAAGCTCTCCAGCCGGTCATCGCCGAGTGGGCAGGGCGGCAGCACGGGACCCTTTCCTTCCGGCTGACGCAGGTGCTTTCCGGGCACGGTTGCTTCGGAAAGTACCTGCACACGGTCGCTAGGAGGGAACTGAGTCCCGCCTGCCACCACTGCGACTGCAGTGAGGACTCGGCCCAGCACACGCTGGCGGTCTGCCCCGCATGGGCGGCGCAGCGCCGGGCCCTCACTGCAGTCATCGGAGTGGATCTCTCGCTACCGGCCGTAGTACGCTCCATGGCCGGTAGCGACAGTTGTTTTACCGCGGTCGCAACCTTCTGCGAGGTAGTAATCTCGCGGAAGGAGGCGGCGGAGAGGGCCCGGGAGGACGACCTCCACTCGGACCCGATCCGCCGCCGGCGAACCGGGCGGCGGAGGCCCGCCTATCACAGCCTCATGCCGCCCTGAGTGTGGCCGCGGGTGGACGGGGTGGGTTTCCCCTCCACCCGCATTAGTTTGGCCAGCCGCGAGGGGGCGGCGTCCGCGTGTGCCGGACGTCGCCTAAAGAGAGGAACATCAACATTGAGACGGAGCCCGCACCAGGAGCGGGCTGGCGCTAGGAGGGGTCCGGATGTCTTAACAACAGCTGTGCCCGGATCCCTCCTGTTACAGGCGCAGAGTGGCACACCGTGTGGTTTTAGTCGGTCCGAGTCCGACACACCACCCCGCCGCAAACCCCGGAGGGGTGACGGTCCGAGGGGATTTCCACACGTTAAAAAAAAAAAAAAAAAAAGGGTATATTTCAAGTTTTCCTTCTCTTTGCAGTCCTGTTGTCTTGCGTAGTTTTCTCCCTTAGTCAACTTGTACGACACCCACGGGACGAATAGGGGTGGTTACATTACGTATTCTTAATCCGTCACCACATGGAGTAATGGTAGTCCCGGGTCGTGTTTAACCGTCAGATTTGTTGATAGTGTTGCCTGCACTACTGCAGTGTGAGCTGTGACTCTTGGCTTTGCATGTGATTTCATTTGTATACCATCAACTCGTATTTACATATTTAATCATTTAATTAGAATATAACCTAAGTAGAAAGTTTTTTGTGTATCTGTGGAAGCTTGTTATTGGTATTTCATCAATTAAATGACTGATGTACCTGTACTGTAGCTGTAAGCTCACCAAATAAAATAAAATGAAGAAAAATAAAATAGATCAGTTAGGTAGTTCTTTATAAAATAATCTAGCATTCGTATATCCAGATCTATTCAACCATTTTTGTATTAAAAATATCAAACATTTGTCTATACATCCTTTTATTCTAATTTTAAAATAAAACAGAATTCCTCTTTCTCTTTTAGCCAGCAAAGCTCCACCTGCCTTTCGAGACCCCGTACCACGCAACTAGAAATCCAGTAATTTGCCCGCAGCTAGCGAATGGAACTCTCCAAGGTGATATACAATGCTTGAATCTCAACGTCTACTCACCAATAACCTCAGGTCAGAAGAAGCTTTTGCCAGTAATGGTCTTTATCCATGGCGGAGCTTTCACAGAAGGTGACGGGAATTTCAACACTTATTCCCCAGTTTTTTTGGTTAAAAAGGATGTCATTGTAGTAACTGTCAATTACAGGCTAGGACCGTATGGTTTTCTTTGTCTGGACCAAGATGAATACTACAATCAAGGCTTAAAAGACCAGAGGCTAGCTCTGAAATGGGTTAAAAATAATATCAAACACTTCGGAGGGGATGAAAATAATATACTGCTTTTTGGACATAGCGCTGGGTCAGCTTCAACGGAATTTCACCTTTTATACAATGAAGATAGGGTTTTTAATAAAGTGATAATGCAAGGGCTGCAGTTAGCGTCTCCAGGGCTGTCAGGGAAACCAAAAAACTATGAATATCTTACTGATTTAGCTGTTAGAGTTGGTTTGGATAGTAAATATGTAGAAACTAAAGATATAGTAAGAGAATTATCAAAAGTTAGTATGGATTTATTAGTTAACGTAACATATTCTGATAGATTCAGACCTTGCATTGATAATTCTGTTATTGGAGATTCATCTTTAAATCAGAATCTTAAAGATGTAAAGATAATAATAGGAAGTGCATCTAAAGAAAGTTTATTTATTTATAACAATGAACCAAACTATGCAAATTTAATAAAAAGGGAATTAAAGAAAGAGTTTGATAATATAGAACATGGTGTTGACAGAGTTGAAAATTATTATTTGAATAACAACTTAAAAAATGATGTTGTTGATTTCGGTTGTGATTTCATTTTTAATTATCCTTTGGAGAGATCTGTAAGGCATTTGATGAGGAGTAACGCGACAATTTATCGATATTTATTTTCGTACAATGGTGGGAGGAACTTTATCAAATTCCGTGATGGCATCGACGCAGAAGGCGCAACCCATGGCGATGAACTTGGGTATTTATTCGATCCAGATTTATTTGGGGACGCAATCACAGCGAGAGATCAATCTGTTATTGACACCATAACTACTTTCTGGACAAATTTCGCCAAATTTGGGTATGTTTTTTGTATAATCTATTGTTATAGTGTAGGGGGAAATGAGGAGACTTGTTACCTGATGGTAAGTAATCATCGCTGCACATGGACACCTGCTGCAATGTTATTCTCTAAGGAAAGAGGCTTGTGTACAGCGCTGCCACAGCATCGAATTTTAAACTAAGCTTCAAAGTTTCAGCGCTGTACACAAGGCTGTTTCCTTAGAGATTGCACTGCAGCTCAAGAGACCCAAGGTTGTTGTCGCCTCTTGCAACCAGAGTCAAGGGTAAAGGGGGTTTGGTTGTGATCTTTGAACCTTTTGTTATAAATAATTTATTGTTGCCTTAGTATCTACAGCCATTTCCCTGTAGATACGCCCAATTTTTTTTTACCTTTAATTCCCAAATGCAATTGTCGGTTCTCACGCACTCAGTATTTTTATTTCACATCATCAACAGCCTATGATAGTCCACTGCTGGACATAGGCCTCTCCTATGAAAGGAGGTTTTGGCCTACTATACCACGCTGGCCAGACGGGTTGGTATAGGGTTTGTTTCAAGTTTTCCTTCTCTTTGCAGTGCTGTTGTCTTGCGTAGTTTTCTCCCTTAGTCGACTTCTACGACACCCACGGGATGAATAGGGGTGGTGACATTACGTATTCTTAATCCGTCACCACACGGATTATTTTTATTTATTGAACTTCATATTATTGTACAATAACCTCGTCAGAAGCATTTTGAAGTACTGTTCAGTAAAATGGTCGCTAAACACTCGTCGACCAGTCGGTCAAAGCAGTACGTCTATGTACAAAAGTACTCATTGGTCGTTATATGCTTTTGTACATCGGCGGAACTAAATCTCAAGACTCAGTCTGGGTGGTTTAGAAATCTTGTAAGGTGGGTTATTCTACCACGATATGAAGATTTGGTAGCTTCCAAGATAAACCCTAGAAGGTTGAGAAATTAACAAATTCATAATCAAAAATCCTAATTTATTTCAGAGACCCAACACCGTCCGAGTTGTCACCGGTCACTCTGTGGCCGGTGTTAGACGAGAGATCTAACTACATTGACATTGGAACAACTCCTTTAGTGGAAGCTGGATATCGGAAGGATCAGATAACATTCTGGGATTCGTTCTATGAGGAGTTTGGAGCACTATCAAAAGGGTTATATTACGTAGAAGAAAACGTTTAATTCTAGAGATTTTTACATTACAATCACTAAGATTGCTCTTACATCAAGTTTGGGTCTTGTAGCGATGATAGTTATAATATTTTATGATCAATAAACAAAACACCTGATTATTTTAGATTTTTTTATGAAATAGCCCCCTATACCTATACCTATACCCAGCAGACGGAACACTTGATGCTAAATGAGACCTGCAAGTCTTGGAACTCAAGAGTCTGAAGTTCGGTACCGCCTTCTGAGTACCCCCAGAATCATTTAAGGTTTGGGCTCCGTCAGCCTCACTTTAGCTAGGGTAGGGTAAATTTCCGTGCGTTTAGGCGATTCTGTCATACATATTATAGAAATCAAAGGACCCATAATATTTTGTGGCCGTGGTGCTTACCTGTTTAAAAGGGTGTACACCTATTTTACTTCATTTCGTCTTCCGCTTTGCTAAGGAGGAAGTGGATTTACTGTATTTCGAACTCCTCATTTTTTTTCTAATTAATTTCGCTGCGGGTTCCAAGACAGTTTAATTATTTTTTCCTGGGACTACCCGAGTGTCATAACTCGGTGTGTTCGTTTGGCACTTCTGATTATCCTGGTGTACAGGAGTTACAGTGATGGGCGTTTGGGAGTGATTAGACCCAATCCAAAAAAAAACCCTCACTTCAGCAACAAAAGAATCCCTTAACCCTGGATTTCTGTAAGGCCGTGGTATCACTCCGGTGGAGTGGGTCTATTTGGCTCTCCCACAGCAGCCTACTTTAGGTGAGTATGAATCCATACTAATATTATAAATGCGAAAGTGTTTTTGTCTGTTACCTCTTAAGCCGCTGAACTGATTTAGATGAAATTTGGTATAGAGATAGTTTGAGAACTGGGAAAGGACATAGGATTTATCTTAGAAATCATTCTTTAAGCAGGTGAAAAGGGGGATGGAAATTTGTATGGGAATCAATAACTGCTAAACCGATTTAAATGAAATTTGGTATGGAGATAGTTGGAATTGTGCGGGCGAACGCTAGTGTCATCATCATCATCAACAGCCTTTAACAGTCCACTGCTGGACATGGGCCTCTCCTTAGAAAAGAGGTTATGGCCTACTATACCACGCTGGCCAGACGGGTTGGTATATAATTGTAATCTGTGGTAGTTATAATTAAATACGTGAGGTCAATGTTCACGGTATTTACTTTATTTTAAATAAACATAATTATCTTATAAACTTATTAAAAGGTGTTTTATATAATTTAACTAGATAAAGTGTAGATTAACAGAATAAAATTGAAAAATAATTCAAATTAAATTTGTCACCTGTGTGGAGGCGTATTAAGAGTACGCAGTGTGACCACCCCTATTCATCCTTTAAGAGTCGTAAAAGAAGACTAAGGGAGCAAACTACGCAGGACAACAGCACTGTACGGAGAAGGAAACTTGACAAAACCCTATACCAACCCGTATGGCCAGCGTGTTGTATTCGACCAAAACTTCCTTTCTAAGGACTGCCGTGCCAATCAAAAAGACTGTAACTCCACTTACTGTGTTTAGCCTTAACAACGCTCAATCAGTTTCTTTACATCGGTTTAATCCCCTGATCAACGCTTTTGTTATTCTAAAATGTATTTTAAAAGAGACAATAATTTAAAAAAATACTGTATTGTATTGAAATAAGGGTTTTAACATGGTAAAAAACTGTAACAAAGCTTGTTTTCAACAATTACAGTGGACTGCACGGATGGCGGTCTAAGCGGTCACCACGCCGCTTCCTATTACGCCGAGTGTTGTGGGTTCAAACCCCACATGGGACGACACTTTGTGTGATCCACAAATTGTTTTTCTGAGTCTGGTTGTTCTTTGTGTCCGTTTCATGAATGTTTGTAATGTCCCTCGCGACACAGGATATATTCCCAATGCGGGAGTTGTCATTAAAAAGGAAAAGAAAAAAAAGTGTTTTGGATTTGCGGACGGCAGAGGAGAGTTCTACATATGTCCAGCAGTGGACTAGTAAATGCTGTTGATTATTATTCGGGTCTCGTAGTTGCCGAATACCAATTATACGAGTATAAAAATAATTGTTTTGAGTTATTATTTTAATTGAAAATATATTCATTGGGAATTTACAACACAAAAATGAGTAACTAAAAATATATAGTCACGTCATCGTCAGGTGTACTTTATAGGAGGTTTCTAATCCAGTTGTTGTAGTACGTCACCCTTCTGTAACCCGTTGGGTGACCAGCCGTACAGCCGCTGGCTGATACAAAGGAAGTTATTCTAATCTGGAAAGGTACAATTTAAACATAGATAAAATATAATCAGGAGATAGTGCTATTTCGGATGACACTTCACTTTTATTTAAACTTAAACGACAGCAATCAGTAACTGACGACGTGAATAGCACTCTCTCTAAGGTTGTGAACTGGTTTAATGTTAATAATTTACTTTTAAACGAGAATAAAACGAAATGTATTAGATTTTTTACACCTAATGTTACGCAGGTAAAGACCAATGTTCTAATAAATGGAAAGGAGTTGAATCTTGTGGACACCACCAAGTTTTTGGGTATAACACTAGACTCTAAATTGCAGTGGGGCCCACACATTGACGGATTGTCGAATAGATCAGCTCTGCAGCATACGCGGTTTATAAAATTCGTCAATTAACCGATGTAGAAACAGCTAGACTGGTGTATTTTAGCTATTTTCATAGTGTAATGTCAAACGGTATTTTGCTGTGGGTAAATGCTGCTGACATTCAAGGTATCTTTGTGTTGCAAAAGAGAGCTATTGGTGCAATTTATAATCTCAGTTATAGGCAGTCACTGAGGGATAAGTTTAAAGAAATTGGTATCATGACAGTCGCTTCTCAATACATATATGAAAATGTAGTGTATGTAAAGAAAAATAATCATTTATTCACAAAGTTTAGCGACATTTTTAAAATAAACACTAGAAATAAAGATAAACTCGTGTTAACAACACTAGACTAAAAAAAGTATGCGTGTGCGATTTTACAATAAAGTGCCAAGCAAATTCCATGAATTAAGTATTACCAATCTTTAGTAAAGCTAAAACTGTGTGAAAAGGCTTACTACACTAGTAGGTACAGGTTATTTAGACGACAAATGCTTCGGGTCGTTGATTACAGAAATAAATATTATCATCATCATCATCATAAATTACAGATAAAGTGACGCCTTTTTTATGTTATAGGGGAGAAACGAACAGATGGGTCAACTGGTGAGTGACTATCATCACCCATCATCATCATCAGCTTATCGCAGTCGACTGCTTGACATAGGTATCTTCTATTGCGAGCCACTTCGATGAATTTGATTGATTTAACGGGGTGTTCGCATATGATGACAGAAGAGGGCAAAAGTTACAGTTTACATACGATACATATGGTATGAAACGTTTTAGAGACTAAACTAGAATTTATGAAACGTCGACTCGCAATCATACAATAAATGCATCAAGCACAAACTATTAATACTAGTGCAAATATTGTATAAATATTATAAAAGATGTAAATGTTTATAATTGTACACAGTTTGTTTGGGGAACGGTGTAATCACTTTAGTATTTTGTCAAAGAGTCCATATATTATTTCCAATACTCAACAAGTGACGCAAGTCATCTACGTAATGGGCTAAGAATTTATTACTACTTTGACTTTAATACTTTCATTTAACAATGTATTTGAGGTCTTCAGATTAAATTATTAAACCATAACCCCGTGGTAACCATTTCGTATAGTTTACGGGTAAGTATAATTAGTGTTTCATCAGTTAAAACTTAAAAAAACCGATTAGACGGACATTTAGAAACAACAAAATGAACACAAGTGCAATACATGCACGCGTCAGATCTATGATCTGCTAGTGCATTATATTCTATATAATTAACATAACAATAATTTTAATATTTATTTTTAATGGCCAACATTTCTAAACGTGTCCGTCAGTCAAACCTATAAACGTCAAATCTCGTGTCAAAATTTCATAACATGAAGATAACCTAAAAATTTCAACAAGAAACTGGAAAAATAAAATGAAAAATGCGTTTTATTAACCTTTTTAAAAGTTTAATACCAACGCAAGTGCAACTCGTGCGTTTTAGTTCAGAATACGTGCCGAAACCGCTTCGGAGTTTGAAGGGAAAGTCTACTAGAAACACAGTACAGTATTATGTGGACTCCTTCAGGGTACGCGCTGTGGGCGGGTCGGGAGGTGATGGCTGTATATCATTTCTGAGCGCCTGGTGTAAAGATCACGCCGGACCTGATGGCGGGGACGGTGGGAACGGTGGACATGTAATTTTTCAGGTAAGTTGATTGTTCGGTTAGACACTCTCGCTAGTACTTTCGGACAATAGTCAATACGGTTAAAGACATACGACCCTGACCTGCTCGACCCACTGCTGCTATCCACCATAAGTTTGACGTGAAACATTGTTCCTGTGAAAAAAGCCCGGCTAAGTTTCTAGAAGTTTCTGAACAGAGTCGGTTGTAAGTTGGAAGCCTCAGTACAAGCACAAAAAAGATAAATCAATATACTGGAAAGACTTTATTGATAATAAACTTTGTTTAATTACATGGCTATCACATCTTGGTCAAAATATCAGGACATTCAGAGGCATCATCATCATCACATCAACAGCCTATCCACACTGTTGGACATAGGCCTCTCCTTAGAAAGGAGGTTATGGTCTGCTATACCAAGCTGACCAGACGGGTTGGTATAGGGTTTGTTACAAGTTTACCTACTTTTTGCAGTACTGGTGTCCTGCGTAGTTTGCTCCCTTAGTAGGCTCTAACAACACCCATGGCATGGGATGAATAGGAGTGGTGACACTCTGAATTCTTAATCCCTCACCACCCTCGGCATGTAATAAACCTATATCTACATATTATGAATAACTAGCTTTGCCCCACAGTGTTACCCACGGTTTATAAGATACATTTCAATTCGTCGCCCATCCCTTAGGAACACTACATTTTTTTTCGGTTAAGAGGGTGTTAGCTACCTTCATACCAAATATCACCAAAATCAGTCCAGTTGATTGAGCGTTAAGAAGTAACAAACTGACTAACAATATTTCTGTTTTAGGCAGATCATTCCACAAAGAGTTTGAACAACTGCAAGTCTGTGGTGCAAGCCAAGCACGGAGAGAAGGGCTACAACAAAGATTGCAACGGCAAAAATGCTCAGCATGTCATTGTATATGTGCCAATAGGTAAGTCAGATTGTTGTTGTAGCGGATGGAACTACTTATCTGAAGTCTTGGGTTCGATTCCCGGGTGAGACCAAATGTTTGTATGATCTGCAAATATTGTTTCTGAGTTTGGGTATTTTCTATGTATAATATGACGGTTTTCTAGGTATAATATGACTGCACGGATGGCGTAGCGGTTTAAGCAGTCGCCACGCCGCTTACTACTACACTGAGTGTTGTGGGTCCGATCCTCACACGGAACTACACTTTGTGTGATCCACAAATTGTTGTTCTGAGTCTGGGTGTTCTTTGTTTCCGTGTCATGTATGTTTGTAAAAACCCCGCGACACACGAATATATTCCTAATGCGGAAATTATAAAAAATATATATGTATTAGTAAATACGTAAATATGTTATAGTATGTATATACAAAAACAAAGTATATAAGTATTCTATCAGTCAATCTAATTTTCATAGTGCAAGCTCTGCTTAGTTTGAAACTAGATGGCGTTGTGTATCAGATGTCAGGAATAGTAAGTGTCAACCGTTGCTCATGGACACCTGGAAATGAAGAGTCACAAGTACGTCAGGGCCTTTGATTCTGGGGGGGGGGGAGAATTTGCAAGCGTGTAAATGGCATCCAAGGGTTTGTAAAGGCTTAGAGGTTGTGGATGTTAGCCAAGCTTCAGCATCAAGAGCAACTGCATCAGCAGCAACTAAGAATTTAATATTTATTTTGTATATGTTTCAGGTACAATTATAAAAGATGAACATGGCAAAGTGATAGGTGACTTGAATGCTGACGGTATGATGTTCATAGCGGCGAGAGGTGGTGCCGGAGGGAGGGGGAACAAGTTCTTCCTCACTGATACGGAGCAGGTAACGATAATGACCTCACACATCTCACACTCGGCCGTCTGATCACAAACTAGGCAGAGCCTGTATTATTTATTGTATTTCCAACTCCTCCAATTTTCTTCTGATTAATTTCGTTGCGGGTTCCAAGACAGTTTAATTTCTTCCTGGGACGTCCTGAGTGTCATAACTCTTTGTGTTCGTGAGTCACTGCTGTGGATCCTGGTGTACAGGAGTTACAGTGGTGGGCGTATGGGTGGGATTAGTCCCCATAAAAAAGAGCCTGTATTATGGTAACCAGACTGCTTATAAACATACTTATATATTTCTAAATACCTACATATTTATACAATCAAATAAAACTGAAGTGTCTGTTTGTAATGTCTAAATAATTGGTTGTTTTTCATTCTCACACGGTTATTTGCACGATACCTATGCCTAAAAGCCAGTTTAAATAGTTTTTGTCTCTCTGTCTGTTTGTTCCTTTAAAACGGCTGGACCGATATCGATAATATTATACTACTAGGTAGCTGTCTATATAAGGAATAACTTAGGCTATAAAATTTTGCCCGGTGCGGGAATCGAACCCACTAAGGCAGCGCTTTTCAAATTCCACACGAACGAAGTCACGAGCACCAGCTACAGTTATAGATAAATAACACCCAGACACAGAACAAGGCATATAGGACGGTTAGCACTGAGGCTTTGCCGGTGTTGGCGGGTGTGCTTCCGGTCGATCTCGAAGTGCAGAGACGTGCAGCCATGTACTATTCAAGACAACAAAACATGGAATGCGATTTTTTGGGCGCGCGGGATCGCGGTAAAATTACAAGATTGCTTCAACAGCAGTCCGATGTCTATAATGACCTCATAGACGAATGGCAACAACGCTGGGATGAATCATCCAAGGGGCGCCATCTTTACCAATTTTTTCCATCAGTTCGCGAACGGTTGTCGAGGACATGGCTTGAGGTGGATCACTGTGTCGCTCAATTTCTTACGGGTCATGGTAACTTTAAGAGCAAGCTTTATTCATTTAAATTAGTCGAGTCACCAGTGTGTCAATGCTCAACACCTAACTCTCACTATGAACAGTCTGCTCATCATATCCTCTGGGAATGTAGTCTTTGGTATAATGAACGTAATATAATGCTGAATAGCTTGCAGGTGACATCTGGGGCGGTATACTATGGGGATCTTGTGTCAACTAGGGTGAATTTCCGTGCGTTTAGGCGATTTTGCCATACATATTATAGAAATCAAACATAGCTCACGTAGGACCCGTAATATTTGTGGCCGTGTTGCTTCCCTGTTTAAAAGGGTGTATGCCCATTTTACTTCATTGGAAATGGATTTACTGTATTTCCAACTCCTCCAATTTTCTTCTGATTAATTTCGTTGCGGGTTCCAAGACAGTTTAATTTCTTCCTGGGACTTCCCGAGTGTCATAACTCGGTGTGTTCGTGAGTCACTGCTGTGGATCCTGGTGTACAGGAGTTACAGTGGTGGGCGTGTGGGTGGGATTAGTCCCATATAAAAAAAGACACAGAGCAAACGATTGTGCTCATCACACAATTATTTGTCCTGGGTGGGAATCGAACTTACGATGACGAACATGGCTACTTTTGGTAAAATTTGTTTTTTTTTTGGATTTCCCAGGCTCCAGACATAGCAGAACTAGGCGCTAATGGCGAAGTTAACTATTACATGTTAGAAGTTCGCTCCATGGCCCACATTGGCCTTATCGGTTTGCCCAACGCTGGGAAAAGCACCTTGTTACGTGCGCTCACTAGGGCAAGGCCCACGGTCGCGCCCTACCCTTTCACTACACTCAAACCTCATATTGGTAAGTGACAAAACAATTATTGCATAATCTATGCCGTAATCTCTTTGCAGCAAAAAGTATGCTGCAATCTTTTTGCGACAAATTGTATGCTGCAATCTTTTTGCGGCAATTTATAATTTTGTTTGTTTGTTTAATTTCAAAGTTTGTCATATATCTTCTATCTTCAATACTACTTCAATACTACTTCAATACTTATATTATAAATATGAAAGTGCGTTTGTTTGTTTGTTTCACACCCAAACCACTGAACCGATTTTGAAAATTCTTACACCAATTTAAAGCTACATTATCAGCGAGTAACATGGTCTTTTATTTATAACCACCATACATAAAAGCTGGCGGTTGTCCGTGTGGTGACGGATTAAGAATACAGACTGTCACCACCCCTATTCATCCCGTGGGTGTCGTAAGAGCCGACTAAGGGAGCAAATTACGCAGGACAACAGCACTGCTAAGAGAAGGAAAACTTGAAACAAACCCTATACCAACACGTCTGGCCAGCGTGGTGTAGTAGGCCAAGTAGTACCTCTTTTCTAAGGAGAGGCTTATGTCCAGCAGTGGACTATTAAAGGCTGTTGATGATGACAATAAAATATTTTGTCTATCAAGATCGGAATACAACGCAGTGGTTTGATTTCGCAAACCGAAGCCGAAGTCGAAGCCTGGTCTTCATCCTAGCAACGTGTCGAACAATATATGAACATGTTATGATCCCCAGGTATGGTGCCTTACGACGACTACGAACAAGTAGCCATAGCTGACCTCCCGGGTTTGATACCCGGCTCGCACAAAAATTATGGATTAGGTAAATATTATTTCGTTTCGCCTGTAGTTACTTGACTCTTCGCTTGTGTCTGTGGAGGAACGGGTGTCATATCCCTCCAACATGGAGGAGGATCCTCCGGAGACCCAACGAGTGAGGTTGAGAAGTTGTATATGTGCTAATTGTGAATTACTCATATCGCGATGCAGGATTAGCAGTTAGTCCGTAGTTCGGTGTGGCTTCGTTAGATGGCGCTATAGTATGTTTCTTCAGTCAATATTATAGATAAGTTACATCCAGACACAGAACGAATGTTGGTGCTCATCACACAATTATTTGTCCTGGGTGGGAATCGAACTCACGACCTCTGGCCCGTTCTGTTAATTATAAAATAAATATTTAATTCGAGTACACGAAATATTAAATATTCAATCAGATTACAATCTTTGCACACTTGTGGGGAAATTACTACGTATAGCATTATTTCTTAAAGAAACTTTGATTTAATATTTTTTTTCGCTTAAAGCTAGGTCAGACAGTAAGGGGGGAAGCCTGTCCTAAGCAGAGTGTCATATAGTCTCGCTCATGCAGCGCCCTCTGTCTGCCCTTTTGACTTATGCTATATTTTCCTCCAGGTATCCAGTTCCTCCAGCACGCAGAACGATGCAAAGGTCTGATATACTTGCTGGATTCAACCCAAGACCCCTTAGGACAGCTGGACATCTTGAAATATGAATTAAAACAATACAATAGTTCTTTTATGGAGAGAAAGTTTTGTGTGGTATTTAATAAAATAGACATACCACAAGGTAAAGCGGTGTATGAAAGGGTTAAAAAAGAGATGGATGTGATAGGTGTATCGGCGAAAACTGGATTGAATTTGTCTGAGTTGTTGAGGGTAGTTCGAGATATGTATGATGGGGATGAAAGGTGAATTAAATACTGTTAATAGTTAGTTTCATCAACAGCCCATAATAGTCCACTGCTGGACACAGGCCTCTCCTTAGAAAGGAGGTTTTGGCCTACTATACCACGCTGTCCAGACGGGTTGGTACAGGGTTTGTTTCAAGTTTTCCTTCTTTTTGCAGTGCTGTTGTCCTGTGCAGTTTGTTCCCTTAGTAGGCTCTTACGACACCCACGGGATGAATAGGTGAATAGGAGTTAGTTTAATAAAAAGTATTGTAAATACTAGTATTGGTGTTTTACCGGCTGCGCTAAAAGGAAGATTATGTTTTTCAAGGTTATACATATATATATACAAGGTTTTGCCCGTGGCTCCGCTTAGGTGTATCAGTTATCGCGGTAAAAACTAACCTATGCCCTTTCTCAAGAATCAAACTATATCCATACCAAATTTCATCCGAATCGGTACAGCGGTTATTGATTTTCACCCCCTTAAAGGATGATTTCTGGTATAAAAACTATCCTATATCCTTTCTTTTCCTTTATTTCCTTTCACCTTCCTAAGGAGAGGCCTATGTCCAGCAGTGGACTAGTAAAGGCTGTTGATGATGATGTCCTTTCTTGGGACTCAAACTATCTCTATAGTAAATTTCATCTAAATCCATTCAGCGCGAAAAGGTAACAGACGGACAGACAAGACAGGCGCTAAACCAGGTCCTATTCGACTGACACGAGGTACCTACAGGTAAAAATGTATTTTCGCTTAAGCATTGTATTAAGTTTCCTTTATAATGTGAGTGTATGTTGTTACGTCCACGAATAATATAAAAAGCCGTGTGGTGTCGTGGGACACCCGATAGGAACGAAGTTGTAACGATCGAGTAAAACTGATTCGGCACATTTTAATTACAACGCCATCTATGAAAGCGGCTATTACCTACATATTTTTCAGTTGGTTTCTAATTAAAACAATTTATACATTGGTAAAATCTCCTTGAGAAATGATTTCCTATCTATTCGATAGATGGCGCTGAATGACTGACATAAAAAGATAGAAATGAAAATATCTGGCTTGCTTTCTATAAGAGAGAGAGAGACAGACAGAGAAACATGCGACGCCGCACAGCTTACAATAGCTTACTATAGCAAAAAGTGTCGTGACCAATTTTCGTAATAATTTTTTCCGTCTAGCCCCCTTTCACAACTCGCGATAAGGAACTTCGTTCTAATATACCTCACACATTTCACACACGGCTGTCTGATCCCAAACTACACAGAGCCTGTGCTATGGTAACCAGACTGCTGATAAACATACTTATATATTTTTAAATACATACATATTATAGATAAATTACAACCAGACACAGAACAAATGATCACGCTCATCACACAATATTTGTCGTGGGTGGGACGAACCCATGACCTCCGGCTTAGCAGTCAGGGGCACTAACCACTAGACCAACAGGCCCGTCAATTCGCTTTTTTTTTCTTTTTTTTTTTGTTACCACATTCACACAACGCCATCTAGTCCCAAACTAAGCAGAGCTTGTACTATGGGTACTAGACAACTGATATAAATACATGTATACTTTTTTTTTGTAAATACATACATATTATACATAGAAACACCCAGACCAAATCAAACATTAAATGTTCATGCACACAAATGTTTGACTTGAGCGGGAATCGAACCCGCGACCTTTGGAATAGCAGTCCGTTACTCTAACCACTACGCCATTCGGTCGTCATATATAATCTATACTAATATTATAAAGCTGAAGAGTGTTTGTTTGTTTGAACGCGCTAATCTCAGGAACTACTGGTCCGATTTGAAAAATTCTTTCAGTGTTAGATAGCCCATTTATCGAGGAAGGCTATAGGCTATATATCATCACGCTAAGACCAATAGGAGCGGAGCACCAATGAAGAATGTTTCAAAAACGGAGAAAATTTATTACTATTGAGAGACGCAGACGAAGTTGCGCGGGTCAGCTAGTCACACAATATTTGTCCTGGGTGGGAATCGAACCCACGACCGCCGGCTTAGCAGTCAGGGTCACTAACCACTCGACCAACAGGCCCGTCAATTCGCTTTAATATAATCTTACACACTTTCGCTTTATAATATTGGTATGGATATTTTTTGGCTCGCTTTGTGGTCGAAACGGCTCCATAAATTTTGGCGTTTGAAGTGTCTTAATAATGAGTGACACTGTGTATGTGAAAATTATAAAAATTAAATTCGCCGGTTTGTAAATTTTAATTACTTGTACATTTATTCAGACGGTTTTTGACGTGACAACGTCTTATAATTCGATGGAGCCGGCTGCACGCACGAAAAAACATGACTCATGCGGCGTTACCTCGCTCTGAGGCGTTCCATTTAAGGCGTGAAGTGCAAGCGAGAGCGCGGAACGAGTGACAAAGAGGCACAATCGGCCTCCGCGTTCGGTAGCGTTCGACATCTGTCTCTCTCCTACTTGAGTGAGCGATGCGTCCGCGTGGACAGCTGCTACTCGTATACAATAATACATTTTTGAAAAATGCAACCATTCCATCAGTATTTTCTTATGACGTTGTCACGTTCAACTATCGTCAGTAAACCGACTTTACAGACAACCGATTTTTTTGTTTGGTTTTTCAATAATGACTTTCAAATTTGAATTAAACGAGTATTATACTCGGTAAACATAACCCGCCGCTTTTAGTTGAATCATCCCAAAGTGAGTTATATCTCGTCCTTTGTAAGTTAACGACAAGTGAAAATAATATTTTTTGTAAATAGTTTACTTTGTGTATAATAAACAATATAATTATAAACGAATACATGTGTTTTATTTATATAATTCTGCGTTTACTTACATTTCTTATAGTCTGTGTTACTTCTCGATAGCGAATCAATCTGTGTGGTGACGGATTAAGTATACAGAGTGTCACCACCCCTATTCATCCCGTGGGTGTCGTAAGAGCCGAATAAGGGAGAAAACTACGCAGGACAACAGCACTGCAAAGAGAAGGAAAACTTGACACAAACCCTATACCAACCCACCTGTGGACAGTGTGGTATAGTAGGCCAAAACCTCTTTTCTAAGGAGAGGCCTATGTCCAGCAGTGGACTAGTAAAGGCTGTTGATATGATGTCAGCAGTTTAGGTAAACAGACAACTGGTAACAGAATAATTACCTTATTACACTTGCTGAACTGTCAAACCAGTAAATGTCTCATCTGATGGTAAGCTGCTCACCATCTATAAGTTCTCCTGATCACGTATGTAGTTTTTTACTCTATGCTCTATTAAGAAGGCTTAACTCTTTAAGGTCGAACTTAAGGACATTACTTATGAGCCTTTATTTATTTTCTGTGTCGAATTCCCTTCGGGTACCACACACCGGTGGGATGGTTATGTCGGACTCGAACCGACCAAACACCGCACACCGTCCCAGGTTCCAGTAGCCGGGGCATCAGGTGACCAGGTAGAAAGAAAATTCCTGGTACACTACCTCTGAACCTATCACCAGAAAAACCACTACACTTTATAAACACTGTACTTATTTAGTTCTGGTACTCCTGGTACCTTTTTTGAGGTGTTCATGGGCGGCGATGGTCACTTTCCATCAGGTGACCCGTCTGCTTGTTTTATTCCTAATGCATGAAAACACTGCGGTCTCCTCTAAGAAAGGTCCAAAAAAAACCCCATTCATCCATAATTAATTTATTTATACTTTAAAATATTTGATTCAAATACACAAAATACTAAATATTCAGTCAGATCACAATCTTTGCCCACTTGTGGGAAATAATACTACGTAAAATTAGCGTAATTCCATAAAGAAACTGTCTTTGCTTCGTTAATATTTGCTTAAGGTTGGGACAGACACCGAAAGGGGGAGCGACGTGACCTGCAGTGTATCCTCTAAGGAAACAACCTTCCGTACACCTGCTAGCTGTGGCAGCGCTTTGTTAGAGAATGGCACTGCTGAGCGCTGTGTGACATGTTTCATATTAACTAGTACATGACACTCTGCTTACGACAGTTTTTCCTTACCCCCGCCCTCGCGGTGTCTGCCTCAACCTTAAGCAAGAAAATATCACGAAGTAGTAACATAGTTGTCTGTCCCAATCTTTATTTAGGTCAATAATTAGAGAAAAAACATAATTAATTCAATTTATGTCCTTTTATTTTTGATTCATTGGAACTTGAAAAAAAATCAATAGAATTTCGAGTCCTAACAACAATTTAAAACATTATTGTACCATTTTAACAGGTTTGATGCCTCTCGTACACAAACAAAGTTTCCTCCATACAGGTTGCATATGACAACTATTATTGCGCGATCCAGAATCAGTAACTTACGACTTAGTTCGACAGCATTTCCCTAGATGGAGCTGTAGTACATTTTTATTGTATACGCATTTTAACTATTAACCAGTCACGTATTTTTTTTTTGTAATTTACCAATTTCAAAACATTTAAGATCCAGTATTAAAACCTATACCTTGAAGAATTAATATACAAAGTAAAATGGACTTTATTGCGTGGTTCAAAGGGTTGATTTTTATTCGTATGTAAAGGCTGGCAAGGAAAACAGAGATTCAGTATCACGCCGGCCCCGGCTGGTGAATGGGCTGCAACATTAGTTGTTGGGACATCACCGGCAACAGAGACGGCAACACTTCCGTCTTCTTCTGCTTCTTGCCCTTCTTGGTTTGGAGTTTTATCTGAAGAAGTAAAAATATTTTTAAGAAATTTATTCATATTGTTACGAGCGGCCGATACTAGATGGCGCTGTCCTCCACATTTCATACAATCTAACCATTTAATCCTATGGCGCAACAATATTGTAGTTTTTTTATTATCTATACAAATAAATAAAATTGAAGTGTCTGTTTGTAATGTCAAAATAATACTCTTTTTCATGCTCACACGGTTATTTGCACGATATCTATATCTAAAAACCAATTTAAATATTTTTGTCTGACTGTCTGTCTGTTTGTTCCGGCTAATCTTCAAAACGACTGCACCGATTTTAATAGTATTTTCCTACCAGGTAGCTGTCTTTATAAGGAGTAACTTAGGCTATTTTTCCTCTCATAACACCCCCTAAAATTTTGCCCGATACGGGAATCAAACCCGAAGCCTCATGGACTGCAGTCGCGTATCGTTCTACACCACTAAGGCAGCGATTATCAAATACTACGCGAACGAAGTTGCGGGTACGAGCTAGTCGTATTATATAGAGAACTGCTCTGTGTGTCAGCTCCCTCACAGAAGGTAGGGGGGAGTACTACAGCTGCACTGTGAGAGTGAGGGATATGTCCCGTACCTTGTAGTGCACCTCCTTGACGTGTCGGTAGAGGCTGGAGTACCAGCCGAAGGCGGCGCTGCACTGCTGGCACTGGTAGGGAGTCTCGCTCGTGTGCATCGCCACGATGTGGTACTTCAGCTTCGCCGCGTTCTGCGGGAGGGGGGGGGGGGGGGGGGGGGGGGACAAACATTACTTAAACGTGATTCTTCTATTTTGAAGTAAAATTGCTCTAAATCTGTCCCAAAAGTACCAGGAGATCATAATTTAGCAAGAAGTGTATACTACCTTACAATAATCGACCAAATGAATAAAGCATGAACCAGTTGAAGGACCCTCCCTATGTAAGGGTACACCCCCAACTAATATAAAATTTAAAACTGTCATTAGCCCATCTCGAAAGTACCAGGAGATCATAATGTATCAGAAAGTAATATACCTTACAACAACCGACCATGTTAAAATAAACATGATCCAGGGGGGGGGTCTTTTCTCTCTGTTGGAGGTGCCCCCCAACATTAAAAGTAAAACTACTGTAAGCCTATTCCAAAAGTACCAGGAGATCAGGATATAGTAGAAAGTAGAAGCTGCCTTACAAACTGACATAGTTAAATGAAACATGCTCCGGACAAGAAGATTCACCCTCTGTAGCACAAAGTAAACAAGTATTTCATTCTGTGCGAAAATCTCCTCGGATACTACCCACCGGTGGTTATGGCGGACTCGAACCGATCAAAAACCGCACGCCGTTTCGGGTACCAATTGCTGGGGAACCAGGTATACCCTAGGAAGGAAATCCCTGATACCCCGACGTACCTCGGGCCCTCTACGGCGTGTAAATGACCCCCTTCCTGTGTGGGAACCCCTATGTCGCGTGACACCACCCCGGCCTGCTTCTGCTAGGGTGACAGATGTCCTCACCTGTCACCCCAGGCCTGCGCTTATGGAGGACGGAGATCAGTAAACAACCCTCCTAACAAAAATTTATTGTAAAATTGCTATTAACCTATACCAAAAGTACCAGGAGATCATGATATAGTAGGAAGTAGGAGTTACCTGATAAGACTTGCCGCAGACATGACACAGGTTCAGCTTCTGGTCCTTGGCGCAGTGGACGTTCTGCATGTGCACATACAGGGAAGTGTGGCACTTGAACGGCTGGAACATACAAAAGCAATGGTAGGTATGTGTTGGCGCAGTGGTAGCATATGCGACTGCTGTTCTGAGGTCTCGGGTTCGATTCCCGGGTCGGACCAAATTTTTGTTTAGGAGTTTGAGTGTTTTCTATATATAATATGTATATATTTAACCAAAAAAAAGTATATAAGTATTCTATCAGTCAATCTAGCTTTCATAGTACAAGCTCTGCTTAGTGTGAAACTAGATGGCGTTGTGAGTCAGATGTCCGAATAACAAAAAAGAAAATTTTGAAATTTTTGTAATATCTTTCAAGAAAAGATATTTATATGTATATCCGTATTCTAGAGCATTTAGACACAGTAAAGTCCATACTTACTTTGTGTCTGGATAGCGTTTTCTTCCACTAATTCAACCCTTCCAAATTTATATAGATTTTAAGATAGATTTCATTTTTTAGGTCCTTTTTGTATCTATTTTGGGAGACCCATAATTAAACACAAATATGCAACTCGACCAGTACCATACTGCGGCCTCACAGAATACTGGTGTTAGCCAAATCCCTAACTACCCCCTTATATATGGTGATATGGAGGAAATGTACTTGATCTCATTCGATCTTACTCAACGGGCAGAAAGCAATTTGTAGAAATTAAGCAAATATGCTCAAATACCAGTTTTGAAAAAAAATATTGTTCCGAAAGCGAGATAATTAAATACGGCGTTCCTCAGGGTAGCGTGCTGGGGCCCCTTCTTTTTTTGCTTTACATAAATGACTTTCCTGGGCAAATAAACCACCCCATGGTTCTGTTCGCCGATGATAGCACTGTAGTGATTAAGTGTGATGATCCCAATACTTATGAAAAAGAAATAAATATAACATTAAATAGAATTATATCATGGTTTGCAAATAATAATCTAATTATAAATTTAGAAAAAACTAAAATTATGCATTTTTATCAAAGGACACCAAATAAAATCGTTGACATTAGCTATTTAGGGACAAAAATAGAATCAAATACTACTACTAAATTTCTTGGTATTAATATAGACAATAATTTGACCTGGAAATCCCAGACAGACGAAGTATGTAAAAAACTAAATAAATTTGCCTATGTTCTTTATAAACTATCAAAAATACTAAGCCTAGAATCCGTACTAATGGCCTATCACGGTTACGCTGCATCAACACTGAGATATGGCGTAATATACTGGGGCAATTCAGTTGATAGAGAACTTGTATTCAAAGCCCAAAAAAGATGTGTCAGAGCTATGTGTGGTCTAAAAAGCACCGACAGTTGTCGACCGTATTTCATACGTCTAAAAATTCTTACCTTGCCATCTCTGTACATATACGAAACAAATATGTTCGTGAAATCCAACATCTCATCATACAAACTAGCAACTAAAAGTTACTATAGAAAACTACGAGATAAAAAATAAGTCGGAACTCCAAGTGACATATGGCAAAACTGCACTAATGAATAATGGCTTCTGTATGGCCACCAAAATATTCAACAAATTACCTGAAAAAATTAAAACGCTAACTCTGGCCAATTTTAAAAGAGAAGTATTAAAAATCTTGATAAGTAAGTGCTATTACTCACTAAAGGACTATTTGGACGACAATTCTATAATTACTGCTTCAGAAAATTGTACAATACCTCGACTATCCTAATGATTTTGAATTGACATTAAATTAATTTGTTTGACATTTATTAAAATTGACTGTATTTTGTATTTATTTTGACATGCATGTGATTATTAATTATTATCATTGACGTTATTAATAATGTGGAAGTTTAAATAATCCTACAAATTTATGATATTTGAAAAAGTGTATATTTGAAAATGTGTAAAATGTGTAAAAATGTGTATATTTGTACGCCCCTGGGCAAAACATAGAGGACTTGCCTATCCATAACATCTCACACTCTATTGTAATTTGACCTATGTTTACAAATAAATGATTCTGATTCTGATTCTGATAGTGTCTATAAGCATCAGTAGTCACAACAAAGAGAAGGAAAACTTGACACAAACCCTATACCAACCCGTCTGGCCAGTCTATAACATAGTAGGCCAAAACCTCCTTTCTAAGGAGAGGCTTATGTCCAGCAGTGGACTATTAAAGGCTGTGTGTGATGTCAGCAGTTTAGATAAACAGACAACTGGTAACAGAATAATTACCTTATTACACTTCACGCATTTGAATTTAATCTTCTTGAGGTGTTCCCAATCGATGTGGTCCCTCAGCCGAGTCTTGTTCACAAATTTCTTGCCGCAGTCGTTGCAACTGAAACTGTGATAAAACAATAGTATTATATATATTACTAGATATCGCTTCTAATGATATTCTAATTCGTCATCATCATCAGCCTATCGCAGTCCACTGCTGGACATAGGCCTCTCCCACGCCACTTAGATCGATTTTGGGCTTCTCGCATCCAGCTCCTGCCAGCCATCTTGGGCAAATCGTCACTCCACCTGGCCTGTGGGCGTCTTACACTACGTTTGCCCCCCTTACTTGTTTTCCCCAACGGTTGTCGGTTCTGCGGCTAATATGGCCAGCCCACTGCCACTTCAGCTTGCTGATCCGGTAGGCTATGTCGGTGACCTTGGTTCTCTGCCGGATAACCTCATTCCTGATGCGATCCTTAGAGAAACGCCGAGCATAGCCCTTTCCAAAACACGTTGAGCGACTTTGAACTTGTGGACCAGTTGTACCGTAAGTGTCCACGTTTCGGATCCATATGTCATGACGGGTAGGACGCACTCCTTGAAGACGTTCAACTTTCTTATTCTAATTTTGGTGTATTTAACTTGGAAAACTACGAATTTCCATACATTCATCCCTTATTTTACCCCAATGGAAGTGAAATTTCTAAAAATCTTTTTCTTAGCGGTTGCTTACAACATAAAAAGCATCACTTGTCAAATGTCACAACAACAGTCACAAGGGCTTTGATACCCTTTCCGTCTCTCCCCCCAGAATCAGGAGACACAGAATAACAAAACAAAAAACCAAGATTTATATTACTGTTAAAAATTCTAAATTTGCTTTATAAGGCATATAGGCATATTAGTTTTTAAAATGTAATCCCATCCCATCTTTGTCACACATAACTCCCCCCCCCCCCCCCCCCTTTAATTGTGACAAAATTTATGGCTCATTATCAGTCCATTCGTGACGAAGCATGGCTCTTGACGCTTGATCACGCTCACCCCCAGGTGTGTACATACCTGAACTCGCTCTCGGAGACATGTCTCCGCGATATCCTGAGGTGTTGTCTGTACGTGGCGACGGAAGCGAACCGCTTGTCACAAGTCTCGCAGTACAACTCGCCTGAGTCGCGCGCCTATAACATGTTTTATTACTAAAACTCTAAAATCTTCTTTTTTTATGTTAGAGGGGGCTGACGAGCAGACGGGTCACCTGATGGAAAGTGACCTTCTCCGCCCATGAACGTCTGCAACTCAGGAGTCACAGACGCGTTGCCAGCCTTTTAGGAAGGAGTACGCTCTTTTCTTGAAGGTTTGAAGGTCATATCGGTCCGGAATCTACTGTTCAAGCCCGTGTCTAATCTATTGGAGACCCTGGGCAAATTAGCATAATGGGGCCCCTAAGAACTGAACTGAGCACTATTTTGTTGGAATAGACAAAAAAAGTATATTACTCAGTCATTCCAAATGGATTTTTCGAAAAAATTATGTTCTTCGGTGATAAATATTGATTTTCGATTGGTGATCTGGCAGGATCGAGCCCCTGTCGATCGAGGGGCCCTGGGCACGTGCCCAGAGTGCCCAGTGGAAAAGAGGGGCCCTTGCCTTTTGAATCACTCTATTGTTGAAAACCTCATTAAAAGCGTACAAGAAAAAAGCGACTATATTTTATTTTATGTCATCATCACCATCATCAATTCATCACACTAATACAAAAAAATCGTTAGATGTTTATGGTCTTACAAAAAAACATTAATGTCATAATTTGAAAAAAGAATCACGGATTTTGGCGGTCAACATCATCATCAACAGCCTTTAAATAGTCCACTGCTGGACATAAGCCTCTCCTTAGAAAGGAGGTTTTGGCCTACTATACCACGCTGGCCAGACGGGTTGGTATAGGGTTTGTTTCAAGTTTTCCTTCTCTTTGCAGTGCTGTTGTCCTGCTTAGTTTGTTCCCTTAGTCGGCTCTTACGACACCCACGGGATGAATAGGGGTGGTGACATTCCGTATTCTTAATCCGGATATCATTTTATGTAAAGACTAGCTGACCCGCACAACTTCGTCTGCGTCTCTCAATAGTAATAAATTTTCTCCGTTTTTGAAACATTCTTCATTGGTGCTCCGCTCCGCTTTTAGCGTGATGATATATAGCCTATAGCCTTCCTCGATAAATGGGCTATCTAACACTGAAATAATTTTTCAAATCGGACCAGTAGTTCCTGAGATTAGCGCGTTCAAACAAACAAACAAACAAACAAACAAACAAACTCTTCAGCTTTATAATATTAGTATAGATATGTAATGCGGTGTGAGGACTCTGTAACTCAATGTCACATGAATAGTAATTAAGTATGCTGTAGAGAAAATGCTTGCTAACCTTGTGACTTCTAATGTGCCGTCCCAGGTTCGATTTCCATTGATACACTTTCCCACATTGAGGGCAGGGATATCTGTTTTGTCCTTTATGTAGTACGCTGTAATTTAAACAAAAATAATACCATTAGCTGTTGAGAGCATTTGAAATAATTTTTGAGGGGGTAATGTCATAATTTCAAATAAAGAATCACGGATTATGGCGGTCAACATCATCATCATCAATAGCCTATAATTGTCCACAGCTGGACATAAGCCTCTTATTAGAAAGGAGGTTTTGGCCTACTATACCACGGGTTATCGTCTGCGGTATTTCCGGACCTATACGACCTTCAAACCTTCAAGAAAAGAGCGTACTCCTTCCTAAAAGGCCGGCAACGCGTTTGTGACTTCTGAGTTGCAGACGTTCATGGGCGGCGATGGTCACTTTTCATCAGGTGACCCGTCTGCTCGTCTGCCCCCTCTAAAATAAAAAAAAGTCAACCCACTTTTCCTTATCGACGGAGACGGAAATCTGCATCTGCGCAGGTATATTAGTAATGTGACGGCTGTCTCATCCCATAACTAGGCAGAGCTTGTACTATGGTAACCAGACTGCTGATAAACATACTTATATATTTCTAAATACATACATATTATATACAAATCACACAGACACATAAGCTGGCTCAACCAGACTGACCAGAGAATCATAGAAAACCAAGCCGGCTCAACCGGGGTGATACCACGGCCTCACAGAAAACCGGTGTTAAACAATTCTTTCGTTGCCTTTCACTGAGTGAGTGAGGTTACCAGAGCCCATTTCCTGCTCCCCCTGACTCGAGCGGGATGGACTCCAAGGGCAGCAACGCACTTGTGACTTTTGAGTAGCAGGTGTCCATGGGCTGCGGTAGTTGCTTACCATCAGGTGACCCGTCTGCCTGCCTGCCTGTCTGCGACAGATCAAACCAGCCCCCCTCCACTCTCACCTTTCCGGCACCCAACACCACAAAGCCACGAAACAAATGACCATGCTCATCACACAATTTTTTATCCCAGATAGTAATCAAACCCAAGACCTTTAGCTCATCGGTACCCTCACCCTTCCTTCTAGAAGTAGAACTTACTTGAGATGATATTTATAAGTCTTCCTAGAACTGAAGGTCTTCCCACACTCAGTGCATGTGGGTCTTTCAGACTGTGTAACTTTCTTGATGTCCACGTTGTTTGACTTGGTCGGAGGCTTTCGGAGCTTCGGCTTAAATCCTGCAGCTGGATATATCTGAAAGGAAAGATCATTCAGCATCATACCTGACCTGTTCCTAATTATATTTAGTTTCGGATATCTGACACACAACGCCATCTGTTTTCAAACTAAGCAGAGCTTGTACTAAGGAAGCTAGATTGTCTGATAGAATACTTATGTAATTTTTTTGTAAATACATAATATCTATATATTTTACATAGAAAACATCCAAACTCCGAAACAAATATTGAATGGAACCCGTGACCTCAGCACAGCAGCCTGTATCGCGGGGCACTTTACCAACATACATGAAACGGACACAAAGAACACCCAGACTCAGAACAACAATTTGTGGATCATACAAAGTGTCGTCCCATGTGGGGATCGGGCCCACAACACTCAGCGCAGTAAGTGAGGTAACCGCTTCAACCACTACGCCATATCTGCCGTAGACCAAAGTGATGCCATGGTTTTACAAAAAACAGAAGGAAGGAAGGGTCATAGTAACACTTTATTATTTTACTACAAAAATACCTTTTATGATAGTTGTGAGATCAAAAGTTGATTGGAACTGAATTGTGACAGAATTTTTATTACGAGTGTTGGCCTTCTGGTGTTGAGAAATTCTTAACTTGGATTTTATAGAGTGGACTGAGATTGCTGGAGGTCTAATCCCCTCTCCTCACTAATTCTGCACTTCATCATCAACAGCCTTTAATAGTCCACTGCTGGACATAAGCCTCTCCTTAGAAAGGAGGTTTTGGCCTACTATGTCACGCTGGCCAGACGGGTTGGTATAGGGTTTGTGTCAAGTTTTCCTTCTGTCTGCAGTGCTGTTGTCCTGCGTAGTTTTTTCCCTTAGTCGGCTCTTACGACACCCACGGGATGAATAGGGGTGGTGACACTCTGTATTCTTAATCCGTCACCACACGGACCTTAAAGCAGGCAAAGCACTTGTATCTCATGGGTTACAGGTATCCATGTATAGTGGTAGTCACTAAGCAACAGGTCACTGATGTCCTCGTTTGCCCTTATACCAAAAAAAGAATTTTGGTTCTTTTTTCTATAGCCGGCTGTCTACCTGACGCTAAATCTGGAAGGAATGGTGATCTGGAGGGGGGGATACGGATAGCACGAGGGAGCTACGGTAAGTTATACGGCATATCTCAGATGGGAAATGTGTGATGATATTTTAACAATATTTTTATGACATATGACACACAACGCCATCTAGTTTCAAACTAAGCAGAGCTTGTACTATGAAAGCTATGTCTGTTATGACCAAAGAAACCTACCATTATTTCTACATTGTCAGCTGTGTCTGTTAATCCAGTTGCCTCTTCTGATTTTTCTCCCTTTTCTATACTCTTTTCTTCTTCAATTTTCTCTTCATCTTCTAGATCCATATCTTTATTGTAACAATCAGAAATAGTAGAGTCTATAATTGATTCTATAGTGCGTTTGACACGACGTGGTTCTTTGACAACTAAAGGTTTCTTTTTCACTTTTTTCTTTATTTCTTTTTCATTCTTTTCAATTTTCTGTTTCTTCTTTGATTTCTCTTTTATATGCTGCAATAAATTATTCAAATTATTTATTAAATATGTATGTACAGAAATAGTGACGATGTAAACATTACATTTCTTTGTAACTACAAATTCATCTCGCAATCAAGTTTAACGCTTTATATCTGTTGTTGGGCCTTGGTCGTAGAAGTGCTATTACTAGGCCACCTGGACTAGGCTTTTTTTTGGGAAGGGGAAGGGCAGAACATCTGTTTTCATAACTGGGAATATGTAAATTATAAAATTAAAATCGCCGGGTTCTAAATTTTTGGACTCTAAGTCTAAGACCGGTCGTGGGGGTAGTTTTCAGTAAAAACACCAAATCCCGGCTCCTGCGGAGCCTGAGGTCCGAAGGGATTTTCAACCCCGTCAACAAAAAAGTATACATTTTCACACAGCTGGGTCTTTTGTTTTTTTTTTTTTTAGTACTTAGTTTATTCACTATGTTATTTAAGGGTTGAAACAACAAAAAGAAAATAGTGAATTAGAATAGCTAGCTATAAATCATCATCATATCAACCGAAAGACGTCGACTGCTGGACATAGGCTTCCCTCAAGGTTCACCACAACAACCGGTCCTGTACTGCCCACATCCAACGGCTTCCCGCTATAAATTAAATGACAATATTCTTAAGTGTAAGTACTTACTTTAGCCACTTTCTTAATTCCTTTTCTCTTCTTAATTACATCTAAATTTAAATCTCTAACAAACGTTTCAGGCTCACAATGAGTTTCTTCACTTTTCACATCAAAATCATCATCACCGTTTATTGGTACATCATCATTCATCAACGTATCATCATCAGTCAATGGCATGTCTATATCGAGGGCTGATTTCTCTTCTACTTCTTCTTTTACAGATATTGGGTAAGAAAGAAGATGAGTCTGTTGGGTTTGGAGACGAGGGTATCTCGGGAAAGGTTTTGTGGTATTCTAGAAAAAAAAAAGGTTAGAGCATTTTTTTTATCATATGTCTATGATTACTTTTTGCTGTTTTTACATAAAGAAGTGCTACAAAAGTTGGTTCGATTGCCACCCAGGACAAATAATTGTGTGATGAGCACGGTCATTTGTACTGTGTCTGGGTGTACTTTATCTATAATATGTATATATTTAGAAATATATAAGTATGTTTACCAGCAGTCTGGTTACCATAGTACAGGCTCTGCCTAGTTTGGGATCAGACGACTGTGTGTCAGATGTAGGAAATATTGTGGGAAATACTTTATATCCATTGTTTTCTTGTGATCAATTTCTGAACTGTATTCTATAGTAGCTGCAACGAGTTGCCAGAATGTGATCAGATCTACGTTTAATAGTTTTGGATATTAATTAGCAGAGCCAGGCCAGTGCCTCACTGTCTATTCAAAGTATGTGGTTACTATTGTTAACCAGAGGCGGATGGTTTAGGGTTATCGATGGATGAGAAATCTGGGAGCATGGTAGTGCCCCAACCAAGACAAGCCTATCGTAGCATAAAGCCACTACATACTTTTATTGAAGCTTGGGTTTGGATTATACCAAATAAACAAACAGCTTGGCTGTGTTTATTCACTGTTCATTAGTTTTCTGTTAAACAATAGTTATACATCTCAGGAGCCATAGGCGTGTTGCCAGCCTGTTAGAAAGGAGTACACTCTTTTTGTGAACGTTGTATGGGTCCAAATATACTGTATGTATGTATTTAATAAATATATAATAATGAAATTTTGACTAATTTAGGGCATATATAGTTAGAAGCTTGGCTCTACATGAGATCTGATAAATTTTTGTGTCACAGTGTGTGTGTGTGACAGTGCGAGCCATATGGTCTCGTCGTCTCGTAACATTTTACTTGAAAATCTTTTTAGTGGGCTCTAATTTACATTTTATCCACTAACATACCTGCTGAACATACTGCAATAACTCGGTGTAACATCTTTTCACTTGTTCCTTGAAGCCTTGTAGCTTACGTAACAGAGCCTTACACTCCCAGCAAATACGTACACACAGGTCGGACAAATTGTATATCTGTAAAAATTAATTGCATTTCATAGAAACAAGGCTCTGTTAGGATTAAAAAAAATAAAAACAATTAAATGGATGAGTCATATTGCCCCAAGTGCTTTATATAAACTGATTAATTGCAGAAGAAGGCTTTTAGGCGTAATTTTTCGTCTAAACTTTATACACAAACTAAGTCCATGCCGAAAATAAATTCAAATAGGAGTACAAACACGTAACTTGTTTTTTTTATATCCTACATAAAGTTCTACGAACTTTTCTTTAAACAAAATAGTTCTCAACACAATGAATTATTACTCTATGATTTCCGTTACGAAAATCAACATGATAGCTTTACTAAACACAAAGAGTGACTGGTGTATAAATAAATAATGATAAACAGGTACTTTTAATACAGAAAGTTCAACACTTACCGGTATTTCATTAATAATTTGTAAATATATATTTTCGAAGCCAGTTTCCGTGATAAAGAAGAGTTTCCGACCGGTACAATGGCAAGCCGTGCATAACTCATCCATTATTTTGTTAAACTTTTAGTACTTAAAACCTGCGAAGACTTTATGGACTAGAAAATATGAAATCGATTAAAAAATTACAAACTGTTTATCCGATAGCGTCAAGCGTCACCATTTGACATTGATGACTTAGAAAGAAATCTTGCCAGGTTACGATATAATTTTCTAAAATTTCTGCTGTTTTGCCTTTTTCTTAGAATGTTTTAAAAGTTTCGTTTTCAAATTTATATCATTTTAGGGATGTAAGGATTTTTTAGATTTCCCTCCGGAAAAATTTGAACTTGTGATTAGTTGTAGTTGATTTTTATCCTGCGATTACAACTTTGAATTCGATACCTCTTAATCGGAGCTACAACGAAGTTAGCAATGTAGAGGTAGAAAATGTACAAGGAGATACGAGTAACAACGTGTCTGTCTTTTTATTAATTGTTTGTTAACTATGTGTTTCAGTCTATGCATGGTGCACATTCACCCTTTATTAAATTTAAATTGTAATAACTCATTTTTAATTATATATAATGCAAACGATAGTGTAGCTAACAATTAATGCTACCCCTTAAAAATCAATTTGATTGTAAATAACTATATCTTAAGCTCGATATCATCATATTAACATGACAAAAAGGCGTATGCTGCAATTAATTTTCTTTAATAACTCTTTGTAAAAAGAATTCATATTCATCCATTCTCTCGCTTTCCTGCAATAATGTAGAAGTTATTAATTCATTAAAAAAAGCCGAGGTGAGTTACAGAAAGCCGATGGAGCGCGCTATTTGATTTGATCAATGAGTGCACGTGGTGGAAGAGTTTGCCGTTAGTTGGCAGGCGAAATGTCGGATAACGTAGGCCACGAGAGAGATGGATAATAGATTGTTCCTTCTATCTCTTTTTAGTCTAGCTTTGTGGTTGGCTTCGGAAATTTCTAATCTCCGGCCTGTTGCCCACTTCACGATATCTAATAGCAGTTTAGCTAAACAGAGACAGAGGGAACTATCGACTATCCATCTTTTTCGTGGCCTGTATAGCTTCCACTTACAGGCAGCTGTAGGCCGTGGGTTTTTTTTATTGTTATATAAAATTCATACATGCATAAGGTTATCAATTATATAAAACACAAATCATAAAGAGTTTATCTGTGGTATATCAAATATGTATCTGTTACATTATATTACATATATACTTGAGTATTGGCTAGACTGTAAATAGTTCTCTCTATGCTTATATCTGCACTACACACGGCTATGTGATCCCAAACTAGGCAGAGCCTGTACTATGGTAACCAGACTGCTGATAGACACACCTTTTTGTTTCTAAATACTTAAATATTATAGATAAATTTAGCGTTTAGTTCCTACAAAAATTATGCAATATGAATAAATAGATTTTGTTTATTGCTCATTCTTATTCGAAACCCACGTCTTAGAAGGTATAACTCACAATTTTTCAATATTAATTTTCAAGTAAAATATAATCCATTATCAGTCTGAAAATACTTTTGTGAATAATCGTTCAATGACGTCTTAAGAACCGAGCAAAGTTTTTGGCCACATGGTCCTGCATTAAACTCGGCATGCCTTCAAGAGCCCCTTTGATATGCCTTATGAATATACCCATTATATCCTGAATATCGTTCCTCTTGTTTTTTCCCCACTGATGCAAACTCGTCCGTAGATCCCCCCATTCAAGAATATTCGCGTCCGTTCTCGGTAACTTAATATCAAATGCATCTAAAATTTCCAAAAAAGCAATAGTTGAATTAACTCTATTATTTTTCATTTCAGATGGTTTAACTACAATGGGTTTATTTTTATTAGCTATTATATTTCTTATGATCAAAAGACTCGGTTTTAGAACGCCTACCTTTTGATTTTCAACGTGCTCAATCATTATTTTAATTTGCTTTCGTGTTTTTTTATTAAATACGTTCTTGAAATCTACCTCTTTTGCTACTTCAGTAAGCGCGTCTATTGCATTCTGAAACTTTTCATCGTTACATCTTAAAATGGTAGTTAAGAAGTCACTTAAAAATTCAGGAAACCCATTATTAGATCGACATATATTCAATTTAGAACAAAGAAGTTGGTACTGTCGATCTGTAGTTTGGCGCACTTCTTGCTGCAAATCATTAATAGCGCCAATATTCTCACGCAAACTACCCCTATTGTCTAAATCAGTAACGACTCCATTGACCAATCGTTTCAGAATGTGATCTGAGACATCGATTGCATTAAGAAATACTTTTTGTATTCCAAGTCTCGTTTTGATTTCGTGTTTATAAGTTTCACTAAGAAATTCTTTGTATTTATATGCATAAATGTCAGAAAGATCTTGTAACTTAGTCTTAATAGTTTCGTCAATAGTTTTGTTTTTCATTTCATCAAAGACCTGCATACCTATTTCTAAAATTTGTAAAGAATAAACTTGAACTTGGATATTGTATTTGATCTTATGTGGTACAGGGGTCGTGTTGAAATCTTCTTTCTGAGACGACAAAGTGTTAAAAATATTTTCTGTTGTAGTTTCTACTGTTTCCTTTTCGTGGTGTTGCTTTGATACAGTTGTGAAAATCTCTTGCAAGGAATCCTCTCGTGTTTGTTTTGGTTTATGGTGCCTATGCGACATTCTCTTCTTATGACGACGCTTCTTTTTGCTTTTAGGTCTTTCGGTTGTATCTTCTTTTAGCAGCTCCACTGATGGTACAGTTTCAAATTTATCTTCTGTTGTTTTTGGTTCATCAGCATAAATCTGCGTAAACTTCCATTCGTCTACAGTCGTTACTTCTTCTTGTGGCATACGTAAAAGTGGTTTCTTCTGCAACTGTTGCTGCATCCACAACTCCTGTTTCTGCAACAACTCTTGTTGCATTTTTAACTGCTCTTGCATCCGTAATTGTTCATGCTTATGTAGTTGCTCTCTCATTTTAAATAGGTCTTCGAGCTGGACGCTCTCTTGTGTGGAGATGTCTGCCATGGATTTTGTGAAATATATATCTGTTATTTGATATGTCCATTGTTTGCGAGAGTCAAATTTTATATCAAAGTCAACGGTAGCTGCTCTCGCCAAGGAAATGAAGTCTGCAACATTAAATTATGAATCAGTGGTAACGATAAATAAAATGATGGTGGATGTGGTCTGTAATCATCACTGGGGTTTCATATTTTTTTTGGATAGGGTCAGTCACCGAATGATTAATGGAACACAAGTGCGATGTCATCCTGTAAGTGATTTTTCCAGAATTCCGAAGTAAACATCGAAACTTTTTTCAATTGTATAAGTAGGGCATGAGGTGATGGTCTCCAACCTCGTGGGCTGATCTTCATAAATTATAGCTAAATTGGTCTATTCGTTTGAAAGCTACGAGTCCACAGAAAGACATAGGTACACAACAAATCGTCATGCAATGATTTGTCATGGTCCTCTAGAAATCCGACGTTTGGCTTCGCACTAAGAATTAATCAATCACCTTTTTCTTTGCCTACAATAAATACTTTTCAAAGGTAAAATTTTATTCAAAAACCTTGGTAGATTTTAAAATAGTTTGACCGAAATAATGTGACGCATGCTTCAAAACAAAAAAAAACTCACATAAATTCAAAATGGCCGCCGTCGGACAACTCATACCTACACATGATTTAGTCTATGCATGACGTCAACTAGTTGCAATAAAAATGTCAATATTTTTCCACTTTTATATTAATTTAACTGATCCATAACATAACAATCGAGTTGATGAATAATGACGATTTTATAATTAAGTATTTTCAAATCATGTTTTTCAAGACTGTTGTTGGTTTTTTTAGGCTCCCCGGCAATCGGGACCGACGGCTCAACATTTTCTCCGATACACGAAGGGGTCTCAATGTGTCAATAATGGGCATTCCATCCATAGACTGACCTGTCTAGGATTCACGGTAGTAGCATATTATAACGAACTAGCTGAGACCCTCGGTGTTACCCGCGTTTGTTGTTATAACCGCGGGCAACGCCGCGGGGCGAAGCTAGTCTAAAAAAAGTAGCCTAAGTTACTCCTTATGTCAGGCCGGCTGGACCGATTTCGAATCGGTCCAGCCGTTCTAGAGATTACCCGGAACAAACAGACAGACAGACAAAAATTGTAAAATATGTTATTTTGGCGTATGTACCGTGTAAACATACATAAGCATTTAGTAAAAAGCGGTTATTTTATTTATTTGTACAGATTTAAAAGAAAACTATTACAGCTAAGTAGGCCTTATTATTTTCCGCCAGCAATTATTGCTGTCATGCTGACGGGTGAGGAGCAGTGGTCTCTTTATGTGAATCTGTAATGCTCCAGAAAGAGACCGCTGAACGGGATCGGGAAAGGGCCGATCCCGAACGTAGAGGACGTCGGCGACGATAACAGATGTCGAGGGGTCCGCGGGCCGCCAGAGAGTGGGGACCTCTGGTGGCAGATTGATTGATGCGGTAGGGGATGGAATGGCCGGCCTGATTGCATAAAGATGCGATGCCGCCATGCCGCGATTAAGGGAGAAAGTGTTCTCCCCTGGGATAGGGCCTGATTAGGCTTGAGGGAGGACCTGAAATATTATCGTCCGGGTCCTCCCTAGAGTAGGACATCTGATTCCGGCCGTCGGGATGGTTTTTAGTGGAATCAACACACACTCCTGACTCCTGGGTCCCCGAGGAGTAGGAGCTCCGAGGGGATTTTCCACGCCGTCAACAAAAAAAAAGGCCTTATTAGTTTATGGGTCATAGTCGACGATAGTCGACGATATGAGACTGTTCGAGCACAGCGCCTGCTCGAATTTTGTATATATTATTATTATATATTATATAGTCAACACATGAAGACATTTTAGTGACCGTTAATAGTTATAAGGACCCTTTTTTAGGTTAATTTTTTCTACTGTCGGTTAACACAATCTGTTCGACCATCGCTCAATACACAGCTTTCAAGTACTTCTGAAGTTTACCTTAAAAAGACCACATTTCCCCAACAGAGTCGCTGAATCTTTTAATGTGAAATGTTTCTAATATAAAATAACAATAGGTCCTTGTCTTATTTATTTTTTAGTTATATCTCTTTTCTTCGTCCGTCCGTGTGGTGACGGATTAAGAATACAGAGTGTCACCACCCCTATTCATCCCGTGGGTGTCGTAAGAGCCGACTAAGGGAAAAAACTACGCAGAACAACAGCACTGCAGAGAGAAGGAAAACTTGACACAAACCCTATCCCAACCCGTCTGGCCAGCATGGTATAGTAGGCCAAAACCTCCTTTCTAAGGAGAGGCTTATGTCCAGCAGTGGACTATTAAAGGATTGATGATGATATATCTCTTTCCTATAGAAACAGGACAAGAACCTACACATATCAACTAAAAGAAAAATATTTAACACATGCATCCTGCCTGAATTGGTATATGGGAGCGAAACATGGGCTTTAAAAAAAACGTAGCAAATAAACTCTCTATATGCAAACATGCCATGGAAAGAAGTATGACAGGGACCAAAAGAAAAGATAAAGTAAGGAATAGCAGCATCAGAAGCAAGACTAAGGTCCAAGACATAACTTTAAAAATAAGGAGACAAAAGTGGAAATGAGCGGAACACATTATCAGAGGAAATGATAAATGGAGTAAAATAATCACACAATGGTACCCAAGGGATGGAAAAAGAAAGAGAGGTAGACCACAGAGAAGGTGGGAGGGTGACATTAGACAAGTAGCGGGAATAACATGGGGTAGAGTGGCCATAGAAAGGCCAGAATGGAGAAGATTGGAGGAGACCTTTGCCACCTGCCAAACGAACACACACAAATAGAAAAAAATAATGATATATGAATGACAAAGATATATAGTTGTTCCCGAATGATCTTATCTATCTATACAAATAAATAAAATTGGAGTGTCTGTATTGTGTAATAAAATTGTCATATATGATCACAGTCTCATAGACTACTAAACCACAGATAGCGTAGTATAGTGTTGCACTTTAAAAAATGTAATATTATTGTAGTTGTATAAGGTTAGTATTAAGTTAGTTATATTAAGTTGTATGCTGTTCTCTTGCAGAATAAAGTTTTTTTTTTTTTTTTTTTTTTTTTTAATATTAAAATAACCGCTTATTACTAAATGCATATGTATGTTTACACGGTACATATGGTTAAAATAACATTTTTTACAATTTTTGTCTGTTCGTCTGTCTGTCTGTTTGTTCGGGTAATCTCTAGAACGGCTGGACCGATTTCGAGGGGACTTTCACTGGCAGATAGCTGATGACATAGGGAGTAACTTAGGCTACTTTTTTTAGACTTGCTTCGCCCCACAGCGTTGCCCGCGGTTATAACAACAAACGCGGGTAACACCGCGGGTCTCAGCTAGTAATAAATAAGTATATCTCTTTTATATTGACACATATAATTAATTCAACATATTCAATAATATGTGAGATTTTTTATATTGCTAAATACATAGGTACAAGTCATCCCTATGTGGACTAGTAGTGCGCGTATGCTATTGTAGTAAACAGTGTGAAGATAGAAGCATTATATAGGTAAATCAAATGCCCTAACGGTATCGCAGTAGGTTTTATTCAGTAATTTGTTATCGCAACAGCCTTTTTGTATTAATTCTGTGCAGAAATCCCCTTGGATACCACCCTCCGGTTATTATATCGGACTCACACCGATCAAAAACCTCACGCCACGACACCACCCCGGCCCGCTTCTGCTAGGGTGACACATGACATCACTTAACCACCCCCAGGGCCGAGCCTTTGGAGGACGGAGGTCGTTCTGAGACCTCCGTCCATTAATCTTATGATCATCAAACTCATTATCAGATGTATATGAAATTTAAATGGGACCATTTCGGCATAAACCCCTTTGGAACAAAAGAAGAATTTTGAAAATCTATATGTGACGGCAAATTACTAGAACATCCATTAAAAAACGGCAGGATGGGTCTATGAATGACAGAACAAATGACAGCAAATCAACCACGATTGCTGCTAGTTTTTTAGTGCTCTTTGTGAGTATTGTTTTAAGTCGGTTCAACTTAAATTAAAGGGGGTTTTCTGTTATTTGTGAAGCTTCCGTTATCTTCATCATCACCAAGGTCGAGCCAGCCCATTTGTGCAGAAGTGTGACTCTCCCATAAAAATACCTCTGCTCCTTCGTCCCCCTTGCCATAATGGTGAATGTTTTACATATGGAACCATTCGTTTGTAATCATGATGAACCTTGTAACGTGACCTACAAATCTTATCCTGTTAAAAAAACCTATTATTTTGACATTACAAACAGACACTTTAATTTTTCTTATTTGTATCTATACAAATAAATAAAATTGGAGTGTCTGTTTGTAATGTCAAAATAATAGGTTTTTTTCATGCTCACACGGTTATTTGCACAATACCTATGCCTAAAAACCAGTTTAAATATTGTTTGTGTCTGTTTGTTCCGGGTAATCTTAAAAACGGCTGGAGCGATTTGGATAATATTATACTACCTGGTAGCTGTCTATATAAGGAGTGACTTAGGCTATTTTTATTTTCAGAAAAACGCTATAAAATTTTACTCGGTCCGAGAATCGAACCCGAGGCCTCATGGACTGCAGTCGCATTCCGTACTACACGACTAAAGCAGCGCTTTTCAAATTAAACGCGAACGAAGTCGCGGGTACCGACTAGTTTTGAATGAAGACTGTATTTCTTTCATCAACAGCCTTTAATAGTCCACTGCTAGACATAGGCCTCTCCTTAGAAAGGAGGTTTTGGCCTACTATACCACGCTGGCCAGACGGGTTGGTATAAAGTTTGTTTCAAGTTTTCCTTCTCTTTGCAGGTGTTGTCCTGCGTAGTTTGCTCCCTTAGTCGGCTCTTACGACACCCACGGGATGAATAGGTGTGGCGACACTCTGTATTCTTAATCCGTCACCACACGGAATTTCTTTCAAGTTAAAAAAAACCTAATTAGTTGTCAATCAATATTTTAAATCCACGATAAGATTTTATTTACGTGTTTGGCTGCAGGTACGTTGCATATACATCCATATGTTATGTTACATATCTATATCAGTTTCAATCAATATTTATTTGCCAACCAAGTGTACATACATAGTTTTATAATAATAATTTGTCTGAACTTAGTAGCCAAGCAAGCAAAAAAATATTTTTAAACTGTTAACGTTGACGATATATATACATCTTTACAAATAAATAAAATTGGAGTGTCTGTTTGTAATTGGTGTTACCCGCGTTTGTTGTTATAACCGCGGGCAACGCCGCGGGGCGAAAATAGTCTAAAAAAAGTAGCCTAAGTTACTCCTTATGTCATCAGCTATCTGCCAGTGAAAGTCCCGTCGAAATCGGGTATGTACCGTGTAAACATACATATGCATTTAGTAAAAAGCGGTTATTTTAATATTACAAACAGACACTCCAATTTTATTTATTTGTATAGAATGTATAGATATACTAAACAGGTGTACATTAAAGTTTATGTTATTCTATTCTGAAGTAATTTCGTTTTGATTTAAAACCGATAATTAAAAAAAAATTGACCTAGTAATTTGGTTAATACAAAAAATAATTTTAATATTACGCACCACACAGGATGTTTTCATAGTGCGGAAGTTGTCTTTAAAAAAAATGTATTAAACCGTATTATGGACTATAAGACCGTCTAAAAACTTATTTAGTAAGGGGAATTGACCTTCTTCTGGGGGTATTGGTCTGGTCCGGATATTTTAATATCAGCTATTTAACCAAACCTCCTACCTCAAATACGGAGTGGTGCAAACCCCGGTGGGGTGAAAAAGAACAGGGTGTTGGTCTCTTCTGCGGAACGGGAAACAATCATGTTCTCCTTTTGAAGAACAAAAACACCTTTGAATATTTTTTATTATTTACTTGAGATGAACATTTTGACATAGTGATAACGAAGGAGGGATCCCAACTCTCTTCTTATCTCAATATTCTTTTGAAGTGTGCGGTGATTCTGACGTCAGGAGTCTTAAACCTAATCTCTTTTTATCACAGTTGGTTAAGTACTCTACAAGTACTTAGGTTGAGTTAGGTTAGGTTTACACCCCCTCTTGTGGAACATAGGGTACGACTGGGCCCTTCGCGCCGATTTCCCCCCCGGGCTGGGTGTAATCTGTTACGCAGACGATACCCTCGTGACAGCCCGGGGGGCAAACTTCCAAGAGGCGGCGCGCCTGGCCACAAGGGGAGTCTCCCTGGTGGTCGGGCGCATTGAGGCGCTGGGCTTACGGGTGGCCCTAGATAAGACGGAGGCCCTGTTATTCCATGGGCCCCGTCGTGGTCCACCCCCTGGCGCCTCCATCGTGGTCAACTCGGTCCTCGTACCGGTTCGGGCCCAGATGAAATATCTGGGCCTGATCCTCGACGGTAGGTGGCTCTTCGACGAGCACTTCCGACAGCTTGCTCCAAAGCTGGTCGGCGCTGCGTCCGCCCTAGGGCGACTTCTGCCCAATATGGGTGGACCCAGCGTCGCGACAAGACGGCTGTACACGGGGGTTGTCCGGTCAATGGCACTGTACGGTGCACCGGTGTGGGCGGCGGCTCTGACCGCCCAGAATAGGGTACGCCTCTGGCGCCCTCAGAGGGTAATGGCGGTCAGAGCCATACGCGGTTACCGCACCGTTTCGACGGAGGTGGCGTGCGCGTTGGCCGGAACTCCCCCGTGGGATTTGGAGGCGGAAGTGCTCGCCGAGGTTTATCGGCGAGTGGCTGACTGCCGGGCGGAGAGCGGATTTCGCCCTCCGCCCGAGGATGTGCGCGAGTGGCGCGAAGCCCCTCGCCGAGCCACGATGGCTCGTTGGTCGTTCCGGCTGGAGACTCCACGCGCTGGCTTCGCCGCCGTGGAGGCTTTCCAGCCGGTCATCGCCGAGTGGGCAGGGCGGCAGCACGGGACCCTTTCCTTCCGACTGACGCAGGTGCTTTCCGGGCACGGTTGCTTCGGGAAGTACCTGCACACGGTCGCTAGGAGGGAACTGAGTCCCGCCTGCCACCACTGCGACTGCAGTGAGGACTCGGCCCAGCACACGCTGGCGGTCTGCCCCGCATGGGCGGCGCAGCGCCGGGCCCTCACTGCAGTCATCGGAGTGGATCTCTCGCTACCGGCCGTAGTACGCTCCATGGCCGGTAGCGACAGTTGTTTTACCGCGGTCGCAACCTTCTGCGAGGTAGTAATCTCGCGGAAGGAGGCGGCGGAGAGGGCCCGGGAGGACGACCTCCACTCGGACCCGATCCGCCGCCGGCGAACCGGGCGGCGGAGGCCCGCCTATCACAGCCTCATGCCGCCCTGAGTGTGGCCGCGGGTGGACGGGGTGGGTTTCCCCTCCACCCGCATTAGTTGGCCAGCCGCGAGGGGGCGGCGTCCGCGTGTGCCGGACGTCGCCTAAAGAGAGGAACATCAACAGTGAGACGGAGCCCGCACCAGGAGCGGGCTGGCGCTAGGAGGGGTCCGGATGTCTTAACAACAGCTGTTCCCGGATCCCTCCTGTTACAGGCGCAGAGTGGCACACCGTGTGGTTTTAGTCGGTCCGAGTCCGACACACCACCCCGCCGCAAGCCCCGGAGGGGTGACGGTCCGAGGGGATTTCCACACGTTAAAAAAAAAAAAAAAAAAAAAAAAGGTTAGGTTTACACTGAGATGGCGTCTTGAGACGCAGGGCCATGTCGTGCGGTGTTCCGCAGGGGTCTGTCCTAGGACCACTCCTGTGGAACATTGGATACGACTGGGCCCTACGAGGGCGTCGCCCCCCCGGGCTGGGTGTACTCTGCTACGCAGATGACACTTTAGTCACGGCCCGGGGGGCTAACTTCCAGGAGGCGGCGCGCCTGGCCGCCACGGGAGTTTCCCTGGTGGTCGGGCGCATTGAGGCGTTGGGTTTGCGGGTGGCCCTGGATAAGACGGAGGCCCTATTATTTCATGGGCCCCTTCGTGGTCCACCCGCCGGCGCCTCAATCGAGGTCGGCTCGGTCCTCGTACCGGTCCGGGCCCAGATGAGGTACCTGGGTCTGGTCCTAGACGGTAGGTGGCTCTTCGACGAGCACTTCCGACAGCTTGGTCCGAAGCTGGTGGACACTGCCTCCGCCCTAGGGCGACTTTTGCCCAATTTGGGCGGTGCCAGTGTTCCCACGAGGCGGCTGTACGCGGGGGTTGTCCGGTCCATGGCGCTTTATGGTGCACCGGTGTGGGTGGCGGCTCTGACCGCCCCGAATAGGGCGCGCCTCTGGCGCCCCCAGAGGATATTGGCGGTCAGAGCCATACGCGGATACCGCACGGTGTCCACCGAGGCGGCTTGCGCCTTGGCCGGAACACCCCCGTGGGATTTGGAGGCGGAGGTGCTCGCAGAAGTTTATCAGCGAGTGGCTGACTTCCGGGCGGAGAGCGGATTTTGCCCTCCGCCCGAAGACGTGCGCGAGTGGCGCGAAGCCGCTCGCCGAGCCACCATGGTCAGATGGTCGTTCCGGCTGGAGACTCCACGCGCTGGCTTCGCCGCCGTGGAGGCTCTCCAGCCGGTCATCGCCGAGTGGGCGGGGCGGCAGCACGGGACCGTTTCCTTCCGGCTGACGCAGGTGCTTTCCGGGCATGGTTGCTTCGGAAAGTACCTGTACTCGGTCGCTAGGAGGGAATCGAGTCCCGCCTGCCACCACTGCGACTGCAGTGAGGATTCGGCCCAGCACACGCTGGCGGTTTGCCCCGCATGGGCGACGCAGCGCCGGGCCCTCACTGCAGTCATCGGAGCAGATCTCTCGCTACCGGCCGTAATTCGCTCCATGGCCGGTAGCGACAGTTGTTTTACCGCGGTCGCAACCTTCTGCGAGGAGGTAATCTCGCAGAAGGAGGCAGCGGAGAAGGCCCGGGAGGACGACCTCCACTCGGACCTGATTCGCCGCCGGCGAACCGGGCGGCGGAGGCGCGCTTACCTGCGCCTCATGCCGCCCTGAGTGTGGCCGCGGGTGGACGGGATGGGTTCTCCCCTCCACCCGCATTAGTTGGCCAGCCGCGAGGGGGCGGCGTCCGCGTGTGCCGGACGCCGCCTAAAGAGAGGAAACTTTGAGACGGAGCCCGCGTTAGGAGCGGGCCGGCGCTGGGAGGGGTCCAGAAGGCGATAACTAACTGGACCCCTCCTAAACTGGAAGCGCAAAGAGGGCACACCGTGTGGTTTTAGTCGGTTTGAGTCCGACACACCGCCCCGCCGAACGAGAGCCCCGGCGGGGTGACGGTCCGAGGGTATTTCCACACGAAAAAAAAAATAAGATTAGGTTTACACACCCTTAAGATGGGTCGGTGGTGACGTATTAAGAATAGTGAGCGCCACCACCTCTATTCATCCCGTAGGTGTCATAAGAGCCGACTAAGAAAGCAAACTACGCAGGACAAGAGCACTGTAAAGAGAAGGAAAACTTGACACAAAACCCTGTACCAACCCGTCTGGCGTTTTGGTGACGGCTCGACGGACAGTGTTAGCGTATGCAACCGCAGTGCTGATGTCTCGGGTTCGATTTCAGGGTCAGAGCAATGTTTTTATGATCTGCATATATTTGTATCGGAGTTTGGGTGGTTTCTATATATAATATGTTTGTATTTACAAAGTATATAAGTATTCTATCAGTCAATCTAGCTTTCATAGTACAAGCTCTGCTTAGTTTGAAACTAGATGGCGTTGTGTGTCAGATGTCCGAAAATATTTTTATTCTCTTTATTTAATATAATATACAAATAGGTAAATTACAGTTTTGAATATATGTATGACTCATACGAAAAAAAAACAAAATACACTTCAAAATATAAAAATTTGTATTATATTATTATTATTAATTTAGTTTTATTTAATTCAACCTTTGGGTAATTCAAGGCTGATTTTTCAGAAAAAAGTTGGGATCATTTTAATTTATAATTAATAAACGTTTTATTCATAAATTAAAATTATGTTACGTCCTTTTTCCTTCAACTTTATCAGTGTGTAATTTATAATACATATCCCAGAACACCATTCTTTCATTGAAGAGTCTGTTCTCCATAGAAAGTGGTTCGTCTATGACCAAAAAAGGTCTTCGTTCTCCAACTACTGGTTCCCACTTTACAGGTATTAAGTCAGTTGGGCCCGAAGGCGTTGGATTTCTGAAAGAAATGATACATCTTTAGAATGAAAAAAAAAACGTTTTCAATATGAATTACTGTTAAAAAAACAGTGCCACTCTGTACCTCCTTTCTAAGGAGAGGCCTATGTCCAGCAGTGGACCATTAAAGGCTGTTGATGTGATGTGATGTGTGCCACTCTGTATCATTAAGACTCAAATTAAAATTCTGGACACAGCGAGTGATCTAGACCAAAACGAACCGCGTACCTTAATAAGAACTTTAGGGATAAAAAAGAAAGCTATAGTGACATAAGATATGTACAAGAGGAAAAAGAACAAATCTAATTTTCAAGTTTCCACCTTTCGGTTAAAAAAACGAGGGTCCCTTACAGTAACATCTGATATCTCACCAAACATCTGTCATCTCATCTTATTGGTCAAATAAAATAGATCGCGCTTCCCCGGCTGTTACACATTTCCGTCCCTTTTTACTCAATCAATTAACCGTTGATTGCAGGCAACGTGTTACACATAAAAAATACAACAATTTGTTCTTCTAAAACTAGATGTAACTGATATTTCCTATAATTAGTTTTGCTTTAATATTTTAGCCTATTAATTTTCATGGAATGTACTATCCAACGGCCAAAGAGACTTAGAAATAGATTTCGTATTTTAAATAAGAGTAATAAAGTGGAGTTTATACTAGGCCAAAACCTCCTTTCTAAGGAGAGGCTTATGTCCAGCAGTGGACCGTTAAAGGCTGTTGATGAAAGTGGTGACGGATTAAAAATACGGAGTGTCACCATCCCTATTCATTCCGTGGGTGTCGTAAGAGTCTACTAAGGGAGTCTACTACAAAATACGCAGGACAACAGCACTGCAAAGAGAAGGAAAACTTGAAACAAACCCTATACCAACGCGTCTGGCCAGAGTGGTACAGTAGGCCAAGTACAGGCGTGGTAAAGGCTGTTGATGATGATGATGAATAAATTTCCGCATTTCTAGAATGAAAATAGTAAAAATATTTATAAACTATACTAATATATTTTATATAAAAATTGCTCTATCAAATATATTATAGACACAAATCAATATATGACTTTATCACTACTTACCCATATTTAGCGAAATCCGTCCACAATTTAGTCATAATTTCTATAATTTTCTGATCAGCTGCATTCGGTTTCTCTGCAAAAATATCCGAATTCCATAAATACGCCTTATCATCGCCATGAATTGCTCCATCAGTTATATTCATTCTTTTGCTTCCAGTATTTCTATCACCTTGGTATGTAAATAAATACCTATATACATTTCTAGCCCCGGCTTCCAAATATTTATCAACAGTTCTTTCTGTAGGGTGAGCAAAGGCGAAATCAGATGCAAAATCCAAAATCTTTTGACGCAATTCTAAACTTGGTTTCTGATCTTTGATATAAAAGTGTCTGACATAACTTTCGTCTACAATTTCGTTGAAATCTTGGCTAAGTTCAATATCAAATGTATAGTTTTCATAATAAGATTCATCAGAAACTGGATATCTGAATGTGGCCTCTCTATACGCGTGACCAATCAGGATATCTAAATCTTTGACCTTTGGTTTTAAATTTGCAGGGTGATCTGTCAAAATTGCGCCCTCACTTTCTTTTTCAACACACGGTTTTGTTAAGGGATGGTTATTAGTATCATAAATTTTCAAAGAATTTGTTGCTTCAAGTACATCTGTAGCTTTAAAAGTTTTTAAATAATCCAAAGCTGCTTTTACATCATCACCTTTAAAACCCAATTCTTTAGCTACATTAATAGGTACTGAATTATTCATTTTAGCGATAACCCAAGGTGTTAGTGCTACCCCACTTTGTATTATAGCCCTTTGGAATAAAGGTTCTTTTACAAGAAACAGTATATCTATACTCATAGCACCTGCAGACTGTCCAAACACGGTAACTCTATTGGGATCTCCACCAAAACTTTCTATGTTGTCTTTCATCCATTTTAGAGCTAAAACCTGGTCTTTTAATCCTTGATTGCTGTAACCAGGTAGATCTACACACAGGAAGCCATAGATTCCAGCTCTGTAGTTGATGGCTACTATGATTACGTCGTGTTTTATTAATAATTCAGGTCCTAATTTGTTCCTGTTTGCATTATTTCCGATGAAAGCGCCACCAGGAATGTAAAACATGACAGGAAGTCTTTCTTTAGGCTTGATATGGTTTGGTACGTAAATATTTAGGTTCAGACAGTTAATATCACCACTGGCAACTCCACCGTGTTGAGGGCAAATTGTTGGGTTAGACACCGCTTCGAAGACTGAAGTGAACTTAGGAGGTGGTTTTGCGTCCTGTTGAAGAAAGTAATTTATTATGGTTTCTAGAAATATAGCTTTTCTATTTAAGAAGGAAACTATTGACAGGATGTTTTGACTTACTATACCACGCTGGCCAGACGAGTTGGTATAGGGTTTGTTTCAAGTTTTCCTTCTCTTTGCAGTGCTGTTGTCCTGCGTAGTTTGCTCCCTTAGTTGGCTCTTACGACACCTACGGGTGAATAAGAATACAGAGTGTCACCACCCTGGTGACACTCTGTATTCTTGTCTGTGGTTTCCACACGCACGTGGAAACAAAATATAGAAGTCAATTGAGACCTACTTGTAATAGTCGTGTCGAAATGTATTGTCGATTGTCTGAATAAATCGACAGAAAAAAGCTAACATAAAAAAAGGTACTTATAATTATTGACGGTCACTATTATGTCGTCTGTGTTTTCATGAGCAGACGCTGTGCTCGAAGAGTACCTCTTTGGAGTTAATGATGTTAGTGTATACTCACCCCAAAAGGATTATTTTCGTCCACCACCCCATACGGTACTCCAAGATACATGGTAAAATCCCCCTCATCAGCCCGTACCCCTCTCAACGGCCCACTGGGCGTCATCACTACGGGACCGTGGTTAGGAACACATTCCAGGCAGTTAATTGCTAAAAATAGCAACAGAATCTTCTTCATATCTACTTCTTTTTAATTCTGCTGTTACCTGAAATGAAGAAATATTAAAACGTGGGAGAACCATACTTCAGCATACATGGTAGGGCTCGACCGGAGTGACCACGACCTCACTTAAAACCAGTGTTAAACAATAAGGGGTTTTCTGAAATGTTCCACGTGAGATGGCAGCACAGTAGCGTCAGGTCCAACCACCTGTCAATACACATACACGATTTGTATTTTTCGATAATTTTTTTGGTTTATTCATTCTTAAAAACGTTACAAAAGGAATATTGTTTTCTAAAATGCCACAGTTTGTGCAGTGCCTCTGTGTCCAAATAAAACTTTTGCGCCTCTCTTTTTGAGCTCAATCTTCAGTTCGGCAACCTTTCTCTGGCCGTAATCTATAATAAACTCAATAACACTTCCAAATTCATATAATTTCACTAAAAAAATATACGTTCGGTAAAATTCTGTGCTATCTGACAGCTGTTTGGACCTGACGCATACGAAACGACGTCTGGTGGAAAAAATATCGAAATCCCTCATGCCCTTGTTGTTTTTTACCGAGCGGTGTGGTGAGAGATTAAGAATACAGAGTGTCAGCACCAATCTTCATCGCGTGGGTATCGTACGAGCCGTCTTAGGGAACAAACTAAACGGAACCGCGATAACAACAACGGCATACCTACACAGGGGCAGAGCCGGGCAGAGATAATATAAAGAGATTCTGTTGGTAAGCTGCTACCGATGTATATATTATAAACCATAGACTTTCTCACTCTTAGGGTATAAGAAACTACAGTTTTTTTTTAATTTGAATATGACCAAATCAAAAGTGCACCTTCTCAAACAAAAAAAAAAGGATTTCCCAAACTGGTTAAATCAAAAACAAAAAGAAACAAACAAATTGAGATCCCACCTTTTTGAAATCGGTTAAAATACTACTTATATGGAGTTGTTTTTATTTGTTTAAAACGGATAAACTAAGATCGTTACTTTTTCTGCCACCAGACGGCGCTTCGTACGCGTCAGGTCCAAACAGCTGTCAGATAGCACAGATTCTTACCGAACGTATAATTTTTTAGTGAAATTCTATGTATTGAAGTGAAGTGGCTTTTGCAAACGAGGCCATTTTTCGTTTGAGTAAATTTATCTCTGCGAATGGCTACAAGCCACTTTTTAATCGGCTTTTATCTTCTACAGGGAACTTATGCCCTCCTGTTTTATTCGCACAGATAGGCACTGCACAACACTGTGGCATTTTAGAAAACAATATTCCTTTTGTAACGTTTTTAAGAATAAATAAACCAAAAAAAATATTGAAAAATACAAATCGTGTATGTGTTTTGACAGGTGGTTGGACCTGACGCTACAGTGCTGCCATCTCACGTAGAACATTTCAGAAAACCCTCCTTAGCGTGGTCGGACATACACTTGGTCGTTTTATTTTACTAGTTTATATTATCATCAACAGCCTTTAACAGTCCACTGCTGGACATAGGCCTCTCCTTAGAAAGGAGGTATATTATATTCTTTTTCAATTAAATTAATAAACATTTTTTCGCCTACCTTTAATGGAGTTTTATTTTCACAAGTAATTAAATAATTTGCGGGGAAATCTGACTTTCAGGGTTCCCAATTGTTTTATTTCTTGAAGTTTTAAAATAAATATTAAACCACACACTATTTGAGATGTATTTAACACTAATTCAAGAAAAAAACTCGTGAATGGTATATTTATACTTTGAGATAATACTCTCCGGCTCTGTATCTTTTTATAAACAGATGAGAATAATAATCCTGCGTTACGCTTATCAGAAATCGATTTGAAGTATTTTGTTTTTAATCGAGTTCACAAGGAGGGGTTAGATAAACACTGTTCAGAGGAGGTAGGCGAGATGACTGGCTCATGGCTAAGTGGAACACATTGCAAAGTTAAGGACTCCAAGCCAGGTCAGCCTATGGGTGACCAGTCTTAACACACTGAGACGCTTTCGTGCCTCGGAGAACACGTCAACCGTCAGTTCCGGTTGCTATGCAAACATCTGTGGCAATCGTAACGGTTAGTTAAAGCCTTATAAAACTCCGACGAGTCCGTGTGGTGACGGATTAAGAATACAAATTGTCACCACCCCAATTCATCCCGTGGGTGTCGTAAGAGCCGACTAAGGGAGCAAACTAAGAAGGACAACAGCACTGCAAAGAGAAGGAAAACTTGAAACAATCCCTATACCAACCCGTCTGGCCAGCGTGGTATAGTAGGCCAAACCTCCTTTCTAAGGAGAGGCCTATGTCCAGCAGTGGACTAGTATAGGCTGTTGATGATGATGATGATGAAAACTCTGACAACAGTCTTTCTGCAGAGCTTTGAAAACGCCTAGTACTTGGGTTGTGAAGGTCTGATTGCAGTCGCTCCACGTAAAAAAACCGAAATTCAGCCGACCCCAAAACAGACAGTCAGACAAATAATATTTAAACTGGTTTTTAGGCATAGGTATCGTGCAAATAACTCGTGTGAGCATGAAAAAACCCAATAATTTTGACATTACAAACATACACTTCAATTTTATTTATTTGTATAGATTAATTACTTTGTGTATTATCAAAGTACACCACACACTACCTAAAATCAGATTCGACAATATCCGTGTAAAGGATGCTTGTAAGAGATCGCCGTGAGCGATAAGACCGCCTATTATTATACCAGAATGTAGGTGTACTTGTCTGTACAATATATACTGTGGAAGTGTACAAGAAATAAAATAAATAAAAATAAAAATAGCCTTTATTTACTCTGACCTTGCACAATTTGTATTACAATAAAATAAAAACAAAACTATACTAACTTTACTTAACTATATTATAATATCTTTACTTATTTCTATTTTCTGTATGTATAAACTTAACTTTTGATATCAGTTACCAGGTCAGGTTGTCTTGCGACATAGGCCTCCTCAAGTTCCCTCCACATTTGCCTATCCATTGCTGCCCTTCTTCGACCTTTGGGCAGATCATCTTCCCATCTTTTTTTCTGCCTTCCTCTACGTCTTTTGCTGTCCCGCGGGTACCATTCTGTTACTTCTTTGGTCCACTTTCCTATTGTTGATCAATAGGTGAACAACAGACATGTATAAATCTATATCTATAAAAAACCTGAAAGACTGATACACTGACTGATGGATCAACGCACGGCTGTAACCGCTGGGTCTAGAAGCATCAAATTTTACACAAATGTTCCTTAGATGACGTAGGTGTACAATAAGAAAGGATTTTTTTAAATTCCACCCCTAACGATGCAGAATTTGGGTTGGAAATTTATAAGAAACTTTGTTATTTTCTGTAGTAGCATTATCAAACTCACAGTAAATACACTTTGTATATTTGTATGGGAAACTTTTATCGGTTCCAAACTCTTAGTAAATCTACATTCCATATTATAAATAACCATAATTTAATAATAAACTTAGAAAAGACAAAAATTATGGATTTTTATTAAAGAATTCCTTCTCTTTGCAGTGCTGTTGTCCTGCGTAGTTTGCTCCCTTAGTCGGCTCTTACGACATCCACGGGATGAATAGGGGTAGTGACATTCCGTATTCTTAATCCGTCACCACACTTATAAATAGATAGATTATAGTCTTAATTAATTGACAAAATTAACGTTTATGCGAGGGAAGCCGTGGTCAAATGCCAACTAGTAAATAATATAAATTACAAAGAATTGAACTTCTGTTCAAGAAATAGTTAAAATAAACTGTTAAAGTACTTACTTAACTAAACATTGATATGTTTATCACAATAATCTACTTGTCAAACGTATGCGCACGAGTGGAGGTGACATAACAACTAAATATAACGAAATCTAAGATCATTGACGTGTATTCATCAAAGTCACGATCAAATGATCATTTTGATGGCCTTGGATGAACGCGCTAATGACTGGGCGTCTCAAGTACAAATTACGTAAATTTTCCTGAAGCTGGGTATAATTGATTAATGCTCTGTAAGTATATACGTTAAAACTTTATATTAAAAATCTTCTTATTGACTGTTTTATTGGTGTAATGGTAAGTTAACCTGCCTGCGTGTGGTGACGGACTAAGAATACAGAGTGTCACCACCGACTAAGCCGACTTAGGAAACAGATTATGCAGAACAACAGCACTGCAAAGAGAAAGAAAATTTGACACAAAACTGATACCAACCCGTCTAGCCAGGGTGGTATGGTAGGCCAAAACCTCCTTTCTAAGGAGAGGCCTATGTCCAGCGGTGGACTATTAAAGGCTGTTGATGTGATGTGATGATGTGAACCTACCTGGGAAGTTAAAGGTCGTTGGTTCAAACCCAGGACAAAATAATTGTGTGATGAGCATGAACATTTGTTCTGTGTCTGGGTGTACTTTATCTATAATATGTATTTATTTAGAAATCTATAAGTATGTTTATCAGCAGTCTGGTTACCAGTACAGGCTCTGCTTAGTTTGGGATCATACGACCGTGTGGGATGTGTAAGGTTATTCTTCGAGCGTAAGGGACATGGTTATAAAATTCTCTTTTGCAAGTTGGGAAAAGACTTTTCCTAATTTCGTTACCCGACTGCGTCAGAAGGAAGAAAGAAGGAAGTATATATGTTTACTTCTTTGGCACGCTCTGAAGCCTACACGGATAGATTTTGGCTTGGGAGATGTCGACTGGTTATATGAAAATTATACAATTAAAAATCACCGGTTTGAACATTTTGAACCAGCTTTAAAAAGGAGGAGGTTATCAATTCGGATGTTTATTTTATTTCTTTATGTATTGACAAAAATGTTCTAATAAAAATATTTCTTAATAAAAGGTGATTTGACTTCAAGCAAACAATACTGACAAAGAGAATATAAGCAATCGCGGTTGATTTGCTGTCATTTTTTGACGAGTGCCGTTGTCTGTCTCCTCAACTCATCATCAGATCTATCTAAAATTAAAATGGGACTATTTCGGAATAACCTCCTTTCAAACAAAACAAGAATTTTAAAAATCCGTCTATAAATAATAATAATAATAATAATAATAATTATCACGATTTATCATTATCAGGATTTATCTCACGAGATTGTCGATATGTGGAATGTTGATTCAGTGATCATTGTTCCGATAGTCGTATCTGCTCATGGATTGATAGCCAAGAGCCTCGACCAACACCTTAAGAGGCTCACGTTGGATGGCTGGATCAAGGGTCTGATGCAGAAGGCAGTCCTCCTTGACACGGCTCGTATAGTGAGGAGGTTCCTATCTTTGGAGTCCTAACCACCGGTGTCTTGGTCCCTGTACCCGATGTCGGTGGTCTACTATTTTTTATATTTTTAAATGTATTATTTTTTTTTATAAAGTGTATATTTAAAAATGTAAATAATATGTATATAAAGTAAATAAAGAGAATAATAATAATAATATTTTACCACATTCACACAACGCCATCTAGTCCCAAACTAAGCAGAGCTTGTACTATGGGTACTAGACAACTGATATAAATACATATATACTTTTTTTTTTGTAAATACATACTTATTATACATAGAAACACCCAGACCAAATCAAACATTAAATGTTCATGCACACAAATGTTTGACTTGAGCGGGAATCGAACCCGCGACCTTTGGAATAGCAGTCCGTTACACAAACCACTACGCCATTCGGTCGTCAAATAATAAATGACGGAGTTATGCCCGAACATACATAAAAAAATTAAACATCTGAATAGATAACCTCCTCCTTTTTGAAGTCGGTTAAAAATACTTCAAATTGATTATTGATAAGTGTAACAGTGGCGTTTTTTCTCATAACTCCATTTATAGCAAGATAAGAATTGGGTTTTTCATGATATCTTGATTATCTCAAAGTATAAATAAAAAATCGTAAGTTACTTCTTGAATTAGTGTAAAATATTGTCTCAGAGTGCGTGGTTTAATATTTATTATAAAATGATTAAATGTAATTAGTGGCAACCCTGGAGTTTAAATTCTACCGTATTAACAGCACAATAAAACTTGATTAAAGGTAGGCTAGAAATGTTTATACAAACATGATAATAAACACTAAGTTTGCTTCGATTCCTATCCGGGACCATCAATTGTGTGGTGAGCACGACCATTTGTTCTGTGTCTTACTGTAATTTATCTATAACTAGCTGACCCGCGCAACTTCGTCTGCGTCTCTCAATAGTAATAAATTTTCTACGTTTTTGAAACATTCTACATTGGTGCTCCGCTCCTATTGGTCTTAGCGTGATGATATATAGCCTATAGCCTTCCTCGATAAATGGGCTATCTAACACTGAAAGAATTTTTCAAATCGGACCAGTAGTTCCTGAGATTAGCGCGTTCAAAAAAACAAACAAACAAACTCTTCAGCTTTATAATATTAGTACAGATATGTTTTTTTATGTTGGAGGGGCAGACGAGCAGACGGGTCACCTCATCGAAATTGACTATCGACACCCATGAACGTCTGCAACTCAGGAGTCACAAAGGCGTTGCCGCTTTTAGGAAGGAGTACGCACTTTTCTTGAAGGTTTGAAGGTCGTATCAGTCCGGAAATACCGCAGACGATAACACGTTCTACAGATGTATTTAGTAATATATAAGTGTGTTTATCAGCAGTCTGGTCACCATAGTACACGCTACCTAGTTCAGGATCAAGCAGTTGCATGTGGGAGTTATAAACTCCTTATAACTTAATTATTAACTTTTGAAAGAGTTTTTTCCTCCCTTCCTCCAAAACTTATCCCAAACTAAGTTGGGACTGCTTTAAGTCTATTTACGGCATACTGAAAGTTTCTGGATTCTGATAAATAAGACTAGACTAAATTATTTTTCAAAGTATGTTTCCTATATAATAATTCATTTTTGCATTCGCTGAAACCACTGTACAAAGCAGTTGGAGCAGTCTTCCTTAGGGACCTTTTCAATGGCTTCATGGAATGCATTCACCGCCGATTGAGGGCTCGTAAAACGTCTGCCTCTAAGTTTGTCTTAAATTTATATAAGGTCGGGGCTGTAAGCGGGATGTCTCATCAATTCCGCATTAGAATAGGCTTCTGTTACCCAAGTGGAATGTGAGGATGCGTTATCATGATGAAGGAGGACATTGCTTCGCTTTTCGGGATATTTTTCTAAGTATGTAAATGTGAGTATAGTGTAGGCTTGTAATGTTAATTCATATTTTATTATCTTTCTGGTGGTTTTGAGTGTTGCCACGGACTGCCCAAATGTCCTGCTGGCGGTAGTGTCATGCTTCGGGTCGTTGATGTTGACCAATATCGGTTAGGCTACACAATGGCTGGAGCCTGTATGCCGTCTGTATGGACAGGCTGACTCAAAACTATGGTCCTTTCCTCAAAAGGCCTACCCAGACCCTATACTGTACTCGCACAGTTTTATTTAACTTTGTTTACGGACTTAAAAAAAAGACACCTCTGTGGTTTGTTTCGGCGTTTCTTCCCAGAGTGAGTCTTAGGAAATGCCGGCTCCTTCTAGCTATAAAGTCCGACTTGTAAAAATATCTGAAAAGATTTACTTACAGAAATAAATATCATTTATCTGTACAAATAAATAAAATTGGAGTGTCTGTTTGTAATATTAAAATAACGGCTTTTTACTAAATGCATATGTATGTTTACACGGTACATACGCCAAAATAACTTTTTTTACAATTTTTGTCTGTCTGTCTGTTTGTTCCGGGTAATCTCTGAAACGGCTGGACCGATTTCGACGGGACTTTCACTGGCAGATAGCTGATGACATAAGGAGTAACTTAGGCTACTTTTTTTAGACTAGCTTCGCCCCGCGGCGTTGCCCGCGGTTATAACAACAAACGCGGGTAACCCCGCGGGTCTCAGCTAGTCATTTATAAAACTCTAGGCAAACAAGTATTGACGTACCAATCTGCAGTCACAAGGCCAAGTATTTTTTTTGTCAGTTTCAATGAGTTCTGTCAATATTAGAGTCTGGAAGTCTTTAGGCCGACCTTCACGTACCTCGTCATTAAGTTGATGACGCCCACGTCTAAATTGACCAAACCACGAATACACAGAGCTGCGACATGTTGCTTCATTACCAAATGCTAATTGAATTCTCTGGCAAATTTGTTGTTAACTTAAGCCACAACGAAAATCATAAATAATCATTTTTAACGAAAATGTTCACAACTTAAATTCATTTTGATAGCGACACACTTTTCGAAAGGAAGTCACAATGAAAAAACAAATTACAGTCTCGCTAAATTAAAAAGTAACATGTTCCCGAAGACTTCTCCTTTAATTGTTTTTTCATTCGTTGCCAAAGACTTTCAGTATGCTCCACGTACTGAAATTAATTTTTTTTACTCAGAACGACTGCATCAGTAAAAAAAATAGCCTAAGAAACCGTGACGTAGTCTTGGCATGACGCCTACCCCAGCGCCACTCTACTCAACCATATTGCAGGGAATTAAAAGACTCAGCGTGCAATGCCGGTATCGAATAATATTATTTCTTTATTTCAGACAACAGCAAAGAAGAATAATGAAGAAGATTTTATTGCTGTGTTTGGCAATTAATTATCTAGAATGTGCTCCTAACCACGGTTCTGTGGTGGAGACACCGAATGGACCAGTGAGGGGGGTACAAAATGAAAAGGGAGATTTCACTATGTATCTTGGAGTGCCGTACGGTGTGGTGGACGAAGATAACCCTTTTGGGGTGAGTAAAACATTCTGTACTATCCTGTAGGTATTAATATCTATGTATACCACATTATCATCATCAGCTTATCCCCGTCCACTGCTCTTGGCCTCCCCCGAAGAGCATCAACTATCCCGATCTTGGGTAGTCCGCATCCATCTATTGCTAGCCACTTTCTTTGGCACGATGGACTGACGACTTAACAGGAAAAGTATTCCACAATTCTATGTACATTGAACTTTTTTACCCTATGAATAAGTATTTAATTCTTATTACCACCTGCCAAAAACGTCTCCATCACCCAAAGGTGTTCAGAAAATGCCTAGTGTATCATGTCCATTAGCCGAAAATAAAAAATAAATAATAACTCATTTTCATTTCATTTTCCAGGACGCAAAACCACCTCCTAAGTTCACCTCAGTCTACGAAGCGGTGTCCGACCCCACAATTTGCCCACAATACAGGGGAGGCCCCATTGGTGACATTGACTGTCTAAAGCTGAACGTCTACGCACCAAATAATATCAAACCTAAAGACCAACTTCCTGTCATGTTCTTCATTCCTGGTGGCGCCTTCATCGGAAACAGTGGCAACAGGGACATGTTGGGACCTGAATTCTTGATGAAACATGACATAATCCTTGTAACCATCAACTACAGAGCTGGAATCTATGGTTTCCTGTGTCTAGATATACCTGGTTACAATAATCAAGGATTAAAAGATCAGGTATTGGCTCTAAAATGGATAAAAGAAAACATAGAAAGTTTTGGTGGAGATCCTAATAAAGTTACCGTGTTCGGACAGTCTGCAGGTGCTATGAGTATAGATATGTTGTTATTGGCAAAAGAAAATTTATTCCAAAGGGCTATAATACAAAGTGGCGTAGCACTAACACCTTGGATTTTTGCTAAAAACACTAATTTAGCACCTGTAATGGTAGCTAATGAATTAGGCTTTAAAGGTGATGATGTTATAGGGGCGCTAGATTATTTGAAAGGTTTTAATGCCGCAGATGTTATAAATGTAACTCATTCTTTGAAAATTGATGAAAGTGAAACAACTCATCCTTTAACAAGACCGTGCGTTGAGAGTGAAAGTGATGGCGCAATTTTAACAGATTATCCAGTAAATTTAAAACCTAAGGTCAAAGATTTAGATATCATGATTGGTCATACGTTTAGAGAAGCATCATTCAGATATCCAGTTTCTGATGAATCGTACTACGAAAATTATGTGTTTGACATCGAACTTGAGCAAGATTTCAATGAAATTTTAGACGAAAAACATGTCAGAAATTTCTACATCAAAGATGAGAAAACAAGTTTAAACGTTCGTCCACAAATTTTAGATTTCGCATCTGATTTCGCCTTTGCTCACCCTACAGCAAGAACAGTTGATAGATACTTAGAGGCAGGGGTCAGAAATGTATATAGGTATTTATTTACGTACCAAGGTGATAGAAATGGTATGTCCAAGAATACGACCGATGGAACCAATCACGGTGATGATATGGGTTATTTGTGGAATGAGAACAATTTACCAGAGGAACCGAATGCAGCTGATCAGAAAATGATAGATATTATGACTAAATTGTACACGGATTTCGCTAAATATGGGTAAGTATTAGTACTAAACTCACTACAATTTCTTTTTGTAGTTGTGATTTCCTTGATTTATATAAAAAAAAACTCTAAATACAGCAATTGGCGTGTAAATAATAAAACTAATATCATTTTTATTTACCAGAAGTTACAATAAAAAATGGACTGAAATGCATACTTTTCTAAGTAGGCTGTTCGGCCGTTCTATAATACCGATTAACTACTTTTATGTGGTCTTTTCTTTTACTTGCCTGTAAGCTCTTGGAGTGATTTTGTGAAAAGAAGTTGAAATGTGTGAAAGAAGAAAAATACACACATACCATAGACTAGTCATCACCTAACTGACACCCATCTCAAGTTTTACTCAAAAGTGGTTTTCTCCTGTACTTTTTCCTTAGGCTTCCAAAGCTTTTTGTCTCTACACCAACGGTTCTAATTGACTTACGTGGGTGGTCGCGTCTAAGACCCCTCGCTGTAACATGTTTTGAGTTTCGCTGACTTTTGAATGTAGTTGAGTTCGAGAGACGCCCGGTTTGGACATCCAGTTAAAACTAAATGATGCAGAGTCGTACCGTTCCTTCCCATGTTATTATTAAGTTTTATGATCTCCTTTTTAATTTCTTGACTTTTTGTTTTCATATTTCTTTCAGAAACCCAACTCCTTCAGGCCCAACTGACTTAATACCTGTAAAGTGGGAGCCAACAGTTGGTGAGCAGAGGCCGTATTTACTCATAGATGAACCTCTTTCTCTGGAGCACAGACTCTTCAATGAAAGAATGGTGTTCTGGGATATGTATTATAAATTACACGCTGATAAAGTTAAAGGACGGGGCACGTGATAGGATTATTATCACCATCATCATTATCAGTCTCTGCGTAAAAGGGAGGTTTTGACTTACAATACTAAAACTAAAGTAAAGTGAATTTTACTTCTTTATAAGAATGTTATTACTGATGGATAATTAAACTAATTATTCTTGAGGTGGATGTTTTATTTCTTTTATGATAAAGGGGCAAACGAACAAACGGGAAAGTGACTATCGCCACCGACGCTGACGTCACCTCCTTGCGGTTGAACTCTGTGGTGAGCGGAGGGGAATACCCGTTCCGTAAAACCGGGGCTGTAGTCACTATCGTTGCCGTGGGTGAGCCATGCTTATACACAAATGGGTCTTCTCGACAGGAGAGAGATGTCATCGTGTGAGTTACGTTACTAAAGACCCAAGCTTCAACACCCCTCCACTACACATTACTGGAGGCTTAAGATCCCCCACCCCTTCCTCTCTAATTCTAGGGGCTGGGGTCACAGTAAGCATATCAATACACTTTTGTCTATTTTTGTTGAGTGTCCTGAGTCAACACGATAAAAAGATATAGGCAATTTTCATTTTCGCGAAAACTTGTGAGAACCATAATTTACCCTATTTAGAAAAAAAAAATCAGAATTTTCTCTTTACTTGTGTTGCTTTTAATAAAAACTGACAATTCTAGGTCAACCGGAAGTACCCTATAGGTTTTGGGTCGAAAACCTACATGGTAGTTCACGAAATTTGGCACAAAAAAACGTCTTACAGCACAAATAAAGGAATATTTCCAAAAAATTAAAAAAATTGAAAATTAAGATAAATTTTGGTACTTACAAAAAATTTTGGTACTGCGAAAATCTAGGTAGGTACGGAACCCTCGGCGCACGAGTTCGACTCGTACCAGACAGGTTTTTATTATTTTTTCGTTTTCTATAAAAGTTATAAACAATTATTCACCTACCTTTAATGTACTTTTATAACCACAAATTACAATTAGATAATTTCCAGTTGAATTAAAATCTTCAGGGTTCCCAATGGTTTATGTTCTTGATGTTTTAAAATAAATATTAAACCACACACTATTTGAGATGTATTTAACACTAATTCAAGAATCAAACTCGTGAATGGTTTATTTATACTTTGGGATAATACTCTCCGGCTCTGTATCTTTTTATAAACAGACTAGCTGAGACCCGCAGTGTTACCCGCGTTTGTTGTCATAACCGCGGGCAACGACGCAGGGCGAAGCTAGTCTAAAAAAGTAGCCTAAGTTACTCCTTATGTCGTCAGCTATCTACCAGTGAAAGTCCTGTCGAAATCGGTCCAGCCGTTCCAGAGATTACCCGGTACAAACAGACAGACAGAGAAACAAAAATTGTAAAAAATGATATTTTGTCATATGTACCGTGTAAACATACTAAGCATTTAGTAAAAAGCGGTTATTTTAATATTACAAACAGACACTCCAATTTTATTTATTTGTATAGATATAGAAGATGAGAGCAATAATCCTGCGTTATGCTTATCAGAAACCGATTTGAAGTATTTTGTTTTTAATCGAGTTCACAAGGAGGGGTTAGATAAACACTGTTCAGAGGAGGTAGGCGAAATGACTGGCTCATGGCTAAGTGGTTAACACATTGCAAAGTTAAGCACACTAAGTCAGCCTATGGGTGACCATTCTTAACACATTGAGACCCTTACGTAGCTCAAAAACAACGATAAGCAGTCGCTACCGGTTGCCATATGAACATCTGTGGCGTTACGGGTAGTTAAAGCCCTTTTTTTTGTGGACGGGGTGGAAAATTCCTTCGGATCTCCGGCTCCTTGGGGATGTAGGAGCTACCACCCCGATGGTCGGACTCAAGCACCCTACTCCGAGGAGGATCCGGATCATGTTATTTCAGGTCTCCAGTCGACGCCGCGCCCAGTAAGGTCCAATCCCGGGAAAGCTGCGGGCTTCCCCCGCCTATGGGCCCATTTGTTGTAATATGTTGCGGCCAGGACCAGGCCGCCATCCTATCGCCTAACTCAGCAGTTAATCTGCCGCCAGAGGTCCCGTACCTCTGGCAGCCTGCGGCCCCGTCAACGGCTGGTATCGCCGCCGACATCCTCTATAAACGCTAAACGGGATCGGCCCTCTCCAGTTCTGTTCTGTTCCAGTCTCTTTCTGGATCATTACAGCTTCACAGACCATTGCGCCCCAGCCCTCCTCACCCGCCAGCATGGCAGCAATAATTGCTGGCGGGGACAGGTACTTGGAGCCCTATCCAACAACAGTCTTTCTGCAGAACTTCGATATCGCCTATCGGATCGGATTTCAGCCATATCGTACTCTAAGTCTACTTAAAGCCGGCCCAAAACAGATAGACTGACAAAAAATATTTTAAGTGGTTTTTAGGCATCGGCAAATAACCCGTGTGAGCATGAAAATCCCAATTATTTTGACCTTACAGACACAATTTTAATACTTAATTGTTGATTACTTAGTGTATTAACGTATTATTGTAAAAGTACACCACACACAACCCAAAATCAGATTTGACAATATCCGTGTAAAGGGTGCTTGTAAGCACTAAACTAGATCTAGATCCCTAAAGGGTGCAAAATGGGGGTTAGAAATTTATAAGAAACTGTTATTTTCTGTAGTAGCGTTTTCAAACAAACAAAAAAAAATTGCTAAATCTGTCTAAATTTGACGGAGTTATGCCCGAACATACATAAAAAAAATTTATAAACATCCGAATTGATAGCCTTGTCCTTTTTGAAATCGGTTAAAAATACTTCAAATTGATTATTGATAAGTGTAACAGAGGATTATTATTTCTCTCGTAGCTCCATTTATAGTAAGATAAAAATTGGGTATTTGTGCTATCTTGATTATCTCAAAGTATAAATAAAAAAATCGAGAGTTTATTTTCTTGAATTAGTGTAAAATATTGTCTCAAATAGTGCGTAGTTTAATGTTTATTGTAAAAGGATTAAATATAATTAGTGGCAACCCTGGAGTTAAAAATTACCGTATTAATAACACAATTAAACTTGATTAAAGGTAGGAGAAAAATATATTTATAAATTTTGTTTAAAAACTTGATAATATTCACTTAATTTTTGTTCGATTACAATTTTAGACGAACCATTATGTGATGGGTACGAATTCGTTCTGTTTGTAAGTGTCATTTATACACTTATTTATATATATATACATTAAATATTTATATATATATATATATATATATATCAAAATATATATATATATATATATATAAATATATATATATATATATTTATATATATATATATATATTTAGTAATATATAAGTACATATGTTTATGAGCAGTTTGAGTCCCAAGTGTAAGGTTATGTCACTGCTACTCGATCGTCACGGTGACCGCCGTTGGCGCTGCGACTGGCCCGCACTGAAGGACGAATGCGAGTTTATTTCACTTCATGGTGACCGCTTTCGGCGCTACGACTGGCCCGCACTGAAATCTCCACCAATCGCAGCGCTAAACGCGCTCACCGCCGAGAGCCAGTCGATGAGAAATAAACTTGCTCTCAGCCCCCTGAAATCTTCAACAATCGCAACTCCACCGACCCTGCTTGCTGTCGAGAGTTAGCTGAGGTTAAATAAACTTCCACCAGGCCCCATTTTTTTTGTTTTTGACGGTGTGAAAAATCCCTTCGGATCTCTTGCTCCTCGGGGCTAGGAGCTGTGTAAGTATGTGGTTGATTCCACTAAAAACCACCCCGAAGGCCGACCCCTGGTTACCGTAGTACAGGCTCTGCCTAGTTTAGGATCCAGCAGTTGTGTAAGAGTTGTTACAGTTACTTAATTATTAACTTTTGAAAGAGTATCACTTCCTTCCTTCTTCTCCAACTCAAACTAGGTTGGGGTCGGCTTTGAGTCTACTAGGGTATGGCTGAACTTCGATTTTCTACGCGGCACGACTGCCATCAGACAAAAAAATAGTCTAGGCAACTGTGACGTAGCCTTGGAATGACGCACACCCCAGCGCCTCTCTACTCAACCATATTGTAAGGAATAAAGAGACTCAGCGCGCAATGCCGTCATCGAATAATATTATTTGTTTATTTCAGACAACAGCAAAGAAGAATAATGAAGAAGATTTTATTGCTGTGTTTGGCAATTAATTATCTAGAATGTTCTCCTAACCACGGTTCTGTAGTGGAGACACCGAATGGACCAGTGAGAGGGGTACAAAATGAAAAGGGAGATTTCACTATGTATCTTGGAGTGCCGTACGGTGTGGTGGACGAAGATAATCCTTTTGGGGTGAGTAAAATATTCTGTTATTTCCTTCAGGTAATTTAACTAGCTGGTACCCAAAACTTCGTTCGCTTGGCATTTGAAAAGAGCCGCCGAAGTATGGTGCGTGACTGCAGTCCATGATTCCTCGGGTTCGATGCAAAATTTTATAGGATTTTTCTGAGAGCAAAATTAGCCAAACTTACACTTTATATAGATAGCTACCTGGTGTTAAAATATAATCAGAATCTATCTAGTATTTTTAAGATTACCCGGAACAAACAGACGATAGGACAAAAAATATTTAAACTAGTGGGGTACAGCAGGGAGGCAGGCCGCCGCGGGTTTTATTGGGTAAACCGGTTCTCCGGGAGTCCCATACACGCCCTCCCTTCCCTTATGGTGCGAAAAGCATTCCCCGCGTTAAAAAAAAAGGTATCGTGCAAATAACCGTGTGAGCATGAAAAAAAAACTCTTATTTTGATATTACAAGCAGACACCTCAATTTTATATATTTGTATAGATATCTATTTATACCACATCATCACCATCAGGCTATCGCCGTCCACTGCTAAACGTAGGCCTCCCCCAAGGAGCACTAACTAACCCGGTTTTTGGAAGTCCGCAGCCATCTACTGCAAGATGGACCAACAACTTATAGAAAAGTATTCCTCAATTTTATAAATATTTGTATGTAAATGTAACAGTGCAGTTTAAGTACTAAATGAATTATCAAATTAATAAATAAATAATCTTAATTATCACCTGCCTAGAACTTCTCCATCACCCAAAGGTGTTCAGAAAATGCCTACTGCATCATGTCAATTAGCCGCAAATGCAAAATAAATAATAACTCATTTTCATAGCAGTCACAAAAGCCTTTATTTAATTTTCCAGGACGCAAAACCACCTCCCAAGTTCACCTCAGTCTTCGAAGCGGTGTCCGACTCCACACTTTGCCCACAATACAGTGGACGCCCCGTTGGTGAGATTAACTGTCTAAAGCTGAACGTCTACGCACCAAATAATATCAAACCTAAAGAAAAACTTCCCGTCATGTTCTACATTCCTGGTGGCGGCTTCATCGGAAACAATGGCAACAGGGAGATGTTGGGACCTGAATTATTGATGAAACATGACATAATCCTTGTAACCATCAACTACAGAGCTGGAATCTATGGTTTCCTGTGTCTAGATATACCTGGTTACAATAATCAAGGATTAAAAGATCAGGTATTGGCTCTGAAATGGATCAAAGATAACATAGAAAGTTTTGGTGGAGATTCCAATAGAGTTACCGTGTTTGGACAGTCTGCAGGTGCTATGAGTATAGATATACTGTTTCTTGTAAAAGAACCTTTATTCCAAAGGGCTATAATACAAAGTGGGGTAGCACTCACACCTTGGGTTATCGCAAAAATGAATAATTCAGTACCCATTAATGTAGCTAAAGAATTGGGTTTTAAAGGTGATGATGTAAAAGCAGCTTTGGATTATTTAAAAACTTTTAAAGCTACAGATGTACTTGAAGCAACAAATTCTTTGAAAATTTATGATACTAATAACCATCCTTTAACAAAACCGTGTGTTGAAAAAGAAAGTGAGGTCGCTATTTTGACAGATTATCCAGTAAACTTAAAGCCCAAAGTTAAAGATTTAGATATCATGATCGGTCACACGCTGAGAGAGGCATCATTCAGATATCCAGTTTCTGATGAATCGTACTACGATAATTATGTGTTTGACATCGAACTTGAGCAAGATTTCAATGAAACTTTAGACGAAAAACATGTCAGAAATTTGTACATCAAAGATGAGAAAACAAGTTTAAACGTTCGTCCACAAATTTTAGATTTCGCATCTGATTTCGCCTTTGCTCACCCTACAGAAAGAACAGTTGACAGATACCTAGAGGCAGGGGTCAAAAATGTATATAAGTATTTATTTACGTACCAAGGTGAAAGAAATATTATGACCAAGATGATGAATACAACCGATGGATCGCTCCACGGTGATGATATGGGTTATTTATGGAATGCGGACATTTTACCAGAGGAACCGAATGCAGCTGATCAGAAAATGATAGATATTATGACTAAATTGTACACGGATTTCGCTAAATATGGGTAAGTATTAGTACTTAACTCACTGGGTGACTTCCTTGTTTTTAAAAAAATGCGTAAAATCTTTTTTTTTACTTGCCTATGAACTCTTGGATTGATTTTGTGAAAAGAGATTGAAATGTGTAATTTGAAGTCGCGTTTCCTTAGGTAAAAGGAGAAAAATGGATACATACACGTAGATAAGTCATCACCTGTCAACCATCTCAAGTAATACTCAAATGAGTTATCTCCTGTACATGTCTTACGTTTCCACAGCTTTTTGTCTCTACATCTGCGGTTCTAATTGACTTATTGGTTGGTCGTGTCTAAGAAACCTCGCTATAACGAGCTCTTTAATGTTAAAGTTTATAAAGTTTCGCTGGCTTTTGAATTTAGTTGAGTTCGGGAGACGCCCGATTTGGACATCCAGTTAAAACTGAATGATATGGAGTTACACGGTTCCTTCCCATATTATGTTTTCATTTTAGGAGTCTCTTTTCAATTTCTTGACGTTTTCATTTTCATATTTATTTCAGAAACCCAACTCCTTCAGGCCCAACTGACTTAATACCTGTAAAGTGGGAGCCAGCAGTTGGTGAGCAGAGGCCGTATTTGCTCATAGATGAACCTCTTTCTCTGGAGCACATACTCTTCAATGAAAGAATGGTGTTCTGGGATGTGTATTATAAATTACACGCTGATAAAGTTAAAGGACGGGGCACGTTATAGGATTTTTATCATTATCATCAATAGCCTTTAGTAGTCTACTGGCTGGGTATAAGCCGTAAAAAGGTGGTTTTGGCCTGTAATACTAAAACTAAAATTAAGTGAATTTTACATCTTTATAAGAATGTCGTTACTGATGAACAATTAAACTAATTATAGAGACTTGAGATGGTTTTTTTTATGTGACCGACGCTGACATCACCTCTGTGCGGTTAGCCTCTGTGGTGACCGGAGGGGAATACCTGTTCCGTCCAACCGCGGTTGTAGTCAGTTGAGTACTGTTTGAGCTCTTTACAAATAAACCCTATCGTTACCGTGGGTGAGCCATGCTTATACACCAATGGGTCTTCTCGACAGGAGTGTGATACCCTTGTGTCTCTTTTAGTTGGATGTGTCCATGAACGGCAGTATTTACATACCATCACGTGACCTGCCTGCTCGATTGCTATATATTATTATTATGTCTATAAATATCCACCGTCAACAACAGCCTATAGCAGTCCACTGCTGGACATAGGCCTCTCCTTAGAAAGGAGGTTTTGGCCTACTCTACCACGCTGGCCAGACGGGTTGGTATAGTGTTTGTATCAAGTTTTCCTTCTCTTTGCAGTGCTGTTGTCCAGCGTAGTTCGCTTTCTTAGTCGGCTCTTACGACACCCACGGGATGAGTAGTGGTGGTGACACTCCGTATTCTTAATCCGTCACTGCACGTAATATCTATGTTGATCAAAAAACTTTGTTCTAGGCAAGAAAACACAAAAAGGTATATCTGTACATTTTATTTATTATTAAATAACATGCATAACTTAATTAAATAAAACTATTAAATAATAAATACATTAATAACAAAGTTCATTATTATTGTACTGTTTTCGACTATTGTTCTATGACGTATATCTACCCAGTCCTATAAGATGATGGCGTGAAGATATGAGCGCTTTTGTATTTTACAACAGTTAGTTTTTGTATTTAAAAGTCTTGCAGAATTTTGACATTAACAAAAAACTATTTAAGAAATAGATTATTTCTTTATGTCTTCCTAATTCTGAATTCTAAAAAGACAGAAACGAACAAAGAGGGCTTAAGCATAATTTAGCGTTTTAGTACATACTTAAGCAAACGGATTTGATGTGTAATCGCATAAAATAGAAGATAAAATATAATTGCAATACAAAAATAGCGAATTCAATGAATTTTTAATTACAATTTGTACCAGAGCAATAAAAAAACGCTTCGATCTCAACGCCGTTGAGCATATTTGTATCAAACAAAGCAGAGGTGTGCATCTTTGTATTCCGTTAGCATTTGTATTGTCGCAGATCTCTGACATTTGCAATACAAATATGTAATTACTAAACTAATATTCTGACAAACCCGAGGAATACTGTAGCATTTTATAAATTAAAATTTTAAATAACATTTTAAATTAAAGACTAAATTATTTTTCTCTATAATGGCTTTCATACCATAATGGCTTCAACAAACACTTGACAATGTAGGACTACTGATACAACGATGATCATTTTATACACAGATAAGGCGATTTAGGATATATTAAAAATTTAAGCCCATTAATTCGCGAAATATATAAATGTGTATGTATAAATACATCAGAAATTACATTGTATTCAATTATTTGCCGTATATCGCCTAATTCCATTCTGTTTTATATTTTTAATTGTTTATTTTATTTTTTAAATTTCAAATTAGCATGTGTATTATGATTATTTTTCAAAATAGTTTGTTCATAAGTGGCAATTGCTAATTTTAAGTCTTCCAATGCCAGGTCCTGCCAAGTGCAGGAAGTCTTTGTAAAACCTGTCACCAGTAGGTTCTTCTCGTAAGCTGATTGTAATTATTATTATAAGAAGAAATTTTATAACTATTAACATGCGAGGACTATATGTACGTAAATAACGAGTCGAGTCAATTCTCCAGTGATTTGAGAAAACAATTTCAAAAATATTTACTTGGTATTTTTAATATGTGTCGGGCAACATAAATCGAAAAGCTGACACAATCTTAGCTGTAGTTATTTTGAAGCTAAACAAACGACGTTGATAAAAGATTGAAATTAGCAAAAAAAAATCGGTTGTCTGTAAAGTCGGTTTACTGACGATAGTTGAACGTGACAACGTCATAAGAAAATACTAATCGAATAGTTGCATTTTTCAAAAGAAAATTCACTCAAGTAGGAGAGAGACAGAAGTCGAACGCTGCCGAACGCGGAGGCCGATTGTGCCTCTTTGTCGCTCGTTCCGCGCTCTCGCTTGCACTTCAAGCCTTAAATGGAACGCCTCAGAGCGAGGTAACGCCGCATGAGTCATGTTTTTTCGTACGTGCAGCCGGCTCCATCGAATTATAAGACGTTGTCACGTCAAAAGTTTCAATAAATGGTGGGAGGTTTACTAAAAAAGCGACAGAACACTATTTTTCGCTTCTCGCTTACTGCAGAACACAGACACAAGTAGTTTCAGATACATCAATTAGTTTCAGATACATTTCATATTCATACAAGTCGCGATTTAAAAAAACATTTATGGATTAGTTAAAAATACATCAGTCTCTGTCAAGTCAAAAAATTGCTCCAATTTTGCCAGGGACTGTTTTAGTTTCCTTTTCAAATGTTTGTTGAGAGACTAGATCTTAAAATATCGTTACGCCTTAGATTTGCCACTGGACTCTTCTTCACTTATACTAGTAGCCACTGATATTTCTGTCACAGGTTCTTTTACATCAAAGTATACAGCTACCTCGTTATCGTCTTTATCTATTGACTGTTCAGCTTTAGCTGGAGGAGGGAGAATTACTTCATTTCTCTCAGAACCAGCTGTCTTCAAATCGCATGGTCCGTTATGGATGTGTACGTCACGAATTTCAGTCTGTACTTGTTGAGATGCTTGTACGGCTTGGTCTTTAGTGTGATCGATTGGTTCGTAGCCTGCAGGCAAATCTATTCCTTCAAAACCATCCAGAGCTTGGCTGGAGAAGAAATTTTGGAAATTTACTTGAGGTAGCGACTGTTGGCGAATTTGATTGTGGTATTGTTGTTGTTGATTCAAAGATTGTTGTTGTTGATTCAAAGAGTGTTGTTGTTGATTCAAAGAGTGTTGCTGTTGATTCAAGGAGTGTTGTTGTTGATAGGAATTTTGTTGTTGTTGTTGGTGTGAGCCTTGCTGCTGCTGATTTTGTTGCTGTGAAGACTGTTGTGCATTTTGTTGATTGTTCTTTGATGGACCTTCTACGGCTTGAAGTATGCTCTGCAACAGACCTTCTGATAATAATTGATCGTGTGGTACACCGTCTTTACTGTTTTGATTATGTGACCCTTGAATTTGGACAGAATAAGAACCTATTTTACTAGGAATAGGTACTCCTGTATGTATATTATGGTTTGTTGCGGCAATTTTTTGTTGTAGCTCTTTCGCTTCTTGATTTAAGTCTCTGATACGTTCAGAGGTCTTTAGAATTTCATTGCTTACGTGTTGTAGTCTTTCATCTTTAATTCTGTGTTTATTGTCTAATGATTTACCCTTTTGTGCACTGTAACTTTCTCGTTTCTCATTTCTAATTTCGTTTGATGGACGATTAATGCTGTGAGAGAAATCTTTTCTAAAGGAGTCTAATATTGAATTAGAAGATTTATTCAAAGTTGTGCCTAAAGCGCTTAAGCTGTTTACATATCTATTAGCTAGATCTGCCGGGATCTTCTCCCCTGATTGAGCAGCTTTCAATATAGCTTCATGGTACGGACAGTGTTTTAAAATTGCAGCAGCATCTAAGTTCGAGAGGTTAGCTAACAAAGTGCCATCAATAGCTGAAGCCACGGCGTTGTAACTGGATCCTGATGTTACATGGTCTCCAATACCTACTGTCAATAATGGTACAGAATAAGAGTCAATAGGAGATCCGTAGAGATTAGAAGGAACTTGCTGCTGCTGTTGGAAGTTTATCGGATTGCCAGAATGAGGTAGACTGTATAAATTCGTTGGTTCTATTGATAAAGAAACACTGTGTAGACCTGGATTTCCGGTATGCATGTTGATATCTTTGACTTCTCTTATTGGTGGAGGCAGGTACGAGGGCCCGTGGTGTGCGTGATCTGAGTGATGAGCATCCTTATGCTGGACTATATGTCCGATGTGTTCAAATAAACCTTCAGGTACTGATTCTCTGAATTTGATCGGTTTTTGGGGAGAATTAAATCCAGAGTGACCTCCACCTGAATGGTATCCATAAGGCAGAGGTAGATTGTTATTGTGCTTAGGAGGAGCTCCATACTGACTTCCCCAAGGTACACCATAGAAGCCTGAAGGTGATACTAGCCCTTTAGCTCCTTGTTGTCTTAAGTTGGCTGGGTACGGTCCATTTGAAGAGAAAGAATCTAATGGTGGAGCTCCGTAGGTATCAAAAGGTTTGCCATGAACGACTGTTATGTCTCCTTGATGCCCATGATCTTGGTTTTCCGTATAGTGTGCCTCGAAAACTGTCTTTGATTGATCGATGCCATTAGAGTCACCACCAACGATAGCGTTCAAATCAATATTGGATAAAGCATCTTGGTGGACATTTGCATATCCTGTTGTTATCTGAGCTGACGAGACTTGGTGGTGATGGTCAACGTTTGGCAAAGATTGGTCAAAATGTATCTGTACTTCTTGGTGTAGATCATTTTCAAAATTTTGGTTTATTGACTGCGATAATCCAGGAATTGGTTTCCAACCATCGTAGAGTACGTGTGGCGGAGTTGGTGGAGCTGGGATGCCTGGATGAGGTGGCCTGGGGTTCGGGTCAGGCTGCGGAGGACCGTAGTGACCAGCACTACCGACGTTCTGGAAGACAATTTGATCGTTCGGACCTATTGGTCCTCCAAATACTTGGCCTGGAGGTCCATAAGATTCATTGGGCGTTGGGAAATTTGGTTTTAAATCCAATGGTAGGTTCGCTAAAGGAGTACCATAAATAGGGGCTGGTATATTCAAACCAAGATCGACATTATTATCGATTGGAGGCAACGAAAGAGCTGGAAGTTCAGGTAGAGGTGGAGGACTTGCTATTGGTGGACCATAATTAATTTTGGGAGGGCCATAAACAGGTTTAGGCGGACCATACACGGGTTTGGGTTGCGAAAATATAGGTTTGTTTAAGGAAAACTTTTGAGGTTTAAAGGGCACCCCATAGATTGGTTTCGGTAAACTCTGCTTTGGTGGGCCATAAGTCTTCTTTGGAGGTCCATATATTGGCTTTGGCTGGCTAAATTTCGGAGGACCATATACTGGTTTAGGGAGGCCGTAGGTTTTAGGAGGCCCATAAATTGGTTTTGGCTTGTAGATCGGAGGAGGTGGGCCGTGGTAGGCTTGGTTTGGAAAGGTCACTGGTGCGGGGGGCCCGTAGGCACCTGGGGGTGTGTTCTGGAAATCTTGCTGATTCGGTACTCCATACACCGGGGCTGGTATTTGTAGATCTGAAACTAAGAGAAGAATAAATGAGAATCTTTTATTCATGTTTAGGAATTTTTAAAATGACAGGTAGAGACGCGTAGCGTTATATTCCAGAAAAAGTGTCAAAAACCCATAAAAGGTGTCAGTCAGATGATACCATCGACTTATCTGGAGACCGCGATCTGGTATAGACAAGATCTACTTCTGCAATACAGTAAGTTCACAACTACGTAGGATAGCGAACAATACAAGTGAATTTCAGTGAGTATTGTTGTTAATAAAATCTCTGTCGATTGTGATAAATTACATTTATTGCGTCTTTTTCATGTTTTAAGACAACTCCCGCATCAGGAACATATCCTGTGTGGCTGGGGACTTTACAAAAATACATGAAACGTACTCAAAGAAAACACAGACTCAGAATAACAATTTGTGGATCACACAAAGTGTTGTCCCATGTGTCCAACGCTTAATCCACTATGTCACCCATACAGTCTTGTATTAATATAATAACGAAAACATAACAATACTTTATTGGAACGAAGTTCCTTATCGCGCGTTGTGAAAGGAGGCTAGACGGAAAAAATTCTCACGAAAAGTTGTAACGAAACTTTTTATGTCAGTCATTCAGCGCCATGTATCGAATAGATAGGAAATCATTACTTTTCATCTCAGTATTTATTTTGAATTGTCACTTGTCAGTCATTCAACGCCATCTATCGAATAGATAGGAAATCATTTCTCAAGGAGATTTAACCAATGTATAAATTGTTTTAATTAGAAACCAACTGAAAAATATGTAGGTAATAGCCGCTTTTATAGATGGCGTTGTAATTAAAATCGTATCGAATCAGTTTTACTCGATCGTCACAACTTCGTTCCTATCGGGTGTCCCACGACACCACACGGCTTTTTTTAATACTAACTAATGCCCACGGCTTCGCTCATGTGTTTATTTCCTAATTCGTGTTTATAGCTTTTAAAATGACCAACTTTTACACAACTTTTCATCATTTATTTTATTAGCATCAGCTGCTAAAATATCAAGTTTCTGGTCCCAGCGGTTAGGCTCTGCGTTGATGAATCAGTCAGGGCAAGTGACTTTATGTGTATAAACCAGGTTTTGAAAGCGACTTCATCCACTTGGTGGAGATCAGACATGGTAGAGGATACAATGAATGATTCATTGTATCCTCTACCATGTCCATATAGGTATATTATAGAAAAAACAGTGTCACTCTGGGAGTGCCGACAGAAGTAAAAACTTGTTTTTTTTTCTTGACAATAACAGCTTTTTCTTTTCGATTTTTTCGATACAAAAAGTTCTGACATGTTTCTATGTTGTACATATATACACAATATATGTTTATATTATATACTAGCTAGTACCCGCAACAACATTCGTGCGCTGCCTTAGTTGTTCGATTCCCGGACCGGGCAATATTTTACAATGTTTACAGAGGAAAAATAGTTACTCCTTATATAGAGCTACCTGGTAGTAAAATATTATCAAAATCGGTTGAGCCGTTTAAAAGATTACCCGGAACAAACAGACAGACAGACAAAAAGAAACTGTTTTTTAGGCATAGGTATCGTGCAAATAACCGTGTGAGCATGTAAAAAACCTATTTTTTTGACAAACAGACACTTTATTTGTATAGATAGTTGTAATATTATCAATGCATTTCAACCCAAACTCAACCCTCGTGTAAACGGAGCCGATATATGTATGTAGATACTTATATACAGAGGTGTCGGTAACGGTCACAGTGTCGCTAGTTCAATGGTCTTTTCCCATCTCACAAAATAAATTATTTTGTTTGTTGATCAAAAATGCATAACGCGCCTAAAGAACTTTTGACTTCAAATATCGATCAACGTTCGTTGCTAAGTTAAAATGGTTGGTTTACTTGTATTTGGTTGATCTTTGGGCGGGCCGTAAGCATCGGGCGGCAGCGGTTCCCCATAAGAGTTGGAGAGAGACCCTTCACGCTTCTGTGCTGTTTCTGGAAACCAATGACCGAGGAATTAATGAAAACAGTTTAGGATAAGAGATATTAAATTAAATTGTCGAGAAAATTGTCGAAGAAGAAAATTAGCTTGATAGTAATCAAAAAATAAAAATAAAGCTTTTTAAAAACAACCTTTTTTTTAAGTTATTCTCATCATCATCATCATTCATCAACAGCTTTTGATAGTCCACTGCTGGACATAGGCCTCTCCTTAGAAAGAAGGTTTTGGCCGTTATACCACGCTGGCCAGACGGGTTGGTATAGGGTTTGTGTCAAGTTTTCCTTCTCTTTGGAGTGCTGTTGTCCTGCGTTATTCTCAGCAAGCCCTTTCATTTGATACCCTTATTGTAGGAGTGTATTAAAAATGTAGTCCGCCATCTTGGGTATGCCGCCATGTTGGATTTAGAATGACGCCATACAACTAACCATGTATTGTCATCCAAACTTAACGTGCACACAAAAATTAAGCACAATCGGTTCAAGATATCTGGTGTAAAATTGAATTGCAAGATTCGACCCGAACATAGTTATTGCAAGTTAATAAAAAGCTTGTAAAATTGTAAAATAATAGTTTAAAAAAACTAAAAAACACGCCTGTTGTCAATAGTAAAAAGCACCCCACGCTTTTTTTCAAATTTATTTTCTATTTTTAAGTTTGCTTTTCTATAAAAATAGTGTTTTTTAGTTTTTTAAAACAATATTTTTTTTTTTTTTAATTTGTGTATTGTCATCGGTCCTTGTTATATGTATCTACAAAGTTTGAACGAATTCTGACCGTTTAAAGTCAGTCAAAATCACGCGCAAAGGAGTCGGTTACAAACAAACATACAATTGAAGCTAATATAAAGCGTGTAAAAATATTATAGTTTTAAAAAACTATAATAAAAACACGCTTTCTATAGAAAACCAAACTAAAAATAGAAAATAAATTTGAAAAAAAGCGTTGGGTGCCTGTTGTCAATAGTAAAAAGCAAAATTGACGGTGGTTCCTGGACTATATAGTAGAGGTAGAGATTAGAGCCGTGGGAGAATCATTTTTGTGCATGTGTTCGACTGGAATGATACCATGGCTTCACAGAAAACCGGTGTTCAGCAATTATTTCGTTGGTTTTCACCGAGTCGGTGAGGAAACCGCCTCCCACCCCCTCCAGAATCAGGGTTTAAAGTCCTGCAGGTTTCCATAAGCAGCTGTAGTCAGTTACCATCGGGTGACCCATCTGCTTGTTTGCCATTATATGTTATACTAACTGGTCCCCGTGACTTCTTTCGCGTGGAATTTGAAAGCGTTGCCTTATTGGATTCGATTCACGAACCGGGCAAAATTTTATAGGGTTTTTCTGAGAGGAAAAAAGCCTCAGTTACTCCTTATATAGACAGCTACCTGGTAGTAAAATATTATCAAAATCGGTAAAGCCATATTGAAGATTATCCGGAACAAACAGACAGACAGACAAAAAAAAATTAGCATGAAAGGAAAACCAATTATTTAGACATTACAAACAGACACTTTAATTTATATAGGTATTTGTATAGATTAGTAAGGGATCTTAAATATCTGTGCCATACCCGACTGCGAAGCTTCAGCAAGAAGGTCGTGTTCGCTATTCTTTGTCACCAGTCCTGGGTGTGTCTCCTCGCCTGCCACTGCACACAGCGTGACCAGGAGAATCAGGTACACCTGGAATTGGACAGAACTTTCTGAAAAACATATCAACATATTCCAGAACTAGACGCCGATTAGGGACAATAGAACTTCCTCTATATTATGTGCTCCTGGTAGCGGCTGATACGAGAAGAGTATTTGACGAAGAACATATAGTCAACATATAGTCCTGACGTAGGCGTGTACCTGACGACCGGATGGCGTAGTGGTTTGTGTAACGGACTGCTAATCTAAATGTCGCGGATTCAATTCCCGCTCAAGTCAAACATTTGTGTGCATTGATTTGGTCTGGGTGTTTCTATGTATAATATGTATGTATTTATATCAGTTGTCTAGTACCCATAGTACAAGCTCTGCTTAGTTTGGGACTAGATGGCGTTGTGTGAATGTGGTACAGTATTATTATATTAGCATGTGGCACGTCAATTTAAAAATTACATGAAAACGGCTACGGCTGCCATTTTTCTTATTAAAAAGAAGAACATGCTATTCCAGATTATAATCTATCTCTGTGCTAAATTTCATCCCGAACCGATCATCTATTCTTGTGTAATTGAGTCAAACATTCATACATCAATGCTCAAGCTTTCGCGTTCATAATTTCGATGAGACATTTACTGTCGCATGCGCATAAAATCTGTGAATAATCCCAATGATTTATTGAAAGTAAAAGTTATGAAGACGAATCGGAAAGTTTTGATCTATGAATGGGTTTATCCGAGACTGTTATGAGTTTATTTATGAGCAATTGTAAAATATCCATTGAAATCCCATCTCTTATAGTCGAAAGTGTCTTAGAAAATGTTACATTAAAATATATATCACAAAACTAGGCGCAACTTAGGCGGATTATATTTTATTTTATGTGGTGACGGTTTTTTTCTTTCCCATACACCTCTTTGACAGTACTAAGCTCCTGGTACCATTCAATGTCTTAGCTTTATATGACATTAAGAATACAGTAGGTCACCACCCCTATTCAGCCCATGGGTGTCTTAAAAGGCGACTAAGGGAACAAACTACGCAGGTCAACAGCACTGCAGAGTGAAGGAAAACTTGAAACAAACCCTATACTAACCCGTCTGGCCAGCGTGGTATAGTAGGCCAAAAACTCCTTTGTAAGGAGAGGCTTATGTCCAGCAGTGGACTGTTAAAGGCTGTTGATGATGATGAACTTCGAACATTACGAACTTGCATACAACCGTTCATTCCTTATTTAAACCCCTTAGGGGTGAAATGTCCAAAATCCTTTCTTACTGGGTGCTTACAATATAAAAAGCACCAGCTGTCAAAATGAGGGTCTGATGAATCAGTCAATTAGGGAAGGTAATTTTATGTTTTACTTTTACTACGTTTGCCGCGTTTCGGCAAACATAGTGTAGGACGCCCACAGGCCAGGTGGAGTGACGATTTGCGCCAGATGGATGGCAGAAGCTGGATGCGAGAAGCCAAAAATCGATCTAAGTGGCGTGCAATGGGAGAGGCCTATGTCCAGCAGTAGACTGCGATAGGCTGATGATGATGATGATGACCGGCGTGATACGGCCTCACAGAAAACCAAAACTGGAAGCTAATACATTTCCCTGGGGAGAGGGTTGGGGACGGGGTCCCTGTATTTTGCGTATTGAACGTAATGTTTGAATGTAGGGCAGACCAAGAAAGCCATGATGATGACAAGGTGAATAAAATTTGATACAATAGTACCAGGTCACCATAAACCGTAGAAGTTTGTTCTGGCTCCAAGTAAATTAAAACATTTATTAACATTTATTAACATTGAAAAAACGACTGCACGGATGGCGTAGTGGTTTAAGCTGTCACCGCGCCCTTTCCTGAATGTTGTGAGTTCGATCCCCACATGTAACAAGACTGTGTGATCCACAAATTCTTGTTTTAAGTCAAGGTATTCTTTGTATCCGTTTCATGAATGTTTATAAAGTTTTCCGCGACACAGAAAATATTCCTAGTGCAGGAATTTAAAAAAAAAGGCCCAAAAGTACCAGGGCACCATAAACTGAAGAAATTTCATCTGGATCTAAATAAATCATAACAAGCAACTTTAAAAAAAGTACAACTGACTATACCAAGACGAATATAATATGTTAATGTTTGATATATATATGTTTGAATAATCTAAATATATTTGTTTCGTTGTTTGGGTATTTTCTATGTATAACATGTGTATGTATTTACAAAAAAAAAAAGTATATAAGTGTTCTATCAGCCAACCTAACTTTCATAGTACAAGCTCTGCTTAGTTTGAAACTAGATGGCGTTATGTGGCAGATGTCGGATATATTATTATTCTTTATTCTTCATTCCTTGATTTTCTACTCTTAGGAGTGAATATTATTATCCTTTATTCTTCATTCCTTGATTTTCTACTCTTAGGAGTGGTATTCTTCAAATTTAAATAGGAAATTCCTAATAAAAAACAGAATTTTCCAAATCTATACCTACATATAAAATTACTTCATTCATTCATTCAGCAACGCAGAGCCTAAACCAGAGGCTACAAATTTGACATTTTGGCCGCTGGTGCTTTTTATGCTGTAAGCACCCGTTACGAAAGATTTTTTTTTTAATTTCACCCTCAAATTGGTAAATTAAGGGATGATAGGTTGAAAAGAAGTTGCCATTTTCAAAGTTAGAAACATCAAAAAAAATTATTACACAAGCGCGGACATTAGCTAATCGTTTTTTTTTTTATTGGGACTAATCCCACCCACACGCCCACCACTGTAACTCCTGTACACCAGGATCCACAGCAGTGACCCACGAACACACCGAGTTATGACACTCGGGAAGTCCCAGGAAGTAATTAAACTGTCTTGGAACCCGCAACGAAATGAATCAGAAGAAAATTGGAGGAGTTGGAAATACAGTAAATCCACTTCCCTCCTTAGCAAAGCGGGAAACAAAATGAAGTAAAATGGGCATACACCCTTTTAAACAGGGAAGCACCACGGCCACAAAATATTACGGGTCCTAGGTGAGCTATATTTGATTTCTATAATATGTATGGCAGAATCGCCTAAACGCACGGAAATTCACCCTAGTTGACACAAGATCCCCATAGTACTCGTATACCGCCAGATGTCACCTGCAAGCTAATGGGTTCATAAATAACAGAGTTCTGAAATAACAAGAATAAAAAAATTCAACTGAACTAAGAACTTTTTTAGTTATTTAAAAAAAGACAACACCCACATTAAGAATATATCCTGTGTTATTTACAAACATACATGTAAAGTGTAGTCCCATGTAGGGATCGAAACCACTACGCAATCCATGCAGTCAGAATCTTTTGAAGTCGATTTAAAATGAGGTATTCGTGTCACTTCCTCATGAAGTTCCGCGATATAACAACAGCGTACCTCACAGCGACTCTGTTCCGAATACTGCAAGAAAGTTAAACTGGTTTACCTAGTGATGGGAAACCGTTGATATATACTTAATTGATCACGTGACACGGAACGTAATTAGCGATAGTGATGCGCTTATTTTCCGGCTGATGTATCGATAACAGTTACCTTCTACGGTAAATAAAGGAAGTGTGTATGTTTTTTATTTGTTAATAGACTTATTAAGGTAAAAAGTCATATTTTTAAAGCACAAAAGAAACATTTCTTTTTTAATTAGACAACGCCCGCACTAGGCATATATCCTGTGTCGCGGGGGACTTTACAAACATACCTGAAACGAACTAAGAATACCCAGACTCAGAACGATAATTTGTAGGTCACACAAAGTGTCGTCGGGGATCGAACCCACAACACTCAGCATAGTAGGAAGCGGCGTGGCGACTGCTTAAACCACTACGAAATCCGTGCAGTCAATTTAGAATCTCCTTCTTTTTTTTGGAAGTTGTTTTGTTAACTAACCAAGGGAGAGCCATGATTCAGCTCAAGTTGGCTGGCTGTGTGAAGTAATTTTTTCCTTGTTTTTCACCAAGTGCAAACTCAAATCTCCTCCCCTCCCTTGATTCTGAGAGGGGGGGGGGGTAAAAGGGGGGCAACTCTTGAGTTGCAAGTGAGTTGAGTTAAAAAAAGCAGACCCTCTATCTATAATGCCCCTATGCAAGAAAAACATGTACTCCTATTTGTTTCTCTTTCCGTGTGGTGACGGATTTAAAATACGGAGTGTCACCACCCCTATTCGTGTCGTAAGAGCCGACTAAGGGAGCAAACTACGCAGAACCGCACTGCAAAAAGAACGAAAACTTGAAACAAACTCTACAGCAACCCGTCTGGCCATGGTGGTATAGTAGGCCAAAACCTCCTTTCTAAGGAGAGGCCTATGTCCATCAGTGGACTATTAACTGTTGTTAATGACTGTGATTTGTTTATCAAATCTGAGGGTACATAAATAAGTAGATATTAAAATGATAAGCTTCTTAAAAATCTTAACGATGTAAAACAAATCCCGAATGTAATTATCAAATCAGCCATTAAGTAGTAACATCTACTTGTAATAATATTCTTCCGGGAAACGGAGCCATCTTGCGCTGATGATTGATTAAGTGGAAACTATTTGAAGGAAACACATACTCCCATGATTGAGTTGTAGCCGTTTATACATTAAAACTTTCACCGTCATTCCGCCATTTTGTTTTTCTCGTTAATTTTGTATCTGTACACGATTTATAAAATTAATGGATGGATTTATTTAAGGCTGTGTTGGAATTTTGTCTTGAATATACTTATTTATTTAAGTGATTTAAGTCATCGACAGCCTTTACTAGTCCACTGCTGGACATAGGCCTCTCCTTAGAAAGGGGGTTTTGGCCTACTACTGATTTAAGTGATCTTACTAAACACGGTTACTATCTAATATTTTAGGCACACAATAGATTGAGGGGGGAAGTGTTCTCCCCTGGGATAAGGCCTGATTAGGCATGGTGTCAATTCGGGGAGGACCTGAAATAACATCGTCCGGATCCTCCCTAGAGTAGGACACCTGAGGCCGGCCGTCGGGGTGGGTTTTAGTTGAATCACCACATACTCCTGGCTCCTGAATCCCCGAGGAGCAGATGATCCGAAGAGATTTGCTAGATCTACAACCCTGTTTTCTATTGTATGGCTTTTTATTCTTTGTTTTGAGGGGGTGCCTCAAAACAAGAAATAAAAAGCCATACAATAGAAAACAGGGTTGTAGATCTAGTTTTTAGCGATTTTGACAGCAAAAACAAAGGTTTTGGTTTAGATTGCTGGTAAATATTGTATGATGAGCACGATCATTTATCCTGTGTCTGGTTGCAATATCCAACATTATGTCGATATATGCAAAATAACAAAAAAAAAACTTCCCATCACTAGATACCATAGACAATACAACTTTTTTCTTTGCCATTCTCAATCATTACGGCACAATGCCGTGTATTATTAACTTGTAAATTCAAATTATAGATTATACACGTTATTTGTCTATGGGAAGTAGTTAATTAGTAACTGCTCTAGAATTAGGGATCGCATGGCTGTCGAATTTGGACCTTACGCTATCAGAACCGTTTAGATACAAAAGCTTGTTTTTTAGTTTCTTTAAACTATAATTTATTTTTGCTTTTTTAGTAAATATGATGTTTTTTTTCTCATTCACGCTCAAAAAGTAACAAGTAAGTGAGTTACATATGCTTCAGCACACGTCTCTTAGTTCGTAGCAAAAGACACTACCGTGTTTTTAGGAATGGAAAAACCAGTTTATCCTGATGATCCTGATCAGGATTTAGGGCCAAATTTATTAAATTATTGTCCTCCTCCATCGGTCCTTGATAAGTGTGAGAAGTTTCAATTTAATTCGATGATTTGAAGACGATCAAAATCTGTTTCGAAGATTCCATAACATACATATCTAGATACATACATAAAAAGCTAATAAAAGCGTGTTAAAAATAATCTCAAAGATCCGGTATTAATGTATAGATCAGTTGACCATAGACAACTTACATATATTTTTGACGTGACAACGTCTTATAATTCGATGGAGCCGGCTGCACGCACGAAAAAATATGACTCATGCGGCGTTACCTCGCTCTGAGGCGTTCCATGAGCGCGGAACGAGCGACAAAGAGGCACAATCGGCCTTCGGCAGCGTTTGACATCTGTCTCTCTCCTACTTGAGTGAGCGATGCGTCCGCGTGGACAGCTGCTATACAATAATACATTTACATGTTTTCGTAAAATGCAACCATTCCATCAGTATTTTCTTATGACGTTGTCACGTTCAACTATCGTCAGTAAACCGACTTTACAGACCACCGATTTTATACTAAAAGCTATAATTTAAAATCTTCAGATATAAAATTGTGTCAATATATAATTTCTACTATAAAAATGATTGTGCAAAGAAATTTACGACTATTATTATAAAACACTTCGCTCACCACTCTCCGCCGTGATATCTGAAATAATTAAAAGAGAAAATTATTAATTATAATATAATAAAACTATAATAAACTATACGGATTAAAAGACTAATAACACAACATAGAGTTCGAATTTTTAATATTCAGTTACTTCACTTCAGAAAAATCTCCAAACATTTCTTTCCATACACCTCTATGACAGTACTGAGCTCCTGGTACTATTCAGTGTTCTAATGCAGCTTTATATTATCACGCTATGACATTAAGAATACGAAATCTCACCAATTTACTATAAGACATTCAAAATTGACGAATTTCGACCGCCACGTTATCTCTAGTATTTTTGCAACAGAAGTGTTATTTAAAGTAACTAAGTAAGAACACATCCGTGTGGTGACGTATTAAGAGAACGGAGAGTCACCACCCATATTCATCCCTTGGGTGTCGTAAGAGCCGACTAAGGAAGCAAACTACGTAGGACAACAAAACTGCAAAGAGAATGAAAACTTGACACAAAACCGTATACCAACCAGTCTGGCCGGCGTGGTATAGTAGGCCAAACCCTCCTTTTGTCGTGACAACGTCTTATAATTCGATGGAGCCGGCTGCACGCACGAAAAAACATGACTCATGCGGCGTTACCTCGCTCTGAGGCGTTCCATTTAAGGCGTGAAGTGCAAGCGAGAGCGCGGAATGAGTGACAAAGAGGCACAATCGGCCTCCGCGTTCGGCAGCGTTCGACATCTGTCTCTCTCCTACTTGAGTGAGCGATGCGTCCGCGTGGACAGCTGCTACTCGTATACAATAATACATTTTTGAAAAATGCAACCATTCCATCAGTATTTTCTTATGACGTTGTCACGTTCAACTATCGTCAGTAAACCGACTTTACAGACAACCGATTTTTTTAAGGAGAGGTCAATGTCCAGCAGGTGACTGTTAAAGGCTGTTGATAAAGGCCTTCGGACGATTATACAATAAGTACGTTGACATACAAACTAAAAGTCAAGGACGAACTGTTCATGAATGCGTAAGTGTAATGTCGTACGTGCGTAGAGTTTTATTTTATAGTTGGTATATCGTTTGCCCCAAACGAGCAGACGCTGCACCTGATGTTAACTTACTACAGCTACTACCCATAGACATTTTGGGAACTCAAGTTCGGAGTCCCTCCCCCAGAATCAGGGGAAGGAGGAGGGTTTGTGCTCTAATCTACACCTGTGTCTTCGGGTGTTTTATGAGTGTAAGTATATTCCTTTGGCATGTTCTGTAGTCTACACGGTTTAATGGATTTTGTCATTTGGGTGTCGTTGAATTCGTCTTAATTGTGAGAGTGATACTGGGTATAGGAAATTTGTAAAATTAAAATCGAAGTCATTGGTTTGTAAAATTTAATTTTACATTATCACACAGGCACATTCAAACAGCTTTTTAAACGTCAATTATAATAATTGTAAAAAAAAAAGCCGTGTGGTGTCGTGGGACACCCGATAGGAACGAAGTTGTGACGATCGAGTAAAACTGATTTGACACGATTTTCATTACAACGCCATCTATGAAAGCGGCAATTACCTACATATTAAAAACAATTAAAACAATTTATACATTGGTAAAATCTCCTTGCGAAATGATTTCCTATCTATTCGATAGATGGCACTGAATGTCTGACAAGATGACACGAAAATAAAGAGCAAAAAGCCAACATCACGTGGTATTCCCAGGCGGTCACCCATCCAAGTACTAACCACGCCCGATGTTGCTTAACTTCGGTGATCGGACGAGAACCGGTGTATTCAACATGGTATGGACGTTGGCGAACGTTTAAGCAAATTTAATGTATGGTATCCACAGTTAGACGTCAATTTATATTAAAAGTGTCGTTCCAAATTTTCGTACGATTTTTTTCCGTCTAGCCCCCTTTCACAACGCGCGATAAGGAACTTCGTTCCAAAAATCATCAATCGTCATCATCAACAGCAGTTAAAATCCACTGCTGGACATTAGCCTCTCCTCAGAAAGGAGGTTTTGGTCGACTCTACCGCTGGCCAGACGGGTTGCTAAAGGGTTTGTGTCAAGTTTTCCTTCTCTCTGCAGTGCTGTTATTCTGCGTAGTGTTCTCCCTTAGTCGGTTCTTACGACACCCACGGGATGAATAGGGGTGGTGACACTCTGTCACCACACGGACCAAAAAGGTGGTCCAATTCTACACAATAAGCCAGCATTTGGGGGACTGGTCATAGTTCCCCGACGCCTCATGTATCTATACAATACTTCATCTTTCTATAAAAAATATTCTAAATTAAAAAGTGTATTAACAAGATCATTTTTTGTAGATTGATTTATAACACAACACAATATTAAAAAAACCCAAGACACAAAAAGCATAAAACCAAAACATGGTATATATGCTGTGATTTTCTAAGGAGTTGGCTATCCCGCAGACTACTTGATGCAACAGCAAGTTCCATGTTGCCATGTCGTGGTAAAACCATTAAAGTAACAGTATACCAAATTTCAGATTAATCGGCAATTTGGATGTTAGTGAGATCCCTTCGTCAACTAGGAAGTGAGCTGATGACCTTTAACATTTATAGCCAAGAACCATCTCTATCACATCGGCTTTCGAACAAAAAAATCCGCATCGGAATTGGTCCACCCGTTCGGGAGCTATGATGCCACAGACAGTTAAAAATAAATAAATTTCCTTTTCACTTATCGCAATTAACGAGTACACATATTACTGTTAATTTACATAATTATGATCAGTAATATGACCCTAAAAAACACCACACCTTACAGCCCCACCTTTACAGTTTCGCGGCCTTGGTCAGGTCACTGATACAATCAACTTTCTATTATAATGTCACTGGATGACACTACAACCAGTGAAAGTGCGTTCGTATTTGGTATCTCGTAAAGTGAGTAGATGTGTTTAGGTAACTATGCGATCATCTCATAGATAACTACCTATCTACCGCTACTAGGTATTGATTTTGTATTTTTATGGCCAGGTAACAAGACCTTTAAGCCAAGTCTTAATTTTTTATAGATAACTTCACTATTTTCACTTTACTTCAATGTTCAGATTCTAGGCGGGAATTTGAACCTTTCAGTTCAAATTCCCGCCTAGCAATCCCGCTACTAGGTAGATAGGTAGTTAGGGTTACCATAACGTATTAAGGACCACTCTCGAGTCTGCATGCGGAAATCGGAGCCCACAACCAATAGGGTTGCCATATAGAAACTACCTAATCTACTAAACAAAAAATTTAAAAAACCCCTAACACATATCTTGGATTTGAAATTTGGTATAGTCTATAGTATTCTACTAGTCAAGACCTTTCGTTTGATACCCATATTGCCCATATTGAGGGAGTGGTCAAAATATATGTAATACGCCATTTTGTGGCGGCGGCCATCTTGGACAGTTTTTCATTAAAAATTGCTAAGATTACTCCCGACTAATTCACCTTTTAAACAAAAAAAAACAATCAAAATGGGTTCATCCGTTCAGGAGCTACGATGTACAGACAGACACGACGGGGTCGTCGTTTTTGAGCCGGATGTTAATAAATAGGTGGGTATCTAATTAGTAATTAAACATTTGATATGTATTTTGAAAGTTTGTAGCCCCAGCGGTTTTTTATATGTATAGAATTTAAAAAAAAAATAGTATGTATATTTTGTTAGAATCCGGGACAATGAGGTTTAATTACTGAACACAAGACAAAACGCAAAATGCCGGGACAATCCCAGATTTCCTTCTTAATATATAACGGTTCTATAAATTGTTTTCACTTATTATTCTAATTTACTGTGCCATTTTTATGATTGCCTAGTACTTGTGAAAATAAAATAAAACGATTTTTCCTTTCAATAGATCTGTTTATGCATATAGTTATGTTCAATTTTTAAACACACTGTCAATTCGCAGATTGTAAAAAAAGTCTCGGATTTATTTCACACAAGTATATAATACAGTGCTTTACTGTGTCACGTTAACTAAAAAACAAACAATAGAACATTAAAAAACCGACGCCATTCGTTCTTAACTTTAAACTTATTATGCAACTCAATTTTGACGGATGTCAAGTGTAAAGAAAGCGCGCGAAAGCTGTGGCAGATGATTTGTCATAGACTAAGTATATACATTTTTTATTCTAGTTTTCTACCTTCTCAATGCAAGTAAAGCGTTTAAACACTCGTAGATATTTTATTTATTTAGTATAAATATGATTATATTCCCATAGAGGGTTGGTGTAAGGATATAAAAGAAGCCATGAGGGCAGGGCAGGCTCTAGGAGGCATCCGAATTTCTTAATAATAGCAGTTCCCGGTTCCTTCCTATTACACACCGCACACCGTGTGGTTTTAGTCGGTCCAATTCCGACACACCACCCGCAATTCCCGATGGGGTGACGGCCCAAAGGGGTTTCCACACGTAAAAAAGGGGATATAAAAGAAGCCAGCCAAAGGCCTTTGCAGTGTTACGATGGGACCAAATAAAATTAATAGAACTGATAAATACATATTGGAACATTATAAGTATTATTTAACATTATAAGTAGGTATACCTTATAAATACTTATAATCTTAGATAGACTTGAGCGGATGAGTCATACTTCACACATTTTTTATAGTAAAGTGTAACGAACAGACTTACTGTCTGATAGAAACTACCACCACCCCTAGACACCTGCAGCGCTAGAGACAAAAGCGAGTTGCCACTTGGGTATTTGAAACCCAGAACTACAAAAAAAAAGATAACAACTATCAAAATATCAATTGACCGAATCCTAAATAGAATGATTGGTATTTCCGACTGATATAATTACTTCTACAAACATTCAAATTCAGACATTAACTAATGACAGTTTTGACCTTGTTCTCCACTGTGATCTCACCAAACTGTTTATATAATAGTAGCACACGAACTTTCACTACACCGTACCAGAGCCTCAGGTGATCATATGTCTGTACTTTGTATAAGTAAATTAACACTGTGAGAACACAAGATGACGCAATACTGTTTTCGAGATCGCAAATTTTACTTTCCATTTCTTTATATTCAATTCAATTCTTTATTAATAAAATATAAGCATCACAGTGTACACCAAATCGCTTATATCTATGCTAATTTTAACAAAAATAAACTACATACTATTACAATTGTAAAACTCAGACCATAAAAAAGAAACAACATAAAATTTGTAAACAAAAACAACCTTACATTAATTTAGTAACTATAAAATTACTCTTTAAAATTTAGATATGTATAAATATGTTTTAAAATTATGCTTTGGGAGTCGAAAAATATATCTGCATCTGGACTATACTGAAGGAACTCATTGATAAGCCTAATTGCTATAGCAGTGGGGCTATGGTCAGCCTGGGGAGAGCGCCACGTAGGCGGACAGCACAGGAGTCTATGTTGTCGTCTTCCAACGGCACGCATATATTGGTCGGGCACATAAAAATGTATTGTTTCCCGTACAACAGGGCTATCTACCTTATTCGCCAGTATCAAACAATAATGCATTATATGATATCAACAAAATTCATTAATTCCCTTCTAGATATGTCTAATTACTAATTATGAATTTTAAGATATATAAAGCTTATATTTTAATGGCGACGTCTCTCAAAAAGAATAGCTTTCAACGAAAATGGGCTCTTTAATGATATTTCAAGGTAGATACGTTATATTCATACTGCACGCACAAAATATTTGTTCCGTACACTATACACACATCTATTAGTGCGTTTTAGAACAAAACATACACTTACCTGATGTATAATATTCCTTTATCTTTATTTACCATTTTGTCGTAATTTGTGCACTTTCGGGATACACAGGAAGACATTTTATGCATTTTATTTAATTAATTAGTACGTCTGCCATGCCAATTCAATGTTAAAACCCAAATTTAAATACAATACAGTATTTATTTAGATTATTGTCTCTTCTTAAATACACTTTAGAATAACAAAAGTGTTGACGTTAATAGTTTGCTCCGCACTTATAAATTCAGTGAACCAGTTAAATACAACTTTTAGACAAATATACTACAATACTGTGAAAGACAAGCAAGTGATGTATACAGTGTCGAAAACTTTATCTTGTTTTTTCATCATATAACAAAGTTCTAACTAAAAACATTTTACAAAAATCAAAATTTTGATCCATTATCCCTGACCTACGACAACCCGCGCATCGCTTGTTACATCGTTTTTGCGGACACCTGCACATCGCCGCGCTCGGCTGCTGTTCCTGGAATTTCGATTACCTACGCTTAGTGTGTGTGTGTTCGGTGTCCATACAGCGCTGTATTGCTACGCGGAAAGTGCTGTCTAATATCGCAACAATAACAAACAGCGCTTTATTGCTTTAGAACACCAAGATGCCTACGAATTGTAAAGCTTGCGTGGCGTCATATCCCGTATCAGCAGTCTAATACTCAAGACGTAATATAACGTATAAAATAATAGTTACGCTTGGTTACGGGTAACAACGAAAGAGGACAAATGGATACCCCCAGCAGTAATATAACTCATCGTAAACCATACAGAACATGCTCATTAAATGATTTAAGTATTTCGGATAGTAGTGATAGTAGCATGTTAGACACAACAATGTTTAGTATACCGGACAGTTTTCAAGAAAACACTGTTCCGAATGAGCAGATTGAACAAATCAAAATACTTAAAATGCAATTGGAGAGTGCTCATCAAGAAATTGAAAATTTGAACGCTGAAAATTTTAGACTAAAATCTGATCTTCAAAACATGATAGGCAATATAAACGCTTACAAAAAGATATGCTCAACGCCTGACAGAAAACTCACTACACCATCATCAACACGTAAATGCAAATTAGTACAGAACAAAAAGGCTCAAAGTTGCCAACACAAATCTGACAATGACCCACAACCACAGGAATACGTTCAAAACATGCTCCTTGTGCATAACAAAGAGACACAAACCTGCAACACCTTTACTCAAATACCCAATGTAACTAATGAAGTATCTACGTTGTTAACACAAAATCGCGAAAAGCATATAAACAGTCAGTCAAGAAACAATACATTCGAGTCGAGAAAAAGGCAATTGTGTATTTTGAGTAACGACAAATCTAGCGGATCTTTGTCTTCAATTGACGGTGTTTTTTCAAAATACTTCAAATACTGCCGCTACCTAATGCCCAACAGTACAGTAAAAGACCTGTTACAAAACTTAAATAATAAATTGAAAGATTTCACTTCACATGATTACTGTATTATCTTTATTGGAGAAAAGGATATAAAATCGGAGAGCAATCCCATAGGTATGATAACAATGATAAAAGAATGTCTACAAAAAGTTACCCACACAAATAAAATAATTTGTGCACCAACATATATAAGAGGTGCACCAATATACAATTACAAAGTTGAAATGTTTAACAATCTCCTGCAGCTGGATCTACAAAACAATGATTATGCTTACTTCTTTGACAGCAATGGAAATCTATCCTTAGATATGTTTTCCTACACGACTGGTAGAATCACTAAAGCCGGTATAAGAAATATCTACGACAGCATAATGGATAATATGCTAATTGATTTCTCTTTATTCAATCAGGATTACAAAAAATTATATATTAATGAAAACCAGATCACTTATGACTCATTTTCTTCGAAATCTGTACAGACTAACGAATCGAAAATAAATACAAAGTTTTTTCGAGAATGAATACATACATGTCCTACACCAAAATATTGCGGGGCTGCTAAACAAGGCAGACACATTAACAGTGAATTTGGAAGAACTTAGTGACAGGGGTAAAAATGTAGATGTGGTATGTATAACAGAACATTTTATTAAAGAGGGACACGAATTATACTTGAATATACCTAATTATACCTTGGCATCATTTTACAATCGAAGCAATAGTAAAAGAGGCGGATCATGCATTTTATTGAAAAGTGAACATAAATTTAAAATACTCTCAGAAATCAGAAAATTTTCTCTTGATCGTGTGTTTGAATGTTGTGCTATCGAACTTATAGACTATAAACTTATCATAATTTGTATATATAGAGTACCTGATGAGAGTAACTTATATGTATTCTTTAATAGACTCGAGAAACTTTTGATACATGTTTCGAAACTAAATTGCAAAAGTATTTTATTAGCAGGGGATTTTAATATAAATGTCTTAAAACGTAATAATATTACCCTGGATTTCGAATGTTTGTTATTGAATTATAATATTAGATTAGCATTGTATGAACCTACGCGACCAGCTAGTGGTAGCTGTCTAGACAACTTTGCACATAATTTTAAGCGAGGTTGGAAAACTGAAATTATAGAATTGGCCCTTTCAGACCATATGGCACAACTAATTAAACTACCAATTAAAAAAATATTGTTGTTAGAGACTTGGCATATACTCAAACGCGATTATAACCCTGAAAATATAAGTAAATTTAAAACTTGCATTAGAAGCTTAACGTTTTCCAATATCTATCATACCTGTGATCCAAATATAGCCTATAAATCTTTTATAGAAAATTCCAGGCTATTTTATGATTTGTGTTTCCCACTAAAAAAAATTACAATAAGAGTTAACAGAAAACCAAAATGGATATCGCGTGGGATTAAAATATGCAGTAAAAAAAAGAGGCATTTGCTGTGGAAATATAAATTGCATCCTACAAAGGAAAATAAATTAAAATATGTTAAATATTGTAAGGTTTTTAAAAGAATAATTAAATGTACAAAACTTGCCCAAAACTGTCACAAAATAAAAACTTCTACAAACAAGTGTAAAGCGGCATGGCAAGTTATTAGCAAATTGAGACTAAATTTACCAAAAGAAACAATTACGGACATAAAAATTCATAATAATAAATATATTCATAATCCGAAGGACATAGCTAATGCATTTAATGATTATTTTATTGAAAAAAATCACCCCTATTGTAGGTGCTGGTCAAAATGTGACTAATTTAGTGAAAGAACGCCTTAACTCAATGTTCCTTACGCATTGCACACCCGTTCAAATTAATCAAATCATAAAAAAGTTAAAAAACACTAATAGTGTTGGATACGATGGTTTCTCTACTAAAATCATTAAGGCGGTTAATGAAACTATATGCCATCACTTAAGTTATATTGTAAATTTGTGTATTTCAACTGGTACATTTCCAGCAGACCTTAAACTGACAATAATTAAGCCTCTATTCAAGAAAGAAAATAAACAATTAATGGAAAACTATAGGCCTATAGCATTAATATCTATATTTTCAAAGATAATTGAAAAATATCTTTATTACAAAATTAATGCGTACCTCGAAAAGTATGATATTCTGTGCAATGAACAAAAAGGCTTCCGACAAAATAAATCTATAGATATGGCTGTCTATGAATTTATTGAGAATATCATAACACAAATTGATAGGAAAACACCTACTTGTGCAATTTACTGTGATATGTCACAAGCGTTTGACTACGTTGATCATGGTATACTATTCAGTAAACTCAAAGCTTACGGAATAAGAGGCAATATTTTTGATTTGATCAAATCCTACTTGACAAATAGGCAACAGATAACTCAAATAACTAGAGTAAACCCTAAAACTAAAAATGAAGAAACGTACACCTCCATGAAGCGTTATGTTTCATATGGTGTTCCGCAGGGCAGTGTCCTTGGGCCACTTTTATTTATTATATATATCAATGACTTACCAAATGCAACGATTCAACCGATGACCCTATTCGCTGATGACAGTACGGTTACTATTTCATGCAAGGATATCAACAATTATGAACTTGACATTAATAACTCATTGACATCTATTATTTCATGGCTCACTAATAATAATTTAAAAATTAATTTGAATAAAACAAGTATAATGCATTTTAATCAGAGAATACAAAATCCGTTGCAAGTACAATTAGTTTATGACAATTATACAGTAAAAGAAGTAACCAACGCTCGATTTCTTGGCCTCATTATAGATAGTAAATTAGCTTGGAAGGATCACATTGAAACATTAAGTAAAAGAATCAGCAGTCTATCATATGCCTTATTTAAACTTGCTCCAATAGTTACTACTGATGCACTTCTCTCAGCATATTATGGCCTTGTTGAGTCGGTTCTGAGATATGGCATTATTTTCTGGGCAAATTCGACTTGTAAAGATGTAATCTTTAAAATGCAAAAGCGATGCATTAGAGCCATGTTCGGAATCCAAAGTAGTGAAAGTTGTAATCCGCTTTTTAAAAAATACAAAATTCTCACACTACCGTCCCTATATATATTGGAGGTGGCTACCTTTGTAAAAAAAAATCCTCACTTATTTCCTAAGCTATCGGACCATGTAAGCCGTAATCGCCGCGACAATGATAGACTTTGTGTCCATCCAGCAAAAACAGCCCTGATGCATAAAAGTGTCGTATGTAAGGCGCCGTTGATATTTAACAAAATTCCCAAATATATTAAGATCTTGGACATGAATGAATTTAAGACGAAATTTAAAACATTATTAGCTGAAAATTGTTATTATAGACTAGAGGATTTCTTGAATGACAACACTTTATAACCATAATGATATAATGTATCATTGATGATTTTTTGTATGATTGATGGATTATTGATTGCAGTAAATATATTTATGTTGAATATTGAATGTTTTAGATTAAATAAATTAATGTAGACGGTTAATAGTTGATAATGTATACCTATAACCATGATATTCGAGTCCTTTCGTTGTAATTGTTTTTTCTTCTTTTTTTGATTTTTTAAAATGTTTTTAAACGATTTTATGTTACATGTAGAAAAATGCTATTGTTAAATTAATTTTATATTTGTACACCGGTAACGGTCAAACATGTCGATCAGGCAATATTACTTAACATCTTTAATGTACACATGTTTATGCAAATAAAATATCTTGTATCTTGTATCTTGATCAGGGGTACTAAACCGACGTAAAGAAACTTCTTTTGGATTGGCACGGCAGACGTGCCAAGTGCTCGCTTGCAGTGGTCCGAATTAGGACCCTCATGTTTTGTACGTTGGTGGCAACCCCTTGTTTGTATATAATATCATTGGGCTATCCAACTCTAAATTAATTTTTCAAGTCCAAACAGTAGTTCCTGAGATTGGCGCGTTCAAACAAACAAACTCTTCAGCGTTATAATATTAGTATAGATTATCAGTGTGATTTTTGTTAAAAAAGACAAAACTACTTATAGCCTCTTTAATTAAGGATTGTAAATACTGGTAATCACAAATAAGAGAACAAAAGTATCGATTTAGGTATCGATTAGACATTTCAAGAACATTTTAAGACAACATTCCGTCAATGCCACTAAAAATATTTTTTAAATGTATCCACTTATTTTTAAGCACCAAAAAAATGCTACCTTCGTTAAAAATAAAAAAAAAATCACATTAGATTACGCTATTTAAATGTTTTGCAATTGACTATCAACTACCGTATAACCGTGAGAGAGCCATGCACAAAGAGGTGGGCCCTACTAGAGTGATACCGCACCATCACAGAAGGACGGAGTTAAGCAGTTCTTTCTCAAAGTTTGGACATGTTACAGGTGTTTATGGGTAACGGTAGTCAGTTACTATCTGGCTAACGCTCCGTTCGTTTACCCCGTTCACTAATAAAAGTATAAAGTTACTCTAATAGTTACTTTGAGTGTAAACATACGAGTAATAAGCTAATGAATATCCATGTGGTGATGCATTAAGAATACGGAGTGTCCCCACCCCTATTCATCTCGTGGGTGTCGTAAGAGCCGACTAAGGGAGCAAACTACGCAGGACAAAAGCACTGCAAAGAGAAGAAAAACTTGACACGAACCCTAGACCACCCCGTCTGGCCAGCGTGGTATAGTAGACCAAAACCTCCTTTCTAAGGAGAGGCATATATCCTGTAGTGGCTAATACGCTTGGTTTAGAATTCGTTTAAACACATACATTGATACAAATAATTGTATGTACAGTAATAATAATTATCAAATTATATAATTGTTACTGCATATTAAAGCGTATTGCCGTAATGGCAAGCCATAAGAACGCAGAACGCGCGGTCAATTATAATTCTTACTTGAATGAACTGTCGTATTTTCAGTTTTTATTACTTAATCTATATAGAATTTGTTTCTTTTTGGTATTACTTGAATCTATTCAAACTTGGCATGGCAACACATTGCAATGTCATTTGTAAAAAAGAAAAAACACGTTCTCAAATTAAGCACGGAGCAAAGAGGTGACGGGCACTAGCAAAAAAAAAAGAAAACTTCAGACGATATTTTTTCTGTGTGTATGTAACGCAAGATGTTCATTTTTTTTTTTAAGTTACTTTTTTATCACGAGACATCTCGCCCTGCCGTCAATTTCCGAACTAGACAGAGCCTGTACTACGGTAATCAGACTGCTCATAAACATACTTATCTATTTTTAAATACATGCATATCATAGACAACTTACATCCATACCCATAACCAATGATCGCGTTCATCACAGAAATTACTTGCGTCACACAATTGCGGGTTAGAATCGAACACACGATCTCAGCAGTCATGGTTACTAACCGCTAAACCAACACGCCTGTCATTAAAGTTGGTGATACTTTTTTTTAAACAAATTTATATCCTGTGTCACGGGGGGCTTTACGAACATACATGAAACGGACACAAAAAACACACAGACTCAGAACAACAATTTGTGGATCACACAAAGTGGAGTCCATGTGGGGATCAAGTCTACAACACTCAGCGCAGTAGGAAGCGGCGTGGCGACTGCTTAAACCACTACGCCATCCGTGCAGTCAAAGACTTTATAGTTTTATACTTTGTTAAAAATAATAACATTTGCTGAAATTTAAAACGCCATTAAAATTTATATAATCTGTGGCTATTAAATTTGTTACGCCAAAATCACGTTACTCCATAATACAATAGTACAATTTATGGATAAAACAATTAACTATATTGCAATGTCGTTACCTCTATGTTACGTAATCTTACAAATAAACAATAAGACCACCATCTTTTATCGAATCATTCAATGATTGACGTCTGTCAAAATTAGCGGAACCATAAATTGCATAGAGTATAAATACCGGAACTATTTATAGTTTTAATTGTTTACATAACTGTTTGAAAACAAACATATTTATATAAATAGTATTATGTTGGTTTCGCTTAAATTATCGCTATAATTATTTGATGTTAGGAGTTAATAATTATGCGGTTTTGGTTTATGTTAGAAAAGTGCGTTTTTTTTGTTAATGTTGTAATGTAGTCTTACGTGTTCTAAGGCAATTATTTCCAGTGAGATATTACACAATTAGATTATTTTTATTTACGTAATTATGTATTTAGTATTATTAAATAAAAATATCAAGGCAATCATTTCCTTTTTAATTAAAGGAGGTCAACAACCTGTTACTTTCAGATAATTTAACAAAACAGGTTTAAAGTATTTGTCTATCGTTTAATATTTATTTATTTATTTATTTATTTATTTATTAGGATCTCCTACGAAAGATATACACAAGTAAAAAAAACAGTAATTAACAGAATGGGTTTAAAGTCGGTGTACTCCTTCACTTACAGGAGACCACAGCAAGCACAGTAAAAAAATTAATACCATCAACCAAGTAAACAAAGTTACAAGCGATGTTAAAAGTTTAAATTCTTAAAAGTAACAAAAAAAATATAATTAAAAAATTGTTTTGATAAAATTTTAAAAATACGAAATAAAACAAAAAATAATAATAATAATAAAAAAAAAAACGTTGAGGCTTACATTACATTAAAGCTGTTAAGCATTTCTTATATTTAGACAAACATAGGCATATATCTAATTCAGTCGTTTTGGCTAACGTGTTATATTGCCTACAAAGTCTTGGCACAGCAGCGTAATGACCCAGGTTTGTATTAGAACCAGGAATGTAAAATAGGCTAAAAGTGTTATGCCTGGGGGTCCGAGTTGGAATTTGAATAGGCAATGAGCTCAAAAGCTCACTGCAATCTATTGATCCGCTTAGTACCTTGTGAAGGATAATTAAGTCCAGCTTCTTCCTACGACTAGCTAAAGTATCCATATTATAGTGTCTCAACCTGTCAGTGTAGTTCGTAAGTTGCTTAGCTAAGTGATCACCGTAGCACAGGTGATAGAGGAACCGCTTTTGAACACTCTCTATCCGTTTGGTGTATACCTCGTAGTGCGGATTCCATACCACTGAATTATATTCTAAGATAGGGCGGACTAATGTGTTGAAAAGCCTGATTTTTGTAGATGGGTTCTTAAATTCTTTACTGTTTCGCAAAACAAAGCCCAGTGCTTGAAAGGCTTTAGAGACAACATTTAGAATGTGGTAGCTGAACTTTAGTGCTTGGTCGAGTTGAACTCCAAGGTCACGCACACTTCCCTGTCTCTCAATTTCAATACCCTCAATGTAGTACTTGTTGTCTAACGTTTTCTTATTACGTGTGAACTGAAGATAGTGACATTTAGTGACATTTAAAGACATTTTGTTAAGTTTACACCAGTTTATAAGGCGGTCAATGTCTTCTTGAAGCATTTTAGAGTCCAACATGCTTTGTATTGGCTTCATTATCTTTAAATCGTCAGCAAACAGGTAATACCGGGAGTGTTTGAAGCATTCAGTTATGTCGTTTATAAAAACGTTGAAAAGAATCGGACCCAAATGCGATCCTTGTGGGATTCCTGACGTTGCTAGAAAGCCTTGAGAGAAGTGACCGTTAATTACCACTTTTGACTCTCTGTTTACAAGGTAAGATTGAAACCACCCAATCAGCGTTCCCCCCACGCCCAGTTGAGCCAATTTGAGAATAAGAAGGTGGTGATCTACTTTATCAAACGCTTTGCTGAAATCGGTGTAGATGGCATCTACCGGAATACGATTGTCAAGACTCTTAGATAAAGCTGATGTAAAACATAATAGGTTGGTATTGGTTGATCTAGATTTAACGAAACCATGCTGTTGTTCAGCTATGTGTGGTTTAAGGTACCACATCAGATGTTTGCATACAAGTTTTTCAAACACCTTGCCAAATGTCGTTAAAATTGAGATTGGTCTATAATTAGCTACTAGATTCTTTTCCCCTGATTTAAATATGGGTATTACAAGAGCTTCTTTCCAGGTACTAGGAAAGATACTGTCGCGTAGAGATTTATTAAATATTGTTTGTAGGGGTGATGCTAGAACTTTTGCACAACGTTTTATGAATACAGGAGGAATACCATCACTACCCGCACCCTTAGTTTCATCTAATCCTATAAGTTCGCTGTATATTTCTTTGGTTTCAAACTGTAGATTACAAAATGCCGCAACGCATATAACGCATCTCATTCTGTAAATGGAATCTCTGATGTCTCTGTATGAAATTGTTCATCAATACTGTTTATGTAGGTGGCGCTGCTGTAGCTAGATACATCTTTACTAATATTATAAAGTGGTAAAGTTTTTGAGTTTGTATGTTCGGGATGATCTCCAGTAGTACTTTTCTTCTTGTTTAAAAAAAAACAATTCTCGCATTATGAATAAATATCCTGTGTCGTGGGGGACTTTACAAACACACAAGAAATGAAGTCAAAGAACACCCAAACTCAGAACAACAATTTGAGGATCACACACTGTTGTCCCACAACACTGAGCGCAGTACGAAGGGGCGTGGCTACCGTTTAAACCACTACGCCATAAGTGCAATCGATCTGATTACAATTAGAAAGATATATATTTCTGAATTCTGAGCAAGTTAGAAGCAAGTTAGTAATAATCAGAAAGGAAAACTCTTGTAATGGTGTATTTCTTTCGTATGTATCTGTAATGTGTCTTTTAAACTCGCTTTGAGTGCTCCCCTCCTTTTAGAATTAGGCCAAATGAGAATTAGGCATTTTAACCTCCTCAGGCCGTCACCACATCGAGCTTTTCGAGGGGGCAGTGTATCGGTATCAAATCGATTAAAACAATATAGAGTGCCATACCGCGCTTGATATAAAAGAGGTCCAGGAACAGCCTCTGAAAACCACACTAATCCGATACAAAGCATGGAATTAATTATAGTATACTGTTTTCATAGCCACCGGCTTTCGATATTAATATTATGTTTGCCATTTTAATGAACTAAAAATGAAAGTTTAACCCGGATTTTCAACTCAATAAATTTTAAATTATCTTATAACAACAAATTACCATATGATTATGTATAATAATATACAATAATTTTGCTAAAAAGCTAATGAATATATATTAAATTACACTTTCACTGTTACATCAGCTGGTACTTAGGATATCTAATACCTTTTAAACGAGCAATTCTTATACAGGGTTTAAGAGACATCGTAACGAATACTGAAATAGTGTATCCAGAAAAATCATTTTTAAGCTATTGGATAGCTTCTATCGTGGGCCTTGAGCGTGGAGACCGAATCCAGAAATTCCGTAACGAAAATAACCTAACACACCCCACGTGATACTTTTTAGTTTTGCCATCTATCGATGAATAGCAGAACTTTTAATGACTTTTTTGAAATATCACGCTTGTCTCTTTAGTTCAGCAACTCGCCTCTAGGTGGCATTGGTTGTATCGGCGTTACTGCGCATGCGTAATCCCCCTCTTCGCCTCGCAATCTAATTAATATCAACGAAAAAAAAACAAAGGAAAAAAGAATACTGCATAAATAAAATAAATAAATAATTATAATTGCATAAGTTGATAAAAAATGCTATGCAATAATACCTTTACCGCGGCAGTCCCGAGTGCCACCCGTCTTTTTTTAATAATATTCCAATATGTTTGGTAAGAAATGATATGACAATGAGTAAACAGAACATTTTAGCGATTTTTTTTAAAATAAATACCGCATACGGTCAAAACTGCAATGTGATTAATCAAACAGCCGCGCGGGGCCTCCCTGTCGGCCGCCAACTTGTGTTAGTGTGCGTAGACAGTTTGCACGGAATACACGCGTAGTTATTACTTTTGTTCGATACCTACGGGAAATGACCTTTACCTTTGATAGCTGATTGCATAAAAAGTTTCCGGCGATTTTAGACTCAGAATAATAGTCTGAATACACTATTTTAGTATTCGTTACGATGTTTCTTCCACCCGATAAATATATAACTATCTCGGAAACGGCTCCAATGAATTTCATGAAATTTAGTATACAGGGGGTATTCGGTATTCGGGGGCGATTAATCGATCTAGTTGTATTTATAGATAATTTACCAAAAAAATACTGAGTAAAGCTCGGTTATCCAGGTACTTGTGTTTAATTGAGCTGTTCCTTGTCGTGGAAGAGCTTGACACAAATGGCGCCGGTATTCTATAGGTTATGCTATTGAATTTGCGATCAAGAGGTCGTGGGTTGGAATCTAGACCAGTACACCACCGACGGGAACCCACTCCTAACTCAAGCAATTTAGCTAAACTGGAGGGGTTTACTAAATCGGCGTGAGGGGCTATGGACCCTCGGTTGGAACGGATTCCGCAAGAAGTGTTGGAAAAACTCTTGTTACACATTTTTCGGTCTCTCTCCCATCTCCTCAGAACGTGTAACGCGTTCGTTCCAAAGAAAGCTCGACCGAAGTGATATATATAGAACTAGAGATGGAATAACATCACAATCACACGTGATAAACCTTATGATTTATAAATAGCTAAAAGGCCTAAATCTGCAAAAAAAGGTTGTAATCTTTGATAAAAAGTATTTAGATTGATTTTAATGCCATTTATCTTTGTCTATGACGAAATCACAATCATATGTGTAATCGCTGTGACTGAACACAATCAATTCATCAAATGAATATGATTTAAAAGCAGCAATCATTTCCATGTCTACATAAAACCAGTGTTAACTATTTAATTCGTTGCTGTTCATTGAATCCTTTATTTCTTGAAGACTTAAAGGGCAACGCACTTGAAACTGTTGAGTTGTATGTACCCATAGGTGTTGATAGTTACTTACCATCAGGTGACCGTAAAAAAAACATTTACATCACTGCTCTGCTCCGAATAGTCGTAATAGCGTCATGTTAAATAGCTGAATTCAGATCGTGTTTAGTACCAGGAACGCAGAACTATTAAGGAGGTAAAAGAAAAAATGTATTTTGTAAGATTCCAAATTCAAAAATGCGTGGCAAATAAAAAAAAAAAAAATGTCTTTAAGTTATGTTAAACTCTTGTTTATGGTCACTTTTACGCTTTTAATTATACATATAGTAACAATACGATACCTACATGTGATAGCCTCCGTTGCCAAACTGGATAAAAACTATTATTTTGGCTTACGGCGCCATTTCCCACTGGCATTTTAACTTAACTAGCATTGATAGTCTACGTTCGTTATAATATATAGGAGGTACAACGATTCTACTATATTAAAACAATATTTAAAGATCGCTTTTTTACATGGCACTAAACTTTATCTTAACAAATAAACTAAACTTTATTTTAACAATAATAACCGTGTGGTGATGGATTAAGAATACGGAGTGTCATCCCGTGGGTGTCGTAAGAGCCGACTAAGGGAGCAAACTGTGCAGGACAACAGCACAACAAAGAGAAGGAAAACTTGAAACAAACCCTATACCTACCCGTCTGGCCAGCGTGGTACAGTAGGTCAAAACCTCCTTTCTAAGGAGAGGCCTGTGTAAAGCAGTGGACTATTAAAGGCTGTTGATGATGATAACAAAAAAAAAAGATTTTACAAATCGATTAATAAATAATGAATATAATAAATAACGATAACTTTGAAACTTTCCTTGAAATCAGTTAAAAACAACAATGTTATGTCATAAATAAATTATCAATAAGTCAAACACAATATCGTTTAGATATACGCCACAATTTGTGTATTGCCGCCAAAGGTTTTCTTAGTTTACAACATGCAAATGTCTGCCGCCTTTTGCAATAACATCAGAAGACATGTAAATATTTAACAAAACGACATACATCCTAGCACGTAAAACCACAAACTTATAAACACTAAAAGAATAAAAACACAACATATTAACACATCTGCGTCAACATAATCATTGACCAAACCAGTTTTACTTTCCATCGTGAAAGCAGAGGTCGCATTCGTACAGCCAGCATATAATTTATCTACAAGGCGGGAAAGGTCGGCCATAATGGCTCTTCATAGCGCACTAAGAAACTTGTATTTAAGAATGTCATCTATTAAAAAAAAAGTACCTCAATTTAAATCAATACGGCGCACGAAAGCTTTTGATATTTAGTATAATTAATGTTACTGTATTCTTTATCCGTTTGGTGACGGTTTAAGAATACAGAGTGTCACCACCCCTATCCATCCCCAGGGTGTCGTAAGATCCGACTAAGGGAGCAAACTGTGCAAAACAACAGCTCTGCAAAAAGAAGGAAAAGTTGTAACAAACCCTATACCAACCCGTCTGGCCAGCGTGGTATAGTAGGCCGAAACCTCCATTGTAAAGAGAAGCCTATATCCAGCAGTGGACTGTTAAGGGCTGTTGATGAATGTTTATATGTGAAAGGAGTGTACAAAGCTAACGTTTTTGAACAATATTCATACTAGTTCCATATTAATATTATAAATGCGAAACTGTGTTTGTCTGTCTATCTGTTTGACTGTTACGTCTTCACGCTTTAACGACTGAACTAATTTAGATTGGTATAGTTTGAGTCCCGAGAAAGGACATGGGATAGGTTTTATCCCAGAAATCGTCCTTTAAGGGGGTGAAAAGGGGATTGGAAGTTTGTATGGGGAATCAATAACCGCTGAATCGACTTAGATGAAATTTGGTATAGTTTGAGTCTCGAGAAAGGACATGGGATAGGTTTTATCCCAGAAATCGTCCTTTAAGGGGGTGAAAAGAGGATTGGAAGTTTGTGCGGGGAATCAATAACCGCTGAATTGACTTTGATGAAATTTGGTATAGTTTGATTCTTGAGGAATGACATAGGCTAGCCGACGAGACTTTTAAAGCTAGTATGTTATAAAGTTAAGTTATTTTATTTATTTTATTATTTTTAAAGAGACTAACATACATATAACAATTTTGTATTATTACAATTAAATAATTCTATTGCTACTTACAAGTATCTGCAAATGGGTACTCTAAGAAGAACCGTCGACTTAAAAAGAGAAGTGGTAGGGATATGCATAACACATCTATACTAATATTATAAAGCTGAAGAGTTTGTTTGTTTGTTTGAACGCGCTAATCTCAGGAACTACTGGTCCGATTTGAAAAATTATTTCAGTGTTAGATAGCCCACTTATCGAGGAAGGCTATAGGCTATATATCATCACGCTAAGACCAATAGGAGCGGAGCACCAATGAAGAATGTTTCAAAAACGGAGAAAATTTAATACTATTGAGAGACGCAGGCGAAGTTGCGCGGGTCAGCTAGTAAATAATATACACATAAATGTACACACATATACACATACGCCTAATACACACATACAACACACACATAAATACCCATACACACTATTAATAAATTATGTAAAAACTTTGTTTCGTAACGTTTCTATCGCTAGCTTTTTTTATTTATCTTTCGTCCTTGGTCCTTGCCGTTGTAGTAAAATATATCTAAGCAAGCCAAGTCTACGCTCAGTATTAAATTTTATACGCATAGATAAAAAACGGTACCACAGACAAATTATTGCTCTATGCACGTACGACATTACACTTACGCATTCATAGACAGTTCGTCCTTGACTTTTAATTTGTATGTCAACGTACGTATTGTATAATCATTTAGAGGTTATGGACGATTGGAAATATTCGTACGAAACACATTATTACCTCTAGCCGCTCCTAAACGTTATGGCGTGATGATATAAATCTGAATTAGGACATTGACATTAGCAGGAGCACAGTACTGTCAAAAAAGTGTAAGGAAAAAATTGACAACAGATTTTTCTTAAGCGAAGTTTCTGTAACATTCAAAACTCGAAATTTTTATTGCCGTTATGATCTTAGCCAGGTATTAGGAAGTCTAAAACATTCCTTAAAAATTGATCTATCAAATTATAAAAGAATTTTATTAATTTCCACTTTTAGTTAAAGCTTTAGCTTGGATAGAGATCCTAACTGATCAGTGGGAGATCCTGGTTTTGATTCCTACCCAGAACCAACAATTCTGTGATTAGCACAATCATTTTTTTCTGTGTCTGGGTACAATTTATCTATCTTATATATAAAATTCTCGTCTCACAATGTTAGTACCATACTCCTCCAAAACGGCTGGACCGATTTTTATGAAATTTTGTGTGCACATCGGGTAGGTCTGAGAATCTACAAACATCTATTTTTCATACCCCTAAATGACAAGGGCAAAATAATGTATATGGCGAAACAACGTTTGCCGGGTCAGCTAGTAATATATATGTATTTCGTCATATGTAAGTATGTTTATCAGCAGTATGGTTAGTATAGGCTCTGTAACAGAAGGCGATAACTACCTGGACCCCCCACCCCCAAAATAGAAGCGTAAAGAGGGCACACCGTGTGATTTTAGTCGGTCCGAGTCCGACACACCGCCCCGCCGAATAGAGAACCCCGGCGGGGGGACGGTCCGAGGGGATATCCACACGTAAAAAAAAAAAAGAGGCTCTGCCTAGTTTGGAATCAAACGGCCGTGTGTGATATCAATTTATTATTATAATAAGTACCACAGTTTCCACCTCAGGGCAACCATTAGTTTTTTTTTAAAAAGCTTTCATACAACCCTGTCAAACTTTAATTTACACATACAAGCTTTTAGAAAGCGGTCAAGTGAGAGTCGTGTGTGACGTAACAGCCGCGCCTATCCAAAAACATACCGGTACGACAACTTTCAATGTAAAAATAAAGAGAAATGCTTCGTAAATTATTTATGGGTTATGTTTTTGGCACGTTTTTGGGATCAAATTTAAAAAAAAAATAACCTTACGCGTCTGATCCTAAACTAGGTAGAGCCTGTACTATGGTAACGAGACTGCTGATAAACATACTTATATATTTCTAAATACATACATATTATAGATAAATAATAAATTTAAAGTGTCTGTTTGTAATGTCAAAATAATAGGTTTTTTCATGCTTCACATCACACATCACATCAACAGCCTTTAATAGTCCACTGCTGGACATAGGCCTTTCCTTAGAAAGGAGGTTTTGGCCTACTATACCACGCTGGCCAGACGGGTTGGTATAGGGTTTGTATCAAGTTTTCCTTCTTTTTGCAGTGCTGGTGTCCTGCGTTGTTTTGCGCCCTTAGTCGCCTCTTACGACACCCATTGGATGAATTGGGGTAGTGACATTCCGTATTCTTAATCCGTCACTACTCTTACACGGACGGTTTCATGCTTACATGGTTAATATTTGCACGATACCTATGCCTAAAAACCAGGTTTTTTTTATCTGTCTGCCTGTCTTTCCGTCTGTCTGTTTGTTCCTGGTAATCTTCAAAACGCCTGGACTGATTTTGATAATATTTAACTACCAAGTAGCTGTCTATATAAGGAGTAACTTAGACTATTTTTTCTCTCAGAAAAACCCTATAAATTTTGCCTGGTCCGGGAATCGAACTCACTAAGGCACCAGCTAGTTGTAGATAAATTACATACGCACAGAGAACAAATGATCGTACTCATTACACAATTATTTATGCTATTTCGGAATCGAACCCGCGATCTCCAGCTTAGCAGTCAGGGTCACGCACCAGTGGACCAACAGGTTGTAATATCCCATTATAATGTCGTATTTAATGGAAGACCTAATGACTAAAAGAGTACATAAGACCCTTGTGAGTAGTCGAGCTGGTGCGGGCAGGCTCCGAAAGACATATACTGACAAGAACATCAGTGTACAGAAAAAGGGCCTCGTTGAAAAGACCTGTAACTGGTGAGTGTGTCTGAAAGGTGTGACCAATGTGGAAGAAGCACGAGCTGTGTGTCAGGATCGTGGAACAACGGCAGTCTATCGTCTCTGTCTACCCCTTTTTTTTCCGTGCGGAAATCCCCTCGGATACCACCTATCGGCCTGCTTCTGCTAGGGTGACAGATGGCCTCACCTGTCACCCCCAGGCCTGCGCTTATGGAGGTCGGAGGTCGTTCTGCGACCTCCGGCGCCTGAGTCGCCTGCGGTACCTGGCCCGTTCCCGGGCCTGGCGGGCCGGGAGAGTTCTAAACCTCTCCCGGTCCCGCTCCGCCGTCTCCTTCGCGAGCACAACTTGCTCGGAGAAGGAGACGGCAGAGTTCCACGCACTCTCGCACGATAGCCGCAATCAGACTATCGAGCGAGAGAACTCCCATTCCGATGGCCGCCACGAGGTCTCGCCTCTGCTCCACCCACGCCGGGCACTCTGCCAGCGTGTGGAGAGCCGTGTCCACGGTCTGGCCATCGCGGTGGTGGCACTCAGGCGTTGGCTCCTTGCGTATCTCTGTCTACCCCTGATGGAAATGAGGCGTGAATGTATACATGTATTAAAAAAGTTCCTCGTTTTTGTAGCATTTTTCATTGATGTTTAGCTCCTATTGGCCGTGGCGTGATGTTATATACCCTATGGCCTTCCTCGAGAACTAGGCTATCCAACTGTAAAATAATTTTTCAATTCGAACCAGTAGTTTCTGAGATTAGCGTGTCCATCCAAACTCTTTAGCTTTATAATATTAATATAAATAATAATCTATACAAATAAATAAAATTGGAGTGTCTGTTTGTAATATTAAAATAACCGCTTTTTACTAAATGCATATGTATGTTTACACGGTACATATGCCAAAATAACATTTTTTGTCTGTCTGTCTGTCTGTTCCTGGTAATCTCTGGAACGGCTGGACCGATTTCGACGGGACTTTCACTGGCAGATAGCTGATGACATAAGGAGTAACTTAGGCTACTTTTTTTAGACTAGCTTCGCCCCGCGGCGTTGCCCGCGGTTATAACAACAAACGCGGGTAACACCGCGGGTCTCAGCTAGTAATATAATATAATAAAAATATCACACACACGGCCATCTGATCAACTAGTCAGAGCCTGTACTATGGTAACCAGACAGCTTTATCTAATATGGATTACTACAATGTTGATTCTCCTCCAACAAACTAGGAGACTAGTCATCTGATGGTAGTTGACCACCATGGACGCCTGCAATTCAAAACTCAGCCGCCTTTGTCGCCTCAGGCGGTTTGAGCTCCGGTGATTTTACTCAGTCGGGTCAAAACAAAGAAAGAATTTTGGAGCGCGTTGTGAAAGGCTAGACGGAAAAAATTCTCACGAAAAGTTGTAACGACAAGTGTCGTGACCAATTTTCGTAAGAATACGAAAATTGGTCACGACACTTTTTGCTATAGTAAGCTATTGTAAGCTGTGCGACGTGCGCATGTTTCTCTGTCTGTCTCTCTCTCTCTTACAGAAAGCCGCATGTTTCTCTGTCTGTCTCTCTCTCTTTCTATTTTTACATTATATTTGTTAATAATAAAAAAAAAAAATTACAATTCCTTCACTAATTAATCGAAAGGAACTTCGTTCCATCCGGGTGTCCCTTGACACCTTTCAAGTTTTTTCTTATCTCTGGTTTTCTGTGAGGCCGTGGTATCACACCGGTTGGGCCGGTCTATTAGTTGCAGGTGTTCACGAGCGGTACCATCAGATAACCTGCTTACTTGTTTGCCCCTCATTTCCATTAAAAAAGTGTGTGTGTGTGTGTGTCAGCTCCGACCCACGACTGGAGTTTACTTCTTAAGAACGCATACCCTCTGTATGTACAAATTGAATGATCAGCGCCATCTATGTTAATGTTAGTAAACTAATTAGAAATTACGTATTAATTGTTTTAAGGTTTATTTCGTTTTAAAACAATTTTAATTTTGTAGTGGACTACTTACTAAACTGTAAAAAATTGAAATCATAGAACTAATAACAAAAAATATTATCACAACCACGTAAAAGTAATTAGTTAAACCGCCATCTATAAATTACATTTATAAATAAACAAGTAAAGAGAAAATTCTGAAAAATAAAAAAAGTTGAAAATGAAGGTAAATTTTGGTACTTACAAGTTTTCGCGAAAATCGAAATTTGCCCATATCTTTTTATCGTGTTGACTCAGGACTTTGATTTTTGTACACCCAATAGGGACCCATAGACCACAGTATCTATTATATACAAATAAATAAAATTGGAGTGTCTGTTTGTAATATTAAAATAACCGCTTTTTACTAAATGCATATGTATGTTTACGCGGAACATATGCCAAAATAACATTTTTTACAATTTTTGTCCGTCTGTCTGTCTGTCTGTTTGTACCGGGTAATCTCTGGAACGGCTGGACCGTTTTCGACGGGACTTTCACTGGCAGATAGCTGATGACATAAGGAGTAACCCGTTGCCCGCGGTTATAACAACAAACGCGGGTAACACCGCGGGTCTCAGCTAGTCTGGTATAAATTTCAACTTGTCTACCCGTTCGGGAGAAAATCGGCGGTGACACACGGACAGACGGATAGACGGACAAGTGATCTTCTAAGGGTTTCTTTTTTACCTTTTGAAGTACGGAACCCTAAAAACGTAACGAGGTCATTCGATCACTAAATGTTACTCGTCATATTTTTCATACCGGGCGCCTTATATGAACAAAACGCCTTAAAATAAATGTTTGACACACTTTAAATAACTTGAAGTTACTTTTATAAACACTGTCTATTGTGACCGTCTTCGTTCCTTCCCACACCATAACGTGAGGTTTTCCGTAACTACCGGAGGTGACGTCACGGTGATTTGTGATCATAACCTTGTCAACGTAAGAACAATAAAATGACTACATATGTGGCTCGGTAAAGCATGTCATTGCATCGTCCGAGATCGCGAGTTCGATTCTTGCTTCATCATCATTCATCACCTTTACTAATCCACTGCTGGATATAGGCCTCTCCTTAAAAAGGAGATTTTGGCCTACTATACCACGCTGGCCAGACGGGTTAGTAAAGGGTTGTGTCAAATTTTCCTTCTCTCTGCAGTGCTGTTGTCCTGCGTAGTTTGCTCCCTTAGTCGGCTCTTACGACACCCACGGGATGAATAGAGGTGGTGACTCTCCGTTTTTTTAATCCGTCACCACAGGGATGGGTTCTTACTTAGTTACTTCAAATAACACTTCTGTTTAACAATACTAGAGAAAACGTAGCGGTCGTATTTCGTCTATTTAGAATGTCCTATGTCTGGCCAGCGTGGTATAGTAGGCCCAACTCTCCTTTCTAAGGAGAGGCCTATGTCCAGCAGTTGACTAGTAAAGACTGTTGATGATGATACCTAGTATTTTTTTATAGTCACACGGTTATTTGCACCATGCCTATGCCTGCAAACCAGCTTAAATATTTTGTTTGTCTGTCTGTTTGTTCTGGGTAATCTTCAAAACGGCTGGACCGATTTTGTTATTATTTTACTACCAGGTAGCTAGCAGGAGTAGCTTATTTTTCCTCTCAGAATTTATAATGACTGCACGAATGGCGTAGTGGTTTAAGCGGTCGCCACGCCGCCGAGTTGTGGTTTCAAACCACACATGGGACGACACTTTGTGTGATCCACAAATTGTTGTTCTGAGTCTGGGTGTACTTTGTGTCCGTTTCATGTATGTTTGTAAAGTCCCCCGCGACACAGGATACATTCCTAATGCGGGAGTTGTCTTTTGTAAGAGAAAAAAAAACAAAAAATATATATTTTGGCATCATGCACTACGCTTGTCAAATGCCACGCGAAAAAAGCCGCGGATACCAGCAATTTGTTGTGCTTGTGAACTTCTTCTGCGTATTAAATATAAATATTAAGTATGTCAAATAATAAAATATGTTCCCGTGCGTTTTTTTCATTTTACGGTCAAATTTTAACCTCGCCGCGGTTGCTTAACCTCTCAATTTGGCCGCTAAGTGGATGTTGTGTATACATCTTTTCTATTTAAGAGACAGTAGTGCGAGCTGAGAGCCGGAACTTGTTCGAAAGTAAACGTTGGTAAGCACTCGGTTCGTTGACCCGAGCGAGGTGGGACCGCCACAGATTAAACATTCATATATTAATACAGATGTGTATTTTAATTAGCTGTTAGTACCATGGAAACACACGTAACACTAGTAATGAAATGAAATGATGAAATGATGTTTATTTCTGTAAGTAAATCTTTTCAGATATTTTTACAAGTCGGACTTTATAGCTAGAAGGAGCCGGCATTTCCTAAGACTCACTCTGGGAAGAAACACCGGGGTTTAGTAGGTAAACCGGTTCTCCGGAAGTCCCTGCGTTTCCCCAACGGAGGATGTGGTGCGAAAAGCATTCCCCGCGTAAAAAAAAAAATATTAAGCGTAGGTAGTTAGGTAGAGTCACAGAAATAATACGTCCCATCTTCTCAATGGTCTATGTACCGCATTATCATACAGACGAAATTCCCACAATAATAATTAACAAACAATGGCATTTTAAATGAACTCAGAACTTTACAATGAATTAAAAATGTGTGGGAACCGGTGGGAACCATAAATGAACTTCACCTTTAAGGAAACAAAAAGACTAGGTGCACAGAAAATGAAACAGATTACAAGACTCGTTACCTATTCACGAGGAGTAGGGACTGCATGTTTTTTTTTTTTTAATTATATACTTTAATCACACTTGATTTAAATTTTATACAATTTCTCTATTCGCCAAACTGTTATAACAGTTTGTAGGCGTTCCGCTCAATTTATAATAACCTTAGTACTTAAATGCTAGTTTTTAAATTACTCCTATTACGGTGTACTAACTAAAAAAAACAAAATAAATTCAAGACAAACAATACATAAATATGTGTAACCTATTTCCAGGGTCCCTGTTTCCCTATTTATTTACACATTTTAATCTATTATCATATCCAAACATTTCTTTTAGTCTTAGTTTTAGTTTAAACTTCCATTTTATTTTATTTTCCTCCCTTAGTATTTGATATTTATTACATAACTTTGGTACTCTGTGTCATCATCAACAGCCTTTAATAGTCCACTGCTGGACATAGGCCTCTATACCACGCTGGCCACGCTTGCCTAAACCATGTAAAGATATACAATTCCGTAGTACATTATTTTGATCTATCTCGTAAGGTTTAGCCAGCGTTTGCAATGTAAGCGCACAAAAACATGTTTATATAAATCTTTGAAGTTCTCAAATTTTCTCTACTATAATATGCATGTATTATGCATATAAACCTTCACCTTGAACCACTCTCTCTATTGGTTAAAACCGCATTAAAATCCGTTGCGTAGTATAAAAGATCTAAGAGTACAGGAACGGGAAGCGAATTCAATTTATACTATGTATACACGTGTTTGTTTAGAAATTTAATATATTATATTGTAGGGATAAGACAAAAATAAAAAACATAGAATAAACTAAATAAAACTAACACATACATAGATTTTAAGAAATGTAAATTTACTGTAAATAAAAATGGTTTTTATTTTATTACATTTTTGAAATGGAGGAAATTAAATCACAATTACCTGAAAAAAAGGTCGTAATATTTGATAAAAAGATTTTTGATTGATTTTAATGTCATTTATCTTTATCTATGACCAAATCACAATCACAGGTAATCACAGTGACTATGATATAAAAGTGGCAATAATTTCCATGGCTAATATATTGTATTCGAGTAGGTATATGTTTATTTAAAAGTATATATGCCAGGTAAACAGCAATAAGCCGAAGCTCCACGAATGGGCCGACTAGACCGGAGTGACACCACGGCCTCACAGAAAACCGGTGTTAAGCAATTCTTTCGTTGCCTTTCACTGAGTGAGTGAGGTTACCGGAGCCTAAATCCCCCCTCCTGCTGACTCTAACGGGAGGGACTCTAAGGGCAGCAACGCACTTGTGACTTTTCAGTTGCAGGTGTTCATGGGCGGCGGTAGTTGCTTACCATCAAGTGACCCGTCTGCTCGTTTGCCCCCTTATACCATAAAAAAAATAGGAAACGGAGTTAGGTTGGCTCACTCACTCGGTAAAAAGCTACAAAAGAATCCTTACACCAGTTTTCTGTGATGAAGTGGTAACCCTCGGTGAGCTGTCAATTTTAAACGCGTATTTTAAATTTGAAGGTACATTTTTAATTTTTGATGCAGAGGTGATTACGTTAAGGAAATCGCAAGTTTAATTTAAAGCCGAGATACAGAGCATGTCGAATTATTATGATCATTAAAACAATTTTGAACACGCACATAAAAAGTGATATCAATCTTATTTCATATCTTACAATCGCAATCCCTCATCCGTGTGGTGACGGATAAAGAATACGGAGTCTCACCACCCCTATTCATCCCGTGGGTGTCGTAAGAGCCGACTAAGGCAGCAAACTACGCAGCATAACAGCACAGCAAAGAGAAGGAAAACTAGAAACAAACCCTATACCAACTCCCGTCTAGCCAGCGTGATTAAGCAAGCCAAAACCTCCTTACTAAGGAAAGGCTTATGTCCAGCAGTGGACTACTAAACGCCGTTGATGAAATCTAATCGGTTACAACTTAGCCACAAGTGTGGGTATAATGTTGTCAATTTAGTTTTTTGGATTTTAAGTAGCCATAATTAATAGCTACATCAATAATATAATGGACTAATAATTTTACTTCTTGTTAGTGTTATTTCAAACATTGCATTCCTTATAACTGCACGCATGGCGATCACCTCGCTACTTCCTACCGCTGAGTGTTGTGGGTCCGATCCCCACATGGGACGACACTTTGTGTGATCCACAAATTGTTGTTCTGAGTCTGGGTGTTCTTTGTGTCCGTTTCATTTATGTTTGTAAAGTCCCCCGCGACACAGGATATATATTGGTAATGCGGGAGCTATCTTTTTATAATTGTGAAATGTAAAAACGACAAATAATATTACAAAAATAAAGGCAAACTATTTTCTTATTTATTTTTGTATTACAATACCTCAAAACTCTAACATCCGCAACTAAATATGGTGTTACCTGTATCATATAACTTACTGACAGGCGGAACCTCCTATCCGTTCCTCGAAAGGAATTTGCCCCGATTTTGCAACATTTTCTATTGGTCGTAGAGTGATGTTATACAACCTATAATCTTCCTTGGTTAATGGGCTATCTAACACTAGAAGAATTTTCAATTCGGAACAGTATTTTTTGAGCTTAGCGCGTTTAACTAACCAACAAACTCTTTAGTATTGGACACTTTCACCAAAATTAACATATATTAACATTTGTATTGAGTATAGAAAAGCGAAATACATAATTGCCAAAAGACTTTCGTTTTCTTTAAAGAATTGACAGACAGACAACACTACTTCATCTACACATGGGATCCGATCCCCACATGGGACGACACTTTGTGTGATCCACAAATTGTTGTGCTAAGTCTGGGTGTTTTGTGCCCGTTTCATGTACTCGTATGTTTGTAAAGACCTTTATTCCTAGAGGATTTATTCCTAGTGCGGGAGATGTCTTAAAAAAAAATGTATCACACAAGTGTTGTCCTATGTGGGGATCGAACCCACACAATACTAAGCGCAGTATGAAAGCGGCGCGGCGGCGAGGTGACCGCTTAAACCACTACGCCGTGCTACCTATCCGTTTGGTTAGATTTATATGCGTCTTGGTAATTAAACAATTTAATTATTAGTCATTAAGGGGTGTGACGCTACATCAATAACTATTTACAACTTAGTTTATCTTTTAATTATTGTAAATTTATACATTTTTAAACCGACTATTAAAAAATACGGTTTGAGGGGTCTATGGAGCCCGGTCGGAACGAAGCTCCTTTCGCTTTTTAATAGACATTTGCTATATACTTGTGACTTTTGAGTTGCAGGTGTCCATGGGCGGCGGAAGCTGCTTACCATCAGGTGACCCGTCTGCTCGTTTGCCCCCTTATACCATACCACTATGATCGGTTGATTAGTTATGGATGGAAAGTGTATTAGGCAAACTTGTATTTATACACAAAAGTTGTTGTTAATTTTTTTTAACAGTTATTCAAGATAGGTAATTGTATTATAGTATATTTAAAACGACAATAAACAATAGACAATATTTTTTAATTACAAGTTAAGTATCGAATTTGAAATTTAAACACAACAACTAAACCGACTTCAAACAAATTAATACCTAGAAAAATCATTAATAAATATTTATAACTAATTTATATATAAAATTCTCGTGTCACAATGTTAGTTACCATACTCCTCCGAAACGGTTAGACCGATTTTTATGAAATTTTGTGTGCACGTTGGGTAGGTCTGAGAATCGGCCAACATCCATTTTTCATACCCCTAAATGACAAGGGTAAAATACCCCTAAATATTCTTTCTTCAATATTTTCTAGAAATACTTAATAATGTATGTGGCAATTATTATATAATTACCTATTTTACTTCATGTTTCCATATCTGCTGAGTACATAAAGCTACAAATGGTATAAACTTCACTACACAACAACACAACAAGTAATAACTTAAAAATTCAAAAATTCGACAACGAAAAAACAATTTAAAAGTAATGCACTTAAAAGACCAATACGGCACGAGGTCCGACACAATCAAGGCTCATTTGTACGCTATCAAAAACTTTTTAAACCAATTTATTGTTCCTTAGTTAATTTAAATGTATAACTTTATGTATATTTTTGTAATCCGCTTTTAATATTCCTGATTTTGATACCCTGATTTCTTGTTGTCCGTGTGGTGACGGATTAAGAATACGGAATGTCACCACCCCTATTTGTCCCGTGTAAGAGTCGACTAAAAGAAGCAAACTACGCAGGACAACAGCACTGCAAAGAGAAGCCTGCAACCCGTCTGGCCAGCGTGGTACAGTAGGCCAAACCCCCCTTTCTAAGGAGAGGCCTATGTCAAGCAGTGGACTAGTAAAGTTTGTTGATGAATCAATAAGTTTGGTTTTTTTACTCTATTACTATTTTGCGCCAAAATTCCGCCATTTCGTTTTTTTGTTTCAAAAATCAATCTAAGGACACTTGAGTTTTTGAAACGTATAAAACAATACCTTAACTGTCGAAACCTATTGAACCATTGGAAGATACCAGGTAATAAAGTTTACAAACAAACATACAAGATACCTACGCGCTAAAAATATAACCTTTCCTTTGCAGTCGTGTCATAAAATAAAAAAAGAAATTCAAAACAGTTGAACTAAAAGGCGATCACTACTAATCTCTAGTCGATATATTTGTGCATTAAATAGTAACTACTACTCGTAATCTCATTATGTCAGTAATGGATGACACTTTATTGGCAACACAATGTATTGTAAATGGTATGCATCTGCCGCCTTTTTGTTGTCAATAATGGAGGTTTTTCTTTCTTTCTTTTATTCTTATTAATATTTTAAATGGGTGCGTGAACATGTTTGTTAAACATTCACTGTGGAATGGCTCGACGAATTTTGATAAATGTCATAATAATAGTTTAATTCATTAAAAATTTATTTTCTCTTTTTTAGTTTGGTTTTCTATGAAAAGTGTGTTTTTTTGTTTTTTTTACTATTTTTTTTTAAATATTATTAATTTTTATTTTAAATTAGTGTATTGTCATCGGTCCTCGATATATCTACAAAGTTTGAACGAATTCTGACCGTTTAAAATCAGTCAAAATAACGCCCAAAGGAGTCGGTTACAAAAATACAGGTGAAGCTAATAAAAAGCGTGTAATAATAATAAGATGGCAGGTGTGCAAGCGAGCAACAAATTAAATTATACACGGCTTGTATTTTCGGGAGTTTGTGTGACATCATTTATCTATGCTAATATTATAAAGCTGAAGAGTTTGTTTGTTTGTTTGAACGCGCTAATCTCAGGCACTACTGATCCTATTTGAAAAATTCTTTCAGTGTTAGATAGCCCATTTATCGAGGAAGGCTATAGGCTATATATCATCACGCTAAGACCAATAGGAGCGGAGCACCAATAAAGAATGTTTCAAAAACGGAGAAAATTTATTACTATTGAGAGACGCAGACGAAGTTGCGCGGGTCAGCTAGGTTATTATAAACATTGTAATTGACTATGACTCGCCTGTTGGTGTACTGGTACTGAAGTCAGACGTCGTTAGAATTCCACACAGGATTAATTATAGTGTGATGAGCACGATAGCTGAATCCGTGTATTGGAGGATCCTTTCTTCAAATTTGAATGGGACCTAACCCACGGGAAAGTATACCCTCACAATAAAAAAAGAATTATTCAAATCATTGTAATTATAAATGACGGAGTTAAAAAAAGTGATAAAGGGAACAAACTTAAATAAAGTGATAAATAATGATAAACCTTCTCAGTTGTTTGAAGTAATTAAGATGTGTTATATTATTGCGTGAAACACGAATTTATGCAACATAATTATTATTAGAAAGTTTATCATTATCATACGTTCTAAAAACAACAAAAGGCGGGAAAGTGAGACATATTCTGCGGTCATAGTCTAATAAAGAAAAAAAAGCAGTAGATATATTTTTATTTGTTAATCTGTGGTTATTTGAGCTGGCGATTTTTTGACATTGACTAAAAAAAAAAGAGTTTCTATTTTAATGGATGTCTATGGAGTTGACTACGGAAAGTACTCTTGAGGAATCTTCTGGCTTGGCAGGTGTTTAAGACAATTTCCGGAATAGTCAGACAAAAGTTATAAGTTGAACGCGTGTACAAACGCAGCATGTGTGTGGTATAGTATTTTTTTTTTTGTTTAAATGTGTCCCAGTCAAGATTTTTCTTAGATGTAACTAAAAAAGACATATTGAGTCTAGTTTCAAAGGGTTTTAAGTAGTTGTTAACCCACTTTAGTGTTTTTCATTAATCGAAGCAATTTTTTTCTTTACTTTCGCCGAAGCTCTGGCCCGGAAGTTCGGAACCCGCGGTAGAAAACTGGTTTTAGAAATGTATTCTAGTCCATCTGTATATAAATGTTTATCATAAGCTATAACTAAAAAACTCAAAGATTTTAATTAAATAATTCACGATGGTACATACGTATTTTTTTTTTAATTACTGTCTATGCGTAACTCTTTTTTTATTTTAAATATATTTTACTCACGTACTACTTGCAGTGTTTATTTTACGCTTATAATACGAAATTATACAATTGTATAAAATGTAAAACCATTTTAAAAATTACACTTCTACCAATTAAAACAGAAATAGTACTCACCATTTTTATTCACTTTCTTAATTAATATCCAAAAAACGCACTAAGTCGTTCTCCGTAAACACTAATTTAAAATTAAAAAAAAACACAACTGTCACTGCATTCCCGCGTTTATATATTTTACTTTTTTAATTCATTATTTCGTGGCACATGTATTAAGTTTCAGTCTATTATTTTATTTATTATATAGATGATATTTATTTAATTATATATGTTAAGGCTTGTACGCGTAGTGTATGAATGAAAGAAGAATCGCGACTGAGTTCACGAGAGTTGTTAGGAAGAAAGTGGGTGGCAATTTCCGACACACCATAAGGCCGTATGCTTGACAACTTTGATATGTCAGTAAGAAAGCAACTTTATCTTGAACGTGTTAAAGTAGAAATTGATATAATAGTTTCTTGGTAACATCTTGATTAAGTAACATATAAAAATGAGACTTTGTGCCTTTGTGTTATAGTTGAGATTTCAACATTCAGATTGAAAGCTCGGTATTTTATATTAGTTTAGAAAATTGTTTGTTTTAAGACGTATAATTTTCAAATTAAAAGTTATATATACTTAAGAAATATTTTTACATAACCTTAAATAATATTGAGTACAAATTACTTAAAACTATTATTACAGATATAGATATAAAATAGTAGTAATGGTTACTTAAGAACCAAACTAACTACTTTTTAAAATTAGAATTAAATACCTAAGTTTTTCTCTGAGTATCAAAATCGGATTCAATGAGGAGTCTAGGCCCGGGAACGGGAAAGGTAGCGCAGACGACTCAGCCGTCGGAGGTGGCCGAACGACCTACGCCCTCCATAAGCGCAGGCCTGTGGGTGACAAGTGAGGCCATCTGTCACCCAATCAGAAGCAGGCCAGGTTGGCGGTGCGAATGTTGTAGAATAGGAACACCATTGCTCCCACACACGAGGGGTCATCTACAGACCGTAGATGGTCCGGTTACCATCAGTGTTCCAGGGATTTCCTTCCTAGAGTACACCTGGTTCCCCTGCTACTAGTAACATAACCACCGGTGGCTGGTATCCGAGGGGTTTTCCGTCCAGACCAAAATAAAGGTGTTAAAAGGAGTTAAGATCCCTCTAAACTGGGTCTAGTTGCACATTGCAGTTTGTCATTAGTCCTGACTACATTACATCCTTGAGTCCAAAGCTGGATCCGCCACTATTCAGTACCTACAAGTTTCATCCGCGTTAATGGTCGCTGTCCTGCTCCTTATGGTCGCAGCGTGCTACACCCCACTATGGGCGTTAAGAATTGAGCTATCAATAGCAAAAATAATAATTAAAATCTGACTCATAGTTGTCAAGATAAGACGGTTTATAATACTAAAAACACAGGGAAAACTGCGGGAACCACTAGTTAGGAATTAAAGTACAATTAGTTCATTAGAGTCACATAAACATCATCATCATCATCATCATCAACAGCCTTTAATAGTCCACTGCTGGACATAAGCCTCTCTATAGAAAGGAGGTGTTGGCCTACTATATCACGCTGTCCAGACGGGTTGGTATAGGGTTTATTTCAAGTTTTCCTTCTCTTTGCAGTTCTGCGTAGTTTGCTCCCTTATTCGACTCTTACGACACCCACTGGATGAATAGGGACCACCACCACACGATAATAAATGTCACCACACGGACATAAACATTACGCTTCTAAATTTTTTTAACATTTAAATATCGATATTAAAATGTCTCGTTCACAAATTAGAAACAGTTTCCGAACGATACATATCAACTTTCCAGAACTTTGAATAAGTTTTTATTTAAAAAAAAACTTTGATTAAAAAAAAACTCGGTTTAAATGTATTCATTGATATATCGATGCATCTGAATATAAAATTAATATCACCATTTAATATAAATATCTGTGCGGTAAGTTTCTTTTTAAGGTAGGGTCAGTCAGATCTATTTGATGTTTGTAATATTAAAATAACCGCTTTTTACTAAATGCATATGTATACACGATACATATGCCAAAATAAATTTTTTTACAATCTTTGTCTGTCTGTCTATCTGTCTGTCTGTTTGTTCCGGGTAATCTCTGGAACGGCTGGACCGATTTCGACGGGACTTTCACTTTCAGATAGCTGATGACATAAGGAGTAACTTAGGCTACGTTTTCTTAGACTAGCTTCGCTCCGCGGCGTTGCCCGCGGTTATAACAACAAACGCGGGTAACACCGCGGGTCTCAGCTAGTATTAAATAACTTGCCCTGACTGGCTGATTCATCAAGGCAGACCCTAAGCTGATGCTTTTATGTTGTCAGCACCTACTGATCTTCGAAGATCCTTTGACAAGTGGGGAGTATTTTATAGCAATAAAACCACACCACATACTCAGAACGTAGGTATTTAATGAATATTATCGTGGCTTACGATGGCGCGACTTTAAAATCAACGTCAACGCCATCCATCGAGACATGAGGTAAACTTTGCGTACAATATTAAGTTTATGTTTAGGTTTGATTTCTAAAATACTATGACGTGAACACCTACAAAGAAAAGGATAAAAGGTTGTATAAAAATTCGCCATTTTAAAAGTTACAAATACGAAACAAGAACTGATTAGGGTAGGGAAGCCGCTGCAGACCCACCTCCGTTCTCCATAAGCGCAGGCCCGGGGGGGTGACAGGTGAGGCCATCTATCACCCTAGCAGAAGCAAGCCGGAGGAGCAGGTAGGAAGGAATACGGGGGTCCCCACACAGGGGGGATCGTCTACCCGCCGTAGATGGCCTGGGGGCACCAGGGATTTCCTTTCTAGGGGACACCTGGTTCCCCGACTACTGGTACCTGAGACGGCGTGCAGTTTTAGTCGGTTCGAGTCCGACGTTCCCACCGGTAAGTGGTATCCGAGGGGATTTCCGCACAGAAAAAAAAGGGTAGGAAAGCCGCGTGCAATTACTAGTAGCTCATAAACGGATATAGCAGTTACTTATTTCTGAACGTGCAACTATCTATACAAATAAATAAAATTGAAGTGTCTGTTTGTAATGTCAAAATAATAGGTGTTTTTAAATGCTCACACGGTTATTTGCACGATACCTATGCCTAAACACCAGTTTTGTCTGTCTGTCTGTTTGTTCCGGGTAATCTTCTAAACGGCTGGACTGATTTTGATAATATTTTACTACCAGATAGCTGTCTATATAAGGAGTAACTTAGGCTATTTTTACTCTCAGAAAAACCGTTTAAAATTTTGCCCGGTCCGGGAATCGAACCCACCAAGGCAGAGCTTTTCAAATTCCATGCGAACGAAGTCGCGGGTACTAGCTAGTTCCAAATGTGATAACGATATGTTTTCGTGCGCCATATTTGTTTAAAAAAAGTTTTAAAAAAAACGTCTCGTAGAAATAAAACATCGTAATTATTTTGTAGAAAGAGTTTAACAGGATAGCTTACGAAGGGAAATAATAAATAGAGCACAATATTAATAAAAATATAAGATCCAGACGTTTTTGAAAGAAAAAAGATTGTTTCTTTCTTCTTGTTTCTTTTAAAAAGATAACTCCCGCATTAGGAATATATCCTGTGTCGCGGGGGACTTTACAAACATACATGAAACGGACACAAAGAACACCCAGACTCAGAACAACAATTTGTGGATCACACAAAGTGTCGTCCCATGTGGGGTTTGAACCCACAACACTCGGCGTTGTAGGAAGCGGCGTGGCGACCGCTTAAACCACCACGCCATCCGTGCAGTCAAAGATGATTGTTTGTTTAAAATACCATTATATTAAACAAACAATCATCGCCTAGATCCCTTGGCATTACGCAGAGATGTGGCTTCACTCTACATTCTCTATCGCATATATGTATCATGGAGAGTGCTCCGAGGAATTGTTCGTACTAATACCAGCCGCAACTTTCCGCCATCGTTCCACACGGCAAAATTTTCACCCTCATCACCTGGATAGTTAGCGCTCCACTACTGTGCGCTTTTAGAGACACTTTTTGCCTAGCACAACCAATCTGTGGAACGGTCAGTAATTCCGGTATCAGTATTTCCGGACCGATACGACCTTCAAACGTTTAAGAAAAGAGCGTACTCCTTCGTAAAAGTCCGGCAACGCGTTTGTTACTCCTGAGTCGCAGACTTTCATGGATGGCGATGGTCACTTTCCATCAGAAGTCAACTTAATTCTTGATTATTGTAATTCACATATCGTGGCGACGCGTCCACAGTTCACACGCCAACAGCCGGTCTGGATCTCTGCATTACATGTGTCATACCAAATGTGGAATAATGTATAGATTTATTTATTTATTAAGGCATAAACATAATAATAACGAAACGGAATAAACGTAAAAAAAAACTACGCAGAACAGCAGCACTGCAGAGAAGGAAAACTTGACACAAACCCTATGCCAACCCGTCTGGCCAGCGTGGTATAGTAGGCCAAAACCTCCTTTCTAAGGAGAGGCTTATGTCCAGCAGTGGACTGTTAAAAGCTTTTGATGATGATGATAAACTTAAACATTCATCCACATCATTGTTTTAAATTAATTTCACGTGCTACTCTAATTACAAATAAACACAACATTCACATATAGACAACATAATAATTATAAAAATTCAAAAATAACAATTTTACTTTATACATAACTAAAAACTTATGCAGTTTACGAGATCGGCACACTAGATTATATTATTAATAGTGAAATTGTACTAAATTTAACACAATTAACACAATTTAAAATCATAAAATTAAATAAAAAAAACAATTGAACAACTTTTAATATTTTACTTCCTATGTTCATACGTTTCGTATCAGTGACATAACTTTAGATTATAAAACTCACACCAAAATGTAAAACTTACTAACCAATGTATACCGACTGTATTATTTTGTTTTAATTGTACTATAAAGAGTTATCTGATCATCAAAAACAGCCATTACTAGTCCACAGCTGGACATAGGCCTCTCCTTAGAAAGGAGGGTTTGACCTGCTATACAACGCTGGTCAGACGGGTTGGTATTCAAGTTTTCTTTCTCTTTGCAGTGCTGTTGTCCTGCGTAGTTTGTTCCCTTATTCGCCTCTTAAGGCACCCACGGGATGAATAGGGGTGATGACATTCCGTATTCTTAATCCGTCACCTCACGGACAAAGAGTTTTCTATCTAAAGAAAAATACTGAAAATATTCTACGCTATGCATAAAAATAACTTATCCCAAAATTATTAACGAGAATCTCGTGAAGGTTAAAAAAAACAAATAAAATATTAGGATTTATCTCACGAGATTGTCGATATGTGGAATGTTGATTCAGTGATCATTGTTCCGATAGTCGTATCTGCTCACGGATTGATAGCCAAGAGCCTCGACCAACACCTTAAGAGGCTCACGTTGGACGGCTGGATCTAGGGTCTGATGCAGAAGGAGTCTTCCTTGACACGGCTCGTATAGTGAGGAGGTTCCTATCTTTGGAGTCCTAACCACCGGTGTCTTGGTCCCTGTACCGGATGTCAATGGTCTACTTTTTTATATTTGTAAAAATGTATTTTTTTTTAAGTGTATGGTCCGTGTGGTTACGGATTAAGAATACAGAGTATATACAGAATACTGTACATCCCGTGGGTGTCGTAAGAGCCGACTAAGGGAAAAAACTACGCAGAACAACAGCACTGAAGAAAGAAAACTTGACACAAACCCTATACCAACCCGTCTAGCCAGCGTCGTACAGTAGACCAAAACCTCCTTTCTAAGGAGAGGCTTATGCCCAGCAGTGGACTGTTAAAGGCTGTTGATGATGATGACGCAGATCCCTACAGGCTCAAACAACTCCTTAACCAGGTTTTGTAAAAATAAAAGGAAACTTATTCTCTTATTTTGCAGAGAGTTAAATTTAAAATAGGCCAAGCGATCATTGTAAGAGTATCTAGGACTGATACCAGGGCCTCAATTCTGCTTTTTTATGTTCACGCCAAGCCACTGACACGCTATTGAGGTGCCATCGAGTAGCCATTGGTATCGGTATAAATATCGGTAGTCTACACTAATTTCCTCAAAAAAACGTAATATATTTTCAAATTATAACTAAATTATTTATTTAGTTTTTCAAATATGGCAATCTTTTTGATATCACCATTGATGAGCCACTGCCATTCCATCGCCACTGTAAAGACACTGAGTTAGTGTAGACTACCGATGCCGATGGCGTGTCAGTGGTATGACAGTGGCTTGGCGTGAACATAAAATAGCGGAATTGAGGCCCAGGAGTAACAAACGCCAAATGTCTAGGGAATGTTCTTTGGACTGACTCTATGTGTTGTGAGTGAACTGTATACCGAGGGTTCCAAACGACATTACCAAACTCCACTGTACTCCTCACAAGAGTTTTACGAAGAACAATTTTTGATGCAGTACGTTTGAAATCCTTAATTTTTTTATGGTATAAGGAGGCAGATGGGTCACCTGATGGTAAGCCACTACCACCGCCCATGGACACCTGCAACTTAAAAGTCAAAAGTGCGTTGCTACCCTTGGAGTCCCTTCCTCTCGAGTCAGCGGAAGGGGGGATTTGGGCTCCGGTAACCTTATTCATTGACGGGCCTGTTGGTCTAGGGGTTGGTGACCCTGACTGCTAAACCGGAGGTCGTGGGTTCGATTTCCACCTAGTACAAGTATTTGTGTGATGAGCACGGTCATTTGTTCTGTGTCTGGGTGTAATTTATCTATGATATGTATGTATTTAGAAATATATAAGTATGTTTATCAGCGGTCTGGTTACCATAGTACAGGCTCTGCCTAGTTTGGAATCAGAGAGCCGTGTGTGTGATGTGTGAAGTTGTTATTATTATTATTATTACTTAGTATTTCGCTTTCTGAAACCCAACATTTTGAAATTTTTTCGTTTTTGCAACATATTTCATTGATGCTGGGCTCAAATTAGTCCTAAAGTGATGACATACAGTCTATAGTCTTCCTCGATAAATGGACTATCGAACACTAAAAGAATTTTTCAATACGAACCACTAGTTCCTGAGATAAGAGCGTTCAACCAAACAAACAGACTATTCAGCTTTATCATATTAGTATAGATGTAAGAAACTGTTGGTTTTCGTTGATTAATAAATAATAAATTCGCTTTCTATTCGTCTCGTTATTTACTTTAGTTAATATCTGATAAACAGGATTCTTGTTAAGTAAGTTTACAAATTGCCGAAGTAAAGAGTGCCACGGCAAAATCCGTTTTTCTTTTTTAAATTGGGACTAATCCCACCCACACGCCCACCACTCCACACTACCACATGGTGTAACTCATTACACCATAATCCACAGCAGTGACCCACGAACACACCGAGTTCTAGGTACTCGGTACTCGGGAAGTCCCAGGAAGAAATTAAACTGTCTTGGAATCCGCAACGAAATTAATCAGAAGAAAATTGGAGGAGTTGAAAATACAGTAAATCCACTTCAAGACAAAATGAAATAAAATAGGCATACACCCTCTTAAACAGCGAAGCTCCACGGCCACAAAATATTACGGGTCCTAGGTGATATATATCTACATCAACAGCCTTTACTAGTCCACTGCTGGACATAGGCCTCTTCTTAGAAAGGAGGTTTTGGCCTACTACACCACGCTGGCCAGACGGGTTGGTATAGGGTTTGTGTCAAGTTTTCCTTCTCTCTGCAGTGCTGTTGTCCTGCTTAGTTTGCTCCCTTAGTCGCTTCTTACGACACCCACGGGATGAATAGGGGTGGTGACACTCTGTATTCTTAATCCGTCACCACATGGACAATGTATATATGGTGATTTATATATTTGATTTCTATAATATGTATGGCAGAATCGCCTAAACGCACGGCAATTTACCCTAGTTGACACAAGATCCCCATAGTATACCGCCCCAGATGTCACCTTTTTTTTTTTTCCGTGCGGATATCCCCTCGGATACCACCGACTCGAACCGACTAAAACCGCACGCCGGTCGCGGGTACTAATAGCCGGGGAACCAGGTATACCCTAGAAAGGAAGTCCCTGGTGCCCAGACATATCTCGGGTCATCTACAGACGAGTAGACGACCCCCCCCCCCCCCCCGTGTGGGAACCCCATGTTCTCTGTGCTCCCTGGAAGCGAGCGCGTTTCGCAACGCGCTCGCCGCCACCCCGGCCTGCTTCTGCTAGGGTGACAGATGGCCTCACCTGTCACCCCCAGGCCTACGCTTATGGAGGACGGAGGTCGTTCTGCGACCTCCGACCTGAGTCGCCTGCGGTACCTGGCCCGTTCCCGGGCCTGGCGGGCCGGGAGAGTCCTAAACCTCTCCCGGTCCCGCTACCCCAGATGTCACCTGCAAGCTATTCAGCATTACGTTCATTATACCAAAGACTACATTCCCAGAGGATATCATGAGCAGACTGTTCATAGTGAGAGTTAGGTGTTGAGCTTGCTCTGTTGCCAAAATCTGTTTATATGTTTATATATAAAGCTTTGTTTTATGACACACTATGGGTACGACAATGGTGGTGACACTCCGTATTCTTGATCCGTAACCACACGGACTCGATTTGGGGTTAATACGCTTGCTTCTATGACATCACCGGATCTAAAGTTTTCCAAAGTATGAGTATTTCACACGCTTCTGCCATCCCATTTTTTACTACAGTCGTGATTGTATTGTTGTGTCATATGATTAAATGGTTCGATTGTTCCAGAATTGTAAGGGATATCGAGGACAGCGCCATCTAGTACCGAGTAAAGTACATCTATTAATATTGCGGTTCATAGTTCTGTTCCTTACAGTGCTAGATGGCGCTGCAAGTAACGCGTGAATGGTTCTGGAATATTCTTGTTTGTCTGGAACGGACTAGCGAATACTAGGGATCCTTTTAGTAAATTCGATAGCCGTTCCGTATCGTTTTACGACACAGCGAATTAACATTGGAGTGAATTTCTAGTGCGACTAGTGGATTTCTAGTTTATTTTAGTGAGTGTTTGTAAATACCGTGCAATAAATTAATTAACCGACAACTTTTATTTATTATATACCCCGCTCGTAACAGTATAATATATATAATTAATATAAAATATCACTTTTACTTCTTTCCCCTACTAGTAGCGTAACACATCACGAGATACCCCAGTTCTGAATCACGCAATCATAATATTCACAATGCTATTTCACTTTCTATGACAGTTCTAATAGTAATTTCGATTTTAAATTAAATATAATAAACCTTACACATCACACACACGGCCGTCTGATCCCAAACTAGGCAGAGCCTGTACTATGGTAACCAGACTGCTGATAAACATACTTATATATTTCGAAATACATACATATTATAGATAGATTACACCCAGACACAGAACAAATGGTAGTGCTCATCACACAATTATTTGTCCTGGGTGGGAATCGAAGCCACGACCTCTGCCTTAGCAGTCAATGCCATTAGTTACTTGGCCAACAGGCCGTCTGATGATGGAGTCAGGAGGAGGATAGTGGAGGTCGAAAACTCGTAAAAGGTTATTCTGGATGATGAGAAGACACCACGTCTGGGTCTTAGTATATTAAGTTGTGAGACATTGAGTTACAAACACACAAACAAATTGTGTAAAAGTGATTATATAGGTGACTTTGGTTTTGAAATTGAAATGATATAATTAATTTAATCGAACCCACTATCTCTGGATTAGCAGTCAGGGTCATTAACCACTAGACTAATAGGCCTGTCGAATTCCAAAATATGTATTTTCTAAAAGATTAACACTCACGTTTTTGACGCATAGGTTTATGTATGTATACCAAATCTCTCATTACAGACCACATTTATTTTACTTTACTTTTAATGTTAGAGGGGTCAGACGAGCAGACGGGTCACCTGATCGAAAGTAACCATCGCCCCCCATGAACGTCTGCAACTCAGGAGTCACAAACGCGTTGCCGGCCTTTTAGGAAAGAGTACGCTCTTTTCTTGAAGGTTTGAAGGTCGTATCGGTCCGGAAATACCGCAAACGATAACTTGTTCCACAGATTGGTTGTGCCGGGCAAAAAGTGTCTCGAACAGCGCACAGTATTGGAGCGCCAACTATCCAGGAAATGAGGATGAAACTTTGGAACAATTCCTCGGAGCACTCTCCATGATAAATGCGATACAGAATGCAGCGTGAAGCCACATCACTACGTAACGCCAAGGGATCGAGCCGATCAGAGAAGATAGACTTATACCATCGGGGACTTTTTTGGACATCTTTTTAAGATATACAATTCTGTAGAACATAATTTAGGTTTATCTTGTAACGTTTAGCCAGCGTGTGCAATGTTAGCGCACAAAAACATGTTTTTTCACGACAAATCTTTGAAATTCTTGGATTTTGTCTACTATAATATGCATGTATTATACATATAAACGGTCTTTTTGATTCATTCTCTCTATTGGTGAAAACTACATTAAAATCCGTTGTTTAATGTTGTTGTTGTTGCGTAGTAGTAAAACACAAAAGGCGACTTTTTAATTGGATCGAAGTTCCTTATCGCGCGTTGTGAAAGGGGGCTAGACGGAAAAAAATCTCACGAAAAGTTGTAACGACACTTTTTATGTCAGTCATTCAGCGCCATCTATCGAATAGATAGGAAATCATTACTTTTCATCTCAGTATTTATTTTGAATTGTCACTTGTCAGTCATTCAGCGCCATCTATCGAATAGATAGGAAATCATTTCTCAAGGAGATTTTACCAATGTATAAATTGTTTTAATTAGAAACTAACTGAAAAATATGTAGGTAATAGCCGCTTTCATAGATGGCGTTGTAATTAAAATCGTGTCGAATCAGTTTTATACTCGATCGTATCGTACTTCGTTCCTATCGGCTTTTTTTTATTCTATGTAAAGATTTGCGGGGTTTGTGGGACTAATTATTCATGAAAATAAACCTAGTTTAAAAAGTAGGAGATACAGTTGACAAAATTCTGTTGTATTTTTTCTTTATTTCATGTTTGTTACTCCGTCATTTACAAACTGATTTGGTACATTATATTTTATTATTTGATTACTTCTAGTTTAGTCTTAGTCTAATTAAAATTAGACTACAGACTACATGATTATAATTCAATATGAATTTTTTTTTGAAGTCCACGATACCAATTTTTAAAGTAAATTATTTTATCTATGGTCAACCATAGAGTAAGTGTATACAAATTTTGCCGCGCCTTCTTTATGGTATGCTAGGCATGCGACTTCATTCGCAAATCTTTACATAACAATACCAGTTCGAAAGTTTTCCAAACGACCGCGAAAAAAACTTGTCATACAGAAGAAGTCACGATCAGCGTCACTTCTCTGCTTTTAATTATCATAATATGATATTAAATCTTTGTTTATAAAAGAAGAAACTGACAGATGGATTATCTGACTGATTGATCAACGCGCAGATGCAACCGCTGGGTCTAGAAGCATGAAATTTGGCACAAATGTTCCTTAGCTAATCTAGGTGTGCACTAAGACGAAATTTTTAAAAATTCCACCCCTAAAGCTGCAAAATGGGGGTTGGAAATTTATATGAAACTTCGTTTTTAGGGTTCCGTACCTCAAAAGGTAAAAAAGGAACCCTTATAAGATCAATTTCTTGTCCGTCTGTCCGTGTGTCACCACCGCTTTTCTCAGGTACGGCTAGACCTAGCAAGTTGAAATTTATACCAGATACTGAGGTCTATGGTCCCTATTAGTTGTATAAAAATCAAGGTCTAGAGTCAACACGATAAAAAGATATGGGCAAATTTCGATTTTCGCGAAAACTTGTAAGTACCAAAATTTATCTTAATTTTCAACTTTTTTATTTTTCAGAATTTTCTCTTTACTTGTGCTGTAAGACCTTGCTTTTAACCAAAATTGTCAATTCTAGGTCAACCGGAAGTACCTTATACGTTTTGGGTCGAAAACCTATATGGTAATTCCCGTTGACCTAGAATCACGAAATTATGTAAAAAGAAACGTCTTACAGCACAAATAAAGTTATAATTCCAAAAAATAAAAAAGTTGAAAATTAAGACAAATTTTGGTCCTTACAAATTATCGGGAAAATCTACGTAAATTCTGGGTAGTAACGTTTCCCTACACCGCTGAGACTACAAACTTGAAATTTTGACAGCTGAAATTTCACCCCTAAGAGGCATCATTTCATAATTTTCAAAGTAAGAAACACAAAATCTATACAAATAAAGAAAATTGGAGTATCTGTTTTTAATATTAAAATAACCGCTTTTTACTAAATGCATATGTATGTTTACACGGTACATATGCCAAAATAACATTTTTTACCATTTTTGTCTGTCCGTCTGTCTGTCTGTTTGTTTCGGGTAATCTCTGGAACGGCTGGACCGATTTCGACGGGACTTTCACTGGCAGATAGCTAATGACATAAGGAGTAACTTAGGCTACTTTTTTTAGACTAGCTTCTCCCCGCGGCGTTGCCCGCGGTTATAACAACAAACGCGGGTAACACCGCGGGTCTCAGCTAGTAAGAAATAATAAAGAGGATTCAAAGAACTCTTTTACAAACTTTTTTCAGAGTAGATGGGTTCGGCCTTTCCTTACTGGACTAGCTCTGAAAGGACGAAACAAACCCAGAAGTTATCATCTCTTTCAAAGCCCAGACAATCTTCTCCAAGTTTGAATACGTATACTAGAAAACTATGCAACTATAAGGAATGATGACCGTGTGGTGACGGATTAAGAATACAGAGTGTCGCCACCCCTATTCATCCCGTGGGTGTCGTAAGAGGCGACTAAGGGAGCAAAACTACGTAATACAACAGCAGAGAGAAGGAAAACTTGACACAACCCTATATAGTAGGCCAAAACCTCCTTTCTAAGAAGAGGCCTATGTCCAGCAGTGTATCATAGCACTTAAATAAATAAAAAAATCGATAAAAATTCTGTTACACTGTACTAAGTTTTATCTACTAGAAATTTACGTAGTATACTCTTAAACACAACTGTTACCTACCAAATCTTTCCACCCGCCCGGCAATTTATTATAAACTAGCTGACCCGCGCAACTTCATCTGCGTCTCTCAATGGTAATAAATTTTCTCCGTTTTTGAAACATTCTTCATTGGTGCTCCGCTCCTATTGCTCTTAGCGTGATGATATATAGCCTATAGCCTTCCTCGATAAATGGGCTATCTAACACTGAAAGATTTTTTTAAAATCGGACCAGTAGTTCCTGAGATTAGCGCGTTCAAACAAACAAACAAACAAACTTTTCAGCTTTATAATATTAGTATAGATTAGTGATGCCATACAATAGACACTTTTACGCATTAATGTGGTTTGAGAACTTTGGCGACAGAGATCTAATCTCTATCGGCGGATAATATATATTTTTAAGTATCTCTCAGATCATTAGTAGTAATTGACACGCTCGAAATATATTGGAATTGCCTCAGTCGTGACTTCATTTATTTCAAACGTAACAAGACAGAACTTGTTTTACTCAATTAATTAAAATGTACAAAAAATATTTAAGCCTAAATTCACTTTCAACTCATTAACTATCAAAATTTGTAGATCAATTTACGTTCAAAACAATTTGAAATAAATAAAAATAAATCAGTCATAATGGTCATTATATACGCGCCAAAATATTGACATTTGAGAGAAAGCGACGGAAACATCCGCGTTCGGCCAATATGGCGGCTGTTATGAACAAATATTGGAATGTGACATACTTGTGTGGAATGAAAAGCGTTCCATTGTGTGTAATTACGTGATTAAGATGACAAAGGTTGGGCATTTACGTAAATAGGAAATCTTGAAATGTAAATATCAGTAATTTTCTATATTAAAACCATAATGGAACGGTTTAGTTGACAGCTCTGAGTTCTGCTCTGATTTTTATTAAAAGACATGATTTAATGATACTGTTATTATAACTTTTGATTGCATTTAGTTGGAAGCTAGATTTTTTTCCAATTTTAAGGGACCGAGAACATAAGTTTTAATGTCAATTTAATTCCTCCACGCGTTCCTGAAGTGATCATAGAAGGCTTTTTAAGGAATGCAACCCTAAAAAAAACCTACAGCTTTATTATAATAATAACTAAATAATAATAAGTAAGTAAGTATAATACTCTTCTTTATATACATTAAGATAATTCTAGGAAAAAAAGTGTATGGGTGCAATTCACACACGGCAGAAGTGAAACGTCGGTTTTTTTTTATCTCAGTATTCAATAAAATGATAAAAATATTCACACTCAAAATATTATATTAAAAATAATGTGTTTTTTTATGTGTTTAATGTGTAATTAAAAACATGTATTCTATCTCATTCTCTCGCCGACTTAATCCTATACATTTATGTGTTTGTTTCTTTATCGTGACGCATTTTCGTTTCATCGAGTTTCAAATCACAACGATTCTAAGGAAGTTTCACTTCAAAAAACATTTTGTGAAGCTATTACTAAGTTATGGGATTTCCACATCACAAATAAGTGTGTCATTCGCACTTACTCAACACAGAAAAACGTAAAAAGAAAAACTTCTCGTTACGTTGTGTCAAAAATGACATCTGTCATGGTGACATTACGTAATTAGTGCGGAAATGAGTGTCGCAAGATGGCGGGTCCCAATACTGTACATGTCAATATTGTTTAAAGTGAAATTTGTTCAAAACAAAAGTGGGATGCTTCCGAATTACGTAATGCGGCAAAATGTGTACGCAACTGCGTAATATTACGGACATTGTAGAGTTCAATTAGGCAATATCTTATGTCACATATTCTCTTATTTTTGTTGAAGTTTTTTCATTAATGGGGTCGGAAGTCGGAAGCGCGCTATATGACCAATGAGCGTTATAAATGAGTTTTTTAATTTTTAATTACATTATTACATCATAATTAGTATTATACTCAAAACTCTAGAAAAAAACAAATCTAAAAAAACGCTTAAAATCACATCTAATACAATTTTTTAAATAAATTAATACTGACAGTACCTTTGTGACGTAACGTAATGGCGGCGTAACATGGCGGCAATTTGAAAATATAACTTCTGGGAACATTATTACGATTTACAAATCTGTTTGTATATAAATTACCAACAAATTAGGATTTTATATAATCCAATTACAGTGAACGTTGGATGTTTAAAACGTGAATATCTGCCTGTTCTGACATTTTGAGATCGAGAGTAATTCGGAACTGAATTTTAAACGAATTGACCTTCTGTTCGCAGCATATCCGTACTCCAGGGTCCGGGGAAAGTGGGTATGTAGGACCTTCCGATTTGCAGGTCTAGGAATTCATTCATTATACATTTGTTTAGGACAAACTAACTCCTAGGTTTAACTAATTAAGATAGTATGAGACTAGAATGATATATCTTTGCGAGGTTTAGTTTCGAATGCATTTCATTGGGACACTTACATATTGACACTGGATATTACCCACGGCTTATAGTTTTCTAACTTTCAAAATAATGAACTTCCATACAACAGTTCGTCCTTTATTTACAATATTGGAGGTGAAACTTCCAAAAATCCTTTCTTAGCGGGTGCTTACAACATCAAAAGTATCAGCTGCTAAATTTTTAAGTTTGTAGTATGTTGGCGGTTTAGAGTAGTTTAAACTCGGTGATTAACACGCTTTTACGAGTTTTGGCTTAGAATTTTTGAACTTGATTTTGACCCACTTCAAAACGTCGAATTAAATGGAAACTTCGCACACTTATTAAGGACCGATGACAATACAATAATTTGATAAATTTGACCGATTATCCTGATCAGGATCTTCAGGATTAACGGCTTTTTCGATATCTAAAAATACGGTAGTGTCCTTTGCTACGTACTAAGAGACGTGCGCTGAAGCATATGTGACTCACTTACTTGTTACTTTTTAGTCTTAATGAGAAAATAATTATCGTTAATGACTACAAAAGCAAAAATAAATTATTTATAGTTTAAAAAAAAGTAAATACAAAATAGATTTTTTTTTCTATAAGTCCAAAATGCAAAATCTCGCTATCGTAAAAAAGCATGGGGCTCGTTTTAAAGATATTTTATAATCATCAATATCATCAACAGCCTTTACTAGTCCACTGCTGGACATAGGCCTCTCCTTAGAAAGGAGGTTTTGGCAAGGTTTGTTTCAAGTTTTCCTTCTCTTTGCAGTGTTGTTGTTCTGCGTAGTTTACTTTATAATAAAATAACTATACTTTTACCAATATCTGTCAAAAAATAATTTTACAACAATTGAGATTAACTATAAAATTTTGTTTTTTTTTTTGGAGTTACAGAAAATTATTTTCTACTTTTTAATTCGTCCAGATACAAAAGCGTGTTCTTTTCGTTTTTTACACGCTTTTATTATTTTTTATATTAGCTTCACTTGTATTTTTGTTTGTATGTTTGTAACCGACTCCTTTGGGCGTGATTTTGACTGACTTTAAACGGTCAGAATTCGTTCAAACTTTGTAGATATATCGAGGACCGATGACAATACACTAATTTAAAAAAAAAATAGTTTTAAAAAACTAAAAAACACGCTTTTTATAAAAAACCAAACTAAAAAGTAGAAAATAGATTTGAAAAAAAGCGTTGGGTGCCTGTTGTCAATAGTAAAAAGCACCTCACGCTTTTTTTTCAAATTTATTTTCTAGTTTTTACGAAACGAAAGTGTGTTTAAAACTATTTGTTTTTTTTAAACTATAATTGATTTATGTATAAATTATGAGTCATCATCATCATCATCAACAGCCTATAACAGTCCACAGCTGGACATAGGCCTCTCCTTAGAAAGAAATTATGAGTAATAAGTAACAATGAAATCGTAAATGTCTCAATTCTGTATATATGTATCTGTGTGGGTATGGTCAAACACCGTGACAAATTACGAGGCCTAAACGCACAATAAGACTATTAAACTCATACCAAAGTAAGTATATAATTTGTATCTATTTAAATGAGTGTTTTAAGATGAGTTTTGAAATCTATATTATAATGTGTGAAGTAAAATTTTTGTAATCATTTAAACAAATATGGCGCACATAAACATTTCATATTCGTAATACTTAATAATAAAACCATACATTATAATAGACCGGATATAACAATACTAGACAAAACTAACAAAATAGTTTTTATTATAGACGTAGCAGTATGTAACACACACAATCTCCTCACGACGCACACAGAAAAGAAGACTAAATACACAGACTTAGCAACGGAAATAAAAAGGCAATGGCAGGTAGATAGAGTTAAAATAGTACCCATTGTCATATCTACAACTGGTGTAGTACCGAAGACTCTTCAAGATAGCCTCAACACATTGGAAATGCCGAAATCCTCTCTCATACTCTTACAAAAAGCAGTCCTTCTTAACACATTCCGTCTCACACATCATCTTAACTTCATATCATCATCCCTTTCTGGCACACTTGGCTAAGGCCCGTGTGTTAGATTTTGTTACCCCTTTAAAATAAAAGGGAGACCAGACAAGGTATAAAATGACATAATAATAATAATATTTTATTTCTTCTCTCACACAGAAAATCATATCAATAAACTAGTAACAAAGTTATAGATTAATTTACAACAAGAAAATGTTAATGTTTTGTCCGTGTGGTGACGGATAAAGATTACGGAATGTCACCAACCTTATTCATCCAGTGGGTGTCGTAAGAGCCGACTAAGGGAGAAAACTGCGCAGAGCAACAGCACTGCAAAGAGAAGGAAAACTTGAAACAAATCCTGTACCAACCCGTCCGGCCAGCGTGGTATAGTAGGCCAAAACCAAAAAAAAGGAGAGGCCTATGTCCAGCAGTGGACTGTTATAGGCTGTTGATGATGATGATGACTGCATGACACAATCAGAAGAAAAGAAATGGCTATTGGTTCCGGTAACTGCTTCAAAAGCTCTTTATTTGCAATTTTACTGATAAGACAGGTGTGGAACGATTCACACCAAGGACAGTAATTTGTGTGATGAGCAAAATCATTTGTTCTGTGTCTGGGTGTAATTTGTCTATAATATGTGTGTATTTAGAAATATATAAGTATGTTTATCAGCAGTCTGGTTACCGTAGCACAGGCTCTGCCTAGTTTGGCATCAGACAGCCGTGTGTGAGATGTGTGAAGTAATTCTTTATTATGTTTTTTTTTTAAAAGACAACCCAACAAGACACCAATAATAATGTAAATTTTGTTTCTTTACAAACATACATAAAGCGGACACAAACACACTCAGAACAACAATTTGTGGATCACACAAAGTGTTGTCCCGTGCGTGGTTCAGCGGCAAATAACCACTTAAAATACCACGCCATCCGTGCAGTCAAATTTTAATACAGATATGTTCAGAGCATACACCTGTCGAAACCTGCAGTACATTCGAAGCGGATACGTCTCGCATCTTACACGCGCAGCCTCCGAGTCATCTCGTGTGAACTTTCACTCGCCTAGGGCGAGGCCACTTTCGCTCCACTCCGCTGAGCATCTATAAAGAATCTGTGGGACAGTACTCTGCCAATTCACACAGTTATGTATACTTTAAAATTCTTGAAGACTCTTTGTAAAGATGTCTGCATAAAGTGCATGATATTTTGTCAGTTGGTTAGTAACTGCAGTAGATGCAGCTAGATTTAATCATTTATTTATTTTTACACTTCCTGCATTACAACTTAATGCCACATGGCATTATCTACCAGTCAACCTTAAGATGGTTCAGTAAGGGACATGGCAGGTACTGCACATGTATTATTTAAAAAAAAAAATGGGGTGTTTTTTTTTCAAATTTATAAAAAAATTTTTTTTTTTTTAGTTTGGTTTTCTATAAAAAGCGTTTTTTGAGTTTTTTTAAACTATTTTTTTATTTTATTTTTTAAATTAGTGTATTGTCATCGGTCCTCGATATATCTACAAAGTTTGACCGTTTAAAGTCAGTCAAAATCACGCCCAAAGGAGTCGGTTTCAAACATACAAGTGTAGCTAATATAAAGCGTGTAAAAAGAAGAAACTATGAAAATGTAACATTAATTTGATAATACTATTTAAAATACATAGACGAATACATAAATAACTATTAATCTTATATATAAAATTCTCGTGTCACAATGTTCGTTCCCGTACTCCTCCGAAACGGCTTGACCGATTCTCATGAAATTTTGTGTGCACATCGGGTAGGTCTAAGAATCGGCCAACATCTATTTTTCATACCCCTAAATGGTAAGGGTGACCCATCCCTAATTTTTTTTGTTTTGCAATACAACGTTTGCCGGGTCAGCTAGTATATTATACATACGGAATGAAATAAATACAAATATGTCTAGGGTATTTCTAATCATGAGGATATTTCTGCTAGCTGTTTCCTGTAGAATTCTGTTATTGTCCCTATTTGCTATAGAATTTGTATTTTGCAAACAAGCAATTGGAACTGGAGTAGGAGACAGAAATGAACTCCCAACTTTTCTATCCTCATCCAGAGTCGGGGTAGGGTCGGGTTCTCGATCAAAAGCAACTGCTTAGCCAGTTTTCTGTAATTTTTAGGGTTCCGTACCTCAAAAGGTAAAAAAGGAACCCTTATAAGATCACTTTCTTGTCCGTCTGTCCGTGTTTCACCACCGATTTTCTCAGGAACGGGTAGACCTAGCAAGTTGAAAGTTATACCAAATACTGAGGTCTATGGTCCCTATTAGGTGTATAAAAATCAAGGTCCTGAGTTAGCATGATAAAAAGATATGGGCAAATTTCGATTTTCGCGAAAACTTGTAAGTACCAAAATTTACCTTAATTTTCAACTTTTTTATTTCTCAGAATTTTCTCTTTATTTGCTTTTTACCTTGCTTTTAACGAAAATTGACAATTCTAGGTCAACCGGAAGTACCCTATAGGTTTTGAGTCGAAAACCTATATGGTAGTTCCCGTTGACCTAGAATCACGAAATTTGGCAAAAAGAAACGTCTTACAGTACAAATAAAGGAGTAATTCCAAAAAATAAAAACAGTTCAATATTAAGAAAAATTTTGGTACTTACAAATTTTCGCGAAAATCTACGTAAAATCTGGGTGTGTACGGAACCCTCGGCGCACCACTTTGACTCGTACCTGACCGGTTTTTTACTAAGTCATAAATCACAAAAAAACAGTTGTTAATCATTTCTCGCTACAAACGTCAATTGTTTTACTTTTCTAAGCCAAAGAATAATAATATTTATAACATTTTGAAACCTACATGTATGTACACTTATGGAAAAATCTGTGCCCACCTTTAATTTAAAAGCATACACATATATTATACTTGTATGAATGTTTTCTTGTGAAATATCTAGTATGTATTTTAGTTGGTAAGCCTTATGTTAAATAAATAAATAATATAACTCCTATAGAAATAACTTAAAGTAAACAAAGATTATTTTCATCATCATCATCATCAACAGCCTTTACTAGTCCACTGCTGGACATAGGCCTCTCCTTAGAAAGGAGGTTTTGGCCTACTATACCACGCTGGCCAGACGGGTTGGTATAGGGTTTGTTTCAAGTTTTCCTTCTCTCTGCAGTGCTGTTGTAATGCGTAGTTTGCTTCCTTAGTCGCCTCTTACGACACCCACGGGATGAATAGGGGTGGTGACACTCTGTATTCTTAATCCGTCACCACACGGACTATTTTATTATTATGTAATTTAACATGCGGTTATATACATAACTCACTAGTAATAATTTTACTAAAACCGCAGGTGAACGTGTTCATAAGAATTCAATCAAATAAATACTTTTACTTTCTATTGTATTTTTGTTCCTTATTATATACATGGTGGCTTTTCTACTATAATTATAGTCAAACTAACTACATCAACAGCCTTTAACAGTCCACTGCTGGACATAGGCTCGTCCTTAGAAAAGAGGTTTTGGCCTACTATACCACGCTGGCCAGACGGGTTGGTATAGGGTTTGTGTCAAGTTTTTCTTCTCTGAAACAGACTGACAGAGAGATACATTTATAATATTAGTATAAAATAGTAGTAAACCTCCTTTCTAAGGAGAGGCCTATGTCCAGCAGTGGACTATCAGAGGTTGTTGATGTGATGTGATGTGAATATTAGTATGTCTTTGTCCCACAAGTTCCGAACGCGTGGTAACCCCATTTCTCGTTACACAACCACTTGTTTCCCAAATATTGGTTACCGGTTGCCCATTTCGTAACCCTCGCATTACCAGCATTCCAATGAGGTTGTGCTCACCATAAAACCCATCATTTATGAACAAACAGCTTTACGTCATAACATTTTATAGGAATACTGAAGGCAAATATAAAATTCTTTGTTTTTTAAGACAACTCCCGCATTAGGAATATATCCTGTGTCGCGGGGGACTTTACAAACATACATGAAACGGACACAAAAAACACCCAGACTCAGAACAACAATTTGTGGATCACACAAAGTGTCGTTCCATGTGGGGTTTGAGCCCACAACACTCGGCGTAGTAGGAAGCGGCGTGGCGACCGCTTAAACCACTACGCCATCCGTGCATACATAGTAACAATATTTGAGGTTGATTAAAATGTAGAGATTGTCCGTGTGGTGACGGATTAAGAATACGGCATGTCACCACCCCTATTCATCCCGTGGGTGTTGTAAGAGCCGACTAAGATAGCAAACTACGCAGAACAACAGCACTGCAAAGAGAAGGAAAACTTGACACAAACCCTATACCAACCCGTCTGGCCAGCGTGGTATAGTAGGCCAAAACTTCCTTTCTAAGGAGAGGCCTATGTCCAGCAGTGGACTAGTATAGGCTGTTGATGATGTTGATGAAAATGTAGAGAATACAAAAATTGTTAACTGGCGATATCCACTTGCCATCAGGTTAGTCACCAGTCAGAATTTCACGGTCGATTTAAAAATCCACTAAATCTTACTGTAAGGTGGTTATATACTTGTTTGCGACTTGTATGGTATGAATATAATTTGTGTCAATTATAAACAGGGCTGAAAGCTTCTATATTAAACATTGTATGTATTTTATGTTATATATGTTAAAGGTGAGGGTAGGTCAACAGGAGATGTTATGGAGTAGCTATTGGTACTAAAATAATCTCACATCTCACACACGGCCGTCCGATCCCAAACTAGGCAGAGCCTGTACTACAGTAACCAGACTGCTGATAAACATACTTATATATTTCTAAATCTATATATATACTAGTTATTATTTTAGTATCATTAAAAAATCCCTGACACATAACAAAACTTAAAAAAACAACAACTGGTTATTGAAACTGTTCTAATACGCCCAAACATGGTTTATTTGCTGTAATTTTTTGAGAAGATAGCTATCCCGAAGACTACTTGAGTACCAGCAAGTTCCAGGTTACCATGCCGTTTTAATACCAACAAATGAACAGTATACCAAATTTCAGATCAATCGGACCTGTGGATTTTAGTGAGATCCCTTCATCACCTAGGAAGTGTGCTGATGATCTTCAAAATGTATAGCTAAGAACCATCTCAATCGTATCGGCTTTCGAACAAAAAAATCCGCATCGAAATTGGTCTATTCGCTCGAGAGCTATGATGCCACAGACAGACATACAGATACACAGGTTAAGCTTATAACATCCCTCGTTTTCCGTTGGAGGTTAAAAACGTCGCCCTGCACGTTAAGGCCCTTTTTAAATCAAGAGGGTTTACTTAAAAAAGCAATATATCCTGTGTGGACTTAACAAACATACATGAAACGAACACTAAGAACACCCAGACTCAAATCACACACATCACACATCAACAGCCTTTAATAGTCCACTGCTGTAGATAGGCCTCTCCTTAGAAAGGAGGTTTGGCTTACTATACCACGCTGGCCAGACGGGTTTGATATAGGGTTTGTGTCAAGTTTTCCTTCTCTTTGCCATGCTGGTTGTCCTACGTTAGTTCCCTTAATCGCCTCCACCCAGACTCAGAACAACTAATTTGTAGATCACACTAAGAGTATTGTCCCTTGTTGGGATCGAACCCACAAAACTCAGTGACGTACGAGCAGCGAGGTGACCGCTTAAACCACTACGCCATACGTTATTAAAATTTGTTTTGCTTGATATCCTCGTCAATAGATATTTGAAATACAATTATTTAAACAAGTATATCGACTCTATTCAACCCCTGTTCTACTTGTTGCATGCGCCAATGACCACCCCGCGTCTCTTCAACCCCTAATTAAAGACACTGCACACATTACATAAGCGAGCGTTTTCTGTATAATCTTTAATCAAACAAAACGACGGGCCTGTATGCCTATTGACATAAGAACTGCCCCGGACTGCTAAGTTAGAGGTTGTGGGTTCTATTCCCACCCAGGACAAATAATGGTGTGATGTGAAGAACCTTTTTTTCTGTGTCTGGATGTAATTTATCGTTAGTAGTCGATAAGTAATTAACTAACAAATAACCTTAGTCAACCAAGTTATGCCCTGGCACATACATACATTCCAACACATTCACATCGACAGCCTTTAATAGTCCACTGTTGGACATAAACCTCTCCGTAGAAAGAAGAATTTGGCCTACTACACCACGCTGGCCGGACGGGTTGGTATTAACTGCGGGAACCACTAGTTAGGAATTAAAGTAAAATTAGTTCATTAGGGTCACATAAACATCATTATCATCATCAACAGCCTTTAATAGCCCATTGCTGGACCTATGTCCATATAGAGAGGCCTATGCCTCTCTATAGAAAGGAGGTTTTGGCCTACTATACCACGCTGGCCAGACGGGTTGGTATAGGGTTTGTGTCAGGTCTTCCTTCTCTCTGCAGTGCTGTTGTTCTGCGTAGTTTGCTATCTTTGTCGGCTCTTACGACACCCACGGGATGAATAGGGGTGGTGACACTCTGTATTCTTAATCCGCCACCACACGGACCATGACTATTATACTGTGACTTATATAAAGCAAAATTTAATTTCACGATGTTTTAAACGTCCGACTTAACCAGATTATGTAACAAAAGATAATAAAAGTAAAAATATTTTTATAACAGAGTTGATCTCTCGCAAAGTCGGTCATATTAACAATGGAGTATTAGTTTCCATAGCACTTCCTTACGTGCCTATTTGTTTCTAGAAGATAAACTTAGATGTGACAATAATAAGTAACATATTCAACTACCTATGAACTTAATAAACAACCAAAGAATATCCGCCGTGGCTGCCATTAAATGAACTAAAATTTTGCACTTGTATAATCTATACTAATAATATAAAGCTGAAGAGTTTGTTTGTTTGTTTGTTTGAACGCGCTAATCTCAGGAACTACTGGTCCGATTTGAATAATTCTTTTAGTGTTAGATAGCCCATTTATCGAGGAAGGCTATAGGCTATATATCATCACGCTAAGACAAATAGCAGCGGAGCACCAATGAATAATGTTTCAAAAACGGAGAAAATTTATTACTATTGAGAGACGCAGACGAAGTTGCGCGGGTCAGCTAGTACGTGGATATAATTATTGAAGATGTCTTACGACGCCATAATGTAACACAGGATATCTTCATTTTAGTTTAAATTTGATGTAGAAATACCTTACCTACCTTGCCTACCTGTGGCCTACTTTTTCCGTGAGGAGGACACTGACTCCTGCAATATAGTATCTACTGGTGCAGGAACCAGAGAATTCTGAAATCAATGTAATACTGTTTATGTCAATAAAAAATATATTATTATTATTACTTGTGACTCTTAAGCTCTCAGGACTCATAGGCGGACGTAGTCACATACTATCAAGTAACCCGTCTGTTAGTTTACCCTCCTAGAAACCCTTTCTCATAAACTACAATAAATCTCAATTCCACGTTCCTCAATTCTCGAGATTTTACACGTACGTGTGGCGACGTATTAAGGATATGGAGTGTCACCATCCCTATTTATCCCGCACGTTTCGTAAGGGACGAGTGGAGCAAACTACGCAGGACAACAGCACTACAAAGAGAAGGAAAACTTGACACAAACCCTATACCAACCCGTCTGGCCAGCGTGTTATAGTAGGGCAAAACCTCAAGAGGCCTAATGACGGCTGCTGATAGTAAAATTAAAGTTAACGTATAAAGCGATTTACATCCGCTACTCGCTCCGCTCATGAATATGTACACACCCTCTATCTATTCATGCGTATCACTAGACGTGTACAAGAATAACCGAGTTCAGTACATTACAGTGTGTGTTTGTGACCACATAGAGTACCTGTGCTTACTACCTAACATCTAGAATTCTCGAGACTTGAAGATATATTTACAAGTAAGTATTAGATACTATATTAAATAATAAAACAGCCTTAAAAAAAACTGCACCCATATCATTAAAAATTGTAATAAACTGTGTTCTTCATCCTTTATTTTACTACCCTTAGAGGTGGTATTCACGAAATTGGTTCTCAAAGCCGGTCGTAAACTTTGTTCACGACATATATTTCTAATATTTTATCACATCAACAGCCTTTAATAGTCCACTGCTGGACATGGGCCTCCCCTTAGAAAGGAGGTTTTGGCCTACTATACTACGCTGGCCAGACGGATTGGTATAGGGTTTGTGTCAAGTTTTCCTTCTCTTTGCAGTGCTGTTGTCCAGTTTGCTTTCGTAGTCGGCTCTTACGACACCGACGGGATCTCTTCTAAAATTTATGAAACAAATAATTACCTTCAATAATTTTATGATGGAATTTAATAGAAATAAAAACGTTGAAAAGATGCGAAAATATAAATAATTATAACACAGAATAACATTATCTATTAAACGCGTATCTATGTCTTGCTATGAAATTTTTGACAGGCACTTCATCCTACTAATGTTATAGGCAAAAGTTTGTATGGATGTTTGGAGGTTTGTTATTCTTTCACGCAAAAAGGCTTTACGGATTTGGATGAAAGAATAACAAACAGATATAGATTAAAGTCTGGAATCGCACATTGGCCACTTTTTGTAAAAAAAATGTAGTGTTCCCGTGGAATAAGCAAGGTAAAACAAGAACCGCAGGTAACGACGCGTATCATCTTAATTTCTTGCCTATTGTGTCTGTCTGCGCCTAAAGAATGGTTATTTCTTTCGAGTGTATGTATATATGTATATAATACTTTTATAACCTCACACATCTCACACACGGCCGTGTGATCCCAAACTAGGCAGAACATGGTAATCAGACCGCTGATAAACATACTTATATATTTCAAAATACATACATATCTATACTAATATTATAAAGCTGAAGAGTTTGTTTGTTTGTTTGAACGCGCTTATCTCAGGAACTACTGGTCCGATTTGAAAAATTCTTTCAGTGTTAGATAGCCCATTTATCGAGGAAGGCTATAGGCTATATATCATCACGCTAAGACCAATAGGAGCGGAGCACCAATGAAGAATGTTTAAAAAACGGAGAAAATTTATTAATATTGAGAGACGCAGACGAAGTTGCGCGGGTCAGCTAGTTATAGATAAATTTACACCCAGACACCGAACAAACGATCGTGCTCATCACACAAATATTTGTTCTGGGTGGGAATCGAACCCACGACCTCCGGTTTAGCAGTCAGGGTCACTAACCACTAGACCAACAGTATTATGTGTATTTATTTTGGCACGCTCTGTAGCCTTTTGTGGTTAGGTGCGGCGTTAATCTGGAGGGGACCTGAAACCACTTGTCCCGGGTTCTCCCTAGAGTGGGGCGCCTGAAACTGGCGTCGACTAGGCTTGTATACTAGGCTTATGGAATGGATAAACATAAAAAAAAATCCCCACGTTAATGGTACCAGTGGTATCCTAAAAAAGTATATTTTTCAAGATTTTATTTAACCAATTTATCGGAGTGATTAGTATGTATGTTCGTGCGAAAATACAGTTTACTTGCACTAACAGTCTGTGAGATATAGTGTGGACAGACAGAGGGATGGACCTGACATAACTATAAGGGTTTCGTTTGCTATTTGGCTACGGAACCCTAAATTTACACAATCGGGTTATTTGGTTTTCTTTTTTTAATAGACAACTCCCGCACTAGGAATAAATCCTGTGTCGCGACTTTACAAACATACATGAAACGGACACAAAGTACACCCAGACTCAGAACAACAATTTGTGGATCACACAAAGTGTTGTCCCATGTGGGGTTTGATCACGCAATATATTATAAAATTTGTTTCTTTTTTATAGCGGGCCTCCCACAAACATAATCACTCCTTGAGAATTTGTATTTTCTTCTTTGTAGAACAATGTACCGCGACGAAAGGGATGGCGAACCCTCCCCGCCTCGCTCCCGTTCATCCTCTAGAAGGAGCTCGGCATCGTTATCCCGTCGCAGCAGCATCAAGAAGGACAAAGAAGTAAAAAACACACTCTCCAGCACTCCTAGTTCTGCTACTTCTACCCCAAAGAAGACTGTCAAAGCACAGAACTTGGAACTTCTTGTTACAGGGAAACAGTTTTTAAAAAGGTACAATTTCCATATTTCGACACAAATGGACCAGCGCCACCGGCCTCACAGAAAATCAGAGTTAAATAACTGGACGGCTTGCCAAAGGTTGCGGGTTCGATTCCCACTCAACACCGCTGAACATTTAATGTTAGATTTGTTTGAGACTAGATGGCGTTGTATTAAAGTGGAAAAAAAATGCTGATTTTCACGTTACCGTTGCTCGGACCGGTTTCCGGAGCTTAAATGCCTGTTCCTGCTTGTGCCTCTTGGTTTATAAGTCTTCATGAGCAGTGGAAGTCACTTACCATCAGATAAACGATCTGATAAAACTAATAGTAGGTCAGAGACCAAAATTTGACAGTAATATGGATATTAACAAACCGGAATAGTACAAAATAACATTCTTTAAAAAAAATATTTAAAAAAGAAATCAAACCAATAAAGTTATTTTTAAAATTGGCTGCTAAATCACTCTAGTGGCGACTTCCACACACTGTGAAACAAAAACATACTACAGCGCCATCTAACGAATACAGACGGAACTACGAACTAGGTCATATGTGTCAACTGCCAAATGAGAGATGACGTCACTATCCAACATGTTGACAGACAGAGAAGTAAATTGAAAAGCAGTAAATTGTTAAGTGACTACCGCCGGTCATAGACACCTGCAAATCACAAGTGTATGTTGGCGCCCTCTGAATACCCCTCCCACAGAAAAAGAGGAAGGCGTTAGGTTGAGCTCTAGTAACCTCAATCACTCGGTGAAAAACAAAGAAAGAATATGCTTGTGTCCACTAATAACAAATTGCTTGGTTTATCGTTTCAATTTATAAATGAAGAGACATAGATAAGAAAAAACCAGTTCATTTCTCATAAAAGTTAAAGATTTAAACAAAAAAACGAACAAAATAGGCATTAAGGTACGTGACAGAGAACACCAATCAGAAAGTGTTACGTCACGCCACGCAAAACATCATTGTTGTTGTTGACGTTTTCATACAGAGCAAGTTACTCCTTATTGTTTTTCGTTTTTGCATATTTAAACAGTTGTGTTTCGCAGACTGTGACGTCATTCAAGACGCCATGACACTATTCAGCGTTTTCAAGGGAAAATTAATTTTTTTTTTTTTTAAATACAAAATACGGAATGGAAATATTGCTTCTTCTTTGAGATATAGGTTTTTTGGTATAAAACAGATTATTAAAGTATATAATTAACCAAGTTTTCAAATTGAGTCAACTAGCCTATTGTGTGGTCTTCTGTGAGGCCGTGTCATCACTCCGGTCGAGCCGACCTCTCCCACGGTTAACGGCTTTTGTAGTTAAATAATATTCGTCTAAAATGTAAACCTTTTCCAGAAGCGACCGGGCGAATTCCCTACCAGGCTCTTACCGTCGTCCATCTACTGATTCCCCACCAAAGACTAAGAAACCAGTGGAGACGAAGAGAGCGAGCGAAAGAATTTGCTCACAGTCATCCAAGAGCCAAGAAACTTCTGTAGAAGATGATATGTCCTTGGATCTTTCACAAGTAAGATATTATGATGTCAGTTTTTCATATAGGGATTTGTCGTTGTCTATGAGCTCGTGGCGAAGTGATACCCGGGTAGGTTCATCATCAGCCTATCGCAGTCCACTGCTGGACATAAGCCTCTCCCATTTCACGCCTCTTAGATCGATTTTGGGCTTCTCCCGAGTAGTTTAGAACATTGAGAATTTAATCAATCCTATTTGTAACCCCTCCCTAACCATTGAGACTCCTCCGTGCCTCGGAGAACACGCTAAGTTGCTGTACGAACATCTGTGGTGTTACGTGGTGGTGGTGTTACGGGTAGTTGCAGCACTAAAGCCAGTCTATCTACAGAACTTCGATATTGCCTAGTACTTGGGTTGTGGAGATCTGATGGCCGCCAGTTCTGTTCAGTAGACTAAAATCCTTTTTTTTTTTTACGTGTGGAAATCCCCTTAGACCGTCACCCCGCCGGGGTTCTCTATTCGGCGGGGCGGTGTGTCGGACTCGAACCGACTAAAACCACACGGTGTGCCCTCTTTGCGCTTCTATTTTGGGAGGGGTCCAGGTAGTTATCGCCTTCTGGACCCCTCCCAGCGCCGGCCCGCTCCTGGTGCGGGCTTCGTCTCAAAAATATCCTCTCTTTAGGCGACGTCCGGCACACGCGGACGCCGCCCCCGAGCGGCTGGCCAAACTATTGGGGGTGGAGGGGAAAACCCATCCCGTCCACCCGAGTAGACTAAAAGCCTACTCCAACCTAGTTTTGGAAAAGACTAGGAAGATGATGATGTCGTTGTCGATAATTATTACAAGTCAATCTTTCTATATTAGCCAAACTACATACAAGCATACTACAAGAGTCTGAGAGAGAGAGACATCAGGTGGACCCTGAAATTAATTATTTTTTTAATGTTAATCTTTTTCAGGTGTCCGACTTCGAAGACACCAACTCGAAATACGGTGTCAAGAAATTCCAAGCTCTAGCCACATCCACTCCAAAGGTGATCAAAGGGAAACCAAGGAGCGCTTCGTTGCAGAGTCAGATACACTCTCAAAGAGTGGAGACTAGGAGGGCACTGAAGTCTTTGGACAGCACCAAGCAGAGTTTCTCTTATAGTAGAGACAGTTTCAAGACTTCTTCTACGAGCAGTCCTCACAGGTGATATTTATTTTAGATACCATAATACTCTTCGAATCAGCATCGGTCTAGCAAACGAGCACACTTCTTGGTAACTTGCAACCCCCCAACTCCGCGTGGGGAACACTTAAAGAGTGGGTTGTGTCTCTAGAGTTGTAAGTGTCAGTAGCGGCGATAGTCACTTACCATCAGTGTCAACCCCCCCCTCCCCCTCCAACCCCGGGTGAGGAACAATTGAAGAGTGGCTTGTGTCTCTTGAGCTGTAAGTGTCAATAGCGGCGATAGTCACTTACCATCAGTGTTAACCCCCCCCCCCCCTCCAACCCCGGGTGAGGAACAATTGAAGAGTGGCTTGTGTCTCTTGAGCTGTAAGTGTAAATAGCGGCGATAGTCACTTACCATCAGTGTCCCTCCCATTAGAATAATGGACCTAAATACACACACATCCGTGCGGTGACGGATTAAGAATACGGAATGTCACCGCCCTTATTCGCGCGTGGGTGTCGTAAGATCCAACTAAGGGACTAAACTACAAGACAACGCCACTGCAAAGAGAAGGAAAACTTGAAACCCTATACGAACCCGTCTGGCAGGCGTGGTATAGTAGGCCAAAACCTCCTTTCTAAGGAGAAGCCTATGTCCAGCAGTGGACTATTGAAGGCTGTTAATGTGATGATGTAACTGATATAGTAAAAGTATATTCGTTATTGTATTACAGATACGGTCCGGAGCTAGATTATTCTTCTGTGTCTCCGGAGTATTCCGGACAATCATCTACTGATATGTCTCCTAGAGCTAGCCAGCTGGACCAAATCTTGTCGCCCAAGAGTCAGGATCTTCAATTGTCCAGGTAGGCACATTACAGGTTGTACAGAATGTATTAAAGAGATCACATCGGGATAGCAAAAAATTGTCAAGAATAAGTTGGACTCACACGCAAATAGATTTAATTCAAATGACCAAAACTCACGTTCTCCGCCACGTTGTACGCCTCTTAATTATAATAATATTAATATAATATATCTTACACATCTCACACACGGCCGTCTGATCCCAAACTAGGCAGAGCCTGTACTATGGTAACCAGACCGCTGATAAACATACTTATATATTTTTAAATACATACATATTATAGATAAATTACACCCAGACACAGAACAAATGACCGTGCTCATCACACAATATTTGTCCTGGGTGGGAATCGAACCTATGACCTCCGGCTTAGCAGTCAGGGGCACTAACCACTAGACCAACAGGCCCGTCAAATTATTATTTTTGTTAATGATAATAGGTTTATTTGCATAATATGTGGTACTTTAAAAAAGTCGAACCGAATACTAATCGCACTAAAAACCTAGCAGCAATCGCGGTTGATTTGCTGTAATTATTTGAAGAGTTCCGTTGTCTGTCTCCGAAACTCATCATCAGATCTATATGAAATTTAAATGGGAACCATTTCGGAGTAAACCCCTTTCAAACTAAAAAGAAACAATTTTGAAAATCCGTCTACATATAACGGAGTTATGTCCATACTTAAAAAAAATTGGTTGCCTGTAAAGTCGGTATACGGGCGAAAGTTTTACGTGACAACGACTATGTCTGTCTCTCTCGCTCTTAGGCGGGCTAACCATGCCCGATTGGAAGGGACGCGTGCCTCTCACTCGCTCTCATTGTGAGCGCATAACGTGAGCGGAGCGTAACGCAGTTTCTTGAAGTGTCACCCGGCAAACCAATTTATAAGACGTTGTCACGTCAAAAAAAAAACATCCGAATTGATTACTTCTTCCTTTTTATATATTATAAAATAATGATTACAGAAGGCCAATTCTCTTAATAAAAGTTCGGTCTCAAATCAGTTCCGATCAACTTTCGATCTTATAACTGTCATAAAAGATATTTTCGTAGTATTTAACATCCAACGTTGACCGTAATGTGATTATATCGTCTTGTGACAGAACATTGAATCGGTAACCTGCTAATCTTAGTAATACTTTACTATTTTAGCCATTTCTTTAGTTCAACACAAAATTTATGGTAGGTATGGTAAGTTCACAAATTTTTGAGGTGATGCGTTGTAAACAAATGGTGCCATAAACTCCAGCGACAGCAAAAGTAAGGAGAAAATTCTGAAAAATAAAAAAGTCAAAAATTAAGGTAAATTTTGGTACTTACAAGTTTTCGTGAAAATCGAAATTTGCCCATATCTTTTTATTGTGTTGACTCAGGACCTTGATTTTTATACATCTAATAGGGACCATAGACCTCAGTAACTGGTATAAATTTCAACTTGCTAGGTCTACCCATTCCTGAGAAAATCGGTGGTGACACACAGACAGACGGGCAAGAAAGTGATATTATAAGGGTTCCTTTTTTACCTTTTGAGGTACGGAACTCTAAAAACTGTCTGTTCTCTTTTCAGTTGCTGCATCTCAACGTGGGCTGACTGCAGCGAACCAAACACGAAAGTGGAACACCGTTGCGATGGTGAATGGACCTCCTTCTGGGCAAACTATAACAACTCTGTTTCAAAGGTGCCAATGAAGAACTACTATGATCAGTGTCCCACACCATACCGGACAGATACGTTCGATTTGGCTGACTTCGGAGAAGTTGGTGAGTAGAACTCTTTATAAATTATGCTTTCCTAGTACTTCTGACGAAAGCAAATCCAATTTTTTTCTTAAAATAGGAGGAGCAGACGGGGTAGCCTGATGGTAAATAACGTAAGAAACTGCTGATGAGTGAGTGAACACGAACAAAATAATTGTAGGAAGTTATGGTACCCTGGTACTTGTGATCAAATCAAATGTCATTTTTGCCATGTTTTTTAATATAATAGGAGGCATATTGACAGACAGTTCAGCTGATGGGACGTGACCAGTGACGAATGAGTTAGGTTAGTTAGTAGTTAGTTATGAGAGTAACAAAATAATTCTGGGAAGTTATGCTACCCTGGTACTTGTGATCAAATCAGATCACATTCTTTCTGTTTTCTTTAAATAGGGGGCAAATTGGCAGACGGCCACCTGATGGTAAGGTAACGCTGATGAGGACATTTCATTTTATTTCACTTCATCTTCAACAGCGTTTACGAGTCCACCGTTGGACATAGAGCCCTCCTTAGAAGGGAGGTTTTGCCTACTATACCACGCGGGACAGACGGGTTTGTCTATACCCTATATATATTGGGTTTGTTTCAAGTTTTCCTTCTCTTTGCAGTGCTGTTGGCCTGCGTACTTTGCCTCCCTTAGTCGGCTCTTACGACACCCACGGGATGAATAGGGGTGGTGACACTCTGTATTCTTAATCCGTCACCACACGCAATTTTATTTCTTCGACTTCTTATTGTCCTTGTAACACAACCAATTTAGCATTACAAATCACAATTGCCCTAAACCTTGCAGATTTCTCAGACTGCTCCAGAAAACGTTCACCAGACAACATAGATGCTCTCAACAACATAATCCGCAACCAGGGTCTGCACCTAACACCTCGGGAGACTCAAAATATTATCAAATGCGCACACTTACTTGGCAACGTTCTCACAAAAGCAATAGAAAGAAGATCTAATTCGACTGACACAGAAGATCCTGAGTTGCTATTAAGAAAGAAGACGATGAAACTAGATTTGAAAGAGACAGTGATACCAGCAGACATAAAGGAGGAAAAGAGAAGTGAGACGGTCACGACACAAACTGACATTTCGTTACCGAACACTAAAAGTGCGCCAAGAATTTTCGAGAACATTCTTCGTCAATTGTCCAGAAGTTCTATAGATGTCGGCAAAATTGAGAACAAAGATAAAACAGAAGAGAAGAAAGAGAAAACAGAAGTCAAAGAGAAATTGGAAGTAAATAAAGAAAGTATAGAAGAAACAGCAAAAGAGGCACATAAAGAAAAGGATGAAGTTAACAAGGAAAAGGCAGAAGCAGTCAAACTTGAAGTAAATTTAGAAAAATTGGAAGGAAATACAGAGAATGTTGTTTTAATTAAAACAGAAGAAGATAATACGAAATGTTGTGATCAATCAGAAGGAGAGAATACAAAAGAAATTATTAAAATAAACGCGGATTAAGAATAAAACTACACCGATTCGTTCAAAGAAAATTTAAAAATATATATATAAAGGAACAAAAACCTTACATTATATTCCTGTTTCCCAGAAATCGTGGGTCCACTTATATAAGCATTTGAGTATATATGTTGCAAGCTATTTGCTATGTCTTTAGGTATTAAATGGGAAAATTGGGATAGACAACAACACAAAACAAAGTTAGGAAAGGGAAATTGTTTATATACTCGTAGATTACGGAGTTTAAGCATTCAATTTACAAATAATGGTTTTCGCGATGACGCCAAAATTATATAGTGTTTTTTTTTTTTAATTTGCCATAACTTAAACATTAAAAAATTGTTTTCTAAAAATTTTAAAATATTTCAAACAAATAGTTACATTATTAGCTGTTAGAGGCGCTGATGTCGCTTTGTTTCTGTGACGAATCATGGCGGTAGACATTGTTTTACGTTTAAAATCAAACAATAATGTGCAAAATATAGAATAAAAGTGCAGTTAAATATAGCTACGATAACTTTTAAGGCAATGTAAATAAATATTTATAAAATTGTTTTTGTATTGTCATCGTAACATAACTCACATAATACATTTTATGATAACGCCTGCTTAAACTCGAAGAGCAATACGTAAGGAAACACATTAGCATTATAAAATACATAGGTTCTTGTAATAATCATTATTTAATTGTGTATGGTGTTTCTGAGATCAGAAACATCATAGAAAAATGAGTAAGCTATGTTGGAATTCGAATATATATTGTAAATATACTAATACATAAAGAATATTCTTTGTACCCTCTTTATAGACAAAGCATAATACATTTAAAATACTAAATCTTTATATGTGGAAGGCTGTTGATGAAAAACGACTAACTAAAAAATATGTCTAAGTATGTCGTTTGTCCATTTTCTAAAGCCAATAGTACTTTTAAACTTAGATAGTTTGATTATTAGTTATATTTTTATGGCCGTGAGTTTTTTCGCAAGATAGATCTGATTTGTATTAAAGACAAAAATGAAAATATAACCAACTCTTAAATTAATTCTATCATTTCAATATCAAAACCAAAGTCACCTTTATAATCACTTTTACACATTTTGTTTGTTTATTTGTAACTCAATGTCTCATAACTTAATATACTAACACCCAAACGTGGTGTCTTCTCATCATCCATAATAACCTTTTACGAGTTTATGACCTCCACTATCCTCCTCTTGACTCCATCATCAGACAGGCCTGTTGACTGCTGACAATTCTAGCGACGCGCGCTCATTGGTCAATTCAAATAGCGCGCGTTTCCCCAACTTCCTTTTACGCAGTTCCGTCCCATTTCAAATAAGGTGTTACACGTCAATAGGTATATTTTAGTAAGTAATGTAGACATTTATGTAAACCATGTGTGCTCAAACATTAATATGATTGTAACAGAGTATATAATTATGTATTGTATGGTAATGTTAAATGTGTTTTGTGTCGTTAATTAAATGAAACTGGATATGTGCATTTCGTTTTACAAAATGATTTGCTACCTATTTAGAAAATTCCTACACTAATAAAACAATGCTGAAGTTTTCTTTCTTATGACAAAAGGATGAACCGGTCGGTAGTAAAACAATGTTATTGCATTACATAGCTTTATTATTAGGATGGGGCTCGTGGCTGAGTTGGAGCCGAGTAGGTTAACAGATTGCAAAGTTAAGCAACACAAGTCAGGTCAGTCTATGGATGGGTGACCATTCTTGACACATTGAGACCCCTCCGTGCCTCGGAGCACGTTAAGCGTCGGTCCCGGTTGCCATACGAACATGTGTGGCAACCGTTGCGGCTAGTTGGAGCCCTGTAAAGTCCGACAAGTCTTCTGCAGAACTTCGGTATCGCCCAGTGCTTGGGTTGTGAGGGTCTGATGGCAGTCGCTTCACGTAAACAATCAAAGGTAGAAGGAAGCTTAAAAGGCTCGGTAGAAGAGGAAGATGGAGGGACGTCATAGGTTTAGGAGCAGATTAGTCAGCTGATGGTAACTTACCCCATGAGTTATTTGTGCCGAAGCATGACTCTCCTAGGGTGTGTGTGATCGTATATAAACACCATTATTTATATATATTCACATAATTTATTAAAAAAATATAACTAAAAATTCACAATTTGCTTTAAAATCAAAACTATACATTATATATTAGTTTGTTTCAACTAGAATTTTTAAAAATTATGGCCGAAACTCCTGGCTCGAAGGACCATGTACGGCACCTTCTTCAGAACAGGTTATGTCAAAATGCATTCTTAATATTAATATTTACAACTTATATAATATAGCTAATAAGCGTATTCTTATAATTTAGTATTAATGACACCATTTTAATTATTATTCTTTACTTATTTTACTAATTATTTATATTTGGAAGGTCACAAAACCGTACTGTGTTTAAGTCAACCCTACAATTAGTCGGTTTTTATGATATACGAGGCAAACTGGCAGTCGGGTCACCTGATGGAAAGCGACAACCAACGCCCATGAACGCCTGCAACTCAGGAGTCATAAGCGCATTGTCGACCTTCAAGGAAGGAGTACGCTCTTTTATATAATGATGTTTAAGGGAATCAACGCGCTCACGATAGGTGTTAGGAATAGAATAAAATCACAATCACATGATTTATAAATCATATCATGACACCTGTGACAGATTTACAAAACCACTGTGGCTTAATTATTATTATTACGCTAGCGCAAGACTAAATCTAAAATAAAAAGGTCGTACTCTTTGATAAAAAGAATTTTGATTGATTTTAATACCATTTATCTTTGTCTATGACGAAATCACAATCACATGTGAAATCGCTGTGACTAAAAGCAATAATTTCATCAAATGAATATGATTTAAAAGTAGCAATAATTTCCATGTCTAATAGGTGTAAGTACCATATGAATATGTTACGGTGAATCAGTACGCAACTTGCACCGTTATATAGAACTCGACATTTTCACTATAAATACTAAAACAATATACTAATATATGTCATTAATACTAAAACCTCACAAACCAAACGTTGGGGTTAAACACATTCTCTAAACAAAAATATTATTTAGTGTCTTTTCGTTAACGAACAATTTATCTCACACCAATATTTCTTTAATTTACCTACCAAATTGCACAAATTGTAGCGTCCAACAAAAACATCGCATAGCATTTTGATCTCTATTGCAAGACCATATGGTACATATTTCATCATCGTCCCACAGCCTTTACTAGTCCACTGCTGGACCTAGGCCGCTCCTTAGAAAGGCCACGCTGGCCAATCCGTCAATGTTTGTGTTTTGCGCGAATTTGTGCTCTCTGCGTTGCACCTAGAGTTCAATATGCTATGTAATGTTTCGAGTTGAAGACCTTGCGTCGTAAGAACGTCCTACACGGATGTGAGCTAACACTGTTCTAGTGAACACGCGCAAACCCAACGATCAGCTGTTCGTAGAACTTAAATTACAATATTAAATTAACATAATTAATGTAAAACAAAATCAAAGCGTAGATGTATTGCGACCACTTCGAGTACCAAACAAAATTAAAACATTTCTGTGTTGAAAATTAAAATTTCGTACGGAAATCTGTCTTACGTAACTATATATCTCTGTCGGGAGTCGAACTCGCTCTCTTCCAGTCGACGAGGAGCGCTGCACGAGTCAGTTGGGGGATGATAAAACAGATTTCATAACAAAATATAAGTCATAAATTTTTAATTGAGGCGTTATAACGTTATAGAGACCGCTCCACGAGTTATAAACTAATATAATTTGAAGGATAATATATTCATAATTTTGTCTAAAACTACATTTTGAAATATTACATGTATACAAGATATAAGAGACGGTGTAACGGTGTTAAGCATTAAGGTCATGCCCCGTAGGTATCACACAAAAGTAATAACTACAATTGCAATCCGTGCAAACACTAACACAAGATGGCGGCCGGGGGGAGGCCGTGTTTGATTAATTACATTGCAGTTTATATTTTAAAATGTTGGTCAAATCGATTCAAAGTGATAGTGTATTCAACACTATTTCAGAATTTGTTACACCGCCCCTTACACCCTGTATATAAATATATATATATATATAAACCTGCCCGACTGGTATACATAGAGCGTGTTGTGCAGGAGTGATTCAATCCACAGACAGACGGACAGAATGTTGTATAGCGGGGCAAACAGACAGACGGGACACCTGATGGTCAGTGACCTAACACCGGACTTGTTTTTAATTTATTTTGACATCTGACACACAACGCTACCTAGTTTCCAACTAAGCAGAGCTTCTTCTATGAGTTAGACTGGCTGATAGAATAACAGAACACACTCAAACTCTGAAACAAATATTTGCAGCTCATTCAAATATTTGGTTCTACCAGGGGATCGAACCCGAGACCTCAGCAGTCATGTATAGAGTCATAAGGGCAGTGTCCATATATTAGGGTCTGTGACCACGAACCTCACTCACTCGGTTAAAAGTGATTTGTATTTATGATGGATTCGTCCGGACTGCAGATGGAACTATTCCCGAGCAACACGGATCAACAGATATTGACCGAGTACCGAGATCGGCGTAGAGTAGACTAGAGCCACACCAGCCGAAGCCAGGTCGACACACACGTAACAGTTCAAAAGCGAACTCTCGTCCAAGATAATATATTGCATGTTAAAACTAAAGCGTACAAAGTACAGACAGGTGGGACACTATGGCATTCGGAAGTTATTTCCAAGATACTTGTCGGGCGGCTAGTGCATGTCGCGGTGCAGGCGCAGGCTGCGGCGGTGGCGCGGGTCGAGCATGGCGGTGTAGCCGCGCGGGCGGCACAGCTCGGGGAACTGGCGGTAGAAGGCGCGGTAGCCGGCGTGCAGCAGGTACATCTCGGGGTACTGCAGCCGGGGGTAGCGCGCCGTGTTCGAGGCGCGGTCCGAGGAGCGCAGGAACCGGGACCTGGGGGGAGAGCGGTCGTGAGTTATATCTCTCTTACATAGTTATAGTCTCTACTACAGAGTTTATACAGCCCCGTTATGCAGAACTACCTTTGCACAAACAAATCTACCTAAACTGACTTGAATCAATTATAAAACCTTAATTATGAGAACACGGAATCCTTCCTAAACTTTATTAAAATGTAAAATCATTCTATATCAGCTTTTAACGGTCTACTGCTGGACATAACCTCTTCTTAGAAAGGAGATTTTGGCCTACTATACCACACTGGCTAGATGGGTTGATATAAGGTTTTTTACAAGTTTTTCCTTCTCTTTGCTGTGCTGTTATTTTGTGTGATTTGCTCCCTTAGTCGACTCTAACGACACCCAATAAATAGGAATAGTATAAATACAAGTCATTTACACAACCCACAGAAACCTAATCATCCCCAATCTGGTCTGTAAGTAAAACCCTTCAGACTACAAATTCGAGGATCACTAAAGAACAAATACTTACAACTTAGGCCCCCTTTCGATGGAGAACTCGCAGTGGAACACAAGTATCCTGCGTTTATTATCCTCAGTGTTAGTGGAGACGGGCTCTTCGAGAAGTTTCTGCATCTGCTCCTGCGTGTAGTAATTCAACGCGTTGATGACATGACCGCCCTCATACTCGTAGGGGTAGCGGCAGTCTATCACCTGAAGGAGGAAATAAAGTTAATTAAATGTTGCTTGTTGACTCTTGAGGACAGAAGTATGGTCCTGGACATGTGTTTGTTATATGGTACTATAAATGGCCATATTGATAGTGTCGAATTGGTTTCGAAAATAGTATTTAACACTACGTTACGTCGCTCCCGACATACACTCATGCTTCATGCACCCCGACACACAACTAATTATGCAAGAAACAGTGTCATCACATCATCACATCATCAGCCTGTAATAGTCCACTGCTGGACATAGGCCTCTCCTTAGAAAGGAGGTTTTGGCCTACTATACCACGCTGGCCAGACGGGTTGGTATAGGGTTTGTGACAAGTTTTCCTTCTTTTTGCAGTGCTGGTGTCCTGCGTTGTTTTGTGCCCTTAGTCGACTCTTACGACACCCACGGGATGAATTGGGGTAGTGACATTCCGTATTCTCAATCCGTCACTACACATAGAAACAGTGTATTTACGAGTATTTCGCGTACTTTTAATAATTTTTTCAAGGAGTTGTTTTGAGTGGACAGTGTAAATAATGTACAATAATTTTATGTGGTATCACATTTTAGACTTATGTACTTATTGAATATTATGCTATGTCAACTTTTCATGTTTTCGTTCGCATGCTGGATATATAGTTTTTTAGTTAACCTGGAAAAGCTGTTTTTAGCCAAACTATCTGTGTATGTTATTGAGTGATAAAATAATTGTATGGCTGTTGTTTTTCAATAAATAAATAATAATAATAATAATATATCCCACACACTCACACACGGCTGTCTGATCCCAAACTAGGCAGAGCCTGTACTATGGTAACCAGACTGCTGATAAACATACTTATATATTTATAAATACATACATATTATAGATAAATTACACCCAGACACAGAACAAATGACCGTGCTCATCACACAATATTTGTCCTGGGTGGGAATCGAACCAAAAATGGAAATAAAAATGAAATGGAACTTAAGTATAGAGATAGGTGCTTATTTTACCGCTTGGTAATGAACTTTATCAATATTTACCTGAAAACTGCCAATGGTATCTGTAAATTCCCCCTTTAAGAGTTTCGCCAGGGTTTCACAGGATATGCTCTTGAGGTCGCAGTGGTCTCCGTCGGTCAGCGGCAGCGCGAACGGAACTGAGAAGTCTCCTATGAGATCTGGGATCGTTTGAGCTAGAACAAACAACGGATGCCATTGTAACACTTGCAATTATGAGTTTATAATATTTTATGACTGAATTAGTCTACTGATCATGGTGGGTCTACTGATAATGGTGGGTCTACTGATCTTACACAGGGTCAGGATATAAATAGAGATTATAGGATGATGTTATGAACAAGAAATAGTCGACAATAACGCGGGCGAAACCACTGACTCAAGCTAACTTTATCACAGCCTCTTGGTCTAGTGGTTAGTGACCCTGACTGCTAAGATAGAGGTTGTGAGTTCGATTCCCACCCAGGACAAGTAATTGTGTGATGTGCACGATGATCTGTTCTGTGTCTATGTGTAATTTATCTATAATATGTATGTATTTAAAAATATGTAAGTATGTTTAACAGCAGTTTGGTTACCAAAGTGCAGGCTCTGCCTAGTTTGGAATCAGACGGTCATGTGTGTGGTGTGTGAAGTTATTATTATTATAAAGAAAACTATGGAAACTAGTACTGACTTGGTTAGTTACTAATTTATTTGGTTATGTCATCATCAACAGCCTCTAACAGTCCACAGCTGGACTAAGGAGTCTCCTTAGAAAGGAGGTATTGGCCTACTATACCACGCTGGCCAGACGGGTTGGTATAGGGTTTTTTTTTCAAGTTTTCTTTCTTTTTGCAGTGCTGTTGTCCTGCGTAGTTTGCTCCCTCAGTTTACTTACCACTCCCACGGGATGAATAGGGGTGACAACCACATGTTTAAGATAATACTAATATATATTTAATATAATACTTACATCTATCCATAGCTTGCATTATCATAGCATTATTCTCTGACTGAGCCCTTAGCAGAACAGGCCTCTCTGGTTTCACAGCTCTTTTGTCACTAGGACTCAGATAACTTGACTTTCTTCTCTTGTTTGCAACCGTTGTCTCCGTTCGCTCAACTCTCTTACAATTCCTCTTCTCTGGGTTCTCTAAAATGGAGAATAAAGACACTCTGGCTCTACTGTCCGGATTGAAACTCAAACTTCTGTTCAACGGTCTCCGTAGGAAACTCTTATCGGTGACAACATTGGTTTTTATCAATCCGGAGAGTAATTCATTAAAGTTTTCTACCTTCGGTGAGTTTGACTCTTCAATTTCGAGGAACGGTTCTTCCATTTCTGATATGAAACCACTTTCCATGGATGTGGTGGACTCAGAAGTGTATAAACCAGATTTTGGTGAAGCTTGGCTTGAGGAGTTCATTGAACCGATGCTGGAATCAGACTTCTCATGTTTTAGCTTTGTAGGTGACTCAGAGAACTTCAGAGATTTCTTTGCAGCAGCCTTTTTAACAGCTGGCGATGTGAATTCGAAATCTTCTTCTTCGAAGGTCAGCATTCTCGTGACAGTAATATTTGGTCTGTTAAAGCTTGTTGAAGGCTCGTTCTCGGCCAGCGGAGCTCCGAAGTCGAAGTTCCTGGCGGTCACCTTCCGAGTCGTGGCCGTGCGCCCCCTCGAGATAATGTTAGGGCTGTCGGTGGATATGATCTCGTATTTTGTACACTCATCGAAGTTGGCATCGAATTCTTCTTCCAAGTCGTGAAGAGTCTCGCAATCGTCATCTTCATCTTGGGTGATCTCTTTTTCTGGAACATAAACATCTTCTGTATCTTCTTTTTCTGGGAGGTAGACGTCTTCTGTTTCTTCTTTTTCTGGGACATAGACATCATCCTTTTCGTCTTCTGGCGGTGGGAGAGTATCACTGAAGTCCAACTGGAAAAATAGATATTGTTTTTATTAATTACTTCTGTCCACAGTCATAGAAGAAACATAGATTAGAAAGTCTGACGGAGGAATTTTTAAGGCACAGGCATGACAGACGTGACTACCGTAGCCTATGGGCATCTACAACTCAAGACAAGTGCCTGATCGCAGTTTGAATGTCACCCCCCCTCCAGAGTTAGTGAAGGAGGTATTGATCCTTTAGTACCCTCACTTACTACACGGATGGCGTAGTGGTTTAAGCGGTCACCTTGCCGCTTCCTACTGCGCGTAGTGTTGGGGGTCCGATCCCCTCATTGGACAACACTTTATGTGATTCACAAATTATTGTTCTGAGTCTGGGTGTTCTTTGTGTCCGTTTAATGTGTGGTTGTTAAGTCCTCCGCGACAGGATATATTGCTATAGTCCATCAACGTCGTGCGCGACCGTCCTGCGGGGTGACAGACGGTGGCGGGGACGAGGTACTCAAGATGTCAGCGGGTAGCGGGTGGTGTAGCGGGGAAGGGAAACCCGTGTAGCCGTGTGCTAGAATGACGCGCTACCTCGCCCCCGCCACTGTCTGTCACCCCGCGGGACGGTCGCGCACGAGATTGCCGGGTTACAGTGCCGGAGTTGACTTTAAAAAAAAACTAACTTTACACCAGTTGCTTATTTGAGCTGAAGCATGACTTTCCCATGGTATTCGTTAACAAGTAATGATTTAAAAAAAAAAAACAAAAACCCGACTGCAAAAAGACCATTAAAAAGTAATGCCCTAAAAAGCCAATCACAAAGATTACCCATTTTTACGCTATCAAAAACTTTATAAATCCAATTAATTTACTCCCCATTAAAAAAAAAGAAAATAACTTAGGTATATTTTTGTAATCTCCTTTTACTTTCTTGATTTTGATACCTTACTCTATAGATTTTTTTTTTTTTTTACTAAACTATCACTGTTTTACGCCAAAAATCCGCCATTTTGTTAGTAGTTCTTTCAAAGAATCTAATCTAAGGACACTTGAATTTTTGAGAAGAACAAAACAATGCCTTAACTCTCAAAATCCATCTAGCAATTTGGAAGATATGTGGTAATAAAGAAATTTACAAACAAACATACAAGATATGAGCAAAGATATAACCCTTTCTTGACAATCAAGTAAAAAGACAAAAAATTTAAAACTAACCTTGGTAGTAGACCAATTCGTAACATTTTCCCTTACGGCTTCAAATTTTTTAGCAAACAAGAAATCCCTAGCCTCTTCATCATCATCCAACTTGACAAAGGTCTCACTCATCAATGGCGGATCATTCTCTTTGTTAGAACTCCTGAACTTTGATCTCTCCTCCATAACCTTTGAAATCCTTGACCGTTTACTTCTTGAACTCAGAGGACTTTCTTTGTTTAGTGACGGAGAATGCTTTTTTATCAGTGCTGGACTGTTAGTATTTAATAACGGTGAGTTGATATTTTGAATGTTGTGATTTATTAATGGTGAGTTTGACCTCGGTGAGATGGTAAGAGGTGATGATTTTAACCGTTCCAGTGGGGAATTTGGTAATTGAATTTCTCCTAGAATTTTTCTTTTGGCCGCTGTATATTTTTTCGGTGATATGGGAGATTTTGAGAAGTCAATTGTGTGTGGATTCATTTTTAATTTGTAGTTGTTTGTGCGGGAGTCTTCTTGTTTCCGTTTCGTTGCATTGTTACCCGAGTTGATTCTGAAGCTGTCCGTTATTAATCTGTGGAGAAAAACAACAAAACGTTAGTTATCTCATAGTATCACTGAACAGAAGTTTGAGTTTCAATCCAGACAGTAGAGCCAGAGTGTCTTTATTCTCCATTTTAATCATAAAGATGGACACTTCAATCAAAGCCTTGAAACATTAAAGAAACCAAGTTAATAGTACCCTAAAATCAGACAACCATGTGTAAGGCATCCGGTTGTAACAACATCATAGCTTGTTTATTTAATAGATGTTGTACAAATTATCTTTGAGAAAGACATAATTTGGTTAAGAACTTATAAAGTTACATGGCGTACATATAAACTGTATTATAAATTAGTATTGTCTATTTATCAAATTTATTAAAAAGGTTACATAGAAATGACAAAATATATAGTTACACTACAAATTCCCACCAATAAACCAGATATTTTAAAATTACATGGAAAGGTGTTTTAAATATTTCTCTAATATTGACCCTTAGACACTGATGTAAGGTCATGAGAGCGAACCTTAACTCTTTTCGACCCTCAAGCCACGACATCGAACCGTGTCAACAGAAATACATCGAAAATAATAACAAAGAGGATAGTGAATCGAGAACCCTTCGTTTTTTTCCTGTAACCTATCTATAGTAATAAATAAATCAATGTAACTGGTTTTACGTACCAACAATCCCTTCTTGGTCCCTTAAGGGGTTCATTGTGAACTTAAACTTAAAAAAATCAACAATAGATGAGTCGACGAAAGTCTAAAAACTTTTTGATCACTGTTTTAAATAGTTCAAACACAAGATTCTCATGTGAAAGTTCTGTAAAAAGGTTTCAAAAACACTTGTACATAGTTAAATAGGTTTAACAAAAGACATTTAATTATAATTTGCAACTTCCAGGTAGTTTAAAACAATTTACTGAATGATCATTTTTGGCGGTTCCCGCGCAGACAGAGGTTAGGTTTTAAATGTCAAAGATTACTACTAACTTGTGGTATTAGTCATTTTGCCAATTTAGAACAAAAGAATTCTTAATATTTTTTAAGTTATACTTTAAAGTATAGTCTTTCTTAAGATATTAGAATAAGCTAACTTTAATCATTACTTTTAATAAAATAAATAAGTGTAGATATTTAAAACAATTAAAATGTTATATTAACTTTTCTTTATTTTAATGTTCCTCGACTTGTCAGTTACATTTAATGCAAATTGCAGCATAAATAATGTTGGGTTAAAATCATAGAATTCGATGCTTTAAGATGTACATATATTACACGCATTCATATTGTAATCGATTTAAAATTAGTCGATCAATATTTATGCAGTAGGGTTGTAAACCTTATGAATTATTCTGATCTTTAACGGTTTTGATAAAAAATAATATTATTGTTATCTTATAGTACTTATTTTGTGTACATTGTACATTTGTATAAGACTGGCTACTTCGAAATAAATGTGTATTTTTAGCCGACTTCTAAAAAGGAGGAAGTTCTCAATTCGACTGTATTTTTTTTTGTTTGTTACCTCAGAACTTTCGACTTTTGATGATTCTTTTTTTTAATCCTGATGCTTCCCGTGTGGTCCCATTTCAATTTGGTCCAGTTCTGACAATGGCATCCATAAGAAAACCATATAAGCTTTAAATTTACATTAAGTAGGTATGTGCGCGACAAATGGACGAATAACTCAATATCACGCCAACAGATTTCGATGATTCTTTTTTTTTTAAAGTTATAATAACATTTGGCGATCTGATTATTATCTTACCATTGCTTGTGATGATTCATTTGTTATTATAACTTGTGCAGATTGGTTTCCCATCGATAACAAATGTTTTTTTTTTAAATCATACATTGTTTATAACTGATAGAGGCATGTATATATTGTAAAGAATAATAATAATTATAACGGTCAGTAGTGGGTACAAGCTTTAAAAATAAAACATTGTTATCAAAGTGTACAATATTACCGTGTTTATGAGGAAAATATTGAATTACTTATGTTGTATTGTTATTACAATGGTTTGTTATTAAAACATCGCGAATATTTAGGTCCGATATTATGCTACTGATGTAGAATAGAATTTTGTTTCTATCATATGTAAATATAGTTGTTGGTAAGGAAACTTTGGTACCGATTATGTTTAGCGGTCAGCTGTACCTTTGAATAAATTTGATAAAATATAATCCATACTAATATGTATTATCAATGTAGAAGTGTGTCTGTCTTCACGCTTAAACCGTTGAATCGATTTAAATGAAATTTGGTATAGAGATAGTTCGAGTCCTGGGAATGGACATAGGATAGTTTTTATCAAAGAAATTGTTCTTTAAAGGGGTGAAAATGGGGGTGGAGGTTTGTATAGAGGATCAATAACCGCTAAAACCGATTTAGATTTTTGAAGGACATAGGCGGAAGGAAGGGCGGCTAGTATTATGAGTTTACAACTTGAAGTTGAAGATTTTTATTTGTAGGGTAGAAGTAAGTCCCACCCAATTTTTTCTGTACGGAAATCCCCTCGGATACCCCCGGTGGCTATCTCGGACTCGAAACGACTAAAAACCGCACGCCGTCTCGGGTACCAGTAGCCCGGGAACCAGGTGTACCCTAGAAAAGAAATCCCTTCTTCATGTTGTAGACGCCTTGGATCATACGATTGAAGCATATATGTAATTATATTTTTTGCTTTCCTTTTGTTTTGTTAGCAAAGGAATTTCTGTCGCTCTCTCCCTTTGCTAATCAAGGAAAGGGTCACGGGTCATACTAATTGCTTAGTTCAAACGGACAAACTGTGCAAGAAGAAATGACATCACCCATCTATACAAATAAATAATATTGGAGTGTCTGTTTGTAATATTAAAATAACAGCTTTTTACTAAATGCATATGTATGTTTACACGGTACATATGCCAAAATAACATTTTTTACAATTTTTGTCTGTGTGTCTGTCTGTTTGTTCCGGGTAATCTCTGGAACGGCTGGACTGAATTCGACGGGACTTTCACTGGCAGATAGCTGATGACATAAGGAGTAACTTAGGCTACTTTTTTTAGACTAGCTTCGCCCCGCGGCGTTGCCCGCGGTTATAACACCAAATGCGGGTAACACCGCGGGTCTCAGCTAGTATCTAAATAAAATATGACAAGCGGTTGTTAGGCTTTATAATGAATGCTTATTTCTGCTAAGTTATTATTTTGAAGTTCATTTCGGCGACGTTATCAGAAACTTCCGTTTGATACAAATATTGTATAGTGCTCAAATAATAAGGTCTTGTGTTGCCATTACATAAATATGGGAGTAAAGTTCGTTTATAGGGTTCCGTACCTCAAAAGGTAAAAAAGGAACCCTTATAAGATCACTTTCTTGTCCGCGTGTCAACACCGATTTTCTCATAAACGTAAAGACCTAGCAAGTTGAAATTTATACCAGATACTGAGGTCTATGGTCCCTATTAGGTGTATAAAAATCAAGGTCCTGAGTCAACACGATAAAAAGATATGGGTAAATTTCGATTCTCGCGAAAAATTGTAAGTACCAAAATTTATTTATGTTATACAAAGAGCAAACAAGCAGACTTTGTTACGTGATGCCAAGTGACAACGGGCACCCACGAAGGCTTAGAACTCGAAGATCAAATACAAATGTGTGTATACATATATGAGTATATAAAAATAATAATAATGATCCAGTCGACCAACACCTCACGTTGGACGGCTGGATCAAGGGTCTGATGCAGAAGGCAATCCTCCTCGACACGGCTCGTATAGTGAGGAGGTTCCTATCTTTGGAGTCCTAACCACCGGTGTCTTGGTCTCTGTACCCAATGTCGGTGGTCTACTATTTTTTTTTTTTTTTTTATAAAGTGTATGTTTAAAAATGTAAATAATATGTATATAAAGTAAATAAAGAGAATAATAATAATACACATCTCACACACGGCCGTCTGATCCCAAACTAGGCAAAACCTGTGCTATGGTAACCAGACCGCTGATAAACATACTTATATATTTTTTTAAATAGGTAGATACGTATTATAGATAAACTACACCTACTATTTAACTTTAGGTATGTAGTAAAATGCATTTATATTAATCTATACTAATATTATAAAGCTGAAGAGTTTGTTTGTTTGTTTGAACGCGCTAATCTCAGGAACTACTGGTCCGATTTGAAAAATTGTTTCAGTGTTAGATAGCCCATTTATCGAGGAAGGCTATAGGCTATATATCATCACGCTAAGACCAATAGGAGCGGAGCACCAATGAAGAATGTTTCAAAAACGGAGAAAATTTATTACTATTGAGAGACGCAGACGAAGTTGCGCGGGTCCGCTAGTTTTAAATAAAAATGCATCTAAATAACTCTTAGTATATCCAGTTGTCTAGTCAGAAGCAGAAGAACAACTCGTCCATTAGTCGGTCACAATCATCTGTTAGCTAGTCCTTCCCTACCAGAAGCAACTTAATGCTTTTGACGTGACAACGTCTTATAAATTGGTTTGCCGGGTGACACTTCAAGAAACTGCGTTACGCTCCGCTCACGTTATGCGCTCACAATGAGAGCGAGTGAGAGGCACGCGTCCCTTCCACTCGGGCATGGTTAGCCCGCCTAAGAGCGAGAGAGACAGACATAAATTAATGTTTTAAATATAATTCTTTGTATAAATAAATGTTTTAAATTGTTACTATTATTTCATCCTTCTTCCTACTATACGAATGAATATTCACATTAAAATTATTTTACCACTCAAAGTCGTTGTCACGTAAAACTTTCGCCCGTATACCGACTTTACAGGCAACCATTTTTTTTTAATGCATATACCAGGGTTTCAGTTACACTATATAAAGCCTCACTGCCACCACTCCACACCACGACCAAACTCTCGTTCCTTTCGTCAACGGTTGAACAGCTATTATCTGTATTAACAATAGATGCATTCATTCAAGAAACGAACGGTACAAGGGAAGAACACGCCGTTTAAGGTCGTGACCTGAGGGTCTGGTAGGGAAAAAAAATGCAATTTATATTTATAAAGGTTTTGCGTGTGAATTCGCAGTTTTTTGTTTTGGTAGTGGGAAATCAGGGCACTGTGTCTGGAGGGGTAAGGAGTGTTTATTCTTGGGAAGTTATATTATATAATACACAAACTAAGACATACTACTGACAGCCGGGTTCTGGACAACCTTTATCATGCAGTCAGTTGCTAGTTCATACATCTTTAGAAGCATATGAATATCAAATAAATCCGTGTGACAACCACCCCTAATTATCCCGTAGGTGTCGTAAAAGCAGACTAAGGGAGCAAACTATACGCAGCACTGCTAAGAGAAGGAAAACTTGACACAAACCCTATACCAGACCATCTGGTCAGCGTGGTATAGTCGGCCAAAACCTCATTTCTGAGGAGACGCTTATGTCCAGCAGTGGACTATTAAAGGCTGTTGATGATGATGATGATGCGGTAATAAAAAGCAGAACCAGAAACTTTCAGATGAACTTTCTACCTGTTTAAAGATAACATTTTACTACCAGGTCTATTTAAGGAGTAACTCAGTATTATTCCTCTCAGAAAAACCCTATAAAATTTTGCCTGGTCCGCGAATCGGACCAGAGGCCTTATGTACTGCTGTCGCGTACGTGCTAACACTAAGGCGCTTTTGAATTTCCACGGGAATGAAGTCGCTGGTACCAGCTAGTTAATAAACGAGTCTGATAAGACAGAAACGAGGTTGCTGCAGGACTATCTCAAGTGCTTAAGTCATGTGAGGGTTTTTCTTTTCCCTTGATTGATTTCTGTGTTTTTTAAATAAACCACGGTGGACAAAATATCCGTGTAGTGACGGATTAAGAATACGGAATGTCACTACCCCAATTCATCCCGTGGGTGTCGTAAGAACCGACTACGCACAACGCAGGACACCAGCACTGCAAAAAGATGGAAAACTTGACACAAACCCTATACCAACCCGCCTGGCCAGCGTGGTATAGTAGGCCAAAACCTTCTTTCTAAGGAGAGGCCTATGTCCAGCAGTGGACTATTAAAGGCTGTTGATGTTGATGATGGACAAAATATTGTACTTAATTCAAAACATTTTAAACTCAGACAACATCAAGTTTTTCAAAAAGACGTTTAATCGAACGTGTTTTAACATCAAAAGACGCGACAGTGCACAAGTGTATCAACAACACTTCCCTCCAAGAAACCGAAAAAAGACGATTAATAAAAAAACCAGACCCTACCCTAACAATGCATTATGCACTACAATAACTGAACTTTACCGACACTGATTTAAATAACCATTGTTCAAAAATGCACTTTGACATGTATAAAATAACGGTTATTTTGTTTTAACATACACATTTTACGGTTTATAGCCGTTATTGATTTTAACAGGTTTAGTTAACGATGTGTTTTGTGACCGTTTTAATTTTCATCTACGATTATACGCTATTTATAAAGTACACTTTAACTGATCGTAGCAATATTTTTTTTTCAATGTTTACTCGTATGCATATATATAAAGTAACTACGCCTCTATGGTAGTGAAATATTCAGTTACACGTGTTAGAGATGAATAAATAGATAGAAAACTCCTGAAGCTAAAGCTGAAGCGTGTAAAAATGGTGTATCTTTATATTAGCTTCACTTGTATGTTTGTTTGTAACCGACTCCTTTGGGCGTGATTTTGACTGACTTTAAACGGTCAGAATTCGTTGAAACTTTGTAGAAATATCGAGGACCGATGACAATACAGTAATTTAAAATAAAAAATAAAATATTAAAAAAACTAAATTACACGCTTTTTATAGAAAACAAAACTAAAAAATAGAAAATTAATTTTCATAAATTAAAAAAAAAACATTGAGTGCCTGTTGTCAATAGTAAAAAGCAACCCACGCTTTTTTTCAAATTTATTTATTAATTAAATTTAATATTACATACATATAAATTTAATATTACATACATATAAATTTATTATTACAAAAGAAGTACTTGATAATGCCAGATTTGTAATGTACAAATGATGATGATGCTTAGAGCAATCGTCTCTAGGCAATCTTAGGGTGGATCAAAATGTTACTGAGAGACACTAGTAACTATATAGAATAAGATATAAAACTTCTCATAGTTTAAGGTACCTATTACAAAAACTGTAGATATTACGGAGTGTCACCACCCCAATTCATCCCGTGGGTGTTTTAAGAGCCGACTAAGGGACCAAACTACGCACGACAACAGCACTGCAAAGAGAAGGAAAAATTTGACACAAACCCTATACCAACCCGTCTGGCCAGCGTGATATAGTAGGCCAAAACCTCCTTTCTAAGGAGAGGCCTTTGTCCAGAAGTGGACTATTAAAGGCTGTTGATGATGATGATGTATTAATATTAGTTTATTAAATAAATTATTTAAATATATTATGCTCAATACTCGTTTCTTGTATTTTTTTAGTAAAAAACCGAAAGAAATTTCATTATCTTACTATTTAATCGCGTCAAAACGTCACAAGTGGTTTATTTTCAGCGCAGTTCTGCCACATAAACTTTAAGCAATGTGGTCCCATAGTTGGCAGGGCGCAAAAAGCCATTTTTAGCATCACTAAGCAACCATATCGCCGAACACTTAGGACGGAGGACATTTTTTGCTCAATAACGAATAACCGTTAGATATGCATCGAAAAGACTTGAAGGTTAAAGGAAGCGGTACGTATCCTGTGTATGTGGATGTACATGTAATGATATCATTTTTCCTCTAAATAATAATAGACATAGTTAGGGAAATAGGTAAACTATTGTAGTAAAACATATAGCAAGCTTCACCTCGGAGCTCAACCGAGTGACTCCCATCTAAACTGATGGCTGTTTTACCTTGACATTAGCAAGTTACCTTAATTTTATATACATATGTTTGAATTGCGAAAAATAGCTCACAGTACAAGTTAGGCTTAGTCTAGACAGCGCTGTGTAATTTGTTACATACATATTAAACACTAGCTGACCCGCGCAACTTCGTCTGCGTCTCTCAATAGTAATAATTTTTCTCCGTTTTTGAAACATTCTTCATTGGTGCTCCGCTCCTATTGGTCTTAGCGTGATGATATATAGCCTATAGCCTTCCTCAATAAATGGGCTATCTAACACTGAAAGAATTTTTCAAATCGGACCAGTAGTTCCTGAGATTAGCGCGTTCAAATAAACAAACAAACTCTTCAGCTTTATAATATAATTAAACAAATTAAACAATTGAACATATAAAAATCCGAACTGCAATATACATCTGTCATTTTCTTGTGTTCTGATATTCTAAACTGGCCTCTAACTTAATAAGTACACTAGTAATTAGTAATACAAGCAAAGAAGACAAGAATACCTAAGTGAATTAATAAAAAAAACCGTAAATCAAAGGCCCTTAAACAATTGTACGTTTCTACTAGCTTTGATTACATTATTAAAACTTCAATTTAACATGTAAACAGACAGATGTGTTGATATATATGAGTAAATCATGATAGCTTGCCACCCCATAGTTATAAAGTAATCGATAAAACCGTTGTAGTACCGGTAACGAGCATACAACAAAACGATTATTCATTTATCGGTTTTTTGATTAGTAAGTTTTGATTAATGGACATCACTAGTGATTGAATTGGAAATTATTTTAATATTTTTAGAAGACTGTTTAAAAACCGTAATAATATAACTCTTTGTTCTGATCTAGGATGTCTAGAGGTCACGACGCACTAGATTTAGGTAAAGCCATATGGACAATTCATATGTCACATTGGGATTATACGTAAAACACTACAGATTCAGAAAATAAGCTTTGTTTTGAGTGTTGCTCTGTAATCAAACTTTATGCGTTAATATTGAAGTCAAAAGCAATTTGAACTAAAATTTCATCATCTTTTGTCCAGGTTTGGAATGGCGTTGAAGCCGTGTATGGTAAATAATACATGTTTCGTTATTTAATCATCATAAAATACATATTTTTTGGAAGATGATTTGATGTTTCTATCTCCATATATACCTTTTACACAAGATCGCAAATTTCACCAGCATACGTCTTGATCTATATTTCATTATTTAATACATTTTTACTAAACATATAATAATGTTCCAGGAAGCACACACGCAATTATTTTTCCTGTAATAATGATAGACAATAATAGGTTAAATTATAGGCTTATTTAATTAACGCAACAATAAAGGAGACGGTTAAGGACGGATAAGGAGACGGAATTTGGTCTTAAACGAAATCTTGAAAAAGTATCACCAGAGGGATCACTGTCTCAAGACGATGATGCTTTGCCATGTTATATGGACCCCCCCCCCTCCATAATTAGGGGTGCGCTTACTCCTTCGGTAACTTCACTCAGTGAAAAGCAATGAAATTTGCAGCAGCTGTTTCGACAATAACTTATATCGACCTACTTCTAATAGTCAAAGTTACCCCAACGTTATAGTAACACCCGCTGTTTTTTCCTTACACCAAAATCAGTTTCTTGACCTTTTATAAGAACAGTTTGCTTGTTTCATTTGCACCCTACACCTACAATAGAGGGTAACATACAATTCTCAACTTTACTGTGATATAATAAAGTTTATTTGTTACAATTTTAATAAAACGGTTGGGCACGTGCTATGGGGGAGTGCTATTGTACATTACAATTGAATCGAAAAAAAAATTTTGTTGATAAAGTGAAATTTTGTCGCGTGCCAAAGCAGCTGACGGCCTTCGACCTTTTCGGTTTTTTTTTAGTAACATCTTCGAGTAATCCAGGTGTTTAATAAGAAATTAATAAGATAGTGATTTCATTGAAGACTCGTAACCGTTAACTTAGTATGTTTAGTCGATTTTAACGGTTTTTAATTACGGTTTTCGTAAACAATAAAAGTTTATAAATGCACATAACGTGACATACACTTGATTAAGCTGGTCTATACTGTAATTACGGGACTCCTATTACGTCTTATTAGCCACATCCTTAACGAAATGAGGGTAATATTATGAGGCAAAAACACTCAGCAAAACGCCTGCGGAAATTCCTACAGCAACATTACTAGTTTAAGTAGATTGTACGTACTAAAGGTGATATAAATGTATGTTTAAGTTTATTCTAAGGCGTCTTAAATATGTGTATACATATCAGCAATGTAATTTTATGAATATTATTCGGATATTTAGCCGTCAGTGAAAACACTAAACAAAACGTTATAACAATTTCGCAACGATACTCATTTAAATAATGGTACATAAAACATAGTTTGATATACTTTTTTTTTAGTTATCTACAACATATCCCCTCACTATACACAATGCACCAGCATTATCGATCTCTAACGGTCGGGCTGTATGACGGTCGCCTGTGCCCGATTGTGCGTGGGCTTGGAAAAATAACGTTAACGCGGGAGTGTTTATGACAATTTGCTTTGCGTGTTACAATTATTCGAAAATATCTTATAAAAGCTTGAATTTAGAATAGTTTACATGAGATGCTTAATTAAACGTTATTTCCTAGTAATTTTAATGAACTGTAACCGTAAAAGAATTTACAATTTGATCAATTCAATAATTTACTTTTAAAATAAGAACATACCTACACTCACATCTTATATCCCCGAACTAAGACAGAGACAACAACATAACCCACCTGAATATTAAAAATAAACAAGTGAATTAACTTTTACTATTGTCAAAATATTCAATTCATTCAAAACTCATTGAATGAAAGTGAATTGGATGCTTTGAATGATCATTGTATTGCGCGCACGTGTTTCCGTATCCGGTATAGTCTATATTCCTTGACGTTTTGTTGTCTATGGATTAAAAACCCTTTTTTAAATACGAGTACATATAAAAATACATACTAGACGAGACTTTGAGCAGATTAATTTATTTAAATGTTTTAAAAATTTACAAAAATAGTAATTACTCTAAAATAGTTTAGAAATAAATTGCGTAAAGAAAAATCTTTGTCTGTAGGGATTCAAAAAATTAAAATGATAAAATAAACGCAAATATCAATGTTTTTGTTTGTTTGTTATGGTTTCGCGCCGTAACTGCTTGACAGAATACCGAAAAAAAAAATGCATACCGCTTTTTACACGGTTTTCAAAAGAATAATGGCGCTCTTTTATTCAGAGATAAAAAAGTACTTAAGAGATACCTATATTGATAAACAAAAGCTATTAATATATTTGAAAATGTTTGTGATTAAAAATGTGTTCAGTTTTTATACATAGAGATGACATTTATTGGAAACGGTCCGATCACCAATAAGTAATTTATACTATTTAAAAAAACTTGTAAATAGTATAAAAAACAATTGATGTCAATAAAAAAGTTAAGAACTAATTTACCTCCAAATCGATTTTTGAATTCGGAACAACAAATATCAAACTTATCGAGAATGCCATCTGCCTTACTAGGTCAAAAAAAAGTTTGTTGATGGTGATAAAATTTGCTTTTAAACTGCAAATTACCTTGAATTTGTACGATAAGAACGGATAGAGGTTTTAGTATATTTTAGTAAGCTCCCTTCTTATTTACATTTAAACTTATTAAAGTATTTTTTCAAGGAATAGTTTAGAAAACTTTACATAAACATTTTATATTTTAAAACAATTACACCAATCACAGATATGAATGACTGAGGCCAAATGTCAGATTACTACAAAGATCATTTTCTTGTGCATACAGTTTGACTGATGACAGTATTTAAATATGCATTGCCAATAACTTATTAGAGTAGTAGTTAAGAAATAAGGAAGATAAGATTACATGGAATATCACGGTGCGGTCACTTCTGTTCCTCGGACACAATGCTCGGACAGCCCAAGATGGAAACAGATGGTGGACTTCCACACACATTCCAAAGATTATTGCAAAACCTTCAATTTTGACAAGTATAAATATCTTTATTATTATAACTTTAATTTAAAATCAATTTAAAAATACTGTTTTATGCAAAAATATTCGCAAGTTTTCCATTTTCCCGCTCTATCCGACAACTGTCAAAGCACAGATAACAACAATGAGGTTTATTGAAGGCACAGACAACATCCGTTACGGCTAGAGACGCGCGTGCCGTACCATCTGCCTGAACAAGTGCAGTACATGCAGCTGCAAGGAGGTATCTTTACTTCCTTACATCCTATTATTGGCTCCTTCCCCTCCGAATCAATATTTTTTTGTAACAAACCTTATTATTTGATATAACGGTGAAGACGGTTTATGGCGCCGCCGTGATTTTTTTTTGGCAGATGACCCATGTAAACCGTTAAGAATAAGAAATTATTTTTATATTTCAATACTAGCTGCTGCCCCCGACTTCGTTAGCGTGGAATTTAAAAAGCGCTACCTGGTGGGTTCGATTCCCGGACCGGGCAAAATTTTATAGGGTTTCCCTAAGAAAAAAATAGCTTAAGTTACTCCTTATATAGACTACGCTACCTGGTAGTAAAATATTATCAAAATCGGTCCAGCAGTTTTGAAGATTATCCGAAACAAACAGACACGATAAAAAATATTTAAACTGGTTTTTAGGCATAGGTATCATGAAAATAACCGTGTGAGCATGAATAAAGCCTATTATTTAATATATATTATTTATATTTATAATTTTATTTATTTGTATAGATTTCATTATCCAAGACTCCCATGCAATGATTTTTACACTAAAAGTAGACTAGTACATTAAAAACAGCATCAGTAAGAACCTTCTACTGGAACACTATATTTTATGGTAACACACGAGTAGTGAATACCATAGACATTTTTTTTTTTACCACCATACCATAGGCATATTGAATGTTTTACATGCTAAAGATATTCTACATTTGAATTTCAAACTTAAAAAAAAACAAGTACTTTAAAAAGCTTATCCTTTAATTTGCTACTAAATAATTGTGACATACAAAACAGAAACAGTCGAACTGGAAACCTGCTTTTTTGATTAAAATAGACGCAATTGAACAATGGTTCTTGATTTTTCATTCCATTTCAGTTAACATAATGTGTATTTGAAAAACAAAATGTCGCCGACCTCCCGCGCTGCCTCCCGCCTAGCCGCCATATGTTGAACACGCAAACGCATCGAATTATGAAAATTGCGTGACTGAGTTTAATCAAATATTATTTTACAAATCTCGCTATTTAAATCAAAGAAGGTGAGCAGCTGTTGTTTGAACAGTATGGCGAATAATTTGTATTAGTATGTAAGGCACTTTAAAATGTCCTAGTGTTTAAAAGACATCTCTTTATTACCACACACAAAATAGAAATAAAAGTCATGTCAAAACGATTCGTTCTTTTTTCAAATCTTCAATCATACGACACAACCATAAACAATACTCATTCAGACTATAAACAATATTATCGTCGCGATGCTAAGGTTCAACAATACCGTTGCAGCGTATTATCTAAGTAAAAGTCACTCGCACATTAACCCAATTTAAATTAATGTTATGATACAAATGGGTCAAGGTTGGTTTATCGGAGACCGTTAACGGCCCATTTTTAAATCACGTTCGATATTTAAAACAATTATTTTTGTTTTTAAATATCGTTGCATGAGACCTATTAGAGTTTTCAATTTTTTTCGCCGAAAGTTTGTTTGTTGGCCACTAAATTTGCACTACACTAGACTATTTATAGTCGCTACTCAGCTCCTAAGGGACGTAGCGTAATGTTAAATATCTTATAACCTTTCTCATTTAATGCTCTATTAAATACAAAAAAAAAATCTTAATCCGACTTAAGTTTTCAGAGATTAGAGCGTTTTTCTTTGAGTTGACGCAACCTCTGGAACTAGCTGTCAGATTTGAATACTTATTTAAGCATTTGATAGCTTAATTCTGTAGATTATGGGTTACTAAAGATAATACTAGGAGTGGATAAATTTCGGGTAATAGTTAGTAAGAAATACGAGAGAAGAACGCATCTAAAATGGGGGTATTTAAATAGAGCAGAGGTCAGGGTTTCTAAGCAGGAAGTGTATCAACTCGATATGAGTTATCTTTGAAGCAATTTATTTGACACTGTTTTTTTTTATAATTCTTGTTCATGAATGAGATAAAACAGTGTATTTTATATATTTATGTATATAACTTAGCAAATATACAAACATATGTGTGTGTCAATCAATCAATCAACAGCCTATAGCAGCCCTCTGCTGGACATAGGCCTCTGCATAGAAAGGAGGTTTTAGCCTACTATACCACGCGTTCCAGACGGGTTCGTATAGGGTTTCAAGTTTTCCTTCTCTTTGCAGTGGCGTTGTTTTGTGGTTTAGTCCCTTAGTCGGCTCTTACGACACCCACGGGATGAATAAGGGTGGTGACATTCCGTATTCTTAATCCGTCACCACACGGATGTGTGTGTATTTAGGTCCATTATTCTAACCAACTTTTTAATTTTTTTCCTTTTTTTACGCACCACCCTAAGGTAGACTGGGAGAAAATGCCTGTGGCATAGTCCACCATTGTGTAATGTACATTTCTGCTTATAGAATTAAATAAATAAGTACATTTTTACATGCGAAAATGTGTTTTTGCGCTTCCAAGACTGAACTAGTCTACTGATCACTATGAAATCTGAATACAATTTCTAAGGGGTACATAAGAGGACACAAGTATCTTACATCCAGAACAGGTACTGTTTTCTTTCGCTGTCGTAGAATTTTGTGAATTGGACAAAGTCACGTTGTAAAGTGGCAAGGAATACGCATCTACGCTTACCACCATAAAGCAACATATTCTATATTTAAAATGTGTCATCCACAAAAAAAAATGTGGTTTAAGGAAACCGTTAATCTACAAGCACCTGCCAACGTACCAGATGATGGCAATATTTCATAAATCACACGTAATTTCCATACTTTTTGCTCGTTGCCGCCTTTTTTGCTGTCACTGTCAAATGGGCCGCCATTTTAAAGTAATTGGTTTTATTACGCGTTCGGTTTTTAATTTTTAATCACTTATTGTTATGCGTTCTTATTATTTTACTTGACTTGCCTGTTAATTTAGTGGTGGTGATCTTAGCTGTGTCTTCGTAGGTTCGATTTAAACGCAGGACAAATGACTCTGTGGTGAGCATGATAATTTGTTTTGTTTCTGGCTGTAACTTATCTATATGTTTATAGTTTTAAATATATAAGCATGTTTATCACCAATCTGGTTACTGTACAGGGTCTGCCTAACTTTGAATGTAACGACCGAGGTTTCAAGTTATTATTAGTATTCTCCAAACTATAAAAATACATTATACAAACAAGTAAATTATATACAACGGCAACGCGTTTGTGACTCCTGAGTAGCAGACGTTCATGGGCGGCGATAGTCACTTTCCATCAGGTGACCCGTCTACTCGTCTGCCCCCTCTAACATAAAAAAATGACTCAATAAATACCCTGTTAAACATGAACTGTTAAAACCAGACCAGCCGTTTCCAAGATTACAACGTTCAATTATAACTCGACAATTACTATCTACAGTCGATTCGTCTAAAGTCGGAAACCATTTGTACATACCCAGTAACTTATGTACTTGTTCTTGAAAAAAAACAAAATAATAGTGTAAAAATATTATTCTATTCTGCAAGGAGATGGTCAGAAGCCAGTATTGGTGTCGTCACGCTGAGGTCAGGAAGAAATCCGTTTGTAAGACAATATATGGGGTAGTGAGTACCGAAGCTTGAATCCTCCGACCACACGTCTTCCGGCGTGTAATGATATGGCTATCATTCATAAAATGCGTGTCCTTATGTCTTTTTTTTATGTTTTATTACAGGTTTTTAAACGACAATTTTTGTGGTCAAGATTCAGGATGAGATTTTTTTTATGGTATAACTAGCTGGTGCTCGAGACTTCGTTCGCGACAAATTTGAAAAGCGCTGCCGTAGTGAGATTCCCGTACCAGGGAAAATTTTATAGGGTTTTTTGAGATAAAAAATAGCCTAAGTTACTCCTTATAAGGATAGCTACTTGGTAGAAAAATATTATCAAAATCGGTCAACGGAATCGGAACAAACAGAACGAAACATAGTCTGGGTGTTTCTATACATAATATTATATATATCAGTTGTCTAGTACCCATAGTACAAGCTCTGCTTAGTTAGGGACTCGATGGCGTTGTGTGAATGTGGTAAAATATTATTAAATATTTCGCTATCGGTGATCGCGTAAATTCGTAACATTATTCAATAATGCTTGGCTCCTATTGGTCTTATCGTGATGTTATATAGTCTGTAGCCTTCCTCGATAAAAGGGCTATCCAACACTGAAAGAATTTTTACATTCGGACCAGTAGTTACTGACAATAGCTCGTTCAAACAAACCAACTCTTCAGTGTTATAATATTAGTTTAGGTTTAGTCCAGCTCATGTTATGGAAGGCAAGTCTATAGCTATGAGCTGGGTGTTTTGGATTGGGGAATAAAAGCAATAATTAAAACAACTCAAGGTCGTTTATCTGTAACTTTTTTTTTTGTAAAGACAACTCCTGCACTAGGAATATATCCTGTGTCGCGGGGGACTTTACAAACATACATGAATTATCGATTGCCAGAAAGTCCTGAAGATCTAACTTTTAAAACATTTAAAATCCACTTGCCACCCAACACGCAGCTTTAGTTATATTGTTTTAAAATACATTATTAAAAGTAGCAGAATGCCACTAAGTTATGTCAACAAAACCGTTAAAGTACTGCTCTATATTTAAACGTCGCTCCCACACGTTCCATATTCAAACGTCTGTTCCGAATTCAAATAAACCAGTGCTGTATTTTTCAGTGGGTGACGTCACTAACGGTTTCGCGCATTTGGATACAGTGTTTGTTTTATGGTCTTTTGTCTATGTGTACTTTTTATGACTTTTTAATGATTTATTGGGGTTATCTGTGCCGCATAAAAGTTAACATTCAAACAAGGTCTTTTTGCTTACAAAATTTTAATTCAAATACTGTTTGTATTTACTACGTTTTCACAGATTAAGTATATTGTTTAAGTAATAATGATAGAAATTTCTATACACGATATTTTTTGTACAGAAAAGGTACATAAGAAACTTACTATCCAGAAAAAAAACGTGTGTGTGCAATTCACACACGGCAGAAGTGAAACTGCAGATTTTTTTTTATATCCCAAAAACCCTAAGTATTAAATTTTGCCCGGCCCGAGCACCGAACCCACTAAGGCAGCGTTTTTCAAATAAAAAGATAAAAACATTCACACTGTCAAGATATTATATTAAAAATAACGTGTAATGTATTCTATCTCATTCTCTCGCCGACTTAATCCTATACATTTATGTGTTTGTTTCTTTATCGTGACGCATTTTCGTTTCATTGAGTTACAAATCACAACGATTCTTAAAAAGTTTCACTTAAATAAAGCTTTGTTTTCGAGAAGTACCTGTCCTTTCACGCGAGCTAAGCCCTGGACACTAGATTATCTATACTAATATTATAAAGCTGAAGAGTTTGTTTGTTTGTTTGAACGCGCTAATCTCAGGAACTACTGGTCCGATTTAAAAAATTCTTTCAGTGTTAGATAGCCCATTTATCGAGGAAGGCTATAGGCTATATATCATCACGCTAAGACCAATAGGAGCTGAGCACCAATAAAGAATGTTTCAAAAACAGAGAAAATTTATTACTATTGAGAGACGCAGACAAAGTTGCGCGGGTCAGCTAGTTCCATATATAATTATAATTTTTCGACTGCACGGATGGCGTGGTGGTTTAAGCGGTCGCCACGCCGCTTACTACTACGCTAAGTGCTGTTGGTCCAATCCCCACATGGGACTACACTTTGTGTAATCCACAAATTGTTGTTCTCAATCTGGTTGTTCTTCGTGTCCATTTTATGTATATTTGCAAAGTCCCCCGCGACACAGGATATACTTATTCTTAAAGCGGGAGTTGTCTTTTTTTAGTAAGAAATGTACTACTTTTCCCAACGGCTCCGCCCGCGTCTATGTCAGTTATCACGGCAAATATAGCCAATGTCCTTCCTCAAGTATCAAACTATCTCCATAGCAAATTTCACCTATATCGGTTATTGATTCCCCATACAAACTTCCAAGGGTTCTTCTACTAGTTGTCCCAGAATTTACCCTTAAAGGGTGATTTCTGGGACAACAACTATCCTATATCCTTTTACGAGAGTCGTACTATCTCTATGACAAATTTCATCTTAATCAGACAGACAGACAAACACACTTTCGCATTTATAATATTAGTATAATAAATAAATAATATTGTATCACATTCATACAACGTCATCTAGTCCCAAACTAAGCAGAGCTTGTACTATGGGTACTAGACAACTGATATAAATACATATATACTTTTTTTTTGTAAATACATACTATGTAGGGATGTATACAATATTTGAAACACCATAATTATGTTTTGTTATGTGAGTTTATATTATCTGTATATATATAAGAGATTTCCACGTATATAGTCACTCATCAAGATATCTCTGGAACCATTAGAGCTAAAGACTTGAAATTTGGTAGGAATATTCTTTTCACAGAGTAGAGGTCAGCTAAGAACGGATTTTAAGAAATTCAAAAACAAAAAATAATTAAATAACGTTTGCAGGGTAAGCTAGTATAGTATATTACAATAAAAACACAGACAAAAATAAGAATATACATTTAAAATGGAGTCTGTTAACGCCTATAACCAGTTTTGGCAAAAGTTATAAGTAACGCGAATATTATTGTAATATGCGTCAATGGCGAGAATGTTAATTTGGATTGTCATTTGAATAATTTCGTTTTAGTTTCCCACGGTAGGAGTTAGAAGAAGAGGCAAATAAACTGATTAGGCATTGAGATGTGGTGAGTTCATACTCTAATTTATTTAAAATGTTAAGACTTCGGTAAAAGGAGGTTTTATATCATCACTCATTAAAAGGTCTGGTTGAAAACCTTGACATTTGTCAAGCAGATCCTGAACCAGGTCCTATTCGACTGACACGAGGTACCTACAGGTAAAAATGTATTTTCGCTTAAGCCTTGTATTAAGTTTCCTTTATATTGTTGAGTGTTTGTTCTTTATTTCTATATCAGAACTGACGATTTGGGAAATTCTATTTTTTTTTACAATTTTGTAGGGTATACTTCGTTTGGTCCCGTTCAAATTTGAAGAAAAAATCTTCGTCATTATCAATAGTATTTGATAGTTCACTGCTGGACATAGGTCTCTGCTTAGAAGTTTTTGAAGGTTGAGAATTGCGGTACATAAACTGTATTCATACTGATTTGGACATACTGAAGTCCACCATGTTTTTTTTAGTATAACAACCTACACAAACAGAAAACTCATTTGACATTTGAAAATTAAACGTTGATGTCTCGAAAAAAAAATAACATTTCAAATTTAGAATTAATATTTCAGTTGTCTATTGTCTGATGTATCTCATCTGAATTTCTCAGACCACACCGACTTATTTCTTACATTGTTGCAACCCAACGCAAATTCCCCTAATCATTCGCTCCAGATTCGCATTTTCTCATCAAGTAACAATTTTTTTTTTCATCTCACTCCCTTCACACAACAATAGGTATCCCCGTGCGAAATATCTGATTGTCTATTGTTCGCAACTTCCGAATTGCACAAGGAAGTTGTCTATGGTACCGTTCCCATGCAAGATGGCGGTGTGACGTTTCTTACGGGTCATCCTTTGACCTTCAAAGCTGTCAGTGGGGTGGGATTATTGGTTTTCGATATTTTTTTTTGTATTTATCGTAATGACCCCTTGAGAAAGTTTTGTAAACTGTATCAGCTGTCAGTTTCTTGTTGTAGGTTGATTGGCTTCTGTTATACAAATAGTAAAAAAATATTTATAGAAATAAATAAAACTTGAGTGGCTGTTTGTAATGTCATAATAACAGCTGTTTACTGAATACATCTAAATCTTTAAGAGCCAAAATCCTACTTTAAAAAAATTGTTGGCTGGTTATATGATTGTTCCTGCTAATCTGCGAAATTGTTAAACCAATTTTTGTTTTGGAAATAGAATAGACAATCCGTAGAAAAAGCACGTATACGCTAGAAAAGTCACACGAAACAGCTAATCTATACTAATATTATAAAGCTGAAGAGTTTGTTTGTTTGAACGCGCTAATCTCAGGAACTACTGGTCCGATTTGAAAAGTTATTTTAGTGTTAGATAGCCCATTTATCGAGGAAGGCTATAGGCTATATATCATCACGCTAAGACCAATAGGAGCGGAGCACCAATGAAGAATGTTTCAAAAACGGAGAAAATTTATTACTATTGAGAGACGCAGACGAAGTTGCGCGGGTCAGCTAGTATAATATAAAGTGAACATTATATTTACGTTGCTATTTTAGTTGTATTATTATTGTAATGTTTGCTTTTCTCTCCTAACGTTGCCGTGGCCGACAGGGTTCATAATTGTTGCTTTCTACATTTGTAAGACCTGTGTATACATTATGGAGCGCAATAAACGAATTGAATTGAATAGTTAGGAGTTGGATGCGAGAAGCCCAAAATCGATCTAAGTGGCGTGCAGAGGCCTATGTCCAGCAGTGGACGGCTGATGATGGATGATGATATATTGACGTTAGTTGCGTAAATCGGGTCTTGTTAACGATTGTATTCGACCACATTGTACCTATCTTGGTCACGATTGAACTTCTATCAAGTAATGTATCTTTATATGCCTCTTCTTAGATTTTAATAAATATTATATTGACTTCGTTCACGTGTAATTTGAAAAGCGCTGCCTTAGTGAGTTCGATTCCCGGGCCAGGCAAATTTTTATAGGGTTTTTCTAAAAGAAATAACACACTATTTTTTTTAGTTACTGTTTTTATAGACAGCTACATGGTAGTAAAATATTCTCAAAAGCGGTCCGGCCGTTTCGAAGATTACCTGAAAAAATACCGTGTGAGCATGAAAAAACCCCTATTATTTTGACATTATAAACAGACACTTCAATTTTATTTATTTGTATAGATTATAAATTCAGAAAGTAATGCGTTTACATAAACAAACAAAAAATTCAGCTTTATTATGTAACTGTACCTAGATATCGGAATACAGCGCAGTGGTTTCATTTCACAAACCCTACTCTAGTGTTCTCATTCAGTAGACCCACCGGTCGACCGCAGATCGCGACACCTAGCGGCGTATCGAACAATCTATGAGCATTATTTTTCTTTGGCTTATGTTCGTGTATTAATGCCAACACAGTAATGTTAATTACACACAATGATAATAAACTCTCAGTGGTAACAACGTGTCGGTTAAAACAAAGCTTAGATGATATAAAACCCTTTGTTAAACAAATGTATCATCTGTATGAAAAGTGTTAATTATTAATTTCAAAGTGAAGTATCGATAAGAACGCGTAGAGTTGTTTCCCACACTAGCATGTTGGCTGCACGGATGGCGTAGTGGTCGCCACGTCGCTGCCTACTACGCCGAGTGTTGTGGGTTCAAACCCCACATAGGACGACACTTTGTGTGATCCACAAATTGTTGTTCTGAGTCAGGGTGTACTTTGTGTCCGTTTCATGTATGTTTGTAAAGTCCCCCGCGACACAGGATATGTTCCTAATGCGAATGCTTTTAAGAAGTACACACGGCCGTCTAATCTTAAACTAGGCAGAGCCAGTAATGTTTTATTTGCAGCCAAAATAAATAATTGTGTTATAATCATTCATATTGTCCGAGTGTAATTTATCTATAATTTCTATGTATTTCATCACATCACATCAACAGCCTTTAATAGTCCACTGCTGGACATAGGCCTCTCCTTAGAAAGAAGGTTTTGGCCTACTATACCACGCTGGCCAGGCGGGTTGGTATAGGGTTTGTGTCAAGTTTTCCGTCTTTTTGCAGTGCTGAATTTCTATGTATTTAGATTTATATAATTATGTTTATCAGCAGTTTGGTTACTATAGTCGCCGTTGATAAATCATATTATCACACCTGTGACTTATTTAGAAAATCACTGCGACATATTTATTACGCTAGCATCTAAATCTAAAAAAAAACGTAATCTATACTAATATTATAAAGCTGAAGAGTTTGTTTGAACGCGCTAATCTCAGGAACTACTGGTCCGATTTGAAAAATTCTTTCAGTGTTAGATAGCCCATTTATCGAGGAAGGCTATAGGCTATATTTCATCACGCTAAGACCAATAGGAGCGGAGCACCAATTAAGAATGTTTCAAAAACGGAGAAAATTTATTACTATTGAGAGACGCAGATGAAGTTGCGCGGGTCAGCTAGTCTTTGATAAAGGCATTTTGATTGATTTTAATTGTTTATGTCCAAATCACAATCACAAGTGAAATCGCTGTGATTAAAACCAATCATTTCTCTCTGCCTAGTTTGAGTTCAGGCGGCCGTATTTAAGATGTGTTAATTTAATATTATAGCTTAATTAATAGGTTCTGACACTCAAGTACATCATAGAGTCAGATATTATTTTTTATAATTTTATGGTCGTTCTGAAATCAAGTTTATCATACCACTTGTGTTCTCGTCTGTACAAGAAGTGTTCGTTTATTGCCGACATCCTGTTGATAAACTTAACACGCGACTTACGACACTCTCAACGGCTATAGCATCCGCAAGAGTGGGGTAACTTTGAACAACTGAGACATACTGACCAACACTTAAAAATAACACAGTAAGGGTGGGTAACTTTGGCTAAAATTATCTATGGTATAGTTTGCGATATATTTTGTAATAGTTGGTTTATAGTAAACTAGCTGATCCGCGCAACTTCGTCTGCGTCTCTCAATAGTAATAAATTTTGTACGTTTTTGAAACAATCTTCATTGGTGCTCCGCTCCTATTGGTCTTAGCGTGATGATATATAGCCTATAGCCTTCCTCGATAAATGGGCTATCTAACACTGAAAGAATTTTTCAAATCGGACCAGTGGTTCCTGAGATTAGCGCGTTCAAACAAACAAACAAGCAAACAAACTCTTCAGCTTTATAATATTAGTATAGTATAGATACAATTTGGCGAAGCAGTTTGGATTAGGATTGTAGGAACTGAGCCTGTACTATGGTAACCAGACTGCTGATAAACATACTTATATATTTCTAAATACATACATATTATAGATTACTTACACCGCACACAGAACAAAAGCTCCTGCTCATTGCGTAATTATTTGTTTTTGGTTGGAATCGAACCCACGACCTCTGGTTTAACAGTCAAAAGCACTAACCATATACGAACTGGCCCGCAGGTTCATTCATAATACCCTACAAGTTAGAAACAAGAACATTGTATAAATCTTTTACAAAGACCATAATTATATTTAAAAAGTCGGTTACTCTTTCCTTATTCCATATTCAAAACAGGTCGCCATTTAAATAGATACATCCTTTATCTATGATGTAATAGGAAATGACGTCATCGCGAAAAAAGTTACGATATTGTGCCTCGTGTAATGAGAATAATGCGTGTTGGTATTCCAAGTCGTGACCTTTTATTATCTGTGGTCGTCAGCTGTTGGATGACTTTTTTTTTAATTGAATCCATTTTAACAGGCAAAGGTATAAATTTTCAAGTTCTGTTACGTGCGCTAAACTTTTTGACGGTTCTTTTTGCATAGTAGATGGTTACCCTGATTGCTGAGTCAGTGGTTTTGGGTTAGAATCCCACCCATCATTGGTTCTTATTCTGGATTAAAAGACATACATCCAAATTGTCACATTTATAATAGTAGTAAGATTTTTCATCTACTAACTGAGTTTTTGAGCTAGTTCATAGTTTTTATAACACAACATACTACGGGAGCAAAGACCTGGGGTACTTAATCAAATAAACTATTCCTCGTTTCCTCAAGACGCGTATGGAATTTAGTAAATATTTGCAGAGAATTAATCAGAAAGAGTACTCCGGCATCAAATATCTAACCACGGTAATGAGACTCTTATGTTTGTCCCATACGTATCGTATATGACATGCCTGAACTATGTAACTGATCAGGAGGGAGGTGTCCTTAAAATTCCACGTTTGGTCATAGAAGCGTAGGTAGGGATTTGGTGATAGTCACGTAGTCAACATCCTTTAAGAATATTTCGCGTTTTTTCAAGCTATATTTAAATATGGCAAACGCTGTATTACTGAAGACAAATTTGACCCGAATTCATTATTTTTTTAACTTTCGGTTTGCAAAAAATGATTTAAAAAAATATTTATGAAATTACCAAACATACCCACAGCCTTAAATAGTCCACTGCTGGACATAGGAATCTTCAGAGGTTTCTGAAATTACTACGTGATAACTTGAGGTGGAGGAAGGGAGGTCTTGGCATTTACTACCGATGGTAGGACGGAGGGGGAAATGGGTCACGTAATATGTGTACTTTTATCTAAGTTCGTTGGCTTACAACGGTACCCAAGTGTTATTTCACAACATGGCCTAAGGTGCTAATAAGGAGACTGGTGGCTGTTTTGTCAACTTAGTGGTACTACGTCAAATATTGCTTAATGAATTCGTATTCATCACAAAACATTTCTGTAAATATGAGACGGTCAGAATACCACGGCTTTACATAAAACTGGTGTTGAGCAGTTGAGCAATTCTTTTTTTGGTGGTCACTGAATGGGTGAGGGATTCTGGAAGGGGTTTATAAAAAAGCAGCTCGTTTGCAATTGTAGGTAGTAAGCAATTATTTTGTTGCATTTCATGGAGTGAAAGAGGTTTGATGGAAACCTACCTCCTCCCTTAGATATGGGAGGGCGGCACTCAAAAGACAACAACGCATTTATCTCTTGAGCGTACTCCTTGACTCCTGGGTTCATTGTTCATTGGCGGCGGTAGTCACTCAGGTGACCCGTCTGCTCGTCTGCCCTCTCTATCATAAAAAAAAGTTACAGGTGTCCTCGTCATAAAAAAAACAGCTACTGTGTTTTTCTTTTCGCTTAAAAAACACAGTCTGTTCCAATCCTTAGTGATTGCGACATAAACAGTAACGCAGGACATAAAAAAGTGGGTCGAATTGATAAAAGAATAGTGGCCAGATGACCCGTGAGGACAGATAAATTGTTATGACGACATTTTACTAAAAATGATCGTGTAGTTTGACAATTTAGAACAGTTGTGCACCAATTGGACATTTTGTAATATAAATCTGTCAATTTTTGGTCTAATCCGTGTGGGACGGAATAAGAATACGGAGTGTTACCACCCCTATTACAAACAACGAAGGACAACAGCACTGCAAAGAGAAGGAAAACTTGAAACAAACCCTATACCAACCTGTCTGACCAACGTGATATAGTAAGCCAAAACCTCGTTTCTAAGGCCTAAGCGAAGCCTATGTCCAGCAGTGGGCTATTTAAAGGCTGTTGATGATGATATTGACCGCCAAAACCGGTGATTCTTTTTTCAAATTATGACATTTATGTTTTTTTTGTAAGACCATAAACATCTAACGATTTTTTTGTATTAGTGTGATGAATTCCGATGTACGATACGAATATTTGTATATCAAATTAATTAAACGTGGAAATAATAACAAGTCTTCAATGGCGTAACCTATTCAGCAATTAACTATGGTAAGGAAGCCTTTTTTTCTATCCCTACAGCTTATAACGGACTTAACGATACTTCACGGGTCTCTGATTACGACATACGTTTAACAACGTACTTTTTTTTTACACGTTCAAGGAAAACATTACGAGGAAAGCTTTCTTTTACGTTATAATACAGTATTTATCATAGACAAGGTTTTTTTTTAATTTAGATATTTGGCTATATGTACATTGGCCATGTGCCTAATGTTTTTATGCTATAATTTATTTAGTATTATATTATACTCTAAGATGAATGTATACATTCATATTGGTAAAAAAATATCTTGTATTGAAAAAAACGTGGGAGAACCATGCTTTGGGCAGGCTCGACCGGAGTAATACCACGGTTTCACAGAAAACCGGTGTTAATCAATTCTTTCGTGGATTCACCGAGTGAGTGTCGTCACCCTTCCTAACCCTGGAGGGCAATCAAAGGGTGGCACTCCTATCTCTTGAATTGAAGGTGGACATAGGCAATGCTAGTCACTTATCATCAGGGTCTCAATTCTGCTATTTTATTATTGTATCAATAGACTGTTGTCGGAATAGTTTTGCACTTTTCGTTTCCTATAACTATGTAAGACCAATGGCCTCCTGATAACTTGTCACTGAACTGCCACTGATACAAATATATTTATGTAATAGTTTAGTACAGTAGACCGACACTGAACTTGGTATGGTAACTCAATAGCGTCCAATGGAATGACAGTACGTTAACATAAAAATAGTAAAATTGAGGCCCTGGTGAACAAAAGGTGACCTGTCATATTGCCCCTGTACCATAAAAAGCTTTATTACTGATGATAAAATGATATTTCAGAGGAACAAACTTAACATAGAGGCGGTTATCGTACCAGGATGACATAAGTACCAAGAGTGTGGAATGAAGATTAGTGTGCGAGCGAAATAACGCTAGACGTTAGAAAGAGATAGAAAATAACGGTTGAATGGAGCCTGTTGATCATAGGTCTTTTTTTTTAAAGATTTTTTTCTTAAATTGTGGTTGAAGCAAGTTGTTTTTTGTTTATGGTCATTTATGTGTGGTGATATTTGAGATTTTATGGGTACGGGCGGTTTCAATTTCTTTTAGATATAAGGGCTTGAAGATAGCTTAAATATCTAGGTACGAGATAAATAGGGTTTAAGTACTAATATTCATGGAAATACATAAAAAAAAGATGCAAAGTAGAACCGACTTCAATGTGCTTTCTTTATTTTTTTATCCTTAGGGGTGTTATTTTATCTTTACATTTGAATGGGACCTAACGGACATTAGGAATATATCCTGTGTCGCGGGGACTTTACAAACATACATGAAACAGACACAAAGAACACCCAGACTCAGAACAACAATTTGTAGATCACACAAAGTGTCGTCCTAAGGGGGGATTGGAGCCACAACACTGAGCGTAGTAGTAAGCGGCATAGCGACCGCTTAAACCACTACGCCATCCGTGTAGTCGAATTGACGGAGTTCTCATATAACAAACCTTTTTGTTCGAACCTGCAACCCTTTGCTCCCAAACCCCAATATCCCAAGAACTGTGCCACCGGTAATCAAATTAAATGATGACTCACTTTCTATACAAGTACAAATAGCCCCGATGTACTAGGGCGTCAGAACTAACGAGGAGTATAGCTGTAACACATACGGCTTCGACCGCTACCCCACGCTCGACCCTCTAGGGTACCACATCTGGCAAGTTCATTGAACCAAGGGGGTGGAATCGATCGACATGTGTCGACTAGGAAGTACGTAAGTCTATTGCCGTTAGACATTGTTACAACACTAATACCTCAGTATTGCCTACAAATTAAATTAATATTTTATTAATACACAGGCTCCGTACGATCATACTTGTGTCTTATTTTGACAATGTTATGGGACCCAGTCTTTTGAGCTCTATTTTTGCTAAATGATTGTGTTTTTTTTTAACTTACCACACATTATGACATACCACATATTTAATATTTTAATAATTTTTCAAATTAATGAATTCGTAAACGAATTTAACATTTTCTTTTCAATACCTTTGCGTGTTGGAGGCTTTTGTAAAGCTTTGTAGCTTTTTAAGTCGATGTTAAAAAAGGATTCTTGAATATGAAGTCAATTTTAGCGGGAATCGTGTACGTCAAAATTACTATTTTTTTAAATTTGGAACAACATACAGTTTAAAGTTTTTAAGTTTTTAAATTTGGAACACTCGTATGGCGTATTAAGATTTCAAAACGCAAATAAAAAGCTGCCTTTTTTAAAACAAATTGTTATGTTGATTCTTTTTTTTTTACTTACTAGTTTATTACAACGCAATAAGAGAGATCTGCCTTCCTATGGGTCATAACTCTGCAATTATAGCAAACTCATATGTAAGTAATCAGTCAAGCCAGTTAATCAGTCAGTCAGTCAATCAGTCTATCAATCAAGTCTCGCAGCATAAAACTTGACCTAAAATCTGCTATACCCTAATTTGTGTGTATGTCTGTTGATCAAACTTCGAAAAAGACTGAATTTTTATATCTACCCGCAAATACCAATAACAGTTGCACAATGTGTTTCAACTGTTTAATATATTCGACCCCTTCGTGTCCTCAGTGCGCCGGAGCGTGTAATACCGACGGTGTACCCTGATAACGTTACCGAAGTCCTACCCCAAAAACCAGATGGCTTCCAAAACTGACCTTTGTAACTGAATTCTACTAAAAACGGTTAAGATCTCCACGTTTAACTTATGACTAACTCCTTGGCTGTATTCCATTTATAAAAAAATAAAATAAAATAGGAACGACCGTAAGTTTCAAATTTAGAATTGTCAAATTACGGCTCCTATAGGAAAAAAGAATATTTTTAAAATATTGTCTCTGTGTTCCATATTTAAAAATAAATTATTTCGTTTAAGCATTGACATTCATAGACAACTGACAATTTTTTTTTAATTGTACTAAAAGCCAATTAATTATACTAAGACGCCTATTTACTCGTGGGTGAAACTTTTAAACTCACTTTAGAAAAATCTTTTTTCTACTCTTTTTCAGTTCTTTGGACAGTTCATATATATATATCTTTAAATACAAGTAAATGCTCAGCTCTCGTCCCAACACATGACATCACAACTGGTCACAGAATTTCAAGTACCAGGGTATCATAAAAGGACAGAAATCAATATCAAACCACAATAGCCGCAATTAATCCATAATCCACAACATACATTAACTCTTATACGTTTAAAAACAAAGTAGAAAATCCCTTGTACGTGTTTCGCAATGAACCATCCCCTATGGATCGAGGCAGGTGTCAATGTGCCCCTTGGTAGAGCGCACGATAGCGAGGAAAAATAATTGTTTTGTACGGCAAACACGCTATATTGCAAAAAAGGTTTTCGTAACAGTACATTAACTGGTATAATGTTATGATTGTATTTTTATCTATAGTTTTTTCTATTTCGTGATTCTAATTAACAACTGAAGTGAAATTTCCAAATTCCTTTCTTAGTCCTACAACATAAATAGCATCAGCTGACAAAATCTCAGGATTGTAGCCAGTGGTTTAGGCTCTGCGTTGATGAATAATAATAATAATAATGTTGTACCACATTCACACAACGCCATCTAGTCCCAAACTAAGCAGCAGAGCTTGTACTATGGCTACTAGACAACTGATATAAATACATATATACTTTTTTTTTGTAAATACATACATATTATACATAGAAACACCCAGACCAAATCAAACATTAAATGTTCATGAACACAAATGTTTGACTTGAGCGACCTTTGGAATAGCAGAACGTTACACAAACCACTACGCCATCCAGTCGTCAATAAAAGAAGAAACTGACAGAGTGATTCACAGCTGAAACCGCTGGGTCTAGAAGCATCAAATTTTGCACAAATGTTCCTTAGATGACCTGTGTGCACTAAGAAAGATTTTTTTTTATTCCATCCCTAAGGTTGTAAAATGGGAGTTGGAAATTTATATGAAACTTCGTTATTTTTTCTAGTCGCGTATCTTCTACGAGGTCTGATGTCGACCACCACGTGGACGAAGTCGCTTGCAGAAGCTAGTACATACATATTATAGATGAATTACACCCAAACACAGCAAAATATGTCCGTGTGGTGACGGATTTAGAATACAGTGTCACCCCTATTCATCCCGTGGGTGTCGTAAGAGCCGACTAGGGGAGCAAACTACGCAGGATTACAGCACTGCAAAGAGAAGGAAAACTTGACACAAAACCTATACCAACCCGTCTGGCCAGCGTGGTATAGTAGGCCAAAACCTCCTTTCTAAGGAGAGGCCTATGTCCAGCAGTGGACTATTAAAGGCTTTTGATGTGATGACACCAAAATATATCGTGCTCATCACCCAAATAATTATTTGTTCCGAGTTGTCGAGGCCACTAGACAAACAGGCGGTAAAACCCTTTTTTAACGTAAAATCAAATGTAAATATTTTTTATTGTATCAAATGCCGTCTTAAAAAATGTCTAATAGCACCAAAAATGGTTGAACAATGGAAGGAAACCGTAAAAGGACGGACGTGGGTCCATAACGGTCAAGATGTTATGAAAACAAAAGTTTGAAAGTGAAACTACATATTAACGGTAGGTTTATTACGACCATAAACAAAAGTAAACTCCTTGTAATTAAGTGCAAAATAGCTTAATGCGAAAAAGAAAATTATTTGTCGATAGTTTGGATGCGACAGTCTACTATATACCTAATTCTAATGTGGGAAAGCTTATTTTACTATAACCAAAATGACGTGTTTAGGTTGCTTGTCTATGACTTTTGCTTTTTTTTGAAATTAATATACGTGTTAAGTACACAAACAACCTGACGTTAAGCGATTTCCGTCGAAGCCAAATAGGAAACAGGGTCTGGTCTTCTGTGGTGTGGTGTATTCAGTCCGGGCCATATCCGTATCCACAAATATCTGGCAAAAATATCTGTATCCGTTGCTTTTTAGCGGATCTTCAGTTTTTTCAATTATTTCTTCATAAGAAATTTAATACGTTTCCATCGACATCGACAGGTTATTTTTACGTTATAAGTAAATATAAAAAACTAAATTTAGTATTTTATTGTATTAAGTTCATGTCTAATTCTAAATATATCTAGAACCAGCTGGTACTTGGAATTTGAAAAGCGCTAACTTAGTGGGTTCGATGCCGGGACCGGGCAAAATTTTAAAGAAAAATTGCTTAAGTTACTCCCTATGTAGACAGCTGGTAGTAAAATATTATCAAAATCGGTGCAGCCGTTTAGAAGATGACTCGAAACAAACAGACAGACAAAAAAACAGGTTTTTAGCCATAGCCAAAAAACCTATAATTTTGACACTTCAATTTTATATATTTGTATAGATGATGTTTATACAAAGTAGAGGTAACAAGTTAATGGTGTCAAAAAACAAATCTTTAATAACCAGTAGATTTTATTCCAGTTAAGCCGTTTTAAGTTCAATGCTCTCAAGTTTTATTATTTATTTATCTATCGCCATTAAATCTTACGAGTAAGGATATCTAACTAAAAACTACTTGTTCAAGTCCAAGGCATCTTAAACATTTTTTTATATCTACCTGCGTATGCTACGCACGTTCGGTCCATCACGAGTCATAGACACGCTACCCTCCGCAGCGGTCAAGGTAATTTAGATACCATAGACACACTGGACCTTTTTGCTACACAAGTACAAGTCACATCCCTTAGAAGATGACACAACTTTCTTGTTTCCAATACATTTTAATTTTATGGTAGTTTATCGATTAAGAACGCGTGCGTTTATTCAGAGCATTTTAATTATGTATTGTATATAAATATAACTTTCAACTTTAAAGTGACACTCATATTTAAACAAAGTATTAAACCTTTTTTGTAATGTCTATGACACATTCGGAGATATTCTAAATTCAAATAATCTCAAATATATTAGATGATGTTCTAAATTCAAATATTCGTAGAACACAGAACCGAGGAATCAAGACGTTACTTTTTAAATTTGAACTGAGAGTTCCAAATGAGTACGCCAACGGTTTTCTGTGAACAATGTCTCTTACGATGGAGGTCTGGTACACGTCAGACGGACTCTTATCTCCGTAAAGCAAATAAAAGTTCTAGAAATATTTTAAGTAGGCTCTTGTACCGGAATTGGGTAAGCTTTTACGTAATGGCGGTATTTATTTGTATGTTTAAGTTTTCTGTAGAATGTTTAGATGTAAAGAACCTTTTTATGACAAAATGAATAATAAAAAATAACTTGACACATCACAGGCGGCCGTCTGATCCCAAACTAGGCAGAGCCTGTACTATGGTAACCAGACTGCTCATAAACATACTTATATATTTCTAAATACATACAAATTATAGATAAATTCCAGACACAGAACAAAAGCTCATTTGTCTTGTGTGAGAATCGAACCCTACGAAACCCCACCACCACACGAACTGCCCCGTCAGGTTCATTCATAATACCGTACAAATTAGAAACAATAACATACATGAACAAAAACTAACTAACTAACTAATAAAATTGGAGTGTCTGTTTGTAATATTAAAATAACCGCTTTTTACTAAATGCATATATATGTTTACACGGTACATATGCCAAAATATCATTTTTTACAATTTTTGTCTGTCCGTCTGTCTGCCTGTTTGTTCCGGGTAATCTCTGGAACGGCTGGTCCGATTTCGACAGGACTTTCACTAGCAGATAGCTGATGACATAAGGAGTAACTTAGGCTACTTTTTTTAGACTAGCTTCGCCCCGCGGCGTTGCCCACGGTTATAACAACAAACGCGGGTAACACCGCAGGTCTCAGCTAGTTATTACATAAAAATGAACAGGAACATTAACAAACATATTATGATTGACATAGGAAGAAGAAAGAATTTAAATAAAACATTTATATATATAAAAAAAAGGACTACGACAATTTACTTTTTAATTTTTAAATTAGAACCAGAAAGTCATAAGAGTCGTTTATAATAATAGTTTTATTTTACACTTTATACATACAACTTAATACCCCTTTTTATACGTTTCCCGACGAAGGATATCTATTTAAATGAAAAAAAAAGATGGTCTATGGTTTTGAAAAAAAAAGTTTGGCAGTAATGGCATCCTTCGGTCAGAAAATTACACCTGACTTACATACGCTTAGCTTGTTTTAACTTTTAAAAAAGGAATAGGGAAGATAGTAATGGAGCTCTGATCGGGTACCATCTATTTCTTTATATTGATATATTATATAAAAATTGGAACGAAAATCAATTTTACAAGAAACTACATAAAAGAACAAGTCCTGTTTCTAACAGACTTAGGAAAGAGGCTCTGAATTGGTTTATGTTTGCTACCTCATAATTGCGTCATTTATAAACTTACTTGGAAAGTTATTGGAGGGTAAAATTACTAACTCTAAGGGTGGCAATTTAAGAAATAAAGAATAAAGTTTATTAAATATAAGTAGTTACGTATTGAAATAGATGGAATAGAAGTTAATGAAGAACAAATCCTCTTTCATTGCATTCCCGCCAAGCGCCATATTTAAAGGTACTTATATCGTTACCCGTTTTAAATTTGGAACTTTCAAATCCATCGATAGATTCGAATCACAGCTTGTAAACGAAGTTCAACGTTCAAGAACGACAATACTGCGGCAGGTTACTCTTCAAAACTAGTTTTAAAATAAGTAATTCATTACAACCCGTCTCCTATCTTACATAACAAAACCGGTTCCCCGAATCTAAGCCCACTAACACGACATACCATACAGAGAGCTCAAATTATGCTTTTTTTTTAGATTAGAGGTGGGATACGGGCACATTGTATGCCCACCGCAACCATAAAGCTTTGTCTATGATGTTTATAGTTTGTTTTGTTCTTGGTATTCTAATTTGAAAACTGGTACTATTCGATAGCATTTGTAATGATGATGAATTGTACAGTCAAGAAGGGTGGTTTTGTGTTACTCAATCAGGCCAGAATAGCTGACCGGATTTTGAGGTAATTCGGTACAGAGATGTATATTCAGTAAAATCTATTTTTTTTTATAAAAACAGTTATCCTTAAGTTTAAATGGTCGTTACTTTGACTTTACTATTGAATTCTAAAGCGAACTACTTTTAACGAATAGTGACGTCATCAACCGACTACATTACATATCGACCATGACAATACTGAAGTAACAACTTAAACCGCTGAACAATAGGTAAAAAATATATTTGAACAAAAGATACTTCACATCAATCACATCAACAGCCTATAATAGTCCACAGCTGGACATAGGCCTCTCCTTAGAAAGGTTTTGGCCTACTATACCACGCTGGCCAGACGGTTTGGTACAGGCTTTGTTTCAAGTTTTCCTTCTCTTTGCAGTGCTGTTGTCCTGCGTTGTTTGCTCCCTCAGTCGGCTCTTACGACACCCACGGGATGAATAAAGGTGGTGACATGCCGTATTCCTAATCCGTCACCACACGGATAGATACTTAATATTTTTTTAATATTCTATTATTATGTAGGTAAATATATAAGGAAAAAACCATACGCATACCTTTAAAAGTCTTGCTAACTAACATAAGAGTTACAAAATTAAATTTAAAAATACATAGGTACCATACAATCGTATATTTATCCCCAAAAGGGTTTAGGTACAGAACCGTCGACATTATTTGCCACTAAAATAATCATTCAAATCATCACAAAAATCAAATTCTAATCATAAACTGGATGAAATTCATAAGCAATTGGTGTTACAAGGCGCTACACCCGATATCTGGGTCATATTGATAAAAAACAAAACAAAGATCTTGGTCTACGTGCGTTTTTGTTTCGAAGCTTACATCGCACCTTTATTCATAAACTGAATTAACTTAGAATTTCAATATTGTGGGAAATCGCATTTAAAGTTTGACATTCATGTACGTGCGAGTTCGTCAAATAGAGAACGACGATCTCTTATCTCTGCCATTTTCATGGTATCGAGTCGGCTGTTGGATTGTTCGTGTTCTACTGATGAAGTTGATTTGGTATTTGTTGAAAATTCGAAAAACGTAAATTTTGAATTAATTCCGTTTATTATTAGAGGTGCGACATTGTTTACCATTGTTTTTGATGATTATTGTGGATTTCAGTGCGTCTGCATGTGTTGAAATAAGATGAAGAGGTTGCGAGTTCGAACTTAGTATATAAATAATATTCCTAAAATTACTTAATACATTTCAAAAAAGGATTAAGTCAAAAATATCAATACCGATTTAATAAAAATAATGTTTTCAAAATGGCGTCCTTCGTTAAACATTACAATTTTATACATTAATTAGGTAATCTTAAACACAATTTTTAATTATGCATCATCATATATGTTATTAAAAGTTATTGTTTTAATACAATTAACGGAAACCCCACAGAGATATCAAATCAACATTCATTATTATTATGTAGAACAGCCGTTGACATAACCATATTTCCCGCCAATATAACACCATCATCTCGCTTCCACACATATATAACATTGTGCTTGAAAGAGACGGATATATCAATAAAAGTTATCGGTCGTTATAACATCCTATTCGCACATATTTTCATTTCTCTGTATCCTTATTATCGACTTTTGATACGATTATTTAAATAATATATTATGTATTTATACTGTTACATTAACATAGAGGTTATCTTACCCTCCAAATACTAGAAAAGCATCTTAACTTTTTTTTAGCAAAGATCGCAAATTTAAAAGTGCCTAATCACTTGACATATCTAACAGGTAAAAAAAATTTTTTTTTTTCTACGCAAAGGTTTGTCAAGTGTCAAATTATAAAGTTATAATACCATGTGATGTATAGTTATATTGGTATTTATACATTATAACCGTTATACTAACAAGTGTCGGTTAAAACGGTACTTTTTACACCAATGTTGACAATGTCATAAATGTCATGTAGTAATAGCACAGATAACAAAATAATAAATCCTCGTGACAAGTCCATAATTTGTCATTACAGAAAGAGAGAAAACATATTATCGTTTTTATATCTCTGCATTACTCTGATTTTCCATCTTTTTCAAGAACATTTTACTGAACAGTCTTGGTGTAGAAATTTCAATAACGGGTTGCAGAACCTGTCTGACTTATAATAACCCTATGACCTACACATCATCGGAAACAATATTCGCAGAGTTTGCGTCGCGTTACTGATATTGATTTTGGGTATACTATTGTAACAGCATTTTTTGTGGCTTTAAGATATTATACTGCTCAAAAGATGGGTCATGGTCGGGTTCTACGTCTTCTTACTTAAAACTCCAAAGGTAAAAAAAAACAGTACAAATCTAAACTTTTACTTTTTAAATGAACAAGTACCGCGAAAAATACAGATCACTCTCACCTTATAAAGAAATTAGAATTTTCCCTTTCAATTGCGACCATTTTGGCTCCAACGCAATGTTACGTTGATGCTAAAAAGTTCATTCACCTACTCTATGGCCAAGGTTGCCGAGAACGGATGATGTCATTCTTTTTGATATTTTTTTTTTACATTAAAATATTGCATTGATTCTTAGCACTGGCATTAAATAAATTGTATCCATAATATTCATAGACTTATGTAAATTCTTTTACTTATACATTTTTAAATGCCTAGCTACCGCTGATTCTAAAAAACTGCAGAAGTAGTGATTATTTTAAATTAATTTACATATAAATGCTAATATTATCAATAGGCAAGCCTGTCCATTTGTCTGTTAAGCTCTAATATGTATCTATTTAAAAATATATAAGTGTGTCTATAAGCAGTCTGGTTACCATAGTACAGGCTCTGCCTAGTTTGGGATTAGACGGCCATGTGAGATGTGCGAAAAAAAATATAAAATTTTAGATATACGTTTGTTTACGGTATAAGGACATAAAGCGCCTTTGACACAACCAAGTGCCTAGAGATAAAAAAATAACCGCGAGCGAAGCCATGGCAATAGCAATTACAAATTATTTAATATAATATTCATGTTAAATGTTTTGACCATGAATATTTACACACTGGAAAGTAAAAAAATATCCGATTAAAAAAAAAACAAATATAGAATTGATATACATAATGTAAACATCGTCACAATAGGCAAACAGATTAATAATACTGGAAAAGTGTTGGCTATGTCCATTTAAATTCCAGAAATCCCTGTAGTTATTAATTAAATAGTAGCTAAAAAATAAACTTTACAAGCTTACCGTCTATTGGGCTACAGACAGGACCCTAAGTCTAACTAATCGGCCATACTAATTGGCAGCAATGGAGACGGAGTGTTAACATATGACAATAATTTTATTATTAAAATATTCCACTGTAATGTCATAGTAACATAACTCCGCTGGAACTAAATTCGAATCCTTAAGTAAAATGAAACGTAAATAAAAAAAAGCAGTCGATGGACTGTCTCAGATAGCCGGCTTCGTACAGCCTATCAACAGATTTATAAACTTTTTATCTACATTACTGGCTAGAACTACTAGAGAATCTAGTTTTATAATAACTAGAGGTAAAAAAGGACGTTAAGAGACTATCACTGAATGTACATGCCCTGACCCTCTATGTACAACCGACGGCTGCTGAAGTTGTTTTAATAAAGTTTTAAACATGAAATAACACTTCCGCAAAAATATTCAGTTTCTTAAACACAGAAAATCAAAATATTTAACTTACCCAGAACATTGGCAGTTAATCTCACAATTCTTACTACTTCCACCAAACATTTTGAACACTGTTTTTCACAGAAACACTTAGTACATTATACGATTCAGTCTTGTTGTTGAAGTTTTATCACAGTTTGTATTCGTATGCGCTAGCACGACCTTCCGAGAGCGCGAGCGAACGCCGACTGAGCTCCGTTGAGCTAGGAGGTTCCCGCGGGCGCGAAACGGCCGTTTCGATGCCACCCTTGCAGTTTCGGGTGGTGGGGTTAGAACTTTACTACTGTCTTGGTAGCGTTTGTTTAAAATTGGACCCTAAGAGCTTACTTTATGATTTGACGTTAAAGGACGTACTCATCTCTATTGTAATAGTTTTAAGAATAGAATTAAGAACTTTCATAAGAAAGCTTACAATTTTTTTTAAAGTTTACCAGCCGATGGCTTTATTACCAGAACCATTACAATAGATAAGTAATAACAATAGAGATCAGTAGATAACTTTGTGTTTTCATTAATTAATATTATTAAAAAATTTCACCATTTTTATATTAAAACAAAATACAGGATTAAAAATTACAAATTACTAATAATAATGTAATATAACTAAACTAAAAATAAAGGAAATTTGTATTTATATCATTTGTCCAGTATCCGTAGTACAAGCTTTGCTTAGTTTGGGACTAGATGGCGTTGTATGAATGTGGTAGAATATTTAAAAAAAAACTTGACATATACCACACACGGCCGTCTGATCCAAAACTAGGCAGAGCCTGTGCTATAGTACCCAGACTGCCAATTTACATCATCTCAGCAAAGACGTCCACTCTTGGACATAATCCTCCCCAAAGGCTCTCCACAACAACCAGTCGTTGCTGGCCGCTTTCAACGACTTATAAGAAGGCTCAAAGACACCCCAAGAGCAATGGAGAGTTTCTTTGCGAGATCAAATCAGGAATGAGGAGATCCGCAGCCGAACGAAAGATAAAATTTGTGTTACAATTTTTGGCACATTGAAATCATTAAGTTCATTGACAGATCTGTAAGTCTAGATTTACTAACTCTGTTCAATTAGGTCGTAGGATTTATTTTTTTGTGTTAGAGGGGGCAGACGAACAGACGGATCACCTGATGGAAAGTGAGTATCACCGCCCATGAACGTCTGCAACTCAGGAGTCACAAACGCGTTGCCAGCCTTTTAGGAAGGAGGACGCTCTTTTCTTGAAGGTTTGAAGGTTGTATCGGTCCGGAAATACCGCAGATGATAACCCGTTCCACAGATTGGTTGTGCGGGGCAAAAAGTGTCTCGGAAAGCGCACAGTAGTGGAGCGCCAACTATCCAGGTAATAAGGATGAACATTTTGCCGTGTGGAATGATGGTGGAAATTAGATAGGTTTTGATAGAATTGGACGTACAATCACAAAATTAAATATGTATAAAAGTTAGGTTGGTTTGTGTACGCTTCAAAAACTCAAAAACTTCTATACCGATTGAGCTCAAATTTTGACATGATATGCTCACTACAAATAATGTTTTATTGCGTCAGTTTTATTTCTCAATTCTTATTAATGCCACCAAAATGTGCCAGGGTGAAGCGTATCAGGGCACAGCTAATTAGATATATATTGTCATATGCCATTGGGAGGTTTCTGGTACTTACAGCTCAGATATATGTTTTATGCTGTTCGTACAAAAACTGTAAAAATTCTAATTTGAAATGAATAATTATAATCTGTACTACAAAGAAGGTTAATAAAAATATCTTATAAGATGATTTTTGTAAAATAGAAAAGTTTGTAATTTTAACACATATACTATATACTTTCAGCCATCGTTCCTAACGCCAAAATAGCGCTCCAGCGCTATGTGCTTTTCAAGACACTTTTTGCCTCGTACAACCAGTCTGTTTAACAAGTTTTCGTCTGCGGTATTTCCGGACCGGTACGACCTTCAATTATTATCAGCCTTTAATAGTCCACTGCTGAACATAGGCCTCTCCTTAGAAAGGAGGTTTTGACCTACTATACCACGCTGGCCAGACAGGTTGGTATAGCGTTTGTTTCAAATTTTCCTTCTCTTTACAGTGCTGTTGTCATGCGTAATTTTCTTGCTTAGTCAGGGATGAACAGGCTGAATATCCTAAAAGGCCTGGCAACGCATTTGTGACTACAGGCGTTTACGGGCAGCGGTAGTCAGTGTGCCTCAGTGTGCTGGTCTGCTCGTCTGCTATCTCTATAAGAAAAAAAAGACCTAAAAGTCGTCAAGCCTTTTTTTCCAAAAATCCAAATTTTCCTCCAAACATGACTGTTAATGTAAACTAATAGTAATTTTTGGCGTGCCCTCAATTTTTTTTAATAATCTCTCTCTTTTCCCAACTATTAATTCCACGTATTATTGCGGTCAGCCCTCTTCGTATACTTCTTTCACTTCGCAATGTCCCTCACGTCTGCTTCTGAAACATTGGATTCTTTTATGTGTCTAAGCAACACATCTGTCCATGTGGCCTTGGGTCATCTTCTAGTGCGTGCTACGGGAACATACTGTTCTGGAGCTTGGTTTCAAAAGTAATCAGATGGTCTCCTCTTATTAAAAAATATTAAAAATAAATAAAATCTTGTAAATACATAGTACTTAGCAATCTATAGAAGGCCATGAAGCTTATGTCAAAATAACAGCGTTATTATCATTGGATTATTCAGTTTTAGGCATTGATTGTTTAGACACTCTCATGTTAAATAAACTCAAAAGAAATGATCCAATTTTTCAATCAAAACACGGGTAGGATCAGAAGATGAAGACATTTTTATCATTGTATTAACACTGATCCTTCCAAATGATTTTACAATGAAATATCTTTCAATTACTCAGTATTAAAATAATAAATGTGAGAAAATCACCACGATATGACAGAACAGTCTTAAGCTATTGGATATCCACACTTTGTTTAAATTATAATACTCCATAAAAAGTACAACAACCGTGGTATTTCTAAAACTTAATTTAAAAAATCTTTTTACTTGAATATTCTTTTACAATAAAACAACTCTAAATCACACCCGTTTTAAGTCGGAGTCGCTAGTTATAATTAACACTGTAAATTAATTTTGTCAAATGCAGAATGGTATTTTTCTATTTTAAAACAGAACACCCGCATCCAATAAATAAATCTGGAATTTAGACAACAACAAAATACACCGTCGTTGTTGTCTTTATGCATAGCTTTAAAAACAATAGAATGTTTTAAGTGTTCGTAGTAGTGTCAGATTTATTTTTTTAATACCTTGTGCCTTTGTTACAGCTTTTAAGAAGTATCTTTAGCTTATAATTTCTATAGAAATAAGTTATATTCTTTGTAAGAATGTATGTTATATTTACACAGGTAAAGATTTTAGATAAGCCATTTTAGTGCTAAACTTGGAGAACAAAAGAACTCTTTTGTAGTAATAATTATTGGAACTCTTTTTTTTATGATATAGAGGTGGCTTACGTGCCGATACTAGATGGTCATCTGATGGTAATTGTCTACGTTGTATTGATTAAAACCACCATGGTCATGTTTACTTCATTCGTTATTGTGAACGGTAAATTCACCAAGTTTATTTTCGTGAATTAGTTACCGATATTTCGGTACTGTTGCGACCGCCATGATCACAGATTAATCGCCGAAAGTAAAAATGGTAAATATCCCCATTAACTACGCTGTCTATGAACTATCTGCAATTCAAGAGTCATAAGTCCGTTGCTAGGCTTTGTGTGCCCCCCATATACTTCAGAATGGGGATTAGATCTTCGGTAACTTCACTCACTTAGTATAATGCAATGAAAGAAAAATTTATACTAAAACAAAGAATAAACGTTTTAAAGTATCAAACTACATTTTCTCTTAAGTCCCATATTTCTTAAATTTACGAAGATGGACATCATTACTCATTGTCATTATTAGACGCTTGGGGATAGTGGTTTGTGTAACAGACTGCTATTCTAACGGTCGCGGGTTTGATTCCCGCTCAAGTCAAACATTTGTGCGCATGAACTTTTAATGTTTAATTTGGTGTGGGTGTTTCTATGTATAATATGAATGTATTTGCAAAAATATATGTATTGCAATATATGTATTGATATTAGCTGTCGAGTACCCATAGTACAAGCTCTGCTTAGTTTGGGACTAGATGGCGTTATGTGAATGTGGTACAATATTATTATTATTATCATTACACAATTTGTGCTTGGTGGGAATACAACAGGCCCGTTACATACACTGTCGTACCCTACAAAAATATCAATATTGCTGTTTTGGGGATAATTTTTTTTTACGATTATTTTCTCATTAACACTAAAAAAGTAACAAGTAAGTAAGCTTATGCTTAAGCACACGCCTCTTAGTACGTAGCAAAAGACACTACCGTATTTTTAGGAATAGAAAAAGCCGTTAATCCTGAAGTTTCTGATCAGGATAATCGGTCAAATTTATCAGATTTTTGTATTGTCATCGGTCCTTGATAAGTGTGCGTAGTTTCAAGTTAATTTGACATTTTGAAGTGGGTCAAAATCACGATGGAAGGTTTCTTTACACAGATACATACGAGTACATACAAACCGAGCTAATAAAAGCACGGTAATAAAGAATGTGACGCTTTGTAACACGTAACCTAAAATCATCAGTTATTTTAAAATTAAATTAAAAAATTGAGTAGTATTTGTAAAATCGATGGCTGGCAACTGGAAAACGAACCCGTCTGTACTTCTACTAACTAGATCGAAGATATTACGTTAATTTATAGCAATTTGAATCTTAAATCGTCAAGATAGAGTTAAATTTATGTTCAACACATCCTTGAAAGGAATTCCATACAAAAATCATATGGGCAACGAATCCAGTTCTCACTTACACACAAAAAACACTAACAAGGAAAAACAGTAACTATCACATTAGAATAAGGTCGGTAATCATTTACATTTCGACTAAAATCCAGTATCTCACACAAACACATAGATAAAATTCAAAGTAACAATCATATGATCGAGTTTGCAATCAATGCAATCGATTTCCAACTCAATGCAATTCACTTAAATTTGAAAATAGCGTGAAATTTTCTAAAGACCCAACTGAAAAGCCCGCCAAAACTCATTTGCGGTTGTCAAATGATTAACAACTTTGATATTGTGTCGAAAATATGTCGAATGAATTGCAATATTATGTTTGTATCTCCCGGTTTCCATAAATTCTTCAGCAATCATATGGTCGGTGATATGGTTTGACAAAAAATACACTAATATTAGTTCAATTCCAAAGCATTTCCGCGCCAAAGCGCCGCCATATTTGGGGTATGATGAATTTTCAAATTCAAATATTGGCAGATTGTTCGAATATGAAGTTTATAATCGTAAATTAAAGAAAGTCTGTTGAATAAGAGGTCAATTATTTATCATGATGTATAATTTTTAACCTCCAGTATGTCCGTACTTGTAAGCTTTCAAACGAATGGAAGTGAGAGAGTGAGAGAGAGAATTAGCTCATTTCCTACTTGACAAAAAGTAAGAGATCGTCATCCAAAACATTGTCAACTTGAACTGATGATGCAGCATCAAGTAGTCATTTAATTATCATTAACAGCCTTTAGCAGTCATTTCATCTGTATAAGCTATATGGCTATCATTGCCTTCCCATCTTATCCAGTGTTTCTTCCATATTCATCATCATCAATATCAACAGCCTTTATTAGTCCACTGCTGGACATAGGACTCCCCTTAGAAAGAAGGTTTTGGCCTACTATACCTCGCTGGCCAGACGGGTTGGTATAGGGTTTGTTTCAAGTTTCCTTCTCTTTGCAGCGCTTTTGCTCCCTTAGTCGGCCCTTACGATACCCACGGGATGAATAGGGGTGGTGACAATCCGTATTCCTAATCCTTCACCACATGGAAGCATTTAAGTATTAATATAATTACGCTTTAATTAAAATTAACACTACCTAATGTCAGAAAATACAAATTACAACTATTTCATTTAAAAATCTATCATTTTTAATTTGGATAATTTTGTATTAAAGTACGTTTCAAAGATATATTTAAACGTTCTTTTTCATGGTCGAGTAAACGTCCAAACGGGTCACCATACCTATACACATATAGTTATACGATTAACGCCGCACTTGGATTTCTGTAACACCAGAATCACAAATGCGTTGCTGGTACTCTGGTAAAGGCAACGAAAGAACTGTTTAACACCGGTTAAGTCGGCATATTTGTACCGAATCGTGACTCTCCCACTTTGAAATAATTAATTTAATGAAAAAAGCGTCTCACGTTTTTAGCTTACGTAATAATTATTGTTCCTGTCAAACTTCCCGCCAATAATTAGAAGATTCTGTTGTGATGTCTATGACCGGAAATTTCAACGTATCTCTACGATGAATATTTAAATAAATTATAATCAATTTCTTAGCTGGTGCCCGGGCTTTTTGTCTAAGTTTCGTGTTATTATTCTTTCTCTTTTTAAGATTGTGGTATTTGCACACTAGTGCGTATCTAGAGATAAAAAATGGTTGCCGCTAGTAAAAACTAGTCTTTAGTGAAGTATGCTTTTAATTTTTAAAAGTTAATTTTACTTACAAAATTAACTTTTAAAAAGTATCATAGACTAGTATATAAAAGACAGAGTAGCCAGACTAGTATATAGTAAAGTATCATAGACATAGAATTCGCCTGCCTCTTAGTGAATTGTAATAAACTATATTCTTTATTCCTTAATTTGACACTCTCAGGAGTGGTGTTTCTTCTTCAAATTAAAATGAGACTAAATAGGAAGTATACCCTCATAAAATAATAAAAAAAACTTCGTACATCCATTTAATAAATGACGAAGTTCTGAAATCACAAACAAAAAAAACTAAATTCTGAATCTTCTTTTTTTCTTTAAGTTAAAAAAAAATTAGTATATTTATAAATTAGTGTCTGTGGTAATAGTAACCTTATGTATTGATGTATGATGTTTACAATATTTTAGGCATTTAATTCTCTCATATTGCTAACAATCTGATTTTATTCAGATTTTAGGAAAGTGAACATCACATATGTTGATCAAGTGGTTAGTGATCCTGACGGCTAAGCTAGCGAGTGATCACAGAGCACCGGTGTTAGGCGGTTCTTTTTTTGCATTTCACTTAGTCTCTCCTCTGGATTTAAGGACGGAAAGGGCGGTAACGCACTGGTGAGTCGTGAGTTGCATGTATCTACGGGTGTAGTGACTACCATCAGGTAAACTATCTGTTTTTTTGCCCCTCTATACCATACAACTAAAAACTATATGTTTATCCGCAGTCTGGTTACCATAGCATAGGTTCCGCCTAATTTATCATCAGAGGGCCGTGTGTGAGATATATGAAGATATATATCTTACTAGTTTGTCGGCTATTGCGGTAAAAACTAGTCCATATCCTTTCTCAAGAATCAAACAATCTCTATACCAAATTTAAAAAGGGAACAAACAAACATACAGACAGACACACTTTCGCATTTATAATATTAGTATGGATTTATACATGTTTTAAGCTTAATAGCTGCTATATATATGTACAACAATTGTCGCTGCTGATTGAACCGCTTTTCCTCGTAATCATAAAACGTTACACAGCAGTGTGTCGGGACCTTAAGAAACAGGTACTCAGTACAAAAAATCTCAACGTCCTTTGAATTTAAATTCGCCGTTAAATCTCCAACAGAATATCTCTCATTCTCAATAATAATTAAATACAACATATTTAAATATATAGAGATGAACTGTGCGTCTAGTGACGGATTAAGAATACGGAATGTCACTACCCCTATTCATCCCGTGGGTGTCGTAAGAGCCGACTAAGGGCGCAAAACTACGAAGGACACCAGCACTGTAAAAAGGAGGCAAAACTTGACACAAACCCTATACCAACCCGTCTGGCCAGCGTGGTATAGTAGGCCAAGACCTCCTTTCCAAGGAGAGATCTATGTCCAGCAGTGGATTACTAAAGGCTGTTGATGAGTGAGATGAACAGGAAACGAATCGCCCGATGGTAAATGACTTCCGTCGGACATGAACACCTCAAAAGTCACAAGTGGGTTGCAGCCCTTTGAGTCCTCCCCCCTAAAATTAGAGAAAGGGGGCTTGAGCCTTTGGTAACTTTTTAACCACTTCCAAAAGGAGGAGGTTATCCGATGTTTTGCGATCAGGAGGGATTCAGATGTTTTGCGTTTGACATTTTTGAACATCAAACAAAAGAATGTATTTTGGAGATGGGAACTTTGTTACCGTTACCGACACCTCTGTATATAAGTATCTACATATATTGGCCCACGAGAGTTGAGTTTGGGTTGAAATACATTGATAATATGACTATATATAATATTAACATATATTGTGTATATACGTACAACATAGATATATATTCACGGCGGAAAAAAATTAAATGTTCAAGTTTTAACTTCTGCCGATCACTGTTTTTGCCCCTGTTTTTTTATGTATGTTCGGGTATAACTCCGTCATTTATAGACGTATTTTCAAAATTCTTCTTTTCTTCGAAAGGGGTTTAATCCGAAACGGTCCCATTTAAATTTCATATAGATCTGATGATGAGTTTCGGAGACAGACAACGGAACTCTTCAAATAATTACAGCAAATCAACCGCGATTGCCAACCATAGTAGGCCAAAACCTCCTTTCTAAGGAGAGGCCTATGTCCAGCAGTGGACTATTATAGGCTGTTGATGTGATGATATGAACCGCGATTGCTGCTAGGTTATAAGCGCTCTTTGTTAATATTGTTTGAAGTCGGTTCAACTTTTTTCTAAAAGGATTTATTATTAATGCTAAATTTGGAGAACAAAAGAACTCTTTTGTAGTAATAATTGTTGTTTTTAGGGTTCCGTACCTCTAAAAGGTAAAAAGGAATCCTTATAAGATCACATTCTTGTCCCTCTGTATGTCTGTCCGTGTGTCACCACCAATTTTCTCAGGAACGGGTAGACCTAGCAAGTTGAAATTTACACCAGATACTGAGATCTATGGTCCCTATTAGGTGTATAAAAATCAAGGTCCTGAGTCGACACGGTTAAAAGATATGGGCAAATTTCAATTTTCGCGAAAACTTGTACCTAAGTACCAGTTTTCAGAATTTCTTCTTTACTTGTGCTGTAAAACCTTGCTTTTAACCAAAATTGAAAATTCTAGGTCAACCGGAAGTACCCTATAGGTTTTGGGTCGAAAACCTATATGGTAGTGCCCGTTGAACTAGAATCACGAAATTTGGCAAAAAGAAACGTCTTACAGCACAAATAAAGGAATAATTCCAAAAAATAAAAAAGTTAAAAATTAAGAAAAATTTTGGTACTTACAAATTTTCGCGATAATCTACGTAAAATCTGGGTTGGTACGGAACCCTCGGCGCACGAGTTTGACTCTTACCTGACCGGTTTTTTTATGATAGATGGCCTACGGGCCGATACTAGATGGTCCTCTGATGGCAATTGTCAACGCTGTATTGATTAAAACTACCATGGTCGTATTTACTTCATAAGTTACGATGCGACCTTCAAACCTTCAAGAAAAGAGCGTACTCCTTCCTCAAAGGCTGGCAACGCGCTGGTGACTCCTGAGTTGCAGATGTTCATGGGCGGCGGTAGTCGCTTTCCATCAGGTGACCTGTCTGCTCGTTTGCCCCCTATTCCATAAAACAGCAGAATATTGCTGATATTTTGGTACTGTTCGGGTGTCATGATCAATTGCTTAAAAATTAACATGGTAAAAATTCCCGTTTATAGTAACTTATCAATTGAGTACGCTGCCTATAAACTATCTGCAGGTCAAAAGTTAGCTCTGGATGTATGGGGGCAAACCAGGTTACCCGCCCCGGGCGCCAGTTTCAAGGGGCGCCAAAATCCTTATGTAATACGGTTTAAAATAAAAAGAAACTTGCTTAACAAATCGCCTAATCAAAAATACCACAAACATAACTCAAACCATAAGCAATAAACCACACGCATAGACAATAGAAGGTTTTTTATTGTCTATGTATATTGTATAGCATTTGATTGAACGCTCCACGAATGTTGAACATTTTATAAAAAGCACTGTAGATTTAAAAACCGGGATGGGTATCGCTCCTTGGGGAGTTCTTTGTTCAGAAGTGGACAAAGATAGGCTGATGATGTACACAGAATATAAGAAATATATATGTAAACTTGGTGTAGAGGTTTAAATAATTACGTATCACCATTGACCTAGTTGCCAATGCGTATTACGTTAGAATAACCTCACACATCTCACACATGGCTGTCTGATCCCAAACTAGACAGAGCCTGTACTATGGCAACCAGACTGCTGATAAACATACTTATATATTTCTAAATACATACATATATTTATTTAGTATAAAATGAAGTCGCCTTTTGTTCTTGTACGCTTAGATCTTTCAAACTATGTAACGGATGTCCGTGTGGTGACGGATTAAGAATACAGAGTGTCACCACCCCTATTCATCCCGTGGGTGTCGTAAAAGCCGACTAAGGGAGAAAACTATGCAGAACAACAGCACTGCAGAGAGAAGGAAAACTTGACACAAACCCTATACCAACCCGTCTGGCCAGCGTGGTATAGTAGGCCAAAACCTCCTTTCTAAGGAGAGGCTTATGTCCAGCAGTGGACTATTAAAGGCTGTTGATGAACGGATTTAATGCGGTTTTCAACAATAGAGAAAGCGGTTCAAGAGGAAGGTTTATATGTATATATACCACCATTACCACATTAGTTGTACATTGTACCCGTGTGAAGTCGGGGCGAGTCGCTAGTTATAGATAAATTACACCAAGACACAGAACAAATGATAGTGCTCATCACGAAATTATTTATCCTGGGTGGAAATCGATTCCACGACTCCTGGCTAAGCAGTCAGGGTTTTTTAGCCACTAGAATAGTAAACCTGTCAGGTAATTAACAGCCTTATCCACGCTACTGATCATTATTTTCTTTATAGTACAGACTCTGTCTAGTTTGGGATCAGACAGCCGTGTAAGATGTGTTAAGTTGTTTTTGTCATTATAATCTATACTAATATTATAAAGCTGAAGAGTTTGTTTGTTTGTTTGTTTGTTTGTTTGTTTTTGTTTGTTTGTTTACTTTATCTATAATATGTATGTATTTAGAAATAAATAAGTATGTTTATCAGCAGTCTGGTTGGTCAGAAAATTTATTAAATTTATTACTATTGAGAGACGCAGACGAAGTTGCGCGGGTCAGCTAGTCTATACTAATATTATAAAGCTGAAGAGTTTGTATGTTTGTTTGTTTGAACGCGCTAATCTCAGGAACTACTGGTCCGATTTGAAAAATTCTTTCAGTGTTAGATAGCCCATTTATCGAGGAAGGCTATAGGCTATATATCATCACGCTAAGACCAATAGGAGCGGAGCACCAATGAAGAATGTTTCAAAAACGGAGAAAATTTATTACTATTGAGAGACGCAGACGAAGTTGCGCGGGTCAACTAGTCTATACTAATATTATAAAGCTGAAGAGTTTGTTTGTTTGTTTGAACGCGCTAATCTCAGGAACTACTGGTCCGATTTAAAAAATTCTTTCAGGGTTAGATAGCCCATTTATCGAAGAAGGCTATAGGCTGTATATCATCACGCTAAGACTAATAGGAGCGGAGCACCAATGAAGAATGTTTCAAAAACGGAGAAAATTTATCACTATTGAGAGACGCAGACGAAGTTGCGCGGGTCAGCTAGTTAAGAAAGAAACCCGTTATGTTCCCTATTTAATCATGTGTCAGCTGATATATCTACTTCTACACACATATCATTTAAGTGAATTAAAATTCAATACGCACCAACGAATTCTCTTCAAGTTCTTGGAAATTGACATGGCGTCATGCTCAGCAAAGATCACGAATTTTGAACTCTAGTGAAGTTTGATATTACCATTTTAACCATCGCTTTGTTAATGGATAAACAAAAATTTTAACAAAAAAAACCGACTTCAAAAAACACAATTCCAAAAGAAATTATTATGCACTAAAAAGTAAAAAAAAAACTGCATATTCTTCTACAACTTAATAATCAACTTACTTTTTCTACTCATCTATATGTAGGTAAGATCTATGTGTTTACCACTCAAGAAGGTAGGTACCTACCCACTTTAAATCTAACTCAACATATGCCTATGAATAACAAACAACGACCAAAATATTTTTTTGAGTTCTAAGTAAAATGAAATGAATATAACGTAGTTACAATAATTGTTATTTTTGGAGTCGGTGTCGGTTAAAAAAGGGGTAAACGGGCTGACAGGTCACCTAATGTTGAAGTGAAAACCGCCACCCATGAGCACCTGGAACCAACAAGTGCGATGCTGCCAATCTAAACTAATATTGAGTTTCTATGTTTGGGGTAACCTCCGATACTATTGATCCGATTTTGAAATTACGACTGCACGGATGGTGTAGCGGTTTAAACGGTCGCCACGCCGTTTACTGCTACGCTGAGTGTTGTGGGTCCAATCCCCACATGGGACGACACTTTGTGTGATCCACAAATTGTTGTTCTGAGTCTGGGTGTTCTTTGTGTCCGTTTCATGTATGTTTGTAAAGTCCCCCGCGACACAGGATAAATTTCTAATGCCTGCGTTCCATTGACCAATTTTTCACCGGGAATATACATGCGGGCCCAGCCGCGGGAAAAAAGGTTGGTGATATATAAATACGTCAATGGTTGCCGTCCTTCGAGACACTCCCGTAGAATCAGGGGAAGAGGTGGTTTGGGTACCGGTACCTTCACTCACTCAGTGAACAGCAGCGAAAGACCAGCTTAACACCGGTTTCTGTGAGGCCGAGGTATCAGTCCACTCAAGCCATGGCTCATCTACCATACGCTTTTATATTAGCATCAGATTAATCAGGCTCAGGGTTCAGACAACAACCAGTACTAGAACATGTATGCGAACCTCATCTATTCAACCTATTACATCAACTCCCCCATTTACGGTGGTTCCACTCTTACCCAGTTTTTCTTCCATGTTCGTCATCATCATCAACAGCTTTTAGTAGTCCACTGCTGGACATAGGCCTCTCCTTAAATTGGAGGTTTTGGCCTACTATACCACGTTGGCCTGACGGGTTTGGTATAGAGTTTGTTACAAGTGTTCCTTCTCTCTGTAGTGCTGTTGTCCTGCGTAGTTTGCTCCCTTAGTCGACTTTTACGACACCCACGGGATGAATAGGGGTGGTGACATTCCGTATTCTTAATCCGTCACCACACGGAAATCCGTCTGGTTTAATAAATTCCAAATCGGATGTACTTTGAATGGGGACTCTTTATAGAAAGCCACGTGCGAATCTTTCAGTCGAACTAAATCCGTGGCACCCAAAGGTTATCAATACACAACCGATAAGCAGTGACGTAATGATAAAAGAAACGGTCACTGATAAGAGGGAACTTCCTCGAGTTGCTTGTCAGCTGATGGCGCCATTAGACACGTGTTGTTTAAAACTGTCCGTGTGGATTAAGAATACGGAGTGTCGCCACCCTATTCATTACACGGGTGTTTTAAGAGCCGAACAGCACTGCAAAGAGAAGGAAAACTTGACACAAAACCTACCAACAGTCTGGAAAGCATGGTTTAGTGTGCCAAAACATTATTTTTTAGGAAAGGCCTATGTCCAGCAGTGTACTATTAAAGGCCGTTGATGATGATTTTAAACTCTGCCAATCATGCGTGAGGCGTCATGACTTCCGTGTTAATCAATGCTTTTGTAGTTTTTCGTTGAGTAAATAACCTTATCCTGGGAGGGTGTTCAGAGGGCGTCCATGATGTCAGTGACTATACCGTCCGTGTATTAATAAGTTACGAGTAACTTATGTAGTACACGGCTGGTATAGAGTTATGACTGCACGGATGGCGTAGTGGTTTAAGCGGTCGCCACGCCGCTTACTACTACGCTGAGTGTTGTTGGTCCGATCCCCACATGGGACGACACTTTGTGTGATCCACAAATTTTTGTAAATACTTCACATCATAATCTTTTTTATCTTTCTCTCTATTTCTACGTCTATTTTACGTTTATAAGTAAGTTGTTTAGGCGTGGCATCGTAAAAAATAAACACGCATTCGTATTTTTAAGTTAATTTTATCCACGACCGGATGGCGTAGTGGTTTAATGTTTGTTAGTGGTTGTGGGTTAGGTCCACACATGGGACGACACTTTGTGTGATCCACAAATTTTTGTTCTGAGTCTGGGTGTTCTTTGTGTCCGTTTCATGTATGTTTTGTAAAGTCCCCCGCGACACAGGATATGTTCCTAGTGCGGGAGTCGTCTTTTTAAAAAGATTAACAAAAGATCAATTTGTCAGGCTGCGAGAGGATCTACTGAGACTGAAGGAATTGCATGATGAGCACAAGATTTGTTCCGTATCTGGGTATAATTTATCTATAATATGTATGTATTTAGTAATATATAAGTATGTTTATCAGCAATCTAGTAGCTGTACATGCTTTGCATAGTTTGGGATCAGACGGCTGTGTGAGATGTGTGAGATATATTATACATTATCCATATTTGTATAAAACTTTATAACTCCTTAAACGCTGTAACCCGGCAATCACAGTGGCGGGGGCGAGGTAGCGCCTCATTCTAGCACACGGCTACACACGAAGAGCAGCGTTTCCCTTCCCCGCTACACCACCCGCTACCCGCTGACATCTTGAGTACCTCGTCCCCGCCACCGCCTGTCACCCCGCAGGACGGTCGCGCATGACGTTGATGGACTATAGTGTTTTTTTCTTATTAAAAAGACAACTCCCGTATTAGGAATATATTAAAGGACTCTACAAACACACATAAAACGGATACAAAGAACACCCAGACTCGGAACAACAATTTGTGGATCACACAAAGTGTCGTCCCATGTGTGGACCTAACCCACAACCACTAACAAACCTTAAACCACTACGTCATCCGTGCAGTTAAAGTGCTAGGTGTGGGAAACAACTCTACGCGTACTTCTCTTATAGATAAAGCAAGTTGAAATTAGTAATTAACACTACATACAGATGGTACATTTGTTTAACAAAAGGTTTATCATCTAAGCTTTGTTTTAACCGACAGGTTCTAGCCACCGAGCTTTTATTATCAGTTTGGGATCAGACGGCCGTCTGTGAGTTATCTGAGGTTATTTTTATGTCTTAATTATATGTAAAAAGTGCTTTTTACTTGACAAATACTTCACATCATAATCTTTTCTATCTTTCTAGTCTATTTTACGTTTATAAGTAAGTTGTTTAGGCGTGGCATCGTAAAAAATAAACACGCATTCGTATTTTTAAGTTAATTTTGTCGACGACCGGTTGGCGTAGTGGTTTGTGTAACGGACTGCTAATTCAAAGGTCGCGGGTTCAATTCCCGCTCAAGTCAAACATGTATGCATGAACATTTAATGTTTGATTTAGGCTGGGTGTTTCTATGTAAAATATGTATGTATTTACAAAAAAAACCGGTCAGGTACGAGTCGAACTCGTGCGCCGAGGGTTCCGTACGTACCCAGTTTTTTTTTTATTTTGGTAATTATTCCTTTATTTGTGCTGTAAGACGTTTCGTTTTGTCAAATTTCGTGATTCTAGGTCAACGGGAACTACCATATAGGTTTTCGACCCAAAACCTATAGGGTACTTCCGGTTGACCTAGAAAAATAAAAAAAAGTAAAAAATTAAGGTAAATTTACTTACAAGTTTTCGAGAAAATCGAAATTTGCCCATATCTTTTTATCGTGTTGACTCAGGACCTTGATTTTGATACCCCTAATAGGGACCATAGACCTCAGTATCTGGTATAAATTTTAACTTGCTAGATCTACCCGTTCCTGAGAAAATCGGTGGTGACACACGGACAGACAGACAGACGGACAAGAAAGTGATCTTATAAGGGTTCTTTTTTTACCTTTTGAGGTACGGAACCCTAAAAATATATAGTATAGATGTATTTATATCAGTTGTCTAGTAGCCATAATACAAGCTCTGCTTCGTTTGGGACTAGATGGCGTTGTGTGAACGCAGTAAGTGTCTCTTCTGACATATAAAAGTACCTTTTTTTTTTTGTTCCGTGCGGAAATCCCCTCGGATACCACCTGTCGGTGGCATGTCGGACTCGAACCGACTAAAACCGCACGCCGTCTCGGGTACTAATAGCCGGGGAAACAGGTATACCCTAGAAAGGAAGTCCCTGGTGCCCCGACATACCTCGGGTCATCTACAGACGAGTAGACGACCATTTCCCACACGGGGGGGGGGGGGGGGGGGGGGGCGTGTGGGAACCCCATGTTCCCTGTGCTCCCTGGAAGCGAGCGCGCTTCGCAACGCGCTCGCCGCCACCCCGGCCTGCTTCTGCTAGGGTGACAGATGGCCTCACCTGTCACCCCCAGGCCTGCGCTTATGGAGGACGGAGGTCGTTCTGCGACCTCCGGCGCGTGAGTCGCCTGCGGTACCTGGCCCGTTCCCGGGCCTGGCGGGCCGGAAGAGTCCTAAACCTCTCCCGGTCCCGCTCCGCCGTCTCCTTTGCGAGCATAGCTTGCTCGCAGAAGGAGACGGCAGAGTTCCACGCACTCTTGCTCCGCACGATAGCCGCAATCAGGCTATCGAGCGAGAGAACTTCCACTCCGATGGCCGCCACGAGGTCTCGCCTCTGCTCAACCCACGCCGGGCACTCTGCCAGCTTGTGGAGAGCCGTATCTACGGTCTGGCCATCGCAGTGGTGGCACTCAGGCGTTGGCTCCTTGCGGATCAGACACAGGTGATCCCCGAAACATCCTTTCCCAGTGATCACCTGCGTCAGCCGGTATGAGAGGGTCCCGTGACGCCTCTCGAGCCAATCCTCCATAACGGGTCTTACCGCCGCGATGACGGCGTGCCCGGCATATAAAAGTACCTATTTTTGTTAGTAAGTCATTAAAGAAGTATTCGGAAGTGACTCACAAGATAAAATGCTTTATGAAACTAGTAACCAGATGTATTTGTTATCGTGTACCACTCAGATGTGTCTATATTTCAATTATTTATTGACTGCCGAATACCGTAGCCGACTAAGGAAACAAACTACGCAGGACAACAGCACTGCAAAGAGAAGGAAAACTTGAAACAAACCCTATACCAACCCGTCTGGCCAGCGTGGTATAGTGAACCAAAACCTCCTTTATAAGGAGAGGCTAATGTCCAACAGTGGACTATTAAAGGCTGTTGATATGTTTATGATGAGATATGAATGCCGTAGTGGTTTAAGCTTTCACCTCGCCCCTTCCTGCTGCGCTGAGTGTTGTGGGTTAGATGCCCACATGGGACAACACTTTGTGTGATCCACAAATTGTTCTTTGTGTCCGTTTCATGTATGTTTGTAAAGTCCCCCGCGACACAACATGTATTGCAAGTGCGGGAGTTGTCTTTTAAAGAAAAAAAATCTTATAAACTATCGGCAAGACTTCCAGACAAGTCCTAGATGTATACAGAAACTAATCAAAATCAACCACGCAAGAGCCATGCTTCGGAGTGATACCAGTACCTTACAGAAAACGCGAGTGAGGACTAACCCCTTCCCCCCTTAGAGGGAGGGGGGGATTCTCAGATGGTAGCAACGGACTTGTGTCTTTGGAGTTGTTGTGAGTTGCTCGTTTGCCCGCCATTGCATAAAGAAAAATAATGTACAAATATAACCTAATTTAGTAATTATTGCTTTTAAATACAATTTCCTATAAATATAGTAAAAAGACAGGTCTCGCCAGCAAAGTTTGTGTTTCAAAACACAATAGACACAAAAAGGTCAAACGATTGCGGAGATAATAAAAGATTATTTTGCAAAATAGTCGGTAGGAACGTTATTACTTTCACCTTAAAGGTACAGATAACAAACAATAGGTTTTATACCTTTATGGCGGGAAATATCGACTCTAGCTTTTTTTTTTGTTACATTAAAGTAAGTCAGCGGTGCTTGTTTCACATCCTTCACAGATGTTTCCGTAGACAAAAGCCAAAGACAATTATATATATTTCTTTTAATTTTATTTGAGTTGTGTTAAATAAATTGTAGAGTTTTGATTTATTTATTTATTAGGACTGCCAACAAATTTTCACATAACTTATATTAAAAATAAATTACAAAAACAAGCCTTGTGCTTACTTTACAGGTAGGTAATTACCACAAAAAAATTGTTGTACCTATAAGTCAAATGAAGTCAAACAGCTTTCATTAGAAGGGTCTCCTGGGCCTCAATTCTGCTATTTTATGTTCACACCAAGCCACTGACACGCTATTGAGATGCCATCGAGTGGCCATTGGCATCGGTATAAATATCGGTAGTCTATACTGACTTAGTGTCTTTAAAGTGGCGATGGAAGGGCAGTGGCTCATCAGTGGTGATATCAAAAAGATTGCCGTATTTGGAAAAATAAATACATCATTTCCTTATCATTTGAAAATATATTAAGTACGTTTATTTGAAGAAATGTTTTTTTTTTCCAAATATGGCAATATTTTGAGGCCCTGATGGTAACTTATCATCATCATCTCAGGAAAAAGACGGCCACTGCTGGCCATAGGCCTGCTTCAAAATTCGCCACAACACAAGGTCGTCGAACCACCTTGTGGGGGGCCTCCTTCTCACGCTCCGTCTTCCGGTACGCGGTCGCCACTCGAAGAGTTTTGTGACCCATGGACATCTGCAACATAAGAGTCACAAGTGCATACCGGTCTTTGAGGTGGTAGGGTCTTTTCTTCAACCATCACCACCGTCAACCAGTCACTTTAGGGATTATATAAAAAAATTAGAAGTTTATTGAAAGGAAAGGGAAATTGCTCATGTGGTGACGGATTAAGAATACGGAGTATCACCACCCCTATTCATCCCGTGGGTGCCGTAAGAGTCGACTAAGGGAGCAAACTCCGCAGGACAACAGCACTGCAAAGAGAAGGAAAACTTGAAACAAACCCTATACCAACCCGACTGGCCAGCGTGGTATAGTAGGCCGAAACGTCCTTTCTAAGGAGAGGCCTATGACCAGTACTTTTAAATGCTGTTGATGATAATATCGTTCGTTCGCATTCGCGTCCAGCCAACGTTGCCCATAAGACCACACACGCTTGCAGATATACCTAGTATGTTTTCGTCAAGATAGGTACGAGTAGCATTATCTGGAAATCTGAGGCGTTGTCTGCCATGAATTCAGTAGTACCTACTGATTTGTGCATTGAATATCAAATTCAAAATAATAATAATTAAAACAAAATTAAAAAGAAAATACATACTACAATTTAAGATACAGGGAAGTAATTATTCTATGTCTTGTTCAAAGTGCTATAAGGCACAATTTGTGATAGCAATGATTTAAACCCATAAACGCAAAGGAGGGAGCAGACATTCCAGATTTGAAAACAAACGGTACAGTAACCGACGCATTGGTTTCGCGCGCTTTTACATCACACCTACTTAAGATTTGCTATTGTTTTCGTCCTTATTTCACAGTTGCTAAAGTTCATTTCTTTAGATTAAAATCTCGTAGTTAAGTTTGTACAAAACACATGATTTGAGATTTATACTTGCAGTTCAAATTACCTTAACTAGTTTGAAATAAGGTTGAAATTTGTACGGCACGTAGTTTATGCTAAGTTTGTTCTTGACACATGATAAGCCTGAATGAACTATGGAGTTCTAAGAAAAGAGGTTTCAAGTTTGAATTTGTATTTTTAAAAAGTGTTTTTTTTTATTTCATCTATGGTTAAGTAGAAACAGCTGTTTTGTGCACTTAAATAATTCTGTGTATTGTTTGGAAAGAACCTGTGTCTTAAAACTGCCAACACAAATCAAATACACCAATGTAACAAAAAAAAACGATTAACAAAATAACAATAATTATTTTAATCTATTACATTTCAGATTAAGATTTAATTGAAAATCAACAGAGATTATTGACCAACAAGGTTATTGATCTTTCTTATTTAATAATAGTTTAAACAATTCTGCCATTTTGTTTCGGTTTAGCGCCATTTTTGTCAAATGTCATATATGTAACGTGTTTGACAGGAAATTAGAAATTTAAACTACATTTCGAACCAAACTAGAAGAGGCTTTCCTGTGTTTATCCTTTGCTCATAGAGATGTACTCATTTCCGTATACATAAGGATGTGGAAATATTTAAATCTTACTGGCCATTTCTCGGAATTATTTTGTCATTGGTCATTTTAATGGTTCCGTAGTCCTAATGAATCACATAGGTCTTTTAAAGGCTGGTCTTTCAAAGGCTGTTGATGTGTTGTGTGATGTTATGTCATGCCAGAAATCACCATTATCAGAAAGCTGTAATTTTGCATGGTGTTTATATAATGTGGTAGACTGTTGGAATGATTAGTTTTTTTCGCGTTTATTCTATTGCGTAGGGTTTCTTTAAACAGGTCTTTTAAAAACATTAAATTGGTGTTTTTAAATTGTGTAACTCTTTTGCGTAATATAATTTTTTTAAAGTGTTTTTTTTTGTATGAACTAAACTACTAGTTTTTTTTTTAAATATCGGTTTCAAATAAAAACGAAATTACTTCAGAATAGAATAAAATAAAATTTATTGTACACCAGTTTAGTATATCATACATCCAAAAGTAGGAACATCAAATTAATGACCATATACGAATGGCGGCCTTATCAAAGACAAATAGACAATAGATTTTTTTTTAAGCACAACTCCCGCGTTAGGAATACGATCCTGTGTCGCAGGGTACTTTACAAACCTACATGAAACAGACACAAAGAACACCCAGACTCAGAACAACAATTTGTAGATTAGTGTGAATGTGAATTGGCAAATTGAATGTAAACCCATGTGGGAATCGAATATAAAAGTAGAAAGTAGTGACATGACCGCTTAAACCTATCTGTGCACATTGACGAATACTTTATTTCCATTAAAAGGCGTCTAAGGCGTGCGTTGGTCAGTGCTCTGCCACTACGTATATCCTATGGAGAAGAACAGTCAAAACTCTAAAAACACTCTTTATAATGTAAGCAGTTCCTGTCATCAATGTCAACTTGACATTAATTACTTTAACTGTCAAATCAATCAATTTGGTAGTTAAGTAAAGTAGGTTTTTCTGTGACATTAGCTTACAAAGGTAGGTAATAAAATGAACTGACCGGCCGAGGGGCGGAAATCAGAGGGTGGTCTGTGCATGTCCACACAACGAACAAGTTGCTATTGTGTATTGTAGTCACAAGCCAATGGACATGTTTATTAGGTGTTGGTACATATACTCACGCTTATTTCCCCGAAGGGTTAAGCAGAAGCGTATTAGTAGCATTTTGTCAACTATAATTTTAGTTAGTTCCACTTATGGCGTCCGTGTGGTGACGGATTCAGACTACGGAGTGTCACCAAACCTATTCATCCTGATCGTGTCGTACAACAACAGGACAACAGCACTGCAAAGAGAAGGAAAGCTTGAAACAAACCCTATACCAACCCACCTAGCCAGCATGGTATAGCAGGACATAACCTCCTTTCTAAGGAGAGGCCTATGTCCAGCAGTGGACTACTAAAGGCTGCTGATGATGATGATTAATCCTCAATAATTATTCTTTGTTTTTGTTCTCTTATACGGCTGTGTTGGGGAACAACGGATTTTTTAAATAAATAACTAAACCAAAACAATTTACACATTTTAATTAACATTAAAAGTTTAATAAGATACCTATTCAAAGATTTATCAGCCAATAAAACATATTGTCAACATTGACGAAGTTTGACAGTTAAAACTTAAAAGTTCGAAATTCAAAAACCGGATGGTGTTACATTTTTAAAATAGGCATACTTCAAAAGCTCGTTCACTGAGTAATCAATCGTAATCTCGTAATCAAACTAGTGATGGTGCAATAGTGTCAATAAAATATCGGTATCGTCACAATCATAAATTTTATGTAAAAACTTTTAGAGAAAAAAGCGCGGGCTTTACATTTGTAACATACAAGGCAAAATAGAAGTTATATCATTAAAATAAAGTTTAAATTTCATAATTTGTACAACCATTTCTTTTTCTTGCACTATATTAATGTTTCAACGAAGTGGTTTAAGTTAAAAATAAGCCAAGTCCTGTAATGTTCTATGTTTTTTAATAATAATGTTATTTTAGAAAATACACAAGGAAACCCTTTTCCTGTAATTCTGGGGTTAGGGGGGAGGGAGGATGGCAACGCACTTTTTGCAATAAAATTTCTTGGGGAGTAAGCTGATGAATGCGTGACGATAGCGTTACGAAAAGTGTGATCGGGCGAGGCGAACAGAAGTTGAGAGGCAGATATAAGTTAGTGTAGATAGAAAGAGAGAGTTACGTTTCGTATATTATTATAGGAGCAAGAGAGAGAGGTGTGAGCACACATTTTCTTTCTCTCATAGCCAATAAGTTTGACTTCAGTCGTGTGGTCTAAAGCACACTCGTTTTTTTTATGTAAGGGGGCAAACGAGCAGACGGATCACTTGATGGAAAGCGACTACCGCCGCCCATGAACGCCTGCAACTCAGGACTTACAACTTGTGACTATTCTCGTCGAACGGGCACTTTAGCAGGGATTAGATATGAAAATGAGAGTCTATGGGAAAGGAAACGTAGATAAGGGCAATAGTGGTAAAGGAATATTGCTCATACAAATGGTTGGTGCGTGTAACCAAATTGTGAACTTTCTATCAAATATCTTATATCCCAACTTGGTCTAAACGCTGCCATGTACCTAATTCGATCGTGAGAAATATTACAAGTCGTTCAATTATATGCTTTATGATATTATGCTAAGGTCTAAATTTCAATGTAAGAAAATCGCATACCTGTTCCGTGACCGACAGTGACCTCTTCAAAAAAGCGAGGGAAAAATGCTTTATCGTTAAACTGGTTTGAGAAATAAAATTCGACCTTAACAAGCAGCAATTAAGACCCTCTTTCTTTTAAGCTGGTAATAGGTGACGTAATTTTGATAAATTTAAATAGTTCAATTATTCCTTTTTTGCTTTTATTGTCGGTATTGTCACTTGCACAGGAATCAACACCCATTAGGCCAAATTTTATATATGTATTGATTTAATAAAAATACTTTTTGATAACCAAACTTTTTTAGGTACGTTATATAATTATATATTTTCAAGGTTTAATCTTAGGAACATTGACCGATTGTACAACCGGATATTATAATGGGACTCTTTATATCCGGTCCTCTTATTTATGGTGGGACCATGAGAATACTCTGCCCAGAGAGGCCTTTTATTAGTGGCAACTTAATTCATCAATAGGTACAGTGAATAATAATTTTCTGACCGATCCGCAGACAGAGAATTAGAAAAGAAATGAACCGTCATCATCATTTCGTATCCAATGAATATACAAACAATAGGTAGATACGTCACCAACGCACAAAACTCGAGGGTCCTAATTAGGACCACTGCGAGTGAGCGCACTTACTAATTAATTCAAAAAAAATCATAAAAATGCCTTCCTGTGTATTCCGAAAGTGCACAAATTATGACAAAAAGGTAAATAAAGATTAAGGGAAATCATACCACAGATAAGTGTATGTTTTGTTCTAAAATGCATTAATTGATGTATGTACGGTTCCGGAACAAATATTTTGTAAGTGCAGTTTGAATGTAACGTATCTTCCTTAAAATATCATTGTTCATATCCTACTTTTAATTATATTTAGGGTCAGCACAGACTCCGATAACTTCTTGGAGGACAGCAACACCGGTTTTCTGTGAGCCCGCGGTGTTACTTCAGTCGAGTCGGCCCATTACACGGCTCCCACGGCAATTTGTTTTATTCTATTGTGACTTCTTCACATAGTGTTTGGTTTAGAAGAATACCTACCAGATATCTGCGAAACTTTAATTTTGTAGTAAGGTTACTCCGACAGTTAAATCTGTTGTGATTCTTATTATTTAGAAATCTTTTTATTTATATTATTAGTTTAGTAGAGGCAAAAGCTCAAAAGTTGTACCGTCATCACACAGAAGACATCATGTCTGACATTTGAAGTTCAATTTTGGCGGCAAAGTAAAACTGCCAAATGTTTCTAAGCAAGATTTCAAATTAGTAGGTAGGTACTGCAATACTTAAGCACAATTTTTTTATGAACAATACAATTTATGTACAAATATTTCGGTCACTACCTACCACAGACCGTTTGTTAAAAAAAACTTAAAAAAATTTGTACCCGAGGCCGACAAAAGGACTTTAGAGCCACGTGTAGGTAGATTCCGATGTTCTGTCTCACTTTATATTAAGTAGCTGAAACTACATACCTGATATTAGCGCAATAAGCATGTTACTCTTAAACCTAAATACTTAGGAATTACCATTAAAAACACTAAGTGATAACCTCGATAAAATATATTCGTATAACATAACCTCTTTTTAACCTTCATTCGCCACGCCACATCAGCTGTTTTGCAACAATTCAAAATGAACATATAAACCGGACATTTATTCGGCAAACACTTACCTTAATACCACAAAAGAGTAATATTATCACAGTAAAATAGCAATAACAAAAGTATTTCTGTGAATCTATTGTTAAGATTTTTTATTTGTAACGCCACTTTTGGCGGGAATCAGCTGAGAGAGCAAACAGGTTGAACTGCCTGACTTGTATTATGAGATAGTATTGGACAAAATGCGACAGAGCCTTGACGCGGAGGAATGTGGCTCCTTCAAACAGCTGGCTACATAGATTGTTTTATTATAGATTGGTAGACGTGTCGAGAAAGGCGAAGACGATATATTGTTTAATATTTAACTTTCTTTAAAGAATATTTGTCACTCCCAAGTCTACAAAAGAAGAGAAAACCATGAGAAAATTATACCTAGGTACATAATTATAATTCAAACAAATGTCCTGTGTAAAGTTTTTAATGTAAATATTAAGGTTTTGTGACGTACCGTACACCCATAATTTAAAGAATATAAGTGTGTAAAATTTAGGCATTTGAAATTCTTCTCCGTTAAGAATAATAATTTCTCAGCGATACTTGCGTATCGCTTAACATAGCGTAGTGAAGGGGCGCCTCACCGCTTCCAAAATCAGCTGATAGGCTGGCCGCCATTGCTTGCTACGTTTTTTTTTAAATTTGCCAACAGGTTCGGGACGTAGGTATACGTTCTTGGAAAGCAAGAGAACTATGTTTTTTTTTTCAAACAGAATATTTGTAGCAGGTAGTGTTATAAGTTCCGGAGTATTGTTGTTTAACATATTATTTTCTGGTTTATTATGGAGTCTCGGGTGTGAATCAGAATCAGTTATTTGTAAACATAGGTTGTGACGATGGTTATCTACCTTTAGATTTGTGAAGAGGTCATCTAATCAATAACTAAAGTTATTTTTAAATTCAAAGTACGATGCCGAATGTTTATGGCACACGTACTGAAGTAACACGTACATCGATAGTCTTTTATTATTTATCGCTATATATCTACCTTATTTTTTTATTCGAGGAATCTTGTTGGTAAGCTTTCAAATCTTACATTTATCGCGATCTGTATTTAAGTAATATCTTGTTATGTAAGTAGACAATTTATATGCGAATAAAGCTCCTTTTATAGAGCGTCCTACTGCTTTGTCTATCATTTTTAAGATATACCTACTGCTATAGTAGGTATGAGGTGTATTTTCAAAGTAAAAGTATGTAATAATAGAAAAAAAACCGTCTGTAACCAAGCATTACCGGTATTGTGTGGTGTGTAACTAAAGAAGCCAGACAAAACCTATAAAAATCCAATTCTGTCTGTCTTGCATATATTTAAAACACGTTTGTACAGTTAACAAAAGCATTTGTTAGAGAAAAACGCGACAGAATATACGTCAAATTAATAACAATGATATTCTCACGAGTTGACAGCTGATTTGGCGGCAAAAAGTGCAAATGCCGCCATCTTTGAAACAGGTTTGTTGTGATTTTATTACGTAGGTAGGCTATTGTATTAGCGTTCGACATTTACAGAGTTTGTGTTTAAAATAAATTGAGTAATGTATACTTTTTAATATTTTTATAATGGCTTTGTATTTGTGATTGTCAGAGATGGTATTCAAAGTGTAACATGCTTGGTTGAGGTTTGTTGCTTATTTCAATAAAAAATATAAAGATAGTGTAACGCCACAATAGCATCCTGGGACATACAACATAATCATCATACTCAGCCTATCGCAGTCCACTGCTGGACATAGGCCTCTATAATTATCTCCTCCAAATGCAGACGCAACAACATATTGCCATTCCAAGTCCAAAACTCCAAACTAAGCAAAGTTTGTACTATAGGTTGTAGAACAAAGTTAATAGGGTTTAAGTAATGAGCCAAACAGAGTTTTGGCGGCGCCATTGCTATTGTTCCTTTGACTGTTGTTTGAGCAACCCAGGAGTTAAGGTCAAAGTATCTTTTTTACAATATTAAACAAAGAGAGAGAGATTTTTTAACAAGAGATTCAATTTTATTGTACCTACTTCCGAATGAAGTGCTTTAGACAAGTGGAGAGTTTTTATTATGATGATACTTTTACTTACTTCAAAACAAAGGAGGTTTTATTTTCAAATAGGTTGTCTTTTTTTTTATATTTATTACCTCAGAACTCTGTCATTAATGAGTATTTTCTATTTATTTAGGAAGAAAAACTTTCCGTTTGGTCACAAAAATGACACCCTTAAGTGGAAATGAAGAATAGAGTAGAGTAGAATGTAGCCCATTGAGTCGGTGATACTTTTTCAAATTATATAGGACACTATATAATCTATATATTTAAAAGAAGAAACTGACAGACTAACTCACTGATTGATCAACACACTGCTTAATCCGCTGGGTCTAGAAGTATGATATTTAGCACAAATGTTCATTAGATGACGTAGGTGTGCACTAATAAAGGATTTTTTTTAAATTTACCCCTAAGGGTGCAAATTGAGGGTTGTAAATATATTATATAGTAGTGTAGTGGCGTTTCCGTAAGCCGCAAGGGCTACAAACCTGAAATTTTGGCAGCTGATGCTTTTTATGGTGTAAGCACCCACTAAAAATGGATTTTTAGAAATTTGACCCCTATTAAGGGGGTGAATTAAGGGATGATTGGTTGTATAGAAGTTCGTTATTTTAAAAGTTAAAAACACGAAGTAAGAATCACTCAAGCAAAGCCGTAGGCAATAGCTAGTAAGATATAAAATAATGGTGATTTTGTTATGGAAGAGGGGGCAAACGGGCAGACGGGTCAACTGAGTGAAAGTGACTACCATCGCCCATGAACGCCTGCAACTCAGGAGTCATAAGCGCGTTGCCACGTTTTGAGGAATAAGTACGTTCTTTTCTTGAAAGTTTGAAGATCATATCAGTCCGAAAATACCGCAGACGATAACTTGTTCCACAGATTGATTGCGAGAGATATAAAGCGTTTTGAAAAGAGCACAGTAGTGGAGTGCCAATTATGTAGTGTAGTGACTATCTACCAACTATGGTGAGTCCCCTTATAACAGCAGTATAGAAAAAACTTTATTTTGTAGCAGAAGGTAGGTACTTCCCCGTTCAGTTTACTTGGATTTAAGAGAATGTTCTACCCCACCTTTGTGTGCCCTACCGGTTAAAGTAAATATAAATGTTAAATAAATAATTGATAATGTGAAATACACGAGAATTTTACCGAGTATTTTTGTCGTTTGTCGTTATACATAAGCTTTTGCTAGAACTTATTGTCAATGTAATAATAATTATAGTATTAAGACATTTTTGATATCAATAAGAGAAGATAAATATTATAAGCTGCAATGCTAATAGTTATCAATATAAAGGCAGATCTAAAAAGCTGCTTTCAAACACTAAACAGTAATATATTTCAAATCATCAGTGTTAATGCAACAAATCTATAAATGTATGAACTAGACAGAGCACAACCATTGCCAAAACATGACGAGAAGGAGCAGGAACCATGAGGAGAAACAGAATTGACCATCAGCTGACTGTCAAAATAACAGTATTCATATGTTTAGAGATGAACTTTATTAGAGATGCAGTATAACAGACAATCCCCAAGATACCCCAGAAATGGGAAAAGACAAATAGGACGACAAATCAAAAGATGTGAGGATGATTTGCCGAAAGGTTGGAGAAGGATAGCTAGAGATAGAGATAAGTGGAAGGAACTGGGAGAGGCCCATGTCGAAAGACAACCTGACTAAGTGGTTGCTAGAGAATATATTTTAACAAAAATTTGACGAAATTGTTTTGTAAGTAGTATTTAATTAAAAATGTGTAATATGGTCAGTGAATAAAGCTTTTATTTATTTATTATAGCAGACAATCTTCGCTCTCTCCGCTCAATTGTTTATCCATCTTTGAAATTGTCTTTATTAATTGGGGTACGCAGAGACAGCCCATATCAGATTACATTGCCTACCTACTCGATATCTGGGAAAAGCTAAATAAATCCCCACCAGACCGACCCTGTAGCCATTTTAAACAATGAACATCACAATTCGGCAGTCATGCTTCAGCAAAAACATTTTGTCGGTTGCCATTTTTTTCCTACAAAATCCTAAAGGAATTTCAATTTAAGTTGACCGTTGGACCGCCTCCATGCTGATTTGGGATGGAAAAGAAATGACAGTTATTTGTTATTTCGTGATTTTGGAACAAGTAAAGTTAGCTAGCGTGTCGTGTTTGGCTAAATAATGATAAGATAAGTTTTCCCAAGGGCGTGGTACAGCGATTAGAGGTATTCTTTTGAGGGCTTATAATGAATAAAGCTATTCATTCATCTATTTATTTTAAATTTGGAAAGCAAAGCAGAGTTTTTAAAATAGATCTGTTGGAGGTTCCTTGTTCTTGATTGTTCCTCCTGTACAGAACATCGTAAATACTTCTTGGACGATCAATGGGCTGTCAAATTGATCAGATGCGATTTCCTATTGAGGGTAATACTGACAGATTACTTAAAGAATCTTGTTGGTCAACTAAAAGAGAAGTTGCATTTTATTTCTGCTAATTATGTTAAGACCTAAAATTAATATTATTGCGGATAGAGTCTAAAAGCATGCTTCTTAGCCTAATACAAAAAATGTTTGCATGCCACTGATAAAATATGGTTGAGATTCAATGTACTGTAACACCTATCATGTATTACCCATATTTGCAAAATATTCTATTCTATTCTATAATATCTATAATATATATGTCTATATTAACATTTAAAGTATCGCGTTCCATCTATACTAATATTATAAAGCTGAAGAGTTTGTTTGTTTGTTTGTTTGTTTGTTTGTTTGAACGCGCTAATCTCAGGAACTACTGGTCCGATTTAAAAAATTCTTTCAGTGTTAGATAGCCCATTTATCGAGGAAGGCTATAGGCTATATATCATCACGCTAAGACTAATAGGAGCGGAGCACGAATGAAGAATGTTTCAAAAACGGAGAAAAATTATTGCTATTGAAAGACGCAGACGAAGTTGCGCGGGTCAGCTAGTAGAATATAGTTATGTTTAAGAAAATCAAGACTCTTACGACATAACATGATCATGGCCGTGACTTAACATATTCAATTCAAGTTATAGTCTTTGAAATGAAAATAATATTGAATTATAACGAAGTAGGAAGCGCAAGAAACTTCTTTTCTAAGGAGAGGCCTATGTCCAGCAGTGGACTATTAAAGGCTGTCGATGAGGAAGCACAATGGTAAGTAAAAGAAAAGTAAATGTGTTGCTTTTATTACAGGAATCATAAAATAATCTATCAGTTATAGATTTTTTATTTTTTTTTACTTATAATTGTACAGAAAGATTTTGAACTTTATTTACTTCTTACTAAAAAGTAAAAGTTAGCCACTTGAGAGTTAACGGCTTTTTATTTAAAAGATGACAGAATGGATAGTTTGAAGTGGTGTATGGGCTTTGATGATCTTTTATTAAATAAGGGTGGTATTCGTGTGTTTCTACCATATTCACCACTAAATATTGTTTACTCGGAACCCATAATGTAAAGTCCCATTTTGTAAATCTTTGTTTCTTTTGTCTTTGTTTGTGTGTGTGACGAGTGGGTAGCATTCGTAATAAAAAAATGGCTTATTGTAAGTAATAATATATCGACGAATGCAAAAACTCTTGTAGCTCAACGCGAAACATCGAAAAAATAATTTTCTGCATTCGAGACAGAGTTCATTTCTCTCTACATTGTAAAATCTTCAAAGAAATTAAGGCGCTGTAAAGGTTCTTGACAAAGGCCTAAGACACAAATTTTAACCAACTATCGTTATTAAAGCTAACGTGCCGTTATGGAACGATCTGTGAATATACATACCTATTCTATACTATCTCTACGGTACTGAAGACAGTTGCAAACCAATTTAGTAATACTCATACTGATTTCTTTCTGTTACAGAGCAAGATCAAAGAGAACGCAAAAAATTCAAACAATATATTGTGTGCTACTCGTATAAAATTATCGTTGTGGTTCGTGGGTAAGTGGTAACCGCGCAGCACATAGCAAATTTAAACAAACCTAGCTAGGTAAGTCTATAGATGGGTAACCACTCGACTCTTTTGTGCCTCAGAAAGCACGGTTGCCATACGAACATCTGTGGCAATCGTTATGGGTATTTGAAACCCTAAAAAGTTCGACAACAGTCTATCAAAAAAACTTTGATGTCGCCTATGTACTTGGGTTGTGAAGATCTGATAGTAGTTGCTCCACGTAAAAAATCGAAGTTCAGTCGTATCGTAGTAGTCGGAAAGTCGCTAAGAACTGCTGACATTCAGAGTATATTTGTGTTGCAAAAGAGACTTATCCGCGCAAGTTATAATCTCAGTTATAGGCAGTCAATGAAAGATAGGTTTAAAGAAATTGGTGTTATGACAGTCGCTTCTAAATATATATATGAAAATTTAGTGTATGTTAAAAAAAAATATTCATTTATTTGCAAAGTTTAGCGACATTCATAATATAAACACTAGAAATAATGATAAACTTGTGAGTGAAAAAGTAAGCCAAGCTAAGTAAAATGCCAAGCAAATTTCATGAATTAAGTATTAACAAATTTAAGTCCTTTGTTAAACAAAAACTATGTGAAGATGCTTACTACACGGTTACAGATTATTTAGATGACAAATTTGCTTTGGATTGATGCTGCTCACTCCAACATTTGAAAGTGATGTACATTTAATTTTATGTTGTAATTCGTGTTTGGTTTATTTTCAATTTGTTTATTTGAAATTGAATTGTATGGTATATTATTTCTTGTGTAAGCATGTAAAAGTGAGTATAGCGTAGGCTTGTAATGTTGGTTTATACTTTTTGTAACTTTCTGGAGGTTTTGAGTGTTTCCACGGCCCACTCAAGTATCCTTTGGCGGTAGTGTCGTGTTCCGGGTTGTTGATCCTGACTATATCGGTTAGTCTATACAATGGCTGGGTCTCGTATGCCGTCTGTACGGTCCACTCAATACTATGGTCCTTTCTTCAAAAGGCCAACCCAGACCCTATATTGCACTCACATAGTAAAAAAAAAGACACCTCTGTGGTTTGTTTCGGCGTTACTTCCCAGAGTAAGTCTTAGGACATGCCGTCACCTTCTAGCTGTAACGTCCGACTTGTAAAAATATCTGAAAAGATTTACTTGCAGAAATAAAAAAAGACCTCAAACTATTGGCAGGCTTAGAGGATGATAAGGAGGATGATCATGTGATGAAAGTAAAAAAACCGACTAGATCTCTATATGGTCGTGTAGGAGACAATTCAAAGTTTTCATCTTAACATTTATACACACTTTCTTTTGTCTATATTTCTTTTCTATACGGAACTATTAGGTGCCTAATGTACCCAGTTTATAGCCATTGGCTTTTTCTTTTTTACGTAATAAGGACTAAAATTATTTAAATAATGGCAATATGTATGCGATTAATACGGTATATAAATTGACATCATCTTCAGCTTTTGGCATTCCACTGCTGGACAATATGCCTCTCCTTAGAAAGGAGGTTTTGGCCTACTATACCACAATTAGACGGGTTTGTGTCAAGTTTTTCTTCGTTTTGTTGTGCGGTTGTCCTGTTTGCGCCCTTGGTCGGCTCTTACGATACCTACGGGATGAATAGGGGATACAAGATTCCGTATTCTTAAATGGTCACCTCACGGATAGTGGATGTATGTATGTCTCTGTATATTATTATTTTTCATTCATCAACATAAAGTACTTAGTTTTGTAAATTGGTTTATTCAATATTCTCGATTTCTGAGCATAGCTAGCCACTTGTTACAACATTCCCTTTGTTGGCTGTGTCATATACAAAAAAAGTCCTGAGCCGTTAGCAGTAGGTAGGCACATAAACCCCTCGATATCCTTCGGAACAAACAATTGACTACAGAAACTTTTAAAGCCCTTCTATTTAAATTTACGTGCTTCCAAAGATTTATTTTATTAATCTACACATAAACAATCCAACGAACTATTTCTTTTAAAAGGCTTTTTATAAATACACGAAATGACCTGAACAAAAAACTTCAAAGATGGTGGTTTAAAGTCTTTTATATTGAAATACAAAGAAAGGATTTCAGTTATTAGCATACGCAAGTGTGTACAACTGCACTACAAAGAGAAGAAAAACTTGACACAAACCCTATACCAACCCGTCTGGCCAGCGTGGTATAGTAGGCCAAAACGTCCTTTCTAAGAAGAGGACTATATCCAGCAATGGATTATTAAAAGCTGTCGTTGTTGATGATGATGGTACAGACATGCATGCAAACATTGCAAGTTAAAAAAGCTTGTAAAAAGTGAACTACGTACCGTGGACTATGATTTAATGTAAACAGAATTAATAAGAATGCTTCTAATATACCTCTGCCTAGCCTTCTGGGGATATACATGTGTGTACTAGTGATGTAAGTCATTTACATTTTCAGTACATTTTTAAGAAATATTGCTCACGGAAGCTTATCATAGTAGGAATACTTAATGGTTGTAAGTAAAGCAAGTGCAGGAAACTTAATTTTTAAACAATATTTAACCATTTATGATATAAATTGTTATTATTGTGGTCCAGTATGTATATATATGTATAGACTTGTATGTTTAGGCCAGGTGAGGTGACGAATTGCGCAAGATGGCTGGCACGGATGGAGTTGGATGCGAAAGGCCGAAAATCGATCGAAGTGGCGTGCAATGGGAGACGCCTATGTTCAGCAGTGGACTGCGATAGGCTGATGGTACAAGAAATTAATCAAGTTATGTTGGTCAACGAAGTAAAACAAGTATTATGTCATCAACGTTGGTCTGATATGTTAAACATCTTATACATTTTAAATACGTTTCAAATTGTATACTTATTTTTATTTTGATGTTAATACTTAGCTCTTTAGGTTGCATGTAATCTCATCTTGTATCACCTACATTGCCATGTTATGTACACATATTTAGGAGCATAGCTAAGATCGAAACTGTTTGTGTTAGCTATCTATAAGACTAAGCTTTGTGTTATGTTCTGTTTTGTGTGCCTCAATAAATAAATAAATAAATATCCAAAACACTCGAAATTGGATCACCAGTCACTCTCTAGTATCATTAAACTTATCGATATATTCTATGTTGAACGTGACTTAAGGAACTCTGGCTGCTAAGCTCTGATTACGATCATTAAACCAACCAGTTAGCCTATTCTACAATTCTATTGGAAATTCGAAAACACCAAAATCGTAGTATAATTATATGTTTGTTTTTTTTAGGTTGTAAAGGATCTTTCGGACACGTTAACATACACGATAGGTATATCTATTAAGTATTTCTCAGCCTCACTTGAAATTCTTGGGTTGTTGGTATCCATGTACTGAAGAAGTCAGTTACCATCAGGTAACCAGTCTACCAGACCTCTTTCTTAAGAACGGTACAATAATGACATGTTTAAGCTGATCAAATAGGCTTGTGTCCACTTTTAACAAATTGCTTGGTTTATAGTTTCAAATTATAAATAAATAGATAAGAAAAAACCAGTCTATTTCCCATAAAAGTTAAAGATTATTAATATTAAAAAAAAATACATACAAAATAGGTATTAAGTCACGTGACAGCATACACTAATCAGAAAGAGTACCGTCACACCACGCAAAACATCATTGTTGTTGTTGATGTTTTCATACAACAGAGCAGGTTACTTCTTATTCCTTTTTAGTAAACACTAGACACTGGACACAGATGTTAACCGTTTTGTTTCGCAGACTGTGACTTCATTCAAGACGCCATGAGACTATTCAGCGTTTTCAAGGGAAATTTAAGTTGTTTTTTTTAAATACAAATGCGTAATGTGAATATTGCTTTTTTTTTAAATATAGATTTTTTGGGATAAAATAGATATTAAAGTATATAATTAATCAAGTTTTCAAATTGAGTCAACTAGCCTATTGTCACTTCGTGAAAAGCCTTCGATATAATCTCTCTCGATACAAGAATAAACCACACCTGTATTATACTTTAATTAAATCTCTGCTGTGCAAGCGAGACAGATATACATCAGCCGCTTCATGTAACATGTTACAGTTAGTTATTTATAACCTCAAATTTACACGTGTCCTATTGCTTATATTTACATCATCATCAACAGCCTGTAATAGTCCACTGCTAGACATAGGCCTCTCCTTAGAATGGAAGTTTTGGCCTATTATACCATGCTTCCTGACGGATTGGGATGTGGTTTGTATCAAGTTTTCCTTCTCTTTATAATGTTGTTGTCCTGCGTAGTTTGCTCCCATAGTCGGCTCTTACGACACTAACGGGATGATTTGGGGTGGTGACACTCTGTTGCCATAATCCGTCACCACACGGACAATTTATTCGGTAAAATAGAATAGTGTATTCGTATTTTTCTAAATCATTGTTTAATAATTATCAAGCAAACGGATTCATCATCATCATCAACAGCCTTTAATAGTCCATTGCTGGACATAGGCCTCTCCTTAGAAAGGAGGTTTTGGCCTACTATACCACGATGGCCAGACGGGTTGGTATAGGGTTTGTGTCAAGTTTTCCTTCTCTCTGCAGTGGTGTTGTCCTGCGTAGTTTGCTCCCATAGTCGCCTCTTACGACACCCACGGGATGAATAGGGGTGGTGACACTCTGTATTCTTAATCCGTCACCACACTTTTTTCTATAATATGTATGTATTTAAATATATGTGACACTTTGATGGGACTAATCCTTCCCACACGCCCACTACTGTTACTCCTGAACACCAAGATCAACAGCAGTGCCCACAAACAGTTACGACACTCGGGAAGTCGAAAAAAATTATATGTGTAGTATGTGACTTGTGACGCGTGGTGGCGGATTAAGAATACGGAGTGTCACCACCCCTATTCATTCCGTGGGTGTCGTAAAAGCCGACTAGGCGAACAAACTACGCAGGACAACAGCACTGCAGAGAGAAACTTGACACAAACCCTATACCAACCCGTCTGGCCAGCGTGGTATAGTACGCCAAAACCTCTTTTCTAAAGAGGGGCCTATGTCCAGCAGTGGACTATTAAAGACTGTTGATGATGATGATGACTTCCTGAGATTACCCCTAACATTCAAACTCACAAACTTAACCTTTTATAATATTAGCATTGATTTGTATATATATAAACTCAATATAAACTTAATTATATTCCTTTTACTTATAAATATTATATTTTATAAAATATTTTAATTTTTGGTAAATAATATCTATGGTAACTGACATGATGCACTGGTCTTAAACTTAAAAAAACAAGCTTTTTATTACCGTGGGAGAGCCATGCTTCTGCACTTATGGGCCGGCTTGACCGGGGTGATACCACGGTCTCACAGAAACTCTGTGTTAAGCAATTCTTTCCTTGCCTTTCACTGAGTGAGTGAGGTTACCGGAGCCCAAATCCCTCCTCCCGCTGACTCGAGCGGGAGGGACTCCAAGGGCAGCAACGCACTTGTAGCTTTTGAATTGCTTACCATCAGCCCGTGTCCCGTCTGCTCTTTTACCCCCTTGTACCTACCATAAAGAAAGGTCATTTTTAGTACAGATTACACACTGAATCTATCGACGTAAAGAAACCAAGGGTCTAAGAGGCCACCACAATAATAAACCCTCAGCTGATTTTTATATTATAAAGTGCATTTTTTTTTAATTTCCCATTGTATAAAATCGCAACAAAACTCGAATAGACATATCACATTCCAACTAAACGATTAGGCCGAACATAAATCAGACCTTTGCCTAAACTTCAGGTTTTTAAGAAAAGTTGCCATTAATAAAATCAGGTGATCAATTGTTGCCATTTGAAAAAAAATGACAATGGAAGCGTATCGTTTGGGCACGCAAAACCGCGAATGTGATAATGTTGGGTGTAGAACGAATAACAAAGACTTCCTGCTGTTTGTTACCTACAGCGTAAAGAAATAAAGTTCAAAATGAATATTTACGTCACAATTAGGCATCTTTAAGACTTCAAGGCACCAATAAAATGCCTAAAGATGTGCGTATGTGGGTTATGTTTTTTTATCGACTAGAAGGCTAACGAGCAGAGTTCACCTGATGGTAAGGGACTATCGCCGCCCATGGACATTTGCTACTCAAAAGTCAAAAATGCGTTGCCACCGCTTAAGCCTCCCCCAGAATCACGGAGAGGGGAGACTAAAAAAAAACTCTGAGGGTGCAAAATTAAGCCATGGAGAGGTTGTTTATTACATAATTTTTTCCATCGCAAAGAAACACTTTGAAGTCAATGATACTTCTTAATAGTTATGTTTTTTTCGAAAAAATTTAAACGTTTTTTCACCAGCCCATCTTAATTAATTTATTTAATATCTAATTGGTATTACATTTCATCTTAACTTCAACCTAATGCAAAATGTGGGTACTTGTTTATATCACATTCGCGGTATTGCAAGATCTCTGTCAATTCACAAAAGACAGTTTTGATACAGGTTGTGTTACCTGTTGCCTTCTAACAATGGATTTCGGCCTTTGATTTGATAAAAAAATTGTTCCAAGTGACGGTGTAACATTTAAAGTCATGGTTCCGCATGTTTATTTATATTTTACCGTCAAATCTTTGCCTTTTTTAGAGGTGGGGGGGGGGGGGGGGATTCCTCAATCCCCGGTTTAACGACCCAGAACTAAAGGGGGCATCCGTGTACGAATTAAGAATACGGAGTGTCACCACCCCTATTCATCGCGTGCGCAGCACCTTTGCAGGAGGCCAACGCCTCCTTTTGTGAGGAGAGGCCTATGTCCAGCAGTGGACTATTAAAGGCTGTTGATGTGATGATTTTGTGGCTCTTGCGTTGCAAGTATCCATGCGACGGTTGTAACATCAGATCACCCTCCGTATTAGTTGCGAGCTAAACATTTTGTAACGAAGGAACCCAAATTTTTGTTACGGCGTCCATTTTTTTTTGGAAGTCATGTAAAAATTTTCGAATTATCGTTATAAATGAGTTTCGGGCCGACTGGTGGGCTCGTGTGGGGTATACCATGTGGGAATGCCTTTGTGTGGTGCGGGTTCGAGCTGGACTGTGTAATTATGGTATTTAAAGCTTTTGTGGCGCGTATTTTGTTAAGTGCCGCATGTTAAGATAAATAGCGAATATAAAACAGCTTTACGGAGGAAATTATTACGTTTTTCGAGTCAATTGACGAGTACGCGCAGATTATATGATACTAGCTGACCCGCGCAACTTCGTCTGCGTCTCTCAATAGTAATAAATTTTCTCCGTTTTTTAAACATTCTTCATTGGTGCTCCGCTCCTATTGGTCTTAGCGTGATGATATATAGCCTATAGCCTTCCTCGATAAATGGGCTATCTAACACTGAAAGAATTTTTCAAATCGGACCAGTAGTTCCTGAGATTAGCGCGTTCAAACAAACAAACAAACAAATAAACAAACAAACTCTTCAGCTTTATAATATTAGTATAGAAGTATAGATGTGTATTTATATTTACCCACCTTTACATCCTCAAAGAGGTAAACAGAAGCGTATGACATTAAAATACCAACATTTTCCGACTGTAATTCGAAATTAGTTGTATTCGTGATAAGGTTGTTTGTTTGTTTGCTTGAACGCGCTAATTTCAGGTCCGGTTTGAAAAATTATTTCAGTGTTAGATAGCCCACTTATCGAGGAAGGCTATAGGTTATATATCATCACGCTAATACCAATAGGAGCGAAGCACCAAAGAAGAATGTTCGAAAATCGTTTTTCTGAATGTTTCAAATTCTATGTATAAGAATATGAATGTACTAGCTTTGCCTGCGACGTCACCCGCGTGGTGGGTCGTCACACATCGTAGAGGATACGAGTACAATGAATCAAGATTATCTATACAAATAAATAAAATTGGAGTGTCTGTTTGTAATATTAAAATAACCGCTTTTTACTAAATGCATATGTATGTTTACACGGTACATATGCCAAAATATCATTTTTTACAATTTTTGTCTGTCTGTCTGTCTGTCTGTTTGTTCCGGGTAATCTCCGGAACGGCTGGACCGATTTCGACGGGACTTTCACTAGCAGACAGCTAAGGAGACAGATAAGGAGTAACTTAGGCTACTTTTTTAGACTAGCTTCGCCCCGCGGCGTTGCGCGCGTTTATAACAACAAACGCGGGTAACACCGCGGGTCTCAGCTAGTTATAGATAAATGTATAAAGGAATATACAAACTAAAGAGTAGTTACTGTGAGTTCTAAAACGCCACTACCAAAAATAACGAAGTTTCATAAAAAATTCTAACCATTATTTTACACCCTTAGAGGTAAAATTTTTAAAAATCCTTTCTTAGTACACACCTACGTCACCTAAGGAACATTTGTGCAAAATTTGATGCTTCCAGACCCAGCGGTTTCAGCTGTGCGTTGATCCATCAGTCAGTGAATAACTCTGTCAGTTTCTTCTTTTATTGACATAAACTAGCTGAGACCCGCGGTGTTACCCGCGTTTGTTGTTATAACCGCGGACAACGCCGCGGGGCGAAGCTAGTCCAAAAAAAGTAGCCTAAGTTACTCCTTATGTCATCAGCTATTTGCCAGTGAAAGTCCCGTCGAAATCGGTCCAGCCGTTCCACAGACAGATAGACAGACAGACAAAAATTGTAAAAAATGTTATTTTGGCATATGTACCGTGTAAACATACAAATGCATTTAGTAAAAAGCGGTTATTTTAATATTACAAACAGACACTCCAATTTTATTTATTTGTACAGAGTATAGATTTAGAAATACAATATTAAGTATGTTTATAAATAAACTAGCTTCTGCCCGCGACTTCGTTTACGTAGAAGGTGAAAATATTTTTAAATAATACGTACGTGTGGTGACGGATTGAGAATACGGAGTGTCACCACCCCTATTCATCCCGTGTGTGTCGTAAGTGCCGACTAAGGGAGCAAACTACGCAGGAGAACAGCACTGTAGAGAGAAGGAAAACTTGACACAAATCTTATATATAGATATCTATATGTATTATGTTCTGTGTTCCCACAGAGATTCTTAAATAAGAAAGTAAAGGAAACCAACAAAAACCCTTCTCAGTAAAGTAGTCACTAAATAAAACAGCAAACAAATGCATCCGGCGTATATATTCGCAAAGCTTTTCACTGTTTACTTTTGAACAGGAATAAATAGTTAACAGCTCGCGAAATATGGGAATTCGCATAGTTTTATTTTCGTAACTGGCAACACTGAATCACCTATATTTTGACATGGCAATTTATTTAACTTTTGGTTGTTTTAACAACACATTATTTTGTGTGATCATTTATTATAAATTCGAAAGTCTGTCTGTCTGTCTGTTACCTCTTCACGATTAAACCGCTGAACCGATTTCAATGAAATTTGGTAATAAGAATAAATATATTTGGTATCGCTCACCTCCACTGTCTGCTGTGTTACCCCCCCTACCTAACCATATTTGATACGAGCTTAGCAATGCCGCTTTGGATATTCGTTCAAGAAAAGAGCTTACTGAAGCTCTTGGCAATCCACGGTCTTTAAGCAGGTTATAGAGGGATTTAGCTGGTATACCCATCGCAGCCACTTCCACGGCATACAACGCAACGAAATAACTATTTTTAGTTATTTCGTTGGTTAAGTCAAGGTACTTGTTTCTTTTTAAACCTTGGTCTTTAGGGATGCTTGTTTCCCACGGCACCGTCAGTTCTACTAGTACTACACGCTTAATTGACATTGCATAAAGAAATATGTTTGGTCTGAACGCCGTGGCACAGAAACAATTACGACGACTGGATGGCGTAGTGGTTTGTGTATAAGACTGCTGTTCCACAGGTCACACAGGTTCGAAACCCACTCAAGTCAAACAGTTTGTGTGAACTTTTAATGTTTGATTTGGCCCGGTGTTTCTATGTATAATATATATGTATTTAGGTTTAAGTAAAAAAAGTATATATGTATTTATATCAGTTGTCTAGTACCCATAGTACAAGCTCTGCTTAGTTTGGGACTAGATGGCGTTGTGTGAATGTGGTAGAATATTATTATTATACTCTTTATTATATTAATAGATATTTATATACAACAACAAAATAAAATAAATTTAAAAATATAAAAAATAGTGTCCCATCGGTATCGGGTACAGGGACCAAGATATCGGAGGTTAGGACTCCAGAGACAGCAACTTCCTCACAATACGTACCGTATCGAGGAGAACTGCTTTCTGCATCAGACCCTTAATCCAACTGCCTAACGCGAGCCTCTGAAGATGTTGGTCGAGGCTCTTAACAACTAATCCATGGGCCGATATATATTATTATTATCAATTAAAACCGTCAATTTATATTTCGCGCCATTTGTGCTATGCTGTGTCATTATAAGCCTTATTGAACAATTTCTTAGTACACAAAGCATTAAAAAAAAAGGAAAAATTTGTGGTCTCACATTATTTGAGAGAAGGCCGTCTAAGATTCTGAGAAGGCGCCTAACACATGATTCTTTTGTATATTGTCGCTTTAGAGTTCGGATCTTTTGGTCGCCCACCGGAAAGGTCGGTGTGTTTGTCAAACTACAAATGAATGACATTGCAGAAATAAAATATTATACGTCATTTTTATTGTCTATGAAGAGGATGAGTGACTGATCTTTGAAGTAACAAACATAATAATAAATATTATAGGTTAAAAACTAAATTACTAGCTTTATTAAAAAGTTGAAAAATTTTTTTTATAAGTTTACAAAGAAAAATCATTTTATTGTAAAAATGCGTGGAGTGCTAGATCTCAATTGTTGTAAAAATATTTTATTGACAGATATTACTTAAAATAAAGATTTTATATTAATTATAAAACATCTTGAAAAGTACCACACGCTTTTTTACGATAAAATATTTTTACTTACAAAAGGGTGCTTTTCAGTTTTTTTAAACCAAAATTTGTTATTACTTTTATAGTCATTAATTACGATTATTTTCTCATTAACACCAAACAAGTAACAAGTCTTCATCAATAGCTTTTAATAGTCCACTGCTGGACATAGGTCTCTCCCTAGAAAGGAGGTTTTGGCCTACTATACCACGCTGGTCAGACGGGTTGGTATTGGGTTTGTGTCAAGTTTTCCTTCTCTTTGCAGTGCTGTTGTCCTGCGTAGGTGCTCCTTTAGTCGGCTCTTACGACATCCACGGGATGAGCAGGGGTGGTGACACTCTGTGTTCTTAATCCGCCACCACACGTAACAAGTCTTAGTACGTAGCAAAAGACACTACCGTATTTTTAGGTATGGAAAAAGCCGTTAATCCTGAAGATCCTGATCAGGATAATCGGCTAAATTTATCAAATTATTGTATTGGTATCTTGTTGTCCTGGTCCTTGTTAAGTTTTAATTTAAATAGATGTTTTGATGTCGGTTAAAACGACGTTCAATGATTCCGTTACCTATCTATACTAATATTATAAAGCTGAAGAGTTTGTTTGTTTGTTTGTTTGTTTGAACGCGCTAATCTCAGGAACTACTGGTCCGATTTGAAAAATTCTTTCAGTGTTAGATAGCCCATTTATCGAGGAAGGCTATAGGCTATATATCATCACGCTAAGACCAATAGGAGCGGAGCACCAATGAAAAATGTTTAAAAACGGAGAAAATTGATTACTATTGAGAGACGCAGACGAAGTTGCGCGGGTCAGCTAGTATTTTATACATACATATCAAGCCAATAAAAGCGTGTTAAAAATAAAAACATATACCCGAATCGAGAACCCATTCTGTTTCAAAGTCGACTAAAAATATCTCAGAAATAGTGCGTAATTACAGTATTGTAATACACCTATTAAAACACCGGAAAAACGAATTTGTGTGACCGTTTTAAAGACCAAAGACACGTTGCAAGTGATTAAAACTCGATTGTGTCAATTAGGTGGTGACGTAACTTTGGAGGGGTGTAATAAAATTTATTTTATAGTACAGTAAAGCGACGCAAGTAGTCCGTGTGGTGACGGATTAAGAATACAGCGTCACCACCCTTATTCATCCCGTGGGTGTCGTAAGAGCCGACTAAGGGAAAAAACTACGCAGGACAACAGCACTGCAGAGAGAAGGAAAACTTGACACAAACCCTATACCAACCCGTTTGACCAGCGTGGTATAGTAGGCCAAAACCTCCTGTCTAAGGAGAGGCCTATGTCCAGAAGTGGACTAGTAAAGGCTGTTGATGATGATGATGATGATCAAATAACAATGTAAGCATGAAATAAACCTATTATGTTGACATGACAAACAGACACTTCAATTTTATTTATTTGTATAGATTGATATCAAGATATCAAATCAATACAAGTAAAATTTTAACAAAAAAAACCGACTTCAATGGTTTTCTCATGGATTCCATGGTCGGAACTAGACCAAATTGAAATGGGACCACACGGGAAGCACCAGCTTTCCAATAAAAAAAGAATCATCAAAATCGGTTCACCCAGTCGAAAGTTATGAGGTAACAAACATAAAAAAAAAAAAAAACAGTCGAATTGAGAACCTCCTCCTTTTTTGAAGTCGGTTAAAAAGATTAAATTGATAATGGAGGCCAATTCAGGATCTAATTTAAGATGGTACATGTAATGATGCAGGCGAAATAATTTATTTCAAACTTAGGAATCTAAAGGACAGGCATGGCTTGCCGCAAGACCTCGTCTCAGTGGCAACCCCTACCGGACCGTCTTTAATACCCGACCTGATGCTGGCCGGGTGTAGCATACAAGTTGGACGGGTGTGCAACGGGCCGCGGGCCGCCAGAGAGTGGGGACCTCTGGTCGCTGATTGAATGTTGCGGTAGGGGATAGGATGGCGGCCTGATTGCATTAAGACGAAATTGAGCCGCCATGTCGCGTTTGAGGGGGAAGTGATTTTTCCCTGGGATAGGGCCTGACTAGGCATGGTGTCAATTCGGGGAGGACCTGAAATAACATGGTCCAGGTCCTCCCAGAGTAGGGCACCTGAGGCCGGCCGTCGGGGTGGTTTTTAGTGGAATCACCACATACTCCTAGCTCCTAGCCGAGGAGCAGGAGATCCGAAGGGATTTTCCACCCCGTCAACAAAAAAAAAAAAGGTATGTCGTCACTATTGGTCGTAGGCTGCCAGAGAGTGGAGACCTCTGGTGGCAAATTAACAGCTGCGGTAGGCGATAGGATGGCGGCTTGGTCGCAAAAATGCGATCGGGCAGCAACATTATCATAACGATTGGCCGATAGGCGGGGAAGCCTTCTTTCTCCGGGATAGGACCTGGCTAAGCGCGGCGTCGATCCGGAGGGACCTGAAATAACATGGTCCAAGTCCTCCTCGGAGTAGGGCGCCTGAGTCCGGCCGTCGGCTACTAGATCCCCACGGAGCCGGAGATCCGAAGGGATTATCCACCCCGTCAACAAAAAAAAAAGGGATGTCTTCACGAAATATTAAGTCACACAAAAATGTATTTGGTCTAGCATTTTGACGTTTAAAAAAAATACTGATATGATTTGACAGTCATCTATACTATTCATGTTAAACTAGCATGTCGCGCCATCTAACGACAAGGAAGATTACTAATACGCACGTTTCTCAACTTTTATAATAGTGCCATCTAGCGGTATTTTGATGTACTCTAACTAATAAGTGTCACAGACGTTTTTAATCGACTTCAAAAACACAAACGAGGAGGTTATCAATTCGTCTGTTTTTTTTTGTATGTTTGTTAAGCGATATCTCCATCAATTCTTTACCGATTTTCATAATTCTTTTTGTAATCGAAAGGGTATATTCCCGAGGTGGTCCCACGAAATTAGGATCTGATGATAAGATTCTAAAGAAATCGAGGGAATCCCTCAAATTTTACTGCCCCGACGACGTGTTTTAGCTTATTTCTCTAGGTATTTGCTTTAAGTAGTCGTTATGTTATGTTGCTGAGCTGATGATAGAAGGGTCCTTGACCTTTAGGAGTTAGAGTATACCTCTTTAAAAAATCTAATCATGTATGTTTTGTAATTTCAAATATTACTCTCTTGTGCACATATCTCTGTAACCTAACGCAAACACCTAACAAATATTTTGAAAGCAAATATTTTTTTGTCTAATAACAATGACCTTGATTGTTTTAGACAAAAAAATATTTGTTACGCAATTATTTTCATGTTTGTTACCTCAAAACTCTTTCATTTGTAAACCGATTATGAAAATTGTATATTATTTCAAATATGAAACAAAATATCACTCCTAGTTTTGTAAAATTAAGTAATGTGGAAAACAATATATTATCGGGTTCAAATGTAACATCTTACTACCTTATCTAAATAAAGTAACGGAATTATTAAACTATATTTAATTTAATCTAACATACTACAGTTTGGTAATATACATTACGGTACGTAGTGTTTTAAATATCGTACTTATCTACTCATTACAAACATATCTTACACTAAAAATGGTAAAATAAGACATTTAAAAAATGTTAAACCGACTTTAAACAATGCTGACAAAAATCCCTAAAAATTAAAACATTATTACAAATTTAAGTAAAAAAACTATCATAAGTACCCTAAATAAAACAGGTAACATTTTAATAGCAATAGTCCCTTCTAGTCTGTTTGAAGTCGGTGCCAAGCCCGATGCACAAGAAGTAATACTGGTCTTTGTCAGCTTTATTTTAGCACAATAAAAAATTAAGAATTAAATATAATTCTAATGAAACATCGAAGATTTTGTTAATTAATAAATACCAACCAGATCAATTCCGTGCGCAAACTTATCAATTACTTAATAAAGCATTCAAAACAATAATATCATAGGAGATGTGCGTAACCCATTTTAGCTCGTTGAGGATGTTTTGCGCAGCATGTAGACATTCTATCAAGCCTATCACCTATTTGGCTTGGCACCGACTTCAAACAGGCTAGAAGGGACTATTGTTATTATGATGTTACCTGTTATATTGAGGGTACTTTTTATAGTTTTTTATTTCGTTTTGTAATTATTATTTTATTGTTTGAAGTCGGTTCAACTTAAAAAAAAGGATTGATCTTTGTTTAAACTTGTGAAGCCAAATGCATTGACCAAGGTATGTTATAAACCAGTTTGTAGACAGTATTTTTCTACTAAATAATAAGAATCAAGCAAATTGCAATCCATCCATCCATCCATAGACTCCGTGCTGTCAAAGGCGTTGCCAAGATTTGAGTAATTAATATTGTAGGTACATAATAACACAAAAAGAAAATTTGAAGTAATTATTTAAGAAAAATATTTTTCTGTCAGTAGTACAGAAGTTTTTTTTGCATAAATCAACGGTAAAAATCGTGAAATTAAATACGTATCTTGAAAGGGATTTGTATTTGGGTATTAGTAAAAATCACAATATTCGGTTACCGATTGGAGCGACAACACTTACGAACCGTTACTAAGATTAAAATTTAAAAAAAAACTCGATAACAGCCCGACCCTTGAAATTAACCTAGCATCAAAGAAGTTTACAAATTAATGTTTACAATTATTTAATATTTATTTAAACAAATAGATTCACATCAGTAGTGTAAGAGCTGAAAGTTTAATTCGTAAGTCTGTTATAGAGATAGCAGCTGTATTAATTTGTGATCTAAATAAATGTAAAGTGCCTACTGAAAAATAAATCACACTATGCAACAAATTGCTGTACGTTTTATGACAGGCGACATTGGATGCTTTATTATAAAAAAATTATGGTATAAGAGGGCAAACTAGCAGACGTGTCACCTGATAGTAAGCAACTACCACCGCCCATAAACACCTGCAAGTCAAAAGTCTCAAAAGTCACTTGTAGTTCCTCTTGCTTGAGTCAGCGGACAACGAAAGAATTGCTTAACACCGGTTTTCTGTGGGCGTGCTATCACTCTGGTCGAGCCGGCCCATTCGTGCCGAAGCATGGCTCTCCCACGATTAAATACGAATATTATTATGGTTTTACGTTTACTATGCTGTTTTGGTAATTCAGCCGGTCGCCTGCCTGTTAAAATACCTCCTAAATCAAAAAGGCGAATTCGGGTAGGCTAAATTAAGGGTTGGGGTGTGAAATACTAAAAGTTTCGGATGGAGAAATGGACCAACGTTGCCTTCTCCTCTTGACATTCGAACCTGCGATTAAGGCCGCACGGACTGACAATATTAAGAAGAATGCATTAGATCAAAAGCAAATATGTTGTTTTTAATCGTTCACTTTGTAATTTAAATTAGACATTGTAATCTTACGATAATTCTTTACTCTGTAAATGTTTTTTGTTCTTATATATACCATTAGTAATAATAATATTGTACAACATTCACACAACGTCATCTAGTCCCAAACTGAGCAGAGCTTGTACTATGTGTACTAGACAACTGATATAAATACATACATACTTTTTTTTTGTAAATACATACATATTATACATAGAAACACCCAGACCAAATCAAACATTAAATGTTCATGCACACAAATGTTTGACTTGAGCGGGAATCGAACCCGCGACCTTTGGAATAGCAGTCCGTTACACGAACCACTACGCCATCCGCCGGTCTAAATTACCAATATGCTAGTTATTTGATGTTTTTATTATACTTACTAACATACCTACATTTAATAAATAAGTCCTTATTTATTAAATGTAGGTATATATATAATTATCACATATATATTTAGAGTATTAAAACTGTGTGTGCTTTCGGTTTCAGCTGTCAGCGCTGTGGTGTCATTTCTAGGCTAGGCCATAGCAAAGGCTGAGTTGTGGCCTTTTGGTCACACCATTAGATAATTCTATTGTTTCGTAATTGCTTGTTTTGGTATTGTTTGTTTTATTCTTTTATGTAGTATCACTATTTTTTTTGCGTGTTGTGGCTAATAAACGTACTTTCTTTCGTCTTAAATGTTGGAGTGGAGCAGTCATTTCGCTGAGCTACTACGCTGAGTGTTGTGGGTTCTATCTCCGGCTTGTGTCGGTTTCGTAAACGTTTGTATATTGCCCCGCGACACAGGATGTATTCTTAGCGCGAGAGTTGTCTTTAAGAAAAGAAATTAACAGAATTTAATGGAACTGACCATGTAGTAGGTCGAACAGGTCAGGGTCCATATACGTGTCTTGAGATTCATGGGTAACATAAGGTACTTTTTGCTTGTTTTTGTTTGAGTTTTTCTGAAGGCGCTAATCACAGGAACGAGGAAAAAACCTAAGTTTAAACCTCCTTTCTAAGGAGAGGCTTATGTTCAGCAGTGGACTATTAAAGGCTGTTGATGAATCACAGGAACTGCTGGTTCGAATTAAATAATTATTTTAGTGTTGTATAGCCCGTTTATCGAGGAAGGCTCTAGGCTATAGTATAGACGTAATCCAAGGTATTAAAATTAAAATGCTGCTTTCGTAATGAGGTTGAAAAATTTAATGAAATATTGAATGACAATGCATACAAAAAAAAAAAGACACACTACAAGGTAGATGAAAATAAGTTGAGTGCGTGCGAGTTAGAGAGAGAGAGTTAGGCGGTGCGTGAGTATTATGGCGGGATCTGAACAGCTATATAACATCACCCTACCTCCAATAGGAGCCGAGCTTTATGAAAAAAGTTGTAAGAACGTAGTAAATTTATTCCCTTTGAGATACGGGGATGCAGTTGAGGTCAGCTATGTAAAAATAAAATAATGATTGAATAATAGTGGTAAACATAAAAGAATCAGTATCTACCACATTTCAAGAACATTTCCCGCCTAACTTGATTCAGTTTTTTCCTATTTCACTTTCCATTTTATTACAAATAAAAGTTAAATTACATTTGTTTATTCTCGCTATAAAATGAAGTAGTCAAATATGTTTTATTTGCGAAATAAATCGGTAGTTTTTTGTGTAAAATGTTAAAATATTACTTGGTTTTTATTTATGGAATAATATGTATTGCAGGTATATTCAATTTGGTATATTTATTGTCTAATAATACGCTATTAGCAGCTTAACTTTAAAACAATATTGTTTGAAGTCAATTTTAATTCACGTCTTGTTCGACTGCATGGATTTAGGCGTTCACCTCGCCGTTTCCTACTGCGCTGACTGTTGTGGGTTCTTATTACACTTTGTGTAATCCATAGATTGTTGTTCTGAGTCTGGGTATTCTTTGTGTCCGTTTCATGTATGTTTGTAAAGTCCCCCGCGACACAGGATATATTGCTATTGCGGGAGTTGTCCCTAAAAAAATTGTATACAGAGTAGGCGTATCTTGTTTAAAATACATTGAAAAAAAGGAACAACTGAATACGTTAAACTTTATTATTTCGTGTGGTGACGGATTAATAATACGGAGTGTCACCACCCCTGTTCATACTGTGGGTATCGTTAGAGCCGACTAAGGGAGCAAACTAAGCAGGACAACAGCAAAGAAACTTGGCACGAACCTTAAACCAACCGGTCTGGCCAGCGTAGTATAGTAGGCCAAAACCTCCTTTCTAAGGAGGGGCCTGTGTTCAGCAGTTGACCATTAAAAGCTGTTGATGATTATATTCACTATCTCTTTTACAGAAGCCGTCATAAAGATTTCTAAACACAATGGTAGAGACAAAAGTGTCAACCTGGCTCTGGAGACAATCTTCGAGTTCGGCAATGATGACAAACAGACCGATGTTAACATCCTTAACAAAGTCCAGAGATTCATCGGCAAAGTAAAAAACGTTATCGAAAATAGCGACACAGCAAGACGGCAATTAAGTAATGCCAACGTAAAAGTATTCAGTAATTTCATTATCGATGTTATACAAATTTTAATTGAATATGACGATCGAGCGTTGGAAAATATCGCTTCAATCATCAGCGAAGAAATGATAAAACATCAATACGATGGCTGCAAATTTTACGAGTTAACAGACAACATTGAACAGCAGAAAGCTTTTGCTAAAACACTGAGAGAGATGAAATATAAAGAAGGGACGGATATCAGAGACGATTTAAAAGCAATAGCCAGTAAAATAAATGAAGAAATATACGCAAAACCTGAAAAAGAATTGATAGATGTTATTAATTCTGTGTACCAAGATTATTCTATAGATAAATTGAATAACTTTTTAAAAGGTATTGATGATTATAGACAAAATACAAAAGAGGATCATAATATAACAAAAGTAATAAATGTAGGATTGAAAACGATATTGTTTGATCATTACACAAATTTAACGATTCATTTGAGAACATCATTGCTTTCGAAATTACAAGATTACATGAAGTATTACAATGAAAATTTCGCTCATAAGGCTACAGCAGTGACTAAACATAAGCAAGCTTTAAGAACTCTTAGACAAGTGTATATGGAGACTGAATCCCATGATGAAAACGTTCAAGTAGAACGGGCTTCAAAGTCGAAATCAAAAAGACAAACAACTGTAAGCCAACGCCCACTAAACGTACCTACAACAAGAAAATTAAAATCTGAATACAGCAAAGAGATTTCACGTAATAAGAAATCTGATTACAGCAAAGAGATTTCACGTAGTAAGAAATCTGAAAGACATCAAAAGAAACATAGATTTGTTAAGGTTACACAAACATCTGAAGAAAACCCGACTATTACACACAAGAAACGAAGTACTGGAACTACTAAGGAGTTCAGAACTCTGAGGCAGATGTATGTTGAAAAGAATATAGATTTAAAGTATGATCCAGACGCATACGAACATTTGACGACAGTCAAAAAGAGTAAACCTAAAAAATATTCAGTTCGGCATTTAAACTCGCCCATAACTCGTAAACGTACACACAGAACAGAAAAACTTAAAAGAAATAAACCTCATGAATATAACGAGAAAACTCAATATGGAAAACAAAGACCTAAAGCAGAGGATAGCTCTCGCGAATCAACTTATAATAAAAATGATAAATCAGTAGAAAGAGTTCTGACTGATTTTGTTGTAGATTTTTCATCTGAAGCCAAGTCAACCATGAAAATTAAACTAACAAAAATGGCTAGACTTTTCGGCCAAACGTTCATTGACAAGGATCTAGATTATAACGAAAATATACCAGAATTTAGAACTGGAAAGAAGAAATTAACATTCAAAACATTGTATCCTACATTCGTGATCGATTGGACAACACCGTCAAGGTATGGTAAGAGACAATTTGGGGGTATGTCGGACTTTAAAGTGAGATTACCGAAGCATGGTAGAGATAAAGATAGAGGTAGTCAGATGTTCACACACCAGCCGGGAAGTGGCAGTGGAATAAAACTGGTGAAAGATTTAGATTATTCAATCGAAGTCAGGAAACCAAGGAATTTGGAATTGGGAGTACATAAAAAAAGAAATCCAAAAAGCTCCAGGTGAGAGTTACTTTATTCACACATCTATCCATCATCAATGCGATGGACAGCCCTCTGTGCAGGGGATGTCTGGAAGCAGAAGAAACGGCCGCCCACGTAGTCCTGGAATGCGAGGGAGTGGCCACACAACGGACAAGTATCATGCCTGATACAAAATCGCTCCTAGAAGCCTGTGAACGCCCCAGAAGGCTTCTGCGCTTCTGGAAGGAGCTTGTTTGGCTCACCTAGCTAACCAGTCCTCGACGCATAAAGGACCACTTTTGAATCTAAATGCGGAAACCGAAGCCCACAACCAATACCAATGCCAATAATTCACACATGTATCTTGTAGGCCAAGACCTCCTTCCTTAGGAGAGGCCAATGTTTAGCATTGGACCTTTAAAAGCTTTTGATGCTGATGATGACATATGTATCTCGATGATGCTCTACTAGGTTCAGAAGCTATCATGGCAGGCTGTTGTACTACTCGTTATAGTTTTACTCTTCATTCGTGGGGATAAGATTAGAAAAGTCAGCCCAAGGAACAATTACATAAAGCAAGTAGTTATGTACCTAATCGATATAAATGTATAGATTGTAGATCCATATTCATGGGTTTAGACACAGATAAGTGCCTAGATCGGGATCCGAGCCTCAATTTTTTAAGCTAAATTAATTCATTTAATTTTATGTTTAAATAGATGTTTTATGTAAAGCCTTAATTACAATTCTACAAAATCTTTACAGATGTATTTCCCATGACATCCTGTAAAGAAAAGGATTTATAAATTTAATATTTTAAAAGCTATTTATTTCAGATACCAAAGCGAAAATCAACATGAAAGCAAAAAAGGGATACCTGGAGGTCGCTTAAAAAAGGCAACTAAACATCACCCAACACATGCTTCATTATTGCAAAGACACGGCAGTGACTCTGTAGATGAGAAATCTAAGATGTCCAGAGATCCAATGATCTTAGCTAGACAATATGATTTTCCACATCACGTTGCTAGAAAACAATTTAGGAGACAGTTCCTAAAACCACTAATTGGCTCTGAAGAAGGTCTTTCTATAGAAGAATTAAAAGCTAATACGCACAAGATCTATTATAGAAGAAATTATAATCCTAATACCACAGAGAATTTTGAGAAAAATAAACATGTTTTACAACGAATAGAAAACCTAGAAAATGAATTGGAATTAGTAAAAATTCGGATAAAGAATGACACATATCCAATAAAAGTTCTAAATAATAATGAATCAAATATTAAAAGTAAACCTGATGCAGTTAACAGCAATATACGTACAGCTACCCCAATAACTACGGTAACTATAAGATCAACCTCAAAAATATACGAGAATACGGGTGAAATTACTGAGTTAAAAAAAACCAACGCTGATGGACCAAATAAAGATATTTTAGAAAGGAAAGAGATAGACAACCATATATTTAATCAACAATCCGGTGTTATGGAAAGAGAATTTATAGAAAGAAAATATGATGATTACCAATACAAAAGTCAATCAAATACTACAAAGATTGTAAAAGAAGCGTATACTTTCGATCCTGTTAATAAAGATCAAGGGAGGAAGGCTTATCCTAGCTTGGAAAAAGCAAAAGAATTTAAAACAGAGAAAGATGAAAGAAATATAAAAGTTGACGAAACAAATAACAGTAAAAACAAGAAACGAATTGAAAATGGGTCTATCGAAAGTAATATACAGAAGTCTGTAAACGAAATTAATAAAAAAGACAAAGAAACCGTTTCCCATAAAGAAATTACCGAAAAATCTTTCTATTTTAGGAATAATGAAGAAATGAGTAATAACAGATTCAATATAAGTGCAGATAAATTTGTAAAAAATAAATATAGTCCCAAAATAAGTCACATTAAAGATGATACATTTCATAATCAAAGTGATACTAAATTAGACAACAGTTGGGTTGAAGTAGTATATAGAGAAAGACAATTTAAAAATAAAAATGAGGAGAATCAAGCCAAAGAAAATGAAATAAAAGATGACTTAAAACCACACACAGAAAATGTGAAAACGGAATCAAAAAACCCAATGGATAGGACAGGCAATTTAAGAGTTTACGACGATTTCGTGTTTAGAGCAACTGATCAGACCAAAGACTCGCATCACACAACACTTGGAGGGATTGTGAAAAATCACGAAAATCTATTTGAAGGGAATGATGAAACTACAGAAAATATTATTGCCGCAATAGAAAAAACTGTTAGAAAACAATCACTAACAGATTATACAACGAGAACAGTGCCAGAATCTTCTGATACATATGTTAAGCAAAATGAAAGAATAACTGACATAGTACTGAACCAAAAAGAAGAAAAAAACACAGAAGAATTGAACACAACACCACTTACAAATGTAGTAAATGATACGTTAACACAGAAGTCAGCAAATAAAGACAATACAATGACTTCAAATGTGACTGTAAATTTAGATAATTAAATATTAGTGTATTTACACGTAGTTTTAATACTGCCTTTCTCATTCTCGTATGTTAATGTACTAGTTCATCTTCATCATTAGCCTTTAGCAGTCCACTGCTGGACATAGGCCGCTCTTTAGGAAGGAGGTTTTAATCTACAATACTTCGCTGTCCAGACAGGTTGGTGTAATGTTTGTTTCGAGACACCTTCTCTTTGCAATGCTGTTGTCATGCGTAGTTTTCTCCCTTAGTCGGCTCTTACGACGCCCACGGGATGAATAGGGGTGGTGACACTCTGTATTCTTAATCTGTCACCACACGGACTGGCATCAGTTAAAAATATTTCTGTTACCGCGGGATACAAAATAAATTTCACAGTAAACTCGCTAAGATTGTTATCAATAAGTAACACAGTACCTACATTCCTGTACCTTTATTCAATGGCCTTTTAGCGGTATACAACATTATAAACATACATTTAATAATCGTTGTGCGAGCCACCGAAAAAAACGATGCGAAAGCGGTATTTCATTCATACATTCCTTTACACAATCCAATCACGGAGGCGTATTATGACAAGTACATTAGACGAAAAAAAACGTCATGCTCTATGAGAATTTGGGCTAACTATTGTCGATGGCGTTCTTAATAACAATGGGTATCCGGTTATCGAAGGATTATGTACAAAGAACTCGAGAATTTGCGGAATTTTCGATTTAGAATGCACAATAGTGTTGTGAGAAATTGCAAATCTTTGAAGTAGCTACTGATTTGAACATGGCACGAAATTATATAAAAATACACTACCGTATTTTTAGGTATGGAGAAAGCCGTTAATCCTGAAGATCCTGATCCTGATTTCTACGAACTAAGAGGCGTGCGCTGAAGCATATGTGACTCACTTACTTGTTACTTTTTAGTCTTAATGAGAAGATAATTATCGTTAATGGAGTTCGGCTAGTTACAAAGCGTATTTTTTAGTCTTTTGAAACCATACTTTATTTAGGATCACATCAACAGCCTTTACTAGTCCATTGCTGGACATAGGCCTCTCCTTAAGAAGGAGGTTTTGGCCTACTATACCACGCCGGCCAGACGGGTTGGTATAGGGTTTGTTTCAAGTTTTCCTTCTCTCTGCAGTGTTGTTGTCCTGCTTAGTTTGCTCCCTTAGTCGGCTCTTACGACACCCACGGGATGAATAGGGGTGGTGACACTCTGTATTCGTCGTCGTCGTCGTCGTCGGACGTCGTTGATAAGAGTGCGAAGTTTCAATTTAATTCGAGGTTTAGATGTGGATCAAAATTACGTTTGAAGATTCTGTTACGTACATACCCAGCTAATAAAGACGTGTTAAAAAGGAGGACGTTTTTTAGTTGAATTTTTTAACTGGGTATTTTTGATTTTCTGACTTGCCCGGTGGCTTAGTGGTTAGAGATTTTGACTTTCGCGCTAGAGGTCGTGGGTTTCATGCCTGCCCATAACAACTGTGTAATGAGCACGATTATTTGTTCTGTGTTAGGGTGTAATTTATCTATTTTCTATACAAATAAATAAAATCGGAGTGTCTGTTTGTAATATTAAAATAAGCGCTTTTTACTTAATGCAAATGTATGTTTCCACGGTACAATACTTGTCTGTCTGTCTGTCTAATCTCTGGAACGGCTGGACCGATTTCGACGGGACTTTCACTGACAGATAGCTGATGACATAAGGAGTAACTTAGGCTACTTTTTTTTAGACTAGCTGAGACCCGCGATGTTACCCGCATTTGTTGTTATAACCGCGGGCAACGAAGCAAGGCTAGTCTAAAAAAAGTATAATATGTGTCATTCTCCTCCGAGCCTATTCCCAAACTAAGTTGGGGTCGGCATTAAATGTACTACGATACGGCTGAACTTCAATTGTTTACGTAAAGTGACTGCTATCATACCTTCACAACCCAAGTACTAGGTGATATCGAAGTACTGCAGAAAGACACTGTTGTAGAACTTTTTAGAGATCCAGCGAAAGGATTTCCTTTAGATGTTCGGATAATAACCGAGACTGACGCGACGGCTCAACGTGCTCCGAGAGCAGGCACGACTTTATAATATGTATGTGTGGAGGAACGGGTGTCATGTCCCTCCAACACAAAGGGAGGATCCTCCGACCAGGCGAGGTGATCATGCCTGGCGGGCCGCGGCCCAACGGTTGATGTTAGGAAGTTGTATATATGCTAATCGGCGAGGGAATTCTTTATATCGCGATACAGGATTAGCAATTCTTATTTTAGTAGTTACTCTGTAGTTCGGTGTGTCTTCATTAGATGGCGTTGTAGTATGTTTCTGTTTTTTGTATGTGGGAGTCGCCACATATGTATTTAGAAATATATAAGTATGTTTATCAGCAGTCTGGTTACCATAGCACAGGCTCTGTCTAGTTCGGGATCAAACAGTCAGTGATATTTGGGAGCATATACTTACTACTAATTTTTTTTGTATGGTATAAGGGGCCAAACGAGCAGACGGGTCACCTGATGGTAAGCAACTATCGCCGTCCATGGACACCTGCAACTCAAAAGTCCCAAGTGTGTTGCTGCCCTTGGAGTCCCTCCCGCTCGAGTCAGCGGGATTGGGGATTTGGGCTTCCCTCACTCAGTGAAAGGCAACGAAAGAATTGGTTAAAGCCGGTTTTCTGTGAGGCCGTGGTATCACTCCGGTCGAGCCGGCCGTTACAAAATTGAAGTAAAAAAACTAACCCAAAGGGTGAAAATTCAGGAATTAAGAATACAATTTATTACATGTTTTATAACCATCAAGTATGTCTGACTCGTCCGCTCTTGTGCCGTTTATACATAAACAAATGTGTAAAATAATTTCAACACGTTTCTTATTCATATATTCACTTCTATTTCTTCTCTTCTCTTTTTAAAAGACAACTTCCCACTAGGAATAGGACTTCAAAGACATACATGAAACGGACCCAAGAACACCCAGACTCAGAACAACAATTGTGGGGATCGAAGCCACAACACTTGCGAGGCGAGGCGACCGCCTACCACTACGCCATCCGTGCGGTAATTTAACTTCAATTTACAATCTATATTATAATATAATCATCATCTTTTTGCTCTTTTTACACACTTTATATTAGCTTCACTTGTATGTTTGTTTGTAACCGACTCCTTTGGGCGTGATTTTGACTGACTTTAAACGGTCAGAATTCGTTCAAACTTTGTAGATGTATCGAGGACCGATGACAATATACTAATTTAAAAAATAAAAAAAAATATTAAAAAAAAATATAGTTTTAAAAACCTAAAAAGCTTTTTACTATTGACAACAGGGACCCAACCCTTTTTTTTTTAATTTATTAAAATTTATTTTCTATTTTTTAGTTTTTAAGTTTTGTTTTTTTAGTTCTTTTCTTAAATTTAATGTCGGTGTAATGAGTTTTCTTCTTAGATTCTCCTTGATCACTCGACATTCTCTTTCACGCAAGAAGAATTAAAGTTCAATTCCACATCAACAGTCTTTAAAAGTCAACTGATTTATATCCTCTGTTTAGAAAGGAGATTTTGGGCCTACTATCCCACGCTGGCCAGACGGGTTGGTATAGGGTTGTCAAGTTTGAGGTGGGCCCCGATCTGTCGGACGCCCAATTTTGTTTTCGGGCGGGGCGTTCGACAGTCGACGCTGTTTTGCGCCTGAGGGCCGTGACCGAAGAGGCCGTGAGCTGTGGCGGCGTGCTGTTGGCGGTGTCATTAGACATCGCCAACGCATTCAATAGTCTGCCATTCAGCTGCATCAGGGAAGCACTCCACTATCATGGGGTGCCAAAGTACCTGAGGCGGCTAGTGGCAGACTATTTAGAGGAGCGTACCGTCGTGTACGAGGACCGAGAGGGTAATTTGAGGTGTCGGCCCATGTCGTGCGGTGTTCCACAGGGGTCTGTTCTTGGACCTCTCTTGTGGAGAACATAGGGTACGACTGGGCCCTTCGCGCCGATTTCCCCCCCGGGCTGGGTGTAATCTGTTACGCAGACGATACCCTGGTGACAGCAAACTTCCAAGAGGCGGCGCGCCTGGCCACAAGGGGAGTCTCCCTGGTGGTCGGGCGCATTGAGGCGCTGGGCTTACGGGTGGCCCTAGATAAGACGGAGGCCCTGTTATTTCATGGGCCCCGTCGTGGTCCACCCCCTGGCGCCTCAATCGTGGTCAACTCGGTCCTCGTACCGGTTCGGGCCCAGATGAAATATCTGGGCCTGATCCTCGACGGGAGGTGGTTCTTCGACGAGCACTTCCGACAGCTTGCTCCAAAGCTGGTCGGCGCTGCGTCTGCCCTAGGGCGACTTTTGCCCAATTTGGGTGGACCCAGCGTCGCGACAAGACGGCTGTACACGGGGGTCGTCCGGTCAATGGCACTATACGGTGCACCGGTGTGGGCGGCGGCTCTGACCGCCCAGAATAGGGCACGCCTCTGGCGCCCTCAGAGGGTAATGGCGGTCAGAGCCATACGCGGTTACCGCACCGTTTCGACGGAGGTGGCATGCGCGTTGGCCGGAACTCCCCCGTGGGATTTGGAGGCGGAAGTGCTCGCCGAAGTTTATCGGCGAGTGGCTGACTCCCGGGCGGAGAGCGGATTTCGCCCTCCGCCCGAGGATGTGCGCGAGTGGCGCGAAGCCGCTCGCCGAGCCACGATGGCTCGTTGGTCGTTCCGGCTGGAGACTCCACGCGCTGGCTTCACCGCCGTGGAGGCTCTCCAGCCGGTCATCGCCGAGTGGGCAGGGCGGCAGCACGGGACCCTTTCCTTCCGGCTGACGCAGGTGCTTTCCGGGCACGGTTGCTTCGGAAAGTACCTGCACTCGGTCGCTAGGAGGGAACTGAGTCCCGCCTGCCACCACTGCGACTGCAGTGAGGACTCGGCCCAGCACACGCTGGCGGTCTGCCCCGCATGGGCGGCGCAGCGCCGGGCCCTCACCGCAGTCATCGGAGTGGATCTCTCGCTACCGGCCGTAGTACGCTCCATGGCCGGTAGCGACAGTTGTTTTACCGCGGTCGCAACCTTCTGCGAGGAAGTAATCTTGCAGAAGGAGGCGGCGGAGAAGGCCCGGGAGGACGACCTCCACTCGGACCCGCCTATCACCGCCTCATGCCGCCCTGAGTGTGGCCGCGGGTGGACGGGGTGGGTTTCCCCTCCACCCGCATTAGTTTGGCCAGCCGCGAGGGGGCGGCGTCCGCGTGTGCCGGACGTCGCCTAAAGAGAGGAAAAAAAAAAAAAATTTTGAGACGGAGCCCGCACCAGGAGCGGGCTGGCGCTAGGAGGGGTCCGGATGTCTTAATAACAGCTGTTCCCGGATCCCTCCTGTTACAGGCGCAGAGTGGCACACCGTGTGGTTTTAGTCGGTCCGAGTCCGACACACCATCTCGCCGCAAACCCCGGTGGGGTGAGGGTCCGAGGGGATTTCCACACGTTAAAAAAAAAAAAAAAAGGGTTGTCAAGTTTTTTTTCCGGCTCTAGGAGGGGTCCGGATGTCTTAATAACAGCTGTTCCCGGATCCCTCCTGTTACAGGCGCAGAGTGGCACACCGTGTGGTTTTAGTCGGTCCGAGTCCGACACACCATCTCGCCGCAAACCCCGGTGGGGTCCGAGGGGATTTCCACACGTTAAAAAAAAAAAAAAAAAGGGTTGTCAAGTTTTTTTTCCGGCTCTAGGAGGGGTCCGGATGTCTTAATATCAGCTGTTCCCGGATCCCTCCTATTACAGGCGCAGAGTGGCACACCGTGTGGTTTTAGTCGGTCCGAGTCCGACACACCACCCCGCCGCAAACCCCGGTGGGGTGACGGTCCGAGGAGATTTCCACACGTAAAAAAAAAAAAAAGGGTTGTCAAGTTTCCATTTCTCTTTGCAGTGCTGTTGGTCCCTTAGTCGGCTCTTACGACAGGGGATGAATAGGAGTGGTAATACTTCGTATTCCTAATCCGTCACTCTCACTCTCACACTCTCTAATTGTCTAGCAGCGGACGGACTTAATAACAGACATATGGACATGGTGAAACTACGGAATCCGAAAACTTAGGCAATTTAAGAGCTTTTAATTGATTTCTGAAATTTCCCCCCTGACTTCTTTACCAATTTTTCCCATTTTATTACAAATAAAAGTTAAATTAAATTTTGTTTATTCTCGCCATAAAATGAAGTAGTCAAATATGTTTTATTTGCGAAATAAATCGGTAGTTTTTTGTGTAAAATGTTAAAATATATGATTTTCATTGGAATATTCTGTACAGCAGGTATATTTCATCTTGAATATATTGTATACATATTTAACTGCCCGTGTAGTGATGTATCGCAAGACCCGACTAAGGGAGCAAACTATGCAGGACAACAGCACAGCACCAACCCGTCTGGGCAGCGTGCAAGGCAAAACCATTTTAAGGAGAGGCCTATGTCCAGCAGTGGACTATTAAAGGCTGTTAATGATGATAATAATATTTGACTGGCCCATTGGTATATTATATACAAACGGGTCGCCTGCTGGTAAGCGACTACCGCTGCTAATCCTAACTTGCATCAAAAGTGTCATAAGTCCGATGACGCCCTTTTAGTGTTTGGGAATCGAGCCAATGGCCTTTCGATTAGCAGGCAGGGTCACTACAGTATTTTAGGTATGGAAAAAGCCATTAATTCCTAATCAGGACAATCGGCCAAATTTATCAAATTATTGTATTGTCATCGGTCATTGATAAGTGTGCAAAGTTTCAATTTAATTTGACGTTTGGAATTGGGTCAAAACCAAGTTCAAAGATTTCGATACAAACACATATTAGCGTGTTTAAAATGATCATTCACTACACCTGAACGTACTGAGCATCCTCGAAAGGCAAGGCATTTGTAAATCTTGGGTTGCAGTTGTCCATGGTTGGTTGTAGTTACTTACAGATGATCCGTTAGCACGTATAGACTCCTTTGATATAAAAAAAGCTATTTGCAAGCAAGAGAATTTTTATAAGTCGCTAAACTAAATAGGAAAAGTTGATAAAAATGTTCATACGAATAATCTTTTATCTCTCTCTCTCTATCTATGTCATAAACAGCAGCCGATCTCAAAATATCAAAGCACAATGGCAGAGATAAAAGTGTCAACTTGGCCTTGGAGACAGTTTTGGAGTTCGACCAAGAAAACAAAGAAACTGATATCAACATACTGAATAAAGTGAACAAATTCATTGGCAAAATTAAAAATGTAATTGAAAACAGAAATATCAGCAGACGCAATTTGAAACGTGGAAATAAAAACATTTTCACTGATTTCATCGTCAATCTAATTCAAACATTAATTAAATATGAAGATAACGATTTAGAATACTTTGTATTAACCATTAATTCTGAACTAAAAAGACACAGAGGCAGTATTTTTCATGAGTTAGCAGAAAACATTGATTTCCAAAAGGTATTTGCTGATAAATTTGATAAAATTAATAATAACCAAGCTGAAACAATAAGACATTATTTAAAAGCATTTGCCAATAATTTAAATGAAGAAAAATATGTAAAGAAAGAAGAACTACTAGATACCATTAATTCTATGTATAAAGAAGATTCTGTTTCGAAATTTAATCAATTCATAGAAGACATGGAAGATTATAGATTAAAAGCGAGAAAAAATATTGATCTACAGCAACTTATCAGAGGAGGATTAAAATCAATACTGTTTGATCCATACTCTAGCCTACAAGTTCACTCAAGATCAATACTGACGTCAAAATTGCGTGAGTACCTCAAATATTACTACGATTTATTAAACGATGATCCAAAATATACGACAAATATTCAAAATGTATCAGAACTTAGAACTCGAAGCGAAAATTATATGGATAAAATTTTAAATTTAAGCACATTAAAACAGTATTATGCGAAGTGGGTACGTGATATACAAAACAGAAAAAGCACAACAACACAAATGACAAACCGTCCTCATAGCGTGCCAACGACAAGAAAAACTGAAATTGAAATTACTGAAGAGGACGACAACGACGGTGATGCTGATGGTGACCATAATGTAAAACTTAAAAAAAAACACAAGCCTTCTATAGATGTCAGACATAAAATAATTTTTGAGAAGGATATGACTAAGTATAAGGAAGGAGAGGATAAAACATCTGAAGAAGGCATAACTTTACGGCAAATGTATGTAGAAAAACATTTGGATCTTAAATATGATCCATACGCTTACGACCATTTGACAACTGACATGAAGAAGAACGAGGGAATTGTCGATCCCCCCACTTCACCTACAACAAGTAAACCTTATAAAAAATCACTCCTAGAACGGTCTCTGAAATTAAAACAAATTGAAAAACACGACAGCGATACTTTTGATGAAACAAAACAAAAATTTTATGACATAGATACTGATAGTGCAGATTTGTCACAATTTACTTCAAAAAGGCAAATTTCTGTAAAATACACCGAAAACCCAGAACATTTTGGTAGAACAGTTCTTAATGACGATTTCGAACCAGAATTCAGAAGTGAAATGAAAAAAAAATTTTTAAGACTCAACAGCCGACATACGTCAGTGAATGGTCCACGACCAAACCAAGCAAAACGAAGGCAGACTTTGCAGAAGCTAGGTCTGAATACAAAATAAGATCAGAGAACGGTGACAGTTCTGAAGATCAAGAACTATACACCTTTGAACCAAGACTTCCAAATGTAATAGAGCTGGTCAAAGACATTGGCTACTCAATTGAAATTAAAAAAGATCTTGATTTATCTGATGAAAACCCTAATGTGAAAAATGCCAGGTAAGGAAATTCCAGTTTTTCTTTTCTCTCTTTTGGTTTTAAACTTAGCTTATTTTTCAGTTCCCTTTTATTTTTACCGCGATAACCAACATACACGCGGGCGGAGTCGTGTTCAAAATCTAGTTAATCTTTAAGAAATATATATGAATCTTTATCAGCAGTCTAGTTATAAACATACCTAGGTCACAAACACACCTACAAAAGAATTATATATACCTAATAAGATGTGTCAACTAACCAAACAAACCTTTTTTTTTTTAACGTGTGGAAATCCCCTCGGACCGTCACCCCGCCGGGGTACTCTATTCGGCGGGGCGGTGTGTCGGACTCGAACCGACTAAAACCACACGGTCTCTTTGCGCTTCTATTTTAGGGGGGTCCAGGTAGTTATCTCCTTCTGGACCCCTCCCAGCCCCAGCCCGCTCCTGGTGAGCCGGTCAGAGCCGCCACCCACACCGGTGCACCAAACAGCGCCATGGACCGGACAACCCCCGCGTACAGCCGCCTCGTGGGAACACTGACCCCGCCCAAATTGGGCAAAAGTCGCCCTAGGCCGGAGGCAGTGTCCTTCAGCTTTGGACTAAGCTGTCGGAAGTGCTCGTCGAAGAGCCACCTACCGTCTAGGACCAGACCCACATCTGGGCCCGGACCGGTATGAGGACCGAGGCGCCTCGATTGAGCCGCCGGCGGGTGGACCACGACGGGGCCCATGAAATAGTAGGGCCTCCGTCTTTTCCAGGGCCACCCGTAATCCCAACGCCTCAATGCGCCCGACCACCAGGGAAACTCCTGTGGCGGCCAGGCGCGCCGCCTCCTGGAAGTTAGCCCCCCGGGCCGTGACAAAAGTGTCATCTGCGTAGCACAGTACACTCAGCCCGGGGGGGAGACCCCCTCGTAATGGCCCAGTCGTATCCAATGTTCCACAGGAGTGGTCCTAGGACAGACCCCTGCGGAACACCGCACGACATGGCCCTGCGTCTCAAGACACCATCTCGGTCCTCGTACATGACGGTTCGCTCCTCAAGATAGTCTGCCACCAGCCGCCTTAGGTACTCTGGCAGTCCGTGGTAGCGGAGCGCTTCCCTGATGCAGCTGAATGGCAGACTATTGAAGGCGTTGGCGATGTCCAAGGACACCGCCAACACCACTCCGCCGCAGCTCACGGCCTCATCGGTCACGGCCCTAGGGCGCATTACGGCATCGATCGTCGAACGCCCCTCTCGGAAACCGAATTGGGCGTCCGACAGATCGGGGCCAACCTCGCAGAGGTGCCGGACGATGCGGGCAGAGAGAAGCCTCTCAAAAAGTTTAGCCGCCTCGTCCAGCAAAACCAAACACCCTATACCAACCCGCCTGGCTAGCGGATACCACGCTACCCAGGCGGGTTCGTATATACGACAAAGGGAGCAAACTACGCAGGACAACAGCACTGCGAAGAGAAGGAAAGCTTGAAACAAACCCTATACCAACGCGTCTGGCCAGCGTGGTATAGTAGGCCGAAACCTCCTTTCTAGGGAGAGGCCTATGTCCAGCAGTGGACTACTACTAGTGGCTGTTGATGATAACCATGATGATAAAGATGTGCCAGGTGGACTGCAATAGGCTTGCCACCTATTACATAAAAGAGACTAAAACAGTTGGCAAAATTTGGTTGTTTAATATGCCTCTGTCTAGCCTTTTGGGAGCCAGAGATCTTGCCTCCGCTAACAGCATTGCTAACAGTCAGTATCCCTAAACGATTAGATCCACAGGCTCATTCATACAGACACTCAAAGAGTTACAGACGTTCATGGGCGGCGGTAGTTGCTTTCCATCAGGTTGCTTCTGCTTGTTTAACCCTTCTTCCAAAAAAAATATCGCTCAGATCTCTCTCTTTCAGATCCAAGAATGAACGCTATCGCAAAGAAAGTTCAAGAACTTTTGGAGATCACCTTAAGCCGGTCAATATCAAATCATTGCGGCAGAACAGAGATTCTTTAAAACCAAAGCTTAAAATATTCAAACACCCACTGAAGTACCGCCATTTTAATAGTCAACATTTTGGCAGACAGCAATATAGGAGACATAACACAGCGGTTCCTATAATTACTCAGAAAGGTCTTTTAATAGAAGAATTTGGTGATACAAACCACAAGAGATATCATAGAAGGATTAACCATCCTGATATTACAGTTAATTATCACAGTAAACTTCTAGGACGTATACAACATCTTGAAAAGGAATTGAAAATAGTTAAAAGTCATATAAAGAATGACACAAACGTTAAAGATTTAGTTTCCCAAGTAGAAAATGGCATTGAACCAAAAACAGTCGATGTCGATATTGTCGTAAAAGCAAGAAACATTAAGAATGATGATTTTAGTTCAAAGGGCCCAAATATATATGAAAAACCAATTACTGATCAATCACCTAATTTGAATCGAGAAGTACAAGTAATGGAATCAAATAACGATGTAAATCGATTTATAAGTGAATCAAATATTGATAAGTTAAAAACTACAAACTTCTTAAATCAAGTATCAACACTTGAATCTAATAATGCTAATCAAGGGAAAATGTATTTTCCAAAATCAGAATTAAAGGAAGTGAGTCAATTAGATAAAGAAAATAAAGAACCAAATGATACCAATTCATGGAACACTAAGTCCAATAATCATATTTATGATAATTCTACTGAATATAATATAAAAAGAGTTATAACTGACAGTAAACAAAAAGATAACGTTTTCGTAAAAAGCTTAAAAGAAAAAAATATCACAAGCGAAGATCGGTTAGATAAAAATTGGGATAAAGAAGTCTTTAAAGGACGGTATGTTAATAAGAGAAACGATTATACACACCCAAAGACAAATAATTTAAATTCGAAAGATGTTAAAACAGAATTACAACCAACCGTCACAAAAGAAATGGAACAAGACCGTAAAGCACATAATAGTGGTCTTACATTTAGAGGAAGATACGATGAAACCACTTCTATACCTAAAGCAAAGGTAGAACTAAAAACTAATGATAAAATAATTCAAACACAAGGGACTGCATCCAATTTATTAGACTCGACAACAACACCTAGTAAATTAATAAAAGAACTGACACAAGAAATTGGAGAACAATTGGCTGGTCTTTCAGATGCTAATGTTGAGAGAAATGCACACAATGGTGAAACAGATAAGAATAGAGAGGCAATGGATTTACATTTGGTACTCAAATCAGGATCTACTCCAAGTATTAATAATGAGACACTAACACGTTGGAAGAGTTCATCGAACATCACGCTTCCTTAAACTAATATTAAATGTAGAGTAAAGCTTATTAAAGAAAATTATTTCTTCTTTCAACCGTAGCTGTCCTTACTAGAAGTATTCTTTGTCAATCCCAACGTCTGTCTGATTGATTGTGGAGTTATTTTTTCAATAATCAGTTGAGAAGCTTTTTTTTATCGTGGGAGAGCTATACTTATGCACACTCCCATCCCTAAATTTTTGGGGAAGGGTCTGAAAGGGTGGCAACGCACTTGTGACTATTAAGTAATACTTAAAATCAGGTGACCCGTCTGTTCGTTTGCCCAATAACAATAGCTAGAATTGCATAATGTAACATAGTAATTTTATAAAGATCTGAAGCTTTTTTTGCTGCAGTGCTGCATTGCTAGCTTACCTTGAATGTCATACCTAGTTTTCCTCTAACTCAATCAATTGTTCTTAGATATGTGTAAGGTTCGATAGAAATAACTATTAAGACAATATGTTGTATTACGCATCTTGCGCTATCTACATCGAATTTCCGTGCATTGGGGTGACTCTACCATATGTATTATAGAAATCAAATCGAACTACAATGTTTTGGTGTCTGTTTAATACTTTATTTTTAAGCCGATAGCTTTTTCACCAGAGTAGACTGACATACGATAGTTAGTTTTGGCAGTTAACATCATTAATAATTCACATCATCATCATCAACAACAGCCTTTAACAGTTCACTGCTGGACGTAGTCCTCTCCTTAGAAAGGAGGTTTTGGCCTACTATACCACGCCAGCCAGACGGGTTGGTATAGGATTTGTGTCAAGTTTTCCTTCTCTCTGAAGTGCTGTTGTCCTGAGTAATTCGCTCCCTTAGTCGGCTCTTACGACACCCATGGGATGAATAGGGGTGGTGACACTCTGTATTCTTAATCCGTCACCACACACCACATTAATAATTTAATTACTGGACACATCTTACACACGGCCATCTGATACCAAACTAGGCAGAGCCTGTACTATGATAACCGGACCGCTGATAAACATACTTATATATTTCTAAATACATACATATTATAGATAAATTACACCCAGACATAGAACAAATGACACAATATTTGTCCTGGGTGGGAATTGAATCCACGACCTCCGGCATAGCAGTCAGGGTCACTAACCACTAGACTAACAGGCCCACCAGGTATGTAGAAGACCATTATATCTAAGACATGCATTAATTCCGCTTCATAATATATGTTGTCCATTCTAGTTCTAGTACACATACTTACTTGCTAAATCATTGGTATAAACTTCAAATATATTTAAAATTGTGAAGTGCAGGAGCTCTATACCTTTATGTAAATACGTTTGGCTGGGACCCCACGATACAGGCTTGCCTAGTGTGGGGACCGTGTTTAATATTTATCTGATAAGATCTGCTACACTTATTTTATGTCTTGTTAAGCACTCCTTCGTTTTTTCATTTTACTTCATTTTGTCCCCCGCTTTGCTAAGGAGGGAAGTGGATTTACTGTATTTCCAACTCCTCCAATTTTCTTCTGATTAATTTCGTTGCGGGTTCTAAGACAGTTTAATTTCTTCCTGGGACTTCCCGAGTGTCATAACTAGGTTTGTTCGTGGGTCACTGCTGTGGATCCTGGTGTACAGGAGTTACAGTGGTGGGCGTGTGGCCAAAAAAAAAAGCACTCCTGTAATTTATTTTCTTTGTGTTTCTAAATAAATATTTTTTCCTCTTTTTTAAAACAAAAGCCATTTTGTAGTTCAAAAACTATATAATTTCCTTATTGTTTAAAACTACTTTACTGTTTTCATCAGTATTACCATCTTCTTTTAATTTTATTGGGGTTCAGCCCTATATGTAAGGATACAAAGGGTTTTGATTGGTTACTCTTTATAGAAAAAGGAAGGAGGCTTATTTAAAGAAGAAAGACACGGACACGACAAAAGAGATAGAGTTAAGGATATCGCTTATCTTAAAATAGAGGGAAACTGGAAGGAGAATGGCTCCTGTGATTGTATAGATCATTAGAAAAGAAAAAATCTGTTGACCATTGAAACTACTTTTGTGGAATATTTGTATTTTAATCAAATTGCTATTTAAAATATAGATTACTCAGTTATGTCTCTCCGATATAAAAGGATCATCAGATGAGTTAAAGTTGCGATGTTGTATATAGGATAAAACTAATTATTCCCTGCCATGCTTGGCTGTGGCATATAATAGCTGCATTGATGAGAACTCAAGAAAAAACTGACGTGAACAATATACCTTTCAAGTGGTTTGTATGGCGTTTTGAGCTCAATCGTTTGTTTTTAATGTTAGTGGGGGCAGACGAGCAGACGGGTCACCTGATGAAAAGTCACCATCGCCGCCCATGAACGTCTGCAACTCAGGACTCATAAACGCGTTGCCGGCCTTTTAGGAAGAAGTACGCTCTTTTCTTTAAGGTTTGAAGGTCGTATCAGTCCGGAAATACCGGAGACGATAACCCGCTCCACAGATTGGTTGTGCGGGGCAAAAAGTGTCTCGAAAAACGAACAGTAGTGGAGCGCCAACTATCCAGGTACTTACATATCATCGAGATTTAAACTTACTTATTAAAGACTGATTGTGAATCGCATTGACTAGAAGACGACTGCGGTTTATTTTCCTTTCAAATTCTCCTAGGTGATAAGGATGAAAATTTTGCCTTGTGGAACGATGGTGCAGAACTTTCAAACAGAAGATTTTCAAACAAACACAAATCAACTTAACATTTTTTTGTAACTATTGAATCATGCAATAAAAGTTATAAATATATGTAACTACCTAACATAGTCCATACGTCCGTCCATACGTCCGTGTGGCGACGGATTAAGAATACGGAATGTCACCACCCCTATTCATCCAGTGGGTGTCGTAAGAGCCGACTAAGGGAACAAACTGCACAGGACAACAGAACTGCAAAAAGAAGGAAAACTTGAAACAAACCCTGTACCAACCCGTCGGGCCAGCGTGGTATAGTAGGCCAAAACCAGGATTCAAATGAGAGGCCTATGTCCAGCAGTGGACTATTATAGGCTGTTGATGATTGATGAACCTAACGTAGTTGGGCCACGTCTCTTAGTCCCACGTCCTGGTCGGAGGTTCCTCTCTTTGCGTAGGATGGCATAACACTCACTCCACAAAATCAAACAAAAGAAGAAAGAAAGAATAAGAAGAAGAATACAGAAAGAAAGATATAGATAGGTGTAAAATAACTGTTAAAAAATAAGGTAAAGATTTTTATCAGTGAGGACCAAACGAGCAGACTAATTAATAATGACTAATTCATCCCTGTGGTGACGGATTAAGAATACGGAATGTCACCACCCCTATTCATTCAGTGGGTGTCGTAAGAGCCAACTAAGGGAACAAACTGCACAGGACAACAGCACTGAAAAAGAAAGAAAACTTGAAACAAACCCTATACCAACCCGACTGGCCAGCGTGGTATAGAAGGCCCAAACTTCCTTTCTAAGGAGAGGCCTATGTCCAGCAGTGGACTATTATCGGCTGTTGATGTTATGTGTGATGATTATGATGTCTAATTATCTAATGATAAATATCTATCACCGCCCATGAACACATGTAAGTCAAGGGTCACAAATTAGGAAGGATGAAGAGAGGAGAGATTTTATCTTCTGTTTATATATAAAAGTATTTATATTAAAGAATCGTTTAAAAACGGATCTTTGAAAAGCTCCTGTGAATCATAAACAACTTCGTCTGAATTCATGTTTCTTCTCCCAGAAGTCTTTTGATTCATACGACGTGCTACTCTTTCGTGTATCATCTGACGCCTCTTAACTCCCTCCCTATTCATCTTCTGTTTTATAACTTCAAAATCATAAGGTTTCTGTGCTTGAGGTCTCCCTTTATTCATTCTCCCTAGAAAACTTCTTATCAGAAGCTCAGTGCTATCTAAAATTATTTTTTGTTTACCTGCTTGTGGTACTAAGTTTTGTCTTCTATTTTTAGGTATAAAACGATAAGTTGGATAGGCGTCGTTGTTGGTTTTAAATACATCAAAATTTGATGGCAAAAGTTTGGTGGGTTCTGGTAAAACTGTGGTTAAAATTAATTTTCTATGTTTCGGTGGTACTGGGGCATACAATGGCGTTATTTTATTTGGTGTACGTTTACTTTCGCCGTACATACGAGTATTCAATGGTGATAAAGAGTTTGCTTTTGTTAAGTTCAGTGCACTGTCGGGTATCATTCTTCTGCCACTTTTTGGAACTAATGGTGGCAATTCTTGATACTCAAATGGAGGTCTCGATCGCGCCTTAATTTCAGAACTTATTTGTGATAAAAATGATTGAGGATTAAATTTTTTCCAATCAATGCCATCTGCTATTCGTTCTTCGTGTAGTTTCTTTTTATATTCATCGTAATTCATGAAATTATCTTTTTCATTAATACCAAATACGAGATCTCCAGGGTCTCCTTGACCATATTCTTCTTTATTATTTCTATCATCTACGTCCAACTGATCATAATCAGGGTTTTCTTCCATAGGATATGTTGGATTGTCTTTATCAGGTTTATTCATCGGTTGAGCGTTATCATTTTCAAAGGCGTAAATTTCCATATCTTTTGTTTGAGGGTCGGCGCCGAATTGTTTTCTGCCTGCTGTATTAAATAAAGAACAATATTTTTAGTTAATGAATGATCTTATACAACTTTAGATAATCATACTTAGTACAATCTCTACCTAGTTTAGGATCAGAGATGTCATGTTATTCGACATTGTAGGCAGTTTTATTGTTTTCCCCGCTAGAAATCATTGCTACCATGCTGGCGGATGAGGAGAGCTAGGGCGCTTCTGTGAAGTTGTAATGCTAAAGAAAGAGACCGCTGAACGGGATCGGGAGAGGGCCCATCCCGAACGTAGAGGACGTCGGAGCTGATATCAGCCGTCGACGGGGCCGCGGGCCGCCAGAGAGTGGGGACCTCTGGTGGCAGATTGATTGCTGCGGTAGGGGATAGAATGGCCGGCCTGATTGCATTAAGATGCGATCGGGCCGCCATGCCGCGATTGAAGGGGGAAGTGTTCTCCCCTGGGATAGGGCTTGATTAGGCATGGTGTCAATTCGGGGAGGACCTGAAATAACTTGGTCCGGGTCCTCCCCAGAGTAGGACACCTAAGGCCGGCCGTCGGGGTGGTTTTTAGTGGAATCACCACACACTCCTAGCTCCCTCCCCTAGAGTCAGCAGCAGTAGAGGAGCAGGAGATCCTAAGGGATGATTGATGAAATTGTTTACGTTCTGAAGCAGTCAGCTCAGAAGAACCAGAAACGGTAAGGCTTATGCTTTCATATTTACTACTTGTCTTGAAGTTTCTGCCTTCGAGGTATGCAGCAGTCAAGTGTGCGATTATGTATGTATGTGTATGTATGTAAATGAAGTATACCTTGTCTTAAATTATTAGGTTTCTTGATATTTTTCCAATAGAAAAACAAAATGTGTTGTAAAAAAACAAAATAACAAATTTCAAACTTGACAAAAACTTTCAAACTTTACATCTTTTCATAAAAAGTCGAGGCAATTTATAATGGTGGAAAACTACTTTTTTGCAATTTTAACAGCAAATTACAAAACAATGGCACTGTCTCAGCTGTTGCATTTTAGTTATATTCTCATGATGTACCGAGAGGCACCAAAATACGTAGTAAAATCACGGTTTTTTCGCTGTGTTACCCATGGTTTAGCAAATCTTACCTCATCTAACGGGAACACTACATTTTTACACACAAGCTTTCACTTGTATAATACTAGTCTGATTTTATTTTATGATAAAGAGTAAAGTAAAACCTTTTTGAACTCTCTTGGGTTCAGTTCTTTGAATTTCAATACTTATTGGTGTTATTGAGCTGAAATCTTCTTTAGGAGCTATTGTTTCTTGATTTTTGATGGCTATTTTATTGTCCGCCAGTGATTGATTGTTGAAACTAAATTCAGTGAGTTCTTTATCCTTCTGTAATACTTTAGTTTTTAAATCATCAATCGTTTCGGTATCGTTTTTAACTCGATCTTTCATCACTATTAAATCTTTTTCCAGCTGTTGGATTCTATCTAAAACTTTTTTGTCGATATTTACAGTTTCTGAACCTGATTCAATACTCTTTTCATTAAACACAGCTTTGTTTAAATCTATGGACTTATCTCCTGAATGAGTGTTTTCAATTGTCTCGGTGATGGATCTAAAACCAAAATTAAAATATTATCTGGATATTCCATATTGTGCGGTTAGATGGAAAAACAGTTGAGTTGTCACTTTATTTTTCTAATCTAACAAAGACAGCTGAAAGAAAAAGAGGGCTGCTTTATGCATGACCCGTGCGGCGGCGGGTTAAGAATCCGGAGTGCACCACCCCTATTCATTCCGTGGGTAACGAGTCGACTAAGGGGGCAAGCTACGCAAGGTACTGCAAAGAGAAAGAAAACTTGACACAAACCCTATACCAACCCGTCTAGCCAGCGTGGTATAGTAGGTCAAAACTTTCTTTCTAAGGAGAGGCCTATGTCCAGCAGTGGATTATTAAAGGATTTTATTGATGATGATTATTAGACTTGCAACGAATAGTATATTCGGCAGTATACCGAATACCGAATATTCGGCGAGGCCCCTGACCGAATAGCCGAATATTAGGCAAAAGTATTCGGCTGGATTTTAGCGCCAAAAACTTGTACAGACGTGAATTAAATTTTGTACCTGTTTTATGTACCAATGACTACTTAATAAATTATTATAAAAGAAATGAGAACCTTACCCTTCTAAATTTTGATTACCACAATAATTCAAATACATAGAATCCTCCATTTTTCCTATTCAGAAGATGATTATGTACCTGTGTTATGCACCAATGACTACTTAAATGATTATAACAGAAATGAAAATATGAATATATACGTAATCAATCGATTTTAATTTTTCATTTTACCAATTATTTCTCAATGACAAAATATATTATTTAAGTATTCGGTATTCGGCCGAATAATATGTAGATATTCGGTATTCGGCCGAATATAATAAAAGCAGCCGAATAGGCCGAATACCGAATAGTAACCGAATATTCGTTGCAAGTCTAATGATTATGCTTACGATGTGTTATCATGGACCACAAAGCTAATATAATGTGGGTGACATTACATTGGAGAGCAATAAGGGGTACTCTCTCGGGTGATAGATCGCTCCTAGAAACCTGTGAATACCAAAGGAAGTATTTAAGCTTTTGGAAGAAGTTCGACCGGCTCTATTTAAACGTAAAGTAGACCGTCTATGACTCAAGTATGGAAACAGAGTCGTAACTTAGATGCAGTGTGAATATTGCTGTTAATATACATAAGAAACAATGTGTGTGATTCACAAATTGTTGTTATAAGTCTGGGTGTTCTTTGTGTCCGTTTCATGTATGTTTGTAAAGTCCCCCGCGACACAGGATATATTCCTAGTGCAGGAGTTGTCTTAAAAGAAAAATAATTACGTCAAAAATTTATGGTATGTATAGTACATATTTATAAATACAAACATTTACTTACTTTCCTTGTTTAGATACAACCAATTTTGGGACAAAGGCTCTTCGCATATCAAATTCTATGAAAGCATTGTTAGTTGTTGCCTGTACGTTTTTTTCTGCTGTTTTTCTCAAGCCTTGACGCTGCATTGCATCTGTTCTTGTAGCTTTTCTTCTAACTTCTTTACGATTCAAAGTCGATATTGATAACTTATTCACATTACCGTCAATTTTTGCTTCCCGACCTCTGTAAACATGGGCTTGTCTGACTGGATCACGTAATTTATTTCTCTCAAATCTTGGTGGTGTAGCTGGACAACAGAAAAAGTTAAAAAAAAGACAAGTAATCAGTAAATATAAGCCTTACAAGACATCTGTTGTAGAGGAGCCGGGACAAGGAAGTCAGACCGTGGGAGAGCCATGCTTCGGCACGAATCGGCCGGCTCGACCGGAGTGATACCACGGCATCACAGAAAACCGGTGATAAGCAATTCTTTCGTTGCTTTTCACTGAGTGACCGGAGCCCATCCCTCTCTCGCTGACTCGATCGGGAGGGACTCCAAGAGCAGCAACGCAATTGTGAGTTTTGAGTTGCAGATGTCCATGGGCGGCGGTATTTGCTTATCATCAGCTGACCCGAGCTATTATACCATAAAAAAAAGACACTAACAGAATTGACTGATCATTCTACGGTAATATTCTAATGTGAGAGAATAATATATGCACCAACACAACTTACCTGTAGCGTTAAATATGAAACAATTAAAAAACCAAACATGCACAAAAACTGTTTTTAAATCCATATTGTTTTTTCATGCACTGCTTTATATAATATTCATTTTCAGTAACAGTGCCAGTAACAGTCGATTTCTAGACTTGACTGTATTTATTATTAGATTTGATACGCAAGAAAAGAGATGTACCATGTATTAAATTAATCATCTTCAATTTTGTGTAATCGAGGTTAGATCGAGCGTTTGATGAAATGAAAATATCATCCAGGTAAATTTTTGTTTTGCTTTGAATCTTTAATACTTATTCTTGCTTAAGCTCATCTTTGTAATCTCTGTTGTGTATGATACTATTCCGATCTTAGCTTGTTATTTAAACAACTATACATCGTAAGTGACTTCGAGAAAAAGTTGTAACGGTTCAAATATAAAATATATAAATCGTAAATAAAATGTATTTGATAAGAAAATTTTGTTTTTAAGTAATATTTTAATATTAAGATAAGAGGGTGTAGAATGATTACGTGTTGTTGGATTTTTATATGCGGAATTATTTTCACTTCAGGCAAGTCGTTTTTGATTTGTGTTCGTTTTGTTCTCCATCTTATGATCGTTTTTTTTTGTAAGACAACTCCCGCATTAGGAATATATTCTGTGTCGCGGGGGACTTTACAAACATACATGAAACGGACACAAAGAACACACAGACTCGGAACAACAATTGTGGATCACACAAAGTGTCGTCCCATGCTGGGTTTGAAGCCACAACACTCAGCGTAGTAGGAAGCGGCGTGGCGACATGGTGACGGTTTTATGACAAGTCATATTTTTTTATTGTTAGAGAGGGCAGACGAGCAGACGGGTCACCTGATGGAAAGTGACCATTTTTTTTGCCGGCCTTTTGGGAAGGAGTACGCTCTTTTCTTGAAGGTTTGAAGGTCGTATCGGTCCGGAAATACCGCAGACGATAACCCATTCCACAGATTGGTTGTGGGGGTAATAGTATAATATTGTATTTCTATTCTTCTTCTTCTTCCTAGTCGATCCCTCACTGCTGAAGATCGTGACCTCCTTTCATCCTGTCAACCATCTTCTTCCATCAGCTGCGATCAGTCGCTTGGTTTCTATTCATTCTAGCCGTTCAACGATCTGATCTGACCATATTCTGGGTCTTCTGCCTCTGGCTCTCTTCCCCTCTACCCCTCCAGTCACCATCAAACGCTCCAGGTTGTAATCATTTCGGCGAATTGTATTTCTATAATTGTATTCTTCTGTCCGTGTGGTGACGGATTGAGAATACAGAGTGTCACCACCCCTATTCATCCCGTGGGTGTCGTAAGAGGCGACTAAGGGAGAAAACTACGCAGGACAACAGCACTGCAGAGAGAAGGAAAACTTGAAACAAACCCTATACCAACCCGTCTGGCCAGCGTGGTATAGTAGGCCAAAACCTCCTTTCTAAGGGGAGGCCTATGTCCAGCAGTGGACTATTAAAGGCTGTTGATGATGATGAATAATGAATAAAACGGGCATGGAAGCAATCGCGTAATAGGTGTCAAATACCTTTTCTACGGACCTCCCAAATGTCCTGCAGGCGGTAGTGTCGTGCTTCGGGTCGTTGATCTTGATCAATGTCCTTTAAGCTTATCTGGTTGGCTGAGACTCATTTGATAAGAAAATTTTGTTCTGTCTCGTTTGTCGCCTGTATGGACAGGCCGACTCAAAACTATGGTCCTTTTTTACCCAAACCCTATATTGTACTCCCACAGTTTTATTTAACTTTTTTTAAGGACTAAAAAAATACATCTCTGTGGTTTGTTTCGGCGTTTCTTCCCAGAGTGAGTCTTAGGAAAGTCCATCTAGCTGTGAACTCCGACTCGTAAAAATATCTGAAAAGACCTTTACAGAAATAAATATCATTTATTAAAATGACCATCGCTCGTCGATGGCACTGCACCTACTGTCCTAAATATATATGTACTTTTAACTCTTCATCATCTTTTTAAGTGTTGAAAAAATGTATAATCTGCAATATTACATTTTGTAATCTGTCTGTGTGTGTCTGGTCTCAAAATTCATCATTATCAATCATCAACAGTGTTTACTAGTCCACTGCTAGAGATACGCCTCTCCTTAGAAAGGAGGTTTTGGCCTACTATACCACGCTGGCCAGACGGGTTGGCATAAGGTTTGCTTCAAGTTTTCCTTCTATTTGCAGTGCTGTTGTCCTGCGCAGTTTACTCCCTTAGTCGGCTCTTACGACACTTACGGGATGAATAGGGGTGGTGACATTCTGTATTCTTAACCCGTCACCACCACCACACGTATATCTTTAAATATACATCTACTTTAACGCTAATTAAGCTACTGGAAGACTGAACTTATATCTTTCGCGATAGCGTTATTAACCACTAAGATTGAACTTACTCGTAGACTCTTTTAAGACTCTTTAGAAGAATTAATTCTAATATTATGCTTTTTATTTCTACAGTTGATTCCGATTCTGGAATAGGTGAGTGATTTTATTTTATTTAATTGTACAACCAACACGAACAAATGCCTTAAAAGCAAGAGATACAATGGCGGTGGTATACAAGCATTAGTGCTGCCTTAATTACAGGTTGCCACGGAAAACATAGAAATAAAAGAGAGTTGGGAGCGTATGGCTTTCCTTAACTTAAAAGAAAAACTTAAGCAGAGATTTTCTTACAAAAATCTCAGCTTAACAATAATAGTTTCTTTTTAAAATAAGGTAAACTTAATCTAAACATATCGATATTCTTATTTTTAATAATAGAATTATATTCCGCCTGGAGCCTATTTAAAGAAGAGAAAGAGAGGTTAGTTTTGGATCGCTTAGGTGTGAACAATAAGTATCTAGACTGCACGGATGGCGTACCATGTTGTTTCCTACTACGCTGAGTGTTGTGGGTGTGAGTGTGTTGGGAGGACACTTTGTGTGATCCACATGACCCCCTCCTGTGTGGGAAACCCGCAGTGCGTCTCGCCACGGGCCTGCTTCTGCTGGGGTGACAGATGGCCTCAAATACCACTGGGCCTGGGCTGATGAAAACGGAGGTCAGTCTGCGACCTCCGGCGCCTGAGTCGTCTGCGCTACCTCACCCGTTGCCCGGCTCCGGGAGAGTTCTTTTATATTCTACCCTAAACTTAATATTATTATGTTTAATTTTAATATTATTATGTGTGTATTGTTATTGTTATTAATTGCTTATGTTATTCACTTATTATTTCCTTATCGCGCGTTCCTTACGAAAATTGGTCACGACACTTTTTATTTTGAATTGTCACTTGTCAGTCATTCAGCGCCATCTATCGAATAGTAAAATTAAAATTTATGTTCTTAGGTTCAGCAAAAAATATTGTATTCGACATCATTTCTCAAGGAGATTTTACCAATGTATAAATTGTTTTAATTAGAAACCTGAAAAATAGACTGAAAAATATGTAGGTAATAGCCGCTTTCATAGATGGCGTTGTAATTAAAATCGTGTCTAATCAGTTTTACTCGATCGTAACAACTTCGTTCCTATCGGGTGTCCCACGACACCACACGGATTTTTTTATATACTAAATTGAATTAGCATGTTGTGGCATACCGCATAAACCAGTGACTCCAGGTTTGCTTACATTTAATTAATTTTTGTTAAAAACATTCGGGTATCTGACACTCAACGCCATCTAGTCTCAAACTAAGCAGAGCTTGTACTATGAAAGCTAGATTGACTGATAGAATACTTATTAACTGTTTTTTTTTTTGGAAATAAATACATATTAGACTAGAATAGTCTAATGTCTAGAACTAGTCTCATGCTGGAGCGAGTCCAAAACAAGTTTGTGAGGTTTTTATATTTGCGACAGTACGGAGTTTACCCATTTTACCCACTTATGTATCCGACTCTGTTCGTCTTGGGCATGGTCGGATATAACGAGCTTAGAGTCAGAAGGGACCTTAGTCTTGCCTCCTATATATTTAATCTACTGAGGGGAAAAATCCACGACAGCAATATATTAGGATTGGTAGGCATGTGTGTACCGGACGGGTATGTGTGGCGGCGACGCCGTCCGCCATTGTTGGCGGTGCCGCGCGGACGCACTAATTTGCTAAGCGAAGCGCCTCTAACGCGTGCGTTGCGCACCCTAAACCTAGTAGCCACAGATATCGACTTATTTAGCTGTACACTGAGTGAGTTCACAGTATTATACTATATGTTACAAAACACAAACTTAGAGGTTATGTAAAACAAGCATTTTTGTAATAGTTACACTATCGCATCAGGATATGCCTGTAATGATAATAGTAAGTGTGGATACTAATAAATAAATAAAATATTATGCATAGAAAACACCCAAACTCCGAAACAAATATTTGTAGATCATACCAATATTTGGTCCGACCCGGGAATAGAACCCGAGACCCCAGCGCAGCAGTCGCATACGCTACCACTGCGCCACCGAGGCAGGCAATTAATTGTTTAGTTATGTAAATAAATAATTTAAAAAAACTTTAAACGCACTGCTAAACATGTGCTCTCCTTATGTGACTACTACTCGAACTCGGTGTCTAATAAAACTACTATCCAGAATTCTATAGTTCTTAATATTCTGAATCTTGTTATTAAATTAGAACTTTTTTTTATGGTATAAGGGGGCAAACGAGCAGACGGGTCACCTGATGGTAAGCAACTACCGCCGCCCATGGACACGTGCAAGTCAAAAGTCACAAGTGCGTTGCTGCCCTTGGAGTCCCTCCCGCTCGAGTCAGCGGGAGGGACTCCAAGGGCAGCAACGCACAACTCAATCCGGAATGTCACCACCCCTATTCATCCCGTGGGTGTTGTAAGAGGCGACTAAGGGAACAAACTACGCAGGACAACAGCACTGCAAAGAGAAGGAAAACTTGACACAAACCCTATACCAACCCGTCTGGCCAGCGTGGTATAGTAGGTTAAAACCTCCTTTCTAAGGAGAGGCCTATGTCCAGCAGTGGACTATTATAGGCTGTTGATGTGATGATGTGATGACCTCACTCACTCAGTGAAAGGCTACGAAAGAATTGTTTAACACCGGTTATCTATGAGGCCGTGGTATCACTCCGGTCTAGCCGGCCCATTCGTGCCGAAGCATAGCTCTCCCACTTTAAACTACTAACTATCACTAATGTTCAAATGAGAAGTACCACAGCTGTGAAAAACAAACATATCATCAATGTGGTATTTTCTTTAAATATTGCTTTTATATTTCAGCGCCACATCAGGAGGAGCCACTGAAGAGGCTGCTGAAACGAACAATAAATCACGTGAAAACATTTTTAGGAGAATTTGAAAGGAAGATAAAGCGCAGTCGTCTTCTAGTCAATGCGATTCACAATCAGTCTTTAATAAGTAAGTTTAAATCTCAATGATATGTAAGTACCTGGATAATTGGCGCTCTGGACAGTAGTGCTGTGCGCTTTTCAAGACACTTTTTGCTCTACACAACTAATCTGTGGAACGGGTTATCGTCTGCGGTATTTCCGGACCGATACGACCTTCAAACCTTCAAGAAAAGAGCGTACTCATTCCTAAAAGGCCGGCAACGCGTTTGTGACTTCTGAGTTACAGACGTTCATGGGCGGGGTTGGTCACTTTCCATCAGGTGACTCGTCTGCTCGTCTGGCCCCTCTAACATAAAAAAAAGTAGTATGAAATGACTATAGTTTGGAATAAGGAGAAGACAGAAGATAAAAAAGATTTATGAACATATTGATTTCTCTTAAAACTTAGAAATGTCTATAACCTGAATATGCTGAAAACTACTTGAAAAATAATATTCAATATTTTCGGACGTCTTACACACAACGCCATCTAGTTTCAAACTAAGCAGAGCTTGATTTACTGGTGGAATACTTAGATACCTTTTTGTAAGTATATACATAGAAAACATCCAAACTCCGAAACAAATATTTGTAGATAATACAAACATTTGGTCCGACCCGGGAATTAAACCCGAGACCTCAGCCATGGCAGCCGCATACGCTACCACTGCACCACCGAGGCAGTAATTAAATACTTAATGTCTAGTGCACCTAGTGTCAGACATTTCCCCACCACCCAAAGGTAGACTGGGCGAAATTGCCTTAGGCATTAAGTCCGCAATTGTACAACTGATATTTGTGCAAAAAGTATTTAAAAAAAAACATGGTATAGTTGACAGATGAGCACACGGGTCACCTGATGGTAAGCGACTACCGCTACCCATGGGTACCTGCAACTCAAGAATCACAAGTGCGTTGTCCTCCTTTGTGGACGATACCGCTTTCAAAAATAGGGGAAAGAGGGTTTTAGCTCCCGATAGCCATCACTCACACAGTGAAAAAGAAACAGTTACTGTGAGCCCTGGCATCACTCCAGTCTAGGCTGCCCCGGCCTGTACGTGTCGAAGCACGTCTCTCACACATTTAAACAAAAGCTATTAAATTAAATTATTTTTTTAAATATTAATCAAAGTGATGTAAATATTTATTATTTTAATTATTGTTGTACTACTGAGACCAGAACGCGGTGACGTCACAAACAAACTGGCGTTGACTAAGAACGTGGACGATTTCAAACAATTTAAAAAAAATATGAAATAAAGAGAGTTTGAGTTTGAGGCGCTAGAAGGGAAGTGACAGGGGTAGCGGGAGGGGAATCAAATTCCACGCAAGTCTCAACTTATAGCGCACGGATAGTATGTACTCGTATATAATTTTTTGACTTGCAGATATTTCAACGACAAACAGAAATGATTTAAGAACAGTACCTGGAAAATCAACTTCTTTTATAAGATATCCAGAAAGTCCACTTCTTAAACGAGCTTCTGAAATAAGACCGCAAAATGTTACTGGAATTAAATCCAATCCATTGTCTAGCTCTCCAGACATATTTCATGTGGATAGTATTGTTCGACGAGTAGACAAATACCCAGAAGATCTGCCACGATTTAACACAAAATCTGAAACGAACACATTTTTTGGACAAATAGAGAAGAAAAAACCACCCGAAGAAGGACTAAGCTCTAACCAAGGATTGATTCATACCGACACTAATAGAGGAATTAATACTAATATTCTGCTTGGAGCAGTTGCAACTATTGCCACCACGAAACATCCAAAACGTTTAATGCGTCAAGGCACAGCAAGATTTCAGCCTGAAGAAGAAGACATTTGGCACAAACGCTACCTAGAATTGTTGTCAGGACGTACATCTAATGATAGTGTCAGAATTTCAAAATATCCACAAAGTCGGATACAACCAGGCCCAGCTATATTTCAACCTCAAAAGGAGTTAAGTTTTAAACCGAACAAGACTAAACCAGTTTTTAATAAACGTAGTTTTGCTGTCACACAATATCCAGAGTTAATGCGTCAAAGCAAAATCGATGTTAATTCTCAAATAACCAAAGGATGGAATGAACTAATTAGACGCTTGGAAATGTTTGAAAATCCAACCAGTACTAAAAAAGTTAAACCCATAGCCAGAATTAACAAGCAGGAGAATAAAAAAGATGAACCATCAACTGTCACTATAAAACAGGCCATTAGAAATGATTACCTTCCAACTGGTAATGCACCACAGGAAATTAAAAAAGATACGTTTTCCAATCGCAATTTTAAAGAGGAAGAGTATCTCCCGACTCTATCTAAGTTCTATTTTCAGCTAAAACAGGATATAATTACTGCACCCAATTTAGAATATCCTGATATTTTTGCAAGGAGTACATCAAGTAGACCAGCTGTTACCCGACCTGCTAGCACTAAGAAACAGTTTATACTTCTCACGACTAGATCCCGGAGGGAATTCACATCTAGAATCATACCTGAGCTGGCTAAAGATTACCAGAATATAAATTTTCGAGCTTCAAATTTATATAAACGTATGTCTGCTTAAAATAATAATGTCTTTGAATCTTGATTAATAACACTCAATCTATGTATATCTATTGGATAAACGTCCGACTACCTATCGTCATCGTTATTTGAAACTTCTTGTCTGAAGCAACGTCAATTTTTATGAATATATTTTACACCATAATCTTCTTGATGTCTCAGTGACCTTAGAAGTTGACCATTCATATAATTAGAAAAATCCTATTTATGGCAAAAAATTCTCTGTTTCTGACTGATATTTTTATCAGATCACGCACAGATTAACGTTTTAATAGATCATTGTTAAAGTATGCATTAGTTGGTATTTAATAGATACTAAATGAGTCTTTTGTTCTTTAGAATATTTTCTCTATGATTTTCAAATTTCACTATTTTAAAAATACTCTCACTTAGTGCTTAAGTTATAATTTCCTCAATACTAAAAGTTTCTTCTCGATTGACTTTTGAAACACATTTAGACACATACAGGTTTACTTCAGTTCAATCAACATATAGTTTAGTTTAATTAAAATAAACAAGTGAAAAAGTAACATAATATAATCATGGCAATTTTCAGATACAAAACCGAAGAAACATCAGTTTAAAGAAAAATTCATTGCAGTTAAATCAAAACGCATTATTGCTCCAACAGTACCTGCCGCTGTTAATAACACGAAAAACGAAAAGTTACGTAAAATAATCGCCGCCTCAAGTTATAGCTTAAGTGATGAAGAAACCTATTTAAAAGTCAATCTGCTAGATCAGTTGTATCATTATAATAAAAGCTTGACAATTTAAACAAACCAACAAAGATTAAAACTAATATTTATTGGCTGTACAATCTGAACTAAATTTATTATCTCTACATAGTATTATCCGTGTGATCGTGTGGTCCATTAACCGTGTGGTGACGGATTAAGAATACAGAGTGTCACCACCCCTATTCCCGTGAGTGTCGTAAGAACTGAGTATGGGAGCTAACTGTGCAAAACAACAGCACTTCAAAAAGAAGGAAAGCTTGAAACAAACGCTATACCAACCCGCCTGTCCAGCGTGGTATAGTAGGTTAAAACCTCCATTGTTAGGAGACGTCCTTTGTCCAGCAGTGGACTGTTAGGGGCTTTTGATGATGATGATGATGAAGACATAGTTTAAAATACTCGTAAGGTCGCTTTTTTTTCTTGTACCTTTAGATTTTTTTAAAGTAAAGAACGGAATTTAATGTGGTTTTCAATAATAGAAACAGTGATGTGTGTCTTTGTTAAATGAATGGATGAATACACATTGTTTGTGAAAGTCACCGCAATTGGCATATTAATCTACCAAAGGATCTTTAGAGGAAAGGATCTGAAGGGGACCCTGAGGTTAAGCGCAAGCGTGATTTCCCAAAGCAAAAACAAACAGTGGCAGATGAGGCGATGAGCATCGGCAAGACGTGGGTAGAAATTAAGTATGAAGCTCGGAACCGGTCGAGATGGAGACTTGCTGGGGACACCCTCACCAAATCCAGGGGACGTAATACATTAAAGAAGAGAAAAGACCATAAAATCGACAGTTTTATATTCTTAAATTAATTTACTAACTTTATCACTAGTAACGTTAAAATAACTTAATGTTGTATTAGTAGCTTTGATATGATGAACAATTTTAGGCATATCAGTAATATGTTTCTGATTTAATTGTAAATCATTTTTATCTGTTACTTGATTAAATGTATTTGTTTTATGATCATTTTGGTCATTTCTAAATGTATTTTTTGTAGTTAGATCACTGGATATTGAATTTTTTATAGCATTGATTTCTTGGCTTTTGATTGTATTTGTAACATGTGTTATGCTCTGTTTTGTATCAACATTAAGTGTTTTTAAAGGTATTTTTTCTGTAGTTATAGTTACTGCTATGGGCTTAAAGTAAATTGTTGAAGATTTAATATTACTCTCCGAGGCTTCTTGTCTCTCTTTAAAATCAGATATATTAATATTTGCCTCTTTGACGTTAGGGTTTGCAGGTGCTCTCCGTTGTATATTGAGAATAGTTTCAGTCACTTCAGTAGATACTACGCTTTGTCCCATGTCTTTTAATTTATTGGCATCATCTTCTAATCTTAATTTGCCATCATCAATGTTTATACTGTTCGAAATTTCAATTGGATCTTCACTTGTTTGAAGAGAATCAACATTTTCGTTAAAATTACTTGTCTGTAACTTTTTATCAGAATTTGTTCCAGGATCATTCATTCTATCTGCCATGAATGTTTTGGTGTTTTTTTCTTTTTTATCAATCTCATTTTCAAAATTATTGCTTTCATCTTTTTTAATAATATCGTTATTTAGTTCATTAATTTTTATGTTTTTTTTCGTCGGATTAATTATTTTATTTAAGACGTTCTTGTCACCAATATTAAATGTATCTTTAAAATATTTTTTATCGTTTTTCCGACCTTCTAAGAATTGGGTTACTTTTTCAGGTTCACGTGTTACTGGAATATATTCTGAATTATACTGATCATCTTGATTTTTGATTGCGCTGCTGTTCTCTTTAGAACCTCTTGCTATCCTTTGTTTATAAAATAAATCATATCCATCAGTTTTGCCATCATCATTTAAGTATGAAAAATAAATTTTCTTTTTTCTTACTGTACTTGTATATTCATTGAAAGAGTCTCTGTTATTTTGAATGAAATCCAATTTGTTTAATTTTTTATCAGTCTCAGCATTAGCCTTTGTTTGTATGTCTTGTTCGTTTATCATTCTTCTTGTATCTTTTTTAACATCTGACATACTGCTTTTATTTGACCTTCTAATATTTTTATTTTTCTCATTACTTGTCCCAACCACGCTTAAATTTTTCACTTCAGTATTTTGAAGATCAATGAAAAGTTTTCTAGTCAAGTTGTGTTTATATTTATTTGTGTCAAATTTAAATTTTTGATCCATATACTTTTTAAATTTATTGTCAGCTCTACTGAATCTATTTAAATTCAAATTTTCATCTTTAACCTTATTTTTGAAATCATTGTTATCACTTTCAACATCATTGAAGTCTTGAGTTTTTTGAAAAACTACATTTTTAATAGTTGGTGATTTTTTGTAACTAGAAACATCAGTATCATGTTTCGAATCATTGCTTTCAATGGAAGTTATTTTTTTTTCTCGCAGTTTTTCATTACTAATATCGTTAATATTTTTAATTAATTTCTGAGGTTTGCTTTTTTTATACTTATAAATGTTAGCCTCGTATCTTCGTCCATTAGTAAAAACTTTCAATTCTTTGCCAGTTGGACTTTGGGCACTGTTTAAATCAATAAAAAAATCTCTTCTAGCATTGTTTGTACTGTTTTTATACGGTGTTTTGGTTTCCAATTCTTCCGTGATTTCCCTTGTTGGCATAGTTTCTTCTGAATTAAATAAGTCAGTGGATAAATCACTCCTGCTTTTATTGTTAACTTTAGACGTTACATCTACAGGATGTCTGAAGCCTTTTAATTTTTCACGCACGATAAGCTGTCTTATAAGTTTTGCTTCACTTACTTCTGGCCTAAACATATTATTCTTTTTGGTTATCGCCTTTCTATTCCAACTAGGTTTTGTAAACTGTCTGTTAAGAGTTTTTGACGGTGTTACGGTATTTTTTGCCCGTATGTTGTAACTGTAAACACATATATATATATATAAATATAATTATCTTAATACAATAATAAATGCGTAACTTTGCATGGATATTTCTTACTTAATTATAATTAATAGAATAGAGTCTAAAATTGCACATACGCTACTTTTTTATGGTATACGAGGCAAATAATCAGATGGGTCGTCTGATGGGGCAAAAGCTCGTTGTCCCAATTCAAACGGATGCGGTTGCAAAACGCACGGATGGTGTAGTGGTTTTGTTACCTCGCCGCTTTCTACTGCGCTGAGTGTTGTGGGTCCGATCCCCACATGGGACAACACTTTGTGTGATTCCTATTTATATGTTGGTAAAGTCCTGTGACACTGGATATATTTCTAGTGAGGGAAGATCGGGAGAACGAAAAAGACATTTAAAACAAAAATTAATAGAAATGCGCCCAACCACCAGAGATGGGATTATATGGCCGTTTTTACTTAATCTCCATCTTTAACACATATTGTTCAAGTAGATAATTATAGAGTGGTCACGTTACAAAAGGATAAAAATAAATACTTTACCTTACAGTTTTTGTCTTTTGTCTGTATGGTGTTTGAGTGTTTCTGATTATAAATCTAATGGTTTGTTTCAGATTGATACTGTCGTTGCGTTGTTTCTTTGTAAGTGCGCCTGAAGCACTCCACTTCTGTATGAACTCAGGATACAAAGTCATGAAAGTCAACTTATTGAATGTCATTCGTTGTGTATTAGTTAGTTTGTCATTGTTTATTTCAAATAAAGATTTGATTTTGATTTTATTCGGTAACTTTTTTGCAGATTTTTGAACAGCAGTTGTTCTTTTTTGTATAAACTGTAAGTCATCAAATGCTATAATTTGGATACTTTCAGGTTCTGTTGTTTTGGTTGGTTCTATCAAAATTATATCTTTACTCTTTTGCGATTTAGGTTTTTTAACAACACTTTGATTTATTTGAAGTTCATCAACAGTTCTTAACTTATCATCCGGAATTTTTACTATATTACTGACTATTTTATCATCGCTAAGTGAATTATCAGTATCGTAAACCTTAGTTAATTTTTGTGATGTTTTTAATTTAATCTTGCGAGTTTTAGGCTGTTGATTAAAGATGTGATTCATCGACGGTTCTACATCATATTTTGAGCCAGTCTCAGAATCAGACAATGGTTTGCCGCGTAATAATCTACTACTAGTAATATTATTACTATATTTGTGTTTAAGGTGTTCCTTTGTGTGTTCGTGCATATTGCTTTCTTCTGCTCGTTTTAAAGTTGTCATTGCATGTTCATGTGAGATAAATTCAGTACTATCTAAGTTACTATTTTTAATTTTGGGTTCTTTGGGTGTCACAATACTATGTTCTCTATTTTTTTTTAATTTATGACTGTGTAATTTATCAGTTTGATCCATAATAGACGCTTTGACAGGATGCATAGTTCTGTAAGTTTGTCGTTTATTTTTTTTATCTATCTTTACATGTTTGTAGCTGATCGGATAATTAATTCTATTTTTTTCTTTTTCATAGTACGGCTCTGTAAAATATTTATAACCATTTATGGGTTTAGAGTTTGAAACTTTTTGCTTTTTGCTAGGTTTTACTATTTCCTCGTCATTTTCATTTTTCTGATTATGTGACTCAATATTATAGAAATTGCTAACTTTTTTTGAATTATAACTTACACTTACACTAGAAAACAACGGCTTCCCTCGACTATATCTAAATGCAAAATTTCTTGAATCTAGATATTGTTGTACATACTTTTGTTTAGATGTCGATTCTTGTGTAGTAATAATATTTTTTTTAGTTGCTTCAACAGATTTTGTTGCATATGTAGAAATTCCCATAGTTCTCTCAAAAAACTCAATTAATTTAGTCTTTAGTGCCATTCTGGCATTACGATTTAATTCAGTATAATAATCAAACACTATGGATCTTATACCTGCACTGATTATTTTTGATAAATTCATATTTTTGTTCGCTTTTAGTCCGTAGTCATCAAGACTACCTAAAATATTGTTAAATAATTCAATAGATCTTTGTCCATATAACGAATTAATGTACTCAATTAGTTCTTTTTCATTCGTATCGTACTTTTCCTCCTCAATTTTACTGGCAAAAGCTTTTAAACTGCGTCTCATCACATCAGCTGGTGTATGTTTCATTACATCGAGTTTTTTAGCCAAGAACCTTCTTAAATTATAATTTTCTATTAATTCATAGAATTTGCAACCTTTGTAATGATATTTTTTAAATTCTTTACCGGCTATAGTAAGGAAATCTTCTAAATTTTTGTCTTCAAATTTTATCAGCATTTGAATAAGACTTAAAATGAAGTCAGTTAACTTTTTACTATCGACACCATTAAAATTGCGTCGCATATTTTTCTTTACAATGACTGTTTTAACTTTACCGATGAACTTCTGCACATTATCCAGGAACTTAATGTCTTCTCCATTGTTTTTATTATCAAATTCTACGATCGTATCAAGGGCTAAGTTGACGCTTTGATCGTTACCTTCATGCTTTGAAATTTTAAGATCCACTGCTGTATGTAATAAAAGAAAAAGTTTATAATGAATTCTCGTCTTCTTTTTCTCTGATACCCCAGCTTTATAGTTCTGTGGCATTCTCAAATAAATTTACCATGGGAGTGTCAAGCTTAGCCACATATAGGTTGCTACACAGTGATACCACTAGAATTAGGAGACGAGGATTGGCCGGCAGGTAACACTGGGTTATCATTGGATTTCTGCGGTCCAGTCCGGTCAAGTCGGCCCATATATGACGAAACATTACTCTCCTACGGTAAAGATAAATCAAATCGATGGTCTGAAACTTTATTACGTGAGAAAATAATATCAACACCACCAGTCACGAGTAAAATACACTTTCAACAATTTAATATTAATAAAAATAAATAATAAATGAATGTACCTGCAACATAAATTATTCCGTAAATATAAAACACGCCGTAACGTATCATTTTATTTGATGACTTAATATTTTCAAACGCCAATAGAATTTTTATCGTACCATTTATAATTCTACATTTATTTGTAATAAAATCAAATTGCAGAATTTCTCCTTTGTGATTTTTAGATGGAGCATGTAATCTTGGTTACATAGAGATATACGCTCACGGTTCCATCCTGAAGGGGCGAGCAGAGAATCACTAAACTTCCTAATTTTGCCGACTGTAGTTTTTATCTGACTCACGTACTAGGGGACAAGTCTAGTGACGTCAACCGGGCACTTTAGGATGTGCTGACTGATTAAGAATACGGAGTCTCACGATCTCTATTTTTTTTTCTTTTTTTTTTTGTTTTTAAAAAGACAACTCCCGCATTAGGAAAATATCTTGTGTCGCGGGGGACTTTACAAACATACATGAAACGGACACAAAGAACACCCAGACTCAGAACAACAATTTGTTGATCACACAAAGTGTCGTCCCATGTGGGGTTTGAACCCACAACACTCGGTGTAGTAGGAAGCGGCGTGGCGACCGCTTAAACCACTACGCCATCCGTGCATATTCATCCAGTGAGTGTCATAAGAGCCGACTAAGGCAGCAAACTACGCAGAACAACAACATTTTTTCATAGTTTTGGTAACAAACGAGCGGACGAGTTACCTGATGGGGGGATTACCACAAGCGGGAGGAGGAGGGAGTTAGGAAGAGGGGTTTGAGCCTATGGTAAACTCACTCACTCGGTGCAAACAATTGCTGTTGTGGAAAACCCAGTTGTCTCCATCCCTTAGCAGTGGAAACTAGGAAATACCTAAAATCTTGTTTTCACCAAAACAAAACTGTGAATGTGTATTGGATCAAAGCACATGCAGAGATGGAGGGAAATAAGAGAGCCGACCAGCTGGCAAAAGAAGTTTGATTTGGTTTGATTGAAGTGGGCCCCAGATTATGATCGATGCCCGGTCTCCTTTGTAAAGCGAAGAATCCGCATGGATTCGCTTGAGGAATGGAACCGGAGGTAAGTGTCTGCTGAGAGTGTTTCAGTAACAAAGCTCTTCTTTCCTAATACAAAGCCAGCAAGAAACCACACAGCTACTGACGGGGCACGCTGGGTTCTCTGAATACTTGACACGATTCAAGTGCAATGTGAGTTCATCGTGCATCTGTGACCCAGATGCGCAGGAAGCTGTCCCTCACCTAATTGTGGACTGCCCTGCCTTCAACTCTAGAAGGTATAACAGAACTCAATGTAGAAATTAGATGAGAAAATCTTAGTCAAATAATAACTGGTGAGAACAGAAACATATTTTTATAATATTGTACAGAAATTGTTAGAATACTCAATAATAGGAATAAGGTAGATTAATAAAAATGATAACAAAATCAAATACATAGATAGAAAGTAGTGCAGTATAAAACTAAAATATTCAATAGCTTAAAAAATACGAAAATGCGTAAAATAGTGTTAGAAATAATTAGAAATAAGAGTTTGAAACCCACTTCCCTTGTAAAAGTATATATATATAAATTAGCTATAAGTAAATTAATTATGTAAGTAGCTACAAAATTGTATAATATATAAACAAATGTAAACCTAAAAAAATATGTAAAATATGAATAAGTAATAAAGAAAACTTGTAGCAAACAGCAGATACCCCACGTGCAAGGAATGAGAGAGAGAGAGAGAGAGAGAGAAAAGAACAAGGATGAAAGTATAAGAAATGCGAATATAATTATAAATATTGGAGGTGCTAGGGAAGGCAGTAACACCCTGCGATGGCGGGTGCATGCAACAAAAGAAAAAAATGCAATTGTTGTTTCTTTTCTTTTCTGGAAACAGTTCGTATCACTTAAAGTATAATAGGATGTGACATTAGATTCAATAATTATGAATATGTCATAATTCATCATGTCTAAGTTTATTACAGTACACTTAACAGAAGACAATATAATAATAATTCTAAAATCTAATCCGGCTGGATCCGAACCGTCTTGGCCAATACTTTCCAGTTCCACGTGATTCGTGATCCATCGATCGATAAACTTTTTTTTTCTTTTATAGACAACTCTCACATTAATAATATATCCTGTGTCACGGGGGACTTTACAAATATGAAACAGGCACAAAGAACACCCAGAATTGGCAAAACAATTTGTGGATCACACAAAGTGTCGTCCTTCGTGGGGATCGAATCCATACTCAGCGTAGAAGGAAGCGGCGTGGCGACCGCTTAAACCACTACGTGCAGTCAGTCGATAAGATTCAATTCGATCCATTTTTATCTCATTTTTAATCCGTTCTACTTTATCATTTCTTTCGTCCTTTTACTTTGTAAAATGATTGTTCTTTTTCTAACAGTAATAATAAATATTGTCTTAGTAATTTTTCATATATAGATAGATATTAGGATCTTTTGGTTGAGGCACTAGTTGGTACGTGTGGTCTTCCATTTGTCGTGTAGTCTCCGTCTGCTCCTCATCCAAGAGATCTTTATATGGGTTGTTCCAAAACCTTCTCCAACCAAAGGTACCCGCCACGGTGGTATTGCGTTCTAATTTAACTTGTCTTTTAGTTTTTCTTTCCATTTCCTTGAGCATAGTTAGTTCTTCTTGTTTTCTCGCAATAGGTTCCATCTTCTCTAGGTCTGAAGCTGTTACTTCCTTGCTAGGATTTAATATTTTTATTGTACCCAAGTCATTTTGTTGTTTTACCTTATCTGAATCAATATCAAGCTCTTTACTATGACTTCTTTCATCGTCAAATGTATTTGCTTTATCATATTCATCAGTAAAATTTTTCAATGCATAATTTTTTATTTTGCTCCATTGTGATTTACGAGTTGTTACATCCTGGTTTGTAGATATTTTAGTTTCTTCAGCTATATCAGCCATATTAGAAGCTGTGAGCAGTGTGTTATTTTTTATAGATTCAATTGTGAACTGAGAATTATTATTTAGTAATACTTCTTCATCTGTGTTCTTTACCTGACAATTTAGTTCTTTCGCTTGGTATTCTTCTAGATCGATCTCTTTTTTGTTTAAATTTTTAGTTACTGATTTGTTTTTAAACTTATCATTGTTGAATACTCTATCTGTTTCTTCTTCAACTTGCTCTGATAAACTTTGACGTAGACCTTTCGGTGGTAAATGAGGTTTTCTTACATTATCTGTTTTGTCAGTGGCAGTATCAAGCCCATACATTTCATTAATTTCTTTCCTCTTAAAATCATTGCCGTTATTTAAATTTTCATAATAATTATGACTTCCTGGGTTAGCACCTTTTCTGTAGTTAATCATTTCAGATTTGTCCTTTTTTTCATTTAAATTGCCTTGTTTTGATGCCGCATTTTCTACTGCTTTCTTATTATTAGAATTCACTTCTGTTTTTTTATTTTTTACGAATTCAACATCTATATTTGTGTTTTCATTGTTTATTGAATTCAAATGAGGCATATCACTTGCTTTTATATTACGAGTAGAATAGTGTGTACTTTTGCTATCTTTTTCACGTCTTATGAAATTTGTATAAGTTATAGGTGTCTTGACAGAACTACTTAGTATGTTAGTAATTTTAAATTCACTGTACTCGGCTCCAGGGTCCATTTTACCTCTGATAAAGCTGTCTGAGTAATAAGGTCTATCGTTCAAAATTTTCTTACCATATGTAGATTTCATGGATTCAAGGATATTTTTTGTATTTTCGTTGATTTCAGTGCGTGTAGTACTTATCCGTTTGATGTAATCATCGACATTTATTCTTAAATTCACGGTATTCCTCTCTTTTTCTTGAGTGGTTTCTTTTATATAATCTGTGTTTCTCAAAAAGGATACAGTTTCTTTGGTGCTTTTGCTGTCATGGTATCCATTTCTTAAATTTTTGGATTCTTCAGAAGGATTAACTCCATTTGTATAAGGTGAAACTGTAGTTAATTTAGTCACAGAGATTTCGTTTCCCTGATTCAATACTCTGCGCCTATAGAACCCTACAGTACTTTCATCTTCGAATTGTATATTTTTGTTTCTAACGATTGGTGCCTTTTGTACAGCAAACCGAAATATGGGTTTTACAGATGCTAAATTTTGTTGTGTGGATCTCACAGTAACTTCTTTCATAACATCAATCACTCGTTTTCGTATGCCGATCTTTCCAAATAGTATACCTGGTATTTTTGTTTGGTACTTCACTACTTTAGCACGGAGTGCAGACAAGTCTCTTGTAGTTTCCGTGTTTTTGTCTAATTCAATCATATAACTGAAAATAAAAACAAAAAGGGTCAACACAATATTTATATTAGTAAGCATATACATGACCAGGTGTAAATAGTTATTATAAAAACATCTCAGTTCAAATTTTTTTGCCTGGTATTTTCAACGAAGGAAAAACCATTAAAAGTTGAACACTACTTTTCTTTTAAATATTACGGAAGTCTTATTAGATACTACAAAATTAATCTCCCCATATTTCATGTGCTCCTAGTACTTGAAACGAATTGTATTTTTTTCTTTTTAAGTAAACCATATCGCAATAAATTAAAAGGAGTGCGTGAAAGAAGATGTCAGGAGAATGGAAGAAGAAACTCATTGCACCGACCCCAAATAGACTTGCGAAGAGGATAAGAAGATGATCATGATGTGTTTACTTACTGAATATTCCCAAAAGACGTTGTCTTCTTGAGCGAAAATGGTCTCATCGTCACAATTTCTATGAAACCAAATTTCGAAGAACTCTTTTTGGCTTTCTTAGAAGTCGTTTTAATCTTAATATTTTCATTTGACAATGTACGTAATATATTCTTGGTGGGGCTCTGCGTGAAATGCCATTTCGATGTTTGTCTTTTTGTTCTGTCAGTTATCAATTTCGAATGTGTGAGTTCCTTTTCTTCTGAGCTCCTCCTCGTATTTTTCAGAATTCTTGTATCTTGTTCTTTCTTTTTACGCTCATTTTTAGGTGTATGTAGTTTGAAATTATTCTGTCTTTTAGTTTGTGTAATTGTTCCTAGAGAAAACATTTCATCGAATTGGAGTTCAGATTTTATTATTGTCCGTTCCATCTTATGTGTTTTTATATTCTTTGTTTTTCTTTTTACATTTTCTGTATTCTCCTTCTTAGTTTGTCTAGATTTTGTTTGATTATATTTATGATTATGTTTGTTGACTCTTAGTTTTTCTCTTTTAGATTTAGTAGTAAATTCTCTTTTATTTTTTTCTCCACTTACATGAAAATCTAAGAACATTGAATTTGTTATTTCCGTCAAGAGAGTGGTTGAAGGCTTGAGAATATTTTGAAAATATTCTTCTATTCTATATTTTACTTCTTGTCTTGCTGCTTTGTGCAGTTCACTATAATGATCAAATATTATAGTTCTTATTCCTTCTTGTATTATTTTTCTGAGATTATTTACTTTCCCATTATAAATATAAAATGTTTCAATATTAAGTAAAAACCTTTTGAATTTTGACACATCGGTGTTGGAATACAATGCATTGATTAAATCGATAAGTTTTTCTTTACTTTTATCATGATTATAATTTTCTATATTATTAGATATTGCTGCTAAATTACTTCTGATAGTATCTGCAGAATCATCTTTCATTGTTTGAAGTTTGTGCGCTATGAGTTTATTAATAGCGGGATTTCCTGTCAGTTCAAAGAACTTGCAGTTTCTATAGTGATATTTTTTGATTTCCTCATCGAAAATTGTCCAAAAATATTTTAAATTCCTATCGTTATATTTTTGTAATGTGACGACAGCATTTTGAATGAACTCAGTGAATCTTTTATTTCTTTTCCCAGCGAATTCTCTTCGAAGGTTGCGATTGTTGCCAATAATAAATTTTACATCACCTTTTAATTTTTGGTTTTTGATTGAGAGTTTAAGGTCAACATCTTTCTCTTCCTCGTCAATATCAATGTATGTTTTTAAATCTATGTTGACTTTGTTGAATCTCGTTGTAGGTTCCAAGAGCGTGACATAAGATACTACGGGACAAATAAAATGGTTATTTAAGTGATATCTGTAAACTAGCTAGTGCTTGAGAAGTATCTCGGATCGGATTTGGAGTTGGATTGACATGGTGTGAACAGCCATATCCTTAGGCTTTCGTTCTCACTACTTAGAATCTTAATGACGGCACCTTTCTCTGGATCGAGAGGAATATTCTTGATTTTCACAAAGGAAATGGTGTTCGAAATGATCAACAACGCTTTAATTTAAGCCATGAGCGAAATTGAAAACAAAAAATGTCAGTGAGGAGAGACGAGCAGACGGGTCACTTGATGGAAAGTGACCATCGCCGTCCATGAACGTCTGCAACTCAGGAGTCACAAACGCGTTGCCGGCCTTTTAGGAAGGAGTACGCTCTTAAAAAATAAATTCAAATTAAATTAACACACACACATCACACTTTTTTATGTAACGTAAGAAATCTGCATAAATATGCTTTAAATAAATCAATAAAGAAGGCAAGGTGGTAATAATAATATTAACTTCACACATCTCACACACGGCCGTCTGATCGTAAACTAGGCAGAGCCTGTACTATGATAACCAGACTGCTGATGAACATACCTATATATTTCTAATATAGATGAATTACACCCAAACACAGAACAAACGATGCTCATCATACAATTATACTTACAAGTCTGCGATTTTCATTTTGATAATATTTATATAACCAGTGTGTGTCACCGTCACAATTAAGACGAATCTACCGACACCTCAAACGCCAAAATCCATAAAGCCGTTTAGCCTACAGAGCGTGTCAAAGAAATATACATATATACACCCGAAAAACACAACACTTCGTCAAACGAAGTCGGTTAAAAACCTACCTGTACTACTAGGTAACGTCATGTAAATTAAAAACCAACTGCATTCCAACATTTTCTGAAATCGGTAATTTTATTTCGTTTGTAATCCATATTTTAAATAAATTTCTCGTAACAAATACAAATTTTATTTACAATCTAAAATTATATTCATATGAAAGCTATAAACTTATAATAAATCGCGTACAGTTACTATTTGGCACTTATGATAAAAATGAAATATTCTGCTACACATAACATAGTGATATCTAGATCCAAACCAAGCATATCTTTTTCTTAAGAGAGCCATGTCTCCCCACGTATGGGCAGGATCGACTAGAGTAATACCACGGACTCACAGAAAACCGGTCACAAGCAATTCTCTCGTTGCTTTTTACTGAGCAAGTGAGATACCGGACTCTCAAACCCTGTCTTCCTCTAATTCCGGGCGAGAGACTTCGATACTATTTGGAGTTCAAACTCGAATTCATCTTTGTCTGACACCTCAGATAAGTTTCGCCGCTTTGAACTCATGAACAATACTCACGGAAGCTTCTAAAACAATGTTTCATTGTTTCATAGTACCTTGTCCTCAGCGTTCTGTTTGTTAGTTTCATTATAATGATAAAACTGATCCATTAAGTTAACAACCAAAGCTGTTTCCTCATCACTATAACTTGAAGCTTCAATAACTCTTCTTAAATGTTTATTAATTGGTCTTTGTACAACTTTAGCAGAAGTATGCTCTAGATCTGGATTAGCTCTGTTTTCTATTAAAGGTTCATCTGAATCCCTTTTTTTATATTTAACAAATGGACGCTTAACGAGCTTGATTTCTGTAAATTTCATAGTTCTGCCAGTAGTTCGCTTTTGAGAGTAAAATTGATTATCATTATCTGTTGGCTGAGTGACAATATTGAATCTCTTTTGACCGAAATTTTTGAATCTGTTATAATGTATTGTTTCTGTCATGTACGTTGTGTCCGATTCTACTTTGTTTCTAATTATATTTTTGTTATTAAATCTGTCGTAGTTTTTATTTTCATGTGTTGGTTTTACGTCAAAATTATTGTTTAATTTAACGTATTCATCAACCGCTATGATATGTCTGTATGATGGTGCCTTCAATAACCGACCAGCCTTTCTTTTGGAGATAGGCGTTGGATGACTAATATGTTGATGATGTTTTTTGTCAAAATCCCTCGTCTTATTTAGTTTAGGATGCCGGTGGTCATGGCGGCCTGTAATGTAGCAAAATAACTTATATTTTAGATTTGGAACTCCTTCTTTCCTGAATTTGAACTAAAAAAATATATTTCTGGATCACACACACTTGACTGCACGGATGGCGTAGTGGTTTAAGCGGTCGCCACGCCGCTTCCTACTACGCCGCGTGTTGTGACGACACATGGGACAATACTTTGTGTGATCCACAAATTGTTGTTCTGAATCTGGGTGTTGTCTGTTTCATGTATGTTGTAAAGTCCCCCGCGATACAAATATATGTTCCTACTGCGGGAGTTGTCTTTTATTAAAAAAAAAAAAGAAAAAACACAAAGTGTTGTGCCATGTCGGGGTCGGACCCATAACACTCAGCGCTTTAACCATTGCGCCATCCGTGCTGTCAGGTTCTAAAACTGTTGAGAAACTGATACCTCATGGATATGTAATAATATTTGATACATTGATGTAATAATATTTGATTAATGTAGAATTGCAATAAAATTAATTTTCCACCAATAGCAGTGGTAGTTTTCCTTCAAATTGGAATATGACCTAACAGGAAGGGGGTAACCGGGTAACTATATACTATCCCATAGCGTCCTGTGCAAATGACGGCCTTCTGAGAAAAAAATACAAATTTCCTTATTTTTCAGAATTCGATAAAACATATACCTTCATGGCGAAAGTAGGGAAGTATCTCCTTATAATCAGGTTCTACGTCAGGGATGACTGGAGTGCGGATTTCAGGGCCTTGACGGACAAACGATGGAGGCAAAGATGTGATTTCCGTTCTTGTAGATGGAGTGGTAGAACTTGTGGTAGCAGGAGAACTTGGAGTGGCAGGAGAACTTGTGGTAGCAGGATCTGGAAAATAGATGTACGTTCATGAACACCATTTCTACCTGTTGATGTTCCTGTTTGATACAGATCGTGAGTCCAGCTCCTTCCGACTGCTGCAGAGTTCGGTATCCCTTACCTTACTCTTTCAATCTATCTGTTTTCTTTACCCTAATTGACCTATTCCTTTTGTCCCAAGGAAGATAGTAGTCAGCCAGACCGACAGCAACCAAGAAATCAGCCAAAATAAAATTTCAGGGCAAGTAAAGCCAAATATTAAATTATTATCAGAGCTAAGATGTTATTGACCTGCGAGGTTTGATGACACCCTAAAGTACAATCCGTTAAGAATACAAGTTTTTATTTGAAACGATTCAATATTATATGATATACTAGCTGTACCCTGCCACTACATTGTAGTTGCAATGATGATAAATGAAGAACAAAACTGATGCGAAACACAGATTAAAACAATCTTAGAAGTAGGTTGTATATCGTGTTAAAATTTAAGACCAATCGATGCAGAACTTTCTGAGTTTTTGCAGCGTACACAAACCCACTTAACATATTGATACATGTAAGATTATTATAGCCTAGTTGACTCAATTTGAAAAATTAGTTAATTATATACTTTAATATCTATTTAAGCCCAAAAAACCCATATTTTAAAGTTACCCAATTTTTTTTTTTAAGTTTTAATAATCTTTAACTTTTATGAGAAATAACGGGTATACCAATAGAGATGACCTGGTTTTGACAGCTCATAGTGGCCATGTGTGATGATGGATCTTTGACGTCTCTTGACATTTGTGTTCAGTAAGGTTTGCCATTTTATCATGTCACGTTTTACTTTAAACCAACGCTTGGAAATTTTCCAAAACTTCTTTGAAAGTGACGAAGGAAACCCTGTTACTATGAATGGCGAGCGCTATAACTCGATGTTAACCAAATATTTCTTTCCGGAATTTGATGATATTGATGCAGACGACCTTTATTTTCATCAAGACGGTGCACCACCTCACATTACTCGAGTGAACATGGTATTTTCCGTGGAAAGTTTGGTGAGTCGTTAATTTCGAGAAATGGACCGATTAGTTGGCCACCAAGATCGTGTGATTTAACACCTTTAGATTATTTTCTTTGGGGTTACGTTAAATCTAAAGTGTACAGCAATAATCCAGCTACAATTCGTGACCTAAAAACCAACATTCGACGAGCCATAGCCGACATACCGGCCGAAATGGTGCACCGCGTCATCGAAAATTGCGTGAGCGGGTGACCGTCTGCAAAAAGAGCCGCGGCGCTCATTTGGCCGATATATTATTTAAAACATAAATTGCATAAAATTATCTATCAAATAAATCAATCGGATGCATTTTTCATAAAAAAATGTGTGTTTTATTCAATTTTTAAACCGTTTAGGACGTTCTTATTGGTAGACCCCATAAACTGTTTTTTTTTCATCTATGTCTCTTCATTTATAATTTGAAACTATAAACCAAGCAATTTGTTATTAGTGGACACAAGCCTATTGAATTAACGGGTTAAATAACATACTTTTTTTTAATACATCAGATACCAGCAGCGAGAAATATTGATTTGTGTATAACTTTGGAGTGACCCAAGGAGTTGTGCCATGTGTTACATCTGTTACAGATTGGTTGTTGAAGGAATTTTTGAAGTTGATGTGTCTGAGTAAGTCCCGGCTTTCCTGTATTTCTTCTTGAACATCTCTCAGGAAGGAATTTATTCGTTCTAACGCCTTTACTTGCTGCCATAATGGGTCACTACCACCGTGGCGGGATGCTGGAAAAGGAATGATAAACTTTCTATTTCTACATTTGATAATAATAAAAGTTCTATGCCCAAATTAAAAAAAAACATGAATTATAAACATTAATTTAAAAAAATATTGGAATAATGTTAACATGACATCTTCTATATCTATACAAATAAATCAAATTGGAGTGTCTGTTTGTAATATTAAAATAACCGCTTTTTACTAAATGCATATGTATGTTTACACGGTACATATGCCATAATAACCTTTTTTTAAATTTTTGTTTGTATGTCTGTCTGTCTGTCTGTTTGTTCCGGGTTGACCGATTTCGACGGGACTTTCACTTTCAGATAGCTGATGACATAAGGACTAACTTAGGCTACTTTTTTTAGACTAGCTTCGCCCCGCGGCGTTGCCCGCGGTTATGACAACAAACGCGGGTCACACCGCGGGTCTCAGCTAGTATATAACTAGATACAATGGACTACAGCACTGCAAAGAGAAGGAAAACTGGTATAGTAGGCCAAAACTTTCTTTCTAATGAGAGGCCTATGTCCACGTGTGGACTATCAGGTACAGGGTGTTGATGATGATGATGAATGTTTATATATAAAAGAAGTGTACAAAGCTAAAATTTTTAAAGAATATGTGGTATAAATTTAAAAAATATATAAAACGACTACATGGAACATTCAATAATTCAGTAACAGTATAAAAGTCTATACATTGACAGATCAAGACATACTGGTTAATGAAATAACAATAGATGTTCAAAAAGGTTGAAATTTGACCAATAGGCGATCTCTAGTACTAATGCTAGAGGATAGTCATTGACTATAGAAGCCAAAAAAATTCGAAAACTCTCTACTTATGGAGATTAAATTTATGCAGGAAGGTAGAAATTTAAATGGGAGAAAAAAATACAAAAGAAGATTTTGCAACAGGGATGGATTAATGAGATCCAAAGGCTCTCACAAGTTTAAATTCACGCAATTTATTTTTTGGTTTTTACCGAGGGATTGAGGTTACCGTAAGCACCTCGTGTGTAAGGTCAAGTCGATGTTAGACTCCCTGTTAGAGGTGCTGAAAGTGTGTGGTTGACCGGCGGTACCGGAGTTTGCGCGCTAAAATGAAGGCCTCCATGGCCTCTTTGCGGATGGTGACGTCAGGGCCTCTACCCCTGTACTGCCGTGACTCGGAAAACCACATCGGGGAGGGGACGTTGGTGTCTGCAAAAATTACCTTCCTACCGCGTAGGTGGCCTAGGACCCGCCCCAGCTGGTCCAGGTGTAGGTCTATGTCATCACTGTACCTGAAGTCGGACGAGACGACATAACTAACATAACGACCTTTGATTCTGGAGGAGATGTTCAGCGGGTAGCAACCCAATTGAGACTCTTGAATTTGACGTGCCCATGGGCAGCGGTCCTCACTTACCATCAGGTGACTTTCTGCTTGCTTGCCCTCTATACCAAAACCAACAAGAGTATACTCACCCAAGTTAAACAAACCGCTTTCAACTGTTGATACAATACTTATTAAATACAGAACTAACATTATAAATTTATATTTTTCATATATACTGTTTAATCCTGCAGTTATTTACTTTATTATCACATTAAAATCTATGTAAAGACCATTTGAATTTCACTTAATAAGTCATCTTGAATTTTATACAGTTTTTAAGTTCATTAACTGAGGGAACAGATGTTTATAGTAACTTAAATCACAGTGAGTTGTTCATGAGTTATTTTTTTTATAAAACTTTAAGCAATGTAACTTTGTAATTTAGTATTTGACGTTGTTTTACGCCGCATATAAAGGTATTTTATAGGTGTTGATAAGAAATTCATTGGAATATAATAAAGTTGAAAAGTTCGATTTGTGTTCGAATTCCAGTGATCTCAAAAACCACAAGTCCAATTTAAGAAGTTCTTCTTAGTGTACAAGTGATTCGATAAGAAAAATACCCCTTTTCACCGAGCCAAATTAATAACTGTTTACTTGAAATTAGAATTATTCCACAAATTCAAACATTAATGTAACAGATTTTGATTTGTCGTTTCCTTCGTCTTTAAATTTCCTTGACTATATAATTATGGGCATTAATACCGTGAGTGTACATAAAAACATCATCTAAATAACAAAAGTGGAATAAAAATGAGAGTGTTTGTTTTGCAAACTGTAGACGAAATACCTTGACTTATATAAGATTTAAGTGTTATGTTTAAGGAGCTGAAAGGAGATTTCACAATTGAAGGAGATTGTTAAATTTAAAATGTTAATTCTTTTGACGTTAAGTTTTCTAGGTGATCGTAATAGCACTTCAGGTAAGTTTTATGATAATGTTTTATGCTATGATAATGTATATTTAATCCATTGGAGAGAAACCCCATTTGTTTCGAACTATTCGAAACCCAGAGGTCATTGTGTTGCCCCCCAGGGCCTATAGGACGGCCATGCTGTAATACTGACAGATATGTCAGTATTTTATAATTTATAATTCATATGATTTATTACAGGTAATTGTGATTTTATTTCATCCCTACTAGCCAGGTATTACAGATATATTAAATACATATACTCATGCTTATATTTCCGAAGAGGTTAGCAGAGACCTATAAAGCTCTCACATTTTTTCTAAAGTACAGAGAGGGTACGGGCAGACAGAAAGTAAAAATAGGTGTACACACTATTGGGGTTCCCACACGGGGGGGGGGGGTCGTCTACTCGTCTGTAGATGACCCGAGGTATGTCGGGGCACCAGGGAGTTCCTTTCTAGGGTATACCTGGTTCCCCGGCTATTAGTACCCGGCGACGGCGTGCGGTTTTAGTCGGTTCGAGTCCGACATGCCACCGACAGGTGGTATCCGAGGGGATTTCCGCACGGGAAAAAAAAAAAAAAAAAAAAAAAAGGTGTACACACTATTAAACAAGGAAGCATCACGAGTAATGACACTCGGGAAGTCTTTAAAGAGAGATTGTTTAGAGGACATAATATTCTTCAGAATTCAAAAAGAATCTTACCTTGCAGCACATCTGCAGAATCTGCTGCTAATAGAATAGCTAGGTCCCGAAGAAGTCATTAGCTCCCCAAGCCATCGAAGACGGCCGTTATCCTGCAACCTAAATTTACAATATGTCACTGTTTATTGTCTATTCTGTACGGAAGTACCGATATTAGGCGATAAGGTCTTTTTTGTGGCATAGAGTGGCAAACGAGCATCTGGGTCATCTGATGGTAAGCGACTACCGGGGCCAATGGATAGCTATAACTCAAGAGTAACAACAATGTCGTCATCCTTTGAAGTTCCCCCTTCCCCAAAAATAGGAGAATAAATTGACTCCGAACTCGGGCCCTAGGTGTTGCTGAATATAATTTTAATTCCACTTACGTCATAAGAGGCATCCCGTGGGTGTCGTAAGAGCTGTCGACTAAGGGAACAAACTACGCAGGACAACAGCACTGCAAAGAGAAGGAAACCTTGAAACCAATCTTATACCAACCCATCTTTCCAGCGTGGTACAGTAGGCCAAAATCTTTCTAAGGAGAGGCCTATGTCTTGCAGTGGACTATTAAAGGCTGTTGATGATGATGATGATAAATATAAGGCATGGCTTTCGCCCCCTATCGGCGCTTTGGCGCCCTTTGAGTCTATCCCTCTCTCTATTTCTGGGGGAGTTAGGCTCCAGTGGTCTAGTGTGTTAATTATTATTATTATTTTGTATGTTCCACTTCATTTTCTTTTTTATTCGATTAAAAAAAAAAACTTGTTTTCTCTTCTTCTCTGTCTGTCTTTTACCTTTTAGTCCCTAATAACGGACATACTGGCACACATCAAAACAATGTTGTGGTGTATTTAATAATGCCATTGTATCTATCTGTGAATTGCAAAAGAGTGGCCATGAGTTTGTTAGCCCTTTCTTCGCATAAGGCTCAACCCCTTGGAACCGGGCGGTTGTAAATCAGCCCAGGCATAGCATAGATTGTTGCTTTTGTGTGTGTTGATCTATGACTTTAGAGTCTACAGAGTTTAAGTTTGATGTTTATCAGCAGCCTGGTTACCATAGTACAGGCTCTGTCTAGTTTAGGATCAGACGACCGAGTATGAGATGTGCCAGGTTACTATCTGCTTACCCCTTTGGGAATAAAAGTTCATGTCTATAGCATGTCTATGTGCGTTTTAGTTTCCTTTAGAAGGATGGCAGAAAACCTACAGTTGTTTTTTTACTAATTCCTTTCATTGTATCAGATCTTGTATCTCGTGCGGTGAATATGGGAGGAGAATTTAAGAAATCATTTAATATATTACTTAATGACACAGAAGCGATGGAAACAGCCAGGCTTGATGTAAAGAACGAAAGTGAGTATCACACTTACAAAGATACAGTAAAATTTCCTTATTCACGGTGCCCGTATTTACGGTTTAACAGCGACCAATTTATTGTACTTTTTAATACAACTCCCGCACTCGAAATATATCTTGTGTAGCAGGGGAAGAACAGACAAAGAACACCCAGACTCAGAACAACAATTTGTGACCGCACAAAGTATTGTCCCATGTTGTCGAACCCACAACATTCAGCGCAATAGGAAGTGGTGAGGTGACCGCTTAAAACACTATGCCTTCCCCATAGTCAATGCTCTACTCTACCAAGGTTAAATCTCCTTGTGACACCATGAAAGTTCAATTTTCTGTATATTTATTGGAAATTGAACAATAATGGTGTCACAAGCAGGATTAGCATCTTTCAAATAGCTGTGAAAAAGCATCAAAATGAAAATAAATGAAAAGTAATGGTGTCATGTTTAAATAATGTCTTAATTCTTCTTCTAGAAATGTTGAGCAGTAAACCTGATAAACAGTATATTAAGCAAATAGTACGACTATTAAATGAACGATTTAGTACAACACCAAATATAAGAGAAAGTAAGAGTCCAGGAAATATTCCACAAGGCTTTGGTAAGTTGTTAAGTAAGTTGCACCTTTGTGGAATACTTTGAAATCACATATATACAAGATAATGTAAGAACAAATATACTTTTTCCTGAAGATACAGAGGGGGAGAGAGCAAAAGCTAATCTTTGTAATATTATAAGTATTATTTTTTATTTCTTGAAAAAGACAACGCCCGCAATAGGAATATATCCAGTGTCGCGGGGGATTTTACAAACGTACATGAAACGGACACAAAGAACACCCAGACTCAGAACAATAATTTGTGGATCACACAAAATGTTTATGGAACCTACAACACTCAGCGCAGTAGGAAGCGGCGTGGCGACCGCTTAAACCACTACGCCGTCCATGCATCCGTAAAAAGTAGCTTTATATAAGTTAGCTGATAATGTGGCTTTACATTGAAAAAAATATTTTTTTTAATCGGTTTTGTGGTTTAGGCGTCAAAGCGTAACAAACAAACAAACTTATTTTCTGCTCGTCTAGCAGACGGGTCACCTGATTTACAGTGACCATCTCCGCCCATGAACGTCTGCAACTCAGGAGTCACAAACGCGTTGCCGGCCTTTGAGGAAGGAGTACGCTCTTTTATTGAAGGTTTGAAGGTCGTATCGGTCCGGAAATACCGCAGACGATAACCCGTTCCACAGATTAGTTGTGCGTGGCAAAAAGTGATTTATAGTGGAGCGCCAACTTTCACAATTTAATATAAGTATCGATGTTTATCAGCAGTCTGGTTACCATAGTACAGGCTCTGTCTAGTTTGAGATGACCGAGTATGAGATGTGCCAGGTTACTATCTGCTCACCCCTTTGGGAATAAAAGTGCATGTATATAGCATGTCTATGTGCGTTTTAGTTTACTTTTTAAGGATGGCAGAAAATTTGCAGTTGCTTTTTTAGTAATTCCTTTCATTGTATCAGATCTTGTATCTCGTGCGGTGAATATTGGCGGAGAATTTAAGAAATCATTTCATATATTACTTAATGACACAGAAGCGATGAAAACAGCCGTGCTTGACGTGAAGAACGAAAGTGAGTATCACACTTACAAAGATACATTAAAAAATATCTTATTCACGATGCTCTTATTCGCGTTTTCGCTATTCGAGTTTATTATTGTACTTTTTATTACAACTCCCGCACTAGAAACATATCTTGTTCAGCGAGGGACAGTACAAACATACATGGAACAGACAAAGAACACCCAGACTCGGAACAAGGATTTGTTGTTCCACAGTGTTGTTCCATGTGGGGATCGAACCAACAACACTCTGGGGAGGAAGGAAGCGGCGAGGTAACCGCTTAAACCACTATGCCTTCCGTGCAGTCAACACTCTACGCTCCCAGGGTTGAAAATATATAGCAAATTGAACCATGGTGTCACGGAGGATTGGCGTCTGGCAAATGGCCGGGCAAAAGCAGGAAAATGACATGTTTCGTGTTTAAATAATGTCCTGATTCTTCTTCTAGAAATGTTGAGCAATAAACCAGATAAACAGTATATGAAGCAAATAGTGCGACTATTAAATGAACGATTTAGTACACCGCCAAATATAAGAGAAAGTAAGACTCCAGGAAATATTCCACAAGGCAATGGTAAGTTGTTAAGAGAGTTGCAGTTGTGGAATGCAATAAATTCACATATATTAAATTAGGAATATATATAGGCGTATACCTGTAACTCGAACTGACTGTTGAAATCCGAGTTTTCTAGCAGAACTAATATATTCTTCTTACATTATTCTAGATATTTTCTACAATACACCAAGTACTATAAATCCATTACCCAAGGTATCAGAGAAGTACCACTTTCAATTTATGTTTTGTATAAATTATCGATACTTTATGTCAGAGTAATAGGTGATATTCTATAATAGTATCCAATATGCAGAAATTTTTAGTTTTTTCATTATACTGTTAAACTTTATTAATAACGCTTCTTGAAGTCTCATTTTTATCTTTGTGATTTTAGATGCTTATTACAACACGCCACCTCAAGTTCGTGTTGTAAAACGTCCGAAACTGCTTCAGAAACACAAGAAGAAAATGTCGAAGCCTTATATGCGACCAGAAGACTTGGAGACGACGCCAAGTAACAGTAAGTTACACTTTACCGCCACAAATGAGCTGGTTCGACTGGAGTAATAAGACAGCCTTCCAAAAGACCGTATGAAGCTTTTCCTTTTGTTCTTTTTTGACGATTTAATGAGCTTACTAAAGGTCAACACCCCGCTAACCTGATTAACGGAGATGGGGGGTTCACTTGTGTCTCCTGAGTTACAAGGGTCCACGATGACTGCACGGATGGTGTAGTGGTTTAAGCGGTCGTCACGCTGCTTTCTACTGCGCTGGGTGTTGTGCTATACCAACCCCTCTGGTTAGCGTGGTATAGTAAGCCAAAACTTTCTTTCTAACGAGAGGCTTATGTCCAGCAGTGGACAAATTAAGGCTGTTGATGGTGATGAGTGTTGTGGGTCCGATCACATGGAACAACAGTGTGATCAAAAAATAGTTGTTCTGAGTCTGGGCGTTCTTTGTGTCTTACATATGTTTATAAAGTCCCCGCGACGCGATAATTCCTAATGTCTTTTTTAAAAGAAGAAAAAAAGGCAAATGAGCTGCGGAAGTCACTTACCATCAGGTGACCTGTCTGCTCGTTTATACCGTTCCAGAGTTTTACTCTTTTTACCTTACTCGCTCGGTAAAAAGCAAAAAAAGGATTGCTTAACTCCCTGCTTCTGCGAGGTCCTGGTACCACTCCGGTCGAGCCAACCCATTTGTGCTGATGCAGCTCTTCAACAATCAAATATCACATCTATCAGGCTAGTGAATATAATTATATTTATCGTCACCCTTATCCAAAGTTTATTTGAGGTCGGCGCATTTGATTCTTCCATTCTACTCCATCATTCATCATCTCACTGTTTACTCCCTTCCTAGTCATATCCTCATTCACACAGCTAATCCGTGTGGTGACGGATTAAGAATACAAAGTGTCACCACCCAAATTCATCCCGTGGGTGTCGTAAGAGCCAACTAAGGGAACAAACTAGGCAGAACAATAGCACTGCAAAGAGAAGGAAAACTTGAAACAAACCCTATACCAACCCGTCTGGCCAGCGTGGTATAGTGGGCCAAAACCTCCTTTCTAAGGAGAGGCCTATATCTAACAGTGGACTATTAAAGGCTGTTGATGATCAGCCTTTTCAATGGCCTTCCTCTTCTCTTGTACCCTTCAACTCCCATATCTAATACTTTCTTCGCCACATTTTCCTCATCCCTCCGCATGACATGTCCATACCAAGATAACCTATTCCTTCTTAACTTTTCATCCAGTGGCGCTACTGTAACTATATCATCAAACAATTATTCTTCTTTCAGATGTCTACTATAATACCCCTCCAGTAGTCCTTGGGGTAGACAGTAATGCAATATTAAAGAAGCAATATGGAATTGAGAAACATATCACGCAAAGAACGAAGGTACCAAGATATATTCCACGGAAATACAGTGAGTATTTTTTCATGGCATAGGGGGGTGTTCGTTACATCTGTGGCAGTCGTTACGGGTAGTTGGACTCCTAAAAAGTCCGATAACAGTCTTTCTACAGAACTGTAGTCTTTCTGCCTAGTACTTGGGTCGTTGAGGTCTGATGGCAGTATCGTAGTAGAGTTACAGCCGACACCAACCTAGTTTGGGGAAAAGGCTCGGAGAAAAAGAGGGGCTAAAGAGTATGCGGTTCTTGATGTCCTGTCCTTGGACTCCTGGAAGCAGCTCTTTGAGTGACCCCATCCAGGATTAGGGCCAAGGGGATTTGACCGCACTCGCTCGCAAATCGGTGTATTTACCCGACTCCTCAGTTGACCAAGAACTCCCTCGGTCAGAAGAGCCAGTCAGTGCGACTCTGTTATTAACATTGACATCTAAGTCGCAATTAAAATCCAATATTTATTTATTTATTTATTTGAAGGAAAACCAACAGCTTTAACATTGAGATAGTGACAATAATATAAAACACTAGCTGACCCGCGCAACTTCGTCTGCGTCTCTCAATAGTAATAAATTTTCTCCGTTTTTGAAACATTCTTCATTGGTGCTCCGCTCCTATTGGTCTTAGCGTGATGATATATAGCCTATAGCCTTCCTCGATAAATGGGCTATCTAACACTAAAAGAATTTTTCAAATCGGACCAGTAGTTTCTGAGATTAGCGCGTACAAACAAACAAACTCTTCAGCTTTATAATATTAGTATAGATTTAGCCAATTAAAGGTCTTCACAGATAAGCACTATTTTACATAATTTCGTGCGGCCAATGTATGTATTATATTATTTACACATATGCTATCACTCAATTACAAGAAAGGGAGAAAGAAATCTTGGCTTAGCAACCGACGTACTGTAGTTATTTTAGTGTCGAATAACATGTATATTATTTACTAATATAAATGTTATTCGACCTACAAACCTTCAAGAAAAGAGCGTATTCCTTTCTCAAAGGCCTCCAACCCACTTGTGACTCCTGAGTTGCTGACGTTCATGGGTAGCGGTAGTCGCTTTCCATGAGGTGACCCGTCTGCTCGTTTGCCTCCTCTTCCATAAAAAAAGCTTGCGTACTTGAAACTTAAAAATGGATCGATAAGTGGACATCCTTGTTTCATTTTCTTTAAAAAAAATACTACTTGACTTTGACAGCACGGATGGCGTAGTGGGTTAAGCGGTTACCTTTAGGGCTGAGTGTTGTAGGATCGATGCCCGGATGGTAGGGCACTTTTTGTGGTCCACAGATTGTTGTTCTGAGTGTGGGTGTTCTTTATGCCCGTTTCATGTCATGTTTTAAAGTTCCCCGCTATACAGGATGTATTCCTAGTGCGGGAGTTAAAAGACACTGGTCAGGCAGAGCATTGATGGTGTCACGCTAGCAGCTGATATCTGTTTGGCGAAACAGCGCTGGTTTTCAGCGGTGACCATAAAGGTAACACGCGGCGCTTTAAAAATGTACAGACATTTACATATTTAAATGTGCGTATTCTTTTTAGATATTTTTCACAATCGAGCTCAGGGAGACGAAGGCTATCGAAGGAACCGGACAATATCAAAGAAACACATTTGGATATCGCCGACGGTCACAAAAAAAGCGTCCTCACTGGTGGATGTTCTACAAATTAACTTAAATCGTAAGATGCAATTTTTTGAGCTTATGATTTTACATGGCGGCCATCGGAGTGGGAATACTCTCGCTCGGTAACATGATTGAGGACATGGTACGGAGCGAGAGTCCGTGTAACTAAGCTGACTCCTTCTGCGAGCAAGTTATGCTTGCGAAGGAGATGGCGGAGAGGGACCAGGAGAGGTTGAAAACTCTCCCAGTCCGCACACCAGGAGGTCGCAGAACGACCTCTGTCCTCCAGAAGTGCAGGCCAGGGTAAGACAGGCGAGGCTATCTGTCAGCATAGTCCTTCGGGCTCAGAAAGGGAAAATGGGGGTTCCCCCACAGAGGAGGGGGTCAACCATAAGCCGGAGATGGCCCGAGGTACGTCGGGGTACCAGGGCTTTCGTTTCTAGGGCATACCTGATGCGACGGATACTGGTGCCTGGAGACGGCGTGCGATTTTTAGTCGGTTTGAGTCCGACATAACCACTCCACTGGTGGGTGGTATCCAAAGGGAGTTCCACACGGAAAAAAAGGGTATGATTTTACTAATCGCCAAAAAAAAAAATTATAAAATTTGTTCCTGAAATAGTAGATCTGTCACCAAAACTGAATCACCAATTAATATCAAAATGATAACTATTACTTGGAAATAATCATCATCACCATCAGCCTTTAATAGTCCACTACTGGACATAGGCCTCTCCTTATAAAAGGGGGTTTTGGCCTACTATACCACGCTGGCCAGACCGTTTGGTACAGGGTTGGTGTCAAGTTTACCTTCTTTTTGCAGTGCTGGTGTCCTGCGTTGTATTGCGCCCTTAGTCGGCTCTTACGACACCCACGGGATGAATTGGGGGTAGTGACATTCCGTATTCTTAATCCGTCACCACACGGATATATATATATCAGACATGAAATAATTGTATTGGATTTCAAAATAATAAAAGTATCACCAAAGTTGAATCAAACAACAAAGAAGTTTACTTAACAATGAATTTATTATCGCTAGAAAATAGCATCAATTATTCAAAAAAATCAAAACAGTCATCTTTTTTAATGAATGCTTATTTTACACAGACATAAAATGGCACGAAGAAATCTGGGTGGTTATAATTTTCTTATCCAATGACAGTAACAATGTAATCGCAAAAGATATTTTTTCTTTTTTCAGTTTTTTACTTGTATTCGGTTCTTTGTTGGTGGCAATACTATCCTAACCTACCGTTGCATTTTCTACAAGCTAGTGGAATTGGTTTAAATACTAAAACGCTAGCAGTTCGGTCGGTTTTGGTACTCGCCGGCTGCTGCCGTGGCACCTCGCTTTGTTAGTCAAGATACCTGTAAGATAGTTGAACCTGCCATTGCATCTTTTTCGCTATATCTCTGAAACGGTGCATCAAAGCGTAAAAAAAAACGTTTGTTTCATCCACCTATCTCATTCAAACACCCCCCTCACTACCAATGAATAAGATATAAAGTGTATATAAAGTCGGCGCGACCGTAAAAAGGGTAACAAGACTTTTTTTTCGACACTATAGCAAACGTCTACTAAAAAGAGAAAGGAACTTCGTTCTGAACAGGGGTCCATCCATAGATCTCTCACGCCGTTTATTATGTTTTTTCTTGTTTTTTTAACTATCGTTATTTTTTAAGTTTCAAAGGCCCTTCCCTCTCCCTAGCATTATCGATATTTTTTTATAGTATAGGAAGCAAATGAGCAGACGGGTTACTGGATGTTATGTGACTACGACCGCTCTTGAGGAGGGAATTGATCCTCATGTGACCCTACTCATTTGCTGAAAAGAAACGAAAGACTTGCTTAACACCGGTTTTTCAATTTCAATTTATGACATTCAATTTGGTTTTCTTTTCATTTATTTAAAAGAGTATAATTCTAGTTTCATTCCATTCGCATTTGAACCAAAATTACAATCCGTAAGAGTGAAAATTAAAGAACAAAGATTACAGTTTATTTCAATTTATCCTGATGTAGTCACACTTAAGTCGGTAACAACTTTTTCAAAGTTAATTATTGCACTTGTAGTAAATTATGGCTTTATTGTTCCAGAGAGTACAGTTAATACATCGGATAAAAGTCCTGTGTCTCAAAAATCTGGATTAAGAAAAAGATTTCATGAACCATTGCGGCAAGAATCAACATTTGCAGCAATAAATATTCTACAAGGGGACGGTGAGTCGTCAATCTACATTATTTGAGCTCTTACCTCTCCTCATCCCGTGGGTGGAAGAGCCGACTGAGGAGCAGACTACGCAGGACAAGAACACTACAAAGAAAAAGAAAACTTGACACAAGCTCTATACCAACCCGTCTGGCCAGCTTGGTTATGTTATGCATAATCCATGAGTTTCTAAGAAGTTACGAATATGAAGTTTAGGTGTTTTTTTCTGTGATAACACTGCTGTCGACCTACTGGAGCACCTGCTAAAATTTGACATGATAGCGGACGGATTAATCCTCCAATTAAATTTAATTTTACAGAAGCATTACAAGATGTGACTCAACCAGTTCCTGCTACGTATGGTGAGCAGGAGGAATCTTCAGAAAAAGAGTTCAGTGCATCGCCAAATATCATGAGATCGTCGTCTTTGGCGCCAGGAGATGTCCTGTATGGTTTCGGTAAGATGTATATTTTTCTCCTTATCTTGATTAAAGAAATTTAAATTGTTCTGTTTGTGATACTAGTTAGGCTTAAATGCGCTTATTGCGTTTGGATGGTCTTCTCTGAACGAGGCTGATTTGTATGACAGAAAGTGGAAATGTATTGAATTAATCAGAAAAAATTACCTTTGAAAAAATTGTGTCTGACTACAATAAACCTAGCATTATGAGAGAGTCGTGGGAGAGCCATGCTTCGGCAAATGGCCGGCTCGATCTGAGTGGTACCACGGCCTCACAGAGAACCGGTGTTAAGCACTGAGTGAGTAAGGTTACCGGAGTCCAAATCCCGCTGACTTGAGCGGGGGGGGACTCTAAGGGCGGTAACGCCCTTATGACATTTGAGCTGCAGGTGTCTATGGGCGGCGGTAGTTGCTCACCATCAGGTGAACCGTCTGCTCGTTTGCCCCCTTATACCATAAAAAAATAATTTATGAATTGAAATATACTGTATTCTTTGTTTTGGTGTTTTCGCCTCTTACAAGTGGTAATTTTTATTCAAATTTGAAAGGGACCAAATGGGAAATATACCTCCCCTCCTAAATTTATCGAAACCAAGTTGGAAGAAACGCGATAACACAATATTATCGTTCTTGCTTGACAGGACGATAATCTGTAGAAACTTGTGCTCATATCATATCTTTGATTTGCTACCTAATCATCATCATCAACAGTCTTTACTAGTCCACTGCTGGACATAAGCCTCTCCTTAGAAAGGAGGTTATGGCCTACTACACCACGCTGGCCAGACGGGTTGGTATAGGGTTTGTATCAAGTTTTCCTTCTCTCTGCAGTGCTGTTGCCCTGCGTAGTTTGCTCCCTTAGTCGCCTTTTACGACACCCACGGGATGAATAGGGGTGGTGGCACTCTGTATTCTTAATCCGTCACCACACGAACAGTGAGCTATCAACCAAACTCAAAGTCATTGATATCCAGGACCGACAATAAATCTTTTTTGTTTTCATTCTAAACGTTATTCTGAGGCGACTTTAAGACGCCGTAAAGCACTAACAGTTGACCATAGTTTAATTCGTAACTAATGTTCCGCTTAAAAAGTCCTACCCACGGCATATCAAATGTAACTATTGAAGGGTGGGCTCAGACCCGAGAGACATTTGTTACCTACTCTCGTTTCATACAGATCCGTTCATACGTTCTAGCTACATCATCATCATCATCCTATCGCAGTCCACTGCTGGACATAGGCCTCTCCCATTGCACGCCACTTGATCGATTTTGGGATTCTCGCATCCAGCTCCTGCCAGCCATCTTGAGCAAATCGTCACTCCACCTGGCCTGTGGGCGTCCTACACTACGTTTGCCGAGACGCTTCGTTCTATCTTGATTTATTCACAAATATTCATCCAAACTTTCGCATTTACATATAATAGTAGTACGGTAATCGTTCTCCTTGCAGTGTTGGCAGAACAATCTACAAAAGAGCCACAAATAGAAGCTTACTATCAGAAAATGGAGGCAAATAATATAGGGTACCTGAGCGTGGCGTTTGAAGGTCTGTGTGAACATATGGCATCCAAGAAACAAGAACATGTGACGGAAATAGTGAAACATACCGAATTTATTGTTGAAGAGTAAGTTAAAAAAGCGTGATCCTAAATTATACAGAGCCTGTACTACGGCAACCAGACTGCTGAACTAAACATACTAAATACATACATGTTATAGATATGTCCGCGTGGTGACGTGGATTAAGAATACAAATTGTCACCACCCCAATTCATCCCGTGGGTGTCGTAAGAGCCGACTAAGGGAGCAAACTAAGCAGGACAACAGCACTGCAAAGAGAAGGAAAACTTGAAACAAACCCTATACCAACCCGTCTGGCCAGCGTGGTATAGTAGGCCAAAACCTCCTTTCCAAGGAGAGGCCTTTGTCCAGCAGTGGACTAGTATAGGCTGTTGATGATGTTATAGATAAATTATACCAAGAAACAGAACATAATTATTGTGCTAATCACACAGTCATCTGTATTGAGTAGAAATCGATCCTACGACCTCTGTTTCACAAAATAGAATCACTGACCTATAGATCAACTTGAATATTTATACCACTTGCAACTGAAGCTATGTCTGTAACCATTAAAAGACGTGGGAGAGGTTTTGGCACAAATGGGCAAGCTCGACCAGAGCGGTGACATGGCCTCACAGAAAACATGCGTCCAATTCGTTGCTGTTCATTGGGTAATGAAAGTACCAGGTGCGAAGGGTGGTAATGCACTCGTTCGTTTGTTTGCCCCAATTTACCATAAAAAAATCGGTTGTCTGTAAAGTCGGTTTACTGACGATAGTTGAACGTGACAACGTCATAAGAAAATACTGATGGAATGGTTGCATTTTTCAAAAATGTATTATTATATACGAGTAGTAGCTGTCCACGCGGACGCATCGCTCACTCAAGTAGGAGAGAGACAGATGTCGAACGCTGCCGAACGCGGAGGCCAATTGTGCCTCTTTGTCACTCGTTCCGCGCTCTCGCTTGCACTTCACGCCTTAAATGCAACGCCTCAGAGCGAGGTAACGCCGCATGAGTCATGTTTTTTCGTGCGTGCAGCCGGCTCCATCGAATTATAAGACGTTGTCACGTCAAAAGAACCTTATCGTTTAATGTCGGTACTTCCGTACATAATTGACAAAAGAACAGCGGTATATTTTGCAGTAGATAGCGTATGCAACTGCTGAGCTGAGGTCTCGTTTCAATTTCCGTGTCAGAAGAAATGATTGTATGATCTGTAAATATTTGTTTCACAGTTTAGATGTTATCTATATATAATGTGTGTACAAAAAATAAAACGGTATATAAGTATTCTATCAGTCAATCTAGCTTTCATAGTACAAGCTCTGCTTAGTTTGAAAGTTGATGGCGTTGTTTTTTAGATGGCCTAAATATTTATTTATTTAGGTTGCAGAATACCGGGCGTCTTCTATGGCTTGGGGAGCCAATGACTACTATTCTACGGGACCTATCTATTCTATTAGCAACTGATTCCGCAGATGTGCTGCAAGGTAATATCTATACTAATATTATAAAGCTGAAGAGTTTGTTTGTTTGTTTCTCAGGAACTACTGGTCCGATTTGAAAAATTCTTTCAGTGTTAGATAGCCCATTTATCGAGGAAGGCTATAGGTTATATATCATCACGCTAAGAGCAATAGGAGCGGAGCACCAATGAAGAATGTTTCAAAAACGGAGAAAAATTATTACTTGAGAGACGCAGACGAAGTTGCGCGGGTCAGCTTGTCATTTATAAATTCTGAACAATATTATGTCATGTAAACATCTTTATAGACTTCCTGAGTGTCATTCCTCGTGATGCTTCCCTGTTTAATAGAATGCTAAGTAGATTTATTATATTTCCAACTCTTCCAATTTAGGGGAGAGTAAACAATATTGAACCGGCGCTTAAATTGGACCACTTCTGGATTTCTAACAAAATAGCACTATTTTTTTTACACTAGCAACAAAAAAAGGAGCGCTAGCAGCGTCACTAATACTCCGCCATTTCTCAGCGCTCTTTTTTGTGCCAATAAACTATACCAAATAGGGCCATTTTGGTAGAAATACATAAGTGTTCCATATTAAGCGCCCGTTCAATATTGTTTACTCTCCCCTAGTTCTTATTAAGTTCGCTGCGGGTGCCAAGATCGTTAAAGCTTTTCCTGGGACTTCCCGAGAATCAAAACTCGGTGTGTTCATGGGTCATTGCTGTTGATCTTGGTGTAAAGAAGTTATAGTATTGGGTGTGCGGGAAGGATTAGTCCCATTAAAAATAAAGTAATTTTTCCAGCTCAGCGCGATGCAGACCGATATAGTAATCAGAAAACTTTTCAAGCGCTATTTTTAACTTGCTGACCCGTACAATTTTTTCTGCGTCTCTTAAAAGTAATAAATTTGGCCCGTTTTTGCAAAATTTTTCGTTGATGCTCTACTCCTATAAGTCGTAGCGTGATATTATATAGCATATCACATCAACAGCCTTTCAAAGTCCACTGCTGGACATAAGATTCTCATAGAAAGGAAGTTTTGACCTACTACACTACGCTGGTTGGTGTGAGCTTTGTTATGTACGTAAGTTTTCCTTCTCTTTGCAGTGCTGTTTTCTTGTGTTGCACTTTATCAGCTCTTACGACACCCAGAGGATGAATAGGGGTGGTAACACTCCGTATTCTTAATTCGTTACTATATCTTTATCCAACACTAAGATTTTTTTAATTCGAACCATTAGTTCCTGAGATTTGCGTGTTTAACCAAACAAACACACTCTTCAGCTTTATGTTATTAGTACAGATAATAAACTCATTATAAATCTTCTTTGTGGTCAGTTCGCGCTATGATCCTCAAATCCCTGATGCAGCAGAGACGGAAGATTGTTGGAACAGATGTCAACGAGGTCCTAGATTATGCTGACAGTTTAATCTCAAAAAAACATGGCGAACACTTGCTCACTGTTATTCAAGATGTTAAACAATATCCTAATGGTATGTCTCTTTATAATAAACTAGCTGACCCGGCGAACTCTGTTCCGCCTTAAAGGCAATAAATAAGCTGATTTTCGAATTTAGTAAGTTAATTTATTTCTTAGAAAAAAAAATGAAGTACATTAATCATTTATTATTGTTTCTGCATTTCAGTACATAGGTTGCTCTTCACTTAAGTACCTTGTGATACACCACATTTTTTGTTTTCTTATCAGGCGCAAAAACAAACTACGTAGATGATCTTCCGACCAATACTCAACGTTGCAATGTGTCTTTAAATAACGTTTTAGAAATAAGTGGCGAATATGGAACAATCCAACTGTTGTCGACAACGAAATCCATTCTTTTCACTTTTGTTGTGACAGTTCCACCGTTGTCATCTGGTGATCGACGCCGATACAAAAAAAAAAACGGAATAAATAGTATCCTATGTCCGTCTCCTGGCTATAAGCTACCTCCTCACCAATTTTCAGCCATATCGGTAAAGCCGTTCTTGAGTTATAAGTAGTGTAACTAACACGACTTTCTTTTATATATATAACTAAGTGTGTATTCTGAGTGTTTAAATATTGTTATCTGTCGCTACAATAATCAGGCTCTAAGTATGACTGCACGGCCATCCGTGCGTGAGCGTGTGAGCGTGTGAGTGAGCGGCGTGGCGACTTTACGCCATCGTAGTGGTTTAAGCGGTCGCCACGCCGCTCACTACTGAGTGCTGTGGGTCCGATCCCCACATGGGACGACACTTTGTGTGATTCACAAATTGTTGTCTTGAGTCTGGGTGTCCTTTGTGTCCGTTTCATGTATGTTTGCAAAGTCCCCCGCGACACAGGATTTATTCCTAGGGCGGGAGTTGTCTTATTTAAAAAAGAAATATGACTGTGACTGCACACATCTTACATTTAATTACTTTATAATGTCTATAAAATCCTGGTATACAAATAAAGTATTATCCATCTATGTTATAAAAATAAGAGTCATACTCGTCTATATCGTCGTTTTTTTTACTTTTCTCTAGTGAATAAAAATGGAAAGGAGTTATGCAAAGAAATTATCGAAGCATTTGAAACACCGTTCTTCCACCTGAGCGGCACCAAAGACCTGGAGCATATGGTGAAGAAAGCCAACAAAGCTTTTGCAGATCGTTTCCAGCAATACAGCGATTTAAGACAAGGTATGTATGCTATAATAATAACTTGAAACATTTAACAAGGCTGTCTGATCCTAAACTAGGCGGAGCCTGTACTATGGCAACCAGACTGCTGATAAACATACTTATAAATCTCTAAATACTACATGTTACAAATAAATTACGCCCAGACATAGAACAAATAAGATGATTCAGGAGAGAACCAAGGTCATCAACAAAGTCCATCGGATTAGGAAGCTGAAGTGGCAGTGGGGTGGCCATAGTAGCCGCAGGATCAACAACCGTTGGGGAAAATGAGTTCTTGAGTGGAGACGGCGTCTCGGCAAACGTAGTGTAGGAGTTGGAGTGACGGTCTGCGCAAGATGGCAGGCAGGAGCTGGATGCGAGAAGCCGAAAACAAATTTCAGTAGCGTGCAATGGCAGAGACCTTTATCCAGCAGCAGCAGCAGCTGATGATGATGATAGAACAAATGATCATCGTCAATACGGGCTCTGTCTAGTTTGGGATCTGACGATCGTGTGTGAGATTATTATTTTAAAAAATCCCTTAGACTCGCTTTCTTAAATGCTTTGAAAAGGTCTTGGACCCATACAATCTTCATTTAACTAAATTTTTTTCAGCTAAAGACCATCCTACCGGAGGGTCATCACTAACAGGTTTAAAGCCATCTTTAAAACAAAGGATGCCACAGAATATCGTACATTCACCAAAAGTTCTGACTGTTACGAAATTACGGAACACTACACAAGCTATCAAACATCACTCCAGGGATAAACACCCCTCCAAAGATAAACATCCATCTCAAAACAAACTCCCGTCCATAGACAAGGAGCCTTTGAAAGATGAACGCCAGCCCAAAGTCAAGCATCTTTTAAAAGATAAACGCCATGCCAAACACAAACATTCTTCCAGGCTTGAACATCCTACCAAAAAGAAACACTCTTCCAGCAATCCTACAGAAGGGGAAGAAGAACATGTCTTAAAAGATCAAAGCCCTTTAAGACATAAACACAAAAGCGCTACCAAAAAGACAACACCTTCAAATAAACATTTACATACAAGAAAGCGCTCTTCCCAATACGCAACTGTGTTAAGGCGAGGCCTTACCTATATAAAACCAGGAATACTTATGAGATAAAATAGAACCGTAATAAAATAAAACTAATTCATATGGTTTTATTTAATTATTTTAGTATTTAAATGATCAGTAGATATACCTACCTTGGTGGTCTTTCCAAACAAGAAAGACAGATAAACCCTATTAAAAAAAAGTTGAACCGACTTCAAACAACACTAACAAAGAGCACTAAAAATTAAAAAATAATTACAAATCTAAGTAAAAAACTATAATAAGTTCCCTCAATGTAACAGGTAACATTACAATACCAATAGTCCCTTCTAGTCTGTTTGAAGTCGGTGCCAAGCCAAATAGGTGCTTGATAGGCATGGTAGAATGTAGCGCGGCAGCTGCTTCATGCTGCGCAAAACATGTTGAACGAGCTAAAGTGGACGCACATCTCCAATTATATTATTATTTTGAATGCTTTAATAAGTAGTTGATAAGTTTGCGCATGTAATTGATCTGGTTGTTCTTTATTAATTAACAAAATCTTCGATGTTTCATTAGAATTATTTTGAATTCTTAATTTTTCATTGTGCTAATATAAAGCTGGCATAGACCAGTATTGCTTATTGTGCATCGAGCTTGGCACCGACTTCAAACAGACTAGAAGGGACTATTGGTATTATAATGTTACCTGTTACATTGAGGGTACTTATTATAGTTTTTTACTTAGATTTGTAATTATTTTTTAATTTTTAGTGCTCTTTGTCGGTGTTGTTTGAAGTCGGTTCAACTTTTTTTTTAAAAGGGTTTATTTTACCATTTTTAGTGTAAGATATGTTTGTAATGAGTAGATAAGTACGATATTTAAAACACTACGTACCGTAATGTATAGTAACAAACTGTAGTTACCTAACTGGAATTGGGGGTGATGATGTAAGGTGTGATACTCAAATTTTAAATGAAGTACAAGTAGGTGAAATAACTCAGACCTTACTCTTTCATGTAGTACCGGATTCTTGCCTATCAGAACCTATCATCATAGTTAGGGATATCTTAGAAAATGACATTGGCGTACAAACTGATCAAGATCAGCTTAAATTCTTTTCTAAGAAACAGTCAAATTCTTGTGAGTTGCAACCGAACAAAATAACTTCCGATTCAATTGACACTGATCTCGAAGGTGAAGATAGGGAAGCTTAAGTGAGACTACTCAACAAATATGCTCAATATTTTATAGAAGGAGTTCCAACTAGAAGGGTTAATACTGGTGTGTTAGAAATTAACCTAGTTGACCCACACAAAATTTAAGAGTTTTTTCCAGAACTATTTTAATAAATTAAGTATAAAATTACTTACAAACGAAATGCGATGCCATCCATAGCAACTAAACGTCTATCCGAATTATTTTAACAAGATAGAATACAAAATTTCAACCTTTTCTTCTTAATACAACGAAAATTACTGTGGTGACATAAATACTGCAAGTTCTCTGCGCATCACATCGCGCAGTCTCTGACGATTGCCATTGTTTGTTTGGCTAAAGAAATACTCGTAGCTAAACCACGTTGTCGGGGCTGTCAAATTCCCAATAATTGTGAGGGTTTCAATCGATTTCTCTAGGATCCCATCATCAGATCCTGAATTGGTGATAATGGGACCAATTCGGGCATACCCTTTCGATTACAAAAATAATTTTGAAAATCGGTCCACAATTGACGGAGAAATCGCGTAACAAACATACATAAAAAAAAAAATACAGACGAATTGAGAACCTCCTCTTTTGTGTTTTGGAAGTCGGTTAAAAATATATACCAGTTTTTAGTTTGATTTTTACTTTACAATTGCAACTTCCATTCTAGGGAAAGATTTTACGATTATACGATTATTCGCAATGAACGGATACAAAATGTACCTAATGTAAATATAAAGAAACTAACTTACTTAAGGCTGAAGGATTAGTCAGTGTTTCCTACAAAATTGTTACTGAAGGAATAGGTGCGATAACTAGCATGACTCATATGTTTCTTAATTACTTTCTCTGGACTAGTTCAGCTGTCGTTGAATCTGAGCCTCAATTCTGCTATTTACGCCAAGCCAGTGTCATACCACTGACACGCTATTGAGATGCCATCGAGTGGCCATTGGCATCGGTATAAATATGGTAGTTGAAAATATATTACTTTTTTTGAGGAAATGATTTTTTTTTTACGTACGTACGTTACGTATTAAGGCATAACGTGAATGTTTCACGTTATGCCTTAATACGTAACCAAATAATCAAGATACATACAATTCTTAAACTTTGTTATTTGTTTTTATATCATGAAAATTATGTGATCTGAACATTATTTCAAGTGATATTATAGTATCTATTACTATCCCAAATATTACACACACATTATAGTCACGTAAAAAAATTGACTGCCCAGAGGCACTAGATGCACAGCAGATGAAAACAAAATAAATCTTGTCACAGAATCTTTTGGTCTAACTAGCTGCATAATACCGATAGATATGTGAAAATATTAACAGTATTCTATGTGTGTAACAGGTAAGGTAGTTTTTTAAGGAAGAGGAACCAGAGAAAGAAACTACTGCGGCCCATGAATGGCTGCAACTCAAGAGTCCAAAGCGCTTTGACAGGCCTTTGAGGAAAGAGCACGCCAAGTGACACAGTGATGATCGTGCAAAGTGTTAAGGTTGTGTACATAGTGGTTCAGATGTCTCAATAACAGCAGTTCTCGGATCCCTCCTATTTCAGGCGCAGAGTGGCACACCCTCTGGTTTTATGACGGTCAGAAGGGATTTCCACACGTAAGAGGAGTGTTTATAATGAGCAAGGAATCTTGATTCGAGGAATATATGGTTTACAAAGGTTACAAAGGGTTGCAGAGCACATTATTTTGTGTCCTTTTGGAACGAAGTTCCTTATCGCGCGTTGTGAAAGGGGGCTAGACGGAAAAAAATCTCACGAAAAGTTGTAACGACACTTTTTATTTTGAATTGTCACTTGTCAGTCATTCAGCGCCGTCTATCGAATAGATAGGAAATCATTACTTTTCCTCTCAGTAAAATTAAAATTTATGTTCTTAGGTTGAGCAAAAAATATTGTATTCGACATCATTTCTCAAGGAGATTTTACCAATGTATAAATTGTTTTAATTAGAAACCAACTGAAAAATATGTAGGTAATAGCCGCTTTCATAGATGGCGTTGTAATTAAAATCGTGTCGAATCAGTTTTACTCGATCGTCACAACTTCGTTCCTACCGGGTGTCCCACGCACCACACGGCTTTTTTTAAATCAACTACATAAATGTATACAGGTATTTTATATAATAGTGTCATAAATGTGTTGAGATATTATCACAATATTTTAAATAGCATATATTTCGAAATCTTAATTTTATTACCCATAAAACGAAATGAAAAACACAGTAATAAAATAAGAAGAAAAATCAAAATGTACTTTTTATTGGTAATAACTATATTGTTAAGAGATGAGTGTAGATCAATTGAAATTGGTGAGTATGATTCTCTTGTCCAGGGTGCAGGAGTTATGATCAGATCTGATTGAATTGACTGCATGGATGTCGTAGTGGTTTAAGCGGTCGCCACGCCACTCTCTACTACGCCGAGTGTTGTGGGTCCGGTACCCACATGGGACGATACTTTGTGTAATCCACAAATTGTCGTTCTGAATCTGGGTGTTCGTGTCCGTTCCATGTATGATTCTAAATTCCCCCGCGACAGGATATATTCCTAGTGAGGGTAATGTTAAAAAAAAAAAAAACGTATAAGAGTCATGCTAGTTAAATAGGTTAGCTAGACCGGAGTGATACCAGGGTTTCACTGCACTCACAGAGTTAAAAAAAAGACACCTCTGTGGTTTGCTTCGGCGTTTCTTCCCAGAGTGAGTCTTAGGAAATGACGGCGTATCCTAGTTGTAAAGACTGACTTGTAAAAATATCTGCAAAGATTACTTGCAGAAATAAATATCATTTCATTTTAACGCAGTGGCAAAGAAGACTCCTATACTACGATCAGCAAACGATGATATAAAAATTGACCTTAGAACAGCCAGAAAACCTGACGACATATTGAAACAGCTTGCCCTCCCAACGTCAGAACCGCCAGATTTTATGGACAATAAATATACTGGGTTCAGCTTGCCCACTAAAAAAAGCACCAGCTTTTCAAGTCCTGTTATTGATGTGTATACAACGAATATGGATAAAGAGGAAACAAACGGAAATACCAATTTTTTTGTAACATTGCAAGCCATTTCTAAACAAACAACGAGGAAAGTAAAAAAACCTCCGAAGGTCCAGGACCAATTAATGGCTAAAGATCCTGCAGCGTTTTGGGCTGATGTAGCCACTCACGGTCATTGGAGCCATTTAGATTCATACCTAACCATTTCTTATTGGAAAAATTCTAATCGCACAAGTACATATGCGACAAGTAAGTTCTAGATATCATAATAGGGAATATGCACGTGACACCAAAATGGACAAAATATTTTTATTTGTAATTTTTATTGCTAAAAAAAGATACCCATACAATTATTTTTGAAATTTATTATAATTTAATAGTGAAATTTAATCATCAAAAATTGGCTTTTTTAAGATTTCCTCGCAAATTTCTGAAACGCAACGCTATTGGTTGAATAAAATGTGACGTCAACCTACACTGTCAAGAGTGTCAACAAGTTGTGTGTATTTGTAATATTTGGTTTCTGGTGATTACTTGTTTCATTTTAAGTTAATAACTAATACGTTTTCAGCGTTAAATTATTAAATTCCCGCGTAGAAAGACTCAACACAATGACTGAATATACTTTGTCAGGTGCAGTTTTGATATTATTTGGGCACAAAGGAACGGCACAATATTTATAATAAGTTTTTATTGGCTTTTCCATGGTAATAAGTTAATTTTCATTACTCACTTTTTAACTTTCACAAACTTTGTGAACTTCACTTCATTGTTGACATCGAATTCGTCTGAAAGTGTAATCTGACGTCACAAAAAAAGCGCGCCAAAATGGACGTGTTCAAATTGCCCCAAAATTTTTTTTTTTTGCTTAACGGTTTATATTTCGGATGTGTTATATTTATTTTTGGTAATGTAATAACTAGTAGAATCGTTTAAAAAAATAAAAAAAATACATGCATATTCCCTATTATGGGAGACTTTTCCCAAACTTTGATTGCCATCAGCCCTCCGCCACATAAGCACTAGGCGATATCGAAGTTCTGTAGATAGACTGTTATCGGATTTATTAGGACCTCAACTACTCGTGACGATTGTCATTGATGTTCGTATGGCAACCGGAACCAACGTCTCAATGTATTAAGAATGGTCACCCATCCATAGACTGGCCTTGCTAGGATTGCTTAACTTTGCAATGTGATAAACTACTTAGCCACCAGCCCCTCCTAACTTCTGGTTATAAATAGTTATAATAATAAATTTACACATCTCACACACGGCTGTCTGATCCCAAACTAAACGGAGCCTATACTATGGTAACTAGACTGCTGATAAACATACTTATTTACACAAAGACACAGAACAAATGAACCTGTTCATCACAGAATGATTTGTCCTGAATAGGAATAGAACCCACTACATTCTGGATTAGCAGTCAGGATTACCAAATAGGCATACAGGCCAGTCGAATCTTATTATGCTGAAGCTCAAGACTAAAGGTTTTTTGGTGTAGGAGGACAAGCGAGCAGACCGGCCACCTGATGGTAAGTGACTACCGTCACCCATTGACAGCTGCAACTGCAGAGTAACAGGTTTCAAGAACCTTTTTTTTAAGACACTTTCCACTCTCCTTGTTTTTTGCACCCCCCCCCCCCCCTCAAAACAAGGAGAGTGAAAAGTTTAGATTCCGTTTACCTCCCTCGCTCGGTCCAAAGCAATTCTTTTGTTGAATAAGGTTACCATAGAACAAAATTCTCATATTCCTGGAGGGGGAAGGGAGGCTCAAAGCACCAACGCACATGTGACTTTTGAGTTGCAGATTTCCATGGACGACGGTAGTTGCTTACCACCAGGAGTCTTAAGCCATGAAAATAACCATATCATTTTTCCGTACCCAGAATTAACCACCAGATCTAGAACTACGCGTGGAAAAAGAACAAGAAACACATCCTTAACGTATAAATTGCCAATAGTTACTGACGGTAAACCACCGTCAGAACCTGATGATGCTTACGATCGACGTCGTCATGGTGAAGACTCCCAGACTCGGATACCTGATATACTTTCAAGGAAGAGTACCACGCAAAGGCCTTGAGCAAAAGAATATACCTTTCTTGCTTAATTCTGCTTTTCATTTCTCATCATCACATCATCATCATCAACAGCCTTGAATAATCCACTGCTTTACATAGGCCTCTCCTTAGAAAGGAGGTTTTGGCCTACCATACCACGCTGGCCAGACGGGTTGGTATAGGGTTTGTGTCAAGTTTTCCTTATGTTTGTGTCAAGTTCTGCAGTGCTGTTGTTCTGCGTAGTTTGCTCCATTAGTCGGCTCTTACGACACCCACGGGATGAATAGGGGTGGTGACAAGTCTGTATTCTTAATCCGTCAAACGTCTGGTACAAGTATATTAGAATACTTTATATAAAACATTTATTAAATTAATCGCATTGTGGTAAAGGAGGCAACAACGTACAATTCCCCAAAAATTTGAAAAAGCAGGATCATACCTAATGATATATCCGAAACAGAAATGAAAAGTGTTTTGACGGATGTCCGTGTGGTGACGGATTAAGAATACGAGGTGTCACGTAGTCATCCCGTGGGTTTCGTAAAAACCGACTAAGGGAGCAAACTACGTAGAATGACATCACTGCGAAATGAAAGAAAACTTGATACAAACCCTATACCGACCCGTCTGGCCAGCGTGGGGGGAGGCCTATATCCAGTAGTTTACTATTATGGGCTGTTGATGTATTGCCAGGTCTTCTGACTGCCTGAGTATGTAGGCGCTCTCCAAAATATCGATCTGAGTGCAAGCGTAATTAAAACTCCTTTACTTTACTACTGCCCTAGTACTTTTGAATTTGGTTTTAACTCTGAGATTGTAGAGGGTACGACGGATGATAAAGTTTTTTATACTAAGTCGCCAATAAATCCTACCACGATCTTGTAAATCAATTTAAGTGTCTCTCTGTACAGTATATTTTGTGGATTAAAAATTACTCACGACTAGCATTATGTAACTGTACTAATAAAAAAAACTACTAATCAAACACTTTCCGTGTGGTGACGGATTAACGGGAGCTGATCGCATACTTGTAAATCAAACTGGTTTTTGTTGCAACACGAATGCCTAAAAAAAGATCTGTTGTTCTGATTTTGTATTATTTTAATAAGTTTTCTTTGTTTTGAGCTACCTCGACAACGTTCTGATATACACCAATGACATTGTTGTCATGGTATTCTCATTCATCGAACTGCTTACAGTTTCCAAGATTCTACGAATGGGTTTCTTTCCACCTCGTGACATGTCTTTTGGTCTTTTCAAGGTTGATTGACGTGTCTTAGGTTTGACTCTAGGTCTAGGTAGCCTTAACTTCAATTCTTTACCTTTGCTAAAATAATAAAATAATTTTAATTTTAACACAATCTGATATCAGTATGGATTGGTTTTAGTTTTGAAAATATAAAAAAAAACTGGTCAGGTACGAGTCGAACTCGTGCGCCGAGAGTTCCGTAGTTCCTACTTACCCAGATTTAGATTTTCGCGAAAATTTGTATGTACAAAAATTTATCTTAATTTTCAACTTTTTTGATTTTTTGGAATTATTCCTTTATTTGTGCTGTAAGACGTTTGTTTTTGCCAAATTTCGTGATTTTAGGTCAACGGGAACTATCATATAGGTATTCGACCCAAAACCTATAGGGTACTTCGGTTGACCTAGAAATGTCAATTTTGGTTAAAAGCAAGGTCTTACAGCACAAGTATAGAGAAAATTCTGAAAAATAAAAAAAGTTGAAAATTATGATAAATTTTGGCAGTTACAAGCTTTCGCAAAAATAGAAATATCTTTTTATCATGTTGACTTAGGACCTTGATTTTTATACACCTAATAGGGACCATAGACTTCTGTATCTGGTATAAATTTCAACTTGCTAGATCTACCCGTGCCTGAGAAAATCGGTGGTGACACACGGACACACGGACAGACGGACAAGAAAGTGATCTGATAAGGGTTCCTTTTTTACCTTTTGAGGTACGGAACCCTAAAAATAAGTGAGGAATATCAGAGCAGGTCAATATTCTAAACTTTTGCGTTTTACAGATTTATACATACTTTTGTCCATTTCTGATCCTCTTCAGATCCCTAACAGCACTTTTATACCTCGTAGTTACCTTCTTCTTCTTGATTCTCTTGTTAGAACTCACACTTTTCTTTTTTTTCAAGGGTCTCCTTGTCTTTACCACCTTTTTATGTTGTGGGCTTGTCCTTTTAGACTGTTTCGTACTTTTGTTAAATGCCATTATCTTGGAGGCATTAGTTTTCAAGTTCTCGATCATTGGAACGTAAAACCTTCTTACTGTTGGCGAATTTTTTTGTGACCGTCTTTTATTTCTGACTGTTTTTTTTTTCTTTTTCTGATTTAACTTTAGAATTCCATCAGTGTTGAATGTGAAACTTTTCCTAATGGCATTTGGAGTGCTCGAAGGTAACGCTGATTGGGTGTACAAGGTTTTTGGTGTTGGTTGCGATTCCTTTTCGGCTATTGTAGTCAAATTTTGGCTAGATTCTTTAACTGCATTTTGTAATTTTATAATTGTAGTTTTGTCTTGAGCATTAGCAGCAGCTGAAGAGTAAATTATTATTAATTTACTTGAAAAATCTGATTAATTTTTATAATATGTATGTATTTACGGGAAAAAAGGATCTAAGTATTCTATCAGTCAATCTAGCTTTCATAGTACTAGCCCTGCTTAGTTTGGAACCAGATGGCGTTGTTTGTCAGATGTCCGAAAACATTATTATTATTTATACCATATGTTAAGCCCAAAACTTATACTTATACTATTGAGATTCGGTGAGAATAGGCTTCAGTACAATCATACATTTGTCTTCTGTTAGATTTAGAAGGGAGCCTCGGCGAAAAGGTTTCAATGCGTTTTAAATTGTGGTATAAATCTTTCTCAGGTGGATAATTTCGAGGGAGAACCATACTTCTGCACATAGGGGTCGGTTCTGCATTTTGAAGAAAATCTTTAATCGAGTGAGTGAGGTTACGAGAGGCACGACTCAACTCTAAGGGTGGCAACACACTGACGTAGGTGACCACTTACCATAAGGTGACCCGTCTGCTTATTTGAATCCTTTAAAATGAAAAATAATAATACACATACCAGTAAATGCAAAATACGCAAAGAACCAACCGCATACTATCATCATAAAGGAATACTGTTTATGTTTCTGCAATAAAACTGTTATGAAAAATGCGATCTATATTATAACTTACATTTTCCTATAAAATGAAGGAATAAAAATTGATTTTGTATACCATTAAAAAAATTGACATACTTTAAAAATGTTTTCATGAACGTGGAAGAGTTTTTTTTAACAAGTTACCTTGATGACCTACTGAGCGGGGTCATCACAGAAAACTATAATCTGTGCTATAGTTTCAGTTGGCCTCATTTGCAGATTGCCTTGCCATTTATGATTAAATATCGTCCGATTTTAATTTTATTAATTTAGAAATACTTACCATAAAAAAAAAATATATTTGAAATCTTCTTAGACTCTAAAGTCATAGATCCACACATACGTTTATGAGAAGAAAGGTCAAATAAACTCACGGCCACTCCTTTTAATAATATTTCACAAATAAATCAAAACATTGTTTTGATGTGTGCGCCACTATGTCAGTTATTAAGTACTTAAAGATAAAAGCAATGAAGAGAAAATAAGATATTGAAATAAGGAGGAATAGAATTAAAAGTGAAGTAAAACAGAAAAAATGAGAAAAAGAAATAAAAACTACAAACTACACTACATCTCCACTTAAGAAATAGTCTGTGCTAATTAATTCCAAGCATTCTTGTCTTCTATTTAATCCAGAATCCAGTAATAAGCCTTCTGTCACAGCCTACGCTTCACTGTGGATTTAAATTTGTTTATACTTTAGTCTTGTGTTGTAATTGGGATTTTATTATAAAATTGGACACATTAACCTCAAAATTACTTCTTTATCCTTTGGAGCCTAGAGGCAGGGTTCCATTCCCACCCAGGAAATATATTATTTGATGAGCATATTCATTTGTTCTGTCTCGCACTGTGTGACAGCACGGCCTCGATCTTGATGCGATCTGTCCGCCTAGCTATCCTCTACCTCCAACAGAAGTTCCCACTCTCCAGCGACTGATATTGCCGCCAACGTCTCCTAAGTTCGGGATCGACCGGTAACCGGTAACTCTAGGTAACTCTCCTGGGAACTGTAAAGAACATAAACAAGTCCAACAATCAAAAATTTTTCAAGAACCTAGCCTTACATTGAAAGAAGAAAAGAAAAGAACTTATAGAAGAAAAGCAGAGCATTGAAGAAGTTGGCACTGGAAAAGGAGTGGACAAATAAGGGATGAATAAAATGTTGTAAATATGAATGTGGGCCAGTAAATGAGAAGGATTGAATGAAACATTTAATAAATGAAATTGTTATTGTCTGCGGTTTATTACCTACGAGTATTTACAAAAAAAATAGCATTTTTACTAATTCATTTTTTTACAGGCATACTATCAGAACTATTGAATATAAAACATTAGGTTTTTTATTCTTTATTTCCCAACTTAGGTTGTGTAATCTGACATATAACTACTTTTTTCATCTTTTCCAAACAGAATCTTTGCATGTTAGGACGCTTTCTCGCTGATATTAGTATTTTTATCTTGTTCAATCCTCTTTGTTGATCCAGGGCCGAGTGCAGTTACTGGAGTCTCAAGATCTGAGCTGTCTCGGCGTCGTGCCGTCGCTGCAAGAATATAGAAACTACACGGTGCGCCATGCTATTTATTAAGATCCATCAATCCGGTATCCGGAGACATATAATATCCATCCATATGCCCCAAAGTTTTAGCAGTGATGATAAATCACACAACACGCACACAAGCCCTATTCATCCCGTGGATGTCTTATCCGACTAAGGGAGCAAACTATATAGGACAAAAGCACTTCAAAGACAAGGAAAACTTGACACAAACCGTATGGCCCGACTGGCCAGCGTGGTATAGTAGGCCAAAACCTAATTTCTAAGGAGAGACCCATGTAAAGCAGTGGACTATTAAAGGCTGTTGATGATGAACAAATAGCTCAAGAACTCAGGCTCGCATACCAATGAGGGGAGTTTGAGGGAACAGAAGCTGTACTTACTCAAATGTGTGTATCGACCATATTTGTTTTTAGTTTTTTGTTTTTCGTACCAAGCCTTCACGGGATTGTACTCCGTCTCTTCTGAGGTGATTTGCGTAGTCATAGAAGCGGTGAGGGGGTCTGCAAGTTATAGATTTTTTAGGGCAATTTAACAGCACACCATGACTTTTAGAAGAGTCACAAGATTACTGATGTTGACGGACTGACATAGCTAGTTTTATTTCTTAAAAAAACTTGGGTAAAACATAGGTCATGTTAATAACAATGTACATGCCTTGAAATCGAAACGTAGAGGCATGCACAATTGGAGTGATTCTACGGCCTTACGTAGAGCCTGTATTAAGCAATTTACCCCTACAGTATAGTTATGGAGGATGGGGGTTGAGTGAAGCTATCAAAGCTCTGGAGACGGAGCCCGCACCAGGAGCGGGCCGGCGCTGGGAGGGGTCCAGAAGAAGAAATAGAAGCGCAAAGATGGCACACCGTGTGGTTTTAGTCGGTTCGAGTCCGACACACAGCCCCGCCGAATAAAGAACCCCGGCGAGGTGATTACCACACGTAAAAAAAAAGGCTATCAAAGCTCCAAACGCCTTTTTTATTTGTGGGAGGTGAAGGAGGAGAGGCACTCAAAAAAGTGTCAATTCACTCGAGTCTTTTGATGGAAAAAAAGCTCACCTGGACCGAGGGTCCTTCTGGTACTCTTCGTGGCATACGTTGTGGTAGGGAACATGGTGATCCACGTGAACCACGTACCCTTGCCTTCGTCCAGTGGCCAGTTTAACATCTTTCCAGTGGTACGTGAACTGTATGTATATTTTGGTAGGTTGGTTATAGCATATGTGAATTTAGAACCAAATTGTAGGGAAGGTAACTTTTCTATAACAGAAGAACTGTACGCGAAAAATTTTTCGTTAGGACTTGGATAATTGTTTGATGATTCAGGTTTGGTTAGGAAACTGGGGTTATTGTCGAAGATATCAGGAGGCTCAGTAGTTGGTAGTGTGAGTTCTTCTAAAAGCTTTTCAGCTTTTTCTACATTTTTCTGGAAGTATGAATCATTCCCAAGAGATCGATGCGCCTGTCCCTGTGAAGGTTTGCTGTTAGACTGAGCTGAAAATAAGAATAGGCTTAAATAATGTGTATTATAAGTCTGCATTACACATTTGTAATCATAATGATGCAACGATATACGCATATTAACAATCCATCCCTATTTCTTGGATAATTAGCACTCCCACACTGTAAGCTTTTCAAGAAACTTTTTGTTCCGCACAACCAATTTGTGAAACAAATTGTCCAAGCGTATTACTATTATTACTTTCCATCAAGAGATAAGGGCCTCAATTCTATTATTTTAAAAATTACATATACACGGTGATTTTGAAAGCGTTTTGGAAAAGAAAATTTTGAATTATTTATCAGTAACAGAAGCTATATATAACGTTAATTTAATAATATATATATATTTTTTATCATCAAAGTCGATATTCATATCTTTTACAGAGAAAAAGTGAGAACCAGTAGTAGGGCTATTCAATCACACGTAGGTAAATACTACGAATAGAAATACTATGCGTTTTAATATCGAGTCACATAAAATTGTATTCGCCAATAAGAACAAAGCTACCGAGTTGCGCCGGAGTCGTCCAACCAATGACGTCTGCCCCGTAGGCGCATGCGCGGGACTCACCTGTAATCGTGAGGCGTCCTTCGCTTTCAGTCGGTCAGTAATACCATAACATCGTGACGGCACGCTACATTGCTACGCTAAAATGAGACGACAGTATGAATTTTCAAACGTGGAATACTTCTTGGCAATTGTACAGCTGTACGCTACTGCCAACTACAACTTGGAAGAGGCTCGGCGTTTGTATTCCCAGCCGGCATTTAAATGCACTACGGCTACGTGGAATTGAAAGCCCTCAAATTCCCTCCACACCTACCATCTTGGCTGCAACCCATCGTCTTCTCGACCACGGACAATTTCGTGCGCCTACTCACGCGCAAGGTCAGGGACGTTTAAATTATTATTCGCCGGAGTGTAGTGCGTGCATACATGGACAATGAGTTTAGTGATCGGTGGATAGGTCGAGGAGGGCCAGTGCCTTGGCCACCTAGAAGCCCGGACTTAACGCCCCTGGATTTTTTCTTAAGGTCGGATATAAAAATACTTGTTTATAGAAGGGAATATGAAAGCCGTGATAATTTACGCATTGCGATAGTGGACGCTTTTGATAAAGTGAAAAGTGATGGAGACACATTAAGAAAATTAAAAAACAATTGCATTAAACGTGGACGTTTGTGTATTGAATGCAGCGGACTCCATTTTGAGCAGTTGCTTCGATACAGAGAAGTGTAAATAGTGTAAATAGGTATGTAAGTTAATCATTCTGTAGATAGCTCCGATTTTTTAAATACGCCTGAAATATTTATACCTACAGTCCGTTGATAAATTGATTTGGTGTGAAAAGAACAATCGTGGTTAATAATCGAAAGAAGTTTAAATTAAATAGGTATTTCCGACGGTCCTAAGCCCGTGTAAAGTATGAAGGACAAATTGGAGTCTATCTACGTAAGTACTCGCTAGCTCTCGCCTATAGGTATACTTTTATCAGCTGCTGTTAGCGTCAGCGGTGCGCAGCGGCCGCCGAAACGCCCACGGACGTGTTTCATTCATATAAGATAATGAATGAATGATCAGTCCATTACTACTTTCCAAGTCGATCGAGTAAAAATGAATATTAAAACTGAAACTTTTTTTTAGACAACATTACAATTGATTTAATCATTTTTATTGGTACTATAGATGATTCCAAATTAAAATGTTTCGTTTCCAAAACGCCTATAAAATCACCGTGTATGTCGGAATAGTTTTGCATTTTTCGTATTCTACTAAGTATGTAAGACCAATAGCCTCCCAATGACTTACATTTTAAAATAAATTTAAAATTACATTTTAAATGTGTAATGAAATGATTTATTTAATTTTCTAGATGTGTTCACTATTGATGAGCCATTGCCACTCCATCGACATTCTATTGACACTGTGTGTAACACTGTGTGACAATTTATGTTAGTAGAATACCAATGTTTTGACCGATGCCAATGGCATCTTAATAACGTGTTAATTTAATGACATTGGCTTATACGTTAAAATAAAATAGTAGAATTGAAGCTCTGCTACGACTAACATGCCTATTGCTTGAAAGTCTGGGCTCTCCACTATAAATAAGACTTACCAATTTGCTTTGCAAAAGCAGGATCTATTGGTGTAACAATTAATATAAGTAACAAAAACATTGTATCTTTACAATTACTATTTAAATGTGTATCATTCATTGTGGGTGAAAAACATATTAAAAGTGTAAAAATCTGAAACTAGGTTAGTTTAAGATATATATTTTAATGTGTGGGAATTTATGAGTCGTATATTTATAAAATATAAATAAAACTGGAACTAAATTACGTCTATTATAGAATATATTATAGAATACTAGCGACAGGCCCCGGCTTTGCACGGGTGCATTTTAAACATTTGATATCTTCTATGATATTAATTTTAATGATATGCTGTAAAGACCAATTTTTATCTGTAACAGAGTCAAGGGGTGGCGGAGTTTGGGTTCCGGTAACCTCATTCATGGGTGACAAGAAACGCAAGAATTACTTAACATGGTTTTTAGGCCTCCAAATTAAAAGAACTGTGTTTTACACTTCATTGTAGGCAATTTTTGGTCACTTGACGTCATGTTTAATTTTGATTAGTTTATAGACAATGAATAGAAAGTACCTAACTATATTACCTACTATACGAAACTTAAGTATGTACCTACCTATACTTATTTATTATATATTATTAAACACACTAGATTTACTTGTGCATAAAAGAGAGAACGTTTTGTCTTCAAGGCCGGCGCGCCGGTGCCGACGGTCTCAACGAGAGCGTAAGTTTGGTTTTAAACCGAATCAAATTGATTATTTATATCGTTTGAAAACAATGAATAAAATGTTTATTTACCAATATAGAGTTTTTATAAGTTAGGTAGGTAATATCTACGCTTGGTCGGACGGACCAACTAGAACTAAACCTGCTAAGTATATCACACATACGAGTATAAAACATCTTAACACAGTTTACTACAGGTACTCCGTTATATCCCTGCCTCAGTAAAATCAAGGAAATGTAGTTATAATAAAAAAGAAACATAGTCATCAACACCGTTTTAAATCGAAAAAAATGGTTTATTTTGGTTTTAAACGTTTTGTTTTAGTTTTAAACGGTGTGGTTTAATTTGTTTTAAACCGGCTTTACATCTATAGTCAAGACCCTTTATGTCAGGAGGTATCGAGTTGAAATTAAAACCATAAACCCAGGTCTACAGTCCCTTGAAGCTGTAAAAAATCAAACTTCTAAGTTAATGTTAACAATATATATTTATTTTTTTATAAATTTAAAAAAAAGCGTGGGGTGCTTTTTACTATTGACAACGGGCATCCAACGCTTTTATTAAAATTTATTTTCTTCAGTTTGTTTTTAAAACTATTTAAAACTATTACTTTTAATAAAAAAAATATATATATATTTTAAATTAGTGTAATTTCATCGGTCCTCGATAAATATACAAAGTTTGAACGAATTCTGACCGTATAAAGTCAGTTAAAATCACGCCCAAACTAGTCGGTTACAAACAAACATACAAACAAACATACAAGTGAAACTAATATAAAGCGAGTAAAAATATACGACTACACCGCATATTTCGATACTCCGTCTTCTTCTTACCGACTTGTAAAAATGTCAGAAAGGATTTACTCACAGAAATAAATATCATTTATCGTTTATTTATCTCTCAAGGGAATAAAAATTTATAGGGCACTTCCCGTTAGCCTTGAACTAATAGGTCTTTACCTATGAAATTGCCGTTTTGTATGCAATAAGTGAAAGTACTTATTTTTTCAAACATTTTTATTTCTGTTATTCGAAGTAATCACCCATGCAATAGACGCATCTTTGCCAACGCATTGGCAGTTTATTGATGCCCTTTCTTTTTTTTTTTTTCCGTGCGGATATCCCCTCGGATACCACCTGTCGGTGGCATGTCGGACTCGAACCGACTAAAACCGCACGCCGTCTCGGGTACTAATAGCCGGGGAACCAGGTATACCCTAGAAAGGAAGTCCCTGGTGCTGTTTATTGATCTTGTAAAACTCAGCTGGACGGGAGGCAACAAACTCTTCAAAGGCATTTTACCTATTATAAATTTATTAAGTAATATCGTCTTATACTACAAGTAATATCTTAAAACACGTAATCAATCATCAAGGCACAATTACACTTATAACATTACCGGTCCTGTTGGTCTAGTGGTTAGTGACCCTGACTGCTAAGCCTGAGGTCGCAGAACGACCTCCGTCCTCCATAAGCGCAGGCCCGGGCCCGCCTCGCGATTGCCCGGCTTTTTCTGGGAACCCAGTATCACTCCAGTCAAGCCTGCCCTTTTGAGCCGAAGCAGGACTCTCCCATCGTAAAACTTTTTTTAATAATATAATAATCATTTGTATAAAATCTTAAAAACCTTTCTATTAAAAAAACTCTTCTAACTCTGAATACATGTTTTCATCAAAAATAAGAGAATTTTTCTCAGTGGAGTCTATTGTATTATTTTTAAATATTATTGCCGTTCTTGTGTTATCTTGTCTTTTTGTTATTATTTCTTGTTTATCTGTTATTTCAGTTGCTTCTTGATCTCTTGCCTTCTGTTTATACACAGAAAGCCTGTCCTTGTATCTTTGTAATAACTTCGAGTTGAAATATGGAGTTTCTACGTCTCTTCTGTTTGTTCCAGTGCTGGCAAGAATAGATTTTGTTATTGTAAATGTTGGCTTGGTGATGTTAGGTCGTCTTGTGATTGCAGAAGTTGTTTTTGAAGTAGGAGTTTTCGTCTCAGCAGTTTTATTTTTATCTGCGGGTCACAATATAATTGTAAAATATAATATTGTTGCGCCATAGGATTAAATGGTTCGATTGTATGAAATGTGGAGGACAGCGCCGTCTAGTATCGACTAAAGTACATCTATTAAGATTGTGGTTAATAGTTGATTCTTACAGCGCTAGACGGCGCTGCAAGTGACGATTCTGAAATATTCTTGTTTGTCTGGCACGGACTATCGAATACTAGGGATCTTTCTAGTAAACTCGATAGCGCTATAAAAGCGGAGCGTTTTGGCTGTTCGAGACAGTATCGTTTTACGACACAGCGAATTAACATCGGAGTGAATTTCTAGTTTAGTATATTGAGTGTTTGGAAATACAGTACAATAAAGTAATGAACCGACATCTTTTATTTATTATATAGCCCGCTCGTAACAATATAGTTTATTTAAGAAAGCCTAAATTTTAGCCTAATTTCGACACCGAGGTTTCCATAAGAAAATAAAATTGTATGTAAGTTCGATTAAGTCGCTAATCAATCCTCAAAGATTATTGACCGTTTTCTTCACAGACAAAATTATCTTTGAAGTTAATTTAAATTTGTTTCCTTAAGACTAAGGACTTGACAGATACATAGACAAACAAGTAGACAGATGAAATAAAAAAAAAGCGAGGAATGCTTTTAATTTACCTGTGTTATCATTTTCCTTTTCGGCACCCAACCTAAGATCTATTTCACCGTCATAATCTTCTACGATCTCATTAAAATCATCATCTGTCACTGCTTTATCTTCGTCTTCTATAACTTTCAGATAACTCATGCTAGTGTCATCTGTGATGTGTTTATATATTCTGCGATTTTTAATTAAATTTCTCTGTTGTTCATGAACTAAATTGGTTAAGTCTTTATTAGGTTCGGTTATCGCAGAACCACTATCATCTCTTTTGACTCTTCTTTCAGATATACTGTTGGTTACTTCTGACATATCTTCCTTTGAAATATCTTCTGTTTCAGTACTGTCAGACTTTCTGTAATTGTTCAAAGCATTAGTTTAAAAAAAATACAGTAAGGAAAAACCACCTGAGGAAGATAGTTTGATAGTCAGATAGACTTTTTGCCCCGCACAACCAATCTGTGGAACGGGTTATCGTCTGCGGTATTTCCGGACCGATACGACCTTCAAACCTTCAAGAAAAGAGCGTACTCCATCCTAAAAGGCCGGCAACGCGTTTGTGACTATTACTCAATAGTCACAAACGCGTTGCCGGCCTTTTAGGATGGAGTACGCTCTTTTCTTAGCAGACGTTCATGGGCGGCGATAGTCACTTTCCATCAGGTGACCCGTCTGCTCGTCTGCTCCCTCTAACATAAAAAAAAAGATTGCATGCAGAGGGCGAAGTTTAGGTACTATGGCAAAGGTCGGGCAAGAATTATGTTCTACAATCTCCAACTGCTTAGAGTAGGGTTCTCCCAACTGGAGGCTCCTCATGCTGACTTTGCAACAGTGGAAGTGCCGTTCCCAGATCCTTCTTGATTTAGAGTCAGTATGGCTTCACCGTGTGGTTTTAGTCGGTTCGATGCCAACACATTCCTCGCCGATGACCCCAATGGTACTGTATCACTTAAACGCAAATCTGACGGCTTAGCCATTATGCTGTGACCACTACTAGTACAACGACCTAGCTGTTCTTAGTACTAATAAAGATAAGCCAGATTAAACATAAATAAAACTGTCAAAATTAAATAAACAATTTACTCTGTTGGAGTTCAAACTCAGTACTGCGCGAGCGCTTATGAAGATAAGACATGTATCACATTTTTTAGTAGAATTCAACCTATACAAGTATAGCCTACGGATTTTGATGAGTTTTCTTTTGTATTTCTTTTATTTGTTCCACAATAAATTATTGTGTATGGTACAGCTTATACTGACTCATGGGAGACAGGGACTAAAAAACGGGACAAATAACAATATAAGTGATACACTGATTCTTTTGTTATATTAACAAAGAACTTATAAATATAGAGGAAGCGAACAAGGCGCTATCGCATACAGTTGGTAGAGAGAGTGAGAGAGTTGTTTTGGTCTTACATCTCTCTCTGCTTTTTCACTGATTGGCTATTTTAAATTGACGACCGAATGGGGTAGTGGTTTGTGTAACGGACTGTTATTCCAAAGGTCGCGGGTTCGATTCCCGCTCAAGTCAAACAGTTGTGTGCATGAACATTTACTGTTTGATTTGGTCTGGGTGTTTCTATGTATAATAATTATGTATTTACAAAAAAAAAGTATATATGTAATTATTTCAGTTGTCTAGTAGCCACAGTACAAGCTTTGCTTAGTTTGGGACTAGATGGCGTTGTATGAATGTGGTAGAATATTGTAATATTTAAATGCCCTCTTCAGTATCAGCCAATCAGTGCAGAGAGAAGAAAGAGATCCAAGAGCAAAACAATATTCTTTCTCCGTCTAATGGCCGTACGATACCACTTGCTGAGGAATTTAGTTCCCTCCCTCTATTATATTATTTCTATGTATATTAAACACTAGCTGACCCGCGCAACTTCGTCTGCGTCTCTCAAGTAATACATTTTATCCGTTTTTTAAACATTATTCATTGGTGCTCCGCTCCTATTGCTCTTAGCGTGATGATATATAGCCTATAGCCTTCCTCGATAAATGGGCTATCTAACACTGAAAGAATTTTTCAAATCGGACCAGTAGTTCCTGAGATTAGCGCGTTCAAACAAACAAACAAACAAACTCTTCAGCTTTATAATATTAGTATAGATAAAAAGTTTTCTTCTGAGATTAAATTCTAACTGCAATCTTTCCCAAAGCTTGATCAGCTTCTGGGAATACGTCGCCTGTTATATCATCCTTCTTTGGGTTTTCTCTATCACTGCCATAATGCATATCATCCCCAAAATTAATTTCCCCAGAATTAAGTACTTCTCTTTTTAGTTTCTCCATGCTGTCTTTAATGGGGAAATTCTTTATTACATGTTGGGCTTGTGATTTTTTTACATTTGTTTGTTTTGTTGTAAGCTTGTCTATGTCTGCGAAAATTTTTTTGTTATCTACGTATGCGAATGGAGCAATATTGGCAAAATTCTTCTTTGGATTTGTAATTGCTGCTGTAGTTAGACTAATTCTAGGTTTAATTGTAACAGTTATAATTTGATTTGTGGTGATAGCTTCCATGTTGTTATCTGTGGATAAAAATAATTGTAATTTTAATGTATTTTTTTATATCTATTAAAAAAACTTAAACTACTGCACGGATGGCGTAGTGGTTTAAGCGGTCGCCGCGCCACTTACTACTACAATGAGTTTTGTGGGTTCGATCCCCACATGGGACGACACTTTGTGTGATCCACAAATTGTTGTTCTGAGTCTGGGTGTTCTTTGTCCCCAAGTCCCCGCGACACAGGATATAAATTCCTAGAGCGGGAGTTGTCTTTTATTTTTAAAGTTTTGTTATTAATTTACCTTTAATTGTAACTATATTTTTATTTGTAGATTGTGGCTTTGAATCGAATGAACGAAAAACGATGTTGTCTTTACGTTCTTGTTTTTTACGTTCTTGTTCAGCATAATCATTTTCGTAATCTTCAATTTCTTTTTTTAAATCGTTATCTCTTTGTGGTACCCACGGCTCGAGGTCTTGTTCTGAATCATTTTCATCGTAATTTGCTACTTGCTCGTCTTTTTTAGTTTCAACTTCAACCTCATCAGTTTTTAATTCATACTTAGAATCAACTGCGTGTTCAAGGTTATTATTATTATCCATTTTCTGCCTACTCAAATCAAAATTGTTTGCTTTAGTCCCACCTTCTATAGGTGAACGTATTTTATAATTATATTCACCCTCTGTATTGTTAGGGTCAAATTTTTGTGGAGCATAATTTTTTATATTTTCTTTTGCATAAAGTTTCGGTGTGACTTTTTTGTCTTTTTGTAGATTCAAAAGTGTAACTAGTTGCTTTTCTTTGTTTTCTTCAACATTAGTCACGTTTACAGGGTGTTTATATATTTCGGGAGTACTTTTATATTCATGGGAATCTTTAATATATTTTATTTCTTCGCCAACTTGAGTATTTTTTGGGATTTCTAAATATTCTTTATTGTTATCCTTTGGTGTGTTATCGTGTACTAAATTGGTATATTCAACTTTATCATAGTTCTTATTATTGCTAGAAATTTTATTTTGATATTCATTTCTTTCTGAATTTGTTTCATTTTTTATACTTTCAAGTATCGTGTCATTGTTCATTTGAACGCTTATACCTTTTCCAACAGGTGATACTTGGACTTTTGTGGTGTTAGTCGTGGCGGGTAGAGAATTATTTAAATCAGAATTATGTATAGCATTTCTCCAGTTATACATTTTGAAATTTTTACCTGTCGAAGCAGGCGCTGATTGAATATTACTCCGTCTGTTTGACCTTCTAGTTAGATTCGATTTAAATGGTTCTCTCAATCGTATCTTTCTTTCCAATGACGTCACTTCCGCTATTGAACGTCTAATAGAATTCCATAAAGATTCATGATAATTTTCAACTTTCTTTCTGAAATAAATAATTTAATTTGAACTTTATTAACAAGGTATTTGAAATCAATATGCAGAAATAATATATAATTGAAATATAATCGTCCTTTGAAAGTGTTTTGAATCAATGTGATGTGTTTCTTTAGTCAATGGTTAAACCCTATCATTCATCATCCTTTGCTTCATTCTTCTACTTCATTCCTTTCCACGCATATCCTCTCTTACGCAATTCATTCATATTTCCTGTTGCTTCTGCTCTTGTACCCATCCATACTTACCACTTAAAAATAGTTGAACTGACTTCAATCAAACAATACTAACAAAGAGCCTAGCAGCAATCGCGATTGCAATGCTGTCGTTTTTTGAAGTGTCATTGTCTGTCTCCAAAACTCATCATCAGATCTATAATAATATGAATTTGTAATGGGACCATTTCGGAATAAACCCGTTTCGAACAAAAAAAGAATTTCGAAAATCTTCTTTCGAAACTTCTGACTCTAGTCAGTAAAGTCAGTAAAAAACAGTAGTCACTTACAATCGGGTAACCCCTCTATTCTTCTGCCCCTATAACGTAAAATATGTATTTAAAATTCTTACTTACTTTGAATTCTGACATTTTGCGTTAGATCTTCGCATAGGTTCTTCCCCTTTCATCCCAATCTTAACGGTGGCTCCTAAATCTTTAACTATCCGTATAGCTTTCATTCGCTTTACTTTTTCGATGCTGTTGTTTATGTCGTCTTCTTCCCAAGAGTACGGCGGACTTTGAGCTGTAGTTCTATGTAAGAGGCGAAATTAAACTCTCAAAAACTTGGACAAACACGAACTACTAATGATCATAAAGAATGATAAAGAATAAATGATTTTAATCACGCGTACACAACTGACACAGAAGACCTTTTTTCAGTATTTTCCAGTCTATCTTGGAGTGTAATAAAATTAGCCTTCACACATACATATAATAGGTGTACACCTAATTGTGCATAGTCTTCAGGACCATTCCAAGGACGTTCTTTATCATCAGTAGCACGGTCATAAAGACCCTTACCACGATTTGCACCCCACATATTACTGTTTGGAGAAGGGCGTGCGCTGTGCGACACATGATTTAAGTAACGGCCAGGTACCGCAGGAGACTCAGGCGCCGGAGGACACAAAACGACCTCCGTCCTCCATAATCGCAGGCCTGGGGGTGACAGGTGAGGCCATCTGTCACCCTAGCAGAAGCAAGCCGGGGTGGCGGCGTTACGCGCTGTGGAGCGCGCACGCCCTTTAGGCGCAGAAGGGGAACACCGTGGTTCCCACACACGTGGGGGTCATCTACAAGCCGTAGATGGCCCGGGGTCCGTCGGGGTTTCAGGGATTTTCCTAGGATACACCTGGTTCCCCGACTACTAGTACCCGAGACGGCGTGAGGTTTTTGGTATACGAAGGGATTTCCGCAAAGACAAAAAAGAGGAAAAAAAAAGGTGTACACCTAATTAATATATAACTAGAATAGTATAAACATGTACATACATACACATACAGAAATAATAAAGACACTCATAAAGTGTTATACTGATAACTTCGTTTACAAGTCTATGGAGCTTGCTTACTTTAAACCTAAAAGTGGAACGGTTATTGCATATTCCGATTTTTAATTGGTCGCATTTCAGATACAATGAGTTTTCTACAGAGTTTTGGAGCCTGTATGCCGTCTGTATGGACAGGCTGACTCAAAACTATGATCCTTTCCTATGATTCCTGGGCCTATCCAGACCCTATACTGTACTCGCACAGTTTTATTTAACTTTGTTTACGGACTTTAAAAAAAAGACACCTCTGTGGTTTGTTTCGGCGTTTCTTCCCAGAGTGAGTCTTAGGAAATGCCGGCTCCTTCTAGCTATAAAGTCCGACTTGTAAAAATATCTGAAAAGATTTACTTACAGAAATAAATATCATTTACATAAAATAAATCAATCACCTACTAAGTTTGCGGTACTTTGAGTCCATCTTGCGCTTTGGAGAACTCTTTATACCAATTTTAATAGATCCACCTAACTCTTTAACTAAATGTATGGGTCTCTCGCGCCTTGGTCTCTGGATGCTGGTGTTAATTTCATCTTCTTCCCAAGAATATTCTGACGTGCGAACTGTTGTTTCGCGGAACGAACGTCTTCCTGCCAACTGAGGTTTAGATTCAGTCACCTCATACACAAACTTTGGGTATAAAGTTCTAAACGTGAGTTTCTTTCGTTTATTTTCTGTCAATATATATTCATAAGCATCCGTTTCATATTTCATGTAAGGATTATTCTTTGTACGAAAGCTTTGAGTGGTTTTTACAGGTCCGATGGTTTTGTTTTGAGAGTGAGTTGTATTATTCGAACTGTTTCTTGAGATCTGTCGTTTGCCGTGTGCATCTTTTCTTGTATCTCCATAAGCTTTTTTTATGTGTTCATTAGATATTAAACTTTTGTTACTGTTTAGTTTACTAATTATTAGTGGTGTGTTTAGATACAAACTACTTTTAGTATATTCGTTCAAATCACTTCTAGCGTAATCGGTGTTATTATGTTTTAAATCTTTGATTATATATTTCTTTGTTTCTTTAACTATTGGTGGTTTCTTTGTAGTAAGAGCCAGTTTCTGTACTTTAGAATATTTAATGCTATCAATGAATTTAGTTGTCGTTTGAGGTGAAAATTCTTTAAAGTATTCATTAATTTGCACCTTTAGTGCCTTTCTCGCATTCCTATTTAAATTAGTGTAATGATCAAATATACTGGTTCTTAATCCATTTCTGACTATATTCACGAGATCTAAATTTTTTCTAGTTTTCAATCTAAAAGCGTCAATGTTTACTAAAAAGTTTTCAAGTTTTTCTAACGAATCTTGTCTGTACAACGAATTGATAGTATCAACGAGTTCTCTTTCATTTTCATTATAACTTTTCTTTTCTAATTTATTAGCTACTGTTTTTAAAATGCGTTTAGTTTTATTTATAGGCTGGATTTTAATTTCATGCAACAGATTAGACAATAATGATCTGAAATTGTTGTTTTCTGTTATTTCATAAAATTTGCAACCTCTATAATGATATTTAGTGATTTCGTCGTTGAAAATGCTGCAGAACATTTCTAAATCTGAGTCATCAAATTGACTTAGCTTTTTGATTATTTCTTGAACGAAATCAGTAAACTTTTTATCGTTAACACCGCCATAGTTCCGTCGTTTATTACTATTATGTTCCATAACAGTCTTTATTTTGCCAATTACTTTTTGAACTTTGTCTAAAAACTGGATATTATCAGTATTGTTAGTGTTGTTCAGTCCTAGAGCTGCTCCAAGTGCAATTTTTACACTATTATTCGTTTTTTCTAGTTCTGCTATTGTTATATCAGTTGCTGTAAATAAAGAAATTAATTTAAACTAACTCATATGAACATATCAATATGTACCTACATACCTAACAGGACAAATAAAGGGTCTGTTTGTAATGTCAAAATAATAGGTTTTTTTTGCATGCTGCACGGTTATTTGCAAATGCCTAAAAAACCAGTTTAAATATTTTTTATCTGTCTATCTGTTTGTTCCGGGTAATTTTAAAAGCGTCTGGGCCTATTTTGATTTTTATTATTTTATTTTATTTTATTAGGAAACAAACAGATACAAATTAAACCAAAATAAATATACAGGTAATCTAAACACAATCCAAAACAGTTTCCACATATAAATATATATTAGCGCTACAACCATGTTAAACTTAAAAACTAAAATTACAAATGCACAGTAAGAAGACATATGCACATCTCAACAAGCAGCAAAAACATCTTAGGAAAGACACAATATATAGTAATTTTACAGATAGTACCTTTAGTTATTTTAGCTATTACTAGGAGGAACAAGACAGTCATGGACAGATTTCTTAAATTTGGGTAACGAAATCTATACTAATATTATAAAGCTGAAGAGTTTGTTTGTTTATTTGTTTGAACGAGCTAATCTCAGGAACTACTGGTCCGATTTGAAAAATTCTTTTAGTGTTAGATAGCCCATTTATCGAGGAAGGCTATAGGCTATATATCATCACGCTAAGACCAATAGGAGCGGAGCTCCAATGAAGAATGTTTCAAAAACGGAGAAAATTTATTACTATTGAGAGCCGCAGACGAAGTTGCGCGGTTCAGCTAGTATGGAATATATCTACGGAATCATCATTATGCAAACTAAAGAGACTATTAAATGAGCGGCAAGATCTCAATATAAAGGCATTCCGCCTATAATTCGGTTTAGCAATACGTACAGAAAATAATTGTATTTTACGTGCATTGATACGCGGGCAACTAAAACCAACTTTGCTTAAGAGATAAGATGAGTCGACTTGATTTCTAATAATTTTAAACAAGAATATCAGGTCGCGTTCGTTTCGTCGCGTCCCAAGTGATGGCAAATCAGGTATTTTATCGTAGTTTTCACATTTAACTTTCCATGCAATATGTTTCTTCAATTTATTTTGGACTAGCTGACCCGCGCAACTTCGTCTGCGTCTCTCAATAGTAATAAATTTTCTCCGTTTTTGAAACATTCTTCATTGGTACTCCGCTCCTATTGGTCTTAGCGTGATGATATATAGCCTGTAGCCTTCCTCGATAAATGGGATATCTAACACTGAAAGAATTTTTCAAATCGGACCAGTAGTTCCTAAGATTAGCGCGTTCAAACAAACAAACAAACAAACTCTTCAGCTTTATAATATTAGTATATAGATTCTTTCTAATTGATCTATGTATATTTTACTACCAGGTAGCTGTCCATAAAAAGATTAACTTAGGTAGCGCTTTTCAAATTTCACGAGAGATAGTATATATATATAATATGTATGTTTTAAGTAATATACTAGCTGGTATCCGTATAGTCTGCAAGAGGAAAAATAGCCTAAGTTACTCCTTATAGCACAGGCTCTGCCTAGTTTGGAATCAGACGGCCGTGTGTGAGTGTGTGAAGTTATTATTATTATTATTATATAGACAGCTACTTAGTAGTAAAATATTATTTAAACCAGTCCAGCCGTTTTGAAGATTATCCGGAATAGACAGACAGACAGTATGAGTATGAATAGAAAGAAACACTCAATAAAAGATTTGGGAAAATATTAAACATATGTAAATATGTGTTGTCATCATCTTATTTTTCATCTTTTTTATTTTAGAGGGGGCAGACGAGCATCTACGATTTTTTCGAACCGGGGCAGAAACTTCTTAGTGGCGCCCCTCTCCCTAGCGTTTGAGATAAGTTACGTAAAAAACTAACAAATATATAAATTCACTTGTAGTGTGGGCCTTTTTCTTACAAGTCCACGGTGAGCCAACCAGGCTTCCGTATGCTAGGCGCTTTGTGGGGCAAGTATTTTTATTTTCAATCATACTATATATATTTTTATTTTGGTGCCCCCTGAAACTGCAGCCCGGGGCTGAGGCCCCGGTTTTCCCCTCCCCCTCTCCCTTAGATACAGAGAAGAACAGAGCAGTAACCATTCGCAGATCCGTTTATGGAGACCGCTTTCAAAAGGTTGTATTGCAATAGAACATACCTGCAGTGAAAAATATTCCACTAACAAAAATCCATACGATTCTTTTCATTTTATGACTTGACTATTTTACGTCTTAAAAAACAAATATTATTTTTATGCTCCATTTCTTATCAACCAATACAAATTTCTATTATTTTCTTGCTCATTCGGAACATATAATTCAAAAACTAAATGTTAAAGGATTGGTTATTGGCGGAATGCGGGAATAAAACAAAAATAAAATAACATATCTACAAATAAAATTTATGATAATTAAATAGCTAATACATTTTAACTGTAAATTTATATTTGTATATTTTTATGTATAGTTGTTTTGAATGCGTGTTTTACAAACACGCATAACTAATGTTATGTAGCTAATATGATTTGATCGTTAAAGATTGGCTACGGAGCCACAATGATGAACACTGGAACACGAATACCTAATATTTGGCTCAGGCCTGTAAAAATATTATAAAACAGTTTTACAGTTTATTTTTTTTTAAACTCAACCTGCATGAAGAATAAAGCCAATTGCAATGTCTGTGTACTGATTATTATGGCTTAAAATAACCCGCCTGTTCCCATTTTGATAGGAGGTCAGTATGACCAGTTAAAAAAACGAGCAGTTTTTGATGGCCGTCTTTCCCAAGGCTGACAACACAGTAGATATTTTTTGACACGCCTAGGTGAATTTTCTACTGTTTTTATTGCAATACCTTGTGTATTCGTGTGTTATTTTACATACCCTGAGTGAAATAGTTATTTAGCGATTCTGTTATTGTATATAAATAACGTAAAGTGTGTTTTGGATAGAATTCCCTGCAATTATAAAGGTAAAACTTTCACTCTTAAATGTCAATGTATTACGCTACCATTTTTAATGAGTGTTTATGTAAACACTTTGCTTAAATGGACATGTATTTTGCAATTAGCCGTTTAATACTGTATATAATTTGTATATTTTAAAAGTAACGTGGAATTATTTGCTTCTGACTGGATCATTAATAACAATATGGTGTTTAAATAACCAGGTTTAGAAATATTTTGGCGAGAAAGACCCAACATAATCACGAGTATAATTTCTTAGTAGCATTGTTCAACCATGAGTCATTCATTGATAAATTATCGGGTTTTCTACCAATAAATAAACATACCCGTTTCACACGACCTCTAATAGGTATTACTCTAGTAAATTGTATCTTAAGACTCCTCTGAGTCATTACAACATTAAAAACAACAGAAATGTATCTGAAATGTGTATTTATAATCATATAAATATCTATGTACAAATTTTCTCTGTTCTATTCTTAACACAACACTCCTTTGTATTCTTTTTAATGCATCAACTTCACTGATATCAATATTACCCTAAGGTAGACTGGAAGATAAAGTCTTTGACATTAAGTTTGTCTCTGTAAACTAGACATGGGTGTTATTGCTATATTATTATTATTATTATTAGGGTATTATGGACGAGCAGCAAACTTGCTGATGTGTCCACATCACTGCACTGGAGTAAGTTTGTGATGTAAGAGTTCCCGTGTACATGATTAAACGGTTGTTTAGTCCAATGGGTTGTGCTTTTCTAACCATATATCTAGTTGGCACTTAAAACTGTTCACTGACTTTACGGTCACAACATTTTCCGGAAGCTTGTTCCATATCGCAACAACACGATTGTTCAAAGTGTGATAGGCTACCAGCGACTGTGAGTGTGAGCGATCTATTGCGAAGCTGTGTCCCCGTGATGAGTACGCCTTGCGCTGGAGGAGGAACATATCCTTGATATTTGGAAGATTATATCTTGAGCTTAGTATTTTATAGGTTTCAATAAGATCGCCTCTCATCCTCATATATATCTCACACATCTTGTCTATGTCAATGACCAATTTTAAGTATAGATAGTTCAACTGAGTTGTGCGCGCGGCCCTATGTGTGCATGGGCTTGTAAATATACAACTTTCATTAGTGTGGCAGTCGTCGTCCGACTTCCGGGTCACTGGGCCGCGCGCACAACTGAGTTGAACTATCTATAATGGTTTATCACACGTGAAATCACAGTTACAAAAACAAATAATTTCATCAATTGAATATATGACGTGCCTGTTGGTCTAGTGGTTAGTGACCCTGACTGCTAAGCCAGACATTGTGGGTTCGATTCCCACCCAGGACAAATATTGTGTCATGAGCACGGTCATTTATTATTATTATTATTATTCTATAATGCACTAGCAGATCACAGATCTGATGCGTACATATCACTGCACTTGTGTTCATTTTGTTGTTTTTAAATGTTTGTCTAGTCTGTTTTTAAAAATGTTCACTGATCCAGCACTAATTACACTTTCCGGTAAACTATTCCAAATGGTCACCACGCGATTTGGTAGAAAGTGTCTTCTAGGGTTGCTAACAGACGGAGACCTGGTGAGCTTCAATGGGTGTCCTCTCAATCGGGTATTAGAATTCATAGTGTAGAGGTTTCCGATGTCTTTCACATTGTAGTGTCCAGTTAATATTTTATATGTTTCAATCAGATCTCCCCGTTGCCTGCGTTGCTCCAGTGTAGTTAAGTCTAGTTCAATAAGGCGTTCCTCATATGACATGTTTTTTAATGATATAACCATTTTTGTAGCCCTCCGTTGTACTTTTTCGAGCATTTCTATGTCTTTCTTGAAGTATGGATTCCATATTTGAAATGTGTACTCCAAGAGCGGGCGGATGTATGTTTTGTAGATCTTAATAAACAAGTCTTTTGTTATGATGTTAAATGCTTTTCTAACCACATACAGCATGGAATTAGCCCTCTTCACTATATTTGTGATATGTACATCCCACTTGAGGTTATGTGTGATGGTTACCCCTAGATCTCTTTGGGAACTTACAGGTTTCAGTTCCACCCAACCAATCTTGTATTTCAACTTCGGGTTGTTGTGGCCCATATGTAAAACGGTACACTTCGTTGCATTTAATGGGATGAGCCAGTCCTGTGTCCACTGTACAATACGATCCAAGTCCTGTTGTATAACGCAATGACTGATGAGGGGGTTTCCCAATATTTTGGTATCGTCAGCAAACACAGATAAGTCTGATCTAATAGCACTTCTGAGGTCAGTAATGAAGATACCAAACAAGACAGGTCCGATCACAGATCCCTGAGGCACTCCGCTGTGTACATTGTGAGCTTCTGATAGTTCTGTGATTCTGTATATCTATGATTCTGATCTGTAGATTTGTTCTGTGTTTGGGTGTAATTTATCTATAATATGTATGTATTTAAAAATATATAAGTATGTTTATCAGCAGTCTGGTAACCATCGTACAGAGTCTGCCTAGTTTGGGATCAGACTGCAGTGTGTGTGTTGTGTGAAGTTATTATTATTAACCTCCGACGCGTCGCCGTCACAACAGTTGTGACACCAAATTTTTACGCGGTAGCGTCTCTGTCACAACATTTAGAAGAATATATATCAGGGATTCCAAATATGTTTATTTCATTGAATATAATTATTAAATGACGTAGGTATTGAGGTAATTAGGATTTTTTAACAAAATAAAAAAAAAACACTGTAGTCCTTTCATGATATATAAAAGACTAGCTGACCGGCGCAACTTCGTCTGCGTCTCTCAATGGTAATAAATTTTCTCCGTTTTTGAAACATTCTTTATTGATGCTCCGCTCCTATTGGTCTTAGCGTGATGATATATAGCCTATAGCCTTCCTCGATAAATGGGCTATCTAACACTGAAAGAATTTTTCAAATCGGACCAGTAGTTCCTGAGATTATCGCGTTCAAACAAACAAACAAACAAACAAACTCTTCAGCTTTATAATATTAGTATAGATCAATAAAAGGCTCAAAAATAGTACAAAAATTGGTAATTCAATTTAACTCTTCAGTAGAAGGACATGAGTCAAACACTTTTAACTAATGGAATCATGAAATAATTAGTTGTAAAGTGGTCGTAGAAAAGTTAAAAATTAAAATCTTTAACTTTTTCAAATCATCATCATTTTTCAAATAAAAAAATTGAAGTGTCTGTTTCCTATGCCTAAAATCTAGTATCAATATTTTTTACCTGTCTGTTTGTTCCGGGCAATCTTCAAAACAACTTCACAGATTATGGTAATATTTTACTACCAGGTAGTTATCTATATAAGGAGAGAAAGAGCAACCCTATAAATTTTTGCCCCGTATGAGTATCGAACCTGAGACTGCAGTTGTGTACTGTACTACACCACTAAGTCAGGGCTTTTAAAATACCACGTGAAAGAAGTCGTGGGTACCAGCTAGTAACAGGAAAAAGTTAGCTGTTATAGAGAATTTTTAACTCCCTATTATAGTTAATAACTAACTGAGACCCATGGTGTTACCCACGTTTGTTGTTATAACCGCGGGCAACGCCGCGGGGCGAAGCTAGTTTAAAAAAAGTAGCCTAAGTTACTCCTTATGTCATTACCCGGAACAAACAGACAGACAGACAAAAATTGTAAAAAAATATATTTTGGCATATGTACCATGTAAACATACATATGCATTTAGTAAAAAGCGGTTTTTTTAATATTACAAGCAGACACTCCAATTCTATTTATTTGTATAGATTATCACAGTTACTTTGTAAACTGACCAAGAATTTAGTTTTTAACATGTTCGCAAAGATTAATAGGATCACATTTGGTCAGCTAACTCAGCCAGTAATAATGACCAGTGCAGCCTGTCTGATACGTGAGACCTGCAGTACCTGTAGCCTGCATAGCAAGAATACAGAGTGTCTCCACCCCTTTATATCCCATGAATGTCATAAAAAAGAGCAAAATACGCAGAAGAACAACACTGCAAAGAGAAGGAAATCTTGATAAAAACCCTATACCAACCTGTCTGGCCAGCGTGGTATAGTAAGCTAAAACTTCCTTTGTAAGGAGAGGCATATATCTAACAGTGGACTATGAAAGGCTGTTGATGATGTACTGTGATTAAGTTATTTCTTTCCTACTTACATAATTTGAAATTTAGATGTCATTATTACTAATGTAATGCCTATTCTATTGTTGCATAATTAAGTTTTATTACTGCTATTATATAATACTAGGTCGGACCTGCGACTTCGCGTGGAATTTGAAGAGCGCTGCCTTAGTGGGTTCGATTCCCCGACCGGGCAAAGGTTTTTCTGATAGGAAAAATAGCCTAAAATACTCCTTATATAGACAGCCACCTAGTAGAATTATATTAAATCGGTCCAGCCGTTTAGAAGATTACCCAAACAGAAAGACAGACGGACAAAGAACTGGCTTTTAGGCATAGGTATCCTGCAAATAACTATGAGCGAGCATGAAAAACACCTATTATTTTGACATTACAAACAGACACTTCAATTTAATTTATTTCCATAGATTTAGTAGGTGTTGTTCTGTCTTTGACTATATTTAGAGACTCAGCCATTTAATATCATGATAGGTAATCAGTCTTGACTTTTTAAGTAGCAAGACACCTGTTTGGGTGATAGCCATCGTGTACTCAAGTGACAGTAACCATCCGTGTGGTGACGGATTAAGAATAAGGAGTGTCACCACCCTGCATGTTCACACCGTGGGTGTAGTAAGAGTTGACGAAGGGAACAAACTACGCAGGACTACAGCACTGCAAAGACTTGAAACAAACCTTTAACCAATCCATCTGGCCAGCATGGTATAGTTAAGCCAAAACCTCCTTTCTAAGGAGAGGTCTTTTTCAGCAGTGGACTATTAAATTATATGTTGACAATGAGTAATCATTAGCTTAAATGAGATCCTCAAAATCTGAATAATAATAATTGTAATTTCACACATCTCACACAGGGCTGTCTGATCCCAAACTAGTCAGAGCCTGTCCTATGGTAACCTGACTGCTGATAAACATCCATACTATATTATAGAGCTGAAGAATTTCTTTGTTTGTTTCGTTCAACAAAACAAGCGCTCAGGAACCACTAGTTCATATAGAAAAATTATTTTAGTGTTGGATAGTCCACTTATCGTAGAGGGTAAAATAGACGTTACGACGAGAAAAATTGAATCCTTTTGAGAGATGCAGAAGTTGCATAGTTCAGCTAGTTCATAGATAAATTACACCCAGGCACAGAACATATAATTGGGATTACCTTACAATTACATATTTGTCCTGGGTGGAAATCAAACCTACAACATCTTGCTTAGGAGTCATGGTCACTAATCACTAGAGGTGATGTAGGTGGTGTCTCAGTTGACAATTCTTTAGCAGATCTATATATTACAAAATTTAACACTGTACTTAATCTTTCTCTTTACTTTCCAGCATCATGGCTACCATGACAGACCAGTACGGCACCACAGGGACTCTCACTCTGAAGTGGGACCCTCGAAATTTAGAGATACGGACCATGTCCGTGGAGCGGACCCTGGAACCGCTCGTGCTGCAAGTGACCACCCTGGTTAACAGCAAGGATCGGGACGCCAAGAAGAAACGACGTGAGTCCATATTTTTGTGTCCAATCTGTGCGTCTGCGGTATTTCCGGACCGATACGACCTTCAAACCTTCAAGAAAAGAGCGTACTCCTTCCTAAAAGGCCGGCAACGCGTTTGTTACTCGTGAGTTGCAGACGTTCATGGGCGGCGATAGTCACTTTCCATCAGGTGACCCGTCTGCTCGTCTGCCCCCTCTAACGTAAAAAAAAAAAAACAAATCGAATGTTAAACTTGAGCGAGATACGAACCCGCGACCTTTGCAATAGCAGTCCGTTACACAAACCACTACGCCACCCGGTCGACTATATAACCATTTTTATTTACTTTGCAGCTGGTAAGTCGAAACGCGCCAGTGCTCTGGTGGCTACCGTGGAGCGAGCCACGGAGATCTTCATCGAGAGAGGTCAGACGATCGCGTACGAGAACCCAGAGATCACCCAACAGATGCTGCAAGCCGTTGAGGAAGTCAGGAAAGCTGGTGAGTGACTCTCTTGTAAAAACATTAATTTTCTGATTAATATCATAGAAGGACTTCGAAATAAGGAGGTTCCCAATAGAAAAGTCAATTAGTCAATCTAGGTTTCATAGTACAAGCTCTCTTTGTCTAGTTTGAAACTAGATGGCGTTGTGTGTCAGATGTCAGAAAATATTATTATTCATTATAAATTAATACATATTGATGAATTACATTACTTAATCATGTAATAATAGCTGAAGTTATTTATATGGAATTTGTCACAAAGATAGATTATTATTTGGAATAGCACATAGGCACCAAAATGAACATTAACGGTAGTGAAGCTACGGATAAAATCTAGTAAAGTCAAGGTAAAAGATATCTGAAAAAGTCTTAATTATTTTTTGTTTAACCTCACACATCTCACACACGGCCGTCTGAACCCAAACTAGGCAGAGCCTGTACTATGGTAATCAGACTGCTGATAAACATACTTATATATTTCTAAATACATACATAATATAGATAAATTACACCCAGACACAGAACAAATGATCGTGCTCATCACACAATATTTGTCCTGGGTGGAAATCGAACCCAATATCTCTGGCTAGGCCAACAGGCCAATTATAATTTAGTAAAATTAAAAAAGTGTTTGTTTGGTAAGCAAATTGTTTGTTGCTTTTCACCAAGTGAGTTAAGTTACCGCAGCCAAAACCCTTCCCACCCCTTCCCTCCACTGGTTCTGGGAAAGATGGAAAGACACACCTGTTCACTGAAATGAAACAAGACATTCAAGACAGTTCGAAATTCATTTGCCAGGCAATATGCAAAGCTTTCGTACGAAACGATAATTTCTTAGACCCTAATTGGTCATGGGGCGGGGCTTGACAGATACGTCACTATTTTTTTAACGCAAATGACCTATAGTTTATATTTGATTTCACACAAAACAATAATTTCTTGGAATCTGATTGGACAGGGGGCGGGGATAGATCTATGCGTTACTATTTTCTTAACGCAAATAACCTATGGTTTTATTTTTCTAATATATTCGTTTCGTTTCAGGTGCTTGTATGTCTGTGTGTGCCCGTGAGTTCTCTTCGGAGCCTTGCGCCTCGTCAGTACGTTCTGGAATGGTCCGCGCAGCCAGGTGAGTCTGTTCTGTTCTTTTTTAAGGGATAAACGAAAAGACATACATTATGGTTTTTTTTTATGGTAAAAGGATGCAAACGAGCAGACGTGTCACCTGATGGTAAGCAACTACCGCCGCCCATGGACACCTGCAGCTCAAAAGTCACAAGTGCGTGGCTGCCCTTGGAGTCCCTCCCCCCGAGTCAGCGGGAGGGGGGATGGATGATGGGAGAATACCGATCCAACTCAAGAAAGAAACAAGTGGCTTGTCCGTCAGTGTCACCACTACACCGACAAGTACAAGTTGTGAAATATAAAAAGCAAAATTATTATTTTTGAAATTCATTAAAATAATTAAAAAACCCCGAACTTAACCAGATTATGTAACGAAAGATAATAAACGTAAAAAACCTTTTATAACAGAGTTGATCTCGCGGACTGCACGGATGGCGTAGTGGTTTAAGCGGTCGCCACGTCGTTCATTACTACGCTGAGTGTTGCGGGTCCGATACCCAGTATCAGTCTCCATAGCACTTCCTTAAGTGCCTATTGGTTTCTAGAAGATTTTTTTTTTTTCTTCGGACATCTGCCACACAACGCCATCTAGTTTCAAACTATGCAGAGCTTGTACTAAGAAAGCTAGATTGACAGATAGAATATTTATATACTTTTTTTTTTGTAAATACATACATAATATACATAGAAAACACCCAAACTTCGAAACAAATCTTGCAGATCATACAAACATTTGGTCCGACCCGGGAATCGAACCCGAGACCTCAGCGCAGCAGACGCATACGCTACCACTGCACCACCGAGGCAGTCTATATACTTAAATGTGGCAATAAAAAATAACATATTCAAATACCTATGAACTTAATAAACAACCAAAAAATATCTGCCGGGGCCGCCATTAAATGAACTATAATAAAATTTTGCACTTCTATAATACGTGGATATAATTATTGAAAATGTGTTACGACGCCATAACGTTACACAGGATATCTTCATTTTAGTTGAAATTTGAAACAGAGATGGCAGTAAACCTTCTGCGTGGCGTCGTGGGTAAAAAGAGTGGTAAAAACTTCATCCTTGTCTAACGATGCGATCACCGATTTATATATTTTTTTGGTTTCCAGAGGGCTACTGTCAGCTGTGACCAGACTGCTCATCCTGGCTGACATGGTCGATGTCCATTTGCTGCTCACCAAACTGAATACTGTAAGCATATATTGATGTGCAGCGTCTTTCCAATCGCTTTTTTGCAGTCTGCGGCTGTAATTTCGTAAAAAGGGACGGAAATGTGTAACAGGAAGTCGACTATGTGCGCGCTATTTGATTTGACCAATGAGCGCGCGACGCTAGTGTTGTCCTTCAGATGGTGGATGAGGTGTCAGATTGTACACATCATCATCCGTTTTATGACGGATTAAGAAGAATACGGAGTGTCACCACCCCTATGCATCCCGTGGGTGTTGTAAGAGCCGACTAAGGGAGCAAACAGCACTGCAGAGAGAAGGAAAACTTGACACAAACCCTGTATTTGTCTTTTTGAGAAATAAAGATCTTTAAACGCATTCCTATCGGCCAGCGTGGAAACCAAAACAACCTTCGTTCTAAAGAGAGGCCTATGTCCAGCTGTGGACTATTTAAGGCTGTTGTTGTGATATGACCCATTATTTTGTGGCTACTGAGATGATAATGTCTGTCATTATAAAATATACCATGAAATTACATTCCCTATGAAGGTAGTAAACTGTACAAAATGCCAAAATCTGTACACTCTTTGTAAAGAATTGTTCCTAGTTCTTTTCTTATGATGTAAGGGACAAAAGAGCAGACCCACCTGCTGGTTAGTGGTCACCTGCAACTCTAGAGAAAAATTCGCTGCGTTTGAGTACCTCCTCCTCCTCCTCGTACTGTAGGGGTTCCGGGTAACTTCTCTCACTCGGTGAAAAGCCACAGAAGAATTACTAAACATTCTATGAGGCCGTGATTACTCTGGTCGAGAGGGCCCGTTAGTGCAGAAACGTTACATTTCCACGTTAGATATATCGATGCTTTCGTTGTTTCCTCATGGACCAACTATGTATGCACAACTAGTTGTGTCATGAGGAATATTTTTTTTAAATTATTCCTATTGGCACAACTAAATAATTTTCAATTAATATTTGTTCCTAGATACACAACTGATTACAATCGGTGTACAAAGGTTCATCGATATGGTTATAAGTTCTTCGTCTTCTGGCGTAGACTTAGACATGCTTACAGTCAGGATATACGCCAGCGTATGCACGAAAATAATATATCAATATTTTTTTAATAATTACTGATAATAAATGACATGAAATGGCATTTATAATTTTCTATTTGTTAACTGCACGGATGGCGTGTTTTACTGCACGGATGGCGTAGTGGTTTAAGCGGTCGCCACGCCGCTTCCTACTACACATGGGACGACACTTTGTGTGATCCACAAATTGTTGTTCTGAGTCTGAGTGTTCTTTGTGTCCGTTTCATGTATGTTTGTAAAGTCCCCCGCGACACAGGATTTATTCCTAATGCGGGCGTTGTCTTTTTAAAAAAGAAAAAAAAGAAAAAAAGAAATATACAAAGATATGACAGAAGTGGCCAACATAATCATCAATATCTGAAGAAAAATAATAATATTATTTATTTCCTCCTGTAGTTGTGCTAAAAGGAATGGTTATAGTAAATCAGTTGAGCTTAGTTGTGCATAGTTGTGTCATTAAGAATATGTTCTTGGATGGTACAACTAGTTGTGCGTACATAGTTGGTCCATGAGGAAAACGGGGATTCTTTAATACAAATAGATAGCTTTTTAACGTAGAATATTAAGTAAACTTATTCATCAGGTGGAAAACGACCTGGACAAGTTAAAATCTGCCTCGTCCCAATCGGAACTTCTGGAGTCAGCGCGCCAGTTTGGCCGCTCGGCCTCCGAGCTCGCCGCTCAGGCCGCCAAGAGGCAGAAGGAGCTAAAAGAACCGCGGATGAAGGATGAGCTGGCCGCAGCCAGGGCCGTGCTGAAGAAGCATTCCACTATGCTGCTTACTGCCTCCAAGGTTGGTCACTGGTTTGTGCGATACTAAACAGCAGTATCTGGTCAAACATTTTGTTATCAACAAAATTGTTATCAGTATCTACTTGCGTGTGTGTGTATGTATTTATATACTTTTATACAGTATTTATGTATTATAAGGTATGTACTTATGTGTATAATAATATGTATATGTGTATGTGTATATATATTAATATGTATATGTGTAGTATATGACAGATTTGTATTATACTAGCTGAGACCCGCGGTGTTACCCGCGTTTGTTGTTATAACCGCGGGCAACGCCGCGGGGCGAAGCTAGTCTAAAAAAAGTAGCCTAAGTTACTCCTTATGTCATCAGCTATCTGCCAGTGAAAGTCCCGTCGAAATCGGTCCAGCCGTTCCAGAGATTACAAGGAACAAACAGACAGACGGACAGACAAAAATTGTAAAAAATGTTATTTTGGCATATGTACCGTGTAAACATACACATGCATTTAGTAAAAAGCGGTTATTTTAATATTACAAACAGACACTCCAATTTTATTTATTTGTATAGATATTAAATGTCTAAATTAACTGTAACTCCATGCACCTACTTCCTGTTTTCTCTGCATCACCCAATGGTTGACTGGTAGATGCCTTAGGCATTAAGTCCGCCAATGCACCAAATGCACCAATAAATAAACAATGGTCTATGACGTCAAAGTCATGAATCCAATGTCAGCTTTTTATGATTGATAGATGGTTGATTGCTCTTCGCTTTTAATGATATTTGTACTGTGTCTGCTGGCAAGCAGAGAACAGCACTCATGAAGCATTTGTATGTGAGAAGTACTAGGGTAGTACAACTGACAGGAGCCAGAACGATATGTGCAGTATCTGGTTTATTGTAATGTTGACTGCACACATGGTGTAGTGGTTTTAGCGGAACACATCGCTTCCTACTGCGCTGAGTGTAGTGGGTTCGATCCCTACATGGTATAACTTTGTGTGTGATCCACAAATTGTTCTTCTGTGTCTGGGTGTGTTTTGTGTCCGTTTCATGTATGTTTGTAAAGCCCCTGAGACACAGGATATATTGGAGTTACTTTTTATAAAAAGAGAGAAAGAGAACGTTAATATATATGTGTAAGTGCGACGAAAATATGTATTGGTCTATGTGGTGACGGATTTTAGAATACAGAGTGTCACCACCCCTATTCATCCCGTGGGTGTCGTAAGAGCCGACTAAGGGAGCACACTAAGCAGGACAACAGCACTGCAGAGAGAAGGAAAACTTGAAACAAACCCTATACCAACCCGTCTGGCCAGCGTGGTATAGTAGGCCAAAACCTCCTTTCTAAGGAGAGGCCTATGTCCAGCAGTGGACTATTAAAGGCTAAGATGATGAAGTGCGACGACACCCGGAGATATAACGCCACAATATGACAATTATGTACCTCATAGGTACTAGGGTAGTATAACTATTTGGAGCTGACAGCAGAACGTTAATATGTGAGGAGATGTATCGCAACAAGAATGTGCCTGGGTTTGCATGTTTAACGTACTAGGACAGCAAAACTGGTAGGAGCTAAGAGCAGAAAGTTAGGTATACGTGCGGCCACCAGGGATTTCCTTTCTTGGGTACACCTGGTTCCCCGACTACTGGTACCTGAGACGGCGTGCTGTTTTAGTCGATTCGAGTCCAACATTGCCACCGGTAAGTGGTATCCGAGGGGATTTCCGCACAGAAAAAAAAAGGTATTGCAATGCTGTAACATTGCACAGCAACAACTCAACATTGCGGTAGTCGCTTTCCATCAGGTGACCTGTATGTTCGTTTGTCCCCTATTCCATAACAAAAAACTGGGAATGTACCGTAACAATAATGTTCCTAGGTTTTTATGTATATTAAACGTTCTGCTGTTAACTCCTGCGAGTTATGCTATCTTAGTACCGGAGATGTATTGCTAGAATTCTGCACCTTTTTCTTTTTTCCTTGCGGAAATCCCCTCGGATACCACCTATCGACTAAAACCGCACGTCGTCTCGGGTACTAATAGCCATGGAACCAGGTACCCTAGAAAGGAAGTCCCTGGTGCTACAATTATGCACCTGGGTTTATATGTGATACTAGGGGAGCATAATTGGGAAGAGCTAACAGCAAAACTTAAGTTGTATGGCATATTATTATTGCTATCCGGAAATGTATGCACTGTCTGCACGGATGGCGTAGTGGTTTAAGCGGTCGCCACGCTGCTCACTACTACGCTGAGTGTTGTGGGTTCGATCCCCACATGGACGATACTTTGTGTGATCCACAAATTGTTGTTCTGAGTCTGGGTGTTCTTTGTGTCCGTTTCTATATGTATGTTTGTAACGTCCTCCGCGACACAGGATTTACTACTAGTGGTCTTTTTTAATTAAAAAAACCTGTCAGGTACGAGTCGAATTCGTGCGCCGAGGGTTCCGTACCTACCCAAATTTTACGTAGATTTTCGCGAAAATTTGTAAGTACTAAAATTTATCTTAATTTTCAACTTTTTTTTATTTTTTGGAATTATTTCTTTATTTGTGCTGTAAGACGCATCTTTTTGCCAAATTTCGTGATTCTAGGTCAACGGGAACTACCATATAGGTTTTCGACCCAAAACCTATAGGGTACTTCCGGTTGACCTAGAATTGACAATTTTGGTTAAAAGCAAGGTCTTATAGTGCAAGTAAAGAGCAAATACTGAAAAAAAAAAAAAAAAAAATAAAAAAAAAAAAATTGAAAATCAAGGTAAATTTTTTATACTCACAAGTATTCGCGAAAATCGAAATTTGGCTATATCTTCTTGTTGAGGTAAGATGGTACGGTGCTCAGGTGTACGTGCGGCACCCGGAGCTGGCGGCGGCGAAGGCCAACCGCGACTACGTGCTGCGCGCCGTGTGCTCGGCCGTGGACACCATCTCGTGCGTGGCCAAGGGGCAGCCCGCGCCCGCCGCGAGGCTCTCCGACGGGCCCGGCGAGCTGGCGCAGGCGCTCGACGACTTCGACGTGAGACACAACCCCCACTCCCACCCATTTACCTTTCTACACCACCCCCCCCATTTACCTTTCTACACCCCCCCCCATTTACTTTTCTACACCCCCCCCCATTTATCTTTCTACACCCCCCCCATTTACCTTTCTACACACACACCCCCCTATTTACCTTTCAAACCCCCCCCCTGTTTACCTGCCTACACCCCTCTTCATTTGAGTTCTATTTTGAGTTTCTCGAACATCTTTATTTTTCCAGACCATTCTTCAATATTTTATTTTATTTGAGTTTAGTTTAGTTTTAAGAATAAAAATAGTTAAACAAAATAAAATAGTTTTTTCGGAATTTTTCATTGATACTCGACTCCTATTGATTTTAGCGTGATGTTATATAGCCTTCCTTAAAAATGGGCTATCCAACACTAAAAGATATTTTTCAAATTCGAACTAACAGTTCCCGAGATTAGCTCGTTCAACCAAACTAACGCTTCAGTTTTATAATATTAGTAAAAGGTTAAGAATATCCTACATATACCCAGGAGCGCATGGTGATGGAGCCGCTGGCCTACTCCGAGCTCCGCACGCGTCCCTCGCTGGAGGAGCGCTTGGAGTCCATCATCTCTGGAGCCGCCCTCATGGCGGACAGCTCCTGCACCAGGTAACACTTCCCTCTTTACTCACGCCACCCATTGAACGGCAACTCAAATCCTGAAATCCTCACCCAATTGCCCACCACTGTTTCGAAGTCAAAGTTTTTATTGCGTTCATGTATACATAAGGTGTTCATTTCAATTTTGGTTCTAAAGACATGAAACCCTGCTATAGTTAAACCGCCGTAAGCTTGGCCTTCCTGATGGTTTGGGGGACGCGGGGCGGGGGTGCATTCAACCAATTAGCTAGTGCGTCGCTGTCCGCCGGCAGTGACTGACGTGAAAGCATGGCTGTACGTGTTATTTTTCTTAAGACTGCTACACACGGTTATTTTGCAACATAGATAATCTGCCGACTCTGCGTCACAAAAAGATTTAAAAACTTGAAGTTCAGCTTACAGAGGTTCTACTGTTAAAGTTCTAACAAAGAATATTTATTATTTTACTTAATTTTTAAATTGTATCTGAATATAATTTACATGATGAAGATAAGGTGACTTTATTAAAATTATTTTACCGTATTAAATTTAACAATTAATCATAAAAACTTACAATACACTGACATTATAATACAAATTCGATTTTTATTACATCGTGTGTAGATTAAATCTCAAACAAATAAATCTGAAGATATCGAGTTAGTACATCGTGTCATGTATAGCCGAGCGCATCACCCGCCCCGCGTCCCGCAAACCATCAGGAGGGCCAAGCTTACGGCGGTTTAACTATAGGGCACAGCAATTTTGGTACAGGAACAGCACAGGTTTTGTAAGACCGTGCTTTCACTCCCGTCGAGAAGCCCCATTTGTTCATTTGCAATGCTCTCCCACTTTTTTTGTCCTTTTTCCATAATCTAGACCTTACAGTAGAAGATATCATCATCAATCATCAACAGCCTTTAATAGTCCACTGCTGGACATAGGCCTCTCCTTAGAAAGGAGGTTTTGGCCTACTGTGCCACGCTGGCCAGACGGGTTGGTATACGGTTTGTTTCAAGTTTTCCTTCTCTCTGCAGTGCTGTTGTCCTGCGTAGTTTGCTCCCTTAGTCGGCTCTTACGACACCCACGGGATCAATAGGGGTGGTGACATTCCGTATTCTTAATCCGTCACCACACAAACGAGATATATGTTTTTCCTATGTTTTTCTTCTCCAGGGATGAACGTCGCGAACGCATCGTGGCTGAATGCAACGCAGTACGCCAAGCTCTCCAAGATTTACTCCACGAGTATATGGCCAATGTGAGTTGATTTTGAACCTAATATTACTTGCCTTTAAGGTCGAATTTCGATCATAATTCATTATTGTATGACATCTCCACTAGTTCTGTGAGCCTGGTACTTTAAGTCCATCAAGTATGGATAACAGGCTGGTTCTATCTGAGTTGGCCATTGACCACGGTCATTGGAACCTGTTCTAAACGTCAGGCAAATGTTTCCCCGCTTATTTCGTTGCTTTTTTTGTGGAATAAAACTTCTGTTCATAATATGCATATTTTTTTTATTTGTTTAATTCATTTTTCACTTAGTTTTGATATAATAAAACATATAGGTAAATATAGTTGAAAGAGTACTAATGAATTTTTAAAATAAAATATCGTTTAATTTCGCCAAGTTTTCAACAATTATATATAAACTAAATAAGAAAATAATAGTTTATGTTGAATATTAGGACCATAAGTATCAAACGTAAACTATTATTTTCATGTTAGGACCAAAAGTATCATCGGTAGGCGATAGGATGGCGGCCTGGTCCTTGGGTTTCCCCGGGATAGGGCCTGGCTAAGCGCAGCGTCGATCCGGGGGGACCTGAAATAACATGGTCCGGATTCTCCTCGGAGTAGGGCCTGAGTTCGGCCGTCGGGGTGGTTTTTACTGGAAACACCACATACCGGAGATCCGAAGGGATTTTCCATCCCGTCAACAAAAAAAAAAGTATTATAGATAAAAAGAAACAAAAAAAAAACACTTGCATATTCCCTATTTCTGTCACTTCTAATTCTTCTCTAAACTTAAAAAACTCACTTCAAATCCTGTTAACCCTATACATTAGCCGCTTTTACTTGGCCCTACGCTTTTCCTCGTGTACATAAACGAACTTACAAGCTTAAGACTCTCCAAAGGCATAATCATATCTTTCGCGGATGATACTGCACTTTCCTTTAGCGCCAACACTTGGAATGAGGTTTTTGTTGCTGCACAGGCGGGTTTTGGTGCTGTTGGGGACTGGCTTGATAGAAACATCCTTACCCTTAACGTAGATAAGACGAAATATATCTGCTTCAGTATTAAGGGTGTCAAGGAGAATTTTAATAATCGTAAAATCGTATTACATCAATGTCAATCCGGCTGTGACTGCTCATGCCCCACAGTGGAACGTGTACATGCAATAAAATATTTGGGCGTTATCATGGACAGCAATCTTAACTTTAAAGAACACATAAAGGTAATGTGTGGAAGAGTAAGAAAATTGATATATGTCTTTAAAAATCTCAGGCATGTTGCTGACCCCGGATTGTTGAAACAGATATACTATTCTCTTTGTCAGTCGCTCTTGACGTACTGCATCTCTACCTGGGGTGGAGCCCTAAAAACAGTAATGAAACCGATCGAGATCGCACAGCGTGCGATATTAAAAGTCTGTTCCTTTCAGCCCATATTCTTCCCTACTACAATGCTGTACCAGATAGCTGGAGTTCTGACAGTTCGTCAACTATTTATCCTAAGCGCTTGTCTGCTACAACATAGAAAGCAGACCTTTGACCCACAACTTTTGGAAAAACGAAGAAAAGATATAGTTTGTCCCCGATTAGCAACTTGTAAAACAAAATTTGCCCAACGTTTCGCTAATTTCATTGCCCCTTTTATATACAATAGAATTAATAGAGCTATAAACATATATCCCTTGACAAAAGTGCTTCTAAAGAAACAGGTATGTGAATACTTACTAAAGCTGAATTATGAAGAAACGGAACTACTCCTATATATAGCTAAGTAAATAAAAATTGACTGACATTAAAGGCTTATGTCTAACCAAATAACCAAACATATACACTTGAAGGCACACACACACACACACACACACATACATACACACACACACACATACATACACACACACACACTTCTGTTAAATTAAAATAATGTGTATACAAATTTTATTACCCCTATGTAAATGGCTAAGATAATTAGACAATATTATATCCGAGAGGATTGGCGCTGATAGCCGAAATACAGGCTTTGCCTAGTTCGGTAACAGATGCTAACTTCATTTACTTGTACTTAAGAAATATCAGCCTATCTATAATTTGCAACCCTGTATGCTTTTGTGAAATATACGTATTATTATTATTATTTCATTATTCATTTACGCAATCTTCTTTTTGAAGAATTGCTTCTTTTTTTACCAAAAAAATGATTTTTAATTCACATCACATCAACAGCCTGTAATAGTCCACTGCTGGACATAGGCCTCTCCTTAGAAAGGAGGTTTTGGCCTACTATACCACGCTGGCCAGACGGGTTGGTATAGGGTTTGTTTCAAGTTTTCCTTCTCTTTGCAGTGCTGTTGTCCTGCTTAGTTTGCTCCCTTAGTCGGCTCTTACGACACCCACGGGATGAATTGGGGTGGTGACAATTTGTATTCTTAATCCGTCACCACACGGACTAGGTTGAATTCCGTCACTTTTATTCTGAGAGTGCGATATGTGCCGATAAATGACTCCCCGTTTATTAACAAGAAATTCTGTCAGATCCTAAGTCTCCTCTCAATTTGTTAACAGACCGGCAAACCTGAGCAGTCGGCTGGACTGGAGCGCGCCATAGAGAACATGTGCCGTAAAACTCGCGACCTGAGGAGGCAGCTCAGGAAGGCGGTCGTCGATCACGTCTCTGACAGGTAACTGTGCAACTCTTTAGCTGTTCTGCGCGCCTGGTACTTGTGAAATACAAAAACAATTTAAAAAAGTGTGTGTGTGGTGTGTGTGTGTGTGTCTGTGTGTGTGTGTGCAATTCACACACTGCAGAAGGGAAACTTCCGATTTTTTTTTTATCAGAAAAACCCTATAAAATTTTGTCCTGGCCCGGGAATCGAACCCACTAAGGAAGCGTTTTTCAAATTCGAATTTGCGGATACCAGCTAGTATTAAATAAAAAGATAAAAATATTCACACTGTCAAAATATTATATTAAAAATACTCTCGCCGACTTAATCCTATACATTTATGTGTTTGTTACTTTATCGTGACGCATTTTCGTTTCATCGAGTTTCAAATCACAACAGTTCTAAAGAAGTTTCACTTCAATAAAAAGATATAGCTTTCTGTTACACATTTTCGTCCCTTTTTACGTAATCATTCCCATTGTTTGCAGGAAAACGAGTCGAAAGATGTTACCTACATAAAAAAAATATTAAAAAAATGTGTATATGTATTGTTCACAGTTTCTTAGAAACCAACGTACCTTTACTGGTGCTGATGGAAGCAGCTCGCAATGGAAACGAGAAGGAAGTGGAAGAATACGCTCTCGTTTTCACTGAACACGCCAACAAGCTTGTAGAGGTTCGTATATACCAATCCCACTTACATTCCCACTGCTGAGACTCTTGTACACCAGGATCAAATTTAGAAGACACCAATTATGATCACCAGCAGAATTGAAATTGTCTTGGAACCTGTATTTGACCAATTGATGTACCTAACCTGGTGGCTTCTCCCGCTCCACCCGCGTGAGTGAGTCGCCTATGCTACTCGCTTTCCATTGGTGAAAGAATTTATAAAATTGATTCAGTAGTTTAGGCGTAAAAACGACAAACAAACAAACTCAATTTCTTATCTATATATAAGAATGGATGTATGTGTTTAGAAAAATATAAGTATGCTTAATATATGTGTCCGGTTGACAGCCATAAGCTTGCTATAAAACGTCATCATCATCATCAGCCTTTAATAATCCACTGTTGGACATAGGCCTCTCCTTAGAAAGGAGGTTTTGGCCTACTATACCACGTTGGCCAGACGGGCTGGTATAGGGTTTGTGTCAAGTTTTCCTTCTCTCCGCAGTGCTGTTGTCCTGCGTAGTTTGTTCTTTTAGTCGGCTCTTACGACACCCACGGGACGAATAGGGGTGGTGACAGTCTGTATTCTTAATCCGTCACCACGCGGACAACGTAAGGGGGGAGGGGTAACTATGCAACGTAAGAGGGCCAAAATACTCTGCCTACCCCTTTGGGAGAGATATGAGTGTATTGTTTATTTGCCTGAACATCTTTTCTTGTACTGTTTAGGTGGCGAACCTCGTCTGCTCCATGTCGAATAACGAAGATGGCGTGAAGATGGTGCGTCACGCTGCCGAGCATATTGAGGCACTGTGCCCGCAGGTATGTAGCGAGAATTTTATTTATTTAAAAAAAGACAACTCCCGCATTAGGTATAAGTATATAATGTGTCCTCCGCGACTTTACAAACGTACATGAAACGGACACAAAAACACCAAAACAACAATTTGTGGATCACACAAAGTGTCGTCTCATGTGGGGATCGGACCCACAACACTCTGCGTAATAGTAAGCGGCGTGGCGACCGTTTAAACCACTACGCCATCCGTGCAGTCGATTTAAAAAATCACATACTAAAAATAAAAATAATTCGAAAGAACTTCGAAAAGATTTTTTTAAATATAGGTAAAGATTGCCTTTGAGTTATTTTTGTGACTAAAACAAAATTAATCCATCTGTTTAAGAATTATGATAGCACTAAGATGCAGAGAATAGACACAGTCTCTGGGGTATATGAGTCATTTTTATTTTATTATATTTATATCGTGATTAATGGTGGACAGTTTTCTAAATTCTGCTGTTTTCAGCACCTGTGCAATATCATGACGCTGTGGGTGTATTTATGGTTAGCGATCTAAGAAAAGCTTTTGACTGTGTTGATTAGTACGTCCTCCTTTTTTTTCCTGTGCGGAAAACCTCTCGGATATCACCTATCGGGGTGATTATGTCGGACTCGAACCGACCAAAAACCGCACGCCGTCTCGGGTACCAGTGGCCGGGGAACCAGGTGTACTCTAGAAAGGAAATCCTTGGTACTCCGACTAGTACGTCCCCCTTATACTTCAGATTAGATATATGTCTACTCACTTAGATCTAGATAATTATGGATCACAATAAGGCACAACTCATACAGCTGTTCAAATTCAATTAACTTTTAACATTAAATAAAATATGTAGTTGTATCACTTAGGTGTACCTCAGGGAACTAATCTTGGTCCTAATATTTTTAATCTCTATTTTTAACTGTAGTAATGAAATGAAACGTTTCTTGTATATAAAGGGTCCGTCAAATAACTTTTTTTTTTGAAAATGCTTAAAAAAAACCACTGAATATTTTCTCAAATTTATTTTTTTATTTGAAAGTACAATCCTTCCGGTTAATAATGGAAAATAATTTCATTCAAATGGCTGCCGCGGCTGGTCATGCAGTAGCCTACACGATCGGTCCAATTTTTAAGCACATTATCGATTGTGTGCAGCTGTATTTCACCAATGGCTTCACGAATATTGTCCTTTAAAGCGTCAATTGTCTCTGGCTTGTCGGCGTAACACTTATCTTTGAGGGCACACCCACATATAATAGTCCAGCGGTGTCAAATCGCAGCTCCGAGGTGGCCAAACGACATGAGCTCTGCGGCTGATAATGCGATCTTCAAAAACAGGGCGCAAAACATCGAGTGTAGCTTCGGCTGTGTGGCACATAGCGCCGTCCTGTTGAAACCAAATGTTGCCAATATCCTCCTCTTCAATTTTTGTGAACAAAAATTCGTTCAACATGGCCCGATAACGATCGCCATTGACTGTAACGGCCACTCCTTGCTCATTTTCGAAGAAAAATGGCCCAATTATGCCTCTGGACCAAAATTCGCACCAAACAGTGACTCATTTTGGGTGTACCGGCTTTTCAATGTATGCGTGCGGGTTTTCTGTGCCCCAAATGCGACAATTTTGCTTGTTTACATACCCGCCAAGATCAAAATGAGCTTCATCCGAAAAGATGATTTTTTGGCAAAATTGGCATCTTCTGTAAGTCGATCGCAGGCCCACTCAGCGGAGCGAAAACGCATTGGATGGTCAGTTGGCTTCAACTCCTGAACCAATTGGACTTTGTATGGCGTCATACCAAGGTCTTTATGCAAAATTCGTCTCAATGATGTCTCCGAAATGTTCAATTGTTGAGAACGACGGTGAATTGATGTTGATGGCGCTTCACGCACACTTTCTGCCACAGCATCAATATTCTCGGGTGTACGCACTGTTTTTGGCTTTTCACGCTTTGGTTTATCGATGAGAATGCCAGTTTCTTTCACTTCTTTCACAAGATAACGAACATACGGAGCTGACGGTGCTTCTCTTCTTCCAAAATCCGTACGCAATTTTCGCACACATTCTGCAACATTACCATGATTTTCAAAGTAATGTCTCAATATTTCCCAGCGTCGTTCAAGCGTATACACAACCATATTCGTTCAGCGGAAGGATAAAACTAATTATCTGTCAAATCAGACATGAGCTAAGTCACGGTACTATTATAATACAGTACTGCAACTTCATACAAACGGACGAAACGGGAGCTTTACCTACGCGCCTCGATCTCGGGGTGCGCTCGGGGCGCAGACAGTCACGGCTGTACCGCAGTGTCGAACGGACTGCGTGTTGTTTTTTTAACAATAACCGCGCGATTTTTTCTCTAAAAATCAGTTAATATGACGAGTAGGAAATATTGTGCTGTTTTTGGTTGTATGAATTCGGCAATAACGCATCCAGACATAAGTTTTTTTAAATTACCTGGAAACTCTGAAAAGTAAGACTATAAAATAATTTTACTTACTAGTACGTAGGTACATAATGTGTGTCTTTTTAATGGATAAGTATTTCCTTTTATCTCACGAAAAAAAAGGTGTTTGGATGAATAAATAAAGCAAATAGAGTAACGGAAAGTTATTGAGACGAGTGAAATAGGGAGTTATATGCGGTTCTGAATGAATCATGATACGGTAGGTACCTACCTACTTACGCTTGTGTTAAAACTTCGGTGCATGTTTGTTTTGTTACTTTGCATAATTCAAAAAAAAGGAAATTCTACTTAAAGACGTGGTAATTTATTATTAATAATATATCTTTATTATCTGTGTGTATGAATAATACTAAAAAAAATTTGTTACCGTCTGTGTGTCATTAGACAGTTTTCGAAATTTTCACAAAGTGTTTCTGCTGCTACTATAACAACATATACCACTAAAACTGGTTTTATTTTCTCGGTATTAACAACAACAGCTAGACTCATATATAATATTTAGATGTTTGAGGGTTGTGATTTTAAAACATTCGTAGTCAGCTGTTCAGCTTTTTAATAATTAATTAATTGGTGACCAAAGAATTTTTGTTTTGAGTTGTTGCGAGTTGTAGGTTATAGGTTAGGTAATTTATAGAGACGTTAATTAGCTGAGATAAAAAGTTACTTACTCGTCAGCTGTTTCTTGCATTCTAGTTGAGTAGGTGGTAGGTGTTGGAGTTTCTAAGGATTGGAGTTTTGTAACGCGTATGGAGAAAGCACATTTATTTTATTTTATAGAAGGATTTTTTTCGGTCGCTAATTTATAAGCCCGATTGGTTTTTCAAATAAAAAATGTTTTTTAATTAAATCTACCAATCAAAAAACAACACGCATTTTTATTGAACAATTCCTATTCAATATACAAAGTATTTCATTTATTTATATAAAAAGGATATTTACAATCACAAATCTAAATAGAAACAGAAAGTAGGCAAATATAATTAAAATGCTGGAGACGGGCAGCCCTAACGCATGTTTAAGTACCGCGCGGCTGTAGGCATTTATTTCTATCATGCGGCCGAGTTACAATACTGTATTATAATTGTACCGTGGCTAAGTGTTACCATTCACGAAATAAGCACTAGTTGAAAAAAAAACTTTAGATGGCGGACCCTTTATTATGTAGGTCGGTCGCTAGATATGTTGAGCTGTAACGTGAGTGATGTGTGTATGTGGTGTGTCAGGTGATCAACGCGGCGCGGGTGCTGGCGGCGCGGTCGCGGTCGCGCGTGGCGCAGGAGAACGCCGCCACCTTCGCGCGCGCCTGGGAGAGCGCCGTCAAGCTGCTCACCGACGCCGTCGACGACATCACCACCATCGACGACTTCCTCGCCGTCAGCGGTCAGTGCATCTCCTACCGCCTACCTACCTACCTATAGACCGGGCTCGACCGGTCAAATATCAGAGCCACACAGAAAACCAGTATATAGCAATATTTTTTTACTGATTCGCCTGATCCGTAGGGGGGGGGGGAGGGTTAAAGGGCCGCTCTTGTGACTCGAGTTGAAAGTTGATAGTGTTGTAAAAAAAAAATTAACTATTTGCATGTGAATATCGTATTAAAACAGCCCAGACGTTTAGAATGCGTGATGAAACAATCATACACAATATTAGTAAAGACTAAACCTACTATTCTTGTTAACAGAGAACCACATTTTGGAAGACGTAAACAAGTGCGTGATAGCACTCCAAGAAGGTGACCCTGATTCTTTGGAACGAACTGCTGGAGCCATACGTGGCAGAGCTACCAGGTAATGCTTTCTTTCTTGGGAAAGCGAGGGAAGGGTTTTTCTGGCACGAAGGTTACCGAAAGTTTACTAAAAGGAGGGGCAGGGAATATACGGCTATTAGTACCCGAGCCGGCGTGCGGTTTTAGTCGGTTCGAGTCCGACATGCCACCGATAGGTGGTATCCGAGGAGATTTCCGGCACGGGAAAAAAAGGGGAAGAAATATAGAAAATACAGAAAAAACAATTATAAGGAGTGTTGACTACATTCCTTATAATTGTTTTAACTTTTTGTATTATTTCTCACTGATACTTTTAGCGGAATTTGTGGGAGGGGGGGTCAGTTTTATTGGGGAAAATATAGAACAGGTGACACGTCTGCTCGTCTGGTCCCTTTCACATTAAAATAAAATTACTGGTACTGATAATTCAGTTCATGAACTCAATTATCTTCTAGGGAATTGACGGGCCTCACTGCTAAGACAGAAGTCGTGGGTTCAATCCCCACCCAAGACAAATATCATTTCAAATCAGACTTGACTTCGACCAGGTTGATGACTCAAGCCATGGTCACTGATGAGTCAGTTACCCTGGATTGAGTAGTAGGCTAAGATGTACACATAATTTGTTTCTTACTGTGTCTAATGATCTTTCATAATCCCCCAAGGGTTAATGGGATGAGGGGGGGGGGGGGGTCCGCTCAAATCTATAAACTACCAGGAACACATAACTTCAAGGAGTGTATTTGTATATATATTTTTTTATTGCCTTGTACACAGGGTGTGCTCAGTCGTGACCCAGGAGATGGACAACTACGAGCCCTGTATTTACACGAAGCGTGTTTTAGAAGCGGTCACCGTGCTACGCGACCAAGGTAAGTCTTGTGCTCAAATTTTAGGGTCCATCAAGAAGATGTCTTTCAGTGTTAACATAGGTATTTTTGAATTGTGATGAGTTACTAAGCCATTCTTTGATTCGACATCTTTTTTATTTGGGAGGGGGGGGGGGGGCTAGAAGTGTCTGGCAACTGAAGAACCACAAGTTCGTTGACTTGCTTTTTATAAATTCAAACCAACTTCACAAACAAAAAGAGGAGGTTCTCAATTCGACTGTTTTTTTTTATTTTTGTGTGTTTTTACGTGATATCTACGTCAATTGTGGACCGATTTTCAAAATTCATTTTGTTATCGAAAGGGTATATTCCCGAGATGATCCCATTACCACGAAATCGGGATCTGGTGATGGTATCCTAGAGAAATCGTAGGCAACCTACAGTCCTTAACATTACTTATTGTGCATTGGGCTTGGCACCGACTTTAAACAGACTTAAAGGTATTTATTGCTATTATAATGTTACCTGTTATATTGAAGGTCGCTTTTATTTTGGTTTATTATAATTAGTTTTGTAATTAATTTTTAATTTTTAGTACTCTTGGTTAGTATTTTTTTAAGTCTATTCAACTTTTTTTGAAAAAGGCCTTCTGTATTCCTATTTATCAATTGGTACCAGTTATTATTATTTGTCTGTCTGTCTGTCGGTTCATTCCGGGTAATCTTCTAAACGGCTGGACCGATTTTGATTATATTTGGTAGCCATCTATATAAGGAGTAACTTAGGCTATTTTCCCTCCCAGAAAAACCTTTTAAAATTTTGCCTGGTCCGGGAATCGAGCCCACTATGGTAGTTCTTTTCAAGTTCCACGCGAAAGAAGTCCAATACCAGCTAGTTGTAAATAAAACCACATTTTTTTTTCTTTTTTATTATATTCAAGAAAGGTATGGCATCCTCATCACAGTACTTTAACATACATAAATGAGTATTTTTTTTTATTAAAAACGTCATACAATTATAATTTAATACTTATCGCATTCTTAGAACAAAAATGACTTAACTGAAGACTTTTGAATCTTCTGATTTTGGACTTAAAAAGTTCTTTAAAACACTGTTGAGAAAGAATTTTAAAGAGAATAATGAGTCTAGAACTCAGCATTGGACAATAATTCTACGTTTTGAAGCCACATTGCTCACAAAAACATTCTGAGTTACGTCACTTTAATTCTGAAAGTGCGATAAATAGGTAATATCTAACCGATATAATGAGTCCTTACTTAAAAATACCCGTTAGTCATATATGTATTACCGGACTCGTGTTAAATACCGATCAGTTATACCGGTAGAAGATCTAAAAACTTCCCGTTCTGTACGATATTCAGTATTACATATTACTGTTCGGTATATCTGACCGAATTGATGGTTGGTAACACTTTTCTCTGAGGGATCGCATCAGGAATGAGGTGATCCGGTAGAGAACCAAGGTCATCAATATAGCCTACCGAATTAGCAAGCTGAAGTGACAGTGGGCTGGCCATATTAGCTGCAGAACCGACAACTGTTGGGGAAAACGAATTCTTGATTGAATTAGTGTAGGACGCCCACAGGCCAGGTGGAGTGACGATTTGCGCAAGATGGCTGACAGGAGCTGGGTGCGAGAAGCCCAAAATCGATCTAAGTGGCGTGGGAGAGGCCTATGTCCAGCAGTGGACTGCGATAGGCTGATGATGAAACAGTTTTCTGTATAGGATAATTTTAAAAACCCTTTCAGTAATGAACAACTGACTGGTTTTTGTAGGCAACTTAACTCGGTCGGTAATTCCTAACATGCCAAAATACAAGAAATAGACGGTTTTTTTTTACATTGATTATGTAGCATAGACACGTGGTATTTTATCATGTTTTTGAGGTAGCTACTAATTTATATAAGAAGAAACTGTTAGATTAATTCACTGACGGATCGACCCACTCACAGCTGTAACCGCTGGGCCTAAAAGCGTGAAATTTTGCACTAATGTTCCTTAGGTGACGTGGGTGTGGCCTTTTGGGTGATTATGTCGGACTCGAACCGACCAAAAACCGCACGCCGTCTCCAGGTACCAGTAGCCGGGAACCAGGTATACCCTAGAAAGGAAAGCCCTAGTACCCCGACGTACTTCAGGCCATCTACGGCTTATAGATGACCCGTCCTGTGTAGGAACTCGGACGCTTCCTTGCTGCTCACATGGGTGTGCCCTAAGAAATGTTTTTTTAAAAATTCCACCACATAAGGGTGCAAAATTCATTTTTCAAAACTACTTAACTGCAAGTTTGTATGGGGAAGTATTTTTTTTTAACTTATTCTAAACTTTCATTAGATATCATATTATCTACATTTAAATAAAACAATCCGAATTATTTGATGGGTTTGTTTAGTTTTGCTGTGCTTCTGGTGGTGACGGATGGTCCTTGATGTATTGAAGAGCACGGAGAATTTCTAGGGGGATCGGTGGGGGTGTTGGCAGGATATCTCCCTGAAAATAATAAGAATGAGGCTGTTTACTAATTCTTTAAGGATTTTTGGCAAATTTAACCATAAGGGGTTCAAATAAAGGATGAACGACGTTATTTTTAAAGTTATGGTGCTTCTACACTTGCGCAGGTAATTTAATTAAAGGGCTATACGGGTCCAGCGACTCGAGAGCCATGCTTCGGCACAAATGGGCCTGCTCGAACGGAGTGATACCACGGCCTCACAGAAAACCGGTGTTAAGCAATTCTTTCGTTGCCTTTCACTGAGTGAGTAAGGTTACCGGAGCCCAAATCCCCCCCTCCCGCTGGCTCAAGGGCAGCAACGCACTTGTGACTTTTGAGTGGCAGGTGTCCATGGGTATGGTGGTTGCTTAACTAATCAGGTGACCCGTCTGCTCGTTTGCCCCCTTATACCATAAAAAAAAAACAGTACTGAACTGTGTCAAATCTGAAACGAGCAAGACGCATACAAGTAACCAGCGCGAGCAGCACGCACATTATACTAACCAGACGTTTAACTTGTGCATGCAACTGACGCAAATATCCTGCGTCTTTGCCCCCTCCAGCTTCTAGCACCGTGTAGAAGCCCCTTAGAACACAAAATAATGACGCGAGGGAAGCCAATACCTAGTAAGATAATGTTACCTGTGGTTGGTATCCGTTCTCGTCAGCTATGTAAGTGAAGTCCACTTTCTCACCATTGGGGGCTGTCCAGCTGGCTTGACCTTGGGCTACTTTTGCGACGGTGTCCTAAAACAAACACAAAAATTGATTAATCCAAACTAATATCCGTGTGGTGGCGGATGAAGAATACGGAATGTCACCTCCCCTACTCATTCTGTGGGTGTCTTAACAGCCGACTAAGGTAACAAACTGCACAGGAAAACAGCACTGTAAAAAGATAGAAAACCACGCTGGCCAGACGGGTTGGTATAGGGTTTGTTTCAAACAAACCGTCTGGCCAGCGTGGTATAGTAGGCCAAAACCTCCTTTCTAAGGAGAGGCCTATGTCTAGCAGTGCAGCAATAATATCATGGGAGATGTTACGCACATCTCCCATGATATTATTGTTTTGAATGCTTTATTAAGTAATTGATAAGTTTGCGCACGTAATTGATCTGGTTGGTATTTATTAATTAACAAAATCTGCGATGTTTCATTTTTTTTTTTTTTTTTTTTAAAAGAACTCCCGCATTAGGAATAAATTCTGCGTCGCGGGGGACTTTACAAACATACATGAAACGGACACAAAGAACACCCAGACTCAGGACAACAATTTGTGGATCACACAAAGTGTCGTCCCATGTGGGGTTTGAACCCACAACACTCGGCGTAGTAGGAAGCGGCGTGGCGACCGCTTAAACCACTACGCCATCCGTGCAGTCATCATTAGAATATATTGAATTCTTATTTTTTATTGTGCTAATATAAAGCTGACATAGACCAGTAATACTTATTGTGCATCGGGCTTGGCACCGACTTCAAACCGACTAGAAGGGACTATTGCCATTATAATGTTACCTGTTATATTGAGGGTACTAATAGTTTTTTTTACTTAGATTTGTAATATTTTTATAATTTTTAATGCTCTTTGTCAGTATTGTTTGAAGTCGGTTCAACTTTTTTTTAAAGGATTTATTTTACTAATTAAGTGTAAGATATGTTTGTAATGAGTAGATAAGTACGATATTTAAAACACTACGTACCGTAATGTATATTACCAAACTGTAGTATGTTAGATTATATTAAATATAGTTTAATAATTCCGTTACTTTATTTAGATAAGGTAGTGAGATGTTACATTTGAATCAGAATATATTGTGTTTTCCACATTACTTAATTTTACAAAACTAGGAGTGATATTTTTTCTTTCACATTTCAATGGAACTAAAGCGGAAATATACCCTTTAGTTCTCTAGGATCCCATCATCAAATCCTGATGGTAATGGACCACGTCGGGAGTATACCCTTTCGATTACAAAAATAATTTTGAAAATCAGTCCACAATTGACGAAGATATCGCGTAACAAACATTTCAAAAAAAAAATACAGAGGAATTGATAACCTCTTTTGTGTTTTTGAAGTCGGTTCAAAAAACTATCAAATCAATTTGCAATGGCCATTTTTGCTCCAAGAAACATTGCAGAAAGATGATGATGTAAAATAATAATAATAATAATATTGTACCACATTCACACAACGCCATCTGGTCCCAAACTAAGCAGAGCTTGTACTATGGGTACTAGACAACTGATATAAATACATATATACTTTTTTTTTGTAAATACATACATATTATACATAGAAACACCCAGACCAAATCAAACAAGAAAAGTTCATGCACACAAATGTTTGACTTGAGCGGGAATCGAACCCGCGACCTTTTGAAATAGCAGTCCGTTACACAAACCACTACGCCATTCGGTCCTCAAATCATTTAGTGGTGTAGTACTTACTTCACTGATGACCTTGATCGTGCCGACCTCGTTAGCAGCGATACCGTTGTCAGTTTCGTATGCCCACTGGTAGGATCCTTCTGGGTCCACGGCCTGTTCCTGTCTCAGAATCTGAGCACCCCTCTCATCTTTGCCTACGATGTGGGACACGTCGGCCGCTGCCAGCGATACGATGGTAGCAAGGATGAAGAATTTCTGAAATTATTTGTAACATAGAATCAACACGAAATAGTGTTTTGAGTCCGTATGGTGGTGGTAGCCTGCTGGACAAAAAAGCCTCTCCTTAGAAAGGAGGTTTTGGCTTACTATACCACGCTGACCAACGGGTTGGTGTAAGGTTTGTGTCAAGTTTTCCTTCTCTTTGCAGTGCTGTTGTCCTGCGTTGCTTGCTCCCTTAGTCGGCTCTTACGACACCCACGGGATGAATAGGGGTGGTGATACTCCGTATTCTTAACAAGATACTAATTTGACTTAACAGTCACCTACTCCCATTGAAAACACATTTCTATTTTAACTCGTTTAAAAAGCAGTCATATTTTTGTAATTAGTTTTGTTTTATTATTGCAAAATCAGGACTCTAGCACTTTATTATAAATATCCGAATGTATTTATTATATACAAAGAAACATGCAGACTCTTGAAAGACTGAGATTCTAATACAAATAACCCTAAGTATGGGTAATGTCTCCGTGTGGTGACGGATTAAGAATACAGAGTGTCACCACCCCTATTCATCCTGTAAGAGGCGACTAAGGAAGCAAACTGCGCAAGACCACAGCACTGCAGATAGAAGGAAAACTTGTAACAAACCCTGTATCAACCCGTCTGGCCAGCGTGGTATAGTAGGTCAAAACATCCTTTGTAAGGAGAGGCTTATGTCCAGCAGTGGACTGTTAGAGGCTACTGAAGATGGTTGATGGCTCTGTTGGTAATGTCAAAACAACAGGTTTAATAAAACAACAAAATATAGTTTCTTCATATAATCCTTACTTATAAACTAGCTGAGACCCGCGGTGTTACCCGCGTTTGTTGTTGTAACCGTGGGCAACGCCGCAGGGCGAAGCTAGTCTAAAAAAGTAGCCTAAGTTACTCCTTATGTCATCAGCTATCTGCCAGTGAAAGTCCCGTCGAAATCGGTCCAGCCGTTCCAGAGATTACCCGGAACAAACAGACAGACAGACAGACAAAAATTGTAAAAAATGATATTTTGGCACATGTTCCGTGTAAACATACAAATGCATTTAGTAAAAAGTGGTTATTTAAATATTACAAACAGACACTCCAATTTTATTTATTTGTATAGATACTGCACGGATGGCGTAGTGGTTTAAGCGGTCGTCACGCCGCTTCCTACTGCGCTAAGTGTTGTGGGTTCGATCCCCACGTGGGACACCACTTTGATTCACGAATTGTTGTTCTGAGTCTGGGTGTTCTTTGTGTCCGTTTCATGTATGTTTGTAAAGTCCCCCGCGACACAGGATATATTCCTAATGCGGGAGTTGTCCTTTTTAACGAAAAAAATATATGTAAAAGTTTTGTTTGTTACGCTTTCACGCCTAAACCACTTAACCGATTTAAAGAAAAATTTACTAAAGGAAAGCTTCATTAGCAGCGAGTAACATAGGCTACGTTTTACCGCGAAAACCTACATAACATAAACGCGAGCGGAGCCGCGGGCAAAAGCTATTAAATAAAAAAAAAGACGTGTGGCACTCGGGGACTGCCGCGGTAAAGCTATTGCATAGCATTTTGTATCAACTTATGCAATTATAATTATTTATTTATTTTATTTATGCAGTATTTCTTTTTCTTTGATATTAATTCAAGTTACACTTTATGAGCGTGGTGACCGATAAGAAAACATTTTTTTTTTCTTTTATTAAATAAAAATATTGAAGCATATATTACAATTTGTTTTTAAATAAATAAATAAAAATTATTATTATTAAATCAAATTACATATCCATGTAAGATTTTTCTGCATTATGTTGACGAAATTTCCTTTGACGTTCAGCATTTGATTTTGGTACTGTTTTTTTTTTAGCGTGAGGTTTTTTTTCGTTACGGAATTTCTGGATTCGGTCCCCGCGCTCAAGGCCCTCGATAGAAGCTATGCAATAGCTTAAAAGCTGTATAATTCATTTAAACGCAATAACGTACTATTAATAAGATTTAAATGATTATTTTATAAAAGACTAGCTGGTTCCGCAACTTGTGGGTTCTATGCCCGGACCGCACAAAATTTTAAAAGGTTTTTCTGAGAGGAAAAATATCCTAAGTTATTCCTTATGTACCTGGTAGTAAAATATTATCGAAATGGGTCCAGCCGTTTAGAAGATTAGCCGGAACAAACAGACAGACAAAAAAAAACAACTGGTTTTTAGGCACGGGTATCGTGCAAATAACCGTGTGAGCATGAAAAAACCTATAATTTTGACATTACAAACAGACACTTCGATTTTATTTATTTGTATAGATAGACTATTTATTCTTAATCCGCCACCACACGGATAAAAAGAATAAAGAGTGTCACCACCCCTATTCATCCCGTGGGTGTTGTAAGAGCCGACTAAGGGAGCAAACTACGCAGGACAACAGCACTGCAAAGAGAAGGAAAACTTGACACAAACCCTATATCAACCCGTCTGGCCAGCGTGGTATAGTAGGCCTATGTCCAGCAGTGGACTGTTATAGGCTGTTGATGATAATGATAGTTGAGGTAAAATATGGTTGAGCTTCAACGTACTGTAACACCTATCACGTATTACCCATATTTGCAAAATAAAATGTTCTATTGAAATGATATTTATTTCCGTAAGTAAATCTTTTCAGATATTTTTACAAGTCGGACTTTATAGCTAGAAGGAGCCGGCATTTCCTAAGACTCACTCTGGGAAGAAACGCCGAAACAAACCACAGAGGTGTCTTTTTTTTTTATTAAGTCCGTAAACAAAGTTAAATAAAACTGTGCGAGTACAGTATAGGGTCTGGATAGGCCTTTTGAGGAAAGGATCATAGTTTTGAGTCAACCTGTCCATACAGACGGCATACAGGCTCCAGCCATCGTGTATTCTAAGCTAGAAACGCGAATTAAGAATTAATCACTAGTATTTTATAAACACTCACCATTTTTAACATAAAGATGTTCACTACACTAACAACACACACCGAATGACGTTCAGTACTCTCTGCGAGCTTTTTAAATCAGTATTGTTACTTACAGATGCACAAGGTCATCAAAAATAACGCCATACCTGACCCACACAAATTTGTCAGCGTCTCAAAAGGAAGAAATTTTCTTTGAAACACTTTTCATTGATACTCGACTCCTATTGGTGGTGGCGTGATGGTGTATAGCCTATAGCCTTCCTCGATAACTAGGCTATCTAAGGTTGAAAGAATTTTTCAAATCGAACCAGTACTTTCTGAGATTAACGCGTTCAAACAGTCTGAATTTTTATGTAGTATTGATTTAATTCTGAATGTTTTATGATCTAAGATGTACCTTTTTTGTTATAATTGGAGCGAAGTTCCTTATCGCGCGTTATACGTTCTGAGCGGATGGGAGCCAGACCGAAAAATGTGTAACAAGACTTTTTTCCGACACTGCTTGTCCCAGATCATTCGGTGTTTAATTTATTTTGTACATAATAAATATATTTTATTATAAACTTTTCAATTTAACTCTATAGAATTGATATTTCATAATAAAAATTATGACTGTATAGCAACCGTCTACCAAAAAGAAAAAGGAACTTCCGGACCGGGGGTCCATAGACCCCTCACGCCGTTTTTTATTTATCATCGTTATTTAGTAATTTTGTTGTCTTTTGGTCTAGTGGTTAGCCAGAGGACGTCGGTGGTTCGATTCCCACCTAGGACAAATATTGATGAGCATCAATATTTGTCCTAGGTGGGAATCGATTTTTGTTTTTCAATCGAATCGATTTTTGTTTCGACATTTGTTATGTATTTCATCCGTGTCGTGACGTATTATGAATACGGAGTGTCACCACCCCTATTCACCCCGTGCAAACGACAACAGCACTGCAAAGAGAAGGAAAACTTGACACAAACCCTATACCAATCCATCTGGCCAGCGTGGTATAGTAGGCCAAAACCTCCTTTCTAAGGAGATGCCTATGTCCAGCAGTGGATTATTAAAGGCTGTTGATGTTGAAAATATATTTCAGTACATGATGAAATCATACATACAAAGAGATAGATGCTACATACATACATATGCCACAATATTTAGCCATGGCATACAAAGACATCTTAAATTTCATTTAATAACTAATCATTGAAAGAAATAGACTGCACGGATGGCGTAGTAGTTTAAGCTGTCGCCACGCCGCTTCCTACTACACCGAGTGTTGTTGATTCAAACCCCACATGGGACGATACTTTGTGTGATCCACTAATTGTTGTTCCGAGTCTGGGTGTTCTTTGTGTCCGTTTCATGTATGTTTGTAAAGTCCCCCGCGACACAGGATATATTTCTAATGCGGGAGTCGTCTTTTTATATAAAAATATACATATAAATATAAAAACTAAACCAACAGTCGGAAGATTTTAAGTTTTTATTGTATTCGGAAATAAAATTTAAATCTTACAACACAAAAATTCGTATTGTGACGGCAATTTTACGCAATATTTGACTGTAAATATCTGTTATAAAGGACGTGTGAAAAAATATAACACGATATAATAAAATTAATTAAGTATTCAACCAGTTTTAAATATATACTTAAATTTGAAGAAAAAAAAACAGATTATTCCATGAGAACTGACCAAAAAACGACATTGAATAAAACTAAACATAATTGCTACCACTATTAAACTAAATACCACTAAGATATGTTTTTACGCGATGACATTGCAAAATCTTACAAGATAGATCAAAATAATGTACTACGAACATGTATCTTTTTTTTCTATGTTAGTGGGACAAGCAGACGGTTCAGGAAAGGTTGGAAAGTGACCGTCGCCGCCTATGAACGTCTGCAACTCAGGAGTCACAAACGCGTTGCCGGCCTTTTAGGAAGGAGTAGGTTTGAAGGTCGTATCGGTCCGGAAATACGGCAGACGATAACCCGTTCCACAGATTGGTTGTGCGGGCCAAAAAGGGTCTTGAAAAGCGCCCAGTAGTGGAGCGCCAACTATCCAGGTAATAAGGATGAAAATTTTGACGTGTCGAACAATTCCTCCGAGCACTCTCCGTTATATATGCGATAGAGAATGCAGAGTGAAGCCACATCTCTGCGTAACGCCAAGGGATCGAGCCGATCGGAGATGTTTGGGCTATCTAAGATTCGAGTCGCTCTTCGTTGGATGCTGTCCAGAGGGAGAAGCTGGTACTGAGGTGCCCCTGCATAGAGATGAGAACAGTATTCCATATGCGGCCGGACTTGCCCCTTATAGAGCTGAAGGCGGTGGGCCGGAGTGAAATACTACCTCGATCTGTTCAGCACATAGCATAAAATAAAGTCGGTTTTTTGATTAGATCTTTTAAACTAAGCTACGGGTTTTAATGCGGTTTATACCACCACCAATAGAGAGAGTGGTTCAAGAGGAAGGTTTATATGTATAATACATGCATATTATAGTAGCGAAAATCTGAGAATATCAAAGATTCGTCGTAAAAAAAACATATTTTTGTGCGCTTACATTGCAAACGCTGGCTAAACATTACGAGATGGACCAAAATAATGTGCTATGGAATTGTATATCTTAAATCTATCTATCTATCTATCTTAGATCTAAAATAAAGTCCGAATTGTTAAAAATCTATCTCCTAAGGACAACCCACATTAACTATTTTTATCTTTAACATTTTACAACAAAAAGTAATGGGTTATTTACGAAGCTATTTCAAACAATACATTATTATTCCTAATGCAATTAAATACGTAAGATACGTAGTGCATTTAATGCAGATCAAAATTGTCCTTAACAGCATATCATTAATATAAATATCATAGAAGATATCAGAGATTTAAAATGCGGGGGAAAATCGACCGCTAGTATATATAATAAGTATATTTTACAACAAATATAATTTTTGTGTTACTTACGTAATAGGGACAACTATTGTAGTAGTTAGATCCTGACTGCTGAGCTAGAGATCGTGGGTTCGATGCCCACCCAGGTCAAATATTGTGTGATGAGCACGATTTGTTCTGTGCCTGGGTGTTATTTACCTATATTGGATATATATTTAGTGATAAGGCTCTGCCTAGTTTGCGATCAGACGGCCATGTATGAGATGTGGAAAGTTATTATTGAAGTGAAAACTTCTATAGGCGCGTTGGGCATCGGCGGCGATATCAGCCGTCGACGGGGCCGCGGGGAGAGTGGCGACCTCTGGTGGCAGATTGATTGCTGCGGTAGGGAATGGAATGGCCGGCCTGATTGCATTAAGATGCGATCGGGCCGCCATGCCGCGATTGAAAGAGGAAGTGTTCTCCCCTGGGAGAGGGCCCGATTAGGCATGGTGTCAATTCGGGGAGGACCTGAAATAACATGGTCCGGTTCCTCCTCAGAGTAGGACACCTAAGGCCGGCCGTCGGGGTGGTTTTTAGTGGAATCACCACACTCCTGGCTCCTGAGTCCCCGAGGAGCAGGAGATCCGAAGGGATTTTCCACCCCGTCAACAAAAAAAAAAGAAAAAAAGAAAGCGCGTTGGGCAATCTTTAAACAACAAACAGAATAATGTATTTTTTGAGATAGGAAAAAATCATTGAACTCCCTACACCATTACCGACACCTCTGTATATACCCCAATTCATCCCGTGGGTGTCGTAAGAGGCGACTAAGGGCGCAAAACAACGCAGGACACCAGCACTGCAAAAAGAAGGAAAACTTGATACAATCCCTATACCAACCCTTCTGGCCAGCATGGTATAGTAGGTCAAAACCTCCTTTCTAAGGAGAGGCCTATGTCCAGCAGTGGACTATTAAAAGCTGTTGATGTGATGATGTGTATATAAGTATCTACATCTAAGCACTTTTCTTTTTTAGGCTCTATTGTATCATAAAATTATTATTTACTTAGTTGAAAATATGCATGCTGTGGTCTCCTGTAATTGAAGGAGTACACATACCCATACCCGTGTGAAATGTATTTTTGATATTTTGTGTACATCCTTTGTTGGTGATCCTAAATAAAAAAAATACATATATTGGCCCCGTTTACACGAGAGTTGAGTTTGGGTGGAAATACATCTATACAAATAAATAAAATTGGAGTTTCTGTTTGTAATATAAAAAAAAAACGCTTTTTACTAAATGCATATGTAATAATATGTGTGTTTACACGGTACATATGCCAAAATATCATTTTTTTTTAAATTTTGACTGTCTGTCTGTTTGTCGGTCTGTCTGTGTGTTTGTTCCGGGTAATCTCTGGAACGGCTGGACCGATTTCATCGGGACTTTCACTGGCAGATAGCTGATGACATAAGGAGTAACTTGGCTACTTTTTTTAGACTAGCTTCGCCCCGCGGCGTTGCCCGCGGTCGTAACAACAAACACGGGTATCACCGCGGGTCTCAGCTAGTTTATAATATAAACATATATTGTGTATATAGGTACAAAATAGATATATATTCATGGCGGAACTTTTGGAATCGAAAAAAAGAAAAAAAAAAAACCTGTTATAATCAAAAAAAAAATAAGTTTATACTTCTGTCGGCACTCCCGGAGTGCCCCTATTTTTTTTTTTTGTTGTCAGGTTTATGTCAGTATTGAAGGAAAGAGAAAGCCTTCAAGTATGAATCTTCTTATAGCACATGTAGGTCAGCAGACATGCGAGATATTTACATAATTCATTCATTGTTGAGATGATGTAGGGTTGTCAAGATTTGTTGTTTATTTTTTATTTCAAGCTTTGTTGACTGCTTCGGTTGTGCAGTGGTTAGCGTATGCGACTGCTGTGCTGAGGTCTTGGACCGAATGTTTGTATGATCTGCAAATATTTGTTTCGGAGTTCGGGTGTTTTCTATGTAAAATGTGTATGTATCTATACAAATAAATAAAATTGGAGTGTCTGTTTGTAATATTAAAATAACCGCTTTTTACTAAATGCATATGTATGTTTACACGGTACATATGCCAAAGTAACATTTATTAAAATTTTTGTCAGTCTGTCTGTCTGTCTGTTTGTTCCGGGTAATCTCTGGAACGGGTGGACCGATTTCGACGGGACTTTCACTGGCAGATAGCTAATGACATAAGGAGTAACTTAGGCTTTATAACACCAAACGCGGGTAACACCGCGGGTCTCAGCTAGTTTACAATAAAAAAGTATATAAGTATTCTATCAGTCAATCTAGCTTTCGTAGTACAAGCTCTGCTTAGTTTGTATATAAATAAATAAAATTGAAGTGTCTGTTTGTAATGTCAAATAATTGTTTTTTTTTATGCTTACGCGGTTATTTGCACGATATCTATGCTTAAAAACCAGTTTCAATATTTTTTGTCTGTCTGTTTGTTCCTGGTAATCTTCAAAACGGCTTTACAGATTGTGATAATATTTTACTATCAGATAGCTGTATATCTTTTTTTTCTCTTTATTAAACATTTATAATACATACTTTTTCATGCTTAAAGTCTGCCAAACTGTAAAAACAGTTTGTCGGCAGATCTAAAGAGTAACTCAGGCTATTTTTTCTCTCAGAGAAACCCTATAAAATTTTGCACGGTCCGGTCCAAATTCCGAACAAGCTAGAAAAAAATATATAAATTTAATTATTAAAAGTGTCAACCCTAGGTCTACAAACACATCAGTGATTAATATGAGTATCGAGTACTGAATAAAAACTTATTTTATGATGTCAAACCGGCCCGTCGACAAGTTTTACAAGGAGGTTAAGCAACCACGTCAAGGTTTGGAAGTTGATTGGTGGGTTTTATTGTTATTCCAAATAAGCTGAAAGAGGCAAGCGTTCGTATTACATTATACTATCGGATCTTTTTGAGCGAAATTTATTAACTCTAATTATTTTTGGAGACATTGTAGAGGTAAATTATTTGATGCGAGATACAAGTTTGATGCCGTGAAATTAGGGGCATAAATTACGTTACACGAATTTCAAGGTTTTTTTTACCCCCACCCCCGTCCCTACCACAACTGGTCACATTTGTGAGCCAACCAGTAATTCAATGTTCGCATTTTAATACTTAGATATATTAGGTTTTGAAATGTGACGTCACTAAACTTAAAACCCATCTCACCCCTTGTCACACAATGTCACACTTCGCCGCCCCTTAATTTTTATTTTTATTTTATTATATTTGGGGAGCTTACGGCTAAATTTACAAAATACACTAGCTGACCCGGCAAGCGTTGTTTTGCCATATACATTATTTCTAGGAAATATTGAAATAAATATATTTAGGGGTGAGTCACCCTTGTCATTTAGGGGTATGAAAATTAGATGTTGGCCGATTCTCAGAACTACCCAATATGCACTCAAAATTTTATAAAAATCTGTCCAGCCGTTTCGTAGGAGTACGGGAACGAACATTGTGACACGAGAATTTTATAAATAAGATATTATGTTAATTATCTAAATGCCATTTACAAGCTTCCACATGTAGACAGAAGACAGTGCTGGTATCTATAATAATACGTACTAAATAGACTCAAACATACATAGATAGTTACAACAATTTAGGATTTAAAGATATAACCGTCTGACGTATGGAATGCCCCTTATGTTTATAAGTGAATGTCTGTGTGGCAATTGCCGAATGTTCGAAAAAACCGCTGTTGAACAATACATTAAAATGTGATAAATAAACGAATAAAACCTTTTACGTTTATGATGTTTTTATAGATTCTTAAACATATATACTACTATAACCCGGCAATCTCGTGCGCGACCGTCCCGCGGGGCGACAGACAGTGGCGGGTGCGAGGTAGCGCGTCATTCTAGCACACGGCTACACACGTTTCCCTTCCCCGCTACACCACCCGCTACCCGCTGACATCTTGAGTACCTCGTCCCCGCCACCGTCTGTCACCCCGCAGGACGGTCGCGCACGACGTTGACGGACTATAGCGATCCGTCCCGGCTTCGCACGGGTGCAACGTAGATACTACTAATACTACTAATGTGGTGTCAGTGTGGAGTAATTAATTACACTATTATTATGATAGAGCTATACTACAGGACATCAGGACTTTACAAACATATATGAAACGCACACCAAGAATACCCAGACTCAGAACAACAATTTGTGGATCACACAAAGTGTGGACCCATATCCTCACAACACTCGGCGTAGTAGGAAGCAGCGTGGCGACCACTTAAACCACTACGCCATCCGTGCAGCCACCCATAATTACATTAATGGAATTCAAACGTACGACCTTCACCTTTCAAGATTGACCCAATGTTCACTAAACATATGCCCACTGATAATTATACCTTACCAAAGTATATTCATACACATATATACTATACTAGTAATTGCCTATGGCTTCTTTCACGTGATTATTACTTACTAGTTTGTTTGTCAGTTATTGTGGGAAAAAAGCGTGTCCTTAATCCAACTATCTACGTACCAAATTTCATCATCAGAGCCAACTTAGGGAGTAAACTACGCAGGATAACAGCATTGCAAAAAGTAGGAAAACTTGACACAAACCCTATACCAACCCGTCTGGCCAGCGTGGTATAGTAGGCCAAAACCTCCTTTCTAAGGAGAGGTCTATATCCAGCAGTGGACTATTAAAGGCTGTTGATGTGATGTGAAATGATGATGTTGATGAATAAGTCTGATAGCTCAAGTAATTTAGATATCAAACCTACATTACTAGCCTAAGTTACTCCTTGTGTCATCAGCTATCTGCCAGTGAAAGTCCCGTCGAAATCGGTCCAGCCGTTCCAGAGATTACCCGGGACAATGCATTTAGTAGAAAGCGGTTATTTTAATACTACAAACAGACACTCCAATTTTATTTATTTGTATAGATAATAATATAATATATCTCACACATCTCACACACGGCCGTCTGATCCCAAACTAGGCAGAGCCTGTACTATGGTAACCAGACTGCTGATAAACATACTTATATATTTATAAATACATAGGTACATATTATAGATAAATTACACCCAGACACAGAACAAATGACCGTGCTCATCACACAATATTTGTCCTGGGTGGGAATCGAACCCACGACCTACGGTTTAGCAGTCAGGGTCACTAACCAATAGACCAACAGGCCAGCTACCTATATTTAAATATTATACTAAATAATAAAGTAAAGTATAAATCAAAGTTAGGTATACTGGTTACAATAGCACAGGTTCTGCCTATACAGATAGATATATTGATTAATTTGTCTTAACGCAACTTATTGAATGTTAAAGGTTATTTTTGATTCATATTTAAATGTGACAACATCACACATTATTATTTAAATATAATGCAGTATTGAGTAAGTATAGTCGGGACATCCGTGATAATTAATTATCTATAAATCTATACAAATAAATAAAATTAAAGTGTCTGTTTGTAATGTCAAAGTTATAGGTTTTTTTCATGCTCACACGGTTATTTGCATGATACCTATGCCTAAAAACCAGTTTAAAATTATTTTGTCTATTTGTTCCGGGTAATCTTCTAAACGGCTCTACCAATTTTAATAATATTTTACTACCAGGTAGCTGTCTATATAAGGAGTAACTTAGGCTATTTTTACTATCAGAAAAACCAGATAAAATTTTGCCCGCTCCCGGAATCGAACCCACTAAGGGTAGCGCTTTTGAAATTCCACGCGAAGTTAAGTAGGTTTATCAGCAGTCTGCTTACTACAGTACTGGGTCTGCCTAGTTAGGATCAGACGGCCGTGTGTAAAGTGTATCAAGTTATTATTATCATCAACAGCCTTTAATAGTCCACAGCTGGACATAGGCCTCTCCTTGAAAAGGAGGTTTTGGCCTACTATACCACGCTGGCCAGACGGGTTGGTATAGGGTATATTTCAAGTTTTCCTTCTCTTTACAGAGTACTGTACTGTACCGACTAAGGGAGCAAACTAGTTTGCTCCCTTAGTCGGCTCTTACGACACCCACGGGATGAATATTGGTGGTGACACTCTGTATTCTTAATCCGTCACGAAACGAGATGAGTTGATTACACTCTGTATTCTTAATCCATCACCACACGAGCGGAACGATGTTACAAATCAAAAACTATTATACTATAATAATTATGCGAGGTTTGTTGTGAAACGAACAAAAATATGAATGCACACACGGCCATTGTTGCCACACTCTTTGTAATTTGACAGTGTGACAGGGTAACATTGGCCATTTAATTATTAAAGCGATATAACACGCGGATGACATTTGAGATTTTGATTTGATATTTGTGTTGTTACGTAAAACATGAGTATTGTGCGGATAATGAAACCCACGGGTTTTATGAAACTGGCCTCAGGGCTTTTTGGAATAAAAAAATTAGAAAGTTATATTTAGTTACAATACAAGAGTATTACGACATACTATTTTGGGATAGGCGTTTACGTGTCTTAAAATGGTCGAGATGACATCACAATACAAATGGCGTAGTGGTTTAAGCTGTCACCTCACAGCTTTCTACTGCTCTGAGTGTTCGTTCCCTACATGGGACAACACTTGGTGTGATCCATAAATTGTTGTTCTGAGTGTGGGTGTTCTTTGTGTCCTTTTCATGCATGCTTATAAAGTCCCAGGATATATTCCCAGTACGGGAGTAAAAGCAGCAAGAACAAGTTCTTTCGTCCCTTTGCTCTCCCTTTTTTTCTTTTTTTTTTTTTCCTGTACGGAAATCCGAGCCGGAGCCAAGAGCCGGAGCCGAGGGGCTATCACCCACCGGTGGGGTGATTATGTTGAACCGACCAAAAACCGCAAGCCGTCTCGGCTACCAGTAGCCGAGGCACCAGGTGTACCCGGAAAGGAAATCCCTCGCTCTGTGCTACCTTGCCTGCCTCCCTTAGTCGGCTCTTACGACACCCACGGGATGAATAGGGGTGGTGACACTTTATATTCCTAATCCGTCATACATATTATAGATAAATTACACCCAGACACAGAACGAATGATCATGCTCATCACACAATATTTGTCCTGGGTGGGAATCGAACTTACAACCTTTGACTTAGCAGTCAGGGCCACTAATCACGAGCCCAACAGGCCTATTGCCCATTATTTGGTCACGGAATGTCACGGCTTTTGTCCTATGTCTATAATAAATACATATGTCACAGCGGCATTGGCATTTAAAACATGTTTTAGTAAATAATGGTGTTTTAATATCTAATGAATATTGATGATTATAAAGACAAAAACTGTGGGAACATATTGACGACTTCCGTACTAAAAGGATGATTAAAGAATTTCTAATAGGCTTGCGTCCATTAATAACAAATTGCTCGGTTTATAGTTTCAAATTATAAATGGAGAGTGTATTGCACAAAGTGTTGTTCCATGTGGGGATCGAACCCACAACTGAGTTGACCGCTTAAACCACTACGTCATCCGTGCAGCCAATATATGTATTCTATAGTAGGCTAAAGATCTTTGTCTAACATTTTGTAGATCTACCTTTTTCAACCGACTTCAAAAAGGAGGAGGTTTTCAACCCTGATGTTTATAATGGAACAACACTGTGCAATACACAAATTGTTGTTCTGAGTCTGGGTGTTCTTTGTGTCCGTTACATGTATTTTTGTATAGTCCCCAGGTATATTCTTAGTGCAAAGCAGTCTTATAAAAAAGAAATCAGTGACACTCCGGGAGTGCCGACAAAAGTGAAAACTTGTAGAGTTAACGGTAACAATATCGCCGCGAGTTCAATGATTTTTCCTATCTCAAAAAAATATGTTTTTAATTAAACCATAAGATAGACCGGATGGCGTAGTGGTTTATGTAACGGACTGCTATTCCAAAGGTCGCGGGTTCTATTCCCGCTCAAGTCAAACATTTGTGTGCATTAAACATTTGATGTTTAATTTGGTCTGGGTGTTTCTATGTATAATATGTATGTATTTACAAAAAAAAATGTATATATGTATTTATATCAGTTGTCTAGTACCCATAGTAAAAGCTCTGCTTAGTTTGGGACTAGATGGCGTTGTGTGTATGTGGTAGAATATTATTATTATTATTATTTTGTTTGTTGTTCAAAAATTCCCAACGCGCCTAATGAAGTTTTCACTTTTTCCCTGTTAGTCAAAGTAGATCTATAAATACGAGGATGTACCACAATTCTGTCCCCGCAACTAAAGGTCATTGTGACTTAAAACTCGTAAACAAGTTGCGCAGTCAGTTCCAGCTAGGCTTGTAAAGGTTAAAGCGGCATTGCGGTCTATAGACCTACTTGTAAATAGACGTGACAACTGTGCGCTTTTCGAGACACTTTTTGCCCCGCCTGCGGTATTTCCGGACCGATACGACCTTCAAACCTTCAAGAAAAGAGCGTACTCCTTCCTAAAAGGCCGGCAACGCGTTTGTGACTCCTGAATTGCAGACGTTCATGGCCGGCGATAGTCACTTTCCGTCGGTTGACCCGTCTGCTCGTCTGCCCCCTCTAACATAAAAAAAAAACTCTTTCTAAGTATTTTTTATGGTGGTGGCCAACGAGCAGACATGTGTCCTGACTCATGCAACTTACGAGTCATCATAAGAGTCAGTGTGGTGACGGATTAAGAATACGGAATGTCACTACCCCTATTCATACCGTGGGTGTCGAGAGCCGACTAAGGGAGCCGACAAACGCTATACCAAGCCGTCTGGCCAGCGTTGTATAGTAGGCCAAAACCTCCTTTCTAAGGAGAAGCCTATGTCCAGCAGTGGACTATTAAAGGCTGTTGATGTGATGCGAGTCCTTCCCCTAATAGTGCTCGACTGCCTCTGTGGTGAAATGGTAGCGTATGCGACTGCTGCGCTGAGGTCTCACGTTCGATTCCCGAACCAAATGTTTGTATGATCTGCAAATATTTGTTTCGCAGTTTGGGTTTTTTCTATGTATTTACAAAAAAGTATATATGTATTTATATCGGTTGTCTAGTAGCCATAGTACAAGCTCTGCTTAGTTTGGGACCAGATGGTGTTGTCTGAATGTGGTAACATATTATTATTGAAGTACAATTTTCTTTAGGGGCGTTGGGAATTTTTGAACAACAAACAAAAGAATGTATTTTATGGGAAAAAACCATTGAACTCTCGACACTGTTTCTGATACCTCTGTATATTTGTATGAATCTTCATATATTGACCCTATTTACACGAGAGTTGAGTTTGGGTTGAAATACATTGATTTATTTAATTGGCTCACCAACAATTGTTTACACTGGTTACCATTTTAAAGACATATTACAATGAGTATGAAGTGGCATAGTGTTACAATTACTTACAGGTAAGCACCTCATGTGCTATAAACAATAATTATTTTATGCTTATACTAAATTATACAAGTAGGTTTTGGCAAAAACAGATAGAATCAAATAAAGTACCTTTTAAAAAGATTTTGTATAGTACTGCGGAATTTGGTAAGCGAGTCAGCATGTATATCAACCAGAGCGCTGCAACTATTGAGCAGTTTGCAAAGTCGTGGGATGGTGGAGTTCGCACCGAGAATACTTCTGCGAACTGGAGGATGCAGGGGGTTGATAATAGGCACCAGGGACTTTCTTTCTAGAGTATACCTGGTTCCGGTACCCGGCTATTAGTACCCGAGACGTTGTGCGGTTTTAGTCGGTTCGAGTCCGAGATGGTGGTATCCGAGGGGATTTCCGCAGGGAAAAAAAAAAGGGGGTTGATAATATAACTATATATAATATAAACATATATTGTGTACATACGTACAATATTCATGGAGGAACTTTTGGAATCGAAAAAAAAGCAAAAAAAACCTGTTATAATAATAAAAAAAAATTACAAGTTTTCACTTCTGTCGGCACTCCCAGAGTGCCAAAGTTTTTTTTAAACACTCTTTTATTAACTCAGTATGGATGTAACCGATGACATTACAATAATTTAAAATGGCTGATTATCCTGATCAGGATCTTCAGGATTAACGGCTTTTTCGATATCTAAAAATACGGTAGAGTCCTTTGCTACGTACTAAGAGACGTGTGCTGAAGCATATGTAACTCACTTACTTGTTACTTTTTAGTCTTAATGAGAGAATAATTATCGTTAATGACTACAAAAGACTACGCAGGACAACAGCACTGCAAAGAGAAGGAAAACTTGACACAAACCCTATACCAACCCGTCTGGCCAGCGTGGTATAGTAGGCCAAAACCTCCTTTCTAAGGAGAGGCCTATGTCCAGCAGTGGACTATTATAGGCTGTTGATGATGATGACGATGACTACAAAAGCAAAAAAAAATATTTTAAAAACACTCTTGTAGCTAGCCGAACTAAAAAGTAGAATATTATACAAAAGCGTGGGGTGGTTTTCAAGATACTGCTTAATATAACACCCCATATTTACGATATATTGTTTTTTTTTGGACTTATTTAAATTTAATTTCATTTTTTTTTTTAACGTCACCTCCCGCATTTGGAATATATCCTGCGTCGCTTGGGACTTTACAAACATACATGAAACGGACACAAAGAACACACAGACTCAGAACAACAATTTGTGGATCACACAAAGTGTCGTGCCATGTGGGGATCGGACCCACAACACTCAGCCTAGTAGTGAGCGGTGTGGCGACCGCTTAAACCACTACGCCACCCGTGCAATCAATCAAATCAAATCCGTTTTTAGTTTGACTCTTTTTCATACACCCAGTCTCACAATTATCACACTAGCTGTTTAGGATGACATACATACAAACATGTTGCCGCATCTATCTCGTTGTTAATTCTGTGGGTCGGAGGTCAAGGTGTACAAATAAATGAGATATAACCGGTGTATAATGTAGTTGATTTATTTCAGGAAACAGAATATATTTAGAATTTGATCTACGTTTAAATTTATGCAACCTTAGTACCTAGAGTAATGATGCATATGGCATTTTTAGCTGAAGAATCACATCATCAACAGCCTATGATAGTCCACTGCTGGACATAGGACTCTCCTTAGAAAAGAGGTTTTGACCTACTATACCACGCTGGCCAGACGGGTTGGTATAGGGTTTGTTTCAAGTTTTCCTTCTCTTTGCAGTGCTGTTGTCTTGCGTAGTTTTCTCCCTTAGTCGATTTTTACGAGACCCACGGGATGAATAGGGGTGGTGACAATACGTATTCTTAATCCGTCACCACTGACACGCTATTGAGATGCTATTGATATCGGTCAAAATATCGGTATTCTACTATCAGTACAGTTCACAGTGTCAATTGACTGTCGATGTTGTGACAATTGCTCATTAATGGTGATATTGGCATATCTAGAAAATTAAATAAATCGTTTCCTTTCAAATTTGAAATGTACCGTTTACAATTCAGTGGAAGTCATTGGGAGACTATTGATCTTACATAGTTTGTAGAATACGATAATAACCACCCCCCCCCCTGGTAGTGGGCAATGGAAGATTAGAATACAACTTAACGACGGTTTCCTGTAAGGTCTCGGCATCACTCAGGTCGAGTCGGCCCAGTCACAAGTTAGTTGCGGGTTTTTAAGTGCCCTTGCCAGGATTAGGCGGGAATGTCTCAGCTCACGTCACTCACTTTGGAACAATTGTTTAAACACCGGTTTTTCGTCAGACAGTATAACTTCGTTCGAGCCGACCCAATGCTCTCCCACGGTTATGTTACGAAGCAAAACAGTTTATTCAAAGCCATCTTTAAGTCTAGGCCTGTTACCCGTACTAGGTAGAGGTCGCTTTAAGTCAACTACGATATGGCTGAACTTTGATTCTTTACGTGAAGCGACTGCCAACAGACTTCACAACCCAAGTACTATAACCCGACAATCTCGTGCGCGACCGTCCCGCGGGGTGACAGACAGTGGCGAGGGCGAGGTAGCGCGTCATTCTAGCACACGGCTACACACGTTTCCCTTCCCCGCTACACCACCCGCTACCCGCTGACATCTTGAGTACCTCGTCCCCGCCACCGTCTGTCACCCCGCAGGACGGTCGCGCACGACGTTGATGGACTATAGGCGATATCGAAGTTCTGTAGATAGAATGTTGTCGGACTTTTTAAGGGTCCAAATACCCGTAGCGTTTGCCACAGATGTTCGTATTGCAACCAGGACTGACTGCTTAACGTTGCTCTCCTTTGGCTGATAAATAAAGAAAAAAATAATAGTTATAAAAAACACGCTTTTTATAGAAAACCAAACTAAAAAAGTGGAGAGGAGAGAAGGGGATGTATTTTGAAGGGACCTCAATGCAATTATAAAATTTTTGGGGGGTATTGTATGTGGATGTTATTACATTAATAAAAATAAACTGGTCTCCCCCCTTTGTCATGTCAAAGGAACACCCTACCTCAAAAAAAGTTCTGCTATTCATCGATAGATGGCAAAACTAAAAAGTATCACCGCTGTGCCGGTCGTAGTGGGAGGTGTTAGGTTATTTTCGTTACGGAATTTCTGTGTTCGGTCTCCACGCTCAAGGCCCGCGATAGAAGCTATGCAATAGCTTAAAAATAGAAAATAAATTTGAAAAAGAAGCGTTGGGTGCCTGTTGTCAATAGTAAAGTAAGTAAGTAGTTTATTTTTCTATAAAAAGCGTGTTTTTCAGTTTTTTAAACTATTTTTTTTTAATTAGTGTATTGTCATCGGTCCTCGATATATCAACAAAGTTTGAACGAATTCCGACAGTTTAAAGTCAGTCAAAATCACGCCCAAAGGAGTCGGTTACAAACAAACATATAAACATCTGTCCGTGTGGTGACGGATTAAGAATACAAATTGTCACCACCCCAATTCATCCCGTGGGTGTCGTAAGAGCCGACTAAGGGAGCAAACTAAGCACGACAACAGCACTGCAAATTGAAGGAAAACTTGAAACAAACCCTATACCAACCCGTCTGGCCAGCGTGGTATAGTAGGCCAAAACCTCCTTTCTAAGGAGAGGCCTATGTCCAGTAGTGGACTAGTATAGGCTGTTGATGATGATGATGATATAAACATACAAGTGAAGCTAATATAAAGCGTGTAAAAAGATAGTGGTTTTCATTACTTATATTTTTTCAAGGGGGTTTGAATCTATAATAAGCTTTGAAGATTATGTTAACAAAACAACTACTTCTTAACATACCTATTAAAACACATAACATGGGCGCTTCTCAATATTGCGTCAGACACCATGGCCCTGTTGTGTTTTAGTTGCTAGGGTTGCCACAATTTTATCATCAGGTACGCATTTTCGTCCGTGTGGTGACGGATTAAGAATATAGACTGTCACCACCCCTGTTCATCCCGTGGGTGTCGTAAGAGACGACTAAGGGAGAAAACTATACGCAGAACAACAGCACTGCAGAGAGAAGGAAAACTGAACACAAGCCCTATACCAACCCGTCTGGCCAGCGTGTTATAGTAGGTCAAAACCTCCTTTCTAAGGAGAGGCCTATGTATAGAAGTGGACTATTAAAGGCTGATGATGTGATGATGAAAGCGTTTTCGTTTTCAAAATACACTTTATCGTATATTCTTAGTGGGGAATGTAACGTCGCAGCGACGTTTTCGTCACGCGAGCTTTAATAAACATACATGAAGCGGACACAAAGAGCACCTTGACTCAGAATAACAATTTGTGGATCACACAAAATGTTGTCTCATTCGGGGATCGAACTGACAGCACTCAGCGCAGTAGAAATCGGCGAGGTGACCGCTTACACTGCTACACCATCAAATATAGTCATGCCTAGCGGTTTTAGAACCGGTACGGTGCTCGAAACAGAATACTTATCGATCTTCTATCTCTCTCCGTTTTACTTTTTTTAGACAAATAATATATTATCATCATCAACAGCCTTTAATAGTCCACTGTCTGGATATAGGCGTCTCCTTAGAAGGCATGTTTTTATTATTAAATAACACTACTATAAATTTACGCTAGTGTAATTTAGTCTAATTATTGTCTAAGATCTATGTTAAACTGAAATTCCTACACTGTAATATTTATTTTGGTCAAATAAAAAAAAAATATTAAAATTATTATTATTATATACCATACTGACGGGTACACAGACAATTTTTTTGCAGTGCTGTTGTTTCCTCTCTTATTCTTCAGGTCTTTCGACACCCACGGTAAACTTAATCTGTCACCACAAGGACCTATAATAAATACAGTTACCACAATTATTTTATTCGTTACGTGACAACCCTACATAGCCTCATACTGATTATACGTTATTAAAAAAATATTTAAAATTATGTGTTTAAGCAAAGGTTAAATAATTAATGTCTTCCATGTATTAATGCGTATTTAAATTACATATTGATTACTTTGTACTTTGCTCTGATGATTACTAAGATAGCTAATTTTTAATAAATTACCTAAAGACTGGGAGAGGTTGAACAATATTGCAAACAAAAATCACTTTAAAATCTTGTCATCAACAGCCTATACTAGTCCACTGCTGGACATAGGCCTCTCCTTAGAAAGGAGGTTTTGGCCTACTATACCACGCTGGCCAGACGGGTTGGTATAGGGTTTGTTTCAAGTTTTCCTTCTCTTTGCAGTGCTGTTGTCCTGCTTAGTTTGCTACCTTAGTCGGCTCTTACGACACCCACGGGATTAATTGGAAAACTTGTACAAAAGGTAAACTATAGTGTTACAGATTGACTGACTGCACGGATGGCGTAGTGGTTTAAGCGATCGCCTCACCGCTTCCTACTGCGCTAAGTGGTGTGGGTTTGATCCCCACATGGGACGACACTTTGTGTGATCCACAAATTGTTGTTCTGAGTCTGAGTTTTCTTTGTGTATGTTTGTAAAGTCCCCCGCGACACAGGATTTAATCTAGTGCGGGCGTTGTCTATTAAAAAAAAACATTTTTTTTGAGAGATTGTATTCAGTAATTACTTAAATAATACACAGTTTAAGGGACGTCGTAACGTATACTGAAATAGTGTATTCAGACCAACATTCTGAATCGAAAATCATGGGAATTTTCTGCCGGAAAATTAAGCTTTTTGTGCAATCAGCTGTCGAAGGTAAAGGTCATTTTCCGTAGGTGTTGCACAAAAGTAATAATTACATGTGTATTCAGCGCAAACAATCTACGCAAACTAACACAAAATGGCGGCCGGAGGGGAGGCCCCGCGCGCTTCGACTCTATGATTAATTACATTGCAGTTTTTGACCGTAACTGGTATTTATTAATTTGTTTTCATTGAAATGTTCTGTTTACTCATTTTGATATCATTTTTAACCAAAAAAAAATGGAAAATTATAAAAAAAAAAAGATTTTTTCCGGCAGAAAATTCTGATGATTTTCGACTGAGAATCATGGTCTGAATTCACTATTTCATTATTCATTACGATATTCCTTAAACCCTCTTTTTTGTTCATTATTATTTGTGTATTTCTCATATATAAAATTCTCGTGTCACAATATTCGTTCCCGTACTCCTCCGAAACGGCTTGACCGATTCTCATGAAATTTTGTGTGCACATCGGGTAGGTCTGAGAATCGGCCAACATCTATTTTTCATACCCCTAAATGGTAAGGGTGACCCATCCCTAATTTTTTTTTGTTTTGCAACACAACGTTTGCCGGGTCAGCTAGTTTAATTGTAAAACATGCATTCACTTCTATTTTATTTATTTGTATAGATTATGTAAATAACACCTATACAAAGACTAAAATTTTAGTCTCACTCATGTAATAACCAGTCTATTGCCGTCAATTGAGTGGACTTAGGAATTAGATGGTAAAATTTATAGTGTATTGTAAGGAAAGGTTAATAGGAAAGGAAAGCAAAATGGTAGGAAAGGGATGTCGCTTTTAATGCACGCTTTTAGACTGCACGGATGGCGTAGTGGTTTAAGCGGTCACCTCGCCGCTTCCTACTACGCAGAGTGTTGTGGGTTCAAACCCCACATGGGACGACACTTTGTGTGATCCACAAATTGTTGTTCTGAGTCTGGGTGTTCTTTGTGTCCGTTTCATGTATGTTTGTAAAGTCCCCCGCGACACAGGAATGTATTCCTAATGCGGGAGTTGTCTTTTAAAAAAAATAAAAATAACAATAATAATAGCCAAGAGCCCTAACCACCAGTAGTGTATTGGTCCCTGTACCCAATTCAATTGTGTACTAAAAGTACCAGGAGAGTATTAGGACCGAGGTGATATCTACATAGAAGTTAATTCTACCTGGTTCTATTTATACTACCCTTAGAAAACATACACACAACAGAAAACATATTATAGAAATCAAACATAGCTCACGTAGGACCCGTAATATTTGTGGCCGTGGTGCTTCCCTGTTTAAAAGGGTGTATGCCCATTTTACTTCATTTTGTCTCCCGCTTTGCTAAGGAGGGAAGTGGATTTACTGTATTTCCAACTCCTCCAATTTTCTTCTGATTATAATTTCGTTGCGGGTTCCAAGACAGTTTAATTTCTTCCTGGGACTTCCCGAGTGTCATAACTCGGTGTGTTCGTGGGTCACTGCTGTGGATCCTGGTGTACAGGAGTTACAGTGGTGGGCGTGTGGGTGGGATTAGTCCCATACCCTTAGAAAAGAGGGACTCGTGGCTAAGTGGTAACTGAGTATGTTAACACATTGCAAAGTTAAGCAATTGTAACCGGGTCAGTTTATGGATGGGTCACATCAAGAGGTCCAAGGTCCAAGTTGCCATACAAACAGTTTAGGCAATCGTTACGGGTAATTGGAGTCCTAAAAAGTCCGACAAGTCTTTCTACTGAACTTCGATATCGCCTAGTACTTGGGTTGTGAAGGTCTGATGGCATTCGCTCCAAGTAAAAATTGAAGTTCCGCCCTATCTTAATAAACTGAAAACCCGACCCCCAATCTAGTTTGGGAAAAGGCTCCGTGGATGATAATCTATACAAATAAATAAAATTGGAGTGTCTGTTTGTAATATTAAAATAACCGCTTTTTACTAAATGCATATGTATGTTTACACGGTACATATGCCAAAATAAAAATTTTACAATTTTTGTTTGTCTGCCTGTCTGTTTATTCCGGGTAATCTCTGGAACGGCTGGACCGATTTCGACGGGACTTTCACTGGCAGATAGCTGATGACATAAGGAGTAACTTAACGGTTATATCAACAACCGCGGATAACACCGCGGGTCTCAGCTAGTGTAAAATAACATCTGATTTTTTTTTCAGTAATGTCGAAATTCGGTGTCCGAGTGGACGCAGCGGTGTCTGCGCTCGGCGGCGGCGCCGGCGCAGCTCTTGACGAGAACGACTTTATCGACGCATCACGATTGGTTTACGACGCAGTGCGCGAGATACGCAGAGCTGTGCTAATGAACCGGGTAAGTTTGCATGAAATTATAAATTTCCTTAAATATATTTGCATTTTTAGCACTAAACGGACTAAAATAATTATCGACTCCCATCTCGTCGTGGGAGAGCCAATCCTCGGCACTAATGGGCCGCCGCCACCGGAGTGATGCCATGGCCTCACTGTAAACCTGTGATGAGCAATCTTTTTAGCTCCCTCCTGGTTCTTGGAGAGGTGAGGAGCTGATTTGTCTATTCGTTTGCCCTTTTATAATCAAGAACTTGAAGGGGTGTAGTATGATATTTTCTTTTTTGTCCAGCTAACTTTATTCTACAGAGACTTTTAAAGCCATCTGAAATTACTTGCGTATTTCGAGAATTCCCCTCTAGTTCTCGACGCAACAGCGACTATCATGTGACACGACCGGGCCTTGATACGAATGTACGGATGGCGTAGTGGTTTAACGCTGAGTGTTGTGGGTTCGATCCCCACAGGGAACACGCTTTGTGTGATCCACACATTGTTGTTCTGTATCTGGGTGTTCTCTGTGTCATGTTTGTACACAGGATATATTACTAGTACAGGTGTAGTTTTTAAATAAATATTTTTATAATCTAGGATGAAGAAGAATTGGATCCTGAAGATGTGGAATTAGACGAGCACTACACTCTGGAAACCAGAAGCAAATGTGAGGGCAACCATTTGTTGTTTACAACCATCCTTTGGTTGCCTGTCTGTGTGGTTGTCGAACATGTTGTGTTGTGTTTTAACATGTCATTTATAATTAGGGTTTAGCTTGAGTTTTTTGGCTTTTTAATTAACAATTTACGAATGCTTTGTGAAATTATAACACACATAAAATTACCGCAGTCCAGCCATACCACGGCAGCTATAGGCCTAATTAACCGGAGTGCTACCACAGCCACACAGAAAACGGGTATTATACAAATCGTTTGTTGATTTTCACCAAGAGTTGTGTGAGGTTACTGGTGGCAACAGCAGAGGTGCCAACGCACTTGTGATTCCTGGGTTGCAGCTGTCTCTTAGTGGGTAGTAGTTCCTTACCATCAGGGTCAAGAATCCGACGGGTGATTGTAGGTGACTACCATTAATCAAGGACACCCACAACTTAAGAGCCACCAGTGAGTTGCTGCCGTTCTAGTTCTCCACACCCTGAGTCATGGGGAGGGGAGATTCAGGCTCCGTTTATACACATGAATTATTTTAAAACAGAATAATTGACTCAAAGCATTCTTAAATTGTTAACAAATCCATATCATACCGTAATTGTCATGTCCTTTTAGGTACATAATAGGTAATAGCATGTTTCAGTGCCGCTCAAGTGTAATCACACTAGGCGTATGGTATGCCGGCTGATTTTAGGCTATGTGTAAACTTAAGGTACTTACTAACCTAAATAAACTACTACATACAGTATTAAGGAATTATTCATGTTTATAGTGATTAGTGATCTTGAGTACTGAGCCGGAGGTCGTGGGTTCGATTCTCACTTAGGACAAATGTTGTGGGATTAGCTCGATCATGTGTCTGGGTGTAATTAATCTACAATGTGTATGTATGTGTTTAGTAATATCTAAGTCAGCAGGCTGGATGTCATAGCAAAAGCAGAAATAATCAGTTCAGAACCGAAATATAAAAGCGTTTAATGTCCAGCAGTTCTTTAGTATATCAGAAACTTAAAGTACACACATAACTAATAATCAGCCAGCGTATTGTTTGCTTAATGCGACAAAACCTCATTATTTTCATACATTCATTGTTTTGCATGCTCATGTGTCCGTCTGTGTGTTTGTTTGCATGTTTGTGCGTCACTAACCACAGACCAGCGATGATCTGGATACCGATACGGAGTTCGAACCTGTTGAGGATATGACGATGGAAACCAGAAGCAGATGTAAGTACTGATAGGTGGAGGGGGAAACACCTCTTCACCTAATTTTGTCCGCCCAAAAATGATATCGACTGTTAGATTAATTACATTGCTGTTTTTGACCGTACGCGGTATTTATTGAATTATTTTGGGTAAAATGTTCTGTTTACTCTATGTGATATCATTTTTAAACCGAAATATGGAAAATTCCAATGATTTTCGACTCAAAATGATGGTCTGAATACACTATTTCAATATTCATTATAATGTCCCTTACACCCTGTATGTATATGTTGATCTGTTATTGTCAAGGCTGCGCAATGGCAGGTCAAGTTATACTGGTCAATAAACACATTCAAATGGGTCGGTTTGCTTTGGTGTACTTAGAAATAAGCGAGCATGTTTATGGTTTATTTAATAATTTTATTTTGCATGAATGTTTAATATATTTTTTTAGTATTATGTTGTATATTCGGGATTTATACTTAAGATATAAATATTTCCCAGTTCACTGGCAGATAGCTGATGACATAAGGAGTAACTTAGGCTACTTTTTTTAGACTAGCTTCGCCACCCGGCGTTGCCCGCGGTTATAACAACAAACGCGGGTCTCAGCTAGTCTATAATATGTATGTATTCGGGCCTGTTGGTCTAGTGGTTAGTGACCCTGACTGCTAAATCGGAGGTCATGGGTTTGATTCCCACCCAAGACAAATATTGTATGATGAGTCATTTGTTCTGTGTCTGGGTGTAATTTATCTATAATATGTATGTATTTAGAAATATATAAGTATGTTTATCAGCGGTCTGGTTACCATAGCACAGGCTCTGCCTAGTTTGGGATCATCGGCCAGAAGGTATTTGTTAATAACATTCCTAAAAGTTTGTTAAAAAAGCAACCTCTCATTACTTCATGTAATCCTGGTACTAAAAACGAAGAACCGTCCTTAAAAAAAGCTACTGTTTAATATTACGGTATTCATACGTAGTAGACTCATTACGGTAGATTCTACTAGAAAAAAAACCTCTTCAAAATTCGTGAGATCCTGGTATTTGATATTCCGAATCATTAAAATACCGTTTTGAGCAGAAATTGCTTTCCACAAACGTTGCAACATTGATTTATTGTTGCTAAACTATCAAAAAATCATCTGTATTTATAATCGTTCTAAAAAAACATGTAATATACATATACTAGTAAAAAAAAAGCCGTGTGGTGTCGTGGGACACCCGATAGGAACGAAGTTGTGACGATCGAGTAAAACTGATTCGACACGATTTTAATTACAACGCCATCTATGAAAGCGGCTATTACCTACATATTTTTCAGTTGGTTTCTAATTAAAACAATTTATACATTGGTAAAATCTCCTTGAGAAATGATGTCGAATACAAGATTTTTTGCTCAACCTAAGAACATAAATTTTAATTTTACTGAGATGAAAAGTAATGATTTCCTATCTATTCGATAGATGGCGCGACTGACAATTGACAATTCATAATAAAAAGTGTCTTTTATATTATTTTATTAGTAGTTATAGTATTAGTATTTATAAAAAAACTTTTCGTGAGATTTTTTTCCGTCTAGCCCCCTTTCACAACGCGCGATAAGGAACTTCGTTCCAATTATTTGCCCTGACTAGCAGACTGATTCATACACACAGAGCTCAAACCACCAGGGCTAATAACTTGACATTTTGTCAGCTGAAGCTTTTGGAACGGGTTATCGTCTGCGGTATTTCCGGACCGATACGACTTTCAAACCTACAAGAAAAGAGCGTACTCCTTCCTAAAAGGCCGGCAACGCGTTTGTGACTCCTGAGTTGCAGACGTTCATGGGCGGAGATAGTCACTTTCCATCAGGTGACTCGTCTGCTCGTCTGCCCCTCTCTAACATAAAAGAAAAAACACCTACTAAGAAAGGATTTTTGGAAATTTCAGCCGTAAGGGGGTAAAATAGGGGATGAAGAGTTGTTTTTTTTTATGTTAGAAGGGGCAGACGAGCAGACGGGTCATCTGATGGAAAGTGACCATTTAAAAAAAACACATAAATATCATAACAGCAGTTAGTCCAGTTCAGTTGACAGTTTAGTTGTGTTTAAGTTTGCTATTTTCAATGTTCGAAACACTAAACAAGAATTGATCACGAAAGCGAATCCGCGATCTATCGCTAGAATTACTAAAATTAATTAAAAATATGCTATTTCGTCACATTTTTTCTCGATTTGAATATAATTTTGGACAGTTAATTGGCATAATTAATTTCATCAGTTTCTGTGCATCACGGTTCATTTAGCGCTTACGTAATTTACACCTTTTTACCTAACGATACTGCTGAACTTAGATTTTTACGAGGAGCGACAGCCATCAGACCTCCACAACCCAAATAGGCGATATCGAAGTTCTGTAGAAAGAATTTTTTTATTGGGACTAATCCCACCCACACGCTACACAGTAAATCCACTTCCCTCCTTAGCAAAGCGGGAGACAAAATGAAGTAAAATAGGCATACACCCTTTTAAACAGGGAAGCACCACGGCCACAAAATATTACGGGTCCTACGTGAGCTATATTTGATTTATATAATATGTATGGCAGAATTGCCTAAACGCACGGGAATTCACCCTAGTTGACACAAGATCCCCATAGTATACCGCCCCAGATGTCACCTGCAAGCTATTCAGCATTATATTACATTCATTATACCAAAGACTACATTCCCAGAGGATATGATGAGCAGACTGTTCATAGTGAGAGTTAGGTGTTGAGCATTGACACAATGGTGACTCGACTTATTTAAATGAATAAAGCTTGCTCTTAAAGTTACCATGACCCGTAAGAAATGGAGCGACACAGTGATCCACCTCAAGCCATGTCCTCGACAACCGTTCGCGAACAGATGGGCTAAAACTTCCCGTAATGATTGCCAAAGATTTTCGTATTGCAACCGGGACCACGGCTTAACCTGCTCTCCGAGAAACGGAGGGTCTCAATGAGTTAGGAAATGATCGTCTATCCATAGACTGACCCGGCTAGGATTGCTTAGCTTTGCAATGTGTTAACATACTCAGTAACCACTAAGGTTAGTATAAACAGAACGAGGTAGAATGAACTTCTATGTAGATATCAACTCGGTCTTAATACTCTCCTGGTACTTTTAATAAAAAATAAACGGTGTAAGGGACGTCGTAACGAATACTGTAATGGTGTGTTCAGACCATCATTCTGAGTCGAAAATCTTTGGAATTTTCTGCCGGAAAATTAAACTTTTTATGCAATCAATTGTCAAAGGTTAAGGTCATTCCCCGTAGGTATCGCACTAAAGTAGTAACTACGTGTGTATTCCGCGCAAACAGTCTGCGCACACTCACTGTTGGCTGTTTGATTAATTACATTGCAGTTTTTTTGGTATTTATTAAATTGTTTTCGGTAAAATGTTCTATCTACCCATTGTGATATAATTTTTCATCATTTTTAACTAGAAAAATAGAAAATTAAAAAAATTGAATTTTCCGGCAGAAAATTTCAATGATTTTCGACTCAGAAACATGGTCTGAATACACTATTTCAGTGTTCGGTACGATGTCCCTTACACCTCGTATAATATAAAAATAGTAGACAATTGAATTGGGTACAGGGACCAAGACGCTGGCTCTTGGTTATTATTATTATTAAAAGCAACATCCCTTTCCTACCATTCGCTTTCCTTTCCTTTGTATATCTCTTCAGTACTAATACTCTCCTAGTACTTCAAATAACAGAAGGACCACTAAAATGTGCTCTTTCTAGATAGTCCTTCTTTTCATGGTAGAAGTAGGCAGTAGGGTGACTGTAGCCAGTCATCAAGGGTATTTTTAATGGTTTTAACACAGACTCCCTCGTATTCCCCAGGAGCCGGAGATCCGAAGGGTTTTCCATCTCGTGACCAAAAAAATTTTTCTTCTTTTCTTCTGTTAAATATACTAGAAAAGTGTATATAATAATAATAATAATTTACCACATTCACTAATCCTTTTACTATGTGTTATAAAGCTACAATACTATAAAGCATAAGTACATTTATACTTTTTTCTTGTAAATATATATATATATATATATAGAAACACCCAGACCAAATCAAAGATTAAATCTACATGCTTACAAATGTTTAACTAAACTGTGATACTAAACAAAAAACCTTCCCATACCTCATGCCCTCCTAGTATTTGAAACGAATTGTCCTTTAATATTTATCGTCTACATTTAAAAATATTACGGGTTGGGATTTCGACATTACTATATTTAAAAAAACCTTGATGATTGCAAAATTAATAGTGCCAAATAATTGTCCAAAATTATCTGTATTCATATTGCGAAAAACAATCATTTACATATTATGCAGTTATGACGAAAAGAAGAATTTCTAATCAATGTAGTAAATTATGTATAGTTCAATGTAATAGTTATGTATAACTGTTTTTCTAAAAAGATTATAAATACAGATAACAATTTGTGATGTCTAACATCTTTAATCACTCTTTCCTTAATCTGTGGCAGTGATTTCGCGGAAAGAGAAAGTGTGTAACAGGATGCCGGGGAAGCGCGCGCTATTTGATTGTACCAATAAGCGCGCGCTTTTTTAAATAACCAATATGTGTGCGCTTTTTGATATAACCAACAAGTGCGCGCTGTTTGATTGGACCAATAAACGCGCGCTTTTTTATATTACCAATATGCGTGCGCTTTTTGATATAACCAAAAAGGGCGTGCTTTTTGATTTGAATAATAAACGCCGGCTTTTTAATTTGATCAAGAATTGTGCGCTTTTTAATTTGATATAGAAGTGCGCGCTTTTTAATTTGCCATGGAAGTGCGCGCTTTTTGATTTGATTAATAAGTAAACGCTTTTTGGTTTGACCGGTGAGAGCGCATTGCTTTAGTTGTCCATCAGATGCCAGGTTAGATGATAGATGTTACACACCATATGTGACTACTGTAACGCTCACGTGTATTTTTTTTATAGTTTAACATCAACTCAAGTTTTTAACCAGTTTGCAAATAGGATAATATCTGCACAACACAGTCCAATTATTACTGTGACTAAATAGTAATTTATATCCGGTTTACAAACAAAGTAAATATTTATTACTAGCTGACCCGCGCAACTTCGTCTGCGCCTCTCAATAGTAATAAATTTTCTCCGTTTTTGAAACATTCTTCATTGGTGCTCCGCTTCTATTGATCTTAGCGTGATGATATATAGCCTATAGCCTTCCTCGATAAATGGGCTATCTAATACTGAAAGAATTTTTCAAATCGGACCAGTAGTTCCTGAGATTAGCGCGTTCAAACAAACAAATAAACAAACTCTTCAGCTTTATAATATTAGTATAGATAATAGCTATAAAGACGTAACTCATGCATGTACAAAAAAATATATTTAAAGTTATGACTTCAATTTTCAGATATTGTCAGCTCAAATTCTCAAAAACGCAGACGGAAAGTGTTTTTATTTTGGAAATTATTTAATCCGTTGTTGAGACAATTTACTAAAACTAACTTAATTTGTTTAACTCTACACATTTTAGCTGTTTTTATGAGAAACAAAAGTGATAATGTCTGAAAATTGTCATTACTGTTAAACGAATAGGTTTTTTAGAATCCCAAAGACAAATCTAATAAGTGTTTAAATCTAGTATCCCATTTTCCAGGGAAATCGGTGTATGTAACGCATCCAAGTTACGACATTTTAACAATTTCGTTTTCTGAATTTACAGCCAGCGCTCACACCGGTGAACATGGTGTTGATGAGTATCCTGATATCAGTGGTATCACCAACGCTAGGGTAAGTTATAGTTTTTTTTTTTACATTTCATCATCATGATGATCGAAACACGTCCACCGAGACACTTTTTGCCCCGCACAACCAATCTGTGGAACGGGTTATCGTCTGCGGTATTTCCGGACCGATACGACCTTCAAACCTTCAAGAAAAGAACGTACTCCTTCCTAAAATGCCGGCAACGCGTTTGTGACTCCTGAGTCACTTTCCGTCGGGTAACCCGTCTGCTCGTCTTCCCCCTCTAACATAAAAAAACCCCCCAAGGTTTGTCACACTAACCGGTCCTGTGCTGCCCGCATGCAACGGCTTCCAGCTACCTTCACGTTCCGTCTTCCGAGACATCTTTTTAAATTCTACATTGAATTAAATCTAGTTCTGGTCCGTCCGGTCGTTCTATGTAACGGATTTAGCAATATTTCCATAGCTTTCTCCTTCTATCTATTTCATTTTATCTTCAAGATATCTCCTTACATTTCCTTATTCCCTGGTACATCAATTTAAACAATTATCTTCGAGATAACTTCTGCATTTCATGATTCCCTGGTACATTAATGAAAACAATATGCTCTTCTTCTCACAGGAAGCCATGCGTAAGATGACAGAAGAAGATAAGCGCAAGATCCTGCAGCAGGTGGAACTGTTCCGCCGCGAGAAGATGACTTTCGACAATGAGGTGGCAAAATGGGACGATGCTGGCAATGACATCATCATGCTAGCCAAACACATGTGCATGATTATGTTGGAAATGACAGACTTCACCAGGTATAAACTGCGAGAAGGAGATGAGGATATATCTTAGAGTAGGATAGAGTTTTTTCCTATAGGGGAGATACCTCGGCTTCATAAAAAGCTGCTGTTAAGTTCTTCTTTTACGGCATTCCACTCTCCCTCTCCCCAAAAACTCTCTTCTTGCTAAACACTTCCTTTTTACTACTCTTCGACACCCCTTAAGTTTATCGGCTAATAAGATAATGAATTCAGTTTCAACGGGTAATTTTAAAGTTAACTTAATTTTAAATTTTCCAGCACTAGATGGCGGTGTTTGATCTTTTGTTCTAGCACTTTTACTTAATTGACGGGCCTGTTGGTCGAGTGGTTAGTGCCCCTGACTGCTAAGCCGGAGGTCATGGGTTCGATTCCCACCCAGGACAAATATTGTGTGATGAACATGATCAGTTGTTCTGTGTCTGGGTGTAATTTATCTATAATATGTATGTATTTAAAAATATATAAGTATGTTTATCAGCAGTCTGGTTACCATAGCACAGGCTCTGCCTAGTTTGGGATCAGACAGCCGTGTGTGAAATGTGTGAGGTATATATATATATAGCTCAATAGATGGCGCTGCCCCGTTTTGATAACACTATTAATGTTAATTAATATTATTTTAACGGGAATTAACGCGATCTCTTATTTAGGGTATTACATACCTCTGGTTTGCCTGACGTTTCGACCAGGTTGCACCGGCCGTGGTCACAGGCTGACTGCTGACGTTAATTCCCGTTAAAATAATATTAATTATCATGGAACGCGAAAGTTTAAAAGTTACTATTAATGTTGTTCTATGTTTACAGGGGTCGCGGTCCTCTTAAGACGACAATGGATGTTATCAACGCAGCTAAAAAGATCTCAGAAGCTGGCACGAAGCTGGACAAACTTACCAGAGAAATTGCTGAGCAGGTGAGCATACAAGTTTTGAAGTGAAATATAATACTAAAATGGACTGACTGCACGGATGGCGCAGTGGTTTAAGCGGTCGCCACGCCGCTTCCTACTGCGCCGAGTGTTGTGGGTTCAAACCCCACATGGGACGACACTTTGTGTGATCCACAAATTGTTGTTCTAAGTCTGGGTGTTCTTTGTGTCCGTTTCATGTATGTTTGTAAAGTCCCCCGCGACACAGGATTTATTCTTAATGCGGGAATTGTCTTTTAAAAAAAAAAAAAAAAAAGTACTAAAATGGCTAAAAAGCACTGCTTGAAGGTTGCCACATCACTCTTCATCACTCGTTCCAATGTAAACTAAACTTAATTTTCCTTATAACAGTGTCCAGAATCGTCTACAAAACAAGATCTACTGGCCTACCTCCAGCGTATTGCCCTCTACTGTCACCAGATCCAAATCACGAGCAAAGTGAAAGCTGACGTCCAGAACATATCTGGCGAACTCATCGTTAGCGGGGTAAGGGCATTTTGAAGGTATTTTTGTGAATAGCGACATCTAGAGCCGAGTTTTAGTAACTAAGCGCTATGAAAACATTGCTACTGCTTACAATAGCCGGTGGGGGTATAAAGTGGTCGGATAGGCCCCTCACTAGGTGGACCGACAACCTGGTGCAGGACTACCAATTGTTGTGGCGAACCTTGGGACTGTACCAAGGCTATCTTTCTAGAGTATACTTGGTTCCTCGGCTGCCGATACCTGGAGACGGTTTTTAGTCGGTTCGAGTCCGACATTACCACCCTACTGGTAGGTGGTATCCGAGGGGAGTTCCGCACAGAAAAAAAAAGGGGGATGTCCAGCAGTGGCCTTCTTTTAGCTGAGATGATGATGATGATGGAAATATTAGCGACATCTATCGTACAGTAACATTGAGGTAGTGTTTCGGGTAGGTGTGATATATTTTAGTTTTTTTATTTTATCTAGGTTTGCAGTCAACTGGTCAATGGTGTGTAAAGAATATATAACCTACTAATAATATTGTAGGATTATTAAAGTTAAACGAGTTTTGTGAAAAGACTTGCAGTTTTATTATAATACTTATAACGTTACACATTCAGTACAGAGCGCAGTGATACAGATCATAGAGAACTATACAGACTATATACCTTTTTCTATAAAGAAAAGAACCAGTGTTGTCAGAGTATTATATTGACTTATACCAACACCCCCCCTCAATATAATACTCACCTACTCTTTAAACCGATCTAGATAAACTGAGACTAACATAACAAATTCAATCTTCTAACATGTTACACATATTTATGAATTTATGTAACAAATTTTTATTTATTGCTTTTGTGAACATATCTGCAATCTGATCTTCAGTTTTTATATATTTTAACACTAGTTTACCCCGTCTAATTAACTCTTTAATATAATGGAACCTTATATCTATGTGTTTAAGACGCTTAACACAGTCAGTGTTAGCAACCATTATGGCACTCTGATTATCACTGAACATTACTACAGGGCAGAGATTCTCTATTTTAAAATCATATAATAAATTTATAAGCCAACAAGCATCTGCCGCAGCCATACTGATTGCTATGTACTCCGACTCCGTAGATGACAGACTAACACTCGCTTGCCTCTTTGAGCACCATGATATCAAACAATTTGAAAACATAAAACAATAACCGGTTGTAGACTTTCTATTTTTTAAATCTCCCCCCAGTTAGCATCACAATAACCAATTAACATATCATTATTGCACTTATATATTAGACAGTAATTCATAGTACTCTTAATATATCTTAAAACTCTTTTCAAAGCCGTTAATAACATGTTGTTTGCTTTATTTTGGTATCTGCTTAGAATGGACACTGCTACACAGATGTCTGGTCTCGTCCCTAATGCTGCATAGGACAGCATACCAATGATTTTTCTACATTTGTTTTCAATATTTTTATCAATTACAGAGTTACAATTTTCCTCTAATATTTTTACATTAAAATTAAAGTCCATAGGGGTAGACATACCTTTACAATTATACATTTCAAATTTGTGTAATAAAGATTCTAAATATTGTTTTTGACTCAATTTGGTGACTTTATTTTTTAAATCCTGTTCTACTCGTATGCCTAAAAAGTATGATATTAATCCCAAGTCTTTCATTTTAAATTCAGAGTTTAACAACGTTTTTAAGTCAGAAATTTCATTTTCATTGTTACCAAAAATCAATAAGTCGTCAACATACAGTAAAGCATAGGTATTGACACTATTAGTATGTTTTAAATATAAACAAGTATCACTTTGGGATCTTACAAAACCTTGCCTCATAACCACTGAGTTAAATTTATCGTTCCAGTACTTGGGTGATTTCTTTAAACCATATAATGACTTATTCAGCTTAACAGTGTTGTTATGCCCGCTATAGGCGCCCTCAGGTAATTGTAAATAAACAACTTCATCAATATTCCCATATAAAAATGCACCTGTTACATCCATCTGATAGATGGGTAAGTTTAGCTTAGTTGCAATTGACACAAACAGTCTAAAGGTAGCCAAATTAGCCACAGGAGCATAAACTTCATAGGAATCTAACAGATCATTTTGTTCAAAGCCCCTAGCCACAAGTCTAGCTTTATATTGAGTACTGCCATTTGTGTTTTTAACTTTGAATACCCACTTACTACTTACAATCTTTTCACTCACAGGTTTTTCACAGAAGTCCCAGGTTTTGTTTTCATTCAGTGTTTGCAGCTCTCTCGCTATGGCTTCTTGCCATTTTCTGGCATCTTGCCTTTGCATGGCCTCTTGATACGTCTTGGGCTCATTATCTTCAGTAGAAACATAATGACACTTATAGAATGAGGTTTGCTTCCTGACCCGGGTACTTCTCCGGCATTGTGATGTTTCACCTTCTTCATCATCGGAGCTGTCATCATTGAAACTTGGAATATACTCACTTCCGTCACTTCCTGTAGATATATCCACAGTTTCTTCTAACTGCGTAGACTGCTGATCACCCTCACTGGATTCTACCTGCTCTACACTTTTGTTTGAGTATACTAACTGTTCTTTAGACCCTTGATCCTCATCAGTCTCTTTGAGTCTATCTGAGTCATGTTCCAATACCTCCAACTGCTCTGTCTTAGTTTTAGGTTGTTCCAGGAAGACTATGTCTCTCTTTATTTCCACACAGTTTTTATTTTCAAAGAATACTCTATAGCCCTTAACGTCCTCTCCATAACCCACCATTATTCCTTTCTCTCCTTTAGCATCCCATTTTCTTCTTTTTTCTTTTGGGATGTGGACAAAAACAGGGGTTCCAAATATTTTTAAATAATTTATATCAAAATATTTGTTGGTCCATACCTCGAATGGTGTTTTCCCAGGTTCATTGCTTTTACTTGTCCTGTTTAATACATATGCCGCTGTTTGAACTGCTTCTGCCCATAACTTCTTTGGCAAACCTTTTGCACATAACATTGTTCTTGCAGCCTCGACCAGCGTTCTATTTTCCCGTTCTGATTTTCCATTTTGTTCGGGAGTATATGGCACTGTGGTTTGGTGTATGATACCCCGTTCAGTAAATAGGTTTTGCACTCCCTTGTTTACGAATTCCAATCCATTGTCACTTCGAAAACAGTGTATTTTATTGTTTGTAGTATTTTCTGCTCTATTTATGAAGTTTTCAATACACTTCTTTACTTCATCCTTTCCTTTAACAAAATACACAGATCTATAATTAGAGTAGTCGTCCTTCATAATAACGAAGTATCTGGAACCTCCCACAGAAGGCACCTCCATGGGTCCACATGTGTCAGCATGTATAAGTTCACCTGGCCTTGTTGTTTTTGTTTCACTAGTATAGAAGGGCAAACGACTTATTTTTCCTTGCAAGCAACTCTCACATTTTGCTTCGGTATTGTCTTTTACAGAAACGTTGTTGTTCCTAAGCACGGCCTTCACTTGTTGCAAGTTTTGGTGAGCCAGTCTTTCATGCCAGTCTTTGAGACTTGATTGCGCTTGAGCCATATTTGCTCCTTCGCATTTGTAACGAACGTCCAAAAAATACATATCGCCGATACGATTAGCCATCGCACATACTTTGTTCTGTTTAATGAATTTGCACAAGTTATCATCTGTGATCATTGTATAACCTCTATCTGTCACGCAGTTGACAGATAACAAGTTTGTTTTCAGTTCTGGCACAAATAATACATTGTCTATGGTAGTGTCTATCCATTGCTTTCCATCGTGTACTTGCAGCGCCACCTGTCCGCAACCATGTGCACTTATCGAATTCCCGTTACCGACGATCACAGATTTATTGGACAATGAGAAATATGTCGTGAAAAGGTTACGATTGTGGCACATATGTTGACTCGCACCAGAGTCCACTAACCACTGCGATTTTTGAAAATGTCCATTCGAAATCACGAATGCATTACTTGCGTTACTGTCCTTTTCTTTGTTTTTCTTGAACCAGCACTCACTTTTTATATGTCCCACCTTTTTGCAGTAATGACACTTTTTCACCGGCCTCTCATCACTGTTCGAGTTGTTATTGTTTATTTTACTTCTACACTCACTCTGGAAATGTCCAAATTTACTGCACTTATAACATTTTACGTTTTTCTTTCCTAATTTCTTAGCAACAAAAGCCGCCGCTGATTGCTGAGACACATCCTGTTTATCCTTTAAGCGTTCCTCTTCTATTAGAAGCCGAGCAACGAGATTATCATAGGTTTGTTTCTCCTCCGGTGCAGATTCCCAGGCAGAGATAAAATGCTTATAATCGGCTGGAAGCGACATTAACACTTTTGTTATGATGAATTTCTCGGAAATGCTTTCTCCCATCTGTTTTAACTGATTCTTCAGTTCTTCGATTTTGGATAGAAAAGTGGACATGGGTGTTCCATCTTCATATTTATACTGAAAGAATCGTTGTTGAACAATGTGTATGCTTGTTTCCGATGTTTGTTCGTAGACACTCGATAGTTTTCTCCACATTTCCGCTGATGAAGTACATGTTAAAATATGCATCATTGCACTCTCTGACATTCTTGTCACCAACCATGTTTGAGCTTTTGCGTCTAGCCTTTCCCATCGTGCCTTTTCAGTCGTTTCTTCCGGCTTTAATTTGATACCTTGAACCACGTCGAGCAGATCCTGACTTCGCAGCATAATCATTGATTGGAATTTCCAAACATTCCAATTCGATGGACCTTCTAGTTTGATGTGTGTACCAAAGGTCTTATTTTCTTCCATTGTGTACTTATTTTCCTTCCTGCTTGTCCCGTCCTTGTAATACAAGTATTTTTCGTCCCGACCTCGTGTGGCGTCAGTCTAACCTCAAAACCGACGTATCCGAGTAGATGCCGCCGATAGAAAACTTTTTATTTTTTTTTACTTATTCCACGTTTTACTTATTCCACGGTTGTGGCGCTGGGCCCATAACCTGTAGGATTATTAAAGTTAAACGAGTTTTGTGAAAAGACTTGCAGTTTTATTATAATACTTAAAACGTTACACATTCAGTACAGAGCGCAGTGATACAGATCATAGAGAACTATACAGACTATATACCTTTTTCTATAAAGAAAAGAACCAGTGTTGTCAGAGTATTATATTGACTTATACCAACAAATATTATAACTAATTAAATTTTAATTCTGTACAAAATTTTTTGTTTACAAATGCTCAAAAACACAAGCACACGCACACACAAATACATATTGACTTACGCACACAAACACACGCAGCCATTTACTGAGTCCCTCATTCTCATATTCCTTCCTACCTTTCGTTCACCTGCTTCTTAGATCATACACTATCTCCAAACAAACAAACTCACTCACTCACTCACTCACTCACTCACTCACTCACCTACTACACACTCACACAAAACTTGTAGTCCATTCGAAGAAAATACCGTTTCGTACGAAAGCTTGGTCCCTGATTGGTCAGGGGGCGGGGCTTAATCGATGCGTCACTTTTTTCTTAACGCGAATAGACTATAATGCTTTTATACCACATCATTTTGTTTTAATAAAATAACTTAAAACAAGCGGCGGTAGCCTAGTGGTTAAGGTATTGGACTTTCGATCAAGAGGTCGTGGGTTCGAATCCTGACCAGTACACTACCGAGGTAAACCCACCCTGAGGGGTTAACGGGAATACTAGTAATTTCAGTTGCTAGTAGACCTTTAAAACTGTAAAAATGGGCCATTAACTTTTTATTTATTTAAATATTAACAACTAACAATTATTAATAGGCCGACTTCACTAGCAAAGAGAATGAAGAGTCTCAAAACGTATCCGGACAACTTGTCGTCAACCGGGTGAGTTAGGGTGTGCTGTCGTATCCGGATAACCTGTGTATCCGGATATTTTTTGTAACAGTTCACTTTCGTCTTGATGGTGGAGGTTCATTGTGTCGTACAAAAATCATCAACCGGTTTCTTTTACATCAGCAACTTGTTGTGAACGGCTTTTTATTAAATGTTTATCGGTAATGGTATTTTTGTCCAGCAATTGGGAAACTTTAAATGTCTGTTTTCGTCAATAAACATATTTGTGTGATATTCAACCTGTTTTGTCGGCTTTGACTAATCCCACTGGCATGCCCGCTGCTGGGCTTCGTCCCAAGCAGATGCTAAACATGATACTGGAGAATCCCAACGAAGGTTCAACGGTCTTGAAAGTCGATAGGAATTTATTCAGAAGTATAGATTGAGAAGTTGGAAATTCTGTAAATCCAACTACCCTCCTTAGCACACCAGAAGACAGAAGAGCAGAAATTGATGATTATTTATAGAAGAAGACATAGCGCCATCGTATACATTCTGCACGGTGTATTTATTATTCAGACTGCCCCGTGGTGCAGTTGTAGCGTACGTGTCTGCTATGCTGAGGTCTAGGGTTCGATTGAAAAAATGAAACGACCAATATACTGGTCTGGAGGGCGATACTCACGACGACTGCACGGATGGGGTAGTGGTTTAAGCGGTTACCTCCGCTGCTTCCTACTGCGCTGAGTGTTGTGGGTTTCTATCCCCACATGGGACAACACTTTGTGTGATCCACAAATTGTTGTTCCGGATCTGGGTGTAAAGTCCCCCGCGACACAGGATATATTCCTAGTACGGGGTTGTCTTTAATCTCTCCTCTACTTCTTGGCTTAGAAGACAGACACTCTTTATGGTATAAGGGTCTGTGGAATCTATAGGCGTAGACATTTTTTCGCGAATAGAGATACAGCGCGTTCAAACGTTCTTTGGAAAACACATTTAATATTTATTTGAGGTCGGTTTGTGGGTTTGATTCCCACCCACTCAAATAATTGTGATCATCACAATCATTTGTCCTGTGTTGGTGTAATTTATCTATACTAATATTATAAAGCTGAAGAGTTTGTTTGTTTGCGCTAATCTCAGGAACTACTGGTCCGATTTGAAAAATTCTTTCAGTGTTAGATAGCCCATTTATCGAGGAAGGCTATAGGCTATATATCATCACGCTAAGACCAATAGGAGCGGAGCACCAATGAAGAATGTTTCAAAACGGAGAAAATTTATTACTATTGAGAGACGCAGACGAAGTTGCGCGGGTCAGCTAGTCTATAATATGTATGTGTGTAGAAATATTTCATTAACAGCCTCTAATGGTCCGCTGTTGGACATGCCTCTCCTTAGAAAGGAAAGGTTTAGAAATATTTACCTAAGAATGTTTATCTCTGAATAGTTTGGGATCAGACGGCCGTGTGTGAGACGTGTGAAGTATTGCCGGCTTTAATGCAGGGATTTCTCAATTTCGTTGCATTTTCTTTGTTACAAGAACTCTACGTGTGTTAATAAACAGTCGTACGTAAAGGTGAGGGCGATCTAATAAAGAGGAAACAAGCGTCAATTCAAGGTCGATGTCGGCTAGCTACTGGGGATGAAATGAAATCACAAACACCAGTCATAAATCATATAATCACATCTGTGATAAATGTACAAAACCACTGCTACTTATTATTATTATTACGTTAGCGTCAGACTCGCGTCGAAACTTAGTTAGTAGTCGCGTCGAAGTAGTTTATTTTGATGGCATTTATCTTCCTCTGCGACCAAATCACAATCACAGGTAAAATCACTGTGACTATAACAAATCATTATATCAAATGATCGTGACATAAAAGTAGCAATAATTTCCATGTCTTCTAACTACTGTCGCTCTGGACCGAGCGCCTGCGCAGCGTGCGTCGGAGTCTTTATTGCGGTGGCGAGCAAAGGTGGTTCGATCTTCCCGCTACAGTTCAAACGAGCAATACTGCATGTCACAAGGGCATTGAAAATCTAATTAATAAAGCGGCAGTAGCTTAGTGGTTAAGGCATTGGATTTGTGATCAAGAGGTCGTGGGTTCGTATCCTGATCAGGACACTACCGACGTGAACCCACTCCTAACACAAGTAATATAGCTTAGCTGGAGGGGTTAACGGATATACTAGTAATTTCGGTTGCTAGTAAACCTTTAAAAAAATCTGGAGTGCCTCCCCAGAGTTAGCAGAGCGTGGTTGGCCTCACTCATCACCGGTTTTCTGTGAGGCCGGTCTCCGGGAGCATAACTCTCCTTATAACTCTTAATTTGTCTGTTCCAGCTGGATAGTGCCACGTCTCTGATACAAGCGGCCAAGAACCTAATGAATGCTGTCGTCTTGACTGTTAAAGCGTCATACGTCGCTTCCACTAAGTATACTCGACAAGGAACAATCGCTGTGAGTATGCCTTTTAAAGTTTCTTTAAAACTGTTATAATTGACTGCACAGATGGCGCAGTGGTTTAAGTGGTCGCCACGCCGCTTCCTACTGCGCCGAGTGTTGTGGGTTCAAACCCCACATGGGACGACACTTTGTGTGATCCACAAATTGTTGTTCTGAGTCTGGGTGTATATATTCCTTAGGATATATTCCTAATGCGGGAGTAGTCTTTAAAAAAAATAATAATTCAGATATACCTACCTTTAATACCTTTGTATTGTACTACAATGACCATGGTCACAGAACCAGGACCTCAATTCTGCTATTTAAATATTGTATCAATAGACTGTCGATGGAATGTCGTCGCAATAGTTTTGCACTTTTCCTATTCTACTAACTATGTAAGACCAATGGTCCGATGATTTGTCACTGATACAAATGTCGTCGATGTTTTCGTAATAGTTTGGTAAACGGTACATTTTAAATTTGTAAAAATATGATATACATATTTAATTTTCCAGTTTTGGCAATGTTTTTGATATCGCCATTGATGACCTATATTACTGTATCGACAGTCTATTGACACTGAATTTATGTTAGTAGAATACTGATATTTCTTAGGCGTCTCAATAGCGTGTCAATGGCTTGGCGTTAACATAAAATAGCAGAATTGAGGCCCAATGCAACATGGCCGAAACGAAAGCCAAATTACATAGAGTTATGTAAAGGAATAAAATAATATCATTTTTAAAAACAGACCGTAGTTTTTTGTTGTTAATGGAATTTGAAAGAGATATGTAATTTGTTAAAGAAGATAGAACCAGTATCAACTACCAGGATTACATGTTTAACTGGAGTTATACCAAAATTGGTTTTTGTATGTTTATTGTATTTTGATACTTTTGTCTGAGATGTTGATGAAAGGGACAGCTATATGTATAAAAAAGAGTGGTTTGAATGGTGTATAGTGAGAAAGAAATAAAATACATTATAAGTATTTTTTCTTAAAAAAAGAATTCACTGCATGGATGACTTAGTGGTTTAAGCGGTCACCTCGCCGCTTCATACTGTGTTGTGGGTTCGATCCTAACATAGGAAAACACTTTGTGTGATTAACAAATTGCTGTTCTGAGTCTGGGTGTTCTTTGTGTGCGTTTCATGTATGTTTGTAAAGTCCCCCGCGACACATGAAAGGTATATTATTACTTGTGTGGAAGTTGTCTTTAAAAAACGAGTGTGCTTTAGACGACACGACGAGAGAAAGAGAGAAAGAAAATATGTGCTCGCACCTCTCTCTCTTGCCCCCACAATAATATACGAAACGTAACTCTCTCTCTTTCTATCTTCACTAACTTATATCTCCCTCTCAATTTCCGTTCGCCTCACCCTATCACATTTTTCGTAACGCTCTCGTCATTTAACTACCAGGATTAAATATTTTACAGGAGTTATTTAAATACATTCTTACTTTGATGGTATTGTGTGAATGAGAGGTTTATGAAAAGAACAGCTGTGTAGAAGAGAGATAAAAATATACAACTAAATGTGTGGAACAAAGATGTGTGTTACAGTCTTTACGATATGTGTAAGAGAGATAGAGAATTAGTTTAATTACTAACATTATTGAAACGAACAGCAAAGTTGTTTATTAGATATAAGTAAGAACCCTCAAATTATTATAGTCGATAATAAATAAGATGTGTGTAAAAGATAATTAACACAAACCTAACTCTGAAAGTACCAGGCGAACATATTTATGAGAAGGTATACGTATAACCTTTGCTAATCCCATAATAGTCACAGAAAAAACGGTTGAATTGCGAACCTCCTGCTTTTGTAAAGTCAGTTAAAAAGCTTCGCAGTAAGGTTTAAAATCGAATGCATGATGTAGTGGATAGGAGAGGTATATCAACAATTATATGATATGGCTACGCAATAGAAGCAAGAAATGAGCTTTGGATCAAGTATGGCTTCTAAGCTTTAAAACTTAAGATTATAAAGCGAAAAATAAATATTTATACCCTTAAAATAATTATAAATATTACTAGTTTTACGGATTTTATTTAACTATATATATAAAAGTCGAAAAATACCAAAATTATGGTTAAAAATCCATTGACGGTAGGAAAAAAACTTTTTACACTGGCAATACCACAGTTCGTCTGTCAGCCGTCTATAACACGGTTATGCACTTAGATTTATTTATTATTATGGAGCTCCTCCGGACTGAAGAGGTAGGCCGCCGCGGGGTTTAGTGGGTAGACCGATTTTCCGGGAGTCCCACACACGCCTTGTGTTTCCCTGAGGGTTCACACACCCCTGAGGGTATGGTGCGAAAAGCATTCTCCGCGTAAAAAAAAATACTTAATAATGTTAATTTAAATCACGTGTTAATTCAGAGAATACTTGACTAGGTTTGTACCCATTCGAACCTATGACCCCTTTGGCGGCCATTTACAAATTACGTCACACTTTAAGCGGGAGGTAGGGGTCGGCAAAGTGTGACAAGGGTTGGGAGGTGTCTTTTGAAAACCTAATATATCTGAGTATTAAAACGCGAAATTAGAATTTTGATTTTTCATACTTTTTAAGGCGAAACAACTTTGAAGTTTGAACGAAGGGCCTGGTGACCTGTAACACAGGTTTTTTTTTAACCTACATCAGGCACCAGTCTTTCACAAATGTGGATTTAAGAAGCTAGCCTAGTGCTGTGTTATTTTGTTAAGGTATCCATTTGTGAAAAGAGAATAAAATATTATTATTATTATTATTATTATTAAGTTTGAACGAATGGCTTGTATGCCGTCTGTATGGACAGGCCGTCTCCAAACTATGGCCCTTTCTTCAAAAGGCCTACCCAAACCCTACACTGTACTCGCACAGTTTTCTTTAACTCTGTTTACGAATTAAAAAAAAGACACCTCTGTTTTTTGTTTCGGCCTTTCTTCCCAGAGTGAGTCTTAGGAAATGCCGGCTCCATCTAGATGTAAAGTCCGACTTGTAAAAATATCTGAAAAGAAGAATCATTTAAAACCTACAATCCGTAAAACTAGTAAAATTTTAGCTTACATTAGTTAAAATAAATGTTAGATTTTCATTGACATTAAATATTGAACTCTCTCTTTAAGTAATAAAGCACAAATTTGCTTCAAAATCGATATAAGGGTCGGGTCACACTAGCCCTTTTTTGTTTTAATAAAATGTTTATGTCAATGGAAGTTTGACCTAAAAATATATTTTTTTAAGTATTTATTAATGAAATACTGATGGCTAATTTATAACCAACGCTGTGCTGGGAAAAAGAATTACGTGAGTTGTAGTCTTTTTAGTGCATAATATTGTGTCGTCTTAGCTAGCTTCTGCATCCTGCTTCGCTTGTATTTTAGTTATTTGTCTATGCAATATATCTTTAGTAGATTTACTGTATTTCCAACTCCTCCAATTTTCTTCTGATTAATTTCGTTGCGGGTTCCAAGACAGTTTAATTTCTTCCTGGGACTTCCCGAGTGTCATAACTCGGTGTGTTCGTGGGTCACTGCTGTGGATCCTGGTGTTACAGCGGTGAGCGTGTGGGTGGGATTAGTCCCAATAAAAAAAAATAGATCTTTAGTTCAGAAAAAAAAAAGTGTCTTATGTAGACTTCAAAGTCATAGATAATCAACACAGACAATAGCAACAATGTCTGTTTTATCAAATATTTAGCAAAATCAAGTCAGTCCATTAATCCATTATATACCTGTGTAAAATTTAATATTTATGTTTACTTAATAGTATATATTCTAAATAGCGGACCCGACAGACGTTGTCCTGTCAAATTTGACACTGCGATGGTAGCGCCGTCTGTCTGATCCAATGTAAAACATTCCAAAATCAACAACTACTAATAAATTAAAAATTAATTAAAAAAACATTGTCCAGCGGACAAAATTGTGAATCTAAACCATTCCCAGATCCCCTTGAACACACACAAAAAATTTCATCAAAATCGGTCCAGTCGTTTGAGAGAAGTTCAGTGACATACACACTCACAGAAGAATTATATATATAAAGATTTGAGAAAACCTGGTTAGTTCCCAACCCAACAGGATTGGGTTCCCAACCCTTCATCACGGAGCAGAGCAACCTGTCATGTAACTGCATTATAGAGATTGTAGGAAAAGTAGAGTTATTTAAAGACAGCTGTAGTCGCTTACGCTTGTGCTTGTTTAATGTGAGTAAAACACCTTTTTATGAGGACCCCTGTTGAGTCTTCTTATGTTTATATTTACGTATTATAACATTTATTCTTTCTCAAGATACATTACACAATATCATTGGAGTTTACTCTTTAAGAATCGATTGTCATGTAAGGCGCCCGATATAAAAAAAATATGAAGAGTAAAATGTAGTGATTGAATGACCTCGTTATGTTTTTTGTGCGCAACCTATCGTGCGCACCTTTCACATGTGTGTGTATAACTTGTATACTTGTGTGCAGCCGAATCGTTCTTAACGAGTAAACTCCAGTCGTGCGTCGTAGCTGACACACTTTTTTTTTAATCATATCTGTCCACAAAATATATTTTGGTTTTTCCAACCCCACAGTCGCCGATCGTAGTGTGGCGCATGAAAGCCCCGGAGAAGAAGCCCCTCATCCGCCCCGAGAAGCCGGAGGAGGTTCGCGCTAAAGTGCGCCGAGGGTCGCAGAAGAAACAGCCCTCGCCCATACACGCGCTGGCGGAGTTCCAAAGCCCCGCAGAAAGCGTCTAAAGTAAGGGTTACATATAAGACAACCACGGCCTCTTATTATTTTGTTGATTTTCAGCCTCTCAGTCCCCCCCCCCCCCTACCTGATGCTGGAGGGGGACTGAAACAAAGTCCTGGCTATCAAGTAGTCTCGTAGAGCCATGTCTCTTAAGTCTCACAAAACTGGGACATTTCTTTAAAAAAAAAAGTTGATTTGGTAATGAACTACGCAGCCAGTTGTTAAAAGAAAAAGCAGATATTTTTATTAAAAATCTAGCTGACTCGGCAAACGTTGTTTTACCATGTACATTATTGTTATATATATTTTTTAATGCTAAATCATAATAAAATAAAAATAAAATAAATGTCAAAAATATTTAATGGTTACCCTTATCATTTCGGGGTATGAAAAATAGATGTTGGCCGATTCTCAGACCTACCCGATATGCACACAAAATTTCATAAAAATCGGTCCAGCCGTTTCAGAGGAGTTTGGTAACAAACACCGCGACACGAGAATTTGATATATTAGATAATTTAATAACTCGAAAACTATTGATTATAGAGAAACAAGACTGATCTCATTTTATTCCTCATCAAATTCCCTAAAAATCATACACATCTCCGACCGTTGTTCTCAAATTATTAAATAAAAACGACGGATTACTCTCACTCTCTCTCTCTCTCTCGCTTTGCAGGCAGTAATTGCAGAGCGAGAGAGATAGCGACTAACGCTTTTTCGTAACGTACGGTTTTTCTCGTGAACTTCTCCCCACATCGTCCCATAAGGAACTTCGTTCTAACAAAAATAAGGACATAGAAAAACAATATTTTAAACTTTAGGGTTTCAGGTAAATTAATTATCTCTGCTAACACTAAAATGTTGTAGAGGTTTTGTTAAAAATATTCTATTTCCTTTTTCAGATGCTGCGCTGCAACATACACAATATTTATCTTAAAATCAACATTAATCATTCATACTTCGTAGCGAAGAGTTTTTATTTCATAAAAAAAATACTTCAAATATACAAATCAACATCTTGTTTGCGTCAGTAGTGGTGTAAAATATCTGATATAGTTTTTTGTAGGTTATGGTGACCGTTTTACCATTAGAAATGCTTATTTACCACTCTAGTGGTATAGAAACTTATCCAAATTTTTAACTATTCGTCATAAAGTACTAGGCTAACATATAACAGGCGGAGTTCTTTACAGATGTGTTTAAAAAAGAAAGTTAATTGTCTATGGTTGGCTTTATTAACAGACTATGTAATTAGTCGATTTTGGATTTCCTAAATTTTTATAATTTTAATATCCTGTTAGCTTAGCTAGCACTAGTAACTATGTAGAAATATATCGAAATGACAATTTTACTATAAATTACTAGAATTCAGTATCTTGGAACCGTTCTGATAATGGAACTAGGAGTTGAACAGTGGAATTCTTCAATGGCAACTCTCTTCCTCCCGACTGGTCTGCCGTTGAAGCCAAGAAATAGACAGCGACACCTTTTTTTTACTGTATAATTTAGTTCCCCATACCACTAATTTGACAATAGCGGGTTGTGACGTCACAAGTTGTTATCTCATACAATCATTCTACAGAGCATACCATTTTGTTCAGAATTTGATTTGCTTTTAGTCTGGGTTCTTTTAGTTTTTAGATAACTCTTCGCTAGAAAAAAATATTCCATTTATTATTATTAAAGGGACTAGCCTTTACTTAAATTAAAATCACAGTTTTTATTACGATTTTATCTATTTAGATATGAAATTTTATAGCCTAGATGTAGGCCTTTAAAGATTCTATGATACATTTACTAGTGTATGAAAAGTTATACGCGAAACAACACAACTATAAAATATTACCTTAATTATATGTCCCCCTGGTACATTTTTTTTATGTTAGAGAGGACAGACGAGCAGACGGATCACCTGATGGAAAGTGACCATCGCTGCCCATGAACGTTTGCAACGCTTCGTGTACGCTGTTTTCTTGAAGGTTTGAAGTTCGATTTGCCCGGCCCCCCCCTCCCCCAAGAATACGCGTTGCAGCCCAGATGCATGGCGTTCTGGGCGTGGACTTCATGAAGGGGATTCTCCAAAGACACTAACATGAGGGGGGGGGGAGATATAGAGGGGGTTGGGCTGAAATTTTGGGTACAATAAATATTAGCAACCGTGCCCATACTATGTGACCTCCCCTCAGTGTCCACCCGTAGTTTATGCAATTCATATATTTCACATAGTTATTCGTTCGTTTTTCAAGCATTTTTTGCAAATTAATATAATTTGGTTCGTATTAAAAATACTATGTAACCACCCACCGACATCTCAGTGACCACCCGTAGTTTACACAACAACATCCCCCTATACATCTTATAGGTTCCACCTAGTAATTAATACATTATATTGCTTTTAATCATTTTTTGCAAACAGAAAGTAAAAAAAATTGCCACATATACAATACGTGGCAACCCCCCCCCCCCCCCCCCCCCCCTCCAAAAGCCTAGTATTTTAAAGCCCCTCCTCCCTGAATGGGTGATGTAGTATACTCATTTCTCGTGCGGAAACTCCCAGGGTTCATCACCACACCAGGGACAAGTTATCGGTCTCGAACCGACTAATCGAACATGCAGTTCTACCACAAACTCAGGATGAGTACATAAAGCCAAAACCCTCCTCTCCCCAATCCAGATAAGAGAGGAGAAAGTGAATCAGAGCAAACTTGGTAACAATGTACCAGGGTAACATATCTGTAAAGATATATCCATCTAAAAAGTAATTGTCAATTTTCATACACTAACAATGTTGTAGAGAATAATCCCCATCGAATTATAATGTATTAGTTATTCAAATCAATATATAGAAAATGGAAGGGAAGGGGTTGAAACATTTTGGAATAAATTATCAAGAAAATGTACTTAAAGTAAGCCTACCGCACAACTTTGTAATAAGTTTGCCCCCGTTTATGGGTTCATCCCGTGGGTGATGTAAGAGCCGACTAAGGGAGCAAACTACGCAGGAAAACAGCACTGCTAAGAGAAGGAAAACTTGAAACAAACCCTATACCAACCCGTTTGGCCAGCGTGGTATAGTAAGCCAAAACCTCCTTTCTAAGGAGAGGCCTATGTCCAGCAGTGGACTGTTATAGGCTGTTGATAACGCTTAGGATTTTTTTCAATTCGAACCAGTAGTTTCTGAGATTAGCGTGTTCAAACAAACAACTTCTTCAGATTTATAATATTTGTATGATACATTTATTCCAAAATGTTATAATGATTGGACTGAAGTGAGGTAAATGTTTAATACCGCCAAATTTTTCTATAGTACCCTTGTTAATATTATATTATGCGACCTTAGGACTACTCGACGAACGCACCGTCTTATAATAAACTTTAATAATTCTGTATGTCGATTCTCGCTTACCATCCGGCGAGCTGCACACTATTAAATTATACCACCCGTTTTCTTTGGTGACGGGGATCTCTTCGGATCTCCAGCTGCTAGGAGATGGGGAGGACCTGGGCCGTGTGATTTGAGCCCCCCCCCCCCCCCTCCTCCCGGGTCGAAGCCGCACTAACTAGTCCCTAGCTAGTAGCTCGATCGCATAAAAAATAATAGAAATGTGCTCTAGACTACCCAATAACGATAATAGATATATAATTGTTTGCATTCTTAGTGGTGTAAAGAATATTATTTCATTTATTACGAAATAAAATGCCAAGCTATCATATTTCAGCGAGAGTTCTTTCTAAATACGTTTATTATGTCGGGTAGGTACATTCTGTTTGTCAAAAGTACCAGGCGTACAGCCAGGCCAGGAGTTATAAAATCAAAAAGAGTTCGTCGAGTAGTATATAACAATATAAAATAAGACTTTATATCCTTTAGAATTAGGTTTATAATTAAATGTATTTTGATTATTATTTATTTCTCACTACGTCTGATGTTTAGGAGACCTGCTTACCATCAGTCGGTCAACGATATTTTTATGATAAAATAATAATAATCAGAATGATTTAATGAAACAAAAAAGTATTATAATTATTATTATTAAGTGATAAACACAGCTTAAAATATGGCGGGACAACCCTAGGTTGAAAGTGATTTTTATTAATTTAATCCAAAATCTTAAAATAACACACTGCAATAAATTATGACATTATTAACGCCATCTAGTGGTGACATGCTGAACTACTTGGTAACATTGATGTTACATCGCGCAATCAAAGTACCAAAAATTTTGAGGAAGTTATTTTTTATATAAATTATAATTAATTATGAATTTTCGTAATTAGTTACTATTTCACGGACCAAATTACTTTCGATTGTAATCTCGGTCGTGGGTTCAATCCTAGCTTAGTGCAAATATTTGTTGTCATTATTGTGTCAAAATATCTAAATGCTGTGGTAAATTTAATCCAGAAAAAAAAACTTACTACCAAAACCATTCTCAATAAACAGTTCTATAATATAATATAAAATTAACAGTCTAATTCTTTCCAACTAAATTTTCGAACTAACATTTTAAAACGATTTTAGTTCGAAAATTAATTTAGTTAAATAACGCAACTAATGAAAATTAGGTATTCTAGTTCCATGTTTGTTTGTTTTATGGTATAAGGGGGGCAACCGAGCAGACGGGTCACCTTATGGTAAGCAACTATCGCCGCCCATGTACATCTGCAACTCAAAAATCACAAATGCGTTACTACCCTTGTAGTCCCTCCCGCTGACTTCAAGCGGGGGGGATTTGGGCTCCGGTAACCTCACTCACCACCATGTTTCACCATCGTGAAACTTCACCAAAGAACTTCCTTCTGAAGTCTTAAGCTTTTGGATTAAATTAATATTTTTTTCTGCTATTATCAATTGCCCTTAAATAGTGTAGAAATAGGATTATTATGCAATTATTTACAATTAGGTTTTAATTAATCATTGAGTAAAATAATTTTATAATTGAAAAAATGAGTGTAAACTTTTATGAATTAGAAATTACTGAAGATATAACATCCACTCTTTGCTCTTAAACCCATGGTTTGATGTTAAAAAACAAAATATAAACATTTTGTTTGTAATCAATTCATCGACCATTTAATATTTCCATATGTCAACTTATAAAAAAAACTTCTGGCAACTTATTTTGTACGAAAAAGTTATTGTGATTATTTATTTTTAATTTTATATAAAAAATATATAACTTTTGTATGCGTCGGTTTAAGTTTTTTAGTAACTTAAAGTTGTATTGCAATAAAACATTGTGACTATACATGTTTGTTATTTCCGTTTTGACCATCCCACTCGCATTCCCACTGCTGGGACTTCACCAGAAGTCAACTCTAGTAACATTCGTTAAAATTCAGTCTTTCGGTCTCACAAATATTATAAAAGGTATTTTCTTAGTAAAGTATTAAACATCTAACGTGTGATGTAATGTGATTATATCGTATTGTAACCGAAAATTGATTTAGTAATCTGCTAGTAATACTTTTTTTTTTTATATTGTACCACATTCACACAACGCCATCTAGTCCCAAACTAAGCAGAGCTTTTACTATGGCTACTAGACAACTGATATAAATACATATATACTTTTTTTGTAAATACATACATATTAAACATAGAAACACCCAGACCAAATCAAACAGTAAATGTTTATGCACACAAATGTTTGACTTGAGCGGGAATCGAACCGGCGACCTTTGGAATAGCAGTCCGTTAAACAAACCACTACGCCATTTCGTCGTGCACTTTACTACGAGAATTACTTTAATGTCATGTGTGAGGTTTCAGTGAACCCTCAACTCAGTAAAGTAAATTTATATGTTTTTCTAACATTCATTCATCATAAACGACCTATTGTCAATCTTGAAAGGTGGGAAAAATTAGAAACAAAAACAAAGTTTATTACTAAAATTGACCTTTAGAGCATAATAAATGTTATTATAGTACATTTATGTCATTAATGACATTTTTGTGTATGAACTCACATACAAAAGCCGTACCTACCCAGATTTTAAGTAGATTTTCGCGAAAGTACCAAAATTTATCTTAATTTTCAACTTTTTTTATTTTTTGTCCTTTATTTGTGCTGTAAGACGTTTCTTTTTGCCAAATTTCGTGATTCTAGGTCAACGGAAACTACCATATAGGTTTTCGACCTAAACGTTTAGGGTACTTCCGGTTGACCTAGAATTGTCAATTTTGGTTAAAAGCACAGGTATAGAGAAAATTCTGAAAAATAAAAAAGTTGAAAATTAAGGTAAATTTTGGTACTTACAAGTTTTCGCGAAATCCGAAATTTGCCCATATCTTTTTATCGTGTTGACTCAGAACCTTGATTTTTATACACCTAATAGGGACCATAGACCTCAGTATCTGGTATAAATTACAACTTGCTAGGTCTACCCGTTCCTGAGAAAATCGGTGGTGACACACGGACAAGAAAGTGATGTTATAAGGGTTCCTTTTTTACATATTGCGGTACGAAACCCCAAAAATGAACCATTATTGAAAAATTCTTTTTAATCCTAGGTATATATATAAGTATAATTTTTGGAAGGAAGTTCCTTATCGCGCGTTGTGAAAGGGGGCTAGACGGAAAAAAATCTCACGAAAAGTTGTAACGACACTTTTTATGTCAGTCATTCAGCGCCATCTATCAAATAGATAGGAAATCATTACCTTTCATCTCAGTATTTATTTTAAATTGTCACTTGTCAGTCATTCAGCGCCATCAATCGAATAGATAGGAAATCATTTCTCAAGGAGATTTTACCAATGTATAAATTGTTTTAATTAGAAACCAACTGAAAAATATGTAGGTAATAGCCGCTTCCATGGATGGCGTTGTAATTAAAATCGTATCGAATCAGTTTTACTCGATCGTCACAACTTCGTTCCTCTCGGGTGTCCCACGACACCACACGGCTTTTTCTTTATTATCTCGAGTTAATTTGCATACGCAAATTATTAAATCACGACCTCTGGACTCAATTGTCAGAATTACTAACCATTACGTCAAAAGGGAAGTCAATTATACATTTATTGCAGAAGCAGAAGCTTCCGGCGCTCTTTTCGCAGAAGGTGAAGTTAATGTGACGACTAATGACCAACCAGTCGAAACTAGAGACAAAACCAAAGACCAAGAAGCTACAGAAACTGAGGCACCAAAAGGCAGAGAACCAATTGTTTCTGGAGCTGTACCAGTAGCTTCCGAAGCTTCTGAGATCCAGGTTCCAGAAACTTCCAACCCAGAAGCTACTCTTGTGAGGCTAACATTCCAGCTCCTGAAGCTGCAAAAATAGGTGAACACTACTTCGAACCTAGTTGTCTGAGTTCACTAAATTTTTTAAATCTATACCATACCTACAATCTCAAGTTTTTGAGATTTCAATAAGTCTAAAGAATATGTGTGGTGACGGATTAAGAATACGTAATGTCACCACCCCTATTCACCCTGGTGTCGTAAAAGTCGACTAAGGGCGAAAAACTTCGCAAGATAACACTGCAAAGAAAAGGAAAACTTGAAACAAACCCTGTACCAACTCGTCTGACCAGTGGTATAGTAGGCCAAAACCTCCTTTCTAAGGAGAGGCCTATGTGATGTGAAAGAATTGAGACGCTGCCCCCCCCCCCCCCCTCCCCCCACTTAAGTATCCTGAGTTGTAGGTGTCCATGTACGACAGTTATCACTTATGATCAGGTGACCCAACTGCTCATTACCTTCCATTCTATACCATAAACATTACTGTCCATTCGACTGGCCGACATTTTAAGGTATTTTTAATTCGGATGTTTATATTTTACTAGCTGACTGTGTTTTGGTTCATATTTTCCATATTAAATCCCACGAGTGGGGGAGAACTAGAGGTCCACCCGGGCAGAGATCCCCCATTACCCGGGCAAGCGTAAGTTTTTAACCCAACCGAGGGGTCCGCAGGTACATCGGCTTGGAGTGCGCTCGAGACTGAACTTCCCATCAGCCATGCATCCCCTGGCCACGCACCAGAACACGGGATTCGGGGAATTTTTTAGAGAGGTTATCTTCCTCGCGGTCCGGGCGGTTAAGCCAAGACCCTCGCCCCCGATCAGAGCCGCGAGACTTAACCACAGCGTTCTTCTCGGGATTACGATATGCCGACGGTTGACAGGGAGACTACGTCCCCCTGCCTGCTCGGTGGTAGTGTCAGTACACGCCGAGCCCGTCCTCCTTTCTCCACCGCTGTCAGCGGAGAAACTGTGGCCCCTACAGGGCCCCGCCATCCGGTTTTTTACCGAGGTTTCCTCCTCCATGCTCCGAAGAGCGAAGAGCCAGCAGGGCAACCGGGAGACACGCCCACCCTGCTGGACCAGGCCTTGCCCGAGAGCCGATGAACGGCTACCTCTTCTGCTAGAATATTAGCCGCTGGCGATAATCCTCTCCTCCAAGAGGACAAGGAGGAAACAGTACCATCGCCAGCGTTTCCAGGGTGCACCACGGGGAGGTTTTCTAGCCTAGCACCCCAACCAAACCCTATACCAACCCGTCTGGCCAGCGTGGTATAGTAGGCCAAAACGTCCTTTCTAAGGAGAGGCCTATGTCCAGCAGTGGACAAGTAAAGGATGATGATCATGAATAAAATCTATCAACGGATTATCATCAACTTTAAAACTTCAGATTAAATTGAATATTTTTTTATAGTACAGAGAGCAGACGATCAGACGGGTGACCTTAATTGTAAGTGTCTGCCGTCACCAATATTAACCTCCAATTCAAGAGACAAGTGCGTCAAAATCCTGTGACGACCCACCTCCGCCTCAAAGAAAGTGTAGGTTCAAGGAGTTTAGCTGCCGTTTCCTCACTCGGTGAAAGCTATGGATGAATTGCCATAAACCGATATTCTGTCAAGCCCATCACTACAGTAGAACCTTTAATTATCGATATATTTTCGATAGTTAAAACCTCGACAGTTATCGAGATACAGCGTCAATCACTACGTCCTTCAATTTATAATCTTACTAGCTGACCCGCGCAACTTCGTCTGCGTCTTTCAATAGTAATAAATTTTCTCCGTTTTTGAAACATTCTTCATTGGTGCTCCGCTCCTATTGGTCTTAGCGTGATGATATATAGCCTATAGCCTTCCTCGACAAATGGGCTATCTAACACTGAAAAAATTTTTCAAATCGGACCAGTAGTTCCTGAGATTAGCGCGTTCAAACAAACAAACAAACTCTTCAGCTTTATAATATTAGTATAGATTTTTATGTATATTCGGTCATAACTCCGTCATATATAGACGGTATTCAACATTTTTTTGTTCCATAGGGGTTTATACCGAAATTGTCTTATTTAAATTTCGTAGAGAGCTGATGATGAGTTTCGGAGACAGACAACGGAACTCTTCAAAAAATGACAGCAAATGAACCGCTATTGCTGTTAAGTTTTTAGCGCTCTTGGTAAGTATTGTTTAAAGTCGGTTCAACTGTTTTTTAAAGGGATTTATCTGTAAATATTCACATAATTGGAAATAATAAAAATCGAAATAATATTAATTTAATTTATTTTGGTCCACAAAATGTACCCTATCTTAAATCGACTTACACTTAAATAACGTTTTAGAACTAAACTATTTACACAATTCACAATTTCATCGCTAACTATGCATGTTTCGAAATAAACTCGACTATTTCGGGGCCAAACCGGAGCCCTTCATCACTAAGCGAAGCGACCTGTTAGAACACCGTTATAGTTTGCAACTGTGTATGTTTCGGGAAAAAAATCATTTTCAGACCAAACTGGGGCCCTAGATCAACGAGCGGAGCGACCTGTTACGTTATTGTAATACTTTATAAAAACAGGAGAGTGTAACCTTACAACAATATTTCTGCTAATTTGTCAGATCAATTCATTTTTTACTCCACTTTTCATCTAAAAACGTCTATGAATTGAACTAGCATTCGCCCGTGGCTTCGGTCGCGTGAGATTTCATCAATCTATTTAGATATCTCCTAAGAACAATATTTTATCCTGGATATAAAGTATGTTTGTGCAAAATTTCATGAAAATCGATCCGGCCGTTAAATAATGAAAACGTTACACACAACGGGACACAACACTCACTTTTGCATATGTAAGTTTTTGGGGAGACCCTCATTTGAATTGTTTAGTCCCAGCAGAGGTCCTTAATTAAGAGTGGTCTGCCATGTCAGTGTCAACCAAACCCCGTTGCACCTTTGAGGATGTGTTGTGATAATTATGTCCAGAAAAAAGCATGAATACACCAATAAGGCATGGAGATGGAACAACCAAGAGAGAGACCCATCATCCTACAGCACAAGATAAGAACCGGGGGAGTCAAATGCGTCCCAGATGCAAACCTGATGCTGATCACGACCCTCAACACCAAGGACAAACCAAAAACAGTTATCAATAATATTAATCACTTCATGTCCTTTTAAAAAAGAAATAAAAAAAGATTCTTAGAGCAACTTAACTTTTTAACAAAAACAATAATATATTAGTTAACCTTAACCTTCTTGCTGACACTCTCTTCTTCATCTTCTCTTTCTCTTTTACTTTCTCTTCTGTTCTCTTTCCCTTTACTCTTCTTGCCAACACCTTTTCCTTTAGATCCTTTGGTGTAATACTCTTCTATTTTATGACTGTCTTCTCCGTTTAATGGTTCTAAGTCAATGGATTCGTCAAGGGCATTATTCTTTGGTTTTTCTAACAATATTTCGTCTTCGTCTGATTCAATAATGTTCTTCGGAGATTTTGAATGAGAGCTCCCTTAAGAAGAAAAGAATAGATTAACAATTGTCTTTCAGTAAATATTAAAAGAACGTACTATGTGACATGAAGGAACATGTCCTAGAGAACTCTTACATCAACCTATCGTGACTGGCTAAACCAGAATCACATTGCTTTTGAGTGGAGTCACGTACTCCTAATTTTTGGGGTAGAACACAAAGGGTGGGTAATGATCTTGTCTCTTGAGCTGCTGTCTACTTGCAGCAATAGCCACTTACCATGAGGTGAGCTGTCTGCCCCAGTCCATAAAGGCAACTGTGATATAAGAACGCACTACACAGATGGCATAGTGGTTTAAGCAGTCGCTGCGCCGTCTCCTACTGCGCTGAGTGATGTGGTTTAGATCCCCACATCGGACACCACTTCGTGTAATCTACAAATTGTTGTTTTGAGTCTGGGTGTTATTTGTGTCCGTTTCATTTATATTTGTAAAGTTCCCCGTGAAAAAGGATATCTATTCCTAATGCGAGAGTTGACTTTTTAAAAAGAAACAAGCACTGTTTCCTACTGAAGATCAATGGTCTTCACCCTTTTTTTTCCTTGCGGAAATCCCCTCGGATACCACCTATCGGTGGCATGTCGGACTCGAACCGACTAAAACCGCACGCCGTCTCGGGTACTAATAGCCGGGGAACCAGGTATACCCTAGAAAGGAAGTCCCTGGTGCAAGTCCCTGGGGTCGTCTACAGACGAGTAGACGACCCCCCCCGTGTGGGAACCCCATGTTCCCTCTGCTCTCTGAAAGCGAGCGCGCTTTGCAACGCGCTCGCCGCCACCCCAGCCTGCTTCTGCTAGGGTGACAGATGGCCTCACCTGTCACCCCCAGGCCTGCGCTTATGGAGAACAGAGGTCATTCTGCGACCTCCGGTGCCTGAGTCGCCTGCGGTACCTGGCCCGTTCCCGGGCCTGGCGGGCCGGGAGAGTTCTAAACCTCTCCCGGTCCCGCTCCGCCGTCTCCTTCGCGAGCATGACTTGCTCGCAGTTGGAGACGGCAGAGTTCCACGCACTCTCGCTCCGCACAATAGCCGCAATCAGGCTATCGAGCGAGAGAACTCCCACTCCGATGGCCGCCACAAGGTCTCGCCTCTGCTCAACCCACGCCGGGCACTCTGCCAGCGTGTGGAGAGCCGTGTCCACGGTCTGGCCATCGCAGTGGTGGCACTCAGGCGTTGGCTCCTTGCGGATCAGACACAGGTGATCCCCGAAACATCCTTTCCCAGTGATCACCTGCGTCAGTCTGTATGAGAGGGTCCCGTGACGCCTCTCGAGCCAATCCTCCATTACGGGTCTTACCGCCGCGATGACGGCGTGCCCGCTTCTTCTTCACCCTATATATTTTTAAGTCCTACCATTGTCCCGTCTGAAAACAATACCAAGAAGGTGGTGTCAGACGAGCAGCTGGCCATAAAAGAATCCAAATGCGTTGAAAAGACGACAGGAAGATGGTGGTACCACCAGACAGATACGAATAGAGATATTCAAGCATAGTATTTTTATACACACACTCATGCTTTTATAGCCGAAGGGGTGCACAGAGGGTTATTAAATATATATTTTTTATTATTATTTATTTATTTTTTATTAAAGACAACTCCCGCACTAGGAATAGGTCCTGTGTAGCGGGGGACTTTACAAACATACACATTTGTGGATCACACAGAGATAATATAAATAGAGGAAGCAAACAAGGTGGCAATTGAACCCACAGCCTCTGGCTAAGAAGTCATCCTGACTACCAACAGTCCAGTCAAGCTGTGCAAGTTACTGTTGAGACTGTCTACTACAAGTCTTCGGGTTTAGTTTAAATAACAGTATGTCAACTCACCAGCTGCCTGATCATCATTCTCTAGATCCACACCATCTTTCTTTTCACCTTCTTTGTTAATGAAAAAATTGGTGATTGGCTTCTGCCACTTGGGCGTCTCCCGTGGGCATACTGAGTTACCACCTCCTGTGGAACCACGGTGACCTCGTTCAGAGCCTAGAGAATATGAAAAATATTTCTTGTACATATATAGAAAACTTTTGCATGCGGCTCAGCCCGTGTAAATATCGTTTATCGCAGTTAAAAGCAGCCTCTGTCTTTCCTCAAGAATCAAAGTATCTTTATACAAAATTTAATCTAAATTGGTTCAGCGGTTATTGATTCCCCATACAAACTTCCACCCCCCTTTTCACCTCCTTAAAGGATGTTTTCTGGGATAAGAACTACCCTATATCCCGTCCCTGGACTCGGACGATCTCTGTATCAAATTTCATCTGAAGCGGTTCAGCGGCTTAGGCGTGAAGAGTGACAGACAGACAGACACTTTCGCATTTATAATATTATTTTAATAAATAATACTGTACCACATTCACACAACGCCATCTAGTCCCAAACTAAGCAGAGCTTGTACTATGGGTACTAGACAACTGATATAAATACATATATACTTTTTTTTGAAACACCCAGACCAAATCAAACATTAAATGTTCATGCACACAAATGTTTGACTTGAACGGGAATCGAACCCGCGACCTTTGGAATAGCAGTCCGTTACACAAACTACTACGCCATTCGGTCGTCATTACGTATGGATAGAATAATAATACCTTAAGACATCTCACACACGGGCATCTAAACATACAAAAGTGTGTTTGTCTGTCTTTGCCCTCTTCACGCTTCAACCGTTCAGATTTAGATGAAATTTGGTATTGATATAGTTTGAATCCTGAGAAAGGTCGTGGGATAGCTTTTGTCCCCGAAGTCATCCATTCAGGGGGTGAAAGGTGGGTTGAAGTTTGTATAGAAAATCAATAACCGTTTAACCAATTCTGATGAAATTTGGTTTGAATTTCAGAAAAGAGAGGCTTCTTTTTACTGCAATAACCTACATACATCATCATCATCAACAGCCTTTAATAGTCCACTGCTGGACATAAGCCTCTCCTTAGAAAGGAACCTACATACACGCGGGAGAAATCTAGTTGATTCATAAATGAGGGAATTCTGAACTAAAAATACCACCAAGTTGAAAGTTGGACGTAGCTTAAAAAGCCTATTACGGTGACATCAAGTTATTTGGGTAAACGATATAAAACAAGACTTTTAAAATAACTTGAAATAAAAGGTTATAGTTACTACATGTTGCATCATCATCATCAGCCTATTGCAGTCCACTGCTGGACATAGGCCTCTCCCATTGCATGACACTTCAGTCGATTTTCAGCTTCTCTCAACCAGCTCCTGCCAGCCATCGCCATGGATCGTCACTCTACCTGGCTTGTGGGCGTGATACGTTTGTCTAGACGCAGTCTCCACTCAAGGACTAGATGAATCATCAACAACAGCCTTTACTATTCCACTGCTAGGCCTCTCCTTAGAAAGGAAATGTGGGCCTACGAGTACTATACCACGCTGGCCAGACTGGTCAATATAGGGTTTGTGTCAAGTTTTCCTTTTCTTTGCAGTGCTGTTGTCATGTGTAGTTTGCTCCCTTAGTCGGCTCTTAGGAAACCCACAGGATGAATAGGGGTGGTGACACTAGTGAAATTCTTAATCCCTCACCACACCGATAGAATAGTTTTACTTAAATACCTGAACCGCTTGAAGTGCTCGGAGTTGGAGCTACACAGCATCTAGCCTTACTACTCTTGCCCGCTGATACTGCAACATACGAAAACCCATTATAATGCACTGACACATCTCTTACACGTGTTTTGCTTATATTTCTAAATACATACATATTATAGATGAAATACATACAGACATGGAACAAATGATGGTGCTCATCGCACAATTATTTGTCCTGGGTGGGAATCGAACCCACAACCTTTGGTTTAGTAGTCACTCACCACTTGGTTACAACATGTGGTCCAAGCTGAGACTCAAACTCGAGACCTCAGTACAGCATTCATATACGCTATAATAGATTAAATATAGGACAGAAGTCATTTAGTCATTCTATCGAATTATTACATACATCAACACCTTTAAATAGTCCACTGCTGGACATAGGCCTCTCCTTAGAAAGGAAGTTTTGGCCTACTATACCACGCTGGCCAGACAGGTTGGTATAGGGTTTGTTTAAAGTTTTCCTTCTCTTTGCAGTGCTATTGTCCTGCGTAGTTTGCTCCCTAAGTCGGCTCTTACGACACCCACGGGATGAATAGGTCTGTTTTAATCTGTCACCACACAGCTGGAATACAAGCTCACAGATCTATATTATTTGACCGTTTATTAACGCAACACCCTAATAGTGTTGCTGCATTTACTTTTTGCCATGATGCTTCAATCCATTAATAAATGTAGGTATAGTGCGACCGATTCTAGCATAAGGCAGGCGCCGGTGTCTTATTAACCAAATTCAATGTAGCACATGCTTACTGCACTCAATATCAAAGAAATGATATCCTGCTATTTACATAAAAATGTGCAAAACTTACAGATCTAAAGACTAAGCATTTCGACTCTATAAGGTAAAATTGTTTTTGAGTTTCAAAGAGCTTGGTCTAAGTGAAAATAGTGATGCATTCATGTTACATATTTCTGTAGACGTAACCCAGTCTGAGCAGACAACGATAGATACTGTAATTTTATGTAATCAATTATAGGACAGAGCCGTGAAACCAACAAATAACTTCCTTTTTGGTATTAGTTTTTGTGTAATCTGCGAGTGATTGCGACATAAAGTTAAACTCACCAAAGCATAAAACAATGTTAAAAACCCACCTTTAGCCCCTACCGAGGCTTTAGTTCGAGCCATATCTTTTTAATTCATTCACTTTTATCAGTTATAAATAATACTAACTAATAAACTTTAAGTAAATACGTTTTTTTTCCGAGAATTTTACAGACTATATAGCAGAAAAAAGCATCAACTTAATTCGCGCGCAAAAACATATTGTCGTGGTGATTGTTGATATTTTTGACAGTTTTTTTAATAATAATTAAACTAGGTCTGCAATCTGTTCTTTTAGCACAGAGCTATGTTAGAATCGTGATTATCTTAATTTGCTAAGCTTATTTAAGCTAAGCAAATTATATACAAATTAATTAGCAAATTAAGATTAAGATTTATCTACCGTACCGTTAACAATTTTGTTAACGGTACGGTAGATAAAATACAGAAATGTACTGTTCCTTCAAATATCTGTAATTCAAAGGCAAGCAACGCGCTTGTGCCTTCTAAGTTGCACGCGTTCATGGGCAGCGGTAGTTAATTTCTATCTAGGTGACAAGGCTGCTCGTTTGCCCCCTTTTTTACAATAGCTCGTTTGCTATTATAAAAAAACGCGTGCGTCTCGGGACGCCCGATAGAATTGATAACTAAAACTAATCTAAGTTGAACCATTTAATATTGAAATTTTTTAACTTGAGACAAGCTTAGGTTATTACTTAACTTTTGGAGACAGGAGGAGCCTGCCTACCGCTGCCGTATGCGTGTGAGAAAAGGACGCCAGATAGACTAGCGCCGAAACGCGTTACGTACCGAAGCGGTTTACCCTCCCATAAGAAGTTATCAATTTAAAAAAATGGTATTAATAAAATCCAATAGCAATTTTACAATCTGTTAAAGTGATGCTTTAAGAATCAAGTGCAATCGATTTCAAGACGAAGCGAAAGCGATTGATAAGGTTAAACAGCACATACTTAATTGTTAACAGCACATACTTAACTGCACGGATGGCGTAGTGGTTTAAGCGGTCCCCTCGCCACTTACTACGCTGAGTGTTGTGGGTCCAATCCCCACATGAGACGACACTTTGTGCGATCCACAGATTGTTGTACTGAGTCTGGGTGTTCTTTGTGTCCGTTTCATATATGTTTGTACAGTCCTCCGCGATACAGGATACATTCTTAATGCGGGTGTTGTCTTTTTAAAACAAATTAATAAAATAATGTTCTGGGTAGAAGTAATCATAGATTGTATAAATCTAGTCAACACGAGTAAAACACTCACTATCGAGAAAATAGCCAAACTGATTTATTTCGGTAAATTACAATGCTTTTATAGAGCATTGAAAACAATTGACAAAATCCACAACATTCTGTCATTGATGTTGATGATCTGTCCTTTGTGATACTTGTAATCCATAGCCTTTGGCTTAGTCATCAGGGTCACTAAAAATTAGATCAACATGCCACTTAGGTATTAGGTATGCAGCCTAAGTATTAATCGTCCATTTAAAATTGATAGCATTGGAGTATTTTTGATATTGGTAGAATAGGATAAAATTTTATTTTTGTGTTAATGGTATAAATTAAAATATTATATTGAAAGTATTGTATTGTAAATTTGTAATTATTACTTTTGATCACATGATATGTGGTTTGTTATTTAATATTGTTAATCAACACAATCGAGCTTTCTCAAAATTAACAAGTTTGATCTACGATCGATTGAGAACTAACTAGCAACACTAGTTTACATTGATGCTGGCTTGGCTTCAGATTAAATAATCTGTGGCATTATCGGTGGTATCGGAATATTTTCTGTGGCATTCGTTTTAGGTTAATAAGCGAAATATTTTGGGAAATATTGTTTTATAATTTAATATCTGAGTTTAACGTTTTAAATATAAGCAGCCCCAGTGGTTATAATCTTAGAAGTTTCAGTAATGTATATTTAAATCATCACTTCTGAACAGGTAATGTCATCTAGCTAGTTGTTACTGTATTGCCGAAATCGTAACGGTTTCCTGCATTCTTTGCTTAGAAGTAGGCGCAGGAAGTTAAGCTTTTTAAATATTTGGCTATCAGTATGTCAAAGAGCAAAATTAAATGATGCAAGCGGATGTTGTTTATGAACCTTAAGATTTGGTCAAAAAAATTTGTTTACTGTGTTTTATTTTCATAGAGAAGTTAAGTATGTTTTAATGTTATATTATGTGAATTAATTTTGTTTATTTAAGCTATTGCATAGCTTCTATCGCGGGCCTTGAGCGTGGAGACCGAATCCAGAAATTCCGTAACGAAAATAACCTGCGTCATCATCTGGACGGAATATATGTAGCTCTAGTATCTCGGGAACGCGCGAGTGACTACTACTCGCGCTTAAAACGACTCATCTGAGGGCTTAGTGTAGGTTTATTTCACTTCTACTCGCTCTCGACAGAGAGCACGTTCGGCGTAGCGATTGGTGACGATTACAGCGCGGCCCAATCACAGCGCCAAACGCGGTCGCAGTTACGATCGAGTAGAAGTGACATAAACTCACACTAAGCCCTCTGTGTGCTTAGTGCGAGTTTTCTCACCTATTCACATGCGAGCGAGTAAACTATAATTAATATGACATTAAATTAGCGCCACCAAGCGACACGGAAGAATAGATAATCAACCGTTTGTGAGAAAATATAAAGGTGTATAGTTATTTATCATCTATGTACAACAGTGAATATCTGTACTCGTATAATTTGTGTACAAAGTGTTTTTAAATATGAATAAACAAAGTGAATTTATTAAAGAAGAACGTCACGAAAAATTAGTGAAAGAAAATGAGTGAGTACTCTATATACATACATTTTATTATTATTATCACAAATGCAGTATTATTTTTTGTTTTGTTAATTAATAACCAGATAACCAACATTTTTGATATTAAAATGAGCGATATTAAAAGTAGCCCTTTTTTATATACACACACACACACACACACACACACATATAGTTAAAATTCTCAATTTAGATTCTCAATATGTATGTATATATATATGTGTAAATTCATTCTTCATTATGTATATAACAGAAACCATTAAACCAAGCACATGTACTATTTAGTGCCTTTGTTTTTTATGTATAGGTAATACACATTAATGCCGTGCAGAGAAAGTATATATGATATTATATCTATATAAATGTACATCATTCAAAATGTACCCAAAAATTAAAGTGCCAGTAAAAAAAACTGTGTCATCTTACGGAAAACAATCTTTTAAACATTTTTTATTATTACAACAAACGTCTACGACCAACTTTTAGACCCAAAATGGATCTCCGAAAATCATAAAACAAGCATACACAATACAAGGTATTTATGTGTAGGTATTAGTGTTATAAAATAACTAATAGTATATAGCATAAAATAATTAGGCTTTTTGTCATATTATATTATTATTAAGCGAGGTTAAGTTATTCTTTATCATCATTATTTGATTTTTGCTATAGTAATGAAGTAAAAATTGTTCAGACAAACTCGTATAAATGCATTTTTTTATTTCGAAGTCATATAACTCATAAGTAATCGGTCTTAGATCTTAGCCGTCTTAAAAAAAATTCTTAGAATGTCATTCTCTAACCGATAAAACAATTTTTTTCGTTGGCGGGATCTTTTTTTTTTGGGTACTTTTTGTATGGAGCGTGAATGATGTCCTTTGATGATCAAACTATTAATATCGTTATTTTTGTTCAAATTTTTTGAATGAATAATTGTTTTGGTGTGTAATAAATAATTATTTATACCTAGATTTTTTTTGTTTTTATAGAGAAGAAAAGCATAAAGAGCTAAAAAAAGAGCTAAAAAGACAAAGAAATCGTGAACGTCAAAGGGCATATTATCACCGTCAGAAAGATTTGAAGAAGAACGAAGAAAAAAAAAAAAAGAAAGTACCAAAAACAAATGCTGAACGTCAAAGGGAATTTCGTCAACGTATAGCAGAAAAATCCTACGTGGATATGTAATTTGATTTAATAATATTTAAAAACAAATTGTAATATATGCCTCAAAATTATTTAACTTTACGATTTCCTCATTTTTTTCACAGGAAAAGACGAAAATCGTGCAGTAATGAAGAGAATGTCTTGCAAGGTAGGGCTGTTGAAAATATAGAAAATGTAATGCTACAATTTCACAGCCAAAAACTTCATATTTATGATATTAACTTCTCATTTAGTTAATAAAAGAAAAACATTTGTTTTGCTATCGGTCACCACGATCAAAAAGTGTAACTTGAATTAATATCAAAGAAAAAAGAAAGGAAAAATACTGCATAAATAAATATAATTGCATAAGTTGATAAAAAATGCTATGCAATAGCTTTACCGCGGCAGTCCCCGAGTGCCACACGTCTTTTTTTTCTTATTTATGATTTTTTTAATGTAGAAATTAAACTATTTGAGATTATAACATCTTACATGCATTTTAACTCTATTTTTCTCGTTTGTGCCTCCAATAATCCAATTCACATCTTCACAGCTGGCCAGAGTCCCTTTTGTCACTCCGGTTGAGCCAAATTCCTCCCTCTTAAATAAAAATAATAATATTTTTAACACACAACATCTAGTTTCAAACTAAGCAGAGCTTGTACTATGAAAGCATATATATGAGTGACTGCCAGAATACTTATATACTTTTTTTTTAAACCAATCACATCACATCACATCACATCAACAGCCTTTAATAGTCCATTGCTGGACATAGGCCTCTCCTTAAAAAGAAGGTTTTGGCCTACTATACCACGCTGGCCAGGCGGGTTTGTGTCAAGTTTTCCGTCTTTTTGCAGTGCTGGTGTCCTGCGTTGTTTTGCACCCTTAGTCGGCTCTTACGACACCCACGGGATGAATTGGGGTAGTGACATTCCGTATTCTTAATCCGTCACTACACGGACATAACTTAAACCAATAGATGATCTTTAACTAATAGTTACCAATTTTATGAAAAAATATATTGAATTTGAATATAATTGGATCTGTAATAAAGACATAGCATAAAATTGCTTCATCAATTCTGAAATTAATGCTAACAAAAAAGAATTAGTAATGCAGTCATGGGTTGACTCAGTCTGTGACTGGACTGCAATAACGCCCAAATTAATATTAATACCTTCACAGTTCGCACAAATTGCTGTCTGATCCCAAACTAGGCAGAGCCTGTACTATAGGAACAAGACTACTGATAAAAACACTTATATTTCTAAATACATATTCATCTTTTATCATCATCATCATCAACAACCTTTAATAGTCCACTGCTGGAAACAAGCCTCTCCTTAGAAAGGGGTTTTGGCCTACTACACCATGCTGGCCACATGGGTTGGTATAGGGTTTTCCTTTCCAACAACTTTTCCTTCTCTCTGCAGTGTTGTTGTTCTGAGTAGTTTTTAAATTATTTATCTAATAATTATTATTATTATCTATAAAATAGTTTTTTTTTTCTTGTACACTTAGATCTTTTAAACTAAGCAATAGATTTTAAAGCGGTTTTCACCAATAGACAGAGTGATTCAAGAGGGAGGTTTATATGTATAATACATGCATAAATTAGTAGAGAAAATCTGAGAATTTCAAAGATTTGTCGTAATAAACAAGTGACAAAGTGCAAATTACAAACACATTACTAATGATTGTGCTTATCCCCCACTTATTTGCCCTGGGTTTGATTCAAACCTATGTCTTAGCAGTCAGGGTCACTATCCACTAGACTAACCGGCCAGCCATATCAATATTATAATTTATCATGCAAAGTGAAAGTTTAAATATTGAAATAAATGCCCTTTATATTTAAAACATCTTTTTTTAACTCTTTCTATCTTCTTTTTTAGCTCTTACAATGGAGGATGACATAGATATCGAAGAACATGATGTTCTGGACAATCCAAAGATTAGAGATATATTTCCTGACTTATCTCTGGTCAAAACTGAAGTACCTGATACCATAGAAGACATAGAAGGTAATGCATTTTTTTTTAAAGACAACTCCTGCACCTGGAATATGTCCGGTGTCGTGATTCTTTATTCAGAACAACAATATGTGCATCACACAAAGTTTAGTTCCATGTGAGGATCGACTCCAAGGCCCAAAGCCCAAAGCCCAAATCTGACTCGAGCTAGAGGGACTCCAAGGGCAGCAACGCACTTGTGACTTTTGAGTTACAGGTGTCCATGGGCGGCGGTAGTTGCTTACCATCAGGTGACCCGTCTGCTCGTTTGCCCCCTTATATCATAAAATAAGATTTTAAAGTATTTGGCTACGAGGGTCTGAGGTATCACTTCATTTTGGAAAAGGGGTCTCTTGTCCAAAATAGTTTGGGAATCCCTACTCTAAAGGAATAAATTTTCTTAATTTTTGTAACAGTTAGCATTGATGCTCTGCTCCTATTTGTGGTAGCGTGTTATGTAGCCTATATCCTTCCTCGTAATATTTTCGACTTTAAATGTTATTTTGATACCATATCCTGTAAAACTATGTCACATGTAATCAGCCCTTGTCCACAAATTAAGTATTATTTACCTATCAATAGTCAAGGAGTACCATATTACTTCACATACATATATAAATATTTAATTCCATGAACATATTTTTGATGTTTCCACAGAAGCAGTAGATGAATACTACGAACCATTGCAATATCCGACAGAACACTATGGAATAAATATAAAAAAAGAAAACACAAGTGATGAAGATATCATTGGCTGCCAGTATGAGCAAAATAATAGCGCTATTGTCGAGCTTGGTGAAATCGGACCATCTAATGATGATATTCCGCAAAGTGTACTTTCTACATCCCAATTTGGGCAAAGTGAACTTGCTTCATCTCAATTTGGGCAAAGTGAACTTGCTGCATCCCAATTTGGGCAAAGTGAACTGAACGCTTACGAGTATCAAGAGAACGCAATAAGTCCTTATGAATTTGGGCAAAACGAAAGCGCACCTTGTGAATTTGCAGAGGATCAACAATTGCATTTCAATAAAATTATACTTGGTTCTAAACCTGCATCAGATTACGACACTTTATACAAAGAAGCTTTACATTCTAACGTGTCAGTGTATTTAGAAAATTGGGAAGTCAGACTCAATAATAGCGCATGCTACTGTAATGACTGTGAGATTCTATTCCCAACGGTCAATGCTTTAGATGCTCATAAGAGCATAAGTCATTCCTTCCTGGTGGCATTAGACACTCCAAGACCTAATACAGCAAGGAAGAGTACCACCATAACGTCATCTAGGTACTGCAACCATTGCAATAAGATGTTTTCAGATGACACTGCGTTAATAAAACATTTGTACGAGTTATTACCGTTGAACAACTTTAGGAAACCAACACCAGAGCCACTTAAAATTGACGCAAAATCCACGCGTTACAAGTGTATAAAATGCAAGAAATATTTCGCGACATTTGCAGCTGGTAAAGAACATAAGAAAAATCATCATCCTGAATTAACGAATGTTAATATTATATGCAAAGTTCTAGCTAAGAATGAACAGTTATCAGACCCGGTAAAGAAAGAACATCCAGAAGGAAAATTTTTCGCAAATGAGTCGTTGGTACCAAAGTCGGTTTTATTCCAATGTTACGTGTGTCAAATTAACTTTGTGTCATGCTATAGTGCAACTCAGCACGCTGTGAGATGCAAAAATAACACTGAATATCATAAGTGTAAAATTTGCAAACGTAAAATTCGTGCAAAGGATAATTATATACACACATTGCAGCATAGATATGCGGAACCCGGTGCTAAACTAAGAATTTACACTTTACAGAAATATATGTCTGAAAAAGTGTACCTCAAATGTCCAAAATGTTCAATATGCTTTGACGAGAGAACTTTTTCGGTACATTACGGTGTGTGTAAAAACGAACGCGTTAATTTCGTACGTTGTAGAATTTGTAGTTTAGATATCAATCAGTCGCGATATCCAAATCATAAATCGAAACATGTCATGCAAAAGTGTACTAAGAAAGACTTTGTAATCATAAAGTTTTATGATACAAATCGGGTTAATTCAGTGGGGATCCCAAAACAGTTCGATGAAGACTTTGAACCGATGCAATCAGAAAAGAAACCTATACCTGAAGGAGAAAAGATACCACTGTACTACTGTAATGTTTGTGGGTCATATAAGACATATTCGACTCAAAGAGGACACAAGAATGAGGCGTGCAAAACTCTTAGCGTTAAATTTTGTGATTTGTGTGGACTTGGCTTCAGTAGAGAAAACTATAAGCAACATAGAGAACACCATAACAAAAGGAAACTAACTCTGAATGACTTTAAAATAATAAATTTAAAGACCGGAGTGGAAATGGAAGTGCAAATGTCAAACTTTCACAGTTGCAAACGTTGCAAGATACACTTTTTGTCGCGAGAGAGAGTGCAGTTGCATGACTGCGCAAAAGAACAATTTGAGTTTTGTCAAATTTGCAACAAAAAATTTAACCTCAAAGCTTTTGTACCCCATTCGAATCTTCACAGTAATACCAATATACCTGAGTTGTTGAAGAAGTATAATTCAATTAATGACATGTGGAATGTCGTTTATTTATGTGTTGCATGTGATTTGGTGACGATGACGTATGACTCAGCAGTGGAACACAGTCAAAATCATATAAATGATATACAAATACCATTGGTCAAAAGATGTGATGTGTGTGAGTTTGACATAATAGAACAGTACTACAGGACCCATATGCAGCTCCATAATAACAATGTAAAGATCAACAGAACTAAATTCAGAGTCCTGACGTTTAACTTTGAACATTTGTATTCAAAACAATGGATGGAGATGTTTTCCTCGCTGCCGCAGTCTCATAAATATCAAATTTTGTCTAAAAGTATATATAGGTATGTATTTCAAGCTTTCAGTCTGTGTGGTGACGGATTAAGAATCCAGAGTGTCACCACCCCAATTCATCCCGTGGGCGTAAGAGGCGACTAAGGGAGCAAACTACGCAAGTCAACAGCACTGCAGAGAGAAGGAAAACTTGACACAAACCCTAAACCAACCTGTCTAGCCAGCGTGGTAGTAGGCCAAAACCTCCTTTCTAAGGAGAGGCCTATGTGCAGCAGTGGACTGGTAAAGGCTGTTGATGATGATGATTTCAAGCTTTACAGTTTGCCATAAATGTCTGGTAATCTATGAATTAAACTAACCAAATTCTGTCAATGCAGATGTGAAAGTCTTACAAAGCCTGGGACCTAAGATGGATCCTTGTGAAACTCTACCTCTATTATTGTAAAGTAGCATTTTATTTACTTAGTTTCACTGAGAATAATACACTAAACGTGAAGCCTGAATAACTCTGTGATAACCCGCTAACGTGATTAATAAAATACTTCACGCTTTTTTTGCAGGTTCTCTCGTCTCATCAAGTTCAATTGCGAAATAAACTGCCTTTCAGAAGACGTCAAGGTCTTCTGTAAGAAATGCAAGACTGAGGTTCAACTAGAAGATACAAAAAAGCATCGATTTGAAAAAACTTGTAAATCGTCCACAAATTACGTATGTAAAATTTGTGATTTACATTTTAATTCTTTACGTGATTTTGTTTGCCACAAACAAGAACACGATAGTTTATCCAAAAATTATAAAGTAATAACATTTAATGATAAAAAAGACGAAGTGTTTGATCAAAGATTGAAAGATTTCGAATTGATGACAGCATCAAATGATTCTAAAATACCATCTTTTTCTCAGACGAAGTCTTTTAAATATTCAACCAAGGGTTTTCCGATTAAAGCTTCTAAATTGGGCAAAAACTTATCAAAATTAAAAAGCATATGCGCTAATACCGTGAGGGAAGAGGTCCTCAGAGCCAACAGAATGAAACTTTACAAGTGCGAGAAGTGCGGCTCATGTGTTAGCATGTTAAAAAATATTGCCAAGCACAAGTGTTGCATGTTTGGAAAAACGCGTCTCAAACTATGCTACATATGCAAGGAATATTTTTATAATCGCCATTTACATCTACATATGGAATTGCACAGACAATTTCCACGACTCATGAAAAAACCTCTAGTGGTACGTTTTAATCCTAAATGTGACTCTTGGCCGGTCGCTAATATTTTTCAATGCGAATGCGGACTCCATTTTACTTCAAAACAATCGATTGATAATCATTTAGAAATATGCAACGATAATCTAGAAATTTCTAAAGAAGAATGCAGCAAATGCAACCTCTTGTTCCCCACTGATGTTTTAGTAACACATCTTTGTAAGCATCATAGTAAACCAGTCGACATAAGGGTTCAAGTTATCAGCAATAAAAAACCACGACCATTGAAATGTGCCGATTGCAGTATAATTTACTCATCCGTAAAAAGTTACGATGAGCATTTGTTCAACTGTAGAGCTAGTAACGGCAGAACGTGTTCACGGTGCAAATTAACATTTGATTCGAAAACGTTCTCTCAACACAAATGTTTGATCAACGAAAAAATATCTGTTATAAAGAAATCTGCGTGTGTATCAGTAGTTTACCGTTGCCAATCTTGCGATATCACTTATTTGAACAAAAAGAGTATAAGTTATCACTTTGAGAGGCGGCATGTAACTCAACGAGACATTGTAACTTGTGATATTTGTAAGTTGAAATTCACCTCACAAAGTTACAGCAGGCATACAGCTCACAATAATGGGGATACGTATATAATCAAAATTATCGAACCTATGACCGGTCGTTCAAGCATTCTTAAGGGAAAAAATAAAAGTTTTAAGGAACGTGCTAAAAGCGAAAGTGATTCGAAAGAAGAAATTGAAACGGTTGTCGAAGCTGAATCAATAGAAATGGTAAATCAAGAAAATGTCTCCGTTAATGAGACAGATAAAGTAGCAAGTTGCAACTATAGAGTTTTTAGATGCCATGAGTGCAAAGCGTGTTATGTTGTCAAAAAACGTTTGGATAGGCATCTGATGTTGAACCATATTGCTAAACCTGATCATCTTGAATGCGAAGTGTGCGGTCTTACATTCCAGAAGAAATTAATGCCGAGACATATGATTATCCATCAAAATGACGAACCGGAATACTGGATTGAAGTCATCGATTCTGATACTGGCATATCGACCATACTTAATGGCAAAAATTTTAATCCAAATAAAAGTGACACTTCTGTTAATAGTAATAAACGCAGTTCTTATTTCAGAGACTACAATAATTTAAGAAGTAAAAGAAGCAGAAGAAACGATGACAGTATTCAGAATGCGTCCGATGAAAATTTAGAGACTCAAGATCAGCCAAGCACATCTAAATTTGGCTTGGAATCTGTCGATATGACCGAAGACTATAATGAAACAATGTTATTTGATGCAAATGATCCTTTGAATTCTACGGAGTCAATTTTTCTCGATGACGGCACTTTGGATGATACGAAAAAATCAAAAACTGTCGCAGCGCATAACATACCAGAGAAATTAAAAATTAAACTCAACGCAAACATGCGCAATTACAGCTCTACTCTTTATAAATGCAAGATGTGTAGTTTGCACTTCTTGACGGACGGTTCAATTCTTTGGCACGTGTCGAGGAAACACAACAGGCAATTTCCAGGATACAATTGCGTTGTATGCGGCTTGAATTTCACTTACGCCACTCTACAAAGACACGTGTATATACATCACAAGAAAATGAAACTAGATAAAGATTCGTTCAATATAAAAGTTATAGACGAAAATACAACAAAAATAACGAACGAAGAGACGCTCCAACAAGACCAAATGATACCACAACCGAATGCACACGAAGAATCGCCTGATAAAAACGAAGAAGTAATCCCACCACCTAACGTTGATGATAATGCAATGGACGCTAGTTTGCAAATCGATGCAAAAATACATTACTACAAATGTGGTGATTGCAACGTTTGCTTTATAGACGATGTTACTTGTCGCGAGCATTGTATATCGCACACTTCTTTAGATCCTAAGTCGTACATTGAGTGCAAAATATGTAATTTCCAATTTTTGATCGATTCGTTGAAGGATCATGTTAATGTACATCACATTGAAGAATTCTTTTTAGAAGATTTAGTTATAACTGAGTATTTAAGTAACGGGGACGATGATCCAAAGGTTGAAGTGTACCAAGGCATCGATAAGGTTCAATCTAGATTGGTCAGTACTACAACAGACGTCGCGACCGATGGTTGTGACACTGAAATTGTTGGTACTTGAAGTGCAAAATCATTTTCTACAGGATAGTTTTTGACTAAGTTTTAATGCTGGTAAAATAAATAAAACATTTGTACATTAAAAGAAACTCGTTAAGTTTTGTTCTTGTTTACTTGTATTTTGCGCTAGTTTTATATTTTATACAGTGTTATCGAAAGGTTTAGTCATCTTAAGTGTAGCTTAAAAAAGGACTTTCACACATGTTCTGAATTTTTATATAAATTTCAATGCCTGTTTTTGTATCACCAGCTAAATTGCAAAGGCGCGTAAGAGCAATTCGCAAAACCGTGTGTCAATATTTTCTGATGTTTCAACAATTATATACAGGGTGTAAGGGACATCGTAACGAATACTGAAATAATGTATTTAGACCATGATTCTGAGTCGAGAATCATTGGAATTTCCATTTCTTTTGGTTTAAAATGATATCACCATGAGTAAACATCATTTCACCGATTCTTTTTTAATAAATACCGCATACGGTCAAAAACTGTAATGTAATTAATCAAATGACCGAAACGCGCGGGACCTCCCCTCCGGCTGCTAACTTGTGTTAGTGTGCGTAGACTGTTTGCACGGAATACACGTGTAGTTATTACTTTTGTGCGACACCTACGGGAAATGACCTTTACCTTTGACAGCTGATTATCTCGATATATCTGAATATCTTAATTTAGTGACTTTTGTAAATACGCGAAAATTTTGCTCTTAGAGTTAGATCAAACGAGCGAATTAATTTGAGTTGTTATTTACGTTACGTTACGTTACGTTCAGTTTCATACCAAAGCCCTGTTTGTCCTGCGGTACAAAATGAGTTGTTTGCTGACTCACGCTCAATATTTAAATCCAGTTGCTCTCAGGGTGTGAGGGCGGGGAGCTAGTACAGACTTTGGATAGCGACAAAAGTTATGTAAGTCTGTTTGGCAGCCTAGCCGAATTTCATTTGAACGTAAATTGCGCAACTGAAAATACGCAATTCAAGTCTTACAAAATTACACTCGTATGGCCGCACCCTTACATGTCATGGAGAATTTTCCAAACAAACCACCAGTACTGACCAGACTGCACAGATGGCGTAGTGACGCCGAGTGTTGTGGGTTCATACACTACCATGGGACGGCTTTTTGTGTGACCCACAAATTGTTGTTCTAACTCTGGGTGTTCTATATCCGTTTCATGAGTGTTAAAGTCCCTCGCGACGCAGGATGTATTCCTAAAGCGGGCGTCAACTTGTTTCTTAAAAAGAAAGTATTGGTAAAATATACCCATCATTCATTTCAGCTCTTCCCGCTTACAAATTTTTATTTTATCGGTCAATTTTCAAATTTAATTGGCTGCATTTTTTCTTAAAATTTTATATTTAAGGGACGCCACGACCCTTAATAAACACACTGTTTATAGTCTGTCAATATTTTGATCTTTGTAATCAAAATAAATACCAGTTTGATGCGATTGACGACCATTTTACTCTATCACAAAATATTTGTGAATTATTAAAAAAATATTTTGATCTCCTGTATTTAATGTATTTTAGCTTTAAAGTACGTTTTATTAAATTTTGACCTAGAAATATGTTTTAATTAATTTATGTTTAACATATTTATGGGAACGGGATTCGTCATACATGGGTAGAAGTAATAAATAAATTAGGGGGAGACGCATGGGCTAACTCGATCGGGTTGATACTGTGGCAACGGTGCTTTGTACCGAAAGAGAGGTTCTTGGAAAACCATCCCAGCTTCTGCCTCAGACGTCAGTGGTGGTAGCAGTCTGCTCGTCCCCCCCCCCCCCCCCCCAAACTACATAAAGAATCATTTACTATTAGTAATCACTATCAATGAACTTCACTTGAACAGTATTTGTATGTATGTATTTGCGTGGTGCACCGTACAAGATGGCCGCCTCGTCCCATTTTGAAAGGTCAAAATGACAGCTGTCACTGTCAGGTTGACGGTTAGTAGTCTTAACATGATTGGTGAAGAATTGAGTGCGAGCCAATCGCATTAGGCCCTCTAATATACCTTTTTTTATGCAGCGCAATTCGAAACGTGTGTTAGTAAAGCAGCGTCCACACTATGCCGGGCGAGGCCGAGCGGGCTGACCCGGGCGGCCTAAGCCGGGTTGGTGTGGACGCCCCGGGCGGCTTAAAAAGCCGACCCGAGCCGAGCCGATCCCAACCCGCAGAAAGTAGGTACAGATCAAAGGATGCCGGCCCGAGCCGAACGAAAATATGTAGTGGGGACGTGCCGAGCGGCACCGGGCGGCTTTAGTTGTCCAGTCTTGGTGTCGAATTGAAACTAATAGGTAGATATAACCCGGGCGGCCTCGTTTTCGGTGTGGACGTCGTGCCGGCCCGAACGATCCCGCCCGGGTCAGCCCGCCCGGCCTCGCCCGGCATACTCCGGCATAGTGTGGACGCTGCTTAATGTTTAACATCTTTTTAGATCAAACGCTTTGGTATCAACTCAAAATAATTGTCCTTGTCATCTAATAATATTCGCGGATCTAGGGCCTTACTCATTCGTATCCCGTATCTACGAATATACACTTTAAATGGTTAGATACATTACTAGATTGTACTCACAATTAAAATGTTGAATCTTCAACGAATTTAGAACTTGTAAACCTTAAATCCCACCATTTTTTTTAAATAAAGTACGTTTATTGTTTTTACTTCACCCAGCCGTGTCTTAACTTAAAACGAGCGTTTTAGTTTGAAGCGAGACTTAAAATTTTCATGGTCAGGTCATGGAGAATGCCTGCCGTGCCAATCCAAAAGACTGTAACTCGACTTACAGTGTTTTGCCTTAACAACGCTCAATCAGCTTTCAAGGTCAAACGTCGTTTTCAAAAGTTACAGTGTATTGGATTGGCACCGCAGACGTGTCATATAAACACATCACACATCAACAGCCTTTAATAGACCACTGCTGGACATAGGCTTCTGCTTAGAAAGGAGGTTTTTTTGCCTACTATACCACGCTCGCCAGACGGGTTGGTACATGGCTTGTGTCAAGTTTTCCTTCTCTCTGCAGTGCTGTTTTCCTGCGTAGTTTGCTCCCTTAGGCGCCTCTTACTACACCCACGGGATGAATAGGGGTGGTGACAGCCTGTATTCTTAATCCGTCACTACACGGACGTGCAGACGTGTAATGTAGCTATATCGCAAGAAAATTCAGTGGAACACTAACATGTGGCGCATTCAACTCGAAGACGCTTCGTAAAACATGTTAAATAATGTTAGGGTATGTTCTAGACCACCCCTCACCCTACAGATGAAGCAGATTTATTTTTCTGGCGCTATGATTATATATTATCTATCTACATCTTTCAAAAGGAATGAATTCACCGCTTCCTACTACGCCGAGTGTTGTGGGTCCCACATGGGACGACACTTTGTGTGATCCACAAATTGTTGTTCTGAGTCTGGGTGTTCTTTGTGTCCGTTTCATGTATGTTTGTAAAGTCCCCCGCGACACGGAAGATATTCCTAATGCGGGAGTTGTCTTTTTTAAAGAAAAATAACTTTACTCCGTTTTTGCAATATATTTCATTGATGCTCTGCTCTGGTCGTAGCGTGAACTTATTCAGCTATCTATACTAATATTATAAAGCTGAAGAGTTGGTTTGTTTGTTTGAACGCGCTAATCTCAGGAACTACTGGTTCGATTTGAAAAATTCTTACAGTGTTAGATAGCCCATTTATCGAGGAAGGCTATAGGCTATATATCATCACGCTAAGACCAATAGGAGCGGAGCACCAATAAAGAATGTCTCGAAAACGGAGAAAATTTATTACTATTGAGAGACGCAGACGAAGTTGCGCGGGTCAGCTAGTCTTCGATAAATGTATAACAATTAAACATTTTTTTAAGTTCCTGAGATTAGTGCGTTCAATTAAACAAACTTGTCAGCTTTAAAATATTAGTATCAAGGTATTATTTATGTTTCAAAGTGTCTTCCATTTTATAATACAATATTTTGTTTAAAATTTTGTATTAAAATTATATATTTAATTTTCCAGATATGGTAATATTCTACATAGATATCACGATTGATGACCTATGTTACTACATCGACACTGAATTTATTGACAGTCAGTCTATTGAGACTGAATTTATGTTAGTAGAATACCGATATTTTGACCTATGTCAATGGCATCTCAAAAGCTTGTTAATGGAATCACGGTGGCTTGGCCTTAACATAAAATAGCAGAATTGAGGCCCAGGTCGTCGTTTCACCGTTATAAAAGAAAAAATGGTTAAAAATTCATATTTATGATAGCTATAAACATACTACTACTCCGTGTCTTTCTGAGATGCTCGATTGGTTTCGGACTCGACGGGGGCTTAGCATCATGGTCATCTCCCATGTTGCGGCAATATGGGCCGCTCGACCGGAGTGTTACTGCTGCGTCCAGAATATCCTATGTTAAGCAATTCTGTCGTTACATTTCATCAAGTGAGCTTACCGGAGGACCAACCTTCCCGTCCTTATTCAACTCCTGGGGGGGGGGGGGGGGGGGGAAGCATCCATAGGCTATCAACGCACGTAGGTCTATAGAATTGTAGGTGTCTATTGGCGGCGGTAGTAACCATAAGGTTACCCGTCTTCTCATTTTTCCATCGCGGCAGGGTTCACTCCTGAAACAAGTGCCTCGTCGTTTCTCAAACCGGTCGCATGGGAGTAAAAACTAATCACATCACAACAGCCTTTAATAGTCCACTGCTGGACACTCGAATACCACGCTGGCTAGACGGGTAAAACTAAATTACCGGTGTTACTACTAGTAGTAACTCAGGCAATAAAGTAATCGAATACCTATTTTTAATTTGATTAAGAGATAAATTATAATATTCTTGTATATTGTTGAAAAAGTTTTTTTTGTAAATTAATAATAGTAAATAGGTTATATACAAAGAGTGTGGCCGTGTGTCTCTGATACCATCGCCTTAGATTTAAGTGTCGCAGTATGTTTGGCGCGTTTTTGTTTAAGAGTATTTTGTCAAACTTGAAATTGTAAATAAACGTTTTTTTTTGTAAACGGCGTTTTATTTTATTTTTACTTTATAGGAGCTTATGTCAAATACAAAAGTTAACATGGTACTCTGTAAACAAAGAAGTGAGGCCAATTAAAACTATCGTTATCTGTTAAAACGTCACCAAAAATGTTTACAATATTGACAAGTAAAAATATCGAATTGTGCTGTGAAAGGATGTCAAAATCAAACTACAAGATAGTATAATGAAATCGCATTTCAAACAGTAAGCGTAGAAACCAATATTTTCAATTAAATTATGATGGCGGCAACCTCGCACACATGTTTATTAAACCGGCGTCACTTAATTCTTCGCAAAGTGCCTTTTTGATTTAACTGAGTATAGGAAGTCAACGCGCAGACAGACACAGATGGAAGGTAACTACCGAAACTTATGAAAGTTTGAGGTGGTACCGGCCTTTGAGGTGGAATTACGCTCTTTTGGTAAAGGTTTGTGAGTGGTATCGGTTAGGATTTACCGCAGGCGACAATTTGTTCTCCACATTGGTCGTGAGGCATTTTTTTTTAAGAGCACAGTGGTTGAGTGCCAAATTATCCAAGTGATGGGGATAGATGACACACAACAGAAAGAAAATGTTACAGAGAGAAAACATGGGAGACATTTTGACAAAAAATTGTGGCAAAAATTAGAGAGAGATAGGTGTAGAAATCCGTTAGGTTTAAGATATTGAGATTAGAAACAGGAGATATAAAGAAATCGAGGTGTATGAAGTATCATCAACAGCCTATACTAGTCCACTGCTGGACATAGGCCTCTCCTTAGAAAGGAGGTTTTGGCCTACTATACCACGCTGGCCATACGGGTTGGTATAGGGTTTGTTTCAAGTTTTCCTTCTCTTTGCAATGCTGTTGTCCAACTTAGTTTGCTCCCTTAGTCGTAAGAGCTGAGTGGGTGCTGGGTGTCGTAAGAGCCGACTAAGTATGAAGTATACTTAAATATAAACATAGGTTTAGGCTATACGCCAGGTTCGCCAGGCCCGAGACCGGGCCAGGTACCGCAGACGTCTCGGGCGCCGAGGTCGCAGACCGATAAGCGACCTCCATAAGCGCAGGCCTGAGGGTGACAGGTGAGGCCATCTGTCACTCTAGGAGAAGCAGGCCGGGGTGGGTAACGGCCCTTCTGAGCAGGAAGGGAACATCCGGGTTCCCACACAGGAGGGGTCATCTATAAGCCTGAGGTACGTCGGGTAGTAGGACTTTCCTTTCTAGGGTATACCTGATTCCCCGGCCACTGGTACCTGGAGTCCGACATAATCACCCACTGGTGGGTGGTATCCGAGGGTAGTTCCGCACAGAAAAAAAAAGGTTTAGGCTATAAATAAAACAACACAATAGATCAATCACAACATTATAATTATTTTATTTAGTAATTTTTAAGGCGGCATCCATGAGTGTACTATTAATTAAGCATATCGCAATATTCCCTATTTGATTTAGTTTTGGCTCAATATGCAACAGTATTACAGCATTTGACTGGTTTCTTATGTAGCCGGCCATTTTCCTTGCGACTACCCTCCATGGAGATATAATAGTTTTCAGATGGGACAAAGAAGTATGTAGGTTTATTTTGTTGGGGAAAACGGATAACCAGGGTAGCCGGTTGTCCTGGGTGGGACACACGACCTCCGGTTTAGCAGTCAAACCAACAGGAGCGTCAAATTGAGACTTCAGAAGATCGAAGAGGTTGGTTTGACGTACTTTTCCTGGGATCCTGGGGCTGGAGAAGCCATAGGATAGGAATATTTACTATAATATTAAATTTAAAAACCTGATTATGCTATCTATGGACTTGTTTAAATTTAATCTAAAAAGTGCAACGATTATATAATAATAATATTTCGGACATCTGGTACACAGCGCCATCTAGTTTCAAACTAAGCAGAGCTAGATTGACTTATAGAACACTTATATACCTTTTTGTTTGTAAATACATACATATTATACATAGAAAACACCGACAACTCCGAAACAAATATTTGCAGATCATACAAACATTTAGTCCGACCCGGGAATCGAACCCGAGACCTCAGAACAGCAGCCGCAAACACTACCACTGCACCACTGAGGCAGTCCAAAGTCAAAATTGGGGCTAAAACATTTAACAAACCTACAATAAAACAGGAATTGTAATAAACTATTATTCATTCCTTCTCACCCTTAGGGGTGGTATTTTTTCTTAAACAAATTTAAAGAAATGGGAGCAAACGAGAAATATATCCTCCTAAATAATAAAAGAATTATCCAAATCGGGTCAGGAAATGTCGAAGTTCTGAGGTAACCAACATAAAAAAAGGTGAGTACCTCGTCACTTTTGTAGATGGTTAAAAATTATATTATTTAGACGCACTTGGGGAATTAAATATGAGACTATTGTAATTTTTACTAAGTATTTCAACTATTATGCTAGTAAAATTGTTTTTTTTATGGAATAGGGGGCAAACGAGCAGACGGGTCACCTGATGGAAAGCGTCTACCGCCGCCCATGAGCGCCTGCAACTCAGGAGTCACCAGCGCGTTGCCAACCTTTGAGGAAGGAGTACGCTCTTTTCTTGAAGGTTTGAAGATCGTATCGGTCCGGAAATACAGCAGCCGACAACTTATCTATACTAATATTATAAAGCTGAAGAGTTTGTTTGTTTGTTTGAACGCGCTAATCTCAGGAACTACTGGTCCGATTTGAAAAATTCTTTCAGTGTTAGATAGCCCATTTATCGAGGAAGGCTATAGGCTATATATCATCACGCTAAGAGCATAGGAGCGATGCACCAATGAAGAATGTTTCAAAAACGGAGAAAATTTATTACTATTGAGAGACGCAGACGAAGTTGCGCGGGTCAGCTAGTACATTTATAAAGATGTACACATAGCGTTGAATAGAAAGAAAGACTAGGTCCAATTTTAAGATCATAACATATAGTCGACAAATAGTAATTTAAATTAGATTTTTCTAACGAGAAAATTCTTTTTGGGCATATTTTTCATGCCATTTTTTATGTTTTATCTACAATCATTTCTAGAGAGGATTGAACGTTACATTAAGATCATAATTCATAATATATTACACCTTTGGTAAGACAAAGGCATGAATGACAAATAATAAAAAGTAAAAACTTAAAAATTAAACTAAATACGATTTAAGTTAAACGGTCTTATTGAAAAGCAAGATAATAATTATGTAGATAATGCACGAAAAGCTAACATATGAAATCCGCCATTTTGTGGTGGCGGCCATTTTGAATTTGGTTTCTTATAATGTACTGTCTTCTACTAGTCACATATTTCTAAATACATATCATAAATAATATATATATATACAGCAATATCTTTTCTATAAAACATCTAAAATTTTGTTAATGTCAACCTTAATAAATATTTGTTAGGTAATTCGATAGTTAAGATACAAAGAGACAACGTGACGTTGCTAAATTAACTAAAGCGTTAAGGGATACGTGCAGAACTTGACCAGACACGTCGTGACCGCCGCATCTTGTAGCATCATGTTCTGTTCAAGGTCAAGAAGGAGAGGTGCAGATATCAATTATATAATAAAAGAAAGAAATAGAGATTTTTGAATAATTTCTTCTGGTTTTGTGTCGAGTGAGATCACTCAGACGTCAGTACTTCAAAGTGGAGTTTTGATAGTCTCTTCAAGGTACGTAAGGAAAGATTTGTGTGATTCTGCCGATTCCCCTGTAAAATAAGATAGAACTATTTATTTTTCTGAACGTGGTTGCAATACCAGGGGAACACAGAGAACTGGTGTTAAGCAATATTAGCGAGAGAGTGAGGTCACCCCCACAATTCTTGAGAGGTGGGGGGACTGAAGGACGGTAACGCGTTGTCTGTATGTATTTTGCGTTGAAGGTGACCTTGACCTTGGATGCTAGTAGACAGTTACCTGTTAGTAGTCTGCTTGTTTGACCTTCCCATCTTCACATATGAACATTTTATTATTATTAACATTATATAGAGGTATACTTGTTTTCTTATATTTGTTATGCAGACGCCCGACCAGTTTAGGGCCTGACTGGGGTTCTTCATCAAGTGGTAGAAAGACTTAGCAGTATCACACTCAGAAAGTGGGAGTTCTTTGTGTTTCTAAAGTCCCTTGTGGCACTGTATATATTCCTAGTGCCTCTTCCTTCTTTAACGGTTTTTTTAGACAGTGTTGTGTACCTTGTGCCAAGTCCTGCTGTGAAGAGAAGTCGCCTGCCCCTCACGAGGTACTCGGGACAGCGCACGAACCTGAACACCACGGACGCCGACTCGTCTGCACGGAGCACTGCGTTTAGAGTCATGATGCCCTGGTAACAATAATAGCTGTTATAACAATCCGTCTGCGGACGAATTAAGAATACAGAGTGTCACCACCCACCCCTATTCATCCCATGGGTGTTGTAAGAGACGACTACGCCAGACAACAGCACTACAGAGAGAAGGAAAACTGAACACAAACCCTATACGAACCCGTCTGTCCAGCGTGGTATACTAGGCCAGAACCTCATTTTCAAGGAGAGGCCTATGTCCAGCAGTGGACTGTTAAAGGCTGTTGATAATTAACAATAATAATAATATTGTCCCACATTCACCATACGCCATCTAGTCCCAAACTAAGCAAAGCTTGTACTATGGGTACTAGACAACTGATATAAATACATATATACTTTTTTTTGTAAATACATACATATTATACATAGAAACACCCAGACCAAATCAAACATTAAATGTTCATGCTCCCAAATGTTTGACTTGAGCGGGAATCGAACCCGCGACCTTTGGAATAGCAGTCCGTTACACAAACCACTACGTCATTCGCCATACTACAGTTAAACCGCCTTAAGCTTGGCCCTCCTGATGGTTTGGGGGACGCGGGGCGGGGGTGCATTCAACCAATTAGCTAGTGCGTCGCTGTCCGCCGGCAGTGACTGACGTGAAAGCGTGGCTGTACGTGTTATTTTTCTTAAGACTGCTACACACGGTATTATTTTGCAATATGGATAATCTGCCGACTCTGCCTCACAAAAAGATTTAAAAACTTGAAGTTCAGCTTACAGAGGTTCTACTGTTAAAGTTCTAATAAAGAATATTTATTATTTTACTTAATTTTTAAATTAAAAGGTGATTTTATTAAAATTATTTTACAGTATTAAATTTAACAATTAATCATAAAAACTTACAATACACTGACATTATAATACATGGAAATAAATTCGATTCTTATTACATCGTGTGTAGATTAAATCTCAAACAAATAAATCTGAAGATATCGAGTAAGTACATCGTGTCATGTATAGCCGAGCGCATCACCCGCCCCGCGTCCCGCAAACCATCGGGAGGGCCAAGCTGCGGCGGTTTAACTATAGATATTTACCTCTATTATAGCTGTCTGTCGGACATTCCCAACATGTACTGTGCATTGAAACCCAGGATAGATGGCAGTGGAGTGGCGAAGAACTTGTACTGACGCCTGGAAATAAAATATATTAAAATTAGCCACTCTTTCTCATTATGATCTTGTTCTTTCTTTTTTTTTTAAAGGCAACTCCCGCATTAGGAATATATCCTGTGTCGTGAGGGACTTCACCAACATACATGAAAAGGACACAAAGAACACCCAGACTTGGAACAACAATTTGTGGATCACACAAAGTGTCGTCCCATGTGGGGTTTGAACCCATAACACTCGGCGTAGTAGGAAGCGGCGTGGCGACCGCTTAAACCACTACGCCATCCGTGCAGTCAATATTATTTGTAGTTAAACGTCTGCTGAAGCTGTTATGAGACATTGACAAAATGGACACCTTCGGACATCTTCGATAATCTATTTCCGACCTTATGAGTACAGAGATAAAGTTCATAGTGCCGTGTTGCGTTTTGTTTTAGGAAACACGCGCTATTCTCGCAGTCAACGAACTCTCTAGATTTCTAGAAGGTAGGTAACAATATTAAACATCTATACAAATAAATAAAATTGAAGTGTCAGTTTGTAATGTCAAAATTATAGTTTTTTTTCATGTTCACACGGTTATTTCCACGATACCTATGCCTAAAAACCAGTTTAAATATTTTTTGTCTGTCTGTCTGTTTGTTCCGGGTAATCTTCAAAACGGTCGATTTAGATAATATTTTACTACCAGATAGCTGTCTATATAAGGAGTAACTTAGGCTATTTTTTTCATCAGAAAACCCCTATAAAATGTTACCCGGACCGGGAATCGAATTCACTAAAGCAGCGCTTTTCAAATTCCACGTAAACGAAGTCGCGGGCACTAGCACCATCTTTCAATATAGGCAACCAGAGAGTTGGACAATAGATAGATGCATCTATCTCTTTCCAGCCGAGCTGTTATTGGCTGATGAATATGAGGGGTTAATAAGCCAATCGCAGCTTAGCTAAACAGAGACAGAGGGAACTATCGGGCATCCATCTCTCTCGTTGTCTGTATCGCTTCCACTTACAGGCAGCTGTACCCCGTGGTCTCTCCATGCTTATGGTATTATATCTAATTAGTCCCGGATATTACCGAGAGATGGCATTAGTTGTATTTATTATATATTTTCCGTGTGGTGACGGATTAAGAATACGTAATGTCACCACGCCTATTCATCCCGTGGGTGTCGTAAGAGCCAACTAAGGAAGCAGACTACGCAGGACAACAGCACTGCAAAGAGAAGGAAAACTTGAAACAAACCCTATACCAACCTGTCTGGCCAGCGTGGTATAGTAGGCCAAAACCTCTTTTCTAAGGAGAGGCCTATGTCCAGCAGTGGACTATTATAGGCTGTTGATGTGATGTATTTATTGATGCTGCCTAGGGTATACCTCACCTGGAAATATATACATCCTCTTGGGTCGTTTGGATCTTCCAGAATCACTTTGTCACGGCACAGGCATTCCATACAATCCTGTAAATAATATTTTTATATTAAAAACCAGTGTTGTTCTGTTATGCCTCTGTTACTTTTCACTGAGTGCACTTTAAGCTCTTCCCCTCAGAAGATTCTTGGAGGGGGGGGGGGAGGATTGCGACTCTGAGTCTCAGGTGACCATGGGTGCTATGGTGCAATATACCATAAAAAATAGTGGCACTCCGGTACTGCCGACAGAAGTAAAATCCTAACATTTTTTTTTTATTATTTAGTTAGTAAGTACCAAAATTTAAAAATGTTGGTACTTACAAGTTTACGCGAATTTGCCCATATCTTTTTATCGTGTTGACACAGGACCTTGATTTTTATACACCTAATAGGGACCTAGACCATAGTGGTGGAGATGAACATTTTTGGTTGGTTAGATAGGTCAGCTGATAGCAAGTGACTATCATCGCCCATAGACACATGAAACTTAAAGAGACATAAGTGCGTGCAAAGACTCCCTCCCTCCCCCTATGTTGCTGGAGGGGGAGGGGGGAGGGACGTTTAATAACTGCTTAGCTTCAGTTTTCTGGGCAGCGGTGTCATTACCACCCATTATTAGGGACCATAGACCTCAGTATCTGGTATAAATTTCAACTTGCTAGATATACCGTTCCTGAGAAAGTCGGTGGTGACACATGGACAGACGGACAAGAAAGTGATCTTATAAGGGTTCCTTTTTTACCTTTTGCGGTACAGAACCCTAAAAAAAAAACACTCACCTGGTCAAAAGTGTTCGCTTCCATATCAACCATATCTTTGCTGAGAGATTCTTCAACTTTCGAAATATCCTGAAGTAAATTCTTATTTCTTTTCACGTTCTTCCTAGATTTTGTTTTGTCCGCTATGTTTTGTTCTATCAACTGTTTTATCTAGAACAAAATGTTTATTATGAAATAAAAATAAAACTAAAACATGATTATAGGTAGTCTGGTAGGCGTAGTGGTTTAAGCGGTCGCCACTCCGCTTCCTACTACACCGAGTGTTGTGGGTTCAAACCCCACATGGGACGACACAAATTGTTGTTCTGAGTCTGGGTGTGCTTGGTGTCCGTTTCATGTATGTTTGTAAAGTCCCCCGCGACACAGGATATATTCCTAATGCGGGAGTTGTGAGAGATGTTTATTTCTGTAAGTAAATCTTTTCAGATATTTTTAAAAGTCGGACTTTACAGCTAGATGGAGCCGGCATTTGCTAAGACTCCGAAACAAACCACAGAGGTGTCTTTTATTTTTTAGTCCATAAACAAAGTTAAAGAAAACTTTGCGAGTACAGTGTAGCGTCCGGGTAGGCCTTTAGAAGAAAGGACCATAGTTTTGAGTAGGCCTGTCAGACAGCATACGAGTCCCAGCCATCGTGTAGCTTAACCGATGTTAGTCAAGGTCATTGTTATTGTTTTCAATAAGTCATCATCATCATCATCATCAACAGCCTTTAATAGTCATAAAGGAATTATAGTTATAAAGGAGGTTTTGGCCTACTATACCACGCTGGCCAGACGGGTTGGTAAAGGGTTTGTGTCAAGTTGTGTCAAGTTACTCCGGTCGAGCTGGTCAGATAAAGATTTTTTATTTTATGTGTGGCAACCTCGAGTCGTCACTTCACTTGCGACGGGTGGTTTTGTAGGAATCGAACCGAATAAAACCACGGGTTATTAAAGACATCCGGGGCGGGTGGGTAGGCGTACGGACCTGTCGCTGCTGGCAGGCGCCGGGCGGGCAGGCGCCGAAGGCGGGCGGGGGGGGGTGTGCGGGGGGCGCGGGTCCTCAGCAGCACCATGCCGGCGCGGGGCGCGCCCCCCGCGAGCCCCACGCTGGCGCACGCGCCGGCGCGCACCCCGCCCACGGGCGCGCGGTTGCGGTAGATGCTGCGCACCACCACCGGCGCGAACGACCCGTCCTCCAGGGGACCTGACAAACACCGCTCACATCATAAACCAACCTGACATCTCGCTCACGGCTGTCAGTTCCATAATTAGGCAAAGCTTATACTATGATAACTAGAAGGTCATTCAAGGAAGCGACTGCACGAACGGCATAGTGGTTTAAGCGGCCGCTTACTACTACGCTGAGTGTTAAGGGATTTATTACTAGTGCGAAAGTTGTGGTTCAAAACAAATTACCGTAATAAAAATTAAACGAAAAATCAGTTCCGATCAACTTAAAAACTTACACTGTCATCTGTACTAATATGATAAAGCTGAAGAGTTTGTTTGTTTGAACGCGCTAATCTCAGGAACTACTGGTCCGATTTGAAAAATTCTTTCAGTGTTAGATAGCCCATTTATCGAGGAAGGCTATAGGCTATATATCATCACGCTAAGACCAATAGGAGCGGAGCACCAATGAAGAATGTTTCAAAAACGAAGAAAATTTATTACTATTGAGAGACGCAGACGAAGTTGCGCGGGTCAGCTAGTAAAAGATATTTTCGTAATAAAATAGTAAAGTATTACTAAAACTAGCAGATTACCGATTCAATTTTCGGTTACAATTCGATATAATCACATAACAGTCAGCGTTGGATGTTTAATACTTAGACTCCGCAAAGCAAAATTCTGTGACATAGTGAGCAATCTGAATCTAAATTAAAAACCTGTGTTTTGATTTCATTTCCACGGAATTTCGCAAAAAATAAAACGCGCCGTGAAATATCACTGTGCGAACAAACCCTTTACTACGAAAATACCTTTCATGACAACTGGGAAATAAAAATTGATCGGAACTGAATTGAGACCGAACTTTTATTACGAGAATTGGCCTTCAAACTGCTGATGAACATAAATACCTACTCATTTATTTCTAAACGTGGGCAATATTATTAACTAACTGCCTCGACAAGTTATTAGTCTGTTAGTTAGGCTAATAGAAAAAAAGGTACAGCAACCCCCCCCTTTTTTTTTTCGTACGGAAATCCCCTCGGATACTACCTCTCGGTGGCATGTCGGACTCGAACCGACTAAAACCGCACGCCGTCTCGGGTACTAATAGCCGAGGAACCAGGTATACCCTAGAAAGGAAGTCCCTGGTGCCCTGGTGCCCTATAACACGGTAGATACGTTGTAGGAGAAAACTCGTAGGTGTATTCTCGTATAATGCGCTTGTACAAATGATTTACGTTTTACTTTTCTCGTTCAAAGGGGTTTAAATTGAATTATGAACTCTACAAATCATTACCTATAAATTTCACAGTACAGAAATATGACGTGGGAAATCCCCGCGTTATACGGGGGAATACCCGTGCGTGAAATTGCGTAATAAGAGTACCGTGTTATAGGGGGGAATTACTGTAATATTAAGAGTAACTACTTTGTCTTTGAACATTATTTGAACAGGCATAGATTAATTATCCATAAAGCCTAATCAAACTGAAAGCATATCAAAAATTAAACCTCAATATCTTTAATTTCTATAAATTAAAATAATAATAATAATACGGGTAGCTTTACCTCTTGACTAAGCACCCCAATTAAACCCAACAAACAGTCAGTCATCACATCACATCAACAGCCTTTAATAGTCCACTTCTGGACATAAGCCTCTCCTTAGAAAGGAGGTTTTGGCCTACTATACCACGCTGGCCAGACGAGTTGGTATAGGGTTTGAAGTTTACCTTCTCTGTGCAGTGCTGTTGTCCTGCGTAGTTTGCTCCCTTAGTCGGCTCTTACGACACCCATGGGATGAATAAGGGTGGTGACACTCTGTATTCTTAATCCGTCAACAAACAGTCAGTACTTACCGAGAATGACAGTATCTCCCTCGCATAAGAATCCTTTAGCCAGCAGACCACCAACAACAGGCGAAGTGCTGTCACCGACATGAAAGATCTCATCAATTTGGAATTCGCAGCCATCTTCCTGGAAATAAATATTCAGGTTCAAACATGGAGCACCAGGGACTTCCTTTCTAGGGTATACCTGGTTCCCCGGCTATTAGTACCCGGCGAAGGCGTGCGGTTTTAGTCGGTTCGAGTCCGACATGCCACCGTCAGGTGGTATCCGAGGGGATTTCCGCACGGAAAAAAAAAAAAAAAAAAAAGGGTTCAAACATGGACTACTCGGAGCTGTCGCAAGCAGCTTCGCTCGCATAATATCAAGCACTAGTGACCTCATGCTGCCCTGAAGAGACAAATGTTTTGATGCTAGGGGGGGGGGGGGGGGGGCAGGTTGGTCTCCGAGATGACCTCAGTTAAAAAGTACTAGGGCGACAGTAAAGTAAAAGAGTTCTCATACTACATTTGCACTTACGTCGTCAGTGCGGTGAGGCCACGTGCTCAGGTGATCGTAGAGTAAGGCAAGCACTTAACCTATATTTTGAAGTGATAACTTCTTATAGGGAGGGTAAACCGCTTCGTTACGTAACGCGTTACGGCACCAGTCTGTCTGGCTTCTCTTTCTCTCACGGCAGCGGTAGGCAGGCTCCTCCTCTCTCACTCTAACCCGTATTTCAACCAGACGCTTTACATAAAATTTAAGTAATAACCTAAGCTTTTCTCAAGTTATACAATTTCAATATTAAATAATTCAACTTAGAATAGTTTAAGTTATCACTTCTGTCGGGTGTCCCGAAACGCACACGGTGTTTTATTATGCCCTTTTACTTTGACCAGTTTATGCAGAACAGTGCCTATTTTGAAAATAGGTACTAGGATAGCATAAAAACTATAGGACACAGTCAGTACAAATTATTAAAATCGTTCGACTGAACCAAGACCAACTCGAAAAGTACCAGGGCGACAGTAAAGTAAAGGAGTTAACTTACGTCATCAGTTCGATGTGTGGTCACGTGCTCGGGCGGTCGTAGGGCCAGGAGGTAAGCGTGTAATGCGCTTATACCGTTCCCTTTGACACAGCTCACGGGAAACACCGGGATAATTTCTGACTCCGAACAACTGTAAAAAGAAGTGTGTGTGTCAGCTCCGACGCACGACTGGAGTTTACTCCTTAAGGGAGCATACCCTGTTTGCGTACAAATTTAGTGATCAGCGCCATCTATGTAAATGTTAGTAAAATAATTAGAAGTCACGTATTAATTGCCATTTACTTTAGGGTATATTCAGTTTTAAAACAATTTAACTATTCTACTCAGCAAACTGAAACAAATTGCAATCATAGAACTAACAAAAAACTCACAAAAAATATTATTACAACCACGTAAAAGTAAATAGTTGAACATGCCATCTATAAATTACATTTAGAACTAAAATATACAACGAGGTCATTCGATCACTGAATTTTACTCGTCATATTTTTTTATACCGGGCGCCTTAAGGAGTATATTCCACAAAGAAAATGTACAGAACATGGTCAAAATCTAAAATAGTGATATCAAAATATTTATTTGTGTTCATATTGAAGAAATTTCGTTTTACGAAAATTTTAATTCATCACTTTCTTGTCCGTCTGTCCGTGTGTCACCACCGATTTTCTCTGGAAATTTATACCAGATACTGAAGTCTATGGTCCCTATTAGGTGTTTAAAAATCAAGGTCCTGAGTCACCACGATAAAAAGATATGGGCGAATTTCGATTTTCGCGAAAACTTGTATGTACCAAAATTTACCTTAATTCAACTTTTTTTATTTTTCAGAAGTTTTTTTTACTTGTGCTGTAAGATCTTGCTTTTAACCAAAATTGACAATTCTAGGTCAACCGGAAGTGCCCTATAGGTTTTGGGTCGAAAACCTATATGGTAGTTGAGCTAGAATCACATAATTTGGCAAAAAGAAACGTCTTACAGCACAAATAAAGTAATAATTCCAAAAAAATAAAAAAGTAAGATTTTGGTACTTAAAATTTTCGCGAAAATCTACGTAATATCTGGGTAGGTACGGAACCCTCGGCGCACGAGTTCTACTCGTACCTGACCAGTTTTTATGTCTTAAGCACCCACTAAGAAAGGATTTTTGGAAATTTCACCTCTAAGGGGGTTAAATAAAATATGAACGGTCGTATGGAATATCCTCATTAAGTCAAGTTAACACGAATTAACAAATAATTAGCTTTCGAAGTCTCGTGAATTGCTAGTTTAAAATAAAAGACGACCGGATGGCGTAGTGGTTTGTGTAACGGACTGCTATTCCAAAGGTCGCGGGTTCAATTCCCACTCAAGTCAAACATTTGTGTGCATCAACATTTGATGTTTGATTTGGTCTGGGTGTTTCTATGTATAATATGTATGTATTTACAAAAAAAAAGTATATATGTATTTATATCAGTTGTCTAGTACCCATAGTACAAGCTCTGCTTAGTTTGGGACTAGATGGCGTTGTGTGGATGTGGTAGAATATTATTATTATTTCTTTATTTCATTCTTTATACATATAAATTACATTTTTAAATATATTTATATACAAAAACAAAAAAAAATACATTTAAAAATATAAAAAATAGTATCCCATCGGTATCGGGTACAGAGACCAAGATATCGGTGGTTAGGACTCCAGAGACAGAAACTTCCTCACAATACGTGCCGTATCGAGAAGAACTGCTTTCTGCATCAGACCCTTAATCCAACTGCCTAACGCGAGCCTCTGAAGATGTTGGTCGAGGCTCTTAGCAACTAATCCATGGGCCGATATGACTATCGGTACAACGATTGCTGAATCAACATCCCACATGTCGACAATCTCGTGGGCTAAATCCAAATACTTCACTTGTTTATCTTTTTCAGCTTTCAAGAGATTGTCGTCATGTGGAATGGTAATGTCAACAATCATTATTATTATTATTATTAAAAACTTACACATCCTTAACATCGTGCCTGTTGTCCAATGAATCGATTATAAGTTTCTGTGGCGCGACGCAATTCCTTGCCAAGTTCTCGTCCGTGATTAGAACAGGTTTCTAGAACAATAATAATTCATTACGTTTATTTTTTTAATTACCAATATAACTTGAACCGTCATTGTATAGACTTTCCGTACCATGACAGACAAACATATACTGGTTACGCGTAACTTAATCGTCGTTATCGTTTTACATATTTTTTTAAGTTTGTGGCATTTTTGTTTACATCATTTCTGTTTACATAATGTACTAATTTTAGAATTTTAGTTATAAAAGGGTAAAAAGAATTTTCTGTATACCATGTGAGAAAGAAAGAGTGGAAGAAAGAGTCATTTCGCTTTAAAACCAACATCGTCCGATACTCAAGTACCAGGGTAGCATAATATAAAAAGAGGTGTTTGATTAAAAATAGGACGTGTGGTACAAGGAATTATCTTTAGGTATTATTTAATGTATGTAGAATGAGAAAGAGAGCGCCAACATCGTCCGATTCTCAAGTACCAGGGCAACATAATATATAAAGAGGTGTTTGTTTAAAAATAGGACGTGTAAGGAATTATCTTTAGGTATTAATGTATACTAGCTGAGACCCGCGGTGTTATCCGCGTTTGTTGTTATAACCGCGGGCAACGCCGCGGGGCGAAGCTAGTCTAAAAAAAGTAGCCTAAGTTACTCCTTGTGTCATCAGCTATCTGCCAGTAAAAGTCCCGTCGATATCGGTCCAGCCGTTCCAGAGATTACCCGGAACAAACAGGCAGACAGACAAAAATTGAAAAATATGTTATTTTGGCATATGTACCGTGTAAACATACATATGCATTTAGTAAAAAGCGGTTATTTTAATATTACAAACAGACACTCCAATTTTATTTATTTGTATAGATAGATAGATAAATAGAGTGAGAAAGAAATAGAGTTGAAGAGAGTTTTTTCTTTTTAATACCAACACCGTCCGATACTCAAGTACCAGGGCAGCATAATGGAAAAAGAATTGTTTGTTTAAAAACAAGTGTACTACAAAAAATTCTCATTACGTATTAATTAATGTATTTGGAGTGAGAAAGAAAAAGAGTTGAAGAGAGTTTTTTCTTTTTAAAACCAACACCGTCGGATACTCAAGTACCAGGGCAGCATAATATAAAAAGAGTTGTTTGTTGATAAATAAGTGAACTACAAAAAATCTCATTACGTAATTGGTATTTAGAGTGAGAAATAGAGTTGAAGAGAGTTTTTTCTTTTTAATACCAACACCGTCCGATACTCAAGTACCAGGGCAGTATAATATAAAAGAGTTTTTAAATATCGGTCCTCCTCTTTAAAGTTTCACTTCTATCGTGTGTGAATCGCACACAGACCTTTTTTTTTTTATAAAGTCTAAACCTTTTTCTTTAAAATAAAAACTTGTTTTTATTGAAAACAAAAATCAGAGTGTTGCTAGGGATAAGTATAAAATCAAATAGTAGTGTTAGGATATCGAAACATTTTCGTATAGGTTAGAACGATATAGTGGAAACGCGCTCTAAGATCTGAGTAATATACACACCACTACATATGCAAAAATTTCTCGAGACTAATTTCACTGTACGTAATTGGTATTGAGAGTGAGAAATAGAGTTTAATAGAGTTTTTTGTTTTTAAAACCAACACCGTCCGATATTCGAGTACCAGGGCATCATAATATATAAAGAGGTGTTACCTTATTCGTCGGCGCGAGTAATTCCGCGAGCCTGTCCAGTAGACTCTTGACGGCTGTAGTGGAGATATCACACTTGCTGATCACCGCGAAGAACGGAAGGTCCAGAGCTGATAGTAGACTTATATGTTCCTCTGTGATTGGTATGATGCCGGCTGTGGCCGAAATCTAGGTAGTAAGAAAGAAGGGATTTTTATTAGTGATGTGCCGGATCGTTAACAAAGTATATCCGCGGATACGGATCCGAATACGGATATTTGGTGTCAAGATCCGCGGATACGGATCTTAAGTTTCTTACTCAATCGGAGCCCGTGACCTTGATAGTTGTCGCCACTTGACGCTTTGCCGTTGATATTTAAATATTTCATTATTTTAATAAGCTAATGCAAAGATGTTTGATTGATCTCATTATAAAGATAGCTCTTTCAGTACCTACGACCTGCCAAGTTGATTTAGTATAGTACGATAAATGATTGCAATACAAAGGTGCCAAATATTTGTTTTAAGAAATAAAAAGTAATCTGAACAGAAGTCAATAGTGTTTCATAGCTACCTAATAACCATTATTCAGGGTTATTTTAAATTTACTGAAAACCTCTGAAGTGCATATTAGTAACATTATAAACAACAACTTTTCTTCTGGACTAACACCGAAAACGAAAGAAAAAAAATTGTTTCTCCATACAAACTAACAACATTTGATTGGTCATTTGAATGGAGGACCAATTTTTATTTTTATTTTGACGTTGGCCAGAAAAAAAGTTGCTGTTTATAGTGTTACAAACACATACCTAAGAGTTTTACAGTGAATACAAAATCACCTATATAGAATTTCATCTATGTAATATGTATTGAAAGATCCGCCAAAAAAGTCACGGATACGGATACGGTTACGGATCTCTCTTCTCCCTTGGATATCCGCGGATACGGATACGGATATCCGGCACATCACTAATTTTTATGGCGTTTTGTGTTTATTCCGTCTGGGTGCGTGGGTTTGGTTTCGGGTAGCCTCACTATTTGGTTATAATTGATACTGCACGGATGGCGTAGTGGTTTAATCAGTCGCCACGCCGCTTCCTACTGCGGTGAGTGTTGTGGGTTCAATCCCCACATGGGACGACACTCTGTGCGATCCACAAATTGTTGTTCTGAGTCTGGGTGTTCTTTGTGTCCGTTTCATGTATGTTTGTAAAGTCCCCCACGCCACAAAATATATTCCTAATGCAGTTGTTAAAAGAATATCTAAGATTATACTAAACTCACCACCAGCATCGCGTAATGCGGAGAATAACCAGTCAATCCGTGTAACGTGGTCCTCTGATACTTGCTGTGTCCGGCCAGATCCAAGAACGAGACCAGTTTAGCACTCCTCTCGCCTATCCTCTCTGCCGTCATCAGCTCTGAACATCCGTAATTTACAACATTACCCTGAAAAAGATTTCGAGTGGTTAGTGATTCTTACTGATAGGCCAGAGGTCGTGGGTTCGAATCCCACCTAGGACAGATAATTGTGTCATGAGCACGACCTTTTTTTCTATGTCTGGGTGTGATTTATCTATAATATGTATGTATGGGTATAGTAACATTGTACCTGTGCATCAAATCCAAGTATCTCATGGCTCAGAGAAGAAGTCCTCCCACTCTTGACTTCATGTAAATGTCGGAACATGTTTAAGCGGGCACTCCCTCGGCCGTTGTCAAGTTCACCTAAAATAAAACGGATGACACAAATGAGCATCTTTTTTCGGAGGGGGGGGGGGGGGGGGGGGCAAGCAGACGGCTTACCTGATGGTAATTGACCGCCGTCCAGGATCCCATCATCACTTTATGACTCACAGAACCAAGTAGAAATATTTACTATGAACATCTAAATTGGTCCTTCTTGAATAAGTAAAAAGTAACGACTGCACGGATGGCTTAGTGGTTTAAGCGGTCGCCACGCCGCTTCCTACTACGCCGAGTGTTGTGGGTTCAAACCCCACATGGGACGACACTTTGTGTGATCCACAAATTGTTGTTCTAAGTCTGGGTGTTCTTTGTGTCCGTTTCATGTATGTTTGTAAAGTCCCCCGCGACACAGGATATATTCCTAATGCGGGGAGTTGTCTTTTCAAAAAAGTAAAAGTAAAAAAAAAAAAAAAAACAAATAGACAGAAAGAGGGAGCGAACGAGACAGACAGACGAATGAGGGGGGGGGGGGGGGGGCCGCAGATGGGGTCTGGTGAGAAACTTTCTTCCAAACATCATTTAAAACGGTACAAACCTTGTGTCAGTACACCAATGAGGGTGGACTTGCCAGCTTCGTTGGCACCCATCACAGCCACTCGAAGCTCCACGCTCTGCTTGGGATCCGGTAACTGAAACGACACGTCATTATTTTAATTAACTTTTTAAAATCGACAGGTTTTACCCACCGTTTCGCTCATGTAAATTGACTTTAGTAGAATACATGTGTTTTGCCGCCGTTACCTCCCCTCAGAATTTAGGAGGGGGAGGGTTGGTCTCCCATATCCTCACTCATTCGTAAAAAGCGACTAAGGAATCGGTTAACGCCGGTTTTTTTTATGAGGCTGTGCTCAGCCGTCCTGATGTGACTCAGAAACAACTGACCAAGCCATACAAGCACAGCACACAGCAACACACAACGCCATCTAGTTTCAAACTAAGCAGAGCTTGTACTATGAAAGCTAGATTGACTGATAGAATACTTATATACTTTTTTTTTGTAAATACATAGAAAACACCCAAACTCGGAAACAACTATTTGCAGATCATAAAATCATCTGATCCGATCCAGGAATCGAACCAGAGATCTCAGCACAGCAGCCGCATACGCTACCAATGCACCATCGAGGCATATGTGTAACATCTGACACCTAACCTACCATCTAAAGGAAGACTCTATCACCGTGCGCTCATTGGTCAAATCAAATAGCGCGTGCTTCCCCTACTTCTAAGTCTCTTACCTAAGATACAAACAGGTTCCCTGCCTAGTTTAGGAAAGAGAGTCCTATGACTATTGTATATATGTTGTACTGGTTTTTGACGTGACAACGTCTTATAATTCGATGGAGCCGGCTGCACGCACGAAAAAACATGACTCATGCGGCGTTACCTCGCTCTTAGGCGTTCCATTTAAGGCGTGAAGTGCAAGCGAGAGCGCGGAACGAGTGACAAAGAAGCACAATCGGCCTCCGCGTTCGGCAGCGTTCGACATCTGTCTCTCTCCTACTTGAGTGAGCGATGCGTCCGCGTGGACAGCTGCTACTCGTATACAATAATACATTTTTGAAAAATGCAACCATTCCATCAGTATTTTCTTATGACGTTGTCACGTTCAACTATCGTCAGTAAACCGACTTTACAGACAACCGATTTTTTCTTGTAAATGTAAGTATTATAAGACAACACTGTATGCCATGTACAAATTACTTACTTCAATAAAAATTACTTACTTGAATTAAAAAAAAAACTTCCTGTTACATACTTCCGTCCCTTTTCACTAAATCACAATTTACAAAAACAAAGTACCAGGCGAGCAGTTCTGTGTAAGAGATGTCCATTACGGGCCTGTTGGTCTAGTGGTTAGTGACCCTGACTGCTAAGCCGCAGGTCGTGGGTTCGATTCCCACCCAGGACAAATAATTGTGTGATGAGCACGATCATTTGTTCTGTGTCTGGGTGTAATTTATCTATATTATGTATGTATTTAGAAATATATAAGTACTAGCGGACCCGACAGACGTTGTCCTGTCAAATTTGACACTGCGATGGTAGCGCCGTCTGTCTGATCCAATGTAAAACATTCCAAAATCAACAACTACTAATAAATTAAAAATTAATTAAAAAAACATTGTCCAGCGGACAAAATTGTGAATCTAAACCGTTCCCAGATCCCCTTGAACACACACAAAAAATTTCATCAAAATCGGTCCAGTCGTTTGAGAGAAGTTCAGTGACATACACACTCACAGAAGAATTATATATATAAAGATGTTTATTAGCAGTCTGATTACCATAGTACAGGCTCTGCCTAGTTTGGGATCAGACGGCCGTGTGTGAGATGTGTGAAATTATTATTATTATTACCTTCCTAATATTAACTTCAGCGACCGCCCGATGTGGCGCCACTCTCCGAGCGGTCACGTGCGTGAGCGTCGCTCCTATAGCATGCGCCATACGGCGTAGGGACACCAGCGAAGACCTTAGAGCTCTGGCTCTTAGCCCCACTAGGGCTCCGCAGTCTCGGACCCCCACTACGTAGACTGCGCTTCCACCTCCTGAACGGAGACGCCATTTTAACTGCGGAAATAACGGTTTTAATTTATTTTCAATAATATAATATTTTTGTCCGTGTAGTGACGGATTAAGAATGCGGAATGTCACTACCCCAATTCATCCCGTGGGTGTCGTAAGAGCCGACTAAGGGCGCAAAACAACGCAGGACACTAGCACTGCAAAAAGAAGGAAAACTTGATACAATCCCTATAGCAACCCGTCTGGCCAACGTGGTATAGTAGGCCAAAACCTCCTTTCTAAGGAGACGCTTATGTCCAGCAGTGGACTATTAAAGGCTGTTGATGTGTGTGATGAATATAATATTTTCGGACATTTGACATACAACGCCATCTAGTTTCAAACTAAGCAAAGCTTGTACTATGACAGCTGGATTGACTGATAGAATTCTTATATTTATATTATGCATAGAAAACACATAAACTGGGAAACAAATAATTGCAGATCATACAAACATTTGGTCCGACCCGGGAATCGAACCCGAGACCTCAGCACAGCAGTCGCAAACGCTACCTACTTCACCAACGAGGCAGTCAAATAAACAAATAGAGAATGTCATTACCCCTATTCATCCCGTGGGTGTCGTAAGAGCTGACTAAGGGAGCAAACTACGCAGGACAACAGCACTGCAAAGAGAAGGAAAACTTGAAACAAACCCTATACCAACCCGTCTGGCCAGCATGGTATAGTAGGCCAGGCAAGAAGAGGCCTATGTCCAGCAGGACTACTAAAGGCTGTTGATAATCATTGATTAAGGTCTACCTATCAATTTAAAGCCGTACCTGAGTGACTAGATGCTGAAACCTTCTTTCACAGAGGGAGACCAGCTGCAATTTGTACTCGACATTCCCGAATCGTGGTTCCGGCGGTAGGCTGCCGTACACCTCGTCCCCTGAGTCATCGGGCTCTGATGTTCTGTTAGGAATACATCAATTTCAAGAATCAATTTACAAACACTATTTAATTACCCTCCCTCTACTATTTGAACCCCTTTCTAAGGAGGGACCTATGTCCAGCAGTGGACTGTTATAGGCTGTTGATGATGATGATTTAGTAGGTTATAATGATTAAGAATGTATTAATCTATACAAATAAATAAAATTGAAGTGTCTGTTTGTAATATTAAAATAACCGCTTTTTACTAAATGCATATGTATGTTTACACGGTACATATGCCAAAATAAAAAAAATTACAAAAAAAAATCTGTCTGTCTGTTTGTTCCGGGTAATCTCTGGAACGGCTGGACCGATTTCGACGGGACTTTCACTGGCAGATAGCTGATGACATAAGGAGTTACTTGGGCGACTTCTTTTAGACTAGCTTTACCCCGCGGCGTTGCCCGGGGTTGTAACAACAAACGCGGGTAACAACGCGGGTCTCAGCTAATTTGATGTAAGAAAGATAACATTTTTTTTTTAATTTAATCTTATTTTTAACAGCAATGTGAAACACTGAAATTACTTTGTAGAAATATTGAGCATAAAAAGGTAATTTATGCTTATATTTGTTTAAGTAAGTGAGTTTGTTTGTTACGCTTTCACGCCTAAACCACTAAACCGATTTTATAAAATTTTTCACCAATGGAAAGCTACATTATCAGCGAGTAACATAGGCAAGGCTTTTTAACGCGATAGCTGACATACACGCAAGCGGAACCGTTGGCAATAGCTAGTAATTAATAAAGCACACTAAAAAAATCATATTCTGATTTCCACACCTCTTTACATGTTACATATACTATTTCATGGAGTGGCAACACATGCTGTAGCAACGCGTCGCCACGCCAACAGCCGGTCTGACCCTCCGCATTAAACGTTTCTCACAAAAAGCTGGATAGAACTAAAATTATTTCTACTACTCTTCTGCTTAACCCTTCGAGGTTATAGCCGTGAGTATGTCCATGTATGTAGTATGTCGTATGTCCGTGTGGTGACGGATTGAGAATACAGAGTGTCACCGCCCCTATTCATCCCGTGGGTGTCGTAAGAGGCGACTAAGGAAGCAAAATACGCAGGACAACAGCACTGCAGAGAGAAGGAAAACTATACACAAACCCTATACCAACCCGTCTGGCCAGCGTGGTATAGTAGGCCAAAACCTCCTTCCTAAGGAGAGGCCTATGTCCAGCAGTGGACTATTAAAGGTTGTTGATGATGATGTCCATGTATATGAAGGAAATATACTTACGAATCATCAAGGTATTCCTCCATATCATCAGAGCTATAGAACACGTCATTCTCCAGTTCGTTTGTATCAAAATCACCAGCCAAATACATGTCATCTTTTAGAATAACCTTCTCCAATTTCTCTATAACATTATAAACATCTCTATCACGGAATGTGATGTCGTTCCTCAAATTCTTCATTTTCTTCAAATCATTGACGTTTTTGCCAATATTATCGTCACAAATTTTTGGTATTGCCGACTGGTTGTTCCAATTTGGCTCGGTTTCGGTATCTGGTGTCCACGTCGGACTGGGTACGTCTTTAGGTGGAGATATTTTGTTCTTTTTTCTGCGTGTTTTACGACTGGAGTTACGCCGTTTTGGTTTTTGATTCAAATCGTTTTTATCTGAAACAATAGGTTGGTATTTTATTTAACTCCGTTTGAGATGCAATCTAAAAATATTATATTGAGCTTAATCAAAAAGCAGTCGGAAAATTTAAGTCGGAATTACTTTTGAATCCAAAAAATAAATGGTTAAATTCAAGTTTCATGAAATAGTAACCGCCATGTTTTTACTTCATACGGCTGTGTAAACAAAAAAGCCGTGTGGTGTCGTGGGACACCCGATAGGAACGAAGTTGTGACGATCGAGTAAAACTGATTTGACACGATTTTAATTACAACGCCATCTATGAAAGCGGCTATTACCTACATATTAAAAACAATTAAAACAATTTATACATTGGTAAAATCTCCTTGCGAAATGATTTCCTATCTATTCGATAGATGGCGCTGAATGTCTGACAAGATGACACGAAAATAAAGAGCAAAAAGCCAACATCACGTGGTATTCCCAGGCGGTCACCCATCCAAGTACTAACCACGCCCGATGTTGCTTAACTTCGGTGATCGGACGAGAACCGGTGTATTCAACATGGTATGGACGTTGGCGAACGTTAAAGCAAATTTAATGTATGGTATCCACAGTTAGACGTCAATTTATATTAATAAAAAAGTGTCGTTCCAAATTTTCGTACGAATTTTTTCCGTCTAGCCCCCTTTCACAACGCGCGTTCGGTTAAGTCCTCAATTACTCCATTGTTTTACACTAGTATTCTTTCATTTAGCATACAATTGAATCAATTTATTCTTCATACGGCTTTCCTTAATTTTAGCTAAAAGTCATACTTCAAAGAAAAAAAACTGAGCCTTGCAGATATTAAGCATCGAAATTATTTTATAGAAATAATTTGTATAAAATAATTTTGTAATTAGCCTAAGAGAGTCACTTCGATATGGCGTCCCGTTGCCACACCGCATTAGATGTTACATATATACTAACACAAAGTGCGGCGACGCAGCCGTGGCAACGCGTCGCCACGCCTACAGGCGGTCTGACCCTCCACATGGTTCCATAAATTTTAGAGCTAACATAGCACAGAAAGACATACGTTACATGTTTTCTTTGAAAGAGATACATCATTAGGAATATATCCAGTATCGCGAGGGACTATACAAACATACATAAAACGGACAAAGACCTCACCATCTTCTTTCATATTGATTTCAATAAAGTTCTCTATATAGCTGACATCTTTAACTAACAAATCCGTACTGAGATCTGGTTCGCAGAGGAAAGAAGACTCTTCTGGCAGTGTCTCGTTCTTTCCGTTTGACTTGCGCCCTCTTCTGCGTCCTGAAATAAAAATGAATGTCAGACAATAAATTCAAATTCTCGATTTCTGGGGGGAAGGCTGGTAGGCGCAAGAATTATTTTTCAGATCAGACAAGGTACCAGGATCAGGATGCTAAGTGTCTACCACCGTCCATAGACAACAGAAAATCAAGTCACAAGTAGGTATTCGCCCTTTGACTCCCTCCCCAAGAATCAGAGGTGTGGGTTGTTTCCCAGGGACTCCCACTTCGGTATAATGTCCAAGAATTTCCCAACACCGCCACCACAGACTGCGATATGATCACCCATGGTACTGTTTCTTGATATATTTCTAGATCGTGCAATGCTTTTTGAACCTGCAATAAGGGATTTCTATCTTACCTTTGGCAACTTCTGGTTTCTTCTTGACGGTATCCTGTTCCGGTTTGTGCTTTTTATGTTTTTGCTTGTTCTGATTACCTTCTGAAGGGTCGAAAAGACTGAAGAACGAGTCCATGGTCCTGTAACAAAAAATAAACATAAAACTTAAAACAAAAATTTTGAGAAGAAGTTCACGTGTGTTTTGGGGATCCCTGGTTAAGATCAGATAGAGACTCTTCGAAGAGTAAGGCTAGAGGTAAGGTTGCAGCGTCTGTGTCAATTGCAATCCCGAAATAACTACATATCATCATCAACAGCCTTTACTAGTCCACTGTTGGACATACGCCTCTCCTTAGAAAGGAGGTTTTAGCCTACTACACCACGCTGGCCAGACGGGTTGGTATTGGGTTTGTGTCAAATTTTGTTCTGCGTAGTTTGCTCCCTTAGTCTACTCTTACGACACTTAGGGGATGAATAGGGGTGGTGACACTCTGTATTTTTAATCCGTCACCACACGAACGGAATAACTACATGCATAATCTTGGGATAGCCATGCTTCGGCATGCAAAGGCCAGGCTGGACCGGAGTGTTACTATAGAGTTCATCATTTTTTTTTTTTTTATTGGAACAAAAAACAGTTATAACTAAATACAATTCATATACCAAATTTATAAACATCTGATCCACAAAATTGTTTACAGATTAACAAAAATAATAGTACATCATTAGCAGCCTATCGCAGTTCACTGCTGAACATAGGCCTCTCCCATTGCACGCCACTAAGATCGATTTTTGGTTTCACGCATCCAGCTCCTGCCAGCCATCTTGCGCAGATCGTCACTGCACCTGGCCTGTGGGCGTGACGCGGTCTCCACTCAAGAACTCGTTTACTCCAACGGCTGTTGGTTCTGCGGCTACTATGGCCAGCCCACTGCCACTTCACTATCAAGTTGTGTAGATGTTTTTATTATTTTTGACTGGCCTGTTGGTCTAGTGGTTAGTAACCCTGACTGTTGACTGAGGTTGTGGGTTAAATTCCCAGCCAGGACAAATAATTGTGTGATGAGCACGGTCATTTGTTCTGTGTCTGGGTGTAATTTATCTATAATATGTATGTATTTAGAAATATTTAAGTATGTTTATCAGCGGTCTGGTTACCATAGTACAGGCTCTGCCTAGTTTGGGATCAGACGGCCGTGTGTGAGATGTGTTAAATATTATATTATTTTTATTATTTTATCCTACCTACTAAATATTTGCATGCTATTTAATGGCGAAATGTGTTCTGTTGTCATTACTTAATCTACCTAACAACTTGTGTACTACATTTTATACAAATTAACTTATTATTATTACATTTAGTTATAGCTGTTTTGTAGTGCGACTCTCTATCTCTCTCTCTCTCTCTCTATCATATACATAAATGATCTCAGATTATTTAATTAAGCAATGTGTGGCAACCCTTTTTTTTTCCTTGCGGAAATCCCCTCGGATACCACCCATCGGTGGCATGTCGGACTCAAACCGACTAAAACCGCACGCCGTCTCGGGTACTAATTTAGTGATGTGCCGGATATCCGTATCCGTATCCGCGGATATGCAAGGGAGAAGAGAGATCCGTAACCGTATCCGTGACTTTTTTGGCGGATCTTTCAATACATAGATGAAATTCTATATAGGTGATTTTGTATTCACTGTAAAACTCTTAGGTATGTGTTTGTAACACTATAAACAGCAACTTTTTTTCTGGCCAACGTCAAAATGAAAAAAAAATTGGTCCTCCATTCAAATGACCAATCAAATGTTGTTGGTTTGTATGGAGAAACAATTTTTTTTCTTTCGTTTTCGGTGTTAGTCCAGAAGAAAAGTTGTTGTTTATAATGTTACTAATATGCACTTCAGAGGTTTTCAGTCAATTTAAAATAACCCTGAATAATGGTTATTAGGTAGCTATGAAAAACTATTGAATTCTGTTCAGATTACTTTTTATTTCTTAAAACAAATATTTGGCACCTTTGTATTGCAATCATTTATCGTACTATACTAAATCAACTAGGCAGGTCGTAGGTACTGAAAGAGCTATCTTTATAATGAGATCAATCAAACATCTTTGTATTAGCTTATTAAAATAATGAAATATTTAAATATCAACGGCAAAGCCTCAAAGTGGCGATGTTGTCGCGGTCAAGGTCACGGGCTTCGATTGAGTAAGAAACTTAAGATCCGTATCCGTATCCGTATCTTGACACCAAATATCCGTATTCGAATCCGTATCCGCGGATATACTTTGTTAACGATCCGGCACATCACTAGTACTAATAGCCGGGGAACCAGGTATACCCTAGAAAGGAAGTCCCTGGTGAATGTGTGGCAACCCTAGCGGAATTTATTTCATGAGGTCGTTGACTCTTCTCGTTTTATCGTTATTTGACCCAGTTACCAATTAAGAAATGCTATTTTTACTACAAGCATAATTTCTAGAGGTATTCGGTGAAAGCACGATACTAAACTTGAATTACAAATAAACATCTATAAATAAAAAAAATTATAAAGTTGGTTTGGTCTATGGTCCCTATTAGGTGTATAAAAATCAAGGTCCTGAGTCAACATGATAAAAAGATATGAGCAAATTTTGATTGAAAACTTGTAAGTACCAAAATTTACCTTAATTTTCAACTATTTTTATTGTTTAGAATTTTTTTTACTTGTGCTGTAAGACCTTGCTTTTAACCAAAATTGACAATTCTAGGTCAACCGGAAGTACCCTATAGGTTTTGGGTCGAAAACCTATATGGTAGTTCCCGTTAACCTAGAATCAAAATCGAAATTTCCTCGAAATTTGACAAAAAGCAACGTCTTACAGCACAAATAAAAGAATAATTCAAAAAAATAAAAAAGTTGAAAATTACGATTAATTTTGGTACTTTTTGCGAAAATCTAAGTAAAATCTGGGTAGGTACAGAATCCTCGGCGCATGCGTTCGACTCGTACCTAACCGGTTTTTATTTTTAACCGACTTCAAAAAAAGGAGGAGGTTCTCAATTCGACTGTATTTTTTTTTTTTTTTTTAATCTTTTAACACCATGAAATAGTAGCCGCCATGTTTTTACGTCATACGGCTGTGTAAACAAAAATGTACACATAATTACTAGAGGTATTCAGTAGAAGCACAATACTGACTCTCTTTCTAAACTTGAATTACAAATAAATATATACATATAAATAAACAAAAATATTAAGCTGGTTTGTGTACTGTTCAAAAACTCAAAAAGTTATGCACTGATTGATCTCAAATTTTGACACGATATGTAACAAGCTTTAAATATAGTTTTTGGATATTTTCTGTAACCAAAATGTGCCACAGAGACGCGTAGCAGGGTACACCATGTTTTGTATAAAGGTATTGACATCTCATAAGGAGACCTATCAGATTCGTCAACAACCTTTAACAGTCCACTGCTAGACATAAGCCTCTCCTCAGAAAAGGAGGTTTTGGCCTACTTTACAACGCTGGCAGTTTTCCTTCTCTTTGCAGTGCTGTTGTTATGCAGAGTTTGCTCTCTTAGTCGGCTCTTACGACACCCACGGGACGTATAGGGGTGGTTACTCTCTCTATTCTTAATCCGTCACCACACGGAATACCTATCAGGTTATATGCTCCCTATTATTTATGCTATAGGTGGGCAAATATGCAGACGGGTCACCCTCACCTGATGTTAAGAGACTACTACACGTAACGTACCATTTTGACGTATTGTGAAGGAACTAATTCGGCTTGTAAGTCATCTGACGTTTTGCTGTGACTACTAAAACGTAACAATCTATAATCTTCGCGCATATTATTGTTACTGGTAGCCGTCACTGTTCGTAATATTTATGAATGTTTAAAACTGTTTTATAATAGCAGTAATAAATAGTTACAGACAATGATATATACAAACAAAAGGTAGATACGCCACCAACACCTTGGGTCCTAATTAGGACCACTGCGAGCGAGCGCAAGTACTCTTTAATTCGAGAAAATGTTTAAAATAATAATACACTTAACGTATCTTCCTTAAAATATCATTGATTACAGATAATAATAATATTACTCTTGTAGGAGCATAGATAAATAAGCATAGACAGAATACGGGGTACAGTTGCCTGTAAGTGGAAGCGATACAGGCAACGAGAGAGATGAATGCCCGATAGTTCCCTCTGTCTTTGTTTAGCTAAGCTTGGCTTGGCTGCTATCGTGAAGTGGGCATGGTTTTTAGAACTTGCCCCATTCAACTATAGAGCTCGACTAGAAAGAGATAGAGGGAACTATCTATTATCCATCTCTCTCGTTGCCTATACTGTAAGATTAGGGCTTCTATTCACTTCATGCTTATATCTTTATTTGTGGGAGTCATGATTCAGCACATATGACACCAGGGCCTCCCGGCAAACCTGTGTTAAGCACTGAGGTTCCTGGAGTCCAAACTACTCCTACCCTCCTTGGGAGGGGGCGGAGGTTGCAAGTGTATACTTCTATCAACAAATAACCTCACACATCTCACATACGGCCGTCTGATCTCAAACTAGACAGAGCCTGTATTACGGTGACCAGACTGCTGATAAACACACTTATAAATTTCTAAATACATACATACTAGATATAAAATACACCCAGACACAAAAAAAAGTGATGGTTTCGGTTTTTTTGTAGAATAAGTGAGTAATTAATTTTAATATTTAAAAAGTACTTGCAAATCGTGTTGTGCAAAGAAAACGCATTTTTACTATTAATAAATATAAATTTCCATACTCGCGCCATAAATCAGCTGATGTTCTATTTTTAAAGTTTCCCAGATCGAAGGTTTAAAAATAGCTTCTATCACTGCCATGTTTATTTTTTATTTAAGTTGGCAATAGTTTCAAAGATAATTGGCGGGAATTTGGCTACGTTGTAACATTTATACAACAGATAGGTGCCAAATTCTTATGAAAATGCTTATAACTTTGTATTTTATTACTGTATTTACTTTGGGTTTTGTAAATAAGAACATATTAAGGTATAGTAGAGATCGTTTAGCGGTCAAATTTCGACCAGTTTTAATGTATGTTTTATAGCGTTGACTACTATAACTTGATCTGTCGTTGTTTAGACTTTGTACTTGTGTAAAATGTCAAAATATATGGACCCCTATAGCTTATTGCAGCCGTTTTTATATTATTTTTAGCGTTCCGTAGCCAAATGGCAAAAAACGGAACCCTTATAGATTCGTCCATCGTCCGTGTGTCACAGCCACTTTTTTCCGAAACTATAAGAACTATACTGTTGAAACTTGGTAAGTAGATGTATTATGTGAACCGCATTAAGATTTTCACACAAAAATAGAAAAAAAAAAACAATAAATTTTGGTGGTTCTTACTTTTTAAAAACTCAAAAAAATTTTTTTATCAAAACCATACATCTATGGGTAGGCCTTCAAAAATGATAGTGAGGTTTCTAATATCATTTTTTTCTAAACGGAATAGTTTTGGCGAGAATGATAAAACTAAAAAAAATATATGATGTACATTACCCTGCAAACTTCCACCGAAAATTGGTTTGAACGAGATCTAGTAAGTAGTTTTTTTTTAATACGTCATAGATCTTAAACCGCAATTAACTTTTCATTCAATCAACTCAAATCTACAAAAAAAAAACATTTAATTTCATAAACATAAACCTTATGCATAAACCGTGAACCATTATTTTCTAATAATAAATCTGTAATAGGTACCTAAGTAAATAATAATAATATTTATTTGACGACTGGATGGCGCAGTGGTTTGTGTAACGGACTGCTATTCCAAAGGTCGCGGGTTCGATTCCCGCTCAAGTCAAACATTTATGTGCATGAACATTTGATGTTTGATTTGGTCTGGGTGTTTCTATGTATAATATGTATGTATTTACAAAAAAAAAAGTATATATGTATTTATATCAGTTGTCTAGTACCCATAGTACAAGCTCTGCTTAGTTTGGGACTAGATGGCGTTGTGTGTATGTGGTAGAATATATATTATTATTTATAATTCGCACGGGGCGTATCTTGATTGGTAGCGGGTGCGGAGAGCGAGGGGGCAGGTTCAAGATCTTTTATATTATATTACTTGCTGCTACAAAACCCTTCATGAGCGAGTCTAACTCGCACTTGGCCGCTTTTTTTAACTGTATCTCACATACATTTATCAAAATGTTAAGTCTGTGCTCTTCTACATATAAACTTTGGAGGGTAGAAACAAGGAGAACCATATCTGAGTATGAAAAGTGTACGTAAAATTCCGTAAAAACGCGTCCAATAAGGGTGGCGCTGCCTAGGATAAATTTCTATTGGCTTAAATAATACTAGACACTACTAGACTGCGAAAATAGTCAATGAGTTTTACAGACAATAAATAAACGTGTAATAACATTCAAATAATAAAAATATCATTATATTTTAACTCAGCACACTTTATACGTAGTTTTTCGTACGCCAGCGACCTCTATTTCCAGTATACAGCTAGACACATTTTCAACTTGCCCTCATATGAGATAGTTCTCCTTGCCTCTACACTCCATAATGTAAATAGTATTCTAACTTATATGATGATATGTTCCGTGCACCATATTCGCTTAAAAACGGGTGCAAAGAATTTTCTTCGGGTATTAATATATAGATAAAGGAAGACGCAATCAATCAAATTATCAAACAAACTAGCTGAGACCCGCGGTGTTACCCGCGTTTGTTGTTATAACCGCGGGCAACGCCGCGGGGCGAAGCTAGTCAAAAAAAGTAGCCTAAGTTACTAGCTATCTGCCAGTGAAAGTCCCGTCGAAATCGGTCCAGCCGTTCCAGAGATTACCCGGAACATACAGACAGACAGACAGACAAAAATTGTAAAAAATATTATTTTGGCATATGTACCGTGTAAACATACATATGCATTTAGTAAAAAGCGGTTATTTTAATATTACAAACAGACACTCCAATTTTATTTATTGAGTAGATGTATTAAATTACTATTCATTGGCATTATTTCCTTTGCAATGTTGGTCATTATAAATCATAGACGAAGATTTTACGACTGTGCTCTTTTTTAAATTCATCTTGTTTTTTAGTCTTTTTGTTTAGTTTTATAGTCCAACTTGGTGTTGTTTCTTTGTTAATTATTAACAAGTAACGAACCGTGCGGTATTATATTTAAGTTGAATTTTAAAACTTGGCTTATCTTCAACCAATTTAAGACAACACTAAAAACTAAAATGAAAGATTTTGTTCTATCAACGGTTCTTAGGAGAAAACGAACCGGGTGACGAATACGTTAATTAGAACTAGATATATGGAGAAATAATGTTATGGAATCATAAGATATCTCATCATCATTATCATCAACAGCCCTTAGGTAGTAGTCCACTGCTAGACATAGACCTCTCCTAAGAAAGGAGGTTTAGGCCTGCTATACCACGCTGGCCAGACGGGTTGGTACAGGGTTTGTTTCAAGTTTTATTTATCTTGCGTAGTTGGCTACTCTAGTCGGCTCTTATGACACCCACGAGATGTATAGGGGTGTTGGCACTCTGTATTCTTAATTCGATATCACACGAACAGAAAAGATTCCTACAAACGGTAATCGTGTTTAAGAGTATAATTTCAGAAGAGTGACAGTTAAGTGATTTCTAAAGAGATTACAAATCTGTACAACATATTATTAAAATAAAATAATCAAATCCGGCAGTTAGAACGGCCCGGACGGACAGTGTTTTTTTTCCAAAAAGATTACAACCTAGTTCTAAAGTTTTACTACTCATCTTCGAAATAGATATTTTATTTTATGTTTAGCGATTACTTTTAAATTACACGCATTGCGGTTAGTTAGATTACCAAGCTTCAAGGAACGATTCACAGAGTAATTAAACAATTAAATTATTTATTATGAAGCTTATATACTACGGCCGGAGAATCTTAGCACCGCGATTTAGCCGACCGGGACAACGCCATCTATCGCGTGTTGCAAAAAAATAAAAATTATTAACGTTCGATTGAACACGGTTAATGGTTTTATGTTACTTTAGGTCGTCACATACACACGTCACACTTACACGTATACTCACGCCTCATTTCCGTCAGGGGTAGGCAGAGACGATAGAATACAATTTTCTACGATCCTGACACAGCTCGCGCCTATTCCACATTCATCAAGCCATATATACGAGTAACGGTTCCTTTTAACGAGGGCCTTAAGCAAATTGCCTATCTGCTCAGCGTATGTCTTGGTATTGTACCTATACCTTACAAATTGTATATTCGTGTAGCCATGGGAGAGCCACCGGCACAGATTTTCCGTTTGCCACCTTTTTCATAAAAAAATCCCGATTAACAAACTTAAAAAGGAAATATTACCGCGCACCTCTCCTTCCCCAAGCTCCGATTGTTTACACGGCTCCTGTGTTTAAATACTAAGTATTTACTGAAACAGGATACGACCGAACGATTTCTTAACATACACAGATGTGGTGCAATAATCGGTATTCACAAACAGAAGCAGTGAATCATATTGGAATATACATAACTCGGAAACTACATTAACGGTATTTTATTTTCCTGTGTAATAACTATTGCGTCATATTATTGTTTGGGATGCAATAAAACCACAATCACCTGTGAGTAATTATATGATTTATAAATCTTATAATAACACCTCTGAATAATTCACAAAACCATTGCGACTTATTATTATTACACAAGGTGTAAATCTAAAAAAGATAGTAATTTTTATCTTTGATTTTGATGCTATTTATTTTTGTCTATGACCAAATCATTATCACAGGTGTCTAATTCCAATCATTTCATCAAACTCAAATATCATTTCATAAATCTTACTAAATATTTGAAATCATCTCTTGTGTAGACTATAAAGTCATAGATACACAGACAATAGCTACAATCTTTGTATTGTCAAATATTTTGCAAAATAAATATATACGTATCGAAAATCTCTTATATGCCTGTGCCGATCTACAACCGCCCATTTCCAATCTAAACCATCATATGATTATGATTTAAAAGTAGCAACTATTTCCATGTTTACATGCGAGGTATAGGGACTGCATTTTGAATGTATGTGAGTTTTTAGTCTTGTTTTTTTTTTATTGACCAACATAAGTTGAACCGACATTGTATAGATTTTTCTACCTCAACAGGTCAGAATATAAATTGGATCAAAGGAAAAAGGCGGCCTCATATCCATAACAATACCACTCCACCAAAATTGTGGTAAGGTGATGACACATACGAATAAGAAAAATCTTATAAAATAAGGGATATTAAAAACAAAATGGAGGACCCACCTTTTTGAGAATTCATTTTTATCTTATGACTCATTTACGACGTAAACAAATTATCATTTCATATTAAACATAAACAACTTTTGGTTTTGTCTTTTAATTGTGTTTTTATCTCAAAAACACAAACTTAATATTTTATATATCTGATATTATATCTGATTAGCTACAATTTTTAAACAGTGATTTAATTAGATATACGAATAGTCGAAAAACAATATGACTGCAGTCAAATAAATAGAGTCCAACTGTTGGCCACTATTCAGACTTTTGAAGACAGATCAGTCAGCTGTGTTAACAGCTTTACTGAAATTGCTGTTGTCTGAAGAACCTGTTCACCTAGTGGTTAGTGACCCTGACTGCTAAACCAAAGATTATGGGTATGATTCCCACCCAAGACCAATAATTGTATGATGAACATAATCACTTATGGTCTATGCGAGGCACAGATCAAAAATGTTTTCTTTTCTTTTACATAATTACTCTTATGTTACCGTACCATATTCTGTTCAAGGCTTGATAGCAGACTGTTTACTGTTAATCTGCAATCTTTTATACCATTTCAGTGCAATATAAACACATGATCAGCATAAGACTAACCAGAATTGCCTGAGGGGGTTTCCTATTCTAGTGTTGTCAGAAAGATATTCAAAAATGTAAACATTTCCGAGAATATTTACAGTTAAACATCTAAGAATTTCATCTATGTATATATTTAAAAATGTCAATATTTTATATGCTTCAAAAACTCCAAAAATACTGCACCGATTGAGCCCATTTTTTTAGGACGTGACGGATTAAGAATACGAAGTGACACCACCCCTATTCATCCCGTGGGTGTCGTAAGAGCTAACTAAAGGAGCAAATTACGCAAGACAACAGCGCGACACTGCAAAGCGAAAGAAAACTTGAAACAAACCCTATACCAACCTTTCTGGGCCAGTACTGGTACAGAAGGTCAAAACCTCCTTTTTAAGGAGAGGCCCATGTCCAGCAGTGGACTATTAAAGGCTGATGATGTAATAACCCCATTTAAAGATGGTTTTTATCTATTTTCCCTATTTATCTATACAAATAAATAAAATTGGAGTGTCTGTTTGTAATATTAAAGTAACCGCTTTTTACTAAATGCATATGTATGTTTACACGGTACATTTGCCAAAATAACATTTTTTACATTTTTTGTCTGTCTGTCTGTCTGTCTGTTTGTTCCGGGTAATCTCAGGAACGGCTGGACCGATTTCGACGGGACTTTCACTGGCAGATAGCTGATGACTTAAGGAGTAACTTAGGCTACTGTAACACCGCGGGTCTATCAATAAAACAACAATGTGTGACAGCGAACCGTGGTAGGGTACACCTAGTATTATAATAATTATTTTTATGGAACTAACAAACGATAGGTATTAAGTACATACCTTTGAATTGCGCAACGTTTCGACTAGGTTGCACTAGCTGTGGTCAACTGGGCACTGGCTAAGGGCGTCCGCACAGCAATATTTAACCGCGAGGTTTTTAATAGACACCGTATCGCGTTCAATTTGCACCAAATACATAATATATACCACAGTAATTTTTTTGTATGGATGTTCTATAAAGATGCTATGTGTTACAGAATTTTGAGAAATAATGCTGTTGATTATCGTTGTTCGGACGGGCCCTTACTCACAGACAGTCAGCCTGTACTTAATATCTATGGTGAGTATGTTTTTTTAAGAAGACAACTCTCGCACTAGGAATAAAACCTGTGTCGCGGGGAAGTCCCCGTACACATACACTGTTGTGCGGGAAACAATACATTTTTATGTTCCCGACCAATATATGCGTGCCGTTGGAAGACGACAACATAGACTCCTGTGCTGTCCGCCTACGTGGCGCTCTCCCCAGGCTGACCATAGCCCCACTGCTATAGCAATTAGGCTTATCAATGAGTTCCTTCAGTATAGTCCAGATGCAGATATATTTTTCGACTCCCAAAGCATAATTTTAAAACATATTTATACATATCTAAATTTTAAAGAGTAATTTTATAGTTCCTAAGTTGATGTAAGGTTGTTTCTGTTTACAAATTTTATGTTGTTTCTTTTTGATGGTCTGATTTTACAATTGTAATAGTATGTATTTAGTTTATTTTTGTTAAAATTAGCATAGATATAAGCGATTTGGTGTATACTGTGATGCTTATATTTTATTAATAAAGAATTGAATTGAATTGAATATACATACATACAGTACAAACATACATAAAACGGATCACACAAAGTGTTGTCGTAGACCCTGAGAGAGATCGGACCCACAACACTCAGTGCAGTAGAAAGCGGCGAGGTGACCGCTTAAACTACTACGCTATCCATGCAGTTTACGTAAACATAATTATATATTACTCAAGGCAATAGTTTTGACATGACTAATTTAATAATATCAGTAAGCATAAAAATATATATTTTTAACTTTAGATATTGCCTCATCAATTATAAAAACGTTATTCATAATTTACAAGTTCATGGTCAATTTTTGTTATTGATTTAAACTTTGTAGAAAACCTATTATTTTTTCTATAATAACATTTATTTACACCAAATTGAGTATAGAATTTCCGGTACAACAGCATTTCTTTAAATTATTTACACTAGAGTCAGGCTATGGTACCCACTTTAAGATTTAACTAGTATTTTGGGTACCAGTTCCTCTCTAATAAATAAGGTTTGAAATGTAAAAATGGGCTTTTGCCTAGTACAAAGCAGTCTATAGCACTCAGGGATTAATATACTTGACGACCGGATGGCACAGTGGTTTGTGCAATGAACTAGATATAGAAAGACTAAAAATGGTGTACTATGTGCTTGTGGAATCAAAATTAAGATATGCAAAGAGCTTTTATTTGTGCCACAAAGAGAAAGTTGTTGACCATATTTCACAAGCCTAGGAATTCTTACAGTTCCTGGCCTCTATATTTTAGTGGTATTAAGTAATTTTGCAAAACATATGGGTAGTTTTGAGAATAGCACTAAAAGAAAAGTTAGGGAAAAGACATGTAGAAAAGATTTTAAAACAGATATTATTCCCCAAGTATAAGTCAAGTGCATGAACATTTAATTTTTAAATTTGTCTTGGTGTTATAATATGTATGTACTTACAAAAAAAAAGTGTATATGTATTTATATCAGTTGTCTAGTTCCCATAGTACAAGCTCTGCTTAGATTAGGACTAGAGGGTGTTGTGTGAATGTGGTAACATATTATTTACCTATTTATACCTTCCTAACAGTCAAAGCAAAGAAAATCCAATTAGTAGCTTACCCCAAACATACTTTGTTTTTGTTTTGTTTTTTAAAAAGACAACGCCCGCATTAGGAATAAATCCTGTGTCGCAGGGGACTTTACAAACATACATGAAACGGACACAAAGAACACCCAGACTCAGAACAACAATATGTGGATCACACAAAGTGTCGTCCCATGTGGGGTTTGAACCCAGAACACTAGGCATAGTAGGAAGCGGCGTGGCGACCGCTTAAACCACTACACCATCCGTACATTCATACCAACTCAAACTTTAACTTTTTATAATCAATTAATTATTTATATTATTGATTTATTCTGTAGAAGCACCAAAAAAGTCAAATATGTCTTTAACTCCTAAATTATTTTAATAAATTATGTATATTTTAGTCTAAAAGACTGCACAAATGTCATTCTGAGTCTGTGTTCTTTGTGTCTGTTTCATGAATTGTTGTAAAGTCTCTGACAACACGGGATATACATATAACTAGTGTGTGTTGTCTTTAAAAAATAAAAATAAGTCTATTTAGTATGTATCAGCACTCCTTTTCCACTTGAAGATGCTTGTAAATGGCACTTAGTAAAATTACATCATATATTATATTTTGTAAATTTAGCCATAATTTACCCCAATAAAATAATATTGGTAATGATTCACAACAAATTCAAAGCACCTACAACATGATGTAATTTGGTACCCTGGTATGTAATAGGTAGTAGTAAGGTAGTATTTCTTTTTTAAACCAAATGAGACCAAAGGAGGAGTATACCCTCCAAAATAAAAATAAATTAATTTAATAGAGATTTTGAAGGTAACAAATCCCTTTTTCGAAGATATTTCAAAACAAAAACAGATTCTGAGACTATAAATAAGTTGATTATTTATGAAAACTGCAAATAAAATTAAATCGTTTTTTTTTTATTTAAGTAGGTATGTTAAATCTTTTATAAGATTAAAATAATTTTGTATGTGTATTGCTCAGTATATAATAATGGAGGTCAAACTTTAATAACTACGTTAGTATTTCATTATACAGACTAAGAAGCAAATGACTTTCATTTATGCAATCAGAATACAATCGCCTTTGTTTAGATTCAAGGTCTTACATAAACACAACAAAAATACCCGCCAAAAATAATTTTATAAAATATTTTGAAAAACAATAGATTTCTAGAGATAGCTGGATTAAAAAGTTTTTTTTTTTTAATTTATTTAAATTAAATGCAAAGGTACTCACAGTAACAGCTGTTATAGTCAAGGTCGCTGTAATAGCTTGTTGCCAACTAAACTTCTGAGTGTATTGTGAGTCAATAAACACACCACAAACACAGGAACACAGCCAAATTATTTAAAATGACGTAAATAAAATATTTACAACTGAACAAATATTATGTATACAACCCACGGAGACTAGCTGAGAACATTACTATTATTGTACTTGTTTATCCGACTAAACACGTCACACAATAAGAATCGAATGTTATTAAATAGAAAATAATGGTAGTTTTGTTTAATCCCGATAAGATAATTACATTACGATTGCGAAAATTTCGTCATGAATTACACTGAACATTTTGTTTGACATTTTCTAAAACACAACCTTTATTTTTTTTTATGGCAAGAATACATTCTAACTAAAGGCCGCTGCACACATTAGGCTAAGGTGCTGGCCCAGCATGTGGGGCGAAAATATCAGTAGGACGATGATCAGGAAATCATTAAATATCCAACGTTAACTGTGAATGTAGCGCATTGTGACCGAAAGTTCAGTCGGTAATTTCTTAGTCTTAGTAATATAAACAATTTTCAAACAAAATACCTTTTATGACATTTATGAGAGCGAGAGTAAATCGGAACTGAATTTTGTAGGAATTTTTATTGCGAGAATAGGGAATATGCATGTATCTTTTTTATTTTTTTAAACGATTCTACTCGTTATTACATTACCAAAAATAAATATAACCCAGCCGAAATATAAACTGTTAAGCAAAAAAAAATTTTATTAATATCACTATCATTTTGGGGCAATTTGAACACGTCCATTTTGGTGCGCTTTTTTTGTGACGTCAGATATCAACAACGGAACGGATCAGAATTCGATGTCAACAACGGAGTGAAGTTCACAAAGTTTCTAACAGTTAAAAAAGTGAATGATAAAAATTAACTTATTACCATGGAAAGCCAATAAAAACTTATTATAAATATTGTGCGGTTCCTTTGTGCCCAAATAATATCAAAACTGTACCTGACAAAGTAGGTATATTCAGTCATTGTGTTGAGTCTTTGTACACGGGAATTTAATAATTTAACACTGAAAACGTATTAGTTATTAACTTAAAATGAAACAAATAATCACCAGAAACCAAATATTACAAATACACACAACTTGTTGACACTCTTGACAGTGTAGGTTGACGTCACGTTTCATTCAACCAATAGCGTTGCGTTTTAGAAATTTGCGAGGGAATCTTAAAAAAGCCAATTTTTGATGATTAAATTTCACTATTAAATTATAATAAATTTCAAAAATAATTGTATGTGTATCTTTTTTTAGCAATAAAAATTACAAATAAAAATATTTTGTCCATTTTAGTGTCACGTGCATATTCCCTATTGACCCTTAGATTTTATATACACATTAACGTACTGATCATTGGCGCTCTGAGAAAAATGGATGTGGATACTCTTGCGGCCAGGGCAATTTATTTAGTCCGTTTAATTTTTAAGGAAAACCCACACTATTCGGTTAGCGGGCCAGTGTTGTCGCCAACTACAAACATGAAACCAGTGAAGTGGATCTCTACACTTTCGTCGAATATGCTATGCCAAGAGGTTGTCCCAATGTGTATAGGGGCCTTAAGAACAATGTCACGAGTTTATGAAGCTTATTATTAGTTTATTGAGAAAATTTTGTATTGATATTGATTTTCTATTGTGATTTCATAAGTTTTTGAAAATTATTTATGCGAAGTCATAAGATCGATATGTACTAACGGCATTTTCTAAATGCCAGTATAAAATTTCAAGGGTTCAAAGCTAGGTGGAGTTTACTTTCTCTTATCATTTTATATTGTCAAGATAGATAGTAACAGCAATCTATGCATTATTAATATTTATCAATAAAGTTAAATGTTTATTACTCTCATGAAAAAATGAAAATTTTATTATTGTATTTGTTTTTCAACAAAACGACTGTCATAAACAGTACCTAACCTTAATTTTAAATATTTAAACCGCCGAAATTATGACAATTGATGAATGTCATATGTCAGGTTTATTACGAGAAATGCTTTTAAAACACAATAATATAATAAAAAAGGAACTCATTTACAGCTAGCATACAGAAAGCCATTAATTAAATCAAAACTTTAAATAGAAATTTGAACATACTGATTTGTTTGTATTGTAGAATTTAAAATGTCAATAATTGTAGAAAATAATTTAAAAACCACCGAAAACAAAGAATTATTTGAACAAAAAGCACATTATATACCGTGTAAGATTGAAGACGATGGGCCAGCGAACGTAAAGAAATACTTCGAACCTTACATTGAAGATAAAAATGGAGGTAAGTAATACGAAATGTAGTTCTATAGTTTTCCGTGGTTTGTGTGTGCCGGAGGTTGTGGGTTCGATTCCCACCCAGGACATATAATTGTGTGATGATCATTTAGTCTAATCTGTAATCTATACAAATAAATAAAATCGAAGTGTTGGTTTGTAATGTCAAAATAATAGGTTTGTTACATGCTCACATGGTTATTACGGGATAGCTGTCTACATAAGTAGTAACTTAGGCTATTTTTCCTCTCAGAAGAAACTTTTAAAATTTTGCTTCAAATACTCCAAAAGCTCTGCACCAATTGAGCTCTCAAATTTTGACACAATATAAACACTTCAATGATTGATTTTGCCACTATGTTCTATAGCGAGGCCTGGTATGGTACTGCTTGTTTAGTCTGTAAATATTTAAGTATGTTTATCAGGGTGTTATTGTGTTGAACAGAGCCTATCAACAACCTAAGTTGTCTCTATCTGTAAAGAGAACGGCTCTGTTTGAAGACGATGAACTGATCTGGGTAGATCACGCATCGGTGATTAAGATCAGGGTTTTGCAAATCAAGTTTCCGAGGTTTTGACATAAATTAAAAGTATTAAAAGTTCACGTATGTGTACCAAGTTTTTATAAGAATGACTAAAGTTTAAAATAATAACTTGTTGTAATTAATATGGTTGGTTTTTATAACTCATCAACCCCCGTAATCAGTTTTAATTTATGTCAAAAACTTGTTATAAGAATGACCAATATTTTAGTAGGAAGTATCATTGTTGTACTTTTAAAAAACTCAACAAGTCAATAACCGTGCAGTAATTTAGCTGTGGGGGCCTAAGGTATAAGTTCATTTTAGAAAAGGGGTCTCTTGCCCAAAATTGTTTGGTAATCCCTGATTTAGATAATAAACAAGAAAACTAGATATTTTAGTGATTTAGTAGTCTGGTTGCCATAGTACAGGCAGAGGAATCCTTGACTTAGATGATAAACAAGACAACGAGATAGTTCAGTGGTTTTTAGTCCAGTTACATTAGTTTAGGCTCTGCCTAGTTTGGGATGGGGACTGCGTGAGAATATTATTATATCTCTTAATTATTTGTCAACAGTCTTTGTTTATCTTAATCCTTTTTTTTAGAACTGTCTGCATCATTTCGAGGACATCCTCTGGATGGTGTTAAAATTCCAATCCCTGAAGGTTATAAAGCCATAGTTGTGACTGAAGCTAAGAGGCCACTCGCTGAAAATGCAGAACGGAAGTTTCAGGTAAAGCGTTATTTTCATTGTGAAAAAGCTTAAGGCCTGACTTACAAATCAAGGTTTTTAAGCAGGTTATAGAGGGATTTTGCTGGTATAACACTTACGCAAAAATTGTGTTGGGCAATTTTTCCTTAGCTTTTCAGCGAGTGAAACTAGATGGCGTTGTGTGTCAATGTCCGAAATATTAAATAAAATCCCCTAGGATACCACCCACCGGTTTATATGTCGGACTCGAACCGACCAAAAACCGCACGCCGCCTCGGATACCAGTTGCCGGGAACCAGGTGTACCCTAGGCAGGAAATCCCTCCATTACGGGTCTTACCGCCGCGATAACGGCGTGCCCAACAAGCGTAATGACCCAGCTACATAAAAATAGTTACAACTACCGTCATAACATACACCACAAGTAGTAAGATAACATACATGTTTGACCTGACGGGCCTGTTGGTCTAGTGGTTAGTGACCCTGACTGCTAAAACTGAGGTCGTGGGTTCCATTCCCACCCAGGACAAATATTGTGTGATGAGCACGGTCATTTGTTCTGTGTCTGGGTGTAATTTATCTATAACTAGGTGACCCGCGCAACTTCGTCTGCGTCTCTCAATAGTAATAAATTTTCTCCGTTTTTAAAACATTCTTCATTGGTACTCCGCTCCTATTGGTCTTAGCGTGATGATATATAGCCTATAGCCTTCCTCGATAAATGGGCTATCTAACACTGAAAGAATTTTTCAAATCGGACCAGTAGTTCCTGAGATTAGCGCGTTCAAACAAACAAACAAACTCTTCAGCTTTATAATATTAGTATAGATATGTATGTATTTAAAAATATATAAGTATGTTTATCAGCAGTCTGGTTACCATAGTATAGGCTCTGCCTAGTTTGGGATCAGACAGCCGTGTGTGAGATGCGTGAAGTTATTATTAAAAAAAAAAAAAAAAACTATATAGTTGTTTTCTTGCAGGTTGCCGGTGGTTTCAAATATTTTACCAACTGGAACTGGAATAAGAAACCATCACAAAATGACAACATCGTCAGAGCAATGGACTGGATTGATATAAGTGAAGCAGTGGGTATTTTATATGCATTCTTTTTCTCTCTAATATCACCACATGGCATAAGTGTTTTTTTGTTATGTTAGAGGGGGCAGACGAGCAGACGAGGCACGTGATGGACCACCCAGGACAAATATTGGGTGATGATCATAGTCATTTGTTCTGTGTCTGGGTGTAATTTATCTATAACTAGCTGACCCTGCAAACGTTGTTTTGCCAATTTTTTGCACAGCTCTCTTGGGGTGGAATTTCGTAAAATCCGTTCTTAGCTGACCTCTACTCGTTGAAAAGAATATTCCTACCAAATTTCAAGTCTTTAGCTCTAATGGTGCCAGAGATATCGTGATAAGTGACTATATACGTGGAAATCTCTTATATATATATATATATAGATATGTATGTATTTAGAAATATATAAGTATGTTTATCAGCAGTCTGGTTACCATAGCACAGGCTCTGCCTAGTTTGGGATCAGACGGCCGTGTGGGAGATGTGTGAGATATTTTTTTATTAACTTACAGAAAGTTGACATATTTATTTATGATTTATTATTTTTAATTAAATAATAATAACCTTACACATCTCACACGGAGTCGTTTGTTATCAAACAGCCTGTACTATGGTACTCAGAGTTTTTGTTTATGTTTGCTGGGGCAAACGAGCAGACGGGTCACCTGATGGAAAGTGACCATCGCCGCCCATGAACATTTGCCGGCCTTTTAGAAAGGAGTACACTCTTTTTTTGAAGGTTTGAAGGTCTCTGCCAAAAATCTACATATCCTGAGGAAATAAATTTTACACAGATATCCATTCACCCTGAAATTGTCAATGGTCACATTTATTTAGGTTTGATGCCTGGGTTGGACCAAATGTTTGGATGATCTGCAATATTTGTTTTTGGAGTTTGGGTGTTTTCTATGTATAATATTTATGTATATATATATATGTATTTACATAAAAAAAGTATTATATCAGTCAATCTAGCTTTCATAGTACAAGCTTTGCTTAGTTTGAAACTAGATGGCGTTGTGTGTCAGATGTCCGAAAATATTATTATTTATTTTGTTATTTTCAGATACATGGAGACTGACAGATATAACTTCAAGACCTCGATACTGCATCCTCACACAAAACTTGTGTTAAGCTTGGCTTTTCAGCGAGTGAGTGAGGTTACCCCTCCTTTATCTGGGGGGCATTCTATGGACGGTGGTAGCCACTTACCATTAGGTAACCCGTCTCCTCTCGTCTGCCCTTACACTATAAAGACAATAATAAATAAAACAATGTAATAATAACAAATTTAATTTATTTAAATAAAACAGTACTTAAAACTAGATTGATAAAAGTCACTTGGACTAAGTTCAGTAAAAGTATATTTTTCAATTTAGGAAGTTAGCTCGCTAGTTTATTTCTAACTATGAAAATGTTGAATTTCCATACCCTCATCCCTGCTTTTTACAACAACAACAAATTCCAAAAATCCTTTCTTAACTTCTCATTTACCTTTTAATGTTCCCTTAATAGTCCGTGTGGTGACGGATTAAGAATACAGAGTGTCACCACCCCTATACATCCCGTGGGTGTCGTAAGAGCCGACTAAGGAAGAAAACTCGCAGGATTGCAGCACTGCAGAGAGAAGGACCACTTGAAACAAACCCTATACCAACCCGTCTGGCCAGCGTGGTATAGTAGGCCAAAACCTCCTTTCTAAGGAGAGGCCTATGTCCAGCAGTGGACTAGTAAAGGCTGTTGATGTACCCTTAATGGTTGACGGAAAAAACTTACCCCCTAAGTCGGACCAAATAATAGTTCTCATGAATTCACCGCGTGATCTAATTACGCAATATATGTGAGATTACCCGATTTATGGTCTCTGATTACCTCCTAAAAGTCTTAGCGTGATGTTCTCTAAATAACCTAATTTTTTTTTCCAGTTCAACGGGTAGTTCAACACAAACAGAAAACCTCTTTATTACAATTGTATAGATTATATAATCCTATATAGCAATGAACACATATTTTCAAGAACAAAACATAAATAAATCTCTCCTTGTATATAAAAAAAAACCTAAAAATTATTTTCTAAGTAAATAGTAGATACAACCTAAAATATTATTGATTTATCAGAAGATCTTCTGATAAATATAAAAACTAATAGAAGTATTTCGAGTATTTGGACTTAATTTAGATTTTTTCAGAGAAGTCTTACTTGTCCGTAATAATTATGATTTATAAATCTTCTGATAATTTAAAACTAGAAATAATTTGAAAATAAAAAATTGCATTTTGAAATGCTGACTCGACCCAAACTATCATAACTTGTAATATGAGTGCTAGAACATGCGAGTTGAATTTATGGAATTACAAGCGTTCATAGGCAAGCCGTATGCTTGTTTTCTACAGTACCAATAGAAGAAAATTTCGGTCTCCTGCATTCTGCTACCAATTACCTAGCATAAGAGTCAGGTAGTATATAAAAATTACATTCTACTCTCTTCTAATTTCTTTCTCATTTGGTTCTTAATTTCCTGCCGTCTCTTATAGTCTTTTCTACTAATCATTATTGCTCTAGTATAGTTTTTACTTTTATTATTTCTAATTGTTCTAGTGTTTTTTGGTGTGACAGATATCTTTTCGGTATGTACCGATTCTTTTTCCGCTAATATCGGACGCACCTTTGTTTTTACCGGTTCGCTTTCGGTAATTACCGGTTGGTTTTGCTCTTTATAGTGTAAACCGAAATGTAAATCATTTCTATTTTCTAAATCGTCAAAATCATTGACGTTTTCACGACTCATTTTGTTAAATATTTTTAAAAATTGCCAAAATTCAATATCACCGCCTTTTATATTAGATTTGTAGAATTCAATCAATTGTTTATCACATTTATGTTTATTTTTAACCGGTTGGGGTGACGCGAAACGATTTTCCGTAACAGTACACTCTTTACCGGTTTTTTTAGCCGGTATTTGCCGATCCGGTTTTTGAGCAGACGCTCTCTCTTTATTTTTATGCTTTTTACGATTTTTCGTTTTATATTCAATGTGTCTATTGATCCAAACCTTAGGTTTGAAACGTTTAGGATTCTTTTCGTGTTTTCTATTATGCAACTTAAGGGCGGCAAGCGACTGACAAATTTTTTCACAACCCCCACAAGGATACAGCATTTTGAGACCACGCTTTTTGGCCAAACGACTCAGCTTTTTTATCCCGTCCAAGTAAGTGTCACCTTCAAGTTTCAACTTTAAATATTCATCTTCGGTAAATTCCGGTAACAAATATTCGTTACTTAGATTGACCGCTTGTTTTTCAACTACCCACTCGCGACCTTTTTTTACTAACTTTGTTTTACCTATAAACTTATCTTTATTTAGTCGATTTTTTTCATCGTTTTTCATACAAGCGATTTTATTTAAGTTACTTATACTAGGAATCACTTCTAATTCTCGATGATTGTTTAATTCGAGAACGTACTTAGATCCGTTACTGGCGCTACCAGCTTTCTCCGTCATATGTCCGTACGCGTAACTAATGTTTATTTTGTGAGCTATTTCAACGTGTTTTTTTATATTGAGATTTGTTACGAAACCGCAGAATGGGCATTTTTTTAGCATTTTTTCGTTGCAAATGTCAAAGTGTTCGCTGCAGTGGGTTTTTAAGTCCTCCTTCGTTTTGAATAGCTGAAAAAGATATGTTAATTTAAATGTAACTGTGCGGGCGCCATGCTTCGTCCTTGCCCACGCTCGCTCGACCGGAGTAATATTGCTCACTCCGATCGAACCAACCCATTTATGGCCGAAACATGGCTCTTTCAATACCTGAAGACCTACTCACTTTATTTTTTATTATTTTATAAGGGGGCAAAAGATCAGACGGGTCACCTGATGGTAAGCAACTACCGCTGCCCATGGACACCTGCAACTCAAAAGTTACAAGTGCGTTGCTGCCCTTGGAGTCCCTCCCGCTCGAGTCAGCGGGAGGGGGGATTTGGGCTTCGGTCACCTCACTGACTCAGTAAAAGGCAACGAAAGAATTGCTTAACACCGGTTTTCTCGACCTCACAAATGTCATAAAAGTTATTGTTGTAGTAAATTCAGACTAGCAGAATACCGATTCAACTTTCACTCACAATACGATATAATCGTTGTCCGTGTAGTGACGGATTAAGAATACGGAATGTCACTACCCCAATTCATCCCGTGGGTGTCGTAAGAACCGACTAAGAGCGCAAAACAACGCAGGACACCAGCACTACAAAAAGACGGAAAACTTGACACAAACCCTATACCAACCCGCCTGGCCAGCGTGGTATAGTAGGCCAAAACCTTCTTTCTAAGGAGAGGCCTATGTCCAGCAGTGGACTATTAAAGGCTGTTGATGATGTGATGATGTGACGATATAATCACATTACAGGAACGTAGGATGTTTAATAATTTACTACGAGAATACCTTTTATAACATTTCTGAGACCGAAAGTTGAAAAGAACTGATTTTTGATGGGCTTTTATTTTACAAGAATTGACGTAATGACGTGTACAGTCTGTGACTACTGCCTAAATATCAGACGATTCAAAGACATGTACGTGCTCGCGTGATGCCACTGCCTCACATAAACCCGTGTTAAGTTTTGGTGGTTTCCTCTGAGTGAGTGAGGTTAGGTTTAGTGTCTAAGGAGAGGCCTATGTCCAGCAGTGGACTAGTATAGGCTGTTGATGATGATGATGATGATGAGTGAGGTTACCAGAGCCCAAATCCCCTTGATTCTGGAGGTGAGGGCTGAATGGGCGGAAACTCACTTGTGACTTGTGTCCATTGGCGGTGGTATCACTTACCATCAGGTGACCAGTCTGCTTGTCGACCCCCCTCTCTTTTATTTTATTTTTCTGTGGGAAATCCCTTCGAATACCACCCACCGGTGGTTGTGTCGGACTCTAACCGACTAAAAACATCAACAAGTAGCCAGGAAACCAGGTGTACCCTAGGAAGGAAATCGTAGACCCCCAAAAATAAAAAATGAACTCACCTTGAAACAAATATAACATTCATGTCCATCAAATGTTATTTTCCCATTTTTATTATTATCCTCATCAGAACACACATAATCACTATCATTCTTATCACCATCATCTCTATATCTCATCACTTTGCGCTTTCTTAATCTATTTCTCTTGCTAGTAATACGTTGTGCGATTGGTATATTATAAACAGTAGTGTTATTTTCATTTCTGTCATTTTGTACCATTTCTGTGATATCTGATGTGTCTTTTTCGTTTCGAGAGGTATCACTATCACGTTTATCACCTTGTGATATATCAGAGTTATCATTTTGTATCGCATCACATTTATCACTAAGCGGATTATGATTCATATCATTTTGTGTAGTTCCATTTTGTGTTTTATTACATTCTAGTAAATTATTTTGTGTATCATTAACACGTCCATCTTTGCGTAACGAATGATTATCAGAATTATCATTAGTGAGTTTATCATTTTGTATGTTTTCATTATTTTCTATGTTTCTTTTACCAGTTTCTAAATTATGATTATTCTGAACGTTTTGTGATTTTTTAAAGTACGTAATTTTCGTTGATTCTAAAATATAAAAAAAAATAACATAAATTTTCTTGTAACTGTAGATATTGTGGGAGAGCCATCTGTACGAAGGCCTCCCCCAAGGAGCGCTAAAGACCAGCCCCGGATCAAGGAGGGTGGTCAAACCGGAGCACCCGCCCCGGGTGGCAGTTTCAGGGGGCGCCAAAATCATAATATAGTATGATTAAAAATAAAAAAACTTGATCCACAAAGCGCCTAGCATACGGAAGCCTGGTTGGCTCACCGTCGACTTGTAAGTAAAAGGTTCCACACAGGCCTAACTTATATATTTGTGAGTTTTTTAAATAATTTATCTCAAACGCTGGAGAGAGGGGCGCCACTATCAAGTTCCTACCCCGGTTCGAAAAAGCTTTTTTTTTGGGACTAATCCCACCCACAAGCCCACCACTGTAACTCCTGTACACCAGGATCCACAGCAGTGACCCACGAACACACCGAGTTATAACACTCGGGAACTCTCAGCAAGAGATTTAACTGTCTGGGAACCCGCAACGAAATTAATCAGAAGAAAATTGGAGGAGTTGGAAATACAGTAAATCCACTTCGAGTCCAGTCCACAATCACACTGGATCCAGAGCTGCCAAAGACTGATATCATGGAGTCTAAGTTTAACTTCAAACAATTTTACCTTTCCTCCCGACACTCTTATGCGCCGATTCAATTCTCTTGTTATACATCTGTCTTATCTTATCCAAGTTCTCCACTTCCCTGCGCGATCTGGTTTCGCTGAGCAACGTCTTTATTTTCTTCTTCACCGTTTCAACTTTACGTCTATCGGATTTTTTCATTATTTGTTTTGGCAGAACTGAAATAGAAACAATCAAATTTTGGAAAAGCAAAAATATCTGACTGCGGGTAAATAATATTTTAATAATATTTTCACACATCTCACACACGGCCGTCTGATCCCAAACTAGGCAGAGCCTGTACTATGGTAACCAGACTGCTGATAAACATACTTATATATTTCTAAATACATACATATTATAGATAAATTACACCCAGACACAGAACAAATGACCGTGCTCATCACACAATCATTTGTCCTGGATAGGAATCGAACCCACGACCTCTGGAGTAGCAGTCAGGGTCACTAACCACTAGACCAACAGGCCAGTCAAATGTGGAGGTAGTTAAAATTAAAAAAACAGCGCTTAAATTTTTATGATTTACATATACCCAGTGTCACTGTCATAATTAAGACCTCAAACGCCAAAATACATTTAACCAATACATACATACATTAACGTTTTACACGCTTTATATTAGCTTCACTTGAATGTTTGTATGTTTTAACCGACTCCTTTGGGCGTGATTTTGACTGACTTTAAACGGTCAGAATTCGTTCAAACTTTGTAGATATATCGAGGACCGATGACAATACACTAATTTAAATTAAAAAAAAAAAACGTTGGGTGCCTGTTGTCAATAGTAAAAAGCACCCCACGTTATTTTTTCAAATTTATTAAAATTTATTTTCTATTTGTTAGTTTGTTTTTTTTTTATTAAAAACGTGTTTTTTAGTTTTTTTTAATTTTTATATATCTATTATCCGTATTAAGGTTGTCTGTAAGAGATCGCCGTGAGCGATAAGACCGCCGATTGTTACGTCTATTTGTAATGTCTTACGTGTTAACTGTAAACAGTAAATATATAAATAAAATAAACTTGATAAACATAACCTTCCTTCTGGGTAAATAAACACAAGTAAAATTTTAACAAAAAAACCGACTTCAATGGTTTTCTCATGGATTCCATGGTCAGAACTAGACCAAATTGAAATAGGACCACACGGGAAGCATCAGCTTTCCAATAAAAAAAGAATCATCAAAATCGGTTCACCCAGTCGAAAGTTATGAGGTAACAAACATAAAAAAAAAATACAGTCGAATTGAGAACCTCCTCCTTTTTTGAAGTCGGTTAAAAATACAACTAAATTGAAAACCTACCTACTACCACTAAGTTTAAAATGACGACCCTCATTTTACCCCCTTAAAGGCGATATTCCCGAAAATCTTATGTTAGTGGGTGCTTACAACATAAAAAGCATCGGATACCAAAATGTCAAGTTCTTTAGCCCCAGCGTTTTAGGCTCTGCGTTGTTGAATCAGTCAGGGCAAGTAATTTTAAAATATATAAATAAGATACATCATCATCATCATCAGCCTTTACTAGTCCAGTGCTGGGCATAAGCCTCTCCTCAGAAAGGAGGTTTTGGCCTACTATACCACGCTGGCCAGACGGGTTGGTATAGGGTTTGTTTCAAGTATTCCTTCTCTTTGCAATGCTGTTGTCCTGCGTAGTTTGCTCCCTTAGTCGGCTCTTACGACACCCACGGGATGAATAGGGGTGGTGACACTCTGTATTACAACAGTTACAAATAAGATAAAAAGATCAATAAAATATTAAACCAACCTTTTTTTTTCTGTTTATTCATAACTTGATGAAGAAAGAATTCATCGAAAGAGTTATCCGGTACCTCATGTTTCTCCCTTTCTAGTACATTTCTAGAAAGATCTTCCTCTAGAACTCTCTCTGAATAAGCTAGAGTTGTCTCTGCATCTACGTATTCTGGCGTATCTATTGTAGAAAACAAGATAACGAAATAAAATAGATTTATTAGAAAATGACCAGAGAGAGAAAGAGAGAGAGAGAGAAAGATATAGCTTATTCCTCCCAATCCATCCGTATTGGTATTATGCCTCTCCTACTATTTTCTCTCCTACTAACCTTCGTCAACCAACCTTCGAAGCCCAAAATCGATCTAAGTGGCGTGCAATGGGAGAGGCCTATTTCCAGCAGTGGACTAGTAAAGGCTGTTGACGAAGGTTCATCATCAGCCTATCGCAGTCCACTGCTGGACATAGGCCTCTCCTTAGAAAGGAGGTTTTGGCCTACTATACCACGCTGGCCAGACGGGTTGGTATAGGGTTTGTTTCAAGTTTTCCTTCTCTCTGCAGTGCTGTTGTCCTGCATAGTTTGCTCCCATAGTCACACCCACGGGATGAATAGGGGTGGTGACTCTCCGTATTTATAAACCGTCTTTACACGGATTCAATTTCAATTTTAAATAACTTTCGGATTTTTGACCTTCTATATGTTACAATGAGGGCAACATGCAATAAATATGGCGACCGGATGGCGTTCGGCGATGAGTTCGATTCCCGCTCAAGTCAAACATTTGTGTGCATGAACATTTAATGTTTGATTTGGTCTGGGTGTTTCTATGTATAATATATATGTATTTACAAAAAAAAAAAGTATATATGTATTTATATCAGTTGTCTAGTACCATTAGTACAAGCTCTGCTTAGTTTGGGACTAGATGGCGTTGTGTTAATGTGGTACAATATTATTATTATATTTAAACTGAACGGGAACGGAATTCGCGACTTCTGATATTGCAGAACACAAGCTGACACGCGGTAATTTCTCTGCATCTCTCAAAACTAATAAATTTTCCCCGTTTTTGCATCATTTTTTCATTGATCCTCGGCCGTTATTGGTCGAAGCTTGATGTTATATTAGCCTCTTTGATAAATGGACTATAAAACACTGAAATAATTTTTAATTGGAACCATAAGTGTTCAGAAGATAAACATACCTTGACAGGAAGGTTGATTTTTAACTTGTTCAGATAAGAATTTATCAAATTCGTTCTCCGGTGTGGACCCTTCTGCACTTCTGGAAATATCTTCTTCTAAAACCTTTGTGGAGTACTCGAGGGTCGTCGCTTCTTCTGCATATTCTGGGTCAGGGATGTGTTCTAGGAAGAAAAAATATATTTTTATAGAGAGAACTCTTGCACTAGGAATATATCCTGTGTAGACTCAAGGGCAGCAACGCACTTGTCACTTTTGAGTTGCTGGTGTCCATGGGCGGCGGTAGTTGCTTACCATCAGGTGACCCATCAGCTCGTTTGCCCCCTTATACCATAAAACAAACTCAGAACAATAACTTTGTATCACACAAAGTGTTGTCCCATGGGGGGGTCGAACCCACAACACTCACTCAGTATGAAGCGGAGAGATGGCCGCTTAAACCACTACCCCATCCGTGCAGTGGATATTATAAAATTATTCTAGAACGGTATAGAAGTAAAAAGAAGTACAATAATAATAACGCGAATAGACTATAGGTTATGTTACATAAAGTATTATAAACTTACCGTCAATTTCAATCTTCTGAACGTCGTAATTGAAATCAAACTCAGCATTAACCACCACCGGCTCGTCCTTGATCATAATCCCATCACTTGCACTAGAACAAATCAGGGGTAGTATAAATAAAAAAAAAGACGTGTGGCACTCGGGGACTGCCGCGGTAAAGCTATTGCATAGCATTTTGTATCAACTTATGCAATTATAATTATTTATTTATTTTATTTATGCAGTATTTCTTTTTCTTTGATATTAATTCAAGTTACACTTTTTGAGCGTGGTGACCGATAAGAAAACAATTTTTTTTCTTTTATTAAATAAAAATATTGAAGCATATATTACAATTTGTTTTTAAATAAATAAATAAAAAATATTATTATTAAATCAAATTACATATCCATGTAAGATTTTTCTGCATTATGTTGACGAAATTTCCTTTGACGTTCAGCATTTGATTTTGGTACTGTTTTTTGTTTTGTTTTTAGCGTGAGGTTTTTTTTCGTTACGGAATTTCTGGATTCGGTCCCCGCGCTCAAGGCCCTCGATAGAAGCTATGCAATAGCTTAATATTTGTTTTATGGTATATAAGCGAAGTTCCGAGGAATTGTTTGAACTAAAACCGCAACTTTCCGCCATCGTTCCACACGATAATTCTTGCTTACTTCCTGATTTCTCTGCATCACCCAATGGTTGGTTGGTAGAGAATGCCTTTGGCATTAAGTCTGCCAATGCACCAAATGCATGGCGTAACTTGTGTGTAGCAAAATATTTTCAGCTTTACACAACTAATCTGTAGAACAAGTTATCGTCAGCGGTATTTTCGGACCGATATGACCTTTAAACTTTCAAGAAACGAACGTACTCCTTCTTAAAAGGCCGGCAACGCGCTTGTCTCCTGAGTTGCGGCGGTAGTCGCTTTCTATCAGGTGACCCGTCTGCTAGTTTGCCTCCTCATCCATAAAAAAACAGTGACACTCCGGGAGTGAAAATTTTTAATTATAACAGTTTTTTTTTGATCTCGAAAAGTTCCGACCTGAATGTATTTCAACCCAAACTCAACTCTCGTATGAACGGGGCCAATATATATAGATACTTATATTATAAAGCTGAAGAGTTTGTTTGTTTGTTTGAACGCGCTAATCTCAGGAACTACTGGTCCGATTTAAAAAAATCTTTCAGTGTTAGATAGCCCATTTATCGAGGAATTCTATAGGCTATATATCATCACGCTAAGACCAATAGGAGCGGAGCACCAATGAAGAATGTTTCAAAAACGAAGAAAATTTATTACTATTGAGAGACGCAGACGAAGTTGCGCGGGTCAGCTAGTATATAGATACTTATATACAGAGGTATCGGTAACGGTAACAGTGTCGCGAGTTCTTTTGTCCAAAAATGCCCAACGCGCCTAAAGGAGTTTTCACTTCATTAAAACTACCGCCACCCATGAACACTTACAACTCAAGATTTACAAGTGCTCTGCTGTTTAAGCCCCCCCCCCCCACAAATTAGGAACTACTGTAACCTCACTGTAACTGAACAGCAATGAAAGAATAGCTTAACACCGGTTTCCGTGGTTGATGACCCCCCCACCTCAGATTCTTGGGGGTAAGGAAAGGTCAAAGAGCGTTAACTCACTTGTGACCTTGGGAGTTGCAAGTGTCCATTGGCGGCGGTAGTACACCACACTTGTTCGAATAATAATAATAAGGAGTAACTTGGGGACCTTTTCCTCTCAGAGAAACCCCATAAAACTTTGCCCGCTGCGCAAGAGCAGTGCTTTTCAAATTCGAAGTGGCGGGTACCAGTTAGCATGGAATATTTCAAGAAGATACTTACTTCTGTATTACGACGAATTTAACTCTATGTAACATAAAATAATGTTCTTTTAAACTGTAGATATTATCTGAAATAGTCCCACATATTGAGCATTTCCTGTCCTGGAAAATATAATTCAAACGTTAGAACTGGTTATATGACTAAATAAACTAGACTAAAAAGAAGATAGAAAAGAACTAAAAAGAAAAAATAACTAAAAAGAAGAAAGAAAAGAATTAAAAAGAATAATGTTTCTTCTATCGAAACTCGTAAAAAAAAAATCTCTTTTGATGGATTAGAAACAATTTACTGTCCACTTCCACATGATGAAAACGACATTAAATGAAAAACATGTATATGTGTATTATTCTTGTACGATCACTAGTCTAATGTGTCGTTTCGATTTTATTAACGAGTTTCGAAAGAGAGAAATCTCTTCTTTTCTTTTTAATACATCACACGTTCCACACACGGCCGTCTGATCCCAAACTAGGCAGAGCCGCCTGTACTATGGTAACCAGACTCCTGATAAATATACTTATATATTTCTAAATATATACATATTATAGATAAATTACACCCAGACACAGAACAAATGACCGTGCTCATCACACAATATTTGTCCTGGGCGGGAATCGAATCACCAACCACTAGACCAACAGGCCCGTCAAACATAATTCTATTTAAAAAAAAATACATCCACAGGCTTGCCTCATTGAAATATGTTATTATGATGTAAGAGATTTTTTTGAGGGTAAATAGAAAAAATTAATTAATTAACTGACCAGTGACCTTGGTTCTCTGCCGGATCACCTCATTCCTGATGCGAACCCTTAGAGAAGCTAATAAAAGCGTTTCAAAAAAAGCTCACCTGTTTAGTTCCATGCCCATATCTCAGATGTAGAATTATACATTTCTTATTGTAAGTTATTAAGCCGCAGTCGTCGCAAACAAATTTCTCTCTTTCTTGTTTATGGGTTTTTCTGATGTGAAACGTGAGGTATGATTTCTTTACGAACCTGCAACGGACGGACTGTATTACCCACTACATCATCATCATCAGCCTATCGCAGTCTACTGCTGGACATAGGCCTCTCCTATTGCAAACCACTAAGATCGATTTTGGGCTTCTCGCATCCAGCTCGTAATAAAAGGAAAACATCCAGAAGGCCAATTCTCGCAATAAAAGTAAGGTCACAATTCAGTTCCGATCAACTTTCGATCTCACGACTCTCATAAAAGGTATTTTCGTAGTAAAATAGTAAAGGATTACTTTACTATTTTAACCAGGCAATCTCGTGCGCGACCGTCCCGCGGGGTGACAGACAGTGGCGGGGGCGAGGTAGCGCGTCATTCTAGCACACGGCTACACACGATTCCCTTCCCCGCTACACCACCCGCTACCCGCTGACATCTTGAGTACCTCGTCCCCGCCACCGTCTGTCACCCCGCAGGACGGTCGCGCACGACGTTGATGGACTATAGCAGATTACCGATTCATCTGAACTTAACTATTATTACGAGAGTGGGCCCTCAGGTTCCCCGCCTACTGATTTTACCGGTGGGTGGTATTCGAATAGATTTGCACACAAAAAAAAAAAACAAAACAGGAACCGTCCGCTGGCAATCTCCTTTGAAGACCACCCTAAAGGTTGAAAATGAAGGGATGAAGAATCCCGACAGTTCATAAATTACCGCGTTCTGAGTTAACAATGAAAAGAAAATGCAACCCAATGGAGATTCTTTTCTTTTAATTCGGAAGCAGACCATCCCCTACTTTGAGATCACAGCGAAATATCCTCGAGTTTTAAATTCTATTATAAAATGCCCACGACTTATCTGCTTCCTACCGTCAGTGGTTCCATAGAATATCCCTGGTCTGAGATCGAATACGTAAACAATCACATTATTACCACTTTTTACGTACTAAATATAGCTAATTGCTAAATATTGCATCAACATCCTATAACAGTCCACTGCTGGACATAGGCCTCTCCTTAGAAAGGAGGTTTTGGACTACTATACCACGCTGGCCTGATGGGTTTGTGTCAAGTTTGCCTTCTCTTTGCAGTGCTGTTGTCCTGCGTAGTTTGGACACGGGATGAATAGAGGTTGAGACACTCCGTATTCTAAATCCCGTCACCACACGTACGTTTTAAAGATTAAGTAAAATTAACTTACGAGACTCCACAATAGTCACAGGTGTACCCCCCCTCGGAGACGTGTCTCATCCTGTGCTCCCTCAGCCTGGACTTGCGCGGGAACTTGCTGTCACACAAGTCGCACTGGTAGTGGTATTCTGGATAATGTATTAACGTGTGTTTCCTGAGAGTGCTCTGTAGGAACAAATACTTTGAAATTGAACATCTCTTTTTGATAGCGGACGGGTCACCTGACTGACTATTGATTCAGTGTGCAACTCAAGAGATACAACACACCAGGTCAGGCATCGTCCCCCTTAAGCCAACCTCCCTCCCCCATTTCTGCTAAAGCGAGGTGCTAGGGTAAAATATGTTACGTGATGGTGACTACTGCCGCCTATGGACACATCGAAGGGGGGAGGGTGCTCCGGTAACCTGGAAGAGTTACACTTACCATCAGGTGACCCGATTGCTTCAGTATATCATGAAAAAAAAAAACACCAATTTTGTATAAGACAGGTGTGGAGGAACGGGTGTCATGTCTCTCCATCGCAAAGTGAGGATCCTCCGACCCAATGATTGATGTTGGAAAGTTGTACATATGCTAATCGGCAACGGAAATACTCATATTGCGATACAGGATTACCAGTTACTACGTAGTTCGGTGTGGCTTCGTTAGATGGCGTTGTAGTATGTTTTTGTTTCATGGTACGTGGAAGTCGCCAAACAGGCTATTTTTGAAGGTTGAAATTGATACGAGAGTTTGTATAGTACATAGGGATGTACTGAATTCGAACCTGGAACCTGCTAAAGTATTGTAGGGATCTTACCCGATCTTTGAATCTCTTGGAGCAGGGTGCGTAGCTGCATTTGTAGGGTCTGATGTCCACGTGAGACTGAAGATGGGTGCTCATATTGTTCTTGTTGATATTACGGCCACAGATCTCGCATTCGGTACGCAACGCTTTGTCGTGGACTGTTTTCTAAAAAGGAACCATTATTCTAATACATTCACACTGATATATAGCTTACTTGGCTGTACGGATGGCGAAGTGGTTTAAGCGGTTACGTTTCCTACTGCGCTGTGTTGCGGGTTCGATCCCTACTTTGGACAACACTTTGTGTGATCCACAAATAGTTCTTCCGAGTTCGGGTGTTCTTTGTGTCCGTTTCGTGTGTTTCTAAAGTCAAGACACATGAAAAAATGATAGTGTTGAGTTGTCTTTTAAAAAAAATAAGCTCAACGTCAATAGTTGAACATGGTGTCCGATAGATGGCGTTGTATTTTTTTTTCTGTATCGCGGTGATGTTTTGCTGTCGAAATTAATAAACATAAACTAGTTAATGACCTCAGAAAGGGAGAAGAAAATAATTTTCTTTTATCAAAACGTTGTGTGATCCACAAATTGTTGTCCTGAGTGTTCTTTGTGTCCATTTCATGTATGTTTGTAAAGTCAAACGCGACACAGGATATGTTCCTAATGCTGGAGTTGTCTTTTATAAAAAGCTATTCTCATCACCAACAGCCTTTACTAGCCCACAGCTGGACAAAGGCCTCTCCTTAGAAATGTGGTTTTGGCCTACTATACCACACTAGCCAGACGGATTGGTATAGGGTTTGTCTCAAGTTTTCCTTCTCTTTGTTGTACTGCGTCGTTTGCTCTCTTAGTCGGCTCTTACAACACCCACGGGGTGAATAGAGGTGGTGACACTTCTGACTTCTTAATCCGTTACCTCCTCAGGACCTCTGGAAGTAATTCATGGCGACTATACTTACCACATGTAGATTTAAAGCGGTTTTGGTCTTGAACGCTTTGTCGCATTTTTCACAAGGAAATCTTCGCGTATCCAGCCCGTAATGTACTTCGTCCATGTGCAGCTGTTTTGTTTTATTCGTATTGAAACTGTTGACAAATTCAATCTTTGAAAACATGATTAATTAATACGGAAAGTAAATTGTTAGTTCTTTTCTAAATCAATATGGCGCTCGTTAGAATTTTATTTACATGATATTAATGTAACCACGAACATTTCACACATGGCCGTAACGCATAATCGAAATGAAGAGTCACATCATCACATCAACAGCCTTTAATAGTCCACTGCTGGACATAGGCCTCTCCTTAGAAAGGAGGTTTTGGCCTGCTATACCACGCTTTGCAGTGCTGGTGTCCTGCGTTGTTTTGCGCCCTTAGTCGGCTCTTATGACACCCATGGGATGAATAGGGGTGGTGACACTCTGTATTCTTAATCCGTCACCACACGGATGAACGGAGTAATATTCAGATGTTTATTTTACTAAAAAATGCGAGGAATTTAGAATTAGTATATACTTACATCTTTTTACATACAGTGCAGGGATATTTCTTGAGGATGCCCATATGCCTATCTTGGTGTCGTCTCAGCGTCGAATTGTCTCTGCATGCGTAATCACAAAACTTGCATTGGTACGGCTTTTCGTCTAAAACAAAAACGTTTGAAGCTATTGACGACTGGATGGTGTAGTGGTTTGTGTAACGGACTGCTATTCCAAAGGTCGCGGGTTCGATTCCCGCTCAGGTCAAACATTTGTGTGCATGAACATTTGATGTTTGATTTGGTTTGATTTACAAAAAAAAAGTATATATGTATTTATATCAGTTGTCTAGTACCCATAGTACAAGCTCTGCTTAGTTTGGGACTAGATGGCGTTGTGTGTATGTGGTAGAATATATTATATTTATTATATTATTTATTTTTTATGCTTATGGTATTATATTATCCTTTAAATGTTCCAGTATTACTTTGAATTGTTTTTAGAGTTTACTTCTTAAGAAACGATTTTCATATAAGGCGCCCGATATGAAAAAAATATGAAGAGTAAAATTTAGTCATCGAATGACCTCGTTACGTTTTTTGTGCGCAACTTATCTTCACATTATGTGTGTGTAACTTGTATACTTGTGTGCAGTCGTGCGTCGGAGTTGACACACAAACTTTTGATATATATACGATCAGACGGGTCAACCAGATAGTAAGTGACTACCGCTACCGGTGGACACCCACGACTCAATCGTCAGTCTCCCCCTCTCCTCTTGAAATAGGGGTAGGAGTAAGGTTGGGCCAGTTAACTCACTCGGTGAATGGTAACTATTCGAGCCGGCCCAAATACACTTAAGCCATGGCTCTCCCACGGCTTAGAAATATATTGTTATGTGGTCACCCACATACTAACCGAATCTGGACCAGGGCTTCGTACGTATTGTGACAACGTATCAGCTCGAATACGACAGAGTAATTCTGAGTTACGGAAAACCGTTTCTAAAATAATTTCATAACTAGCTATTAGCCGCAGTTTCGCTCGCGTGATTATTTAATTATTTCGTGTTTCTAACTTTTCTTTTAATTCTAATAAACCCCATGTCGCGGGGGACTTTACAAACATACATGAAACGGACACAAAAGACACCCAGACTCAGAACAACAATTTGTGGATCACACAAAGTGTCGTCCCATGTGGGGATCGGACCCACAACACTCAGCGTAGTAGTAAGCGGCGTGGCGACCGCTTGGACCACTACGCCACCCGTGCAGTCAAGTCAGTTTGAAAATTACGAATTTCCATTCATCCTTTATTTAATCCTATTAAGTTAGAAATTTACAAAAATCCTATCTTCATGGTTGCTTACTACACGACCAAGCGAACTAGACGACTGTCAAACGTGACGTCATTGACTTTGGGTACAGATAGCAGAAGAATTCGAATGATCGATAGGTGTTTTTTTGGAACGAAGTTCCTTATCGCGCGTTGTGAAAGGGGGCTAGACGGAAAAAATTCTCACGAAAAGTTGTTCAGCGCCATCTATCGAATAGATAGAAAATCTTTACTTTTCATCTCAGTAAAATTAAAATTTATGTTCTTAGGTTGAGCAAAAAATATTGTATTCGACATCATTTCTCAAGGAGATTTTACCAATGTATAAATCGTTTTAATTAGCAACCAACTGAAAAATATGTAGGTAATAGCCGCTTTCATAGATGGCGTTGTAATTAAAATCGTGTCGAATCAGTTTTACTCGATCGTCACAACTTCGTTCCTATCGGGTGTCCCACGACACCACACGGGTTTTTTATTTAATTAATTTAATTTTTATTTAATTTGATTAGCTATTTACGTTATCTACAGATATTTAATTATTCCGGTTCTGGGTGCTTCTATGTATTATAATTTAAGTATATATTTATAAATCAAAAGTATATAAGTACGTTTATCGGTTGTCTAGTAACCATAGTACGAGTAGGAATAAGCCCCTTTTCTTTTCTTCTTCAAAGAAATTGATCACTCTAAATATTATTTCTCGATGTCCACTATGTATTGTTTAATTTTCCCCATTTTCCACAAAATACCAACAGCTTTAATAACTAACAACAATTTAACAGATTATAATAAACTTAACAAACGAATGGAAACTAACAGAAGCAAATTAAACACGTGCGGTAGCAACCTTGCCGACGGTACTAAGACGATCGCGGTACTTGAGGCGAGGTTCGGGCGGGGAGGCTGCGTTCCACGCGTTGGTTTAAACTCTTGGTCGAGTAGTACAATGATAAGAACGTTCCTTTTCTTCTTTTTTTCGTCTCTTTTATGTGATATACTTTACTAGCTATATATATATATATATACTAGCTGACCCGCGCAACTTCGTCTGCGTCTCTCAATAGTAATAAATTTTCTCCGTTTTTGAAACATTCTTCATTGGTGCTCCGCTCCTATTGGTCTTAGCGTAGTATAGCCTATAGCCTTCCTCGATAAATGGGCTATCTAACACTGAAAGAATTTTTCAAATCGGACCAGTAGTTCCTGAGATTAGAGCGTTCAAACAAACAAACATACTCTTCAGCTTTATAATATTAATTAGTATAGATAAAAAGCAACAGGTGCCAAAGTTTCGAGTTCGTAGCTTCAGCGGTTTAGGCTCTTGCGTTGATGAATCAGTCAACCAGGGCAAGTCATTACACGCTTTATATTAGCTTCACTTGTATTGTTGTTGTTGTTTGTTTGTAACCGACTACTTTGGGCGTGATTTTGACTGACTTTAAACGGTCAGAATTCGTTCAAACTTTGTAGATATATCGAGGACCGATGACAATACACTAATTAAAAAAAAAATAGTTTTAAAAAACTGGGGTGCTTTTTACCATTGACAACAGGCACCCAACGCTTTTTTTCAAATTTATTCAAATTTATTTTCTATTTTTTAGTTTGGTTTTCTATAAAAAGCGTGTTTTCAGTTTTTTTAAACTATTTTTTTTATATGTAGGTATAGATTTCACCCACACAAATCAATTAAGTCATAAACCGCCATAATTGCTTTGTACTTTTATGTTCTTGATATTTTGCCATTAACTTTGATAAAGCTAATACAAGCACCATGCTTATTTCATCATTAGTGGCACTAACAATCAGCATTGCAGGTATATTTTTACACATATTTTAAACCTTACATCTTCTAAAATGAAGTCCTACGGCCGCGTCTGTCTGTCTGTATGCACGCGAACTGCTGTTAAACCTGAGGTTGTGGGTTCGATTTCACCCAGGACAAATTTTGTGTGATGAGCACGGTCATTTGTTCTGTATCTGCGTGTAATTTATCTATAATATGTATCTATTTAAAAATATACATTTAAGTATGTTTATCAGCAGTCTGGTTACCATAGCACAGGCCCTAGTTTAGGATCAGACGGTCGTGTGTGGGATATATTATTATTAACGTAGTATAGTAGGCCAAAACCTCCTTACTAAGAAGAGGCCTATATCTAGCAGTGGACTACTAGGGATGATGATAATGTGTGGCAAGTCATCATCGGGACTAAAGCAACGTGACTTAAGCCAGTGCAGGGGTTCAAACACAAACTGATAAAAGAAAGTCCATCAAATACCCAGAAAGACCTTAGTAAGTGGAAATGTGCTTACCAAGAAGTATGTGTTATTAAAGATTGACTGATAGAGTGAGGTGAGAACGTGTTGGGGGTTCAAAGATGTGGTGACAAGAATGAAGGAATATGAGTTTGGTATGTTAATAAGAAGGTCAAAGAGCGAAAGGATCATGTGAGCTGGCGAGTTGGTGTGGACGGACTCCGATATAAACTATATAGATCAGCGATAGATAGTTAGATAGTTGTGGTCACCACACGGAGAGTCACCATGACTGTCCGTGTGGTGACCACAACTATTCATCACGTGGGTGTCGTAAGAGTCGAATTAGGGAACACACTATATAGGGACAATAGCACTACAAAGAAAAGGAAAACTTGAAACAAACCCTACACCACCGGGTGGTATACGGTATGGTACTGTTATAGTAGGCTAAACCTCTTTTCTCAGAAGAGGCTATGTCCAGTAGTAGACTGTTAGCGGCTGTTGACGATGATGATATAGATCGGCAGTGTACTGAAAAAGGGCCAGGTTAGACCTGATGAATACGGAGGAGGCCGCTTAAACACAAATGGGTCAACTCGACCGGTGTAATACCAACGCCTCACGCAAAATCGGTGTAAAGCGATTTTATCCTTGCTTTGCACAGAGAGAGTGAGGTAACCAGAGCCCAAACCCCCTCTTCTCTCCCTAGTTCTGGGAGAGGACAAAAAGGCTATTGAGATGCAGGTGTTCATGTCCCTCTACCATAAAAAAAATTACTTATAAAAACTTTCCTATACTTTACAGAAGCCAGAGTATTCTGCCACGACCCGTATGCAGCTCCATTTAAGGCTCTCGGATTTTCCTGCACAATTACATGTAATACCATCTTAAGTGCAATTGATAGGTAAACAAATTACAATATTTGTGTTGAAGTCGTTTCTAAGCTGTTTTGTTACAGCTTAGAAGACTCATAGCTTAGCACCGAATCAAACAGCCCTTAAAGCGTTGAAATATGCACCGACTCGATCAAGATTTGACGCACCGTCTCCAAAAATAATATTTTTGTTACTTTAATCATTGTAAAATGTCGGTGTTTAATTGTTAGTCTTGCGTTATGCTCTAATAGTTAAATTTTAAATTCAATCAGTAATACAGATATTTATTAAATTATGACAAAATTCAAGAGTTAACCTGTATAAACCAATGCCGACCGACTTCATGGAGGTAATTGTCACCGACTCCAACATAATTTTGCTACTTTTATCGAAATCCTATACAGTTTTATTTTATTATTCTTAATAAAACTGTACAGCGTCGAATCAATACGGAATGGATAAAGTGGCGGCAGGTAACGGGGACAATTTGGTTTCCCCTAACACTGAAGGGACAAATTTACAAAACTATCATCAGAACTACTGTACTGTATGGTTCTGAAAGTTGGACCATTAAGAGAACGGATGAGAGACAGCTGAACGTAGCCGAAATGCGAATGCTGAGATGGATGTATGGTGTGACTCGGATGGACAAGGTTAGGAATGCGTATATAAGAGGGAGTCTGAAAGTAGCGCCACTGGATGAAAAGTTAAGAAGTAATAGATTATCTTGGTGTGGACATGTCATGCAGAGGGATGAGGAAAATGTGGCGAAGAAAGTGTTAGGTGTGGGAGTTGAGGGGTACAAGAGAAGCGGAAGACCACAGAAAAGGTGGATGGACTGTGTGAGTGAGGAAATAGCTAGGAATGGTTTGAGTAGAATGGAAGAATCATACTTACTGCGCCGACCCCAAATAAAATTGGGATAAAGGTAGGCAGATGATGATTTCCTTAATAGAATAGAATTGAAAAACTTTTAATCACGGAGCGAAATATAAATAGTTATAAACATTAGAGTAACTTATTGGAGTACCTGTCAAGCCCCAACGACCTATCAGTAACTCTAACACTTGTGACTGTTGAGTTTCAAGTATTTCAGGGCGGCGGTAGTCACTTACCATCAGGTGAGCCTGAGTTTATCCCCTATTTCATACTAATATTATTAAAGTTGAGGAATTTATTCGTTTGGTCGAACACGCTAATCTCAGAAACTACTGGTTCGAATAAAAAAATATATTTTAAAGTTGCAAAATAATTTTTAACCCATGGATCAAGGAAGGCTATTTGCAAGCATCAATTAAAATAATGCAATAACGGGGAAATTTTATTCAGCTACTTATAAAACAGCAACGCACTTGAGTCTTTTGAGTTGCAGGTGTCCTTCAGCGGAGGTAGTTGCTTACCATCAGGTGACCGGACTGCTCGTTTGCCCCCTTGTGCCATAAAAAAAAAAAGTTTTTACGAACACGTCTGTTGCTATTTTCAGGTTAAAACAAATCGAATACCAGCGGCTGGTCATCGAGCACGGCAGCAAGCTATCGGATAAAAAAAATTCTACTAACGCCCATAACTATTCTCAGAGACGAGGTATTGAACTGAATTCTGAAGCCGCAAAGATTTATACCAAAACGTATGAAGCGTATGAGAGCATAGAGTTATCACAACAGTATTTGACAGACTTCAGAGCTCTGATATCTAATTTGACAAGGATGTTAAACGTCACTTGTTACGTCAACGCAAATAGGTCCAGGTTAGTTGTCAATTTTTGACGTGTAATCTTTCGTTTCGGTTAGGGACGGGAGTATGTAACAGGAAGCAGATGCACGCGTTGTTTGTTTTGATCAAAGAGTAGTGTTTGAGTTAGACTGCACAGATGGCGTAGTGGTTTAAGCGGTAACCTCGCCGCTTCCTACTGCGCAGTGTTGAGCTCGTTGAGCTGTTAGCCTAGTACTTCTGGAGAATACCTTAATAGCCCAACCAAACTTCTGTTCCTTTCAACCAACTTCAAGCGACTGCTGCTGAGCTGAGTGTTGTTGTTGTTAATTTTTGATCCCCACATGCAACAACACTTTTTGTAATCCGTAAATTGTTGTTCTAAGTCTCAAGTATTCTTTGTGTCCGTTTCATGAATGTTTGTAAAGTCCCTCGCAACACTATTACGGGCATTGCCTTTTTAAAAAAGAATTGGCCGTGGTATGTGATGTCAGGTGTCATACACCATGTGCGACTGCTGGAAAGCTGGCTCGTCTTTTTTTAAGCTGCATAAGTACAAAATCTTTTTGAGAATCTGTAAACGCTCATTTTATTTATCATAATCTGTATTTTGTTTAGTGTACGATTTTGGTGGGGGATTATTACCCATTAACCGTCTTTCTCGGCCCGTCTTTGTGTCTATGGTCGTAATGATGTTCATGACTAGACCGAGAGAGATAAAGTTAGTTTGAGAGAAAGAAAACTAATACATATTATATGTTTATCAGCAGCCTGGGTACCATACAGGCTCTGCCTAGTTTGGCATCAGACTGCCGTGTGTAAGTAGTATCTTTATATATATAATTCTTCTGTGAGTGTGTATGTCACTGAACTTCTCTCAAACGACTGGACCGATTTTGATGAAATTTTTTGTGTGTGTTCAAGGGGATCTGGGAATGGATTAGCTTCACAATTTTGAATGGTAAGGGTGACCCATCCCTAATTTTTTTTTTGTTGCAATACAACGTTTGCCGGATCAGCTAGTATTTTTATATTTCGTTTCTAACAGATTGTTGCGGAAAATACTGAACGAATGCACGAGAGATGCAAAAGAAAGATGCAAAGGATGCATTTTGAAAATGTTTAAAAAATTCTTTCACACCTACGCTCATTCTGATCATCCGTTTGATACATCCATGATTTTAGTGAGTAGTCTTTAGGAGAGAGTGGGAGAGCCAAACTTCGGCACAAATGGGCTTGACCAGGGTTATATTACGGCTTCACAGAAAACCAAAACCGGTGTTAAAAAATCCTTACGTAACTTTACACCGAGAGTGTGATGTTGCCGGAGATCAACTTTCCTCTTAGTTCCGTGTGGTGACGGATTAAGAACACGGAGTGTCACCACCCCTATTCATACTGTGGGTGTCGTAAAAGCCGACTAAGTGAGCAAACTACGAGGACAACAGCACTGCTAGCTTGCTAGAAGAAAAACAAGCCATAAACCCTGTACCAACCCGTCTGGCCAGCGTGGTGTATTAGGCCGAAACCTCCTTTCTAAGGAGTGGCCTATCTCAGCAGTGGACTATTAAAGGTTGTTGAATGTGATGTGTAATGTGAACTTTCCCCTTCCCTCTTGTGCCGAACGAGGGGGGGCTCGTCAGCAACAGGGGGGGGGGGGGGGGGTTTGGAACGAGCACCACCAGATGGCTCACCTGATGGTAAGTAACTGCCGAACATGGACCCCCACATCTCAAGAGACATAAGTGAGATGCCGCACTTTGAGTCCTTCCACCCAGAGTTAAGAAGGAGAAGGAGTTTGGTTAGGCGTCGGATAACCTCAATCACTCTGTGAAAAGCAATAAAAAAAAGCAGTGGCACTCCGGGAGTGTGTAAGTGGAAACTTATATACAGAGGTGTCGGTAACGGTGACGGTAAGAGTGTCGCAAGTTCAATGGTTTTACCCTTCTCTAAAATACATTCTTTTGTTTGTTGTTTAAAAATGCCGAACGGGCCTAAAAAAGTTTTCACTTTAAAAATAGGCAGACAGGTTTTCTGTGAGGCTGTGGTGTCAGTCCAGTCGAGCCAGACCATTTGTCCCAAGCATGATTCTCCCACGGTTAGGTATAGTACAATTAAAAATTATAGTTTTAAAGAAAATAACGTTGGGTGCCTATTGTCAATAGTAAAAAGCACCCCACGCTTTTTTTCAAATTTATTTTCTATTTTTTAGTTTGGTTTTTTTAGTTTTTTTAAACTATAATTTCTTTTTTGAAATTAGTGTATTGTCATCGGTTCTCGATATATCTACAAAGTTTGCACGAATTCTGACCGTTTAAAGTCAGTCAAAATCACGCCCAAAGGAGTCGGTTACAAACAAACATACAAACATTCAAGTGAAGCTAATATAAAGCGTGTAAAAAGAGTTGGTAACCCAACATTTTCTTTTAGATCATTGTAAAATTAATTTTGAAAAACGTGAACATACGCAACGGCAGTATGACGGAGAGCGGTGTGCTGTACTTGAAGAGAGAATTGAGGCCTTATGCATACCGTCCACCTGTTCTTAAAAAGGATACTGTGAATCTGCAGTACAAGCACTGTATGTCTGTATTTATGCCTGGCTGTTATTGTAAGGAAGGGTGAGTTTTTGTTTTTAAAAAGACAACTCCCGCACTAGGAATATATCCTGTGTCGCGGGGGACTTTACAAACATACATGAAACGGACACAAAGAACACCCAGACTCAGAACAACAATTTGTGGATCACACAAAGTGTCGTCCCATGTGGGGATCGGACCGACAACACTCGGCGTAGTAGTGAGCGGCGAGGCGACCGCTTAAATAGTGGTTTTAGCGGTCGCCTCCACTCCATCCGTGCAGTTAAGTGCAGTCGTGGTTTTAGAACTACTTGAATTTACTGCGAGCCTAGTACTTTTTGATCTTATTACGGATTTTTACACTCACGTCATTACGACTGCCTCGGTGGTGCAGTGGTAGCGTATGCGACTGCTGTGCTGAGGTCTCGGGTTCGATACCCGGATCGGACCAAATGTTTGTATGATCTACATATATTTGTTTCGGAGTTTAGGTGTTGTCTATGTATAATATCTATGTATTTACATTAAAAAAAGTATTTAAGTATTCTATCAGTCAATCTAGTTTTCATAGTAAAAGCTCTGCTTAGTTTGAACTAGATGGCGTTGTGAGTCAGATGTCCGAAATAATATTATTATTATTCCCCAAAGAGGTAGCCAGCGGCCAATAAAAACGCTCACATTTGTCGATTATATTTTTTTAGTCCCATCCGTAAAAGCCTACCGCCGTCAACAAGGCACATATATTTCTAAATAAACATACTCTGTATTTTCAATACATGCATACTACATAACTTAAATAGAACAAATGATGGTGCTTATCGAACAATATTTTGTCATCATCAACAGCCTTTACTAGTCCACTGCTGGACATATGCCTCTCCTTAGAAAGGAGGTTTTGGCCTACTATACCACGCTGGCCAGACGGGTTTGTATAGGGTTTGTTTCAAGTTTTTCTTCTCTTTGTAGTCCTCCTTGAGTCGGCTCTTACAAATCCTATGGGATTAATACTCTGTATTCTTAATTGCCCACGGAAGTCACCACGCGGAATCAATATTTTGTAAAAGGTGGTACCACTCACTTAGTAGTCAGAATCATATATATCACATATCCTCGGAGCATTCTCCATGATCTACCGCATATATCATGGAGAGTGCTACGAGGAATTGTTCGGACAAATACTAGCCGCAAATTTCCGCCATCTTCTTCCTAAAAGGCCGGCAACGCGTTTGTGACTCCTGAGTTGTAGACGTTTATGGGCGACGATGGTTACTTTCGGTCGGCTCCCCTAACATAAAAAAGGGATCACTATCCATTACCAAGGCCCCGTCAAAATAGTAGTAGTTTTAAAACTCCTTGGAATTACTGCGCGCTTAGTACTTTTTGTCTTCAATTTCAGATTTTTGCAAGATTGATCTCCTCATAGGACGATTCCTTATTATAACTCCTTATATTTTATTGACGCCTAGTACTTGTAAGATTTATATTTTGGAAATATGTAAATTCGTACGAAAAAATCAACATCTGTTTACAAAAAGAGAGGATAAATAAAAAAACTACACACTACGCCATAGGACTAGACTAAACCTACCCTCATCCCGACTCCAAATTCATTCAAATAGCACTCAAGTAATGTCGATCAAAATTTACCAGAAAATTACCAGAAGAAATTAGAAATAAAACCATATTAAATATATATTTAAATAAATTAAAACAATTATTACTACAAAAATGCTATTACAGCGTCAATGAATATCTGAGCAATCAATAAATTAAGCATGCAAGCATAAAAAACTGAAGTATGATTATTATTGTTAGTTTGTAATTATCTCTCCCTCTCTCATCTATTGCTGTGCCCGTCAGGGTTCATGATGATCTGATCTTATATTTGAGTACCATCTAAGTAAAAATTGTGGAATGCAATAAATATATTGAGTACTAGCTGACTCGCGCAACTTCGTCTGCGTCTTTTAAAAGGAATAATTTTTCCCCCTTTTTGCAACATTTTGCATTGGTGCTCCGCTCCTATTGGTCTTAGCGTGATGATATATAGCCTATAGCCTTCCTCGATAAATGGGCTATCTAACACTGAAAGAATTTTTCAAATCGGATCAGTACTTCCCGAGATTAGCGCGTTCAAACAAACAAACAAACAAACAAACAAACAAACAAACAAACTCTTCAGCTTTATAATATTATAGTATATAGTATAGATGAGTATTGAGACATATTTTTCACAAATACAATAACTTTAGATAAAAATTAACTACTGTGCATTCCAGAATTGTTTCATTAGCGAAAATTTTTTTTACTTTTTTATTTACGCCCAAGCAGTCGGGTCTCCTAATGGCAAGTGACTGCCAACACCCGTGGACACCTGCAACTGGAAGAGCCACAAATGCGTGGCCATCCTTAACAGTATAATATTCTCTACTATGAAGTCACCGCAAATTGTATTAAACCTCCATAAAATTGATGCAATCCTGGTCCTTGGGGCCCAAATTTCCCAATATTGAGTACACCTCGAAATTACTGCGCACACATAAATACATAATGTTTATATCGTATTGCCTTATCATATTGATAGTAATTATTTATGACACACAGATAAACGTTGGTTGAGAACTCTTCCAAATACCTGGGAGCCTAGTACTTCTAGACAATACCCTAACAGTCCAACCACACTCCTGCCACTGCTTTTCAACTAACTCGTGAACGCATTCGTTAAGCACACAACCGAAGGTGGAAAACCACACCCAGCTGCAGGCAGTCCAAATTGGTGCTGACTGAAATTTCTATCTGAAGACCGTCCGTGTGGTGATGGACTAAAAATACGGAGTGTCACCACCCCCTATTCATCCCGTGGGTGTCGTAAGAGCCGAACGAAGAACGAAAACTTGAAACAAACCCAATATCAACTCGTCTGGCCAGCGTGGTATAGTAGGCCAAAACCGCCTTTCTAAGGAGAGGCCTATTTCCAGAAGTGGGCTATTAAAGGCTGTTTACTTGCAGACTGGTCAGTCTTCACAGTTGTAGGAACTATAATGGGGATACCTAGCCCTAAACGAGAACTATTCATCATTAATGCGACAGACAGTCTCCTTTGCAGAAAATGTCTTAAAGCAAAAGAAACGGCCTGGAATGCGAGGTAGATGGCCATTTAACGGGCTAGTATAACCCCTGATGTAAAATCGCTCTTAGAACCTGTGATTACCCCAGGAGGCTTCTGTGCTTCTAGTAGGTTCTTGGAGCTGATAGCACCGAATTCATTCTGTCAATTTCCGACTGTACGCGATCCAAGTGTTGTCAGCTGACATATAGATATCTGACCACATAATATATAATAATAAACTACGCAGAACAACAGCACTGCAGAGAGAAGGAAAACTTGAAACAAACCCTATACCAAATCGTCTGGCCAGCGTGGTATAGAAGGCCAAAAACTCCTTTCTAAGAAGAGGACTATGTCCAGCAGAGGACTGTTGAAGGCTGTTGATAATACCACATATTGACGGCAGAAAGCTTAGTAACCCCCCACTGAACTGACTGAAGGGGCCGCATTAAGTGGTTAAATTTTGTACCAATTCCTTCACCGCAGCTATTTGGTATTGTATTTTATCACCAGTGGTATCACTCTTCTGTTCATTTCTCATTTCATGTTTTTAACATTTGAAAATAACGAACTTCCATACAACCGTTCATCCCTTATACTTTACCCCCTTTGAGGTGAAATTTCCAAAAATCCTTTTTTAGTGGGTGCTTACAACATAAAAAGCATCACCCTCTTTAATAATGCTGTCTAGGATAAAAACTACCCTGTGCCCTTGCCCGGGAATCGGATGATCTCTATACTAAATTTCATCTAAATCAGTGCAGCGGTTTAAGCGTGAAGAGGTTACAGACAGACAGACAAATAGACACACTTCATGACCTGTTTGCCCCCTATGGGCAAACGAGTAGTCACATGTCCCCCCCTTTTTTTTTCCGTGCGGTAATCCCCTGTGATACCACCTATCGGTGGCATGTCGGACTCGAACCGACTAAAACCGCACGCCGTCTCGGGTACTAATAACCGGGGAACCAGGTATACCCTAGAAAGGATGTCCCTGGTGCCCCGACATACCTCGGGCCATCTACAACAAGTAGACGACCCCCCCGTCTGGGAACCACATGTTCCCTCTGCTCCCTTGAAGCGAGCGCGCTTCGCAACGCGCTCGCCGCCACCCCGGCCTGCTTCTGCTAGGGTGACAGATGGCCTCACCTGTCACCCCCAGGACTGCGCTTATGGAGGACGGAGGTCGTTCTGCGACCTCCGGCGCCTGAGTCGGCTGCGGTACCTGGCCCGTTCCGGCTACACCGGCTTCATCGGTACTCGTCGGCTAGTTCATCTATATTTCCTCTAATATTTTCAGATATATAGAAGATTTGGGACGGTGTGTGCAGCCAGCAAATTGCTCTAAAGGCGCAGATTTTGAGAAGTACCTTAAGAGAGTTATTCTACATTAATATAAAGTCGTCTCAAAAACACAAAAAACAATGGTTTTTAACGGTATTTTTACCAGCTCGTATATCGATCGCTGGACTAAACACACGACGCGTAGTAGTATAAAATCACTGATTAGGTAAATCTATACTAATATTATAAAGCTGAAGAGTTTGTTTGTTTGTTTGAACGCTCTAATCTCAGGAACTACTGGTCCGATTTAAAAAATTCTTTCAGTGTTAGATAGCCCATTTATCGAGGAAGGCTATAGGCTATATATCATCACGCTAAGACCAATAGGAGTGGAGCACCAATGAAGAATGTTTCAAAAACGGAGATTTATTACTATTGAGAGACGCAGACGAAGTTGCGCGGGTCAGCTAGTTTTATCTAATCATCCACTCCACTCCACTGCTCCAACAACTATCTGATGTCACGGGACATTGTGGTCCTTCGAGCCTAATTTGAACCAGGTATTTCTATGTTTAGAAAAGGAAATATGAAGAAATAAAAAAAAGAATTGGAATGGTATTTAAATGGTAATTAAATTAAATGGTATTTAAATGGTAGAATGGTATTAAAATATACTAGACAAGTTTCTTCCGCTTGTTGTTCGAAATCACCTATCGTCGAGGATACAATGAGTCAAGATTATAGGTATATATATGTATATAAAAGAAGATAATCTATACAAATAAATAAAATTGGAGTGTCTGTTTGTAATATTAAAATAACCGCTTTTTACTAAATGCATATGTATGTTTACACGCCATATGCCAAAATAACATTTTTTACAATTTTTGTCTGTCTGTCTGTTTGTTCCGGGTAATCTCTGGAAAGGCTGGACCGATTTCGACGGGACTTTCACTGGCAGCTAGCTGATGACATAAGGAGTAACTTAGGCTACTTTTTTTAGACTAGCTTCACCCCGCGGCGTTGCCCACGGTTATGACAACAAACGCGGGTCTCAGCTAGTTATTTATAATAAAGAGTATTTAGTTTGAGGTTAAAAAAGCTCCTACCAATAATAACGAAGTTTCATATAATTCAACCCCCATTTTGCCGGTAACGGGGACGGTGTAGCGAGTTCAATTATTTTTTCCCATCTCTAAATACATTATTTTGTTGTTCAAATGCCCAATACGCCTAAAGAAATTTTCAATTCAAAACTCATTCAGTAACATGTAACGAAAAAGAGGCGTCGTATGCGCAGAAGCAAAACACAATCTGGAATATTGCGACTATTTCTGGAACCTTCGATTCGTTCCATTACTCGATAACTACACATACTCTAAGAGGTACCGTTTGACGTTTCATACTTTTAAAGACGAAACAACTTTGTATTGGCGTAAATCACACAATTCCAATAACCATTTTTGTAAAACCATGGAATTATAAAGCTATTTTTATTTTATCTTTGAATTAAAACAAAATAACCAATATAATATACACATTTATTTTTTTCCGACTTCGTTTCAAGGTCACGTAGTAAGGTCCTTTACCGTAGTGTTGTGGCTCATTAAATTCACTTGCTTACAAATTATCGTTAAAATGTACGAAAAATTCAATTTATTAACGAGTCATTTCCAATCCATGCGTATTTAATAATACGTACATCTGATTAATAATACTCATAAATATATGCGATTTAATGTAATTTTAAATGAACTGTCAAACGGTACCTCATAAATTGGATGGACTATAGTGGTTTAAGCGGTCACCTCGCAGTTTCCTACTGTGCTGTGTTGACCTCTTCGAAATGTCTGCGAGCCTAGTACCTCTAGACAATACCATTACAGCCCAACCACACTTTTACCACTGCATTTTAACCAACTGCAAGCTACTCCACGAATGGCGAAGTGGTTTAAGCGGTCACCTCGCAGTTTCCTACTGTGCTGTGTTGACCTCTTCGAAATGTCTGTAAGCCTAGTACTTCGGACTATACCTTAACAGCCCAACTGCACACACTTCTGCCCCTGCCTTTCAAGCTACTTCACGGATATCGAAGTGGTTTAAGCGGTCACCTCGCCGTTTCCTACTGCGCTGAGTGTTGACCTCTTCTAAACGTCTGTGAGCCTAGTACTTCTAAACAATACCTTAACAACCCAACCACTCTTCTACCACTGCATTTCAACCAACTTCAAGCTTACTCCACGTATGGCGAAGCTGTTTAAGTGGTCACCTCGCCGTTTCCTACTGCGCTGAGTGTTGACCTCTTCGAAATGTCTGTAAGCCTAGTACTTCAAGACTATATCTTGATAGAATAACCACACTTCTGCCACTGCCTTTCAACCAACGTCAAGCTTACTCCACGTATGGCGAATCTGTTTAAGTGATCACCTCGTCGTTTCCTACTGCGCTGAGTGTTGACCTCTTCGAAATGTCTGCGAGCCTAGTAGTTCTAGACAACACCTTAACAGCCCAACTACCCACTTCTGCCCCTTTCAAGCTACTTCACGGATATCGAAGTGGTTTAAGCGGTCACCTCGCCGCTTCCTACTGCGCTGAGTGTCGAAAAGTCCTCACAGGATATATTCCTAGTACGGAGGTTGTCAAGATCACTCACCAGTATGTATCATGTTGTGCATCGAAAGACAATACGATGAACTGAAGGCCTTTTTGCAAACTCCACACTTGTAAGGTTTTTCGCCTGAAACAGAATACAATACTTATTAGTACAGGCGGCAAACGAGCAGTCGGGAAACCTGGGCCTCAATTCTGCAATTTAAATATTGTATCAATAGACGGTGTCCGTGTGGTGACGGAATAAGAATACGGAATGTCACCACCCCTATTCATCCCGTGGGTGTCGTAAGAGGCGACCAAGGGAGCAAACTACGCCGACTAAGGGACAACAGCACTGCAAAGAGAAGGAAAACTTGAAACAAACCCTATATAAACCCGTCTGGCCAGCGTGGTCAAAACCTCCTTTCTAAGGAGAAGCCTACGTCCAGCAGTGGACTGTTATACTCGTAGGTTGTTGATGATGATCAATAGACTGTCGATGGAATGTCGTCGGAATAGTTTTGCACTTTTCGTATTCTACTAACTATGTAAGACCAATGGCCTCCCGATGGCTTGTGACTGTACTGCCACTGATACAAATGTCGTCGATGTCTTTGTTATAGTTTTGTAAACGCTACATTTTAAATTTGTAAGGAAATGATATATTTAATTTTCCAGGTACGGCAATGTTGTTGATATCGTCAATGATCACCTATATTACTTTATCGACAGTCTATTGACACTGAATTTATGTTAGTAGAATACTGATATTTTGACCAATGTCAATGGCGTCTCAATGGCATCTCAATAGCGTGTCAATAGAATGATTGTAGCTTGGCGTTAACATAAAATAGCAGGATTGAGGCCCAGCCATGGACAGCTGCATCTCAAGAAACACAAGAGTAATGTATCCCTTCGAGAATTTCCCTTCTCTTAAAATGAGAGTAGGGGGGGGGGGAGGTTGTGCTCCAGTAACGTTAACAATGGTTTTCCGTGACGCCTTAGTATCGCTGGCAGTAGACCCGGGCCCGTTTGTGCCAAAGCATGGGTCTAATTATACTATACCTCACACATCACAAACGGCCGTCTGATCCCAAAGTAGACAGAGCCTGTACTATGGTAACAAGCCTGCCGATAAACATACTTATATATTTTTAAATACATTTATATTTTAGATAAATTACACTCAGACACAGAACAAATGATCCCGCTGGCACACAAAATTATTTGTCCTGGGTGGGAATCAAACCCACGACCTCCAGCTTAGCAGTCAAGGACACTAACAAGCATTAATATCACTTCAAGATTAGCTTTAATAATAATAATATCTATCTATACAACTAAAAAAAATTGAAGTGTCTGTTTGTATTGTCAAAATAATAGTCTTTTTTCATGCTCACACGCGATACCTACGCCTAAAAATCAGGTTAAATATTTTTTGTCTGTCTATCTGTTTCTTCTAAACGGCTGTACCGATTTTGATAATATTGTACTACCAGGTAGCTGTCTATATAAAGAGTAACTTAGGCTACTTCTCCTCTCAGAAAAACCCCATAAAATTTTGCCCGGTCCGGGAGTTGAACCCGAGAGTCCACAGGACTGCAGTCGCGTATCGCTAAGACAGCGCTTTTCAAATTCCGTGTGAACGAAGTCGCGGGTATCAGCTAGTCTCTAATATATTTAATGTTAAGTTAGTTTGTGTACACTTCAAAAACTTATGAACGTCTGCAACTAAATAAATAAATAAAAATAAATAAATAACTCAGAAGTCACAATTTCTGAACCGTTTGAGATCAAATTTTGACACGATATAGAACCCACTTCAAAAATTGTTTTTTATCTATTTTTTACATCAGTTTTGCTGCTCAATCTTCATCAATACAACCAAAATGTACCACAGCGAAGCATGGCAGGGTACAGCTCCATCTGTCACCGGTGGTGGCGGCGAGCGCGTTGCGAAGCGCGCTCGCTTCCAGGGAGCAGAGGGAACATGGGGTTCCCACACGGGGGGGGGTCGTCTACCTGTTGTTGTAGATGGCCCGAGGTATGTCGGGGCACCAGGGACTTCCTTTCTAGGGTATACCTGGTTCCCCGGCTATTAGCACTCGAGACGGCGTGCGGTTTTAGTCGATTCGAGTCCGACATGCCACCGACAGGTGGTATCCGAGGGCATTTCCGCATGGAAAAAAAAAGGGGTATAGCTAGTTGAACACAAAAAAAAAATCACCTGTATGTACACGCATATGATTCTTCAAGTTGGAATCAAAGTGGAACACCTTCCCACACACAGGGCACTCCGGGCCATTGGCCTTATTGTGGACTTTCTTGACGTGGCGTGACAGGTACTTCTTGATCTTACACTTGTAGGAGCAGATGCTGCAGGAGAATGGGAAGTCATCGGAGTGGAGCTTGAGATGCTGCTCGTATGATGATTTGTCTGGTAGGATCTGCAAAATTAATATAATAATAATAATAATAATCTACCACATTCACACAACGCCGTCTACTCCCATACTAAGCAGAGCTTGTACTATGGGTACTAGACAACTGATATAAATACATATATACTTTCTTTTTTTTGTAAATACATACTTATTATATATAGAAACACCCAGACCAAATCAAACATTAAATGTTCATGCACACAAATGTTTGACTTGAGCGGGAATCGAACCCGCGACGTTTGGAATAGCAGTCCGTTACACAAACCACTAGGCTATACGGTCGCCTTGAAATTTATTGAAAGACAACATCTCACATACGGCCATCTGTTCAGTAACTAGCGCACAGCACGATGCACGGATGGCGTAGTGGTTTAAGCGGTCGCCACGCCGCTTCCTACTGCGCCGATTGTTGTGGGTTCCAACCCGACATGGGACGACACATCGACCAATTGTTGTTCTGAGTCTGGGTGTTCTTTGTGTCCGTTTCATGTATGTTTGTAAAGTCCCCCACGAGACAGGATATATTTCTAATGCGGGAGATGCCTTTAAAAAAAAAACAGTCTGTACTATGGTAACCAGACTGCTGATAAACATACTTATATATTTTTACATACTACAATATATACTATTTATATTGTAGACTAGCTGAGACCCGCGGTGATACCCGCGTTTGTTGTTATAACCGCGGGCAACGCCGCGGGGCGAAGCTAGTCTAAAAAAAGTAGCCTAAGTTACTCCTTATGTCATCAGCTATCTGCCAGTGAAAGTCCCGTCGAAATCGGTCCAGCCGTTGCAGAGATTACCCGGAACAAACAGACAGACAGATAGACAAAAATTGTAAAAAAATATATTTTGGCATATGTACCGTGTACATATGCATTTAGTAATAAAAAGCGGTTATTTTAATATTACAAACAGACACTCCAATTTTATTTATTTGTATAGATTAATTACACCCAGACAAAGAACAGTTATTATTCCTGGGTAAGAATTGATCTTATAATTTCTGGCTTTTCACCGTTAAGTGTGGTTATCAGAGGACTAAACACCCCCTGACTGTGACGTAAGTTATAGATGTCCATGGGCAGCGGTGGTGACTTACCATCATCATCATCAACAGCCTTTAACAGTCTACTGCTGGACATAGGCCTCTATTTAGAAAGGAGGTTTTGGCCTACTTTACCACCTGGCCAGACGGGTTGGTATAGGGTTTGTGTCAAGTTTTAATTCTGTTTGCAGTGCTGCTGTCCTGTTTAGTTTGCTGCCTTAGTCGGCTCTTACGACACCCACGGAATGAATCCACGGTTAATCAAAGAGGTCAGCGGGAAGTACCCTATAAATTTTGATTTCCTTGAGTGTCGAAATATGCATTTTTCTGGCATAAACGACCGTATCTTTTTTTAACGTTATCTTAGAAGTTTAATTTTTTCACAGCTTCAAGGGACTGTAGAAATGAGTAAAAGGTTAAAATTTCAACTCGATACCTTCACGAGTTCCCGATATAAAGGGTCTTGACAGACAGACGGACAACAAATTGATCCTGTAGCGTTCGGTTTTTTATTTTGACGTACGGAACCCTAAAAATCCTGTTATGTCAGGTTCATATCTTAAAATAATAATTACCTTATCACAATCAGGGCATTGAAGCAAGGGTTTCTCTTTAGTTCTATTTAAAGTAAGCTTCTTTGGTGGCGCCATCTAGAGTTTTACGCTGTTTCATATGTTAATCCTGGATTGCTTTTTTGTTTTATCTGAAAGAAGTGAAAAATAGAGTATCAATAAAGTGATTAAGTATTGAAAAAATCAAAAACCCAACTGCCTTAAATTGCATGGGTTCTTAAAATTTACAAAGTGGCGATTTTTATAATTTTGATATGGCCACTGTCACTCTTACAATTAAGGTGAATATAATATATATATATATATATATATATATGTTTTGAAAGTTTTACGTTGCTCTTAGATAAATGTTTCTACAGTATCCAAGAATTTTTTGACGATAAGAAATTGTGACATAGTAGTAATGCATGATAATGTTGTACCTGGATAAACAAAAAATTACCATAAATTCACTCTACTAACATTTTTTTCACCAGACAATGGTAGAATGTGGCTAGCATCTAAAATGTAACTTTTTTAAAAGACAGGTCCCGCATTAGGAATATATCCTGTGTCGCGGGGGACTTTACAAACATACATGAAACGGACACAAAGACCACATATACTCAGAACAACAATTTGTGGATCACACAAAGTGTCGTCCCATGTGGGGTTTGAACCCACAACACTTGAGGTAGTAGGAAGCGGCGTGGCGACCGCTTAAACCACTACGCCATCCGTGCAGTCAAGTCAACTACTCAACAACAACTCTGTATACCCATATTCTGACAAATAAATATATTATTATTATTATTAACGACACCTCAGACGCCAAATTCATCAAGCCATTTACACTACAGCTGTTCCAATTACTAAACAACCGTTTATCCCTAATTTTGCCCCTTAGGGATAAAATTTCCGAAAATCCTTTCTTACTAGGTGAATATAATATAAAAAGCACCAGCTGGCGAAATTTCAAGTTTGTATCCCCTTTTTTTTTCTGTGCGGAAATCCCCTCGGATACCACCCACCGGTGGTTATGTCGGACTCGAACCGACCAAAAACCGCACGCCGTCTCGGGTACCAGTTGCCGGGAACCAGGTGTACCCTAGGAAGGAAAACCCTGATACCCCGACGTACCTCGGGCCATCTACCTGCGTAAATGACCCCCTTTGTGCTCCTGAAAGGGGGGCGCGCGCTTCGAAGCGCGTCTGGCGCGTCGCTAATACCCCCAGGTCTGCGCTTATGGAGGACAGAGGTCATAAGTTTGTAGCCCTAGCATTTTATGCCCTGCGTTGATGAATGAGCCAGTCAGAGCGAGTAATTTTATATCTAGATAAACAATTACACGACGACTGGATGGCGTAGTGGTTTGTGTAACGGACTGCTATCACAAACGTCGCGGGTTCGATTCCCGCTCAAGTCAAACATTTGTGTGCATGAACATTTGATGTTTGATTTGGTCTGGGTGTTTCTATGTATAATATGTATGTATTTACAAATAAAAAGTTATATATTTATATCAGTTGTCTAGTACCCATAGTACAAGCTCTGCTTAGTTTGGGACTAGATGGTGTTGTGCGAATGTGGTAGAATATTATTAGTTATTATTATTATTATTAAATGTACAAAAAACTAAGTGTATACGGTTTACCAAGTTAAACATCAAGGCAGTGACGGCCAAAGATTAAGGAAATCGAATTAGACCTTGTGGATACTATGACATATTAAGGCATACCACTAGATACATCATACACTATAAAAAAAAACCAGCAATAGAAATAAACTTCTTGTAAAGATAGTTCAACTCAGTTGTGCGCGCGGCCCTATAATAGTGATGTATCATCTGCAAACAACGCAACTCGTGATTGTCTTTTACAACGTGAGGTAATTTTTTTTTACCACATACACACCACGCCATCTAGTCCCAAACTAAGCAGAGCTTGTACTATGGGTACTAGACAACTGATATAAATACATATATACTTTCTTTCTTTTTTTGTGCGTGGGCTTGTAAATATACAACTTTCATTCGTGTGGCAGTGACGCGGTGCTCGGACGACGACTGCCACACGAATGAAAGTTGTATATTTACAAGCCCACGCACACAACTGAGTTGAACTATCTATACCTGCCTCTAGGCTTTAAAAGATTAACCATTCATTTTTAACCGACTTGTAAAACAAAGGGGTTATCAATTATTATTTTTTATGTTTGTTACGTGATATTTTATTCAATTGTGGAAAGATTTTCAAAATTATTTTTGTAATCGAAAGGGTATGCTCCCGAGGTGGTCCTATTACCACCAAATCAGGAGCTGATGATGGCATCTTGGAGAAATCCAGGGTAACACTCAAATTTTACAGCCCGACAACATGTTTTAACTTATTTCTCTAGCTTTATAGGTAATTGCGTTTAGTAGTTGATATGTCATGTTGCTGAGATGATGATGGAAGGATCCTTGACCTTTAGGAGTTAGAAAATAGCTCTTTCAAAAATCTAATATATTAGGTTTCTGTATACCTACACCATTTCTAAATGAATCCAGTCCATGTTGCCTGGAAGAAGGCCGACCTTTGTACAATACATCTGTTGTTAATTACTTGATACTGTCTGTAAAACCCTGGTGTGCAAATAAATTATTTATCTATCTATCTAAAATCTGCAATATAACCTAAACTGTCACAAGACCTGTTACTCAGAAGTGGATTACATAGAAGACAAGATTATTTTGGCACAGGCTACTTCTTAATTGGAAATGTAATGTGGATTAGTGTGATTTTTATTTATTTTTGCCATGTTTTACTTCACATTTCATTTCATTTCATTTCTATTCCATTTTTTTTATTTATCTTTTTTTCTCTTTATTGCTTTTTAACTTTTAATCTTTATTAACTGACATGCTGGCACAAATCAAAACAGTACATTTACCAATTCCATTGTATCTATCTTGAAATTTAAAAACAGTGTCTGTGAGTTTGTTTGCCCTTTCTTCTTATAAGGCTTAACCCCCTAGTAACGGGTGGTTGTAGATTGGCCCAGGAATATAATAGATTTTTTTATGAGTTTTATTTAATAAGTAAGCATAAAGAGGCAGCAGACAGACAAACTTTTGCATTTATATTGCTATCGATATCACGCAAGCAAAGCTGGGGGTCATTAGTAGTAGTTAATAAAAAAAAACAGTCAAGGAAGAATGCTGGCCTGAACCATACCATACCACTATCCCCTTGGGGTCAACACACATATATCTCAAGAGTTCCAGGTCCATGGGCAGCGGTACTTATTAACCATCAGGTGACTCATCTGCTCATCTGCCCTTTATTGCATAAAAATAGTAAGCTCCTGCAATTTCAGCGAACACAAAATACACCACAACAACACGAAATCTTCTGGATTTGGTTGTCCCAGAACTTCCAAAATGTCACAATTAGAATTCTACATTTATTCTCTGTCTATTTATGCAGTTAATTTTCTGTTTCTCTTTTATGTTATAATTAAACTAAATTATTATACTTATTATATATGTAATTTAATAAGCCAAAAAGGCCGGGTAAGTTTTTTCATGCAATGTCTACACACTAGTTTAAAGTTTACCTCCACTCTTACCTATTATATCTTTCTTGAGCACTATGAAATATGACTTATTTTATTCTAAATAATAATTTAATTGCCTTATTAGCTGTATTTTAGTAGTCCTAATTTATTAATATTAATATTTTATGTTTTACGATAATCGGTAACAATTTGTCTTTCTGTACTATTTTTTTTAATTGACATTAACTATCTCGTCCAAAATCTTATGTAGGTAGATTTCAAAAGTATTTGTACAAAAAAGATTTTTTAAGGCTACTAATTTCTTTAACAAAAATGTTTTATGAGAGCTAGATTAACTTAGAATTCTTTGTATTAACAGGATCAGCAGAAATTAATACAAATTTTTGTATCAAGATTGGACAGCAAAGCAACTTATACTTTCTTTTTAATTTTTAAGTCTGTTTTTTCACTGATGATATTTAGAATTTTTAGTTATATACTTAAATTTTTTTAAGTATATAAAGTTATATACTTAAGTTTGTAAATTCTTGAACAATTTCTAAACGACATTACGTAATTAAAATACTTACTGATTATGTCACAAGTGTCACTGTCATGCGCGCGCACATTGAATTTTATTCTTTATTTATTTATATTAATTATTCTTCATCAATTATGTATGTATGATAATATCTACCCAAAACCCAGGAAAACACGAACCACAAGTTTTCCTATGTAACAAATTGCTGTGTGCTCTTGGCCTTGAGTTTGACATTAACCTTACAGCAGCAAAAACACGGTGATTATTTTTTTAATGATTAGTTTAGTTGTGTTTAGATCTTTTTAGTGCGTCGTTGTCGTTTTTAACAGAATAATAGATAGGTAAGTCATATATTTCTAATAAACAGTATGTCTTGGGTATACTTTCTAAGGTTACTTTATAATCAACAACACTACACATTACGAATCAGAATATTCAGTAATCTTATCAATACATATGGTATGCTTTTCGATTTGTTACAAAAACTTAACATATTGTTAAAAAAAAAAACAAGGAAGTAGAATAATTTAATTACTGGTCTTTCATGACATTGATGAAACAATAAAGATTTAAATAATAAAGTAAAAGTACTATTGTTTTTTTTTTGTGTAAGACGTTGCAGATGGGTCAGCTTATAGAAAGTATCTATATAAGTAACTATCGTATCGTACTGTAAAATTGCAACTACCCATGCCATCCTTAATTTCCTGGTCCATCCAGCGGCAGGAGGTTTTCTCCTTTCTGAGGAGAGGCCTATGTCCAGCAGTGGACTAGTGAGGGCTGTTGATGATGATGATGACAGGGCAATTTTAATCAAACTATGTATATCTTCATAAAAAAACTCAGTGTCACTGGAAGGTGGCTGGTACCTATATATAAGGTTTTACCTTTTCAGGTACCAGCCACTTTCTTATTACTATATTCTGTATAAATTACCTTAAATAAATAAATAAATATTTATGTTTCAGAAATCAGTGCTGTGACTACCCACGAATATGTTAAATACTAGTTTTAAGATGTACAAACATATGCAACTATCAAAGTTTATACAAAAAACATTAAATATACATCATAAAAATATTTATACACCACCAAAGGCATTCTCGTGTTTGTGCGGACAGATTTATTTAAAAAAGTTAAACCATAGACATGAGATAATCAGAGTGCATTCAACGCAGAGCGATCAGCATAGACAAAAAGTTGTGATAGAGACATCTACTCCGAAGATTGTTTATGAGGATTTGAAGGAGAAAGTTTTGACGGGCCCTAGTGATGTAGTCGAAGAAACTTTTTGGAAAGAAAAAATTGATCCTTATGTTAAGTTGGCGAGATGGGACCGACCCATTGGTAAGTAAATTAGAAATACCCGTGTATACTTGATTAAGTTAGGAAAGTAAGATAGTGGGTTTGACGTTGGACATTCAAACAAGTTGTTACAGATTAAACTTGAGTATGGTGGTGTACTACTGCATTCTTAACACAAGCATTATGCTTTTAGAGCAGGAATTCATACAAAATTCTTAAAATATTTGGGGATCCCTTTGATTCAGACTGTGACTCTTTATACTGTCCCTCACACTTGGAAAAGGACACCCATCCGGTCCAAAATTACCTAGGCACGTCCAAAATAAAAACAAATCATCAGTGAGAATAGTTACTAATTTCAAAGACAGTCGGTGATCGGAGTCATTGAAATTTGAAATAAACTTGACCTCTACCTCCTGGAGGGCGAAGGGAGTGAAGAACAAAGTTGATTACAATTAATTGCATTGAAGACAGAATTACCTCTTTAAATTTCCAAAACCTGGCTCGTTACAATATTCTGAATTACATTAACACTGTCGTTTTTTTTTCCAGGAGTCTACCTCTTATACTGGCCATGCGCATGGTCAATCGCCTTAGGCTCAATACCAGGCAATGTTCCTATGCACGCAACCCTCCAGACCGCCGGGCTGTTCTTAGTTGGAGCTGGTCTAATGAGGGGGGCGGGGTGCACTATCAATGATTTATGGGATCGAGACGTTGATGCTAAGGTAATCTATTTTACCTATTGTCTTTTACTTATGTTAAAATGTTAATATTTATTACAGCGACATCTAGCGACAACAACCTGTACTACTTAGGAACAAGTTATCCTACATCGCACTATGAAAGTACTCTTTCCAATTAGTATCATCAACAGCCTTTACTAGTCCACTGCTGGACATAGGCCTCTCCTTAGACAGGAGGTTTGGTCAAGTTTTCCCTCTCTCTGCAGTGCTGCGTAGTTTGCTCCCTTAGTCGGCTCTAACGACACCCACGGGATGAATATCGGTGGTGACACTGTATTCTTAATCTGTCACCACACGGGTAATTAGTATAAGTAGAACTTACTGAGGTCAACCGTTGGGCTGCCCCCCCCTCCATGCAGTTGCGTTTTTGTATGCTCTTTTCTTTTGTTGGAAAAAAAATCCACTCACATTGTTATTCCAGAAATTCGTAAAATCAAGTTTGCCATATTGGCCAATTATTATTTGCGAAATATTCCGTATGAATTTCAAAGGGATCGGACCTATTTTGGGTCACTAGAAGTTTTTGGAACGGAGTTTCTTATCGCGCGTTACACGCACAGCTGATGGGAGCGAGACCAAAAAATGTGTCATCATCATCATCAACAGCCTTAAATAGTCCACTACTGGACATAAGCCTCTCCTTAGAAAGGAGGTTTTGGCCTACTATACCACGCTGGCCAGACGGGTTGGTATAGGGTTTGTGTCAAGTTTTCCTTCTCTCTGCAGTGCTGTTGTCCTGCGTAGTTTTTGTGACAAGACTTTTTTCCGACACTACAGGAAATGTCTAAGAAAAAGCTAAAAGAACCTTATTCCGACCGGGGTCCATAAATTTCTCACGTCGTTTTTTTATAGTAAAGTTATAAAAAAGCAGACGCGTCACCTGATGGCAAGTGACAACCACCGCCCATTAATACGTGTAATTCAAGAGTACACGAGTGCCGCCCTTGGGGCGTCCTCCCTAGATCTTCGATAAAATCACTTACTCAGTGAAAACCAACGAAAGGAATGCTTGAGATCGGTTTCCTGTGAGGCCGTGGTATCAGTTTGGTCATGCCACCCCATCTGTGGCAAAGCATGCCCCACAATAAGAATATAACTCTCCAGAGAATCTACCAGTGTAATGGACCATAATGTTTAATTTACAGGTAGAACGCACAAAGAATCGTCCACTAGTCACGGGGGCTATATCCCATACACAGGCCATGGTGTTCCTGGCTGCCCAGCTCTCTCTGGCTCTGGGGATCCTGACACAATTGAATTGCTACAGTGTAGCGTTAGGAGCCAGCAGCATGTGTAAGTAGCTCAGATTTGATACACTTCCTTAGAATATCTGTGCGCCTGGTACTTTGTTTTATGTAGCTACGCCTGATTGTCTCTAGAAGGGGGAGTTTTGGGGAGGGATTGGTAGTGACGGAGAAAGAGTTTAGAAAGGAGGAATTGGTAGTGACGGACTACCAAGTCCTGCCTTCTAAACTCTTTCAGTTTGGAAGGGAGGACTTGGTAGTGACGGAGAAAGAGTTTGGAAGGAGGCGGGATCAGTAGTGATGGAGAAAGAGGTTGGAGGTATTGGTAGTGAGGGATAAAGAAGTTGGGCAAGGGGAGGGGGGGGGGGGGGTTTGGTAGTGATGGTGAAAGGTGGCAGGATTATAAAGCTAAAGGGGCCCAGTATATATTTTGGTCTGTCATTTTAAGAAAAGTCTCTTCAATGACAGTTCAACTTATGCTGGTCAATTAAATAAAATCAGAAATTCAAAACTCCATATTCAGTTTAAAACTAGTGTATTAATATATTTTCTTAATATCAACCCTTCCAGTGCTGGTGGTGACCTATCCCTTAGCTAAACGATTTACAAACTACCCCCAAATATTCCTCGGCGCGACCTTCAACTGGGGGGCTCTGCTTGGGTACTCTGCAATACAAGGGAATATAGACCTGGCGGTATGTGGACCGCTGTACGCTGGAGCCCTGGCCTGGACTGTCTTCTATGACACCATATACGCTCACCAGGTAAGTTAAAAACCTTCTTAATAGCAATACTAGCTTTGTGTGGGTAAGGTGAGTGACCTGAGCAAAAAATTAAATTGTTTTTATTTTATTTTATTTTATTTACACTTTATGCACAAATGTGACAATGGTGGACTTAATGCCGTAGGCCCCAGGTCCCAGGTCCTAGTCAACCTTAGGGCGATGCAGAGCTAAAACATGGTAGATGCACAAAAGAAATTAAAAATTTGATTTTATGAAAAATATAACATATATAGGATATCATATACCCAGAGTACTTATATTAATTAGATCACAATATTGTTTATTAACTAAATACATATACAATAAGTGATAATAATACTAACCCGTAAGTCCGTGTGGTGACGGATTAAGAATACAGAATGTCACCACCCCTGTTTATTCCGTGGGTGTCGTAAGAGCTGATTAAGGGAGCAAACTACACAGGACAACAGCACTGCACAGAGAAGGAAAACTTGACACAAACTCTATAACAACCCGTCTGGCCAGCGTGGTATAGTAGGCCAAAACCTCCTTTCTAAGGAGAGGCCTATGTCCAGCAGTGGACTAGTATAGGCTGTTGATGATGTGATGTGAAGTGATAATAATACTAAAACACACAATACATAAGTATTTATATATATATGCACCTATACACACACATGAGTTTGTTTGCCCTTTCTTCTCATAAGGCTCAACCCCATGGAAACGGGCGGTTGTAGATCGGCACAGGCATATCATAAATTTTGTATGGGTTTGATTTTTGTTAAATTTATTTGTTTATATTTGACAAAACAGAGATTGTTGCTTTTGTGTGTGTTGATCTATGACTTTAGAGTCTACATAAAAGACTATTTCAAACAATTTTGAAAATTTTATGTAATAGAGTTTGAGTTTTGAGTTTTTTTTTTTTTTTGACATATATGGATATACATATATATATCCACATAATAAATTCTAGAAGAGAAAGTAAAAAAAAAATTAAAATGGATCTGATAAGGTGTTTAAAAAATGTTTCCGCAACAGGTATTTAAAGGTTTACCGAGTTGTTGCCATCCTGATCTCTAGAGGGAGCGCATTCCATAACGGACCAGATTGTACCAGAAAAGTAGAATGTACGTAGAGTTCTCTTTCTTCAGGATAAAGAAGATGATAGACGTGTAGGAATCAAATCTACGGCCTTGACGTTCGGGAAGAACACCCGTCCCGCTCTTTGTGCCACGTTGGCGATCAGCATCGGGTGCTTGGTCGAGGCGGGAAGAGCTGCAGAAATGGGCGTTGGATACAACGTGGCCATACTTGCGTACGCAGCACATGCTATTAGACAGGTAAGGAATTCCCTGTTTAAAAGGGTGTATGCCCATTTTACTTCATTTTGTCTCCCGCTTTGCTAAGGAGGGAAGTGGATTTACTGTATTTCCAACTCCTCCAATTTTCTTCTGATTCATTTCGTTGCGGGTTCCAAGACAGTTTAATTTCTTCCTGGGACTTCCCGAGTGTCATAACTCGGTGTGTTCGTGGGTCACTGCTGTGGATCCTGGTGTACAGGAGTTACAGTGGTGGGCGTGTGGGTGGGATTAGTCCCATAAAAAAGGTAAGGAATTTCCTGAATGGTTCTGAAAGTAGACCCATTAAGAGAACGGATGAGAGAAGCCTGAACGTAGCGGAAATGCGACTGCTGACGGATGTGTGGTGTGACTCGGTCAGACATTTTTTTTATTTCTTCTTAAAAAAGACAACGCCCGCATTAGGAATATATCCTGTGTCGCGGGGGACGTTACAAACATACATGAAACGGACACAAATAACACCCACTCAGAACAACAATTTGTGGATCACACAAAGTGTCGTCCCATGTGGGGTTTGAACCCACAACACTCGGCGTAGTAGGAAGCGGCGTGGCGACCACTTAAACTACTACGCCATCCGTGCAGTCAAGGTGCAGACAAGATCAGGAATGAGTATATACGAGGGAGGGGAGGGAGTCTGAAAGTAGCGCCACTGGATGAAAAGTTAAGAAGTTAGGTTATCTTGGTGTGGACATGTCATGCGGAGGGATGAGGAAAATGTGGCGAGGAAAGTGTTAGGTATGAGAGAAGAAGGGTACAAGAAGAGAGGACGGTCAAGAAGAAGGTGGATGGACATTGTGAGAGGATATCCTCTCTAACACAGTCCATCTACTGTTTCTTTGGCCATGTGGCTAGGAAGGGAGTAAACTGTAAAAAGACGAATGATAGAGTAGAATGAAAGAAAAATACATACTGCGCCGACCCCAAATAAAATTGGGATAAGGGTCGGCAGATGATTATGTTACCCAATATTTGTCCTGGGTGGGAATCGAACCCACGACCTCTGGCTTAACGTTCAGGGTCACTAACCATAAGACCAATAGGCCCAACCAAATTATTTAATCAGTATTTAATGTAAATTAATTTTAAATGTAACAGTAATAAACAAATATTTTTTTCCATTTCAGTTGTATACCCTGGATACAGAAAATCCAGACGATTGCGCCTCAAAGTTCAAGTCAAATTCGGCCATTGGTCTAATTATACTGCTAGGTATATTAGCCGGGGGCTATAGCAAATATACAGATAATAAAAGAAATAACCCCGAACAACACGCCACAGGCAGTTGCTTTTTTAGTTAAAAGTGGTACTTTTTAGTGCCACGACTGGTAAACGATGTATAATTATAGTTTTATTATACCATGGTGGCACTTTTTAGTGTCAGTCATGGTAAATAGTGTAAACGTACGTACTGAGGTACTGATAGATAATGGAATGTTTGATACAAAGTAGTTTATAATACGGTGGTACTTTTTAGTGTCACTTCATGAAATATGTAGTAAAGTTACATAAAATTAGAATGTTGATGTGAATTTTATGAGAATTTGTCACACTTAGTGTGAGTGGTAAAAATATTTTTGCTTAATACTTACTACTTCATACTTGTGTCGAGATTGGTAAGTTCGGCAATGGTAACAAATAGTATTACTGTACAGGAGTGTATATAAACGATGATATGCAAGGTACATTTTAGTGTCAGCTCTGGTAAGCTGGTAAAAAATAAAAATATAAAATTAAAATCCAGTATCTAAGAATCGAACTTAGAACATCGCGATTGTACGAAAACAAACCGACACACTGTCCTAATATTTTTTTACCGACTTCAGAAAAGGATGTGTTTATTATGTTCGTGACTTATGATTTTTTCTCTATGTACATATTTTTTATATCCACTTATCGGTATAACTGGTAACTGATACAAAATACCAAAAAATATAAACCTTGGAGTTGGTATTCTAGTGCCAATAGTGGTGTGGTACTTTTAAGTACCACTTGTGGCGGAATATTGATAGAATGTGTGCTGTCACTAGTCTTATAATTTATAATGAATTGTATTATAGTAATTATTAGCACATTTCTGCTCTTTCATGGCCGGTCGTCTAACTGCCGCGTATCTTTCATATAATTGTAATAAGTACAAATAAAGGTAAAAAAAATACAAAATACTGGGGTCCAGTATACATCGACCTGTCACGATACAATAGTGTATACAATTCAGTAACAGTTCAAGTTATACTGGTCAATAAAAACAGTTTAAATTAAACCGCCAAGCGTTTTCTAGTGTTAATAGTTTTGAAATTTAATTAATTACTATTAAATTCTTAATAAAATATTTTACGGGTCTTAAAAAAAAATTGTCAAGGTGAATAAGTTTTGGTCTGGTCGAGGTAACGCTTGTCAGGTTGAACAAGCTTTTGTAGCTTAAAAAGCGGTTAAGCGTTTGTCAGGTCGAAAAAGCGTTTGTCAGGTTGAACAAGCTTTTTGTAGGTTAAAAAGCGGTTAAGCGTTTGTCAGGCTTAAAAAGCTTTTGTCAGGTTGAACAAGCTTTTCGTAGGTTAAAAAGCGGTTAAGCGTTTGTCAGGCTTAAAAAGCTTTTGTCAGGTTGAACAAGCTTTTCGTAGGTTAAAAAGCGGTTAAGCGTTTGTCAGGTTGCAAGATTAAAAAAGTGCAGGTGTATATGGGCGGCGATAATCGCATACCACCAGGTGATATGTCTCTTGGTTTTCCTGTACCATAAAAAGGTAGAAGAGAGGAGAAGACTCTTACGAAAGCAGTTCTTTACTAAGATGTACTAGGCTCACAGCAATTGTTAAGAGGTTTAAAATTGTCAAAATATTTTCAAGTTTTTTAATATAATTATGAATAAGTCGACTTCATTGTTCCTTGTGAGGGCATTTCGAAGTATTCGCATGGCGATACATGGTACCAAATTGAGATGTTAATATATAAATATGTGTATATTTGTCTGTTTATGTTTATAAAATGATCTTGCCATCTGTGTGTGTTTTATTTTATGGATAACTTTTTTTTAAAAAGACAACTCCCGCCTTAGGAATATATCCTGTATCGCGGAGGACTTTACAAACATACATGAAACGGACACAAAGAACACCCAGACTCAGAACAATTTGTGGATCACACAAAGTGTCGTGTCGTGTAGTAGGCAGCGGCGTGGTGACCGCCTTAACCACTACGCCATCCGTGCAGTCATCCGTCCGGCGAACTACCGCACCGTACCGCCTTCATCATCAACAGCCTTTAATAGTCCATTGGACACATGGACCGCCTTAAAATTAATCAATTAGGTGACAAATTTGGTGAAATATCGAATGTAGCGCCACCTACCGGTTCAACCATCCAGGAATACATTGAAATATACACACAAAATTTCATACAAATCGGTTAAGTCGTGTAGGAGAAGTTAGGTTACAAACACACAGAAGAATTATATATATATTAAGACTAGCTGACTCTCGCATCTTCGTCTTCTTCCTCCGAGCCTTTTTCATAAACTATTTTGGGGTCGGCTTAAGTCTGCTACGCTAAACTTAGATTTTTTACGTGGTGCGACCACCATCAGACCTCAACAACCCAAGTACTAGGTGATATCGAAGTTCTGTAAACAGACTGCTGTTTTGATTTCTCCAACTACCCGCAAGGATTTTACTGCCGAAGAAAAACGAACCCTCGTTTTTCAACATTTTTGCTAGCTTCTGTTGGTCGTAGCGTGATGTTATATAGGCTATAGCCTTCCTTGATAAATGGGCTATCCGACAGTAAAATATTTTTTCAATTCGAAGCAGCACTTCTTGAGATAAGAGTGTTCAAACAAACTTCAGTTTCATAATATTAGTATAGACGGCTCTTGAGTTGCAGATGTCCATGGGCGGTGATAGACCTCCCATCACCTTGTCTCCTCGTTCGGTTTCGAACATTACTCATATTTATAACTGTCATGATCGTAGAATTATGTTGGTTTTGAAAAAAAATACGAAATTCAGGTTTTACCATATTTGGATAGTATTTTTATTAGTATTGTCTAGATATTATTACTACATTCAAGACACAACTGTTTGTATCTTAGATATTTAATTATTCAACTGAAGCATGTGATTTTTCTAGAAAAGTCCATAATTATTAGTTGTTATTTTTACTGCATTTTAAAACAAACCCTATTTTTCACTCGTATGCCAATTTTCATAGTTACAGATTCAGAATTAAAAAAGTTATGCCAAAAAATAACATAATTATTTGAAATGGCTACCCTGTAAAGTTCAGTAAATGTCAGATCGGGGAGGGAGGGATAATCGGCTAGATTTATCAAATTATTGTATTGTCATCGGTCCGTGATAAGTGTGCGAAGTTTCAATGAGGGTTTTCGATACTTTTTCTGCTACCAGACGGCGCTTCGTATGCGTCAGGTCCAAACAGCTGTCAGATAGCACAGATTCTTACCGAACGTATAATTTTTTAGTGAAATTCTATGTATTTGGAAGTGTTATTGAGTTTATTATCGATTACGGCCAGAGAAAGGTTGCCGAACTGAAGATTGAGCTCAAAAAGAGAGGCGCAAAAGTTTTATTTGCACACAGAGGCACTGCACAACACTGTGGCATTTTAGAAAAAAATATTCCTTTTGTAACGTTTTTAAGAATGAATAAACCAAAAAAATGATCGTAAAATACAAATCGTGTATGTGTTTTGACAGGTGGTTGGACCTGACGCTACAGTGCTGCCATCTCACGTGGAACATTTCAGAAAACCCTCATTAAATTCGACGTTTTGAAGTGGGTCAAAATCACGTTCGTAGATTAGTTATACATACCTACATACCGAGCTAATAAAAGCGTGTTAAAAAAAACGAGTATTTAAAACTTAATTCGTTTATTTTTAAATCTAAAAGCATCTACAGCAGCTGTGGTGGTTTCAGTTGGCACAGTTTCTGATAAACCCAAAGTACTATGTACCTAAAAAAGTTAAAATTAAAATTAATTGCAATATCTAAGGGAATATAAACGAAAATTGTAGAAGAGAGAAAGAGAAGATAAGGTAAATGCCTTTTTTCTCGCTGGAAATGCTTTTCGCACCATACCCTCCGTTGGGGGTATGCAGGGCGTGTGTGGGACTCCCAGATAACCGGTCTACCCACTAAACCCCGCGGTGGCCTACCTCGGAAGTCGGAAGGAGCTCCAGGAACGCATCGGCGGCTTCTGGAGTCCTCCCTGCCGTACCCCATGTCTGAGGCACATCTCCGTCCGTCCAATTCGAGTCAGATACTCACCGAAGCAACCGTGCCCGGTGAGTCAATCGATAGGTGACACAGTCGTTTCTCCTTACCCACGTTTCGAAAGTACCTATTAGAAGGTAAATACCTAGTAGAAGAGTTGAGAAAATAAAAGAAAAGCGAACAAAAGACTCTTTTATTACAACTGTCTGAGCGAACTAGATCGCAATTTACGCAAACTACGCAATTTTTAATCTCTAAATGTTGAAAGTTGCAAGTAGGGAGGGTGGGATTTATGGACGGGTCTGGATCTTCTCCCCTCTTCTATCCTCAAACTCTTACATTCGCGGTGTAGTGACCAGTGTTCGTGAGCATTCTATTCAACTCACACACTCACTACACGGTAAATGTATCCAGCGCCATCTACCAATGGTAAGCGGAACTATCTCATATCTGATCCTGTATCTCACAATCAAAGTTTTATTTTAACACTTTTTACACAGCGCTTTAATGACTTAACTTGAAAAAAAATTGTATTTGTACAGAGCGCTTGTCGTATATGAATAAAGAACAATCGAGTTGATGTAGGAGCTATGCTAGCAGGGAATATTAGATTCCAACAATACTTATTTTCTTCTTTAAAAAGACAACTCCCGCATTAGAAATATATCGTGTGTCGCGGGGGACTTTACAAACATACATGAAACGGACTCAAAGAACACCCAGACTCGGAACAACAATTTGTTGATCACACATCGAACCGATAACACTCAGCGCAGTAGAAAGAGGCGAAGTGACCGCTTAAACCACTACACCATCTGCGCAGTTTGTATAGCTTCTTATGAAATATATGACAAATGAGCAGACGGGTCACCTGATGGTAAGTGATCACCGCCGCCCATGGACCTGTGACTGAGGAATCACAAGAGTGTTGCCGCCCTTTGAGTCCACCCAGCCAAACTAGTGCCAGAACCTCATTCTGGTGCCAGAGGTGGAGAGGGCAGAATGAGGTGTTGGCTTCCGGTAATATTCTTACCGTGTGGTGACGGATTAAGAATACGGAGTGTCACTACCCCATTTTATCCCGTGGGTATAGTAAGACAAGACTAAGGGAGCAAACTACGCAGGACAACAGCACTGCAAAGAGAAGGAAAACTTGAAACAAACCCTATACCAACCCGTCTGGCCAGCGTGGTATAGTAGGCCAAAACCTCCTTACTAAGGAGAGGCCTATGTCCAGCAGTGGACTGTTAAATCCTGTAGATGATGATAATGATGAATATTCTTACCTCATGATCGTGAATGCTCGAAGGTGTTTTAGGGTCACGAGGATTTGCTGCCTCATGGGCATTCCTTGGTGCAACAGGACCCATACCTTTAATGATTAAATCCACCATCTGTCTGTAAATAATAAAAATATCTATGTTTATTTTTTTCAACACCAAAATATTTTTTCAATTCGAACGAGTAGTTTCTGAGATTAGCGCGTTCAACCAAACATACAAAGCAACTCTTCAGCTTTATGTTAATAGTATGGATAATACTAGTTTTTACTCGCAACTCCGTTTGTGTCAATGTCATTTTCAATAAAAAAATCCTAAATTAAAAGAGTCTCAGATCTGTTAAGCCACTTTGGTGTGATTCAATAATAAACATCACCTGTCCTGTCTTTGCAGTGCTCTCTCCTTGGAAATTAGATTTTGGGCTATTATTCCCCGTTGGCTACGCTGGGGTTGGTATAGAGTTTGTTTCATCAGGGAAGCGCTCCGCTACCACGGAGTGCCGGAGTACCTGAGGCGGCTGGTGGCAGACTATCTTGAGGAGCGAACCGTCATGTACGAGGACCGAGATGGCGTCTTGAGACGCAGGGCCATGTCGTGCGGTGTTCCGCAGGGGTCTGTCCTAGGACCTCTCCTGTGGAACATCGGGTACGACTGGGCCCTACGAGGGCGTCTCCCCCCCGGGCTGGGTGAATCTGCTACGCGGATGACACCTTGCTCACGGCCCGGGGGGCTAACTTCCAGGAGGCGGCGCGCCTGGCCGCCACGGGAGTTTCCCTGGTGGTCGGGCGCATTGAGGTGTTGGGTTTGCGGGTGGCCCTGGATAAGACGGAGGCCCTATTATTTCATGGGCCCCGTCGTGGTCCACCCGCCGGCGCCTCAATCGAGGTCGGCTCGGTCCTCGTACCGGTCCGGGCCCAGATGAGGTACCTGGGTCTGGTCCTAGACGGTAGGTGGCTCTTCGACGAGCACTTCCGACAGCTTGGTCCGAAGCTGGTGGACACTGCCTCCGCCCTAGGGCGACTTTTGCCCAATTTGGGCGGGGCCAGTGTTCCCACGAGGCGGCTGTACGCGGGGGTTGTCCGGTCCATGGCGCTTTATGGTGCACTGGTGTGGGTGGCGGCTCTGACCGCCCCGAATAGGGCGCGCCTCTGGCGCCCCCAGAGGATATTGGCGGTCAGAGCCATACGCGGATACCGCACGGTGTCCACCGAGGCGGCTTGCGCCTTGGCCGGAACACCCCCGTGGGATTTGGAGGCGGAAGTGCTCGCCGAAGTTTATCGGCGAGTGGCTGACTTCCGGGCGGAGTGCGGATTTCGCCCTCCGCCCGAAGACGTGCGCAAGTGGCGCGAAGCCGCTCGCCGAGCCACTATGGTGAGATGGTCGTTCCGGCTGGAGACTCCACGCGCTGGCTTCGCCGCCGTGGAGGCTCTCCAGCCGGTCATCGCCGAGTGGGCAGGGCGGCAGCACGGGACCCTTTCCTTCCGGCTGACGCAGGTGCTTTCCGGGCACGGTTGCTTCGGAAAGTACCTGTACTCGGTCGCTAGGAGGGAATCGAGTCCCGCCTGCCACCACTGCGACTGCGGTGAGGATTCGGCCCAGCACACGCTGGCGGTTTGCCCCGCATGGGCGACGCAGCGCCGGGCCCTCACTGCAGTCATCGGAGCAGATCTCTCGCTACCGGCCGTAATTCGCTCCATGGCCGGTAGCGACAGTTGTTTTACCGCGGTCGCAACCTTCTGCGAGGAGGTAATCTCGCAGAAGGAGGCGGCGGAGAAGGCCCGGGAGGACGACCTCCACTCGGACCTGATCCGCCGCCGGCGAACCGGGCGGCGGAGGCGCGCTTACCTGCGCCTCATGCCGCCCTGAGTGTGGCCGCGGGTGGACGGGATGGGTTCTCCCCTACACCCGCATTAGTTGGCCAGCCGCGAGGGGGCGGCGTCCGCGTGTGCCGGACGTTGCCTAAAGAGAGGGTCCACTGAGACGGAGCCCGCATCAGGAGCGGGCCGGCGCTGGGAGGGGTCCAGAAGGATATAGCTACCTGGACCCCTCCTAAACTGGAGGCGCAAAGAGGGCACACCGTGTGGTTTTAGTCGGTTCGAGTCCGACACACCGCCCCGCCGAACGAGAGCCCCGGCGGGGTGACGGTCCGAGGGGATTTCCACACGTAAAAAAAAAAAAAAATGGTATAGAGTTTGTTTCAAGTTTTCCTCTCTTTGCAGTGCTGTTGTCTTGCGTAGTTTGCTCTCTTAATCGGCTCTTACGACACCCACGGGATGAATAGGGGTGGCGACACTCCGTATTCTTAACCCGTAGCCACACGGATGTTCAACATTAAATATTGTTTGAACTAACTTAATTGTGTTGGTTTTAGGACTGTAACAGCCAGAAGCGGTAGTTTCTAAGATTAGTGCGTACAGTCACACAAACTATTTAACTATATAATTCTGTATAGAGACTGTGCCTTAACATGAGTCACGCTCTCTTACCCAGCCATCTCAAAGCCGATATCCCGAAAGTGGTTTCTATCCTTAGTTGAAATCACCCGATGCAGGTGGTGGTAAGAATCCAACTTCTGAATAGGATCTTCTGTAGTTTCTTCTGAATCATCATCTCTTCTCGCCTTGTGGCGAAATCCTAATCTGCAGAAGAAACATTTTTTAAAATACTTTATGCACAATCTATACAAACAAATAAAATTGAAGTGTCTGTTTGTAATGTCAAAATTTTAGGTTTTTTCATGCTTACACGGTTATTTGAACGATACCTACGCGTAAAAACTATTTTAATTTTTTTTGTCTGTCTGTCTGTCTGTTCCGGGTAATCCTAGTAATCCAGAATACATCATCATAATCCTTTACTAGTCCGCTGCTGGACATAGGCCTCTCCTTAGAAAGGAGACTTTGGCCTACTATGCCACGCTAGCCAGATGGTTTGGTATAGGGTTTGTTTTCAGTTTTTCTTCTTTTTTCAGTGCTGTTGTCCTGCATAGTTAGTAGTTCAGCAGGCGAGTCTGACTCGCACTTGTCTGGATTTTTAAGAGACTTCAAAATGGGGAGGCTATCAATTCACAATTTCTTTTTGTGTGTGTTCGGACATAACTCCATCATATTTAGACGGATTTTCAAAATTCTTTTTTCGTTAGTGAGGGGTTTATTCCAAAATGGTCCCATTTAAATTTCATATAGATCTGATGATGAGTATCGGAGACAGACAACAGAACTCTTCAAAAAATGACAGCAAGCGTGATTGCTGCTAGGTTTTTAGGGATCTTTGTTAGTATTATTTGAAGTCGGTTCAACTTTTTTAAGAAGGATACCAAGGGTCTGATTATTATCTGTCCCTTCAATAATCAGACCCTTGGTATGTATGTATGTATATGTATTTATATGTATAATATATTTTACTATCCTAATTAATGTCGGTATTTGTTTAATTTTGATGCTTTTGTGTGTTGATTGTTAAATACGCATGACTGTGCCCTTACGTTTCTCTGTTGTCCTCTATTCATTTACGGTTTTCTGGTAGAAAACTTAGTTTTGGGTTAAGCTCGCCTTTGTACATAACATTTCTTTGTTACTTATTTATATGTGCGTGTTCAGTGTGTACAATAAAGACTAAAATAAATAAAATAAAGGATTTTCTTGTCATTTATATGTATAGAATAGCTGATACCCGCGGTGTTTCCCGCGTTTGTTGTTATAACCGCGGGCAACGCCGCGGGGCGAAGCTAGCCTAAAAAAAGTAGCCTAAGTTACTCCTTATGTCATCAGCTATCTGCCAGTGAAAGTGCTGTCGAAATCGGTCCAGCCGTTCCAGAGATTACCCGGAACAAACAGACAGACAGACAAAAATTGTAAAAAATGATATTTTGGCATATGTACCGTGTAAACATACATATGCATTTAGTAAAAAGCGGTTATTTTAATATTACAAACAGATACTTCAATTTTATTTATTTGTATAGATTACTTAACAAGCTCTGCTTAGTTTGGGACTAGATGGCGTTGTGTGTATGTGGTAGAATATTATTATTATGTTAAATTTGTTCTTTCTCAGCTTTCGCTGGTAGTATTTTGTGACATTTACGGACAAAGTCAAGTAAATGCCACGGGTTCTTGGGCGAAGTTTATTATGTCTATTCGTCTATTGCATTGTGTATTTGTTCATCTATTTGCAGAAATTTTCTTACGATTCTGCAAGCGTTTAGTATAGCAGCTTTTTGAAGAATCATGTAGGTATTGGGTTTCAGATCAATGAGTTTTAAACTAGAATGCATATGTTTCGGAATAATACCAGTCGTGGACAATACTATAGGGACAATGTATACTTTTTGTTGTTTCCAGATTCTTAAAACTTCATCCTTAAGGTCTGCATATTTGTGTATTTTTTTCTGCTATTGTTTTTTATTATTATTATTATACTTACGCAGGTGTAGTCGGAGTGGGCGTCATATTCTCCTTGGTATAGCCCACGGAATCCGCAACTTTTCGAGCCAACTTGTTTTCTATATACTGCATTGTCTGAACACCAATTTCCTCCAGGTGTGCGTTCATAGCTTGGTTCTGAAAGCAAACAAATAGTATGTAAATTGCTAGCAGAAAATATTTGATTCCAGCAATACTTTTTTTCTTCTTTAGAAATACAAGCATTAGGAATATATGCTGTGTCGCGGGGGAATTGACAAACATACATACATAATAATAATAATAATAATATATTCTACCACATACACACAACGCCATCTAGTCCCAAACTAAGCAGAGCTTGTACTATGGGTACTAGACAACTGATATAAATACATATATATATATTTTTTTGTAAATACATACATATTATACATAAAAACACCCAGACCAAATCAAACATCAAATGTTCATGCACAAAAATGTTTGACTTGAGCGGGAATCGAACCCGCGACCTTTGGAATAGCAGTCCGTTACACAAACCACTACACCATCCAGTCGTCATGAAACGGACACAAAGAAAATCCAGACTCGGAACAACAATTTCTGGAGAACACAAAGTGTTGTCGAACCGACAACACTCAGCGCAGTAGATAGAGGCGAAGTGACCGCTTAAACCACTACATCATCTGCGCAGTATGTATAGCTTTTTTATGAAATACATGATAAACGAGCAGACAGGTCATCTGATGGTAAGTGACTACAGCCTCACATGGACACCTGCAACTCATCATCATCAGCAACAGCCTTTAATAGTCCACTGCCTTACATAGGCCTCTGCTTAGATTGGAGGTTTTGGGCTACTATGCCACGCTGGCCAGACGGGGTGATATAGGGTTTGTGTCAAGTTTTCCTTCCCTTTGCAGTGCTGTTGTCCTGCGTAGTTTGCTCTCTTAGTCGGCTCTTACGACACCCACAAGATGAACAGGGGTGGTGACACTTTGTATTCTTAATCTGTCTCCATACGGAATGTCTTAAACTGAACTCACATATTACCTGCCCATAGCCTGTAAATACCCTCCGTTGTAATTATGAGGGGGGCGGGCAAATGGACCCCTGCAAGAGATACTAGTGCTTTTCCACACTTTGTTTGTCACTTCCCCAAAATCAGAGGATTGATGGATGACCCTCCAGTAACCTTACTGATTCGGTGAAAAGAAACGAAAGAACTGACTCAACCCTGGTTTCCTGTGAGGCCGTAGTGTTACTCCGGTCGAGCCGGAACGTGGGTCTGCTACGCTTTTTAAGAAGGCAGTTTTTCCCTCTGACTAAGCTCAGTCCCGCGTTCAATTCTTACCCTATCGCTTAAGATTTTTAAATATTCAGCAGTCCTCCTGAAGCGGTGAAGAACAGAGGTAGAGTCTTCGCCATAGAGCCTCATAGATTCTTCCTCGATGTCATACTTCCTAGATCTTGCTAGAGGAAAAGCTGAAATTACATTTTTTTATCATATTTAACATGTCATTGAAAGAGGTGAGGGGCTCGCGGTTAAGTGGTAACCGAGTACGATGTCAGGACAGTCTATTAATGGGTGACCATTCTTAACACATTGAGACCCCTACGTGCTTGAAATACACTTGGTTAGTCCCGCTTGCCATGCGAACATCTGTGACAATCGTTACGGGTATTTGGAGCCCTAACCAGTCCGACAACAGTCTATCTACAGAACTTCGATATCTTCTAGTACTTGGGTTGTGGAGGTCTGATGGCACTTGCTCCATGTAAAAAATCGAAGCTCAGCCGTGTCGTAGTTGACTGAAAGCCGACGCCAAGGTTGGCCTTCGAACCTTCGAAACCTTCGAAAAGTTCGAAGGATGACGATGATTAAACATGGCATTGAAATGAGTAATAAGCATTGTAACGCTGTAATCCTTAGCACGGAATCCTGCAGCATGCAATACCAATGATGTCATCATCCTCATCAACAGCCTTTACTAGTCCACTGCTGGACATAAGCCTCTCCTTAGAAAGGAGGTTTTGGCCTACAATACCACGCTGGCCAGGCGGGTTGGTATAGGGTTTGTGTCAAGTTTTCCTACTTTTTGCAGTGCTGGTGTCCTGCGTTGTTTTGCTCCCTTAGTCGGCTCTTACGACACCCACGGGATGAATTGGGGTAGTGACATTCCGTATTCTTAATCCGTCACTACACTTCTGATCTTATAAGGGTTCCTTGTTTGAGGTACAAGGAACCCTTATAAGATCACTTTCTTGTCCGTCTGTCCGTGTGTCACCACCGATTTTCTCAGGAACGAGTAGATCTAGCTAGTTGAAATTTATACCAGATACTGAAGTCTATGGTCCCTATTAGGTGTAAAAAAATCAAGGTCCTGAGTCAACACGATAAAAAGATATGGGCAAATTTCGGTTTTCGCGAAAATTTGTAAGTACCAAAATTTACCTTAATTTTCAACTTTTTTATATTTTTTGGAATTATTCCTTTCTTTCTACTTAAAATCTGGGTAGGTACAGAACCCTCGGCGGCCGAGTTCGACTCGTACCTGAATGGTTTTTTTATGTATATATACAAATTACTCACCAAATATTACTATGTAACATATTGTTATGAAAATATTCAAAACCATTTTTATAAATTTGTTTCACAGACTACAACATTTCTACAACTTTATTGCTTGGAGGCAATAAAAACTATAAATTGTTACATTTATTACTTTTAGATAATCGATTTCGTGTTTGCAAAGGATTTTTGAAGTGAAACCTTTTTTGGCGCGTTAGGCATTTTTGAACAATAACAAATGAAATATTTTTTTGAGATTACCATAAGAGGAATGCCTTACACCCAGTTGAGTACCTCCACCATATATGAGCCCTACATATGTATATTGGGACTAATCACACCCACACGCCCACCACTGTAACTCCTGTACACCAGGATCCACAGCAGTGACCCACGAACACACCGAGTTATGACACTCGGGAAGTCCCAGGAAGAAATTAAACTGTCTTGGAACCCGCAACGAAATTAATCAGAAGAAAATTGGAGGAGTTGGAAATAAAGTAAATCCACTTCCCTCCTTAGCAAAGCGGGAGACAAAATGAAGTAAAATGGGCATACACCCTTTTAACCAGGGAAGCACCATGGCCACAAAATATTACGGGTCCTACGTGAGCTATATTTGATTTCTATAATATGTATGGCAGAATTGCCTAAACGCACGGAAATTCACCCTAGTTGACACAAGATCCCCATAGTATACCGCCCCAGATGTCACCTGCAAGCTATTCAGCATTATATTACGTTCATTATACCAAAGACTACATTCCCAGAGGATATGATGAGCAGACTGTTCATAGTGAGAGTTAGGTGTTGAGCATTGACACAATGGTGACTCGACTAATTTAAATGAATAAACCTTGCTCTTAAAGTTACCATGACCCGTAAAAAATTGACTACATAATTATGTATAGTGGGGATCATCTAGGGAAGCCCATCAGATTAGTAAAAAAAGTCGATGGCCAGAAATGCTCCAGCGTGCAAGTTTAAGGTGCTCCTACTCTGTTCTAAATCTTTTTTAACTTAGTAGACATGTCATCTGATGTTAAGTGACTGCCGCAGCCTATGGACATAGCTACTCAAGATGTACGTTACACACATCACACGTCAACAGCCTTTAATAGTCCACTGCTGGACATAGGCCTCTTCTTAGAAAGGAGGTTTTGGCCTACTACTCGTATACCACGCTGGCCAGATGGGTTGGTATAGAGTTTGTTTCAAGTTTTCCTTCTCTTTGCAGTGTTTTGGTCCTGCGTTAGTTTACTCCCTTAGTCGGTTTTTACGATACTCGAGGGAAGAATAGGGGGGTTACACTCCGTCACCACACGGATTTGTAGGTTACAAATTAAGTAAACATATGTTTTTGCAAGTAATTTCTTTAATTTCATCTTCACTTATTTTATTTTGACTTATGCAGCTGCTGGTACCAATCTGTTGCCTTCTCTAAACCCAGATTCCACAGCTCCATTGACAGTAGAGAAGTGTATGCTGTTGGTCGCTTCACCAGCGAACAGCACACGTGGGGCTCCGCTGCTGTCCACGAGGGGCTCCGCTAAATTGTCGCGAATGTTCGATGGCTGCGGTGGTTCGATGTTGCTAAAGGAATAGGTTCCCCGAGTATATGGGTTTGTGAACCAGTCAGTTCTGTAAATAAGAAATGAGTTAATACTCCCGTAATAGGTCCGTGTGGTGACGGATTAAGAATACAGAGTGTCACCACCCCTATTCATCCCGAGGGTGTCGTAAGAGCCGACTAAGGGAGTAAACTACGCATGGCAACTGCACTGCAGAGAGAAGGAAAACTTGACACAAAACCTATACCAACCCGTCTGGCCAGCGTGGTATAGTAGCCCAAAACCTCCTTTCTAAGGAGAGGCTTATGTCCAGCAGTGGACTGTTATAGGCTGTTGATGTGATAGAAAATATTTGCAACTTACTTAATCATTTTGATGGGTTCTGGTATCTCTTTATTTTTACCCATGAATCGTCTGATCAGTCCCATCGCCTTGCTCTGGACAACGTCGTCAGGCAACGCCTCTATCTATAATGTGGATTATAAATCATAGTTTTTAATATAACCAATACCAAGCAAAGTAGAAGAATACTAACAAACTTTGAGTCACTTCTGTGCTGCCAATTTTAATTCGTACAATACTATAACAACCCTACAAATAACCATTTACTTGCAATGCATCTAAGAATATCGCATATATTATGGAGAGTGCTCCGAGGAATTGTTCGGACTAATACCAGCCGCAACTTTCCGCCATCGTTCCACACGGCAAAATTTTCATCCTCATTACCTGGATAGTTGGCGCTCCACTACTGTGCGCTTGTCGAGACACTTTCTGCCTTGTACAACTAATCTGTGGAACGGGCTCCACTACTGTGCGCTTTTAGAGACACTTTTTGCCCCGCACAACCAATCTGTGGAACGGGTTATCGTCTGCGGTATTTCCGGACTGATACGACCTACTCCTTCCTAAAAGGCCGGCAACGCGTTTGTGACTCCTGAGTTGCAGGCGTTCATGGACGGCGATAGTCACTTTCCATCAGGTGACCCGTCTGCTCGTCTGCCCCCTCTAACATAAAATATAAATACATATATATATATGTCCGTGTGGTGACGGATTAAGAATACAGAGTGTCACCACCCCTATTCATCCCGTGGGTGTCGGAAGAGCCGACTAAGGGAAAAAACTACGCAGGACAACAGCACTGCAGAGAGAAGGAAAACTTGACACAAACCCTATATCAACCCGTCCGGGCAGCGTGGTATAGTAGGCCAAAACCTCCTTTCTAAGGAGAGGCTTGTGTCCAGCAGTGGACTATTAAAGGCTGTTGATGATGATGATGATGATGATGACATGCATATATATATATATATATATATATATATGCATGTTTTTAACTTGTCTATCTATAAATCAAAAACTCAAGTTCTGCACTAATTTAGTTCAAAGTTTGACACGATATCAACTGGCTTCAAAGACTATCTCTTTATTTTTCGCTTCACTTTTATTTATTTATTATAAACACGCTAACAGTATCCCTACATATTATAAAACATTGTTCAAATATTGTTTTGTTATTCATTTCTCATTAACTCGATCACGATGTACCACAGCAAAGCGTGGCTTGGCCCAGATAGTTTAATAATTATTATTTAATAGATATCAATTCATTTGTTTTGTGACGATTTGCGCAAGATGGCTGGCAGGAGCTGGATGCGAGGAGCCCAAAATCGATCTAAGTGGCGTGCAATGGGAGAGGCCTATGTCCAGCAGTGGACTGCGATGGGCTGATGATGAATAAATTTGTTAGATGTTATTTAATAAATTATTTGCATTGTGAGTAAATAGCTGTATGACGCTATGACACCCTCTGTTTAATAATATAATAATATTGAACCACATTCACACAACGCCCCAAACTAAGCAGAGCTTGTACTATGGGTACTAGACAACTGATATAAATACATATGTACTTTTTTTTTGTAAATACATACATATTATACATAAAAAAACCCAGACTAAATCAAACATTAAATGTTCATGCACACAAATGTTTGACTTGACCGGGAATCCAACCCGCTACCTTTGGAATAGCAATCCGTTACACAAACCATTACACCATCCGGTCGTCAAACGTCATACCTAACAGAGTCCTTTTATCATGTATTGGGGATACTGCGACATGCCATGTCTTGGGACCATCTTGCCTGAGGGTCTTGAAGACCAAGCGGATGTTTAAAAAGAACGTTAGGCAATGGCAATCAGGAGTGATTGTATATTACTCATTACACAAAAATATTTACCGTTTTAGTTATATTGCCGCTACTCCAAAGTGTAACAACATTTCTGTTTCCCATAGATCTTGAAGCCCCACCAATCCCATACGTCCAATCGTCTTCTAACCCTTTTGCATCTTCTTCTTTCCAAAGGAAACTAATGGCATCGCTAACATCTTGGTCCCACCACTGGTTCGGAAATAAAAGTATAATTTTCCCGATCAGACCCATAGCAATATCTTTTATTGCTGTTATTTTTGATTGTGGTAACTCTGGAGAGAATAAGTTTTCGTAGCTGAAAAATAAATAGTAATAATAAATTGATACATCCCACACACGGCCGTCTGATCCCAAAATAGGCAGAGCCTGTGCTATGGTAACCAGACCGCTGATAAACATACTTATATATTTCTAAATACATACATATTATAGATAAATTACACCCAGACACAGAACAAATGATCGTGCTCATCACACAATATTTGTCTTGGGTGGGAATCGAACCCACGAGCTCCGGCTTAGCAGTCAGGGTCACTAGCCATTAGACCAACAGGTGACTATCGCCGCCCATGAACGTCTGCAACTCAGGAGTCACAAACGTGTTGCCAGCCTATTAGGAAGGAGTAAGCTCTTTTCTTGAAGATCTCTTATTAAAAATTAAAAAAAAAAATTGGAAAATGTGTGATAAACTATATTTATCGTGGAATTTGAATTTGAATTTGCTGACTTCATCACATATGGTGGACACCTCGACCGGTGTCATAGGACAACAATCTAACAGAAAAAGTATCATAGGATCAACTCACCTCCCTAATTCTTAAATTTGTTACGTTGCGTTTAAGCCATCCCGTGTGGTGAAGGATTAAGAATTCAGAGTGTCACCACCCCTGTTCGTCCCGTGGGTGTCGTAAAAGCCGACTAAACGCAAACTATGTAGGTCAACAGCACTGCAAGGAGAAGGAACACTTGAAACAAACCCTATACTAAACCCGTCTGGCCAGCGTGGCACTGTAGGCCAAAACCTCCTTTCTAAGGAGAGGCCTATGTCCAGCCGTGGACTATTAAAGGCCGTTGATGTGGAATGTGATGTGTCAATGTGACGATAGACTTATTGTCACTAATAGTACTACATTAACCACATTACATGTGACCCATCTATTTATTTGCCCCCCTCTCCCCCTATTCCATAAAGAAAAACTAACATAGTTAAATTTAACCCTTGAATTAAGACTTTGTATTAATTCAAATACCTTTCCTTCAGTACCCCAAGTGAAACAGTCACAATAACATTCTTTGCTTTGTAAATGGATCCATCCTTGCAAGTCACCACCACTTCTTGAGCTGGGTCCTGGGGGTACGTGATCTTGGTGACTTCCTTCTCAAGTTGAATGGTCAAAGTCGGGTATCCAGGGCCACCTTGATATGTGTTCTGTAAAAACAACGTTGACATAATGCCGAATTCCACAAAGGTTAAAGTTAAACATTTCATAAAATCGGGCTGACCATCTGTGTAAAGGAATACATAAAACATAACATAAAAAGTTTATTCTTTGTAACTAAAAGTAACAAATTGCACAGTAGAATATGGTTGATAATGACTGCTATAGTTCATAACTGTGTTGCAGCCATTAACGCCCACCTCCGGAAGATAAGTTACAGGTTTCAAGTTTCATCATGCTTGCTGAATATAAACCAAATCAAAGTTATAAATTAATTTAACAATGTTATAAGAAGTGTGGGTCAGAATACGTAGAATTGTTAGTGTGTGTGTGTGTATGTGCGCGCGCGTGTGTGTGTGTGTATGTGTGTGTGTGCATATGTGAGTGTTATGTGTGTGCATATGTGTGTGTGTGTGTTCGTCTGTGCATGTGTGTGGTGTTTGAAAGAGCATATGTATGTGTACATGTGTGTGTCTTTAAGCCGGTGTTTCCATGTGAATATTAACCTGTTTACCGGACAAGACCGTAACCGTACCGTTACCGTAAACAATATCGGGTACGGGTAGGACATATGAATTCGTCCTCTGTAATTCTATTTTTTTTACTTGCTTTTACTTGTTTTATGGTTCCTTTTGTACTTCAAAAATATTAATAAACGATATATATTTTATAGGCCTCTCCTTCCTAAGGAGAGGCCTATGTCCAGCATTGGACTAGTGTAGGCTGTTGATGTGATATATTTTATAGTTTTTCATTTATTCTATCTATACTCTATACAAATAAATAAAATTGGGGTGTCTGTTTGTAATATTAAAATAACCGCTTTTTACTAAATGCATATGTATGTTTACACGGTACATGTGCCAAAATAACATTTTTTTACAATTTTTGTCTGTCTGTCTGTTCGTTCCGGGTAATCTCTGGAACGGCTGGACCGATTTCGACGGGACTTTCACTGACAGATAGCTGATGACATAAGGAGTAACTGAGGCTACTTTTTTTGGACTAGCTTCGCCCCGCGGCGTTGCCCGCGGTTATAACAACAAAGGCGGGTAACACCGCGGGTCTCAGCTAGTGAATAACTAAAAATATTGAAATAATTATGTAAAGAGGGTCTCCGGGCGTGACGTATTGACATTTCCTAGCGAAACAATACGCGCCCGGTACATGTTGCATAATTTGAACGGGCACTCCCCGGTTAACAGGTTAAGTATTACGGATTATTTAATGGCATTAGAAGCAAAAGAATCAAGGAAAGGAATGTTTTGCCTATTTTTGTCCCATTTTTCTACGATGCTCTGCTCTTATTGGTAGTAGCATTACGTTATATGGACTTCCCCAATAAATTAGCTAACCAACACTATAAGATTTTTGGAAGGAAGTTCCTTATCGCACTGAGCGCCACTGAAAAATATGTAACAAGACTTTTTTCCGACACTTCTTGCTATAGTTACAGCCGTGTATGAACTATGTATATACATCGACGCACACAGCTCTCCCGCGCGCCGAAATAACGTAATTGTCTTAGATTATTCAGTGTTTAATTTATCATAATTTATTTTATACCTAAATTCATACAAATAAATAAAATTGAAGTGTCTGTTTGTAATGTCAAAATTATAGGTTTTTTTCATGCTCACACGGTTATTTGCACGATACCTATGCCAGTTTTTTTTTGCCTTTATGTCTGTCTGTTTGATCCGGGTAATCCTCTAAAGGGCTGGACCGATTTCGATAATATTTCACTACCAGGTAGCTGTCTACATAAGGAATAACTTACGCTATTTTTCCTCTCAGAAAAGGCCTTTAAAATTTTGCCCGGTCCGGGCATCGAACCCACTAAGGCATCGCTTTTCAAATTCCACGATAAATATAGTTTATCACACATTTTACAATTTTCCATTAACTTGATATTTTAAAATATAAATTATAATGACTATCATCAAAAAGGAAAAGGAACTTCGTGTCGACCGGAGGTCCATAGGCTCCTGACGCCGTTTTTTCAATTCGAACCTGTATTACCTAAGATTAGCGAGTTCAACCAAACAACCAAAAAAAATCTTCATCTTTACAATATTAGTATAGATCAACTTGACAAATTGGAAACTGAATAAATTTACCAGTAAAATTTCAAAAAGCGTCTTGAAACCGTTTTTGTTCCAGCTCAGATGCATATCACCCTCCAAGTCTTCGTATGTGCTGTGGCTGGAGAGCTCGTTCCAGTTGTCGGAGCCCTCATAGCCGCTCATCATCAGGTCTACTAAGTGGAAGAAATTGTCCAAAAATTCTTTGTCGTTCAACAAATTCGGGTGATGCGCTGTTATGTGGTCTGTAATTCTGATGATGAAAAATCAAAAATTAAAACCTCATAAAAAATAATAAAGGGAGTGAAATCTGACATTCGATTGGATTAGTAATAACAATAACTCATGGACTAACTAACATGGACAACTAACCTGGATCTGAATTAATGGATTTAGATTCCTCACTAAAAAATACGTGTAATTAAAGATTGACTGAAAGAGTGATCAATAATAATAATAATAATAATAAATTTCTTAGTGTACACCAGGTATAAATATATAAAGATTAACTTAAGCTAGGTTAGATAGGTACAAATGGCGGCCTTATCGCTCAGAGGCAATCTCTTACAGGCAACCTTGGTATGGAGAGAAAAACATTAAGGCAAGGAGGGGGAACAGGAATGATGGGGTAATGACTAGAATTATAAGATAGAAATACTGCCATGGTTTGAAAGCTGAAAGGATTAGCAAATAACGAATAGATAAAGGAATTCATAAAGCCTCTGTGAGAGGGCAAGCCGGTGCGAGGAAGTTCCGAAAGCCATAAACTGACTAGATCTTCAGTGTATTGAAGAACGGCCTCTTTAAAAGTATCCGTAACCAGTGATCGTGAATGGAAAGTCTGATAAATGTAGTACGAGCTGGTTGCCAGGATGGTGGAAAATAGGGTTCTATAGTCTCTGCATATGCTGGACGGAAATTAGGTGTAAGTGATGATGATGTCCTCCAAGAAGTCAATGATGGATTGCCGTTATGGGCGCGGATATGATTGGAGATCTCAAATTTAGTTTTAAGAATTTCGTCACATGACACACAGTCATGAGTTTGTTTGCCCTTTCTTCTCATAAGGCTCAACCTCTTGGAAACGGGCGGTTGTAGATCGGCACAGACATATCATAGATTTTGTATGGGTTTGATTTTTGTTAAATTTATTTGCTTACTATTTGACAAAACAGAGATTGTTGCTATTGTGTGTTGATCTATGACTTTAGAGTCTACATAAAAGATGATTTCAAACTATTTAAAAAAAATTTATGAAATAAAGAGAGTTCGAGTTTCGAGTGCAGTTTACTAGGTGAATTATAAACATGGCCATATACTCATACAGGTTTTGTCCTTAAAATCTGACGTGAACATCCTGTAGGCTAATGGTGTCCTATTCTTATTCTGTAACCACAATGATATCAAATATCTATACCAGAATAACCTTTTGCTCCTCAACTTTTCATCCACTTGTACTTTCAGGCTTCCTCTAATGTTTAATTCCTCACCTTGTGTATCCTGGTCACAACACACATCCATCTTAACTTTATTGCCAACTATCTAACATAATTCATCACACATCACATCAACAGCCTTTACTAGTCCACTGCTGGACATAGACCTCTCCTTAGAAAGGAGGTTTTGGATTACTATACCATGCTGGCCAGACGGGTTGGTATAGGGTCCAGCGTAGTTTGCTCCCTTAGTCGCCTCTTACGACACCCACGGGATGAATAGGGGTGATGACACTCTGTATTCTTAATCCGTCACCACACGGACATAATTAACCACATTTTATTACTTTTTCTTTACATATTGTCCAACAGGCTCGGGCTGATCTGTGGATTCTAAAGAAGCAGCAACAGAGACCGCCAACAGGTCGTTAATTAGGCCTTTTTCAGCAATTGATCCATTAGACCTGAAAAATAAATTAGGTGCTGTTACTGTACTCTACTTGTCAAGGGAGTAAAGGTAAAAGAACAGAGAAAATGAAGAAACAAAGGAATAAAAAAATAATGTATTTTTTTGTTTTACTGATATATCTACTAAGGGCATTTAAACAATATATACGAATACATTATAAATGTATAATGTGTTTTAGGTATGGGAGTTGAAGGGTACAAGAGAAGAGGCAGACCGAAGAAAAGATGGATGGACTGCGTGAGGGAGGATATGGCTAGGAAGGGAGTAAACAGTCAGATGACGCATGACAGAGTAGAATGGAAAAATCATACATACTGCGCCGACCCCAAATAAAATAAGGAAAAGGGTAGGCAGATGATGATACGAATACATTATAAAAACACAAAAGAGAGTAAAAAATAGTAAAGGAAAAATGAAAAAATAAATACATTACACGATAATACACAAAAAATACACTGTAAGGGAGTTTTTTCGGCATGATCAAAACACAACCTAGTTCAGTACATATCGGGCAATAATACCTGGCGATGGTAACCTATAAGACAAAGCCAAAAGAGGATATATGTTCCTCAATCACGCCAGAACGGCTGAATGGGATTGGATGAAATATGGTACAGTCATAGACCACAGTCTAGAGTAGAACATAGCCTACTATTTATTTTTATTTTTAAAAAGACAACTCCCGCATTAGAAATATAGCCTGTGTCGCGGAGGACTTAACAAACATACATGAAACGGACACAAAGAACACCCAGACTCAGAACAACAATCTGTGGATCGCACAAGGTGTTGTTCCATGCAGGGATCGAACCCACAACATAACAGGAAGCGACGAGGTGACCGCTTAAACCACTACGCCATCCGTGCAGTCAAATTATTTATCCCAATTATTATTTATTATTAAAAGTTATTATTATTATTCTCTGACTCCGAAAACAGGAACCTCTTCACTAGACGAGCCGTGTCAAGTATAACTGCCTTCTGCATCAGACCTTTCATCCAGCCGTCTAACGTAAGCCTCTCAAGGTGTTGGTCGAGGCTATCAATCCTTGAGCAGATTATTATTATTTATTTAAAAAAAAGACAGTACATCATGTGTTGCGACTGCGACTTAACTAAACGCACTACAATGGGCATGAGCACGGCGTGCGGGGGGACTACCCTGACCGGTACGGCGAGTGGGGGACCGAGCCTGGAGCAGCGCGAGGACAGTTCCAACGGCCGCTGCTCGTTTGGGACATCACCGTGGACGGTCCGACCTCTTAATATTTCATTCTTACATCTATACTAATATTATAAAGCTGAAGAGTTTGCTTTTTTGTTTGTTTGAACGTGCTAATCTCAGGAACTACTGGTCCGATTTGAAAAATTCTTTCAGTGTTAGATAGCCCATTTATCGAGGAAGGCTATAGGCTATATATCATCACGCTAATACCAATAGGAGCGGAGCACCAATGAAGAATGTTTCAAAAACGGAGAAAATTTATTACTATTGAGAGACGCAGACGAAATTGCTCGGGTCAGCTAGTTTGATATACGTATAAAGACCTGGTGATTAAACTACCAGCAATACAGTCCACTACCATTTTATTTGCGTCCCCCTGGACCCTTTAACATCATGTGTAAATGCTAGTTAAATCTAGTCCTTTATATATATAGGTTATATTACCAGTAAACTATGAAGTTGGTGTTCTGCGAGAGAATGGTTACGTTGTGCTGCAAAGCGAGGTCGTATACAGGATTAGGGCGTTCTCCGTGAATCCTAGAAACAGAAAAGAGAGGTTAACTTCTTTAAACCATGGTTCAGATAGAGATAAGAAAAAGAAAGAAAGAAAGAAAGAAAATACGTTTATTAGTCACAACACAAACACAGCCAAAAAAGGGATTACAGATATAACATTGATGAGAAAAAGAAAAGAAACAATTTGCACAACTGAAAAATAGCACAAACAATAACAAAAACAAGTACAAAAGAATAAAATGATCACTGTGTGTGACTAAAGGGCCACAACTCAGCCTATGCTATAGTCCCTAAAAGTGACCACAGCGCTGATTTTTTTTTGAGATATCTCTTAAGATTCAAGATCAATGTCCGGGGTGGTGCTGAAACGAGCTAACGCCTGGAACGGTCATCAATAGTCCACTGATGAACATAGGCCTTTTCTGGTTTTGGCCTACTCTCTATTGGATAGGTCACTGAGAGGAATACAATATTTTTTTCCGAGTAGATTAAGTTTTAGGTTTTGCCGGTACCCAAATCTCCCTCCCACTGCTTATGAAGGAAACAAAGGGAGACAACACACTTGTGACTCAAGAGTTGCAATTGCCCATGGGCTCAGGTGGAAACTGATCATCAGGAAACCGGGCTGCTCGTTCGTCCTCAACGTAAAAAAAACAAAAACCTGTTGGCAAATTGATTGCGTTGACTGTTTCTATGCCGTCATGCGAAAACGGTGAGCATCCCTGGTGCGCAGGGAGCGGGTCAGCTCCAACAGCATACTGATGATGATTGCGAGTGGACTAGGTTGTCCAAATATGACTCATTGCATCGGGGTTTCAGCCGCGCCTGTTACTGGGAAGCAATGAGTCTAACCCTTCAAACCCCTAATTTATGGAACATATTAATTTTTATTTTTTTTATGGTATAGGGGGCAAACGAGCTGACGGGTCACCTGATGGTAAGCAACTACCGCCGCCCATGGACACCTGCAACTCAAAAGTCACAAGTGCGTTGCTGCCCTTGGAGTCCCTCCCGCTCGAGTCAGCGGGAGGGGGTTTTGGGCTCCGGTAACCTCACTCACTCAGTGAAAGGCAACGAAAGAATTGCTTTACACCGGTTTTCTGTACGGCCGTGGTATCACTCCGGTCGAGCCGAGCCAATTAGCTGTAAGTTTCAAATTGTTACCAACATCTCTGTCTTAGTTACTCCAATAAATAATTTAATTAATTACGTAACTTCTTACCATTCGGCGCCTACTTCCACAATACCGTCACCTAAAGGAACGGTATAAACTCTCCCCCCAATTCTGTTTTGTGCTTCAAGACCTAAGACATTCTTGCCAGCCTTGCCGAGAACTGAGGCGGCAGCACAGCCTGATGCTCCCATACCCACAATAATTGTATCATAAACTGGAACGACGCTGTGGACAAAATAACAATCTATATTAGTTAATGAATTATAACGATGCCCTGATGGTCTAGTGGTTAAAGACCCTGGGTGCTAAGTCAGAGTTCATGGGTTCCATTCCCCCATGGACAAATATTGTGTGATGAGCACGATCATTACTTTTTTTGACGTGACAACGTCTTATAATCTGATGGAGCCGGCTGCATGCACGAAAAAACATGACTCATGCGGCGTTACCTCGCTCTGAGGCGTGCCATTTAAGGCGTGAAGTGCAAGCGAGAAGCGGAACGAGTGACAAAGAGGCACAATCGGCCTCCGCGTTCGGCAGCGTTCGACATCTGTCTCTCTCCTACTTGAGTGAGCGATGCGTCCGCGTGGACAGCTGCTACTCGTATACAATAATACATTTTTGAAAAATGCAACCATTCCATCAGTATTTTCTTATGACGTTGTCACGTTGAACTATCGTCAGTAAACCAACTTTACAGACAACCGATTTTTTTCTCATTATTTTAATGGACAACACCCACACTAGAAATATATCCCGTGTCGGGGACTTTACAAACGTTCATTTAACGAACGGAGCTGATAATCATCATCACCAGCTTTTAATAGTCCACTACTGGAGACGGGCCTTTCCTTAGAAAGGAGGTTTGATCCTACTATACCACGCTGGCCAGACGGGTTGGTATAAGGTTTGTGTCAAGTTTTCCTTCTCCTTGCAGTGCTGTTGTCTTGCGTAGTTTGTTCCCTTAGTCGGTTCTTACGACACCCACGGCATTAATAGTGGTGGTGACACTTCGTATTCTTAATCCGTCACCACCGGAGCACAACTGAATTTGACGACCGAATGGCGTAGTGGTTTGTGTAACGGACTGCTATTCCAAAGGTCTCGGGTTCGATTAAGGTAGGGTAAGGAAAATCCGAGAGTTGACTGATGTTGATACAGCACGACTTGTTTACTTCAGTTACTTTCATAGCATAATGTCGTACGGTATTCTGCTGTGGGGGAATGCTGCCGACATTCAAACTATTTTTGTGCTGCAAAAGAGAGCTATTCGAGCACTTTATAAGTTAGGCAATCGTTGTTCATTGAGGCAGAAATTTAAAGAAATAAATATAATGACAGTGGCAAGTCAATATATTTATGAAAATGTAATATATGTTCACAAAAATAAAGATAGCTTTTTGAAAAAAAGTGATGTACATGCCATAAATACCAGAAATAAAAATAAATTTGTTGTACCCGCCTCTAGGCTCCAAAAGATAAGCAAGTCTTTTCGAGGTCAATGTAATTGTCAATGTAATGATTTTATAATAAAATCCCAAATAATATTCAGGAGTTGAGTATTAACAAATTTAAATCCGCAATAAAACGTGGCTTGTGCCAGAGGGCCTACTACTCGATTGTGGATTACATGGAGGACAAGAATGCTTGGGATTAATTAGCGCAGGCTATTTCTTTCTTAAGTAAAAATGTGGTGTGGCTAGTATGTTTTTTATTATTATAATTTTTTCTATTTTTTATGTTTCACTTCATTTTCTCTTGTATACGTTTTTTCTTCTTAATCTTGTTTTCTCTTCGTTGTTTTTTCACCTTTAAGTCCTTAATAACAGACATACTAGCACACATCAAAACAATGTTGTGATATATTTAATAGTGCCATTGTATCTACTTGTGAATTGCAAAAGAGTGGCCATGAGTTTGTTTGCCCTTTCTTCTCATAAGGCTCAACCACTTGGAAACGGGCGGTTGTAGATCGGCACAGGCATATCATAGATTTTGTATGGGTTTGATTTTTGTTAAATTTATTTGGTTACTATTTGACAAAACAGAGATTGTTGCTTTTGTGTGTGTTGATCTATGACTTTAGAGTCTACATGGAAGACGATTTCAAACAATTTTTGAAATTTTATGAAATAATGAAAGTTTGAGTTTGAGTTTGAGTTTGATTCCCGCTCAAGTCAAACATTTATGTGAATGAGCTTTTAATTTTTGATTTGGTCTGGGCGTTTCTATGTATAATATGTATGTATTTACAAAAAAAAAGTATTTATGTATTTATATCAGTTGTCTAGTACCCATAGTACAAGCTCTGCTTAGTTTGGGACTAGAAGGCATTGTGTCAATGTGGTAGAATATTATTATTATTATATTAACCCCTCTCCCTTGATTCTAGAGGGGGAGGAGGCGAGGGGGACAAAGGGAAGCGTGGAAGCGGTAGGCCGTATAAAAAATTGTGGTCTTAAAATTATGTCGTAAACTAGTGGAGTCCAGATGTCAAGTTTAGGTCAACTGATAAAGATTATACGTAAACATATTATGTATTCTTTATTAGGTTGATAAATATCATTTCACATTTATTTATCTCATGAATGTACCTGACCTCTAACACAATGTTTGCGTTAGACGTATTAAATTGGAAATTGTTAGTTTGACTGTTGCTTACTGTCCCAATAACTCCAGCACTGTGTTATACAGAAGCAAAAAACATCATCAACAGCCTATAACAGTCCACTGCTGGACATAGGCCTCTCCTTAGAAAGGAGGTTTTGGCCTACAATACCACGCTGGCCGATATAGTGTTTGTTTCAAGTTTTCCTACTCTTTGCAGAGCTGTGGTCCTACGTAGTTTGCTCCCTTCAAACATTCCGAGACATTCCGAATTATTAATCCGTCACCACACGGAATAAAAATATGAATCGATTGTATTTTTTTTTGTGCCCCCGCCAATACAAGCCAAGCGGAGCGCAAGGGACCAAAGCCAATGTTTCAAAGCGCTTCGTCGCGTTTTGAACACACTCACCTAGGATTAAGGTGTAGAGTATGGTAACTTAGAGTTTGTGAATGACTTGACATCTGAATACTTTTTGGATATTGCGAGCCAAATGGTCTCGTCTTGGCAACATTTTAGATGAAACTGTTTTTGGAACGAAGTTCCTTATAGCGCGTTACAAACTCTGGAGTGGATGGGAGCGAGACCGAAATATGTGTAACAAGACTTTATTCTGACACTATAGTAAACTCCAAACCAGGCAAAGGCTGAAAAGTCTAAACAGTTTTCTCAACATCATTCCTGCGGACGAGAACAACGCTCCCAAGGCCAGAGAAAACAAATGGCGTGACAAGTTCCCCTGTTTCTATCTTCGTCCTTTTGGCAAAAAAAAAATCGGTTGTCTGTAAAGTCGGTTTACTGACGATAGTTGAACGTGACAACGTCATAAGAAAATACTGATGGAATGGTAGCATTTTTCAAAAATGTATTATTGTATACGAGTAGCAGCTGTCCACGCGGACGCATCGCTCACTCAAGTAGGAGAGAGACAGATGTCGAACGCTGCCGAACGCGGAGGCCGATTGTGCCTCTTTGTCACTCGTTCCGCGCTCTCGCTTGCACTTCACGCCTTAAATGGAACGCCTCAGAGCAAGGTAACGCCGCATGAGTCATGTTTTTTCGTGCGTGCAGCCGGCTCCATCGAATTATAAGACGTTGTCACGTCAAAAACTACCTCCAGGAGATAAACTGCGCCTTCCAGGTTGAGCAGGGGGGTCCCAGCCCTTGTTTGGTTTGGTTGGTTTGTGTGTAATCGAATAAAAAGGGCGGCGCCGAACGGAGACCCTTTCACTTTTTGGTAGACGTTTGCTATTGTGTCTATTTGTGTATATTTCGTTTCATTCATCCCGTGGGTATCGTAAGAGCCGACTAAGGGAGCAAACTAAGCAGGACAACAGCACTGCAAAGAGAAGGAAAACTTGAAACAAACCCTATACCAACCCGTCTGGCCAGCGTGGTATAGTAGGCCAAAACCTCCTTTCTAAGGAGAGGCCTATGTCCAGCAGTAGACTAGTATAGGCTGTGTATGTGTATATTTGTATAGAAATTAAAACATGCACATATTATGACTGTGATGTAATTACGTAATTTTAAGATAAAAACACAGATAAACCGACCGTAAAGGTACCTACATGACCTCCTTCTCAATGAGATGGCAGAATCATCCAATCGATAGTACACTAAACAATTTTCTTACATTCATAGTGTACGAATATAATTTAAATATATATATTTGGGTATATGTATAGCGTTTATAGTATATACTGGCTAGAATTTGAGAACCGCTACCTTAGTAGGTTCGATTCCCGGACCCGGCAAAATTTTATAGGGTTTTTCTGAGAGGAAAAATTAGTTGTTAGTTACTCTTTATTTATATAGACAGCTACTTGGTAGTAAAATATTATCAAAATCAGTCTAACCATTTTGAAGATTACCCGAAAAACAGACAGACAAACAAAATTTATTTAAGCTGGGTTTTAGGCATAGATATCGTGCAAATAACCGTGTGAGCATGAAAAAAACCTATTATTTTGACATTACAAACATACACTTCAATTCTATTTATTTGTATAGTATATATATAAATATTGTGTATATATTTGTATATAAATCTAAGTATGTAGTGTTGTGTAGTATATATTTGTATTGAATAGTAATCCAACCAATGTGCGCCTAACACAAACGATTTCTACACCACACAAAGGTTGACTGGAAGAGAATGCCTTGGGCATTAAGTCCGCCATTATACAAGAGTGCATAAAGTTGTGTAAATAAAAAAACAAAACAAAAAACATCTTTGCTTAAATGCATTAAACTTATGTATATAAATATAACTAGCTGACCCTGCAACGTTGTTTTGCTATTTACATTTTTTTTTTTTTATTTCTTAAAATCCGTTCTTAGCTGACATCTACTCGGTGAAAAAAATATTCCTACCAAAATTTCAAGTCTTTAGCTCTAATGGATCCAGAGATATCGTGATGAGTGACTATATACGTGAAAATCTCTTATATATATAGATACAAATGCATTAAACTTACGGATTTGAATTCCCGAGCGCGGCAAGCGCCATTAAAAGCACTGTTCGAATCAACATGGCTGAAGTCTCACTGAATCTGGGTATTGTGAGGCAATCATATTTATAGACAACAATTTATAGTTAACTACATCAAGCGCGCCATCTTTGCATAGTTTATTTTGTTTGTTTTTTTATCTGGTATTTAACTGTCAAGTTGTTAGGTTTGTTTTTTAAAATGTGACTTTAAACTTTTTTATTTCTGTTATTCGAAGTAATCACCCATGCAATCGACGCATCTTTGCCAACGCATTGGCAGTTTATTGATGAAGCCCTTCTTGTAAAAATCAGCTGGACACAGGATTTATCCCTAATGCGGGAGTTGTCTTTTTCAAAATAAAGTTGTCTTTTTCAAATATGCACGGATGACGTTGTGGTTTAAGCGGTGGCCACGCCGACTACTACTACCACATGGGACGACACTTTGTGTGATCAACAAATTGTTGTTCTAAATCTGGGTGTTCTTTGTGTCCGTTTAATGTATGTTTGGAAAGTCCTCCGCGACACAGGATATTTGCCTAATGCGGGAGTTGTCTTTTAAAAAGAAAAAAAGAAAAGAATAAAAAACTGGTCAGGTACGAGTCGAACTCGTCCGAACGAGTTCGTACGACGCGTCGAACGGTTTCGTACCTACCCAGATTTTACGTAGATTTTCGCGAAAATGTGTAAGTAACAAAATTTATCATAATTTTCACTTTTTTATTTTTTGGAATTATTCCTTTATTTATGCTGTAAGACGTTTCTTTTCACCAAATTTCGTGATTTTAGGTCAACGGGAACTACCATATGGGTTTTCGTCTCAAAACCTATAGGGTACTTCCGGTTGACCTAGAATTGTCCATTTTGGTAAAAAGCAAGGTCTTACAGCACTAGTAAAGAGAAAATACAGGACTCAGGACCTTGATTTTTATACACCTAATAGAGACCATAGACCTCAGTATCTGGTATAAATTTCAACTTTCTAGGTCTACCCGTTCCTGAGAAAATCGGTGGTGACACACGGACAGACGGACAGACGGTCAAGAAAGTCATCTTATAGGGGTTCCTTTTTTACCTTTTGAGGTACGGAACCCTAATACCAGTAATATACCCGCTGTTCAATGCCACGATTCACTGTGGCACATTTTAGTTCCATTAATAAGAAATTACTAACATAACTGGCTCGAAAAAAAAAAAACTGAAACATCCGAAAAAGTGGGGTATGTATTCTTAATCCGTCACCACACGGACATAATTTACCTCAACTAAATTACGGCCATGGTTTTTTGTTGTGGGAGAGCCATGCTTCTGAACGAATGGGCCGGCTCGACCGGTTTGATACCACGGCCTCACAGAAAACCGGTGTTAAGCAATTCTTTCGTTGCCTTTCACTGACTGAGTGAGGTTACCGGAGCCCAAATCCCCGTCCTGCTGACTCGAGCGGGAGGGGCTAATTTTGTGTTGCAGGTGTCCATGGGCGGCGGTAGTTGCTTAACATCAGGTGACCCGTCTGCTCGTTTGCCCCCTTATACCATAAAAAAACCGAGGAATAGCAGAACAACTTTTATTCCCAGCTGTTGGAAAAGTCGAGTGTTATTACATCGTTTTTCTTGCCTCTATCAGGCATTATAGATAAACTAGCTGACCCTGCAAACGTTGTTTTGCTATTTACATTTCTTAAAATCAGTTCTTAGCTGACCTCTACTCGGTGAAAAGAATATTCCTACCAAATTTCAAGTCTTTAGCTCTAATGGTTCCAGAGATATCGTGATGAGTGACTATATACGTGGAAATCTCTTATATATATATATAGATATGAATTATTTCTATACAATCAATGTATAGAAATAGGTATCGACTGTGTGTTTTTAGGGTTCCGTACCTAATAACATTAATAAATAAAACTTACAATGATGTTTAACTCCACAGACTGTATCTGTGTTTAGTTTTCTGTCATTAAATTTTAGTGTTTTAAGCTATTGCATAGCTTCTATCGAGGGCCTTGAGCGCGGGGACCGAATCCAGAAATTCCGTAACGAAAAAAAACCTCACGCTAAAAACACAAAAAACAGTACCAAAATCAAATGCTGAACGTCAAAGGAAATTTCGTCAACATAATGCAGAAAAATCTTACATGGATTAAAAACAAATTGTAAAATATGCTTCAATATTTTTATTTAATAAAAGAAAAAAAATTGTTTTCTTATCGGTCACCACGCTCAAAAAGTGTAACTTGAATTAATATCAAAGAAAAAGAAATACTGCATTAATAAAATAAATAAATAATTATAATTGTATAAGTTGATACAAAATGCTATGCAATAGCTTTACCGCGGCAGTCCCCGAGTGCCACACGTCTTGTTTTATTTCTTGATACTAGTTGAAAAGAAAATAAACGGGTAATGTCGCTCAACGAGGTCAAGTGACACTAGTGGTTGGCACTGAAAATCAGTATTAGGGTGGGTGCTACCCATCTCAGTGTCCATCCAAATTTCTGATACACGACGCGAGTGTGGCTGCTTTGTCTAGTCACACATTTGACACGTTAACTCAACTCAACTTAACTCAAACGTTCTTTATTTCATAAAATTTACAAAATTGTTTGAAATCGTCTTCCATGTAGACTCTAAAGTCATAGATCAACACACACAAAAGCAACAATCTCTGTTTTGCCAAAGAGTAACCAAATAATTTTAACAAAAATCAAACCCATACAAAATCTATGATATGCCTGTGCCGATCTACAACCGCCCGTTTCCAAGGGGTTGAGCCTTATGAGAAGAAAGGGCAAACAAACTCATGGCCGCTCTTTTGCAATTCACAGGTAGATACAATGGCACTATTAAATATACCACAACATTGTTTTGATGTGTGCTAGTATGTCCGTTATTAAGGACTAAAAGGTGAAAAGACAATGAAGAGAAAACAAGATTAAGAAGAAAAAACGAATACAAGAGAAAATGAAGTGAAACATAAAAAATAGAAAAAAAATAATAATATAAAACATACTAGCCACACCACATTTTTACTTAAGAAAGAAATAGCCTGCGCTAATGAATCCCAAGCATTCTTGTCCTCCATGTAATCCACAATCGAGTAGTAGGCCCTCTGGCACAAGCCACGTTTTATTGCGGATTTAAATTTGTTAATACTCAAGTTAGCGCCAGTGAGGCTGTGCGTGTGCCGCTGAGGCGAATGCCATGTAGCCAATATTGCCGCATTGTAGCATGCATGTTTTTTAGCACAGGGTTGCCATATGCCTTTGTTTTTTTTATAAATATATAAATTGTTTATCTTAGAAATAAAATATGTTTTCTTTCTTTCTTTCTTACCTCAAAAGGAAATAACGGAACGATTATAGGATCACTTTGTTTTCCGTCTGTCTTTTTTTTTTGATCTAATAGGGGGTAAACGAGCAGACGGGTCACCTGATGGAAAGTACCTACCTCCGCCCATGAACGTCTGCAACTCAGGAGTTACAAACGCGTTGCCGGCCTTTTAGGAAGGAGTACGCTCTTTTCTTGAAGATTTGAAGATCGTATCGGTCCGGAAATACTGCAGCCGATAACTTGTTTAACTTGTTTTTAGTCAGGATATGACTGAATGAGTATACAATTTACAATCTTTTAAGTATGCAATGTTTGCATGTATGTTTGTTGGGGTACCTACTACCACAAAGTAATTGTATTTGTTGGTGCATCCGTTCGGGAGCTATGATGCCACAGACACTCAGATACACAGATTAAACTTATAACATCTCTCGTTTTCCTTCGGGGATTAATAAAACAAAACGATTCCTTAATTAAAGTTTATTAAAATTTAGATAGAGGTGACTCTGCATTGGTGTCCAAGTGGAAGATGCCGGAACTCCTGGAAACAAAACATTTTATTTTACTAAATTATTTGACTGGTAAGTCAAATTCCCTAACACATACATACACGCACAATTAGTTCACTTATACTATTCATATCGCCGTCTATATTTTGTACACAGGGCATTTGGTATACGCGTAGGCCTGGGGGTGACGGGTGAGGCCATCTGTCACCCTAGCAGAAGCAGGCCGGGGTGACGGCGGGACGCGCGCACCAAGGGAACATTGGGGTTCCCATTACAGGAGGGGGTTATCTACCTGCCGTAGATGGCCCGAGGTACGTCGGTTTACCAGGGATTTCCTTTCTGGGTACATCTGGTTTTTAGTCGGTTCGAGTCCGACACAGCTACAGACAAAGGTGGTATCCGAGGGGATTTCCGCACAGAAAAAAAACAAAAAAAAAGGCCATTTGGTATACAGGGTATTAAGTACAGCCATTTTGTAATTATGTCATTTTTTTTTTTTTCATACATTTAACACACGGCCGCCTGATCCCAAACTAGGCAGAGCCTGTACTATGGTAACCAGACTGCTGATAAACATACTTATATATTTCTAAATACATACATATTTTTAGATAAATTACACCCAGACACAACAAATGACCGTGCTCATCACACAATTATTTGTCCTGGGTGGGAATCGACCCCACGACCTCTGGCTTAGCAGTCAGGGTCACTAACCACTAGACCAACAGGCCAGTCACTGACGTTATAAATAGGGGCATCTCTATTGCCGTCTAATGACCACTACAGGAATCAATTGAGTTAATTATTTATTGAAATGTCATTTTGAAATGGCAAATTCCGTTTTTTTTTAAACAACTCTTGCACTCGGAATTTATCCTGTGTCGATGACTTTACAAAGATTCATAAAACAGACACAAAGAACACCCAGACTCAGAACAACAATTTGTGATTCAGTGTTGTCCTATGTGGGAATCGAACACATAGCACAGTAGAAAGCGGCAAGGTGACCGCTTAAACTACTACGCCATCCGTGCAGTCAGTATTTTACCGATTATGTGTCCTGTTTACTTCCATTAAAATTTGAATAAAAATACCACTCCCAGGAGTGCAAGTTCAGTTTAAGTGCACTGAAGCGGTGATGACTTTTTAAACTAAATTATGTAAAATAAATGCACTTACCCAGTTTTAGGTTTAGTACCACCCATCTTCAGGGAGTCAGGACCTTGGCATCTGCCAACGAGCGCAGCGGAGAAATCATCACAACGGGCGCCAGTGAAGCCACCGTACCTGAGCGACTCAGCCATGTAGAACACACACCTGGAAATAAAATAATCAAGCTAATACAATAATAGGTTTTATTGTCAATCTATACTATTATTATAAAGCTGAAGAGTTTGTTTGTTGGTTTGTTTGAACGCGCTAATCTCAGGAACTACTGGTCCGATTTAAAAAATTCTTTCAGTGTTAGATAGCCCATTTATCGAGAAAGGCTATAGGCTATATATCATCACGCTAAGACCAATAGGAGCGGAGCACCAATGAAGAAAGTTTCAAAAACGGAGAAAATTTATTACTATTGAGAGACGCAGACGAAGTTGCGCGGGTCAGCTAGTCTTATATATAAGTTCTAAGTTTCTAAGTTGGTTTGTGTACGCTTCAAAAACTCAAAAAGTGCTGCACGGTTTGAGCTCAAATTTTGACACGATATACAACACGCTTTAAATATTGTTTCTATCTACTTCATGTCTCATCAATGCAACCACAACATGCCACAGCTCAGCATGGCCATGGGAGAGGCTTCAGCAGTGGACTTCGATAGGCTGATGAAGCATGGCGGGGTACAGCTGGTTTCATCAACAGCCTATAATAGTCCACTGCTGGACATAGGCCTCTCCTTAGAAAGGAGGTTTTGGCCTACTATACCACGCTGGCCAAACGGGTTGGTATAGGGTTTGTTTCAAGTTTTCCTTCTTTTTGCAGTGCTGTTGGACTGTGCAGTTTGTTCCCTTAGTCGGCTCTTACGACACCCACGGGATGAATAGAGGTGGTGACGTTCCGTATTCTTAATCCGTCACCACGTCACAGCTGGTTTAGTTACCTCTATTTTCCAATATGGAGATCCTATGTCGAAGAACAGATAAGATTATATTAAAGGTTGGCTGGTAGAGAATGCTCAGGGCATAAAGTCCGCCGATGTACATAAGTGCATGAAGATGTAAAATAAAATAAAATAAATTACAAGATAACTCTGCAAAATTTTCTTCTTAGTCGCTACTGAAAAAATCAAAAAATTGTGAGCCCTAAAATAGTTGCTTATGATAAAAATAATAACTCCATACATCTCATCCACGACCTTCTCATCCTAAACTAGGTAGAGCCTGTACTATGGTAACTAGACTGCTGATAAACATACTTATATATTTCTAAATAATAATATTTCGGACATCTAACACTCAACGCGATCTAGTTTCAAATTAAGCAGAGTTTGTACTATAAAAGGTAGATTTACTGATAGAATACTTATATTTGCAGAGCATACAAATATTTGAATTGAATTGAATCCAAAACTTCAGAACAGCAGTCGCATACGCTACCACTGCCCCACCGAGACACTCAAAAATAAATACATCAAATCTATATTTATACAAATAAATAAAAGTGGATTGTCTGTTAGTAATATTAAAATAACCGCTTTTTACTAAATGCATATGTATGTTTACACGATACATATGCCAAAATAACATTTTTTACAATTTTTGTCTGTTTGTCTGTCTGTCTGTCTGTTTGTTCCGGGTAATCTCTGGAACGGCTTTACCGATTTCGACGGGATTTTCACTGGCAGATAGCTGATGACATAAGGAGTAACTTAGGCTACTTTTTTTAGACTAGCTTCGCCTCGCGGCGTTGCCCGCGGTTATAACAACAAACGCGGGTAATACCGCGGGTCTCAGCTAGTTGTAGATAAATTACACCCAGACAGAACAAAATGATCGTGCACATAACACAATTATTTATCCTGGGTTTGAATCGAACCCACGACCTCTGGCTCAGCAGTTATTACAACTGACTTGACTGCACGGATGGCGTAGTGGTTTAAGCTGTCACCTCGCCGCTTCCTACTGCGCTGAGTGTTGTGGGTTCGATCCCCACATGAAACACTTTGTGTGATCCACAAATTGTTGTTCTGAGTCTGGTAGTCCTTGTGTCTGTTTCATGTATGTTTGTAAAATCCCCTGCGACACAGGATTTATTCCTAGTGCGGGAGTTGTCTAAAAAAAAAGAATAAACAAATATACTAAAACACAGGCAGTAATACTAACTTGTGATGATCACAGCTCCTGTCGCTGCAACCAGGCATTTCTCGTCCACCATTAGGGTAGAAGTCTACATCACCACGAGGGAGCAGGACTCCTGAGAGACCAGCGTCGGTGTGGATGATTTACGTGTAAAGAGCCACATCCTTGCTGATGGACTGTTTATGCGTGATCCATCCCGGCAATGCTGGGTCCAATCCTGGAGAAAATAAACATGAAATAGCAGAAGAATCACCTGATAGTAAGTGACTACTCCACATGGACACCCGAAGCTTAAGAGTTGCAGGTGTAAGCCGCTCCTACAACTGAGAGAGTGAAGAGGTTAGCTTAGTCTTCAGTAACCTCACTCATTCAGTAACCTGACGATTCCGTGTGGTGACGGATTAAGAATATAAAATTTCACCACCCGTATTCATAGGTTCATTCATTCACCAGCTGACATAGGGGACACACTACGCTTTACAACAGCATTGCAAACAGAAGAAAAACTTACACATCATCATCATCATCATCAACAGCCTTTACTAGTCCACTGCTGGACGTAGGCCTCTCCTTAGAAAGGAGGTTTTGGCCTACTACACCACGCTGGCCAGACGGGTTGGTATAGGGTTTGTGTCAAGTTTTCCTTCTCTCTTCAGTGCCGTTGTTCTGCGTACTTAAAACTTACACACAAAACCTATATCAACCCGTCCGGCGAAAAAAATAATTAATCAATTCTTTTGTTGTTTTTCACCGAGTGCTGTTCATCATCAACAGCCTTTAATAGTCCACTGCTGGACATAGGCCTCTCCTTAGAAAGGAGGTTTTGGCCTACTATACCACGCTGACCAGATGGGTTAATTTAAGGTTTGTTTCAAGTTTTCCTCCTCTTTGCTGTGCTGTTGTTCTGCGTAGTTTGCTCCCTCAGTCGGTTTTTACGATACTCTTCGGATGAACAGACATGGTGACACTCTGTATTCTTGATCCGTCACCACGCGGACGGTAAAATCAAAGATAGTTTGAGTCCTGGGAAATGACATAGGATTTTTATCCCAGAAATCATCCTTTAAGGGGCTGAAAAGCGAGGTGGAAGCTTGTATGGGGAGTCAATAATTGGTAAACCGATGAAGATAAAATTTGGTATGAAGATATATCGTGAATAGGGGGGGGAGCCGCGCGAGCGAGTTGCGAAGCGCGCTCGTTTCCAGGGAACATGGGGTTCCCACACGGGGGGGGGGGGGGGTCGTCTACTCGTCTGTAGATGACGCGAGGTATGTCGGGGCACCAGGGACTTCCTTTTTAGGGTATACCTGGTTCCTCGGCTATTAGTACCCGAGACGGCGTGCGGTTTTAGTCGGTTAAAAAAAAAAAAAAAAAATGGGGCGGAGCCGCGGGCATGGTATATTATATTTGTATAAATATAATGGATTGTATTTATTTTGGTAAATATTTGACAAAACAGATATTGTTGCTGTTGTGTGTGTTGATCTATGATTTTAGTCTACATAAGAGACGATTTCAAATAATAAAAAAGATAGTGACGCTCTGGGAGTGTCGATAGAAGCGAGAACTTTAAAAATTAAAATAAATATGATTTAAAAAAAAGGATTCGGAAAGTTCCGTTATGAATATATATCTATGTTGTACGTATATACACAATATATGTCTATATTATCAATGTATTTCAAACCAAACTCAACACTCGTTTCGTTCGTTTTAAAGTTTAGATATTTATATACAGAGGTGTCGGTAACGATAACAATGTCGCGAGTTCAATGTTTTTTTTCCATCACAAAATTAATTTTTTTGTTTGTTGTTCAAGAATGCCCAACGCGCCTAAAGAAGTTTCCACTTAAAAAATAAAAAACCGGTCAGGTACGAGTCGAACTCGTGCGCCGCGGGTTCCGTACCCACCCAGATTTTACGTAGATTTTCGCGAAAAATGTAAGTACCAAAATGTATCTCAATTTTTTTATTTTTTGGAATTATTCCTTCATTTGTGCTGTAAGACTTTTCTTTTTAACAAATTTCGTGATTCTAGGTCAACGGGAACTAAAAAATATAGGTTTTCGACCCAAAACTTATAGGGTTCTTCTGGTTGACCTAGAATTGTCAATTTTGGTTAAAAGTAAGGTCTCACAGCACAAGTGAAGAGAAAATTCTAAAAAAATAAAAAATAAAATAAAAATTAAGGTAAATTTTGGCACTTACAAGTTTTCGCAAAAATCGGAATTTACCCATATCTTTTTATCATGTTGACTGAGGACCTTGATTATTATACACCTAATAGGGACCATATACCTCAGTATCTGGTATAAATTTCAACTTGCTAGGTCTACCCGTTCCTGAGAAAATAGGTGGTGACACATGGACAAGAAAGTGATCTTCAAAGGGTTCCTTTTTTACGGTTTGAGGTATGGAACCCCAAAAATGAATTAAAGATAACTTTAACTTTCTATATTTTACAATATACAGGTATACCTATACATTGCCCTGAAGTACAATCTTTACAGTTTAAAAAAAACGGTCGAAAAGATCTATCATTACTGACAGAAATATTGTCGCATAAACCCGATATGGTGATGATACACCGATTAGAGCGTCTCGTAATTTTTTTTCTTTTTTTTTATATTCTACCACATACACACAACGCCATCTAGTCCCACACTAAGCAGAGCTTGTACTATGGGTACTAGACAACCGATATAAATACATATATACTTTTTTTTGTTGTAAATACATACTTATTTTACATAGAAACGCCCAGACCAAATCAAACATCAAATGTTCATGCACACAAATGTTTGACTTGAGCGGGAATCGAACCCGCGACCTTTGGAATAGCAGTCCGTTACACAAACCACTACGCCATCCAGTCGTCCAATTATTATTTGATATCGACTTAATAATCGATAACCACGCAAAAAGTAAAACGATAAATAAATACAAGTGTATTTATATACATGTAAATAAAATTGAAGTGTATGTTTGTAATGTCAAAATAATAGGTTTATTTCATGCTCACACGGTTACTCCTTATATAAACAGCTACAAGCAAACAGCGGTCCAGCCGTTTTGAAAATTACCAGACAGACAGACAGACAAGAAATATTTAAGCTGGCTTTTAGGCATAGGTATCGTGCAAATAACTCTGTAAGCATGAAAAAAAACCTTTTATTTTGACATTACAAACAGACGCTTCAATTTGTATCATACTTATACTGCATTATAGTGGTTTTGGCTAATTCATTTTATGGCCGGCCGCCTGCCTGTCGCCAACCCTCCTTGGGAATGTAGTCATTTATACGATAGGGAAGGGAAAAAAGGAAACATCGGGGGTGAGAGGATTGGATGAGAGAGGTAAATTAGGGTGGGGGAATACCGCAGTACTAGGATGGGAGACAGGACTTAGACTGCGGTATGTCCCAATATCCAGCGGTTGGAGAGGCCACCAGGGCAAGTACAGCACGGACTGTATATATACTGTCTGATGATAAACAGTCCAAAGATTCCCTCAGTCGCCTTTTACGACACCCACGGGAAGAGATGGGTTGGCCTTATTCTACTCCGCCGAGAACCACACGGCTCAAAATCATACATACTGCGCCGACCCCAAATAAAATTGGGAAAAGGGTAGACAGATGATGAAACAGACACTTCAATTTTTTTTTTTAGATATTATGATTAATATGAAATTCCCTTAACATGCTGCATCATGAGTTCAGGGTTTTCATGTTTTTTTTCTATGCTGTTGAGTAGTCACTTAACGTTAATAAGACGCCTGGTGGTAATGACTACCGCCTTAAAGAATTTGAGAGGAAGATTTCAGGACTCACCAGTCAGATAAGGAACCTTCCCATCCAAATATCTTCCAACAATTCCAGCGAGATGTGCTCCAAGACTGTGGCCGATGATATGGTAATTGTTGATGTCTCCTCCGGTGATATCGAGTAACCACTTGACGAATTTCCCGACATGGTCAGCTGGACACCAGAAATGAAATTAAATCACACGGAAGTTCTTTCAGAAGAGTTTGCATTAAGAATTTATTTGAATATTTATTAAAGAGCTGGTGGTTTGTGGTTAAGTGGTAACCTAGTAGGTTAACACATTGCAAAGTGAAACAATCCTAGACAGGTTAGTCTATGGATGGGTGACCATTTCTTAACACATTGACGGGCCCGACAGCCGGATTTAACGGGCCTGTTGGTCTAGTGGTTAGTGACCCTGACTGCTAAACCGGAGGTCGTAGGTTCGATTCCCACCCAGGACAAATATTGTGTGATGAGCACGGTCATTTGTTCTGTGTCTGGGTGTAATTTATTTATAATATGTATGTATTTAGAAATATACAAGTATGTTTATCAGCGGTCTGGTTACCATAGTACAGGGTCTGCCTAGTTTGGGATCAGACGGCCGTGTGTGAGATATATTATTATTATTATATTGAGACCCCTCCGCTTAAGCCGTCGGTCCCGGTGGCTAAACGAACATCTGCGGCAACTATTATGGGTACTTGGACCCCTAAAAAGTTCTAAAAGAGTCTTTCTACAGAACTTCGATATCGCCTAGTACTTGGGTTGTGGAAGTCTGAAAATTAAGTGCATCCGAATCGTAGTAAACTTAAAGCCGACCCAACCTAGTTTGGGAAAAAAGACTCGGAGGGAGATTTTTTAAAGAGCTGCTGGGCAAAGCTTCTTCGTCTTCTGCGTCTTGTCAAACTTTCAATAAAAAAATACATGATAAAGAACATCCAGGATTTGTCCCATATTCTTTCTCAGGGTTTCTTTGTAGTGATATTTTTTTTATGGGGTAGGGGTCAAACGAGCAGACAGGTCACCTGATGGAAAGTGACATGAACGCTTGCAACTCAGGAGTGACAAGCGCGGTGTCGGCGTACTCTTTACGCTTGTTTCTTGAAGGTTTGAAGGTCGTATCGGCAACGCCGCAATTTGTGTCACTGGTCGGTTGTGTGAGGAAAAAAGTTAATTTGAATAGTAAACTTTACCTGATTTGATGACATTGTTCATTGCAATTAAATAATTGGGAGCAGCTCCCTCGCTCCAGTCCACCATGATTACGTTGACATCCTCAGCATCCAGGTAAGCTGCAAGAAGAATATATTTGGAGCATGTCAAGATTTTTGATATGCAATATCATCTCTCTTGATTTCCTGCATTCTGTGGAAGTACTGGTTGCTTTACAGACATTCATGAAGCCAAGATTTGAATTGACCCAAGTTTGGCGAAGCCAGGGTGCCTACTTTTCCATACGATACGATGAAAGAGGAAAAAATATATGTAACTCTGTACTATGTATTTTTATTTTAAGGTCATATCTATCTACCAGTATTTTTAGTTTTTAGGGGGCTTGGGGAATCCCTTTAAATCTCTGGCTCTAGTAGGATCTTATCATGGTGATGCAGGAGCCAAGGGTTTTTTAATGTTTCCACTAAAAATCACCCTGATTGAAAAACATTATAGACGACTATACTTAATTGTAGTATAGCGGATAAATTGAGGAAAACTTGACCCAAACCCTATTCCAACCAAAACCTTCTTTCTAAGGAGAGGCTCATGTCCAGCAGTGGACTATTAAAGGCTCTTGATGATGATGATGATGGATAAATTGTGAACAGACGCGAGTGAGGCTTCCCCGGATTCTGGGAAGAGGGAGAGGGGGTTTAACAGGCTGCAACATACGGGTAACGAGCAGACGGGTTCCGTGAAGGTACCGCCATCGATGCACACCTGCAATTCAAGAGTTAGAGAAAGGATTGCCACCTTTTATGCAAGATCCAAGGGGAAGGAGGGGTAGGGGGGTACGGGTGTTGGGCTCTGGCAGCTTCCGTCACTTGGTTTTCGTGGCCGTGGTATCACATGGCTCTCCCACTTATAAAACCAACTCACCACTGATTAACTGAACATTGAAGTCTGAACTGGGGGTGTTCAGCCAGCCGTGGGTGAGAACAACCGTCTTCTTTGTAACATCGTAGGTGGAGCTGTAGAGGGCTACGTCAGAACCGGACGGGATCTCTTCACCAGAGGGGTTACTCCTGTAGAAGATAATAGAACATCATCATCATCACCCAAGACTATATGGCAGAAGGGGAAGCAGATACATATTAAAGACATAGCATTTGAGTATATTTTTTTAATAAATTCATGTTAAAGACAAAACACTGGCCCGTGGGTCTAGTGGGTAGTGACACATCACAAATTACATCAACAGCCACTGTTGAACATAGGCCTCGCCTTAGAAAGGAGGTTTTGGCCTACTATACCACGCAGGCAAGACGGGTTGGTTGGTAGTGACCCTGACTGCTAATCCGGAGGTCGTGGGTTCCCACCCAGAACAAATTTAAATTGTGTGGTAAGCGTGAACATTTGTTCTGTGTCTGAATCTAATTTATCAATAATATGTATGATCATCAACAGCTTCTAATAGTCCACTGCTGGACATAGGCCTCTCCTTAGAAAGGAGATTTTGGGCTACTATACCACGCTGGGTTTGTATAGGGTTTGTTTCAAGTTTTGCTTCTCTTTGCAGTGCTGTTATCCTGCGTAAGTTGCTCCCTTTTTATTAATATGGGTGTTTTAAAAACTTTCTTTTTCTTTTTTAAAAAGACAAATACTAGGAATATATCCTGTGGCGCAGAGAACCTCACAAACATACATGAAACGGACACAAAGAACACCCAGACTCAGAACAACAATTTGTTGATCACACAAAGTGTTGTCCCATGTGGAGATTGAACCCATAACACTAGCGCAGTAGGAAGCCGCGAGGTGACCGCTTTAAATATTATACTTTAGACTGGACTTAAAATATGAGAAAAAATCATACCTGGTAAACAAGACATATCGATTGCTGTTTTCAGGGTTATATCTAGCAATTTGCAGCACATCACTCAGCCTTAACCAGAGATCGACCAGCTGCAGTCCGTTAGGTCCTGGCATATATTGGAACCGTGGACCCCCATCATCCAGCTTGGCTATCACCGGGTCTTCTTCTTCAGCTAGAACTGTAAGGGTAATAGAATATCGTCAAGTTTAAGCGACAATAGAGTCAATCTTACTTGGTTTGATTTAGTGGGTTTGACCCCCATATAGAAATCTGCCCATAAACCTTCTAACAAAAATGGCTGGACTATAATAGGAATTGTTTTCTGATTTACTGCCGAGCCTTTTCCCCACTACCACTATTTGCAGCTCTTTTAATGCTCTTTCGCGAGAACTGGGGAGATAAGAAAGTAGTTGGCCCTCCGGTGGTTTCACTTTGTGAAAAACTACGAAAAAATTTGGTTAACAATGGTTTTCTAAAATCCCTGTCGAGCCGACCTATGCATGACGAACCATAGCTTTCCCACAGTTACATTAATACATCATCACCATCAGCTACAGCCTATAATAGTCCACTGCTGACATAGGTCTCTCCTTAGAAAGGAGGTTTTGGCCTACTATACCACGCTGGCCAGACGGGTTGGTATAGGGTTTGTGTTAAGTTTTCCTTGTCTTTGTAGTGCTGTTATTCTACGTAGTTTGCTCCCTTAGTCGGCTCTTACTACACTCAAGGGATTAATAAGGGTGAGGACACTCCGTATTCTTTATCCATCACAACACGGACATATATTAATACATATTAGTTAGAAAATATATCCGTGTGGTGACGGATTAAGAATACAAATTGTCACCACCCCAATTCATCCCGTGGGTGTCGTAAGAGCCGACTAAGGGAGCAAACTAAGCAGGACAACAACAACAACAAAGAGAAAGAAAACTTGAAACAAACCCTATACCAACCCGTCTGGCCAGCATGGTATAGTAGGCCAAAACCTCCTTTCTAAGGAAAGGCCTATGTCCAGCAGTGGACTAGTATAGGCTGTTGATGTGATGATGTGTGATGAGTTAGAATAAGCGTTAAATTAACGGCTACCACCATTTCTAAAGTCAGTTCAAATTAGACTATGAATTGTTTTACACGTATTAGTGAAGTCTTAATTATAATAGTAGTTTTTATCGCGGCTTATTTACGATTAACATGACTGCTGTGTACGATTAATTGCTGTACCAAGATAGATTGATATATAAATTGGTTGATAAGCAAACTGTGAACTGATGTCAAACAACAAGTTCTGAGCGGATGGGGGCGATACCGAACCGACACTTGTTGCTATAGTCACAGCCGTACATCGCCGTGCACAGCTCTCCTCTTAAATAATTTAACCCAGTTTTTTTTTATTAAAGCGATTACCGCCTCCGAAAGGAGTACGCCCTTGAAGGTTTGAAGGTTGTAGCGGTCCGAAAATATCGCAGCCGACAACTTGTTCCACAGATCCAGACAGACAGACAGACTTGATCCACGGAGTGCGAGGCAAAAAGTGGTGGAGCTGCAATTATCTAAGTGGTGGGAATGAAAATTTTGCCGTGTGGAACGATAGCGGAAGGTTGCAGCCGGTATTTCCTAAGAGCCTCCATGATATATACAATAGAGAATGCAGAGCGAAGCAACATCTCTACGTACGTAACGTAACGCTTTTGGCTATTGACGATTCGAGTCGCTCTTCTTTGGATTCGGTCCAGAGGGAGCTGGTACTGTGGTGCCCCTGCATAGAGATGAGAGCAGTATTCCATATGCGCCTGGAGTTGGAGGCGATGGGCTTGAGTGAAATACTACCTCGATCTGTTCAGCACACCAAGCTTCTTCGAGGCCAATTTGACCTTACCCTCTAAATGATAGATCAGTCAGTGTTTAATTTATCATTATTTATTTTATGCATAATAAATATATAATATCATATTTCTTTAATTGAACTCTATTAACTTGTACATTTTCTCTTGTATTCGTTTGTTCTTCTTAATCTTGTTTTCTCTTCGTTGTTTTTTCACCTTTAAGTCCTTAATAACGGACATACTAGCACACATCAAAACAATGTTGTGATATATTTAATAGTGCCATTGTATCTACTTGTGAATTGCAAAAGAGTGGCCATGAATTTGTTTGCCCTTTCTTCTCATAAGGAACCCCTTGGAAACGGGCGGTTGTAGATCGGCACAGGCATATCATAGATTTTGTATGGGTTTGATTGTTGTTAAATTTATTTGGTTACTATTTGACAAAACAGAGATTGTTGCTTTTGTGTGTGTTGATCTATGACTTTAGAGTCTACATGGAAGACGATTTCAAACAATTTTGGAAATTTTATGAAATAAAGAAAGTTTGAGTTTGAGTTTGATATTTTATAATACAAATTATAATGGCTGTACAGCAAACGTTTACCAAAAAGCGAAAGGAACTTCGTTACGACTGGGGGTTCATAGACGCCTTGGACGATTTTTTGGAACTAAGTTCCTTATCGCGCGATACACACTCTGAGCGGATGGGAGCGAGACCGAAAAATGTGTAACAAATCTTTTTTCCGACACTTCTTGCTGTAGTTACGACCGGGGTCCATAGACCCCTCATGCCGTTTTATTCTGTGTCTGCGTGTGATTCATCTATAATATGTATGTATTAGGAAGTATATAAGTTTGTTTATTAGCAGTCTGGTTACCATAGTACAGTCTCTGCCTAGTTTGAGATCAGACAGCCGTGTGTGATTTGTGTATTTTGTGTAATTTTATAATGACTTTTTGAAACGAAATCCTAAAATCTCAACATTCCTAAGCCTATTATGGAGTTTTTCGTCTGAATGATTAGAAATTTTCTTTCAGCAGCAGTCCGAATCACCAACCACTAGACTCTCAGGCCTGGCTTAAATTTTACAGTAATAATTCTAACTCGAGTCAGTTTGTATGTTTGTCTGTTACCCCTTGATGACTTGATTTAGGTGAAATTTAGTAAAGATTGATTGGAGATAGTTTAAGTCACGGGAAAGAACATAGGGTTATTTTTATCAAGGAATCACCCTTTAAGGGGTGAATCTGTAAACGCTGAACCGAATCAGAAATTCAGTTTGGATATAGTTCGATACTTTTTACCGGAATGACCGACATACATGTGGGTCGAGCCCTGGATAAAGATCATCATCATCATCATCATCATCAACAGCCTTTAATAGTCCAATGCTGGACATAAGCCTCTCCTTAGAAAGGAGGTTTTGGCCTACTATACCACGCTGGCCAGACGGGTTGGTATAGGGATTGTATCAAGTTTTCCTTCTCTTTGCAGTGCTGTTGTCCTGCGTAGTTACGACACCCACGGGATGAATAGGGGTAGTGACATTCCGTATTCTTAATCCGTCACTACATAAAGACTAGTTCCAAATTATTAAAAAAACGCTTGTAGCCGCTTTTCTTCTCAGGCGGACTACTCACCGGCTGACCCAGTGGAGAGATCTATGAGATTACCTCAGGGCGCCTTCTAAGAGAAAAGAAGTGTGTGCGTGTGGGAAACCTACGGGACTCTTTAGAGGAAAACAACTTACACCTCAGTCATACATACATGTATATTTAAAAACAAAATTAAATTTACAATAAAAAAAAATCAGAGGGTATAAAAAAAAACCGCAGCGGAGCGCGTCAGAGCCGAGCTGATGGTGCTCGGTGCCTCCTCGTCGTCCCTCCAGGAGGTTACTTCCTCTTCCGCCCGAGTCGGCTATTTATATTAGATACGGATAAAAAGTTTAACAAATTACAATTATAAGTTTAAGTACGTAACTCTTGGGTACGGCTGTCCGCTTGCGTCGTGAGCCGCGCAATCACCAGCTTTGCCAGAGGGTACCGAGAAACTTGAGTCTGTACCAGAAGGCCACAAAAGAGCAAGCACGCCGTCTAAGACTGACCGTCTTGACCCCGAAATCTGGGACCCTACGAATGGATTAGCACTCATATAATTAAACAGGTTCCAGAAACAAATAGGTTTAAGTAGAATTAAGAACATACTCACCACTTTAGTGTGGGTACTTTAAACAGACTACATATTACGAAATTCAAATTACACGACAATCAAAACACTTATTAAGGTTGGAAGACACGAGATAGCAGAGTGTCTCCCGTGGCAGAAAGCCGGACCTATATATCCTCGGTTCAGGAATCTTCCAGAAGTTAACCCCTCCTCATCATTTCACTTTGACATTTACATTGAGAAAGAAAACAACGCTAACAAAATCAAAAGTAACTTGCTTTCCACCATAGCTGAACACTCTCAACACCTATACAATTTGACATGACAGAATAACAAAACAGATTAAAAAAGGAAGTCTTTTTATCAATCTATTATGTCTCAAACCAACGCCATCTAGTGGTCCGAAAGTGAACAAAGGAGATCAATACCGTAGCTACAAACTACTTTAGATAAATCAACAACAAAGCGATGCGGCCAACAGGTGTCGCTTTACTAATATACCAAAAAAATAACTGTTACACCACCCCCTCCCTCAAAGTATTCCCTGCGTAGTGTGCGCAGGGAATATCCTCAACAGGGCCAAAATCCATATGTGGTTTTACGAACCCCGTGGTTTAGGAAAACATTCGATACTATGACTCGCGACTACAAAGCCTGTGGCTATCCATATAGGACACCACATGACATAACCTGAAGCCATCCTTATGGGACCCAAACACGACAGTAGGCCGGAAGCAATCCTCATAGGACACAAATAAGAAAAATTTTGACGTAGTCCGAGACCACAATTGAAAGAACATTTCCCATGTAGGAAATGTAGTGAATGGACCCCTCAGGTCACAAAGGGGTGTCCTGAGAAGGTCTAGTCAGTTATAACTACACCGGCTAACCTATCTAGAAGGTATCTAGCCCCAACTCTAATAAGACAATTTATAATACGAAGCGGAGTCACCTGAAGAAAAAACCTGTTCCAGTTCAAAGACCTTAAGCCCGCTGACAGACCATGTCAGAGGCGGCAAAGGCAGGAACAGCGGCGATGGCCTTAAAGCGGCCACGCCGGATAAGCCGCAAAGCAGTATGCATCTCACTTCGCAATCCGACAACCGTATCCTCAGGATTCTCTGAAATCCCCATGGAAGACAGTTCATTAATAAGTTCATCAATTTTAAGGTAGTTAATGCACATACATAAATGTGCCATGGTGGTTTACAATTTAAATTCGATTATACAAAAAAATAATCTTAACAAGTTAACAAACTAGTAATGCAGACTTAATGTCTTTTACAGTTCAAAAAAAAGTAAAAAAATAATGATATTGAGTAGACTTCTTCACTAATAACAGAGTGTGAGAAGGTTAAAGTAAATTAATATTTAAAAAATATTATAACAAAATATTAAAACATCAAGTAATATCTCAAAGTAAAAAAATATTGCTACTGAGTATATTTCTTCACCATTAATTAAGTGTGAGAAAGCTAAAGCAAACTAATATTTTTAACAAATATTACAATAAAATATTAAAATATCAAGTAATATTTCAAAGTAGAAACTGAGTATACTTCTTCACTATTAAGTGTGAGAAAGCTAAAGCACACTAATATTTTTAACAAATATTGTAATAAAATATTAAAATATCAAGTAATTTCTCAAAACTTGAGAAGCAAATTCAACTAAAGACAAAGATATTCTTGTTTCACAATTCAAGACACAAGTTATATTATCTTTAGAACATTAACACAGTAATCCAATGAATTGACAAAGTTTAATTAACATAAAAGTTATTTCAACATAAATTTTAAGTAGGGTATGTATATCACAAAACTATTTTATTCTAATTTTAAGCCAAGAGGTTATATAAAAAAATGGAGGGTACATAAAACTTTATAAGTTAAGTTAAGTTTCATGTAAATTACACCAGTAGTACTGGGATAAAAAAACACACTGAATATACACGTATGCACAACTTCACGCTACGGACCTCAAAGGTACGAACAGAAGTAGCTAACACAAAAAAAAAAGAAGAAAAAAAAACTAGTTAGGCCAAAAAATGTTTCAAACTCACCCGAAATATGTGCAGTAGGAATTTTGAGTTTAATTTGGAATTTAGGTGTCTCACTGATTTTCCTTGCCTCAGGGATGATGGTACGATAGGCTGAAAATACAATGAGAGTAAAATTATTACATGCGTACTGCACCCGCACAACCAATTAACGTCCTGGGGAGTATCGGACGGAGGGAAGTGTCTCCTCCAAAGTGAATACCCTCAGGCACCCTCACACAGCACACACACAGAGGTTTGGATCACTGGCCAAACGTTGGTCGCCAATTTGTAGCCGCTTTTCTTCTCAGGCGGACTACTCACCGGCTGACCCAGTGGAGAGATCTATGAGATTACCTCAGGGCGCCTTCTAAGAGAAAAGAAGTGTGTGCGTGTGGGAAACCTACGGGACTCTTTAGAGGAAAACAACTTACACCTCAGTCATACATACATGTATATTTAAAAACAAAATTAAATTTACAATAAAAAAAAATCAGAGGGTATAAAAAAAACCGCAGCGGAGCGCGTCAGAGCCGAGCTGATGGTGCTCGGTGCCTCCTCGTCGTCCCTCCAGGAGGTTACTTCCTCTTCCGCCCGAGTCGGCTATTTATATTAGATACGGATAAAAAGTTTAACAAATTACAATTATAAGTTTAAGTACGTAACTCTTGGGTACGGCTGTCCGCTTGCGTCGTGAGCCGCGCAATCACCAGCTTTGCCAGAGGGTACCGAGAAACTTGAGTCTGTACCAGAAGGCCACAAAAGAGCAAGCACGCCGTCTAAGACTGACCGTCTTGACCCCGAAATCTGGGACCCTACGAATGGATTAGCACTCATATAATTAAACAGGTTCCAGAAACAAATAGGTTTAAGTAGAATTAAGAACATACTCACCACTTTAGTGTGGGTACTTTAAACAGACTACATATTACGAAATTCAAATTACACGACAATCAAAACACTTATTAAGGTTGGAAGACACGAGATAGCAGAGTGTCTCCCGTGGCAGAAAGCCGGACCTATATATCCTCGGTTCAGGAATCTTCCAGAAGTTAACCCCTCCTCATCATTTCACTTTGACATTTACATTGAGAAAGAAAACAACGCTAACAAAATCAAAAGTAACTTGCTTTCCACCATAGCTGAACACTCTCAACACCTATACAATTTGACATGACAGAATAACAAAACAGATTAAAAAAGGAAGTCTTTTTATCAATCTATTATGTCTCAAACCAACGCCATCTAGTGGTCCGAAAGTGAACAAAGGAGATCAATACCGTAGCTACAAACTACTTTAGATAAATCAACAACAAAGCGATGCGGCCAACAGGTGTCGCTTTACTAATATACCAAAAAAATAACTGTTACACGCTTGCCAATATGGTAGATAGATAAATAGATTGGTACTCTTAATTGCACACCATGGATAGGAAACATACAATGCAATGTAAACATAAAATAAAAAAAAACAGTTATACAATGGGCGGCCCTATCGCAGTCTGCAGTGGCATTAATTAACCAGATAATAGTGAGTTATTACTTACTTCCTTCTAATTTTAAGATGCCTTTTTCAAATTTATAATTGTTAAATACGATAATTATTAAATAGTCCGTGTGGTGATTAAGAATACAGTGCGCGGCAATCCCCTCGGATACCACCTATAGGTGGCATGTCGGAAAGGAAGTCCCTGGTGCCCCGACATACCTCGGGCCATCTACAGACGAGTAGACGACCCCCCCCTCCCCCCGTGAGGGAACCACATGTTCAGGGAACAACTCGCTTCCAGGGAGCAGAGGCTCCCTGGAAGCGAGCGCGCTTCGCAACGCGCCGTGTCCACGGTCTGGCCATCGCAGTGGTGGCACTTAGGCGTTGGCTCCTTGCGGATCAGACACAGGTGATCCCCGAAACATCCTTTCCCAGTGATCACCTGCGTCAGTCGATATGAGAGGGTCCCGTGACGCCTCTCGAGCTAGTCCTCCATAACGGGTCTTACCGCCGCGATGACGGCGTGCCCGAGTGTCACTACCCCTGTTCATCCCGTGGGTGGGTACGCAGAACTATAGCACTGCAAAGAGAAGTAAAACTTGAAACAAACCCTATACCAACCCGTCTGGCCAGCGTGGTATAGTAGGCCAAAACCTCCTTTTTAAGAAGAGGCCTATGTCCAGCAGTGGACTAATAAAGGCTGTTGATGATGACGATGGTGATGAAATACGATAAAATGTTCAAAATAAGGGAAAGAAAGTCAGTACCTGCAACAGCAGCTATTGCCAGCCCCAAGATAATAACCACAGCCTTCATGTTGATCGGACGCAGCAAAACTGAGTACACCCATCTCTGTTCGAGAGCTGGCTAATATATTGTCTATTCTTTATCAAAGATTACTTGTGATTATAATATCTGATTATATCGATAATGTTAATTAAAGCTTTGATAAAATCGAAATAACTAATTCAAGTTGCAAAAACTTGTCACTAAGATAGACTGGCGAAAATAAGGATAGGTCCAATAGTGTCGCCTGCTTTTATGGACACTGCTACGTTTCAGAAGAGTATAGCGTGATGTTTTATATATTTTCTTAATCCTTAATATTTATTTAATACACTATCTTTTCTTTTTATTCAATCAAAGTATTTCTAAACGAAATTTTATCCAAATCGGTTCCACCCCCCTTTTTACCCCCTCAAAAGGATGATGGTGACGAATTAAATTGCATATATTACTTATCAATACACTATTTAACTCTTAAAATATATTCTACGATTCTTAGAAGTAATGTAGTAATCATAAATACAGAAGAACTTGCAGAGAACTTTTGTTAATACAAAGTTCTATCTTTTTACGTGTCCATGTGGTGACGGATTAAGAATACGGAGTGTCACCACCCCTATTCATCCCGTGGGTGCCGTAAGAGACGACTAAGGGAGCAAATTGTGCAAACAACAGTACTGCAAAAAGAAGGAAAACTTGAAACAAACCCTACACCAAGCCGTCTTGCCAGCGTTGCATAGTAGGCCAGAACCTCCATTGTAGGGAGAGGCCTATGTAAAGCAGTGGACTGTTAAGGGCTGTTGATAATGATAGGAAGAGGTAATAGAAAAGGTTAGGAAGTGGATTAGTGTCTGAAAGATAAGGCATTATGTCTAGCCAATACAAAAGAGAATCCTCCGACGAGGCGAAGTGTTCATGCCTTGCATGGCGCGGTCCATTGTACCTATTTGAAGAACGAAAATATCCTCCTCCTCCGTAGGTTGGCATTTCTTCGTTTGATAGTGTTAAGGTACATATTTTTGTATGTAGTCGCTAAAATACATAATTTTTTTTTTTTTCACACACACCTCACACGCAGCGGGCTGATCCCAAATGCGGCAGAGCCTGTACTATGGTAACCAGACTGCTGATAAACACACTTATATATTTCTAAATACATACATATTATAGATAAAGTACACCCAGACACAAAACAAATGGTCGTGCTCATCACACTATTATTTGTTCTGGGTGGGAATCGAACCCACTACCTCTGGCCTAGCAGTCAGGGTCACTAACCACTAGACTAACAGGCCAGTCTAATCATCATCAGTCATAATCATCCTCATCCGTGCATAAATCTAGGTTGTTGTAACATCCGGGGTCCGCTTTCTGACTCTCTTCGCCGAGTACACAGGGCCTGGCGGAGAAGGAATGCTAATCTCTAAAAGTGTTATCATTAAAACCAGTTTTGTCTACCTTTATCAATTCTTTAATGAATTACTGTCTCGACCTTTGAGCGATCAATAATAATTTTATTAAGTCGGCTTAGCAGTGACACTCATAGTGTCCTACCAGAGATTACCCGTAACAAACAGACAGACAGACAGACGAAAATTGTAAAAAATGTTATTTTGGCATATGTACCGTGTAAACATACATATGCATTTAGTAAAAAGGTTATTTTAATATTACAAACAGACATTCCAATTTTATTTATTTGTATAGATAATAGATACATAAAAAACACCGAAACAAATATTTGCAGATTATACAAACATTTGATCCGACCCTGGAATCTAACCCGGGACCCAACAGCAATGGCATACGCTACGATTGCATCACCAAGGCAGTCCGTGTATTTGGAAGTGCATAAGATTAAATTTAGAAATATTTATTTTGGTTACCTCACTTGGACGTAAGCCTTGGAAAGAATTGTTTACCTGCAGTTTTCTGTGAGATCCTGGCACCACTCCGGCCGAGTCGGCCCAAATATGCAGAGTTCCATAAATTTGGACTTAACCAAAGCCTTTAATACTGTGCCAGTATCTTCATTAATCGCCAATCAAGAATTGTTTGTCGTGCTCATAATATCATTTAATGCATATTAAAAGATACAATAATCATGACATCAAGATTATGGTAATGCTTGATAAATTACTAGCTTTTCTTTAAAGATATTAACGAAATTAACTTTGCATTATAATTAGGTTTATTTTCCCCAGTTTAATATTTTTGCCATTGGATCCCACAGAAAAATATTGTGTATAATACCGTTGAATCAGAAATTTAAATAATGCAAGAGGTTGCGCTGTATTGTCGTTGAATCCGACAAACTATTTCCGTTGGATCCTAAATGCTTAAAAAAATATAAATGCAGGCACTTTCAACAACACAATTGTTTACAATAAAATGAGGGTAGTATTGACTAAACTTATTTTGTTTTTTAATTCTGTTGTTCTTAAAAAGACAACTCCTGCATTAGGAATATACCCTGTGTCGCGGGGGACTTTACAAACATACATGAAACGGACACAGGAAACACCCAGACTCAGAACAATAATTTGTGGATCACACAAAGTGTCGTCCCATGTGGGGTTTGAACCCGCAACACTCGGCGCAGTAGGAAGCGACGTGGCGACCGCTTAAACCACTACGCCATCCTTATAATATCGCTGTTCTGTTTGTCATTTTTTTTTTTAAGACAACTCCCGCATTAGGAATATATCTTGTGTCGCGGGGGACTTTACAAACATACATGAAACGGACACAGGAAACACCCAGACTCAGAACAATAATTTGTGGATCACACAAAGTGTCGTCCCATGTGGGGTTTGAACCCGCAACACTCGGCGCAGTAGGAAGCGACGTGGCGACCGCTTAAACCACTACGCCATCCTTATAATATCGCTGTTCTGTTTGTCATTTTTTTTTTAAGACAACTCCCGCATTAGGAATATATCTTGTGTCGCGGGGGACTTTACAAACATACATGAAACGGACACAGGAAACACCCAGACTCAGAACAATAATTTGTGGATCACACAAAGTGTCGTCCCATGTGGGGTTTGAACCCGCAACACTCGGCGCAGTAGGGAGCGGCGTGGCGACCGCTTAAACCACTACGCCATCCTTATAATATCGCTGTTCTGTTTGTCATTACGTCTATCTATAGATACGCAGAACCATTTCATAAAGAGACTGTAGTTATTTTGTGTAAAACTTCATCAAAGCACAAAGTACTGTTAGTGATCAAATCCCATTCACTTCTTTATCAACAGGATTGAATTTTATATACAGAAACGGTGGTACAGTTCTTCTATATAATGCTCATCAAAATATCTCGTCCGTGTGGTGACGGATTAAGCATATGGAATGTCACCACCCCTAATCATCACGTGGGTTTCGTAAGAGCCGATTAAGGGAATACACTACGCAGGGCAACTGTAACAAGTAAAAGAGAAGGAAAAACACTGCAAAGAGAAGGAAAACTTGAAACAAACTGTGTACCAACCCGGCTGGCCAGCGTGGTATAGTAGGCCAAACCCTTCTTTCTAAGCCGAGGCTTATGTCTAGCAGTGGACTAGTAAAGGCTATTGATGATGATGATGATGAGATATCGTAAGACGCCCACAGGCCAGGTGGAGTGACGAACTGCGCAAGATGGCTGGCAAGAGCTGGATGCGAGAAGCCGAACTTCGATCGAAGTGGCGTGCAATGGGAGAGGCCTATGTCCAGCAGTGGACTGCGATAGGCTGATGATGATGATGAGATATCGTACAACTTTTTTTTTAATTATCGTTAAAGGTAAATCACTTTTCTTCGGCATAGTACACATATTGTTTCAACATAGGATTCAAAGGACATCTGACACAACGCCATCTAGTTTCAAACTAAGTAGAGCTAGTCCTATGAAAACTAGATATACTGAAAGAATACTTTTATAATTTTCTTTTTATGTAGAAAACACCCAAACTCTAAAACAAATATTTGCAAATCATACAAACATTTGGTCCGACCCGGGAATCGGACCCGAGACCTCAGCATAGTCGCACTACACCACCGAGGCGGTCAAATCAAATGGATCCAACGAAAATAAATCAACATCTACGAGTAATTGAGTGTATTCGTAAATAAAATTATTTGTGCCGCTTCTGAAACAAATATGGCGCATAGAAGCACATAATATTTGGAATGTTCATATTACTTAAAAGTCCGTGTGGCGACGGATTAAGGATATACAGACTACGCAGGACAACAGCACTGCAAAAAGAAGGAAACTTGAAACTAACCCTATACCAACGCGTCTGCCCAGCGTGGCATAGTAGGCCAAAACCTCCTTTCTAATCAGAGGCTTATGTCCAGCAGTGGACTATTACCTAAAGGCTGTTGATGATGATAACAATGAAGGGAGTAAACTACGCAGGACAACAGCATTGTAAAGAGAAGGAAAACTTGTAACAAAACTATATCAACCCGCCTGGACAGCGTGGTACAGCAGGATAAAACCTCAATTCTAAGGAGAGAGGCCAATGCAGGTCCAGCAGTGAACTATTAAAATCTATTAATGATGATGATGTTTTAACAAAAAAATATAATATAAAAATTCCTATCGGGTGTCGTGGGACACCCGATAGGAACGAAGTTGTGACGATCGAGTAAAACTGATTTGACACGATTTTAATTACAACGCCATCTATGAAAGCGGCTATTACCTACATATTAAAAACAATTAAAACAATTTATACATTGGTAAAATCTCCTTGCGAAATGATTTCCTATCTATTCGATAGATGGCGCTGAATGTCTGACAAGATGACACGAAAATAAAGAGCAAAAAGCCAACATCACATGGTATTACCAGGCGGTCACCCATCCAAGTACTAACCACGCCCGATGTTGCTTAACTTCGGTTATCGGCCGAGAACCTTTATATTCAACATGGTATGGACGTTCGCGAACGTTAAAGCAAATTTAATGTATGGTATCCACAGTTAGACGTCAATTTATATTAAAAGTGTCGTTCCAAATTTTCGTATGATTTTTTTCCGTCTAGCCCCCTTTCACAACGCGCGATAAGGAACTTCGTTCCAATAATATAATATAATATAATATTGTACCACATTCACACAACGCCATCTAGTCCCAAACTAAGCAGAGCTTGTACTATGGGTACTAGACAACTAATATAAATACATATATACTTTTTTTTTGTAAATACATACTTATTATATATAGAAACACCCAGACCAAATCAAACATTAAATGTTCATGCACACAAATGTTTGACTTGAGCGGGAAGGGAACCCGCGACCTTTGGAATAGCAGTCCGTTACACAAACCACTATGCCATTCGGTCGTCAAGCTTTAATCCATTGTAGTCTGTGAAATTGGACTTGAGGTAAGGATTTAGTAAAATTAACAGATTAGTAATTCACTCATTGATAAGTGACGTCACATGTTTGTATCTATGTTTATCTATAGATATTAAGTTACTTGCCCTTAGTGACTCTTTCAATAATGCACAGTCTAACCCGCTGGAGCTACATGTACAAATGGATCCCCAGGAGCCTTAATTAAAACCACTGACTCTTTACAACTAGTTTTATTAATCACTAGGTAACACTGTACACAATAGGTAAAAGGATGTTCGTTCAATACAAAGAAATCAAATCAATTTATATTGATTGCGGTAACGAAACTATACCGCGATTTAGCCAAACGGCACAGCGACATCTATCGAAGAGCAATGTAACATATTTCAATTTATGCACTTGAAATATTGGTTTCTGATGATTTTTAACACGCTTTTTCATCGCCAAATTAGCGTGACATGTATGTCTGTAACGGAATCTTGGAACGTTATTTTCAAACACTTACTAATCACCTATAACAATGCAATAAATTTAAATAGTTTGGGGCATTATCCTGATCAGGACGGCTTTTTATATACCTAAAAATACGGTAGTTTCTTTTGCCACGTACTGAGGCGTGTGTTGAAGCTTGTGTGATAAACTTAGCTGTTTTTGGAACGAAGTTCCTTATCGCGCGTTGTGAAAGGTGGCTGGACGGAAAAAATTCGTACGAAAATTTGGAACGACACTTTTAATATAAATTGACGTCTAACTGTGTATACCATACATTAAATTTGCTTTAACGTTCGCCAATGTCCATACCATGTTGAATACACCGGTTCTCGTCCGATCACCGAAGTTAAGCAACATCGGGCGTGGTTAGTACTTGGATGGGTGACCGCCTGGGAATACCATGTGATGTTGGCTTTTTGCTCTTTATTTTCGTGTCATCTTGTCAGACATTCAGCGCCATCTATCGAATGGATAGGAAATCATTTCGCAAGGAGATTTTACCAATGTATAAATTGTTTTAATTGTTTTTAATATGTAGGTAATAGCCGCTTTCATAGATGGCGTTGTAATTAAAATCGTGTCAAATCAGTTTTACTCGATCGTCACAACTTCGTTCCTATCGGGTGTCCCACGACACCACACGGCTTTTTGTTTTTTAATCTTAATAAGATAATAATCTACGTAAGTATTAGGTATTTAGTGTTTGGGGTACGGCGGGGAGAACTCCAGAAGTCGCCGATGCGTTCCTGGAGTTACTGCCGACTGCCTAGGTAGGCCACCGCGGGGTTTAGTGGGTAGACCAGTTCTCCGAGAGTCCCACACACGTCCTCCTTTTCCCCAACGGAGGGTATGGTGCGAAAAGTTACATTTGGTTATTAATGTGATGTATAAACTCATTTTATATTACAGTTTATTTACATGACATTAGATTATTTCGTGTATATTTCGCTCAAGTCAAACATTTGTGTGCATGAACATTTGATGTTTGATTTGGTCTGGGTGTTTCTATGTATAATATGTATGTATTTACAAAAAAAAAAGTATATATGTATTTATATCAGTTGTCTAGTACCCATAGTACAAGCTCTGCTTAGTTTGGGACTAGATGGCGTTGTGTGTATGTGGTAGAATATTATGTGGTAGAATATTATATTATATATTATATTATTTCTATTTCTGTATATTATATTTAGTTGTTTATTCTATTTCTGTATATTTTCTTAAATTTACTCTGTGCACACAACTCTCTCTTGTTGTGCTATCCTCTCTTCACGCTTTAATATTTGCTGGAAAAGAACTCAATTATGGGTAAAGCTCGCCTCTGTGCCCACTATTCCTTAATGTATTTTTGTTTTAAATGTTTATATTGTGTACGTAACAATAAAAAATAATAATCATCATTAATTGTAAAAAAATATTTAGTTTAAAAAAATCTAAAAAATATGCTTTTGTAGCTAGCCGAACTAAAAAGTATTTTTCTATACGTTCAAAATATACCGTTATCAATATCTGTTAGTAAAATATTGTACAATAATTGAAATTTGGCACCAATAAAATGATTTTGCTTTTTTAACTTAAAGAAAGTTATTACCAACCAAATTTTAGGTTTTTCTTAAATATAATTTATTATATTGTAAGCACCCACTAAGAGAGTAACATAAGAGATGAACTGTTGTATCCTCGACCGAAGAAATACCACGGCCTCAGAGAAAACCACTCGGTAAACAGCAGTTTTCTCTGAGTGAGATTATCGGAGCAAAAACCACAAATTCTCAACTCAATTGCCAAAATCCTTTATCTGAAAAAGAGTTGGCCGTGGTACGTAATGTCAGATGTTTTTTATTTATTTATTTATTTATTTATATTTATAGCTTCACTTGTATGTTTGTAACCGACTCCTTTGGGCGTGATTTTGACTGACTTTAAACGGTCAGAATTCGTTCAAACTTTGTAGATATATCGAGGACCGATGACAATACACTAATTTGAAAAATAAAAAAAAACATTATAGTTTTAAAAAAACTAAAAAACACGCTTTCTATGGAAAACCAAACTAAAAAATAGAAAATAAATTTGAAAAAAAAGCGTGGGGTGCTTTTTACTATTGACAACTAACAAACCATTTTATTTTTAACATGCTTTTATTAGCTTGGTATGTACTCGTATGTATGTAGCGGAACCTTCGAACGTGATTTGACCGTTAAATTAAATTAAATATAAAAATATGTTAAAAAGAAGAAGATGTGGAAGTATAAATATAAAAAAAAGTGCGAATCAAATAGTGGCTTTTAATTTATATATTTATTAAATTTTCTGATTGTCGGTAGATTTTTTTACTTTTGTATTTTTGGTTGGTTTTTTTTTTTATAATATGCAGACGAGCAGACGTGTCACCTGATCTCAGGAGGATCTCTCTGAACTCAGGAGTCACAAACGCGTTGCCGGCCTTTTAGGAAGGAGTACGCTCTTTTCTTGAAGGTTTGTAGGTCGTATCGGTCTGGAAATACCGCAGTCGATTACCCGTTCCACAGATTGGTTGTGCGGGGTAAAAAGTGTCTCGAAAAGCGCACAGTAGTGGAGCGCCAACTATCCAGGTAATGAGGATGAAAATTTTGCCGTCTGGAACGATGGCGGTTTGGTCGTATATAATACTAGCGGACCCGACAGACGTTGTCCTGTCAAATTTGACACTGCGATGGTAGCGCCGTCTGTCGGATCCAATGTAAAACATTCCAAAATCAACAACTACTAATAAATTAAAAATTAATTAAAAAAAACATTGTCCAGCGGACAAAATTGTGAATCTAAACCATTCCCAGATCCCCTTGAACACACACAAAAAATTTCATCAAAATCGGTCCAGTCGTTTGAGAGAAGTTCAGTGACATACACACTCACAGAAGAATAGAATATATATATAAAGAATATATATATATATTATATCTAGAATTATATATATAAAGATTTGGTCGTAGCTCTCTCGAATGTTGTAAAATTAAGCAACTACCTACATCATAACTATGAAATTCACCGAGTTTTATATTCATTTAAACTTGTGCACAATTTGTACAGACTTAATGCTTAAACCATTCTCTGCCAGTTTACCTCAGAGTCACTTAGAAATGAGTGAGAGAAGTTGTTTTAAAGTATAGAGTATAGGAGGTTAGTGTGATAGAGAAGAAAGCTCATGGCGAGAACCCATAATGAGTATACCCATATAAGTATTCCTGATATCATCATCATCATCAACAGCCTTTACTCGTCCACTGCTGGACATAGGCCTCTCCTTAGAAAGGAGGTTTTGGCCTACTATACCACGCTGGCCAGACGGGTTGGTATAGGGTTTGTTTCAAGTTTTCCTTCTCTCTGCAGTGCTGTTGTCCTGCGTAGTTTGTTCCCTTAGTCGCCTCTTATGACACCCACGGGATGAATAGGGGTGGTGACACTATGTATTCTTAATCCGTCATCACAAGGACGTATTCATGATAATAATGTTTAAAAAATAACAGTAATAGATGTTGGCCGTTTCAAATTGTCAAAGCCTCTGTCAGAAGCCGCGTAGTTAGCTTACAAATAAATTGAACTGTTGTCTATTTTGCATTATTATTAATACCAGTGGTCGCCCAGTGATCAAAATTCGTCAAAAACTCATTTAATTTTTAAGTTTAAACTTTATTATGGTTCTATCTCTATCATTAAAGGTTTCATAATGGCTATAATGTATTTATAAAGCATTTTATATAAAAAATTAGTTTTATGCACTTATTCTTCATATAAACTTTAACTGTGTTAAATTTGATGTTCATCAGTTCGCGCAATTTTCTTAAAAAGAGGCACAAAGTTTTTGCTTCACGTGTTAATACAAAGATAAGTATAGTATATCTACTTAAGTTGTAATTAAGTGAAACTTAGAAATGAGTACATTGTAAGTTTAGGATACGATTGAGCTGACATGGTCTTATGTGTGACTACAAGCACCTGAATAAAATCAAATAAAAAAGATGCTTTGGCAATTCCCTAATATCACATAGGGATCATCACTTTGACTGAGAATTTTTTGATGTTGGTTGTCCGCCAGGGAGTATACTCCATGCAGGCCAGATGACAAGAGCTGATGAACCGCTGCTCAAAAACCATTAAATAATGTTGTATTTAACAAAGTCCATAATCATACGACTAACGCCACCTGTGTTATAACAGAGACTTTGTGTGCAAAATTGAATCGCTAATTAGTACGTAAAGAATTCAATAGATGGCAGTGTAGTTAACTACTACTCTCATTAAATTAACAAGAGAGGGCGTGGCGATCGAATGTCGACCGTTTTGAATGTCTTGTTTTATTCATTTTGATGACTAGTAGGTATAACTTAAACTGTCATTATAAAACTTTTGCACAATGACAAACCAAAAATATTGTGTAGCCATTTTTTGCATAAATTTTTAACTTTACGGTACATTTTGTTTGAAAATGTTACTTCTGTGCACTAGTTCTACTTATAAACATTCAGTATTTCAATTATGATTGGCTTCCTTGTGCCATATTTGTATAAATATACGTATAAACAATTTTCTTTATCTAATTATTAAAGTACAGAAGATATAAAGATGATGATTTCAATAAAACACAACCCGTGGCTTGAATGGCTTGTTTATATTAAATACGAAATCTATCTTTTCTTCTATATAAAAATTAATTATTGTTCGTTAGTCTTACTAAAACTCGTGAATGGCTGGACCAATTTGGCTTGTCTTAGTCCATGGAAAGTTTAATTAGTTAAATTATTTATTGGAGTAACTAAGACTCAGAGATGTTAGTAACAATTTGAAATTACAGCTAAATTAGTATGTGTTTATATATTTAGGTTACTATACTTACTAGGACTCATTGCCTCGTAGCAACGTAGTAAGTTCAATCTAGACGTTGAGAAAATACCTATATTATGGAAAAAGTACGAGCAAAATAGTATAAACAACAATTTAATTTTTACAAACAAAATGTTCCTTACGGCACGATAAACTCGGATGTCTTAAAACTAAGGAATATTTTTAAATAACGGTTTCGAATCGACAACATATCTACACAGTATTCGAATTATCATGTATTTACTCGTAGATGCAACAAATGCAATTTTTTTTTTTTTTTTTTTTCACATACACACAACGCCATCTAGTCCCAAACTAAGCAGAGCTTGTACTATGGGTACTAGACAACTGATATAAATACATATATACTTTTTTTTTTTTTGTAAATACATACACATTAAACATAGAAACACCCAGACCAAATCAAACATCAAATGTCATGCACACAAATGTTTTTGATTCGGTTTGGTCGTATTGTCTCTATGGCAAAGGATCTACTTATTTGTTGGTTATCAAACACTAGCTGACCCGCGCAACTTCGTCTGCGTCTCTCAATAGTAATAAATTTTCGCCGTTTTTGAAACATTCTTCATTGGTGCTCCGCTCCTATTGGTAATAGCGTAATGATATATAGCCTATAGCCTTCCTCGATAAATGGGCTATCTAACACTGAAAGAATTTTTTAAATCGGACCAGTAGTTCCTGAGATTAGCGCGTTCAAACAAACAAACAAACAAACAAACTCTTCAGCTTTATAATATTAGTATAGATTTATGGGTGCGTTCAGAACTATATTTTGTGACTGAACTAAGAAAAAGATACCAAGTTACAAAAAAAATATAGTATCAATTTATACTACAGGCTTATTTTGAATTAGATAGACTAAAATGAAATATTTTGGTAGGTTGCCGCGTAACATAATGTAAAAATAGTGTTCAGTTCATTTATTAGTTTGAGTCCGTGCGGTGACGAATTAAGAATACGAAGTGTACCAGTATGACCCCTATTTATCCCGTGGGTGTCATAAGAGCCGACTAAGAGAGCAAACTACGCAGGACAACAGCACGGCAAAGAGAAGGAAAACTTGAAACAAACCCTATACTAACCCGTCTGGTCAACCTTCTTTCTAAAGAGAAGCCTATGTCCAGCAGTGGACTATTTAAGGCTGTTGATGATGATGATTTCGTTGCGGTTGCCAAGACTGTGTAATTTTTCCTGAAACTTCTCAAGTGCCATAGAGCGGTGCGTGTCACTGCTGTTGGTCCACGCAAAAGAGCGTGATCAGTGGAGAACGGTCGTCTCAGGGGAAGTCGAAGAGCCACCTCCCGAGGATCAAGCCCAGATACTTCATCATGGCCTGAATCGGTACGAGGACCAAGTTGACAACAATTGAGGCGCCATAGGGAGGACCACGACGGGGCCCATGAAATAAGAGGGCCCCCGTCTTATCCAGGGCCACCCGTAAGCCCAGCGCCTCAATTCGCTCACCGGGCTGTGAGTAACGTATCAACGGCGTAACAAATTACACCCAGCTCGGGAGGGATAATCAGCTCGAAGGGCCCAGTCGGACCCTATGTTCCACAGGAGGGGTCCAGAGAATAGACCCCTGTGGAACACCGCACGACATGGGCCGACACTTCAGATTACCATCTCGGACCTCGTACACGACGGTACGCTCATCTAAATATTCTGCCACGAGCCGCCTCAGGTACTCTGGCACCCCATGATAGTGGAGTGCTTCCCTGATACAGCTGAATGGCAGACTCTTGAATGTGTTGGCGACAACAGTCGCCACTCTCCGACCTAACCTAACCTGGCACCACGGCAAAACTTAATTCGACTCCGACTCGAATCCGGTTTTCTATGCAGGTGTTGTCATGGAAAATATTTCCTCCCCCCTCTGACTATTTAAGTTACCTTTATCTAAAAGAGGGGGTACCCCCTCACAAAGATAATAAATATCCGCAATGTAATCTTAATTAGTTACAATATATTTATAACATAAAAAAATTGCTAAAATCATTGATATCTATGGCCTAGATACAAATTATATTGAATAACTAGCTGTGACCCGCGGTGTTACCCGCGTTTGTTGTTATAACGGGGCGAAGCTAGTCTAAAAAAAGTAGCCTAAGTTACTCCTTATGTCATCAGCTATCTGCTAGTGGAAGTCCCGTCGAAATCGGTCCAGCCGTTCCAGAGATTACCCGGAACAAACAGGCAGACAGACAGACAGACAAAAGTTGTAAAAATGTTATTTTGGCATATGTACCGTGTAAACATACATATGCATTTAGTAAAAAGCGGTTATTTTGATATTACAAACAGACACTCCAATTTTATTTACTTGTATAGACTAGCTTTGCCCTGCGGTTTTACATGCTTTCGAGCATCGAAAACTTTTGGGGCAAACGATTTTTCTTTTTGAATTTATAGAAACTTATTTTCTACTTTTTATTAGTTCTGTAGTCACAAAACGTGTTTTGTTTTTTTTTCTATAATTTATTTTCTCATCTATACAAATAAATAAAATTGGAGTGTCTGTTTGTAATGTTAAAATAACCGCTTTTTACTAAATGCAAATGTATGTTTACACGGTACATATGCCAAAATAACATTTTTACAATTTTTGTCTGTCTGTTTGTTCTGGGTAATCTCTGGAACGGCTGGACCGATTTCGACGGGACTTTCACTGGCAGATAGCTGATGACATAAGGAGTAACATAGGCTACATTTTTTAGACTTTGCCCGTGGTTATAACAACAAACGCGGGTAACACCGCGGGTCTCAGCTAGTTAAGACTAAAACAGTAACAAGTAAGTGAGTCACATATGCTTCAGCGCACGCCTCTTAGTACGTAGCAAAAGACACTACCGTATTTTTAGGTATGGAAAAAGCCGTTAATCCTGAAGATCCTGACCATGATATTAGACCAAATTTATCAAATTATTGTATTGTCATCAGTCATTGATAAGTGTGCGAAGTTTCAATTTAATTCGACGTTTTGAAGTGGGTCATAATCACGTTCGAAGATTCCGTTACATACATACTGTTACGAGCGGGGTATATAATAAATAAAATTTGTCAGTTAATTACTTTATTGCACTGTATTTACAAACACTCACTATAATAAACTAGAAATCACTATATATATCTTGTTAGTCGCACTAGAAATTCACTCCGATGTTAATTTGTAAAAATGTTGTAAAACCACAGACAAACACGAATGTTCCAGAATCAGTCACGCGTTACTTGCAGCGCTATCTAGCACTGTAAGGATCAGAACTACTCTTAATAACCACAATCTTAATAGATGTACTTTAGTCAATACTAGATGGCGCTGTCCTCCACATTTAATACAATCGAACCACTTAATCCTAATACCAAACTAATAAAAGCGTGTGAAAAAAACGCACAAACAGTTCCCTTCACGTTTTAGTATATTGATGATTAGCTGGGCCGCGTAACTTCTTTTTTTTTTTTTTCAAAAGACAACTCCCGAATTAGGAATAAATCCTGTGTCGCGGGTGACTTTAGAAACATACATGAAACGGACACAAAAAACACCCACACTCAGAACAAAAATTTGTGGATCACACAAAGTGTCGTCCCATGTGGGGTTTGAACCCACAACACTCGGCGTAGTTGGAAGCGGCGTGGCGACCGCTTAAACCACTGCGCCATCCGTGCAGTCAATGGTCTGCATCTCTCAAAAGGAATAAATTTGCCCCAGTTTTGAAACAGTTTTCGTTACATCACATCATCAACTGCCTATAACAGCAAACTGCTGGACATAGGCCTCTCCTTAGAAATGAGGTTTTGGCCTACTATACCACGCTGGGTAGGGTTTTGTTCACCTTTGTTGAATTGCGTCAATTACATATATAGTCTCTCTCGATAGAGAGGCTATCCAACACTATAAGAATTTTCAATTCAAACCAGCAGTGCCTGAGGTTAACGCGTTCAACCAAACAAACAAACTCTTAGCTTTTTATTATTAGTACAGACTAGCTGAGACCCGCGGTGTTACCCGCGTTTGTTGTTATAACCTCGGGCAACGCCGCGGGCCGAAGCTAGTCTAAAAAAAGTAGCCTAAGTTACTCTTTATGTCATCAGCTATCTACCAGTGAAAGTCCCGTTGAAATCGGTCCAGCCGTTCCAGAGATTACCCGGAACAAACAGACAGACAGACAGACAAAAATTGTAAAAAATGTTATTTTGGCATATGCACCGTGTAAACATACATATGCATTTAGTAAAAAGCGGTTATTTTAATATTACAAAAAGACACTCCAATTTTATTTATTTGTATAGATTGCTTTGACATTATGTGTGACCTGTTAATTTTAATCCCTAATTGGATAAGAAAACTGTCGTCATAAGCGTATGGTCCATTATTATGCATTTTATTATCTTGATAATTTATTAGGGTTCCGTACCTCAAAAGGTAAAAAAAGGAACCCTTTCTTGTCCGTCTGTCCGTGTGTCACCACCGATTTTCTCAGGAATGGGTAGACCTAGCAAGTTGAAATTTATACCAGATACTGAGGTCTATGGTCCCTATTAGGTGTATAAAAATCAAGGTCCTGAGTCAATACGATAAAAAGATATGGGCAAATTTCGATTATCGCGAAAACTTGTTCGCGAAAAAAGTACCAAAATTTACCGAAAGAACAATGGCAGAAACATATTTACCTAAAACTTAAGCGTTTAAAAAATCGAATCACAGTAAACTTAATCAATATTTTTTCTATGATTTATCATTACACCAACATGTGTTGTATAAGTCTTATAAGAGATAGGATATTTTTGAAGATTTTATTTGACCTAAGTACGTAATGTCAGATTCGCCATCACGTATAACTGACTAGGGATGCGTGGTGGCAATATTATTATTATGAAATGTTTTACCAATATCAATTGTAATAGCCTTGGCTGAAATATCTACCGGAGGTTCACCTATTATGATCATGAATTTGCTTCTGCCCACGGCTTCACTCGTACGGTAGAGTGACTGAATCAACATAATTAGAAATAATTTAGAATATTTTTGACTCTCTTTAAACGATTTTAAAAACACTAAAGAAATAGAATATAGTTACGTTATTTTCCGACGTAAAAAATATACACTACACAGTGTGATGAGAAAAATACATTGTCATTGATAACGGCACATAAATAGACATACATCGATATTTTCAAAATGTCGATACGTCGTCGTTTAGATCCTGTCAAGTTCCGGACTCACCCCGTTTGTTATTTATTTTTGTTTAATTTAGTGTTAAACTCGCTTAGATATTGTAATAATAATGAAAATAATATTTTCGGCTATCTGACACACAACGCCATCTAGTTTTAAACAAAACATTAACAATATGTTAGTACTTAACATCGAAACATTCAAAATCTAATATCTTTTTTCCTAGACTTCTTTCGCTAGTAATTTTGGTATTAGAATGGTCAAGAATAAATTCTCGAGTGTTAAGGATTTTTTGATATTTAAACGCTAACATTTCAGTACAAATAAAATTATGTATGGGGACTTGCCATTGTCCTTTTCAACTTTTTTTTATTTTTCCGAATTTTATCTTTACTTGTGCTGTAAGACCTTGCTTTTAACCAAAGATGACAATTCTAGGTCAACCGGAAGTACCCTATAGGTTTTGGGTCGAAAACCTATATGGTAGTTCCCGTTGACCTAGAATCACGAAATTTGGCAAAAAGAAACGTCTTACAGCACAAATAAAGGAATAATTTAAAAAAATAAAAAAGTTATAAATTAAGATAAATTTTGGTACTTACAAATTTTCGCGAAAATCTACGTAAAATCTGGGTAGGTACGGAACCCTCGGCGCACGAGTTAAACTCGTACCTGACCGGTTTTTTATCAAAAGAATTTCAATAAAAATCACATTTGGAAATTTCATTCCATCAGCAGCCATGATGCAGTTCGTGGGTTCCCTTCTAACAGTGATTGCTGCTGCATCAGGTAAGTTATTATTTCTACAGAAATACTGTTATTTCTAAATTCTAGTTGTAATTAAAAAAAATCGGTTGTCTGTAAAGTTGGTTTACTGACGATAGTTGAACGTGACAACGTCATAAGAAAATACTGATGGAATGGTTGCATTTTTCAAAAATGTATTATTGTATACGAGTAGCAGCTGTCCACGCGGACGCATCGCTCACTCAAGTAGGAGAGAGACAGATGTCGAACGCTGCCGAACGCGGAGGCCGATTGTGCCTCTTTGTCACTCGTTCCGCGCTCTCGCTTGCACTTCACGCCTTAAATGGAACGCCTCAGAGCGAGGTAACGCCGCATGAGTCATGTTTTTTCGTGCGTGCAGCCGGCTCTATCGAATTATAAGACGTTGTCACGTCAAAATTTGACGGATCTGTTGGTTAAGTGATTAGTTACATGACTGCTATCCCAGAGATCATGGGTTCGATTTCCACTCAGGACAAATAATTGTATGATTAACTACCCTGTAACCGCGACTTCGTTTGCCTGGAATTTGAAAAGCGCTGCCTTAGTGGTGTAGTACGGTACGCGACTGCAGTTCAGGAGGCCTCGGGTTCGATACCCGCACCGGGCAAAATTCTTAGGATTTTTCTGAGAGGAAAAATAGCCTTAGTTACTCCTTATATAGACAGCTACCTGGTAGTAAAATATTACAGAGTCGGTATGGCCGTTTTGAAGATTACCCGGATTGAACAGACAGACAGATGGACAAAAAATAATTACAATCGTTTTCAGGCATAAGTATCGTGCAAATAATTGTGCGAGCATTAAAAAAACCCACTATTTTGACATTATAAACAGACACTTTAATTTTATTTATTTGTATAAATATATGATAGCTGACCCGGTACCAAAGAAATATAATCGCCATTGAAATTAGGGGTGCAGATAGGAGGGTGAACAATACTTTACGACTTAACATGTCTAAACATGTCTTCATCAAAATAGTCGAGTCGTTTCGGAGGAGAGCGAACACAAAAACTTATTTTTAATAATAATATTTTGGACATCTGACACACAACGCCATCTAGTTTCAAACTAATGAGAGCTTGTGGTTTGAAAGCAAGATTGACTGATAGAATACTTATATACTTAAATACATATATACATAGAAAACACTCAAACTCCGAAACAATTATTTGCAGATCATAGAAATATTTGATCGAACCCGAAATCTCACCACCGAGGCAGTCTTTGGTTAGTTGGTTACCTCCGGTTGTCTGTGAAGTCGTGATATCACTAGAAGGAGCCAACCCATTTGTACCGAAGAACGGGTCTCCCATGGTTCCCATTATAACCCATCTCTGTACCAATTTTTATCTAACTGTAACTGAGTAACATACATCTTTACAAATTTTCGCGTTAAAATTTTTGTTTTTCCAGCTCTACCTGCCGATCCAGTGATCAGAAAACTGGACGATGGTCTCCGTTATCAATATGCCGAAGGTCCAGACGGAACACCTCAGCTGGTAGACTTGTGGCTGAAGTCTAGTGACCTGGCGAAGTCTGCGAGATATAATCCAGATACTGATAATGTATACCATTTGTTTACCAGGTATGCAATACTGTCATATAAGTATTTTTTTTAAAGATTTTTAGAAGTATTTTACCGTGGTAACACATGGCAAAGTTAAGCAATCAAAGTCAGGTCAGTCTATAGATGGATGACCACTTCTTAACACGTTGAGACCCGTACATGCCTGGGAGAGCACCTGCGGGTCGTATAAGAACATCTGTAGCAATCGTTACGGGTAGTGGGAGTCTTTGGAACTGAGGAATAAAACTTAAATATTGACGAAAAAGATATTATTTCTTTAAGAGTGGGGACAGACTTGACTGAACAATGCAAAATATTGTCACAATGCTAAGGATCGACCTTTTCATCATCTACAGCCTTTACTAGTCCACTGCTGAACATAGGTATTTCCTTAGAATGGAGGTTTTGGGGTACTATACCCGTTGGCGAGACGGGTTGGTATAGGTTTTGTGTCAAGTTTTCCTTCTCTTTGTAGTGCTGTTGTCCTGTGTAGTTTGCTCCACCCACGGGATGAATTGGGGTGGAGACACTCCGTATTCCTAATCACGGACGTTTTTTGTTGCTATACAAATAGCTGTAGGTGAATTCAAGTTTACCGGGTCATCCAGTTATGGATGAATTACAGCCAGACACAGAATAAGTGATAGTGTACATCACACAGTTTAGGTCCTGGGTACAAATCGAACAAATTATGTTCAGCAAATGTGGCCATTGGGGATATAGAATGGAATAGAATAGAATATGCTTTATTGTACACCAATTACAGTAAGTTGGTTAAATATTACAGATGGATATGTACAGTGGGCGGCCTTATTGCTAATAACAATCTCTTACAGGCAACATTTGGATGGACAAATTGACAGTAGATAAGAGGAAACAGTATACCCAGGCCCAAAGGTACATCACCTACATTCAGCAGTGGACGGCGATAGGCTGATGATGATGGTGATGATGATATAAATGTCTTTGTTTCTCTTCATCAAAATTTTATTTTCGACTCTGATGCCACCTTTCAGACTGAACTCACAACGGAGTCAGATTATTCCAATGGGAGATGATGCACTCCTAGGCAGAAGCAACTTCGATCCCTCCAAACGGATCATCATCCTGGTACATGGCTGGTTGGATAATGTTGTTTCCGACTTAAACACCGTTCTCGTACCAGGTTAGTAAATATTCTGAAAAGTTCTCGAAGGTTCTCTAAGGTTCTGAAGGGTTCTGATGAAATAAAACTCAATAATGAAATATTAGTAAGAAAATCTGTCTATGTCTGTTGGTGTCCTGTGCTGGTGGCTTCTCTAGTCACAGGACGAATATACGAATACGTAACCCTGGTTGCTTCGAGGTACAGCAGTGTCAGTCACGTATTCGCGTCTTACGTCATCTGATTCTCTTATCTCATCTTCCTCACCTTAACCGTTTTCCCTGCTTTTATTCACTATCTTCCTTAAGTCCTTTAGATAACATGCCCAGGGAGGTTTATCGATAGGTAAGCTGTCCACCAAAACCAGAATCCACCTTTTAATGCTGGCAAATGATGATGATCGTGAACTAACCGATGGGGCACATGATGGTAAGTGGTTATCGCCGCTAAAGGATGCCTGTAACTCAAAAGTTACTAGTGCGTTGCCTCCTTAGGAGTGCAGCCCTCCCATCTACCCAGAATTAGGGGAAGGAGTTTGATTGAGCTCCAGTTACTTAACTCACTCAGTAAACTTTCTCGGTTAAAACCAATTAAAGAATTGCGCCTCAGGTAACCTCGTTACTTGCTTAACCCTGGTTTTTTGTGAGCCCGAGGAATACCATTACGGGTCATGATTTCCCTAAATTATATCAATTCTTTCATGCAGTGTCCATACTATTTATAATTATTTCCCTTCTTCCAGCTTTCCTGGAGGCAGTTGACGCAAACGTTTTCGTCGTTGATTGGTATGCCGGTGGTGGTTTGACCAACTACGCTACGGTTCTATCTAATATGCCTCTCTCAGGTTAGTTAATATTTTTTTTATGGAATAGGGGGCAAACGAGCAGACGGGTCAACTGATGGAAAGCGACCATAAACGCCTGCAACTCAGGAGTCACAAGCGCGTTGCCAGCATTTGAGGAAGGAGTACCCTCTTTTCTTGAAGGCTTGAAGGTCGTATCGGTCCGGAAATACCGCAGCCGATAGTTTTACAGGTTGTTAGTGCGACGCAAAAAGTGTCTTGAAAATCACACAGATGTGGAGCGTCAATCATCCAAGTGGTGGAGATGAAAATTTTTGGTTGATTGGATAGGTCAGCTGATAGCAAGTGACTATCATCGCCCATAGACACATGAAACTTAAGAGACATAAGTGCGTGCAAAGAACCCCTCCCTCTCCCGATGTTGCTGAAGGGGGAGGGGGGAGGGACGTTTAATAATTGCTTAACTTAAATTTTCTGGGCAGCGGTGTCATTACCACCTATTATTAGGGACCATAGACCTTAGTATCTATACAAATAAATAAAATTGGAGTGTCTGTTTGTAATATTAAAATAACCGCTTTTTACTAAATGCATATGTATGTTTACACGGTACATATGCCAAAATAACATTTTTTACAATTTTTGGCTGTCTGTCTGTCTGTTTGTTCCTTGTAATCTCTGGAACGGCTGGACCGATTTCGACGGGGCTTTCACTGGCAGATAGCTGATGATATAAGGAGTAACTTAGGCTACTTTTTTTAGACTAGCTTCGGCCCGCGGCATTGCCCGCGGTTATAACAACAAACGCGGGTAACACCGCGGGTCTCAGCTAGTCTGGTATAAATTTCAACTTGCTAGGTCTACCCGTTTCTGAGAAAATCGGTGGTGACACACGGACAGTCGGACAGGAAAGTGATCTTATAAGGGTTCCTTTTTCACCTTTTGAGGTACGGAACCCTAATAACCTATTATTTTGACATTACAAACAGCCACTTTTATTTATTTCTATAGATAAAAAACAATTTCTTTTCAATTTCTTTCTTTCTTTTCCAGGTGCTGGTATTGCTAGATTCATCACTTGGCTCACCAGAGCCTCTGGTGCTGGCTTATCGAGATACCACCTCGTGGGCCATGGTGTTGGTGGGCATCTGGTCGGAGTAGTCGGTAGAAACCTTGGAGGAAGAGTTCCTTACATAACTTGTGAGTATATTGAGGTCTGTTGGACTAGTGGCTGGTGACCCTGACTGCTAAGCCGGAGATCGTGTGTTCGATTCCCACCCAGGACAAATAATTGTGTCATGCCTGGCGGGCCGCGGCTTAATGAATGATGTTGGGAAGTTATATATATATGCATCATATTTCTAGAATTGTTAATATCGTGATACACGATAGGTAGTTACTCCGTAGTTCGGTGTGTCTTCGTTAGATGGCGCTGTAGTATGTTTATTTGTTTCACAGAAGTCACCACAATGTGAATGTATTTATAAATATATAAGTATGTTTATCAGCAGTCTGGTTACCAGAGTACAGGCTCTGCCTAGTTTGAGATCAGACGGCCATGTGTGAGATGTGTGAGGTTATTATTATTTTATTACTAGCTTTTGAGCGCAGCTCCGCCCGCGTGTATGTCGGTTACCGCGGTAAGAAGAATTGTGTTCTCATGTATTGCTTAAGGACTTGGTAAATAAGAACGACTTTGAATATTATATCGTCATATAATCAGAGCACTAGATTTACGTCTATACAGTGTCGCGTACTGTTACATATATCTAATGTACCTAAAAGTGCATAGGCCACCCCTATCCCCGTCGAATGGGTGGTGCAGCCCAAAGTTGACGTGTCAGCACTTTTGCCCATGCACCAGTCCTATGTCCGGGCTCGCATCCATCCTCCGTCGCGTGTACTCGTCCTAATATATTTCACATGTGCCAATTAAAAATATTTAATCAAGTGATTTTTCAACATTATAATCGTTCAAGTTCTATAAGTGTTTTTTTAAAACCTCCTCAAAATTGGCCCGCGTAACAGTACGATCAAGCAATGGCTACGCTAGAGTGTACATCTTGCTACGTAACTCAGTGATGCGACATACTACTACTTACTAAAGTAGTGATGTTACAACAAGAAGTAGTCTATTTTCAAATCGGTTTAGTTTTTTTAGGCACGAAACCGCAGCAAACTGATTCGCACGGGAGCAATGCAGATACTACTACTAAGAATGACCACATTAGTTGGAGTAATACTATTATTATGATAAGACACCCAGGACATACGGCCCGACACGCGGCAACGGTCGCTTTGTCCTGCATTTTAAATCTCTAATATCTATTAAGATAATCATTTTAATGATTTGCTGTAAAATGCAATTTTGATCTATACAAATAAATAAAATTGGAGTGTCTGTTTGTAATATTAAAATAACCGCTTTTTACTAAATGCATATGTATGTTTACACGGTACATATGCCAAAATAACATTTTTACAATTTTTGTCTGTCTGTCTGTCTGTTTGTTCCGGGTAATCTCTGGAACGGCTGGACCGATTTCGACGGGACTTTCACTCGCAGATAGCTGATGACATAAGGAGTAACTTAAGCTACTTTTTTTAGACTAGCTTCGTTATAACAATAAACGCGGGTAACACCGCGGGTTTCAGCTAGTCTAGTCTACAATAAATGCACAATGAAAAATTTCATCCTTCTATACCCAGTAGTCACAGATGTGTGTTGATCAAGCAGTCAGTGAATCAATCTGTCAATTTCTTCTTTATAGATAGACTAGCTGAGACCCGCGGTGTTACCCGCGTTTGTTGTTATAACCGCGGGCAACGCCGCGGGGCGAAGCTAGTCTAAAAAAAATAGCCTAGGTTACTCCTTATGTCATCAGCTATCTGCCAGTGAAAGTCCCGTCGAAATCGGTCCAGCCGTTCCAGAGATTACCCGGAACAAACAGACAGACAGACAAAAATTGTAAAAAATGTTATTTTGACATATGTACCGTGTAAACATACATATGCCTTTAGTAAAAAGCGGTTATTTTTATTTATTTGTATATTGTATAGATTCTAAACATATTTACAAAATGCGTCATACGAGTATATAAGACCTCTATTTTATTTTTGTAGCCCTGGATCCTGCTCTTGCTGGTTTCATCACCAATGATGACAAATTCGACGCAGATGATGGTATTTACACTGAAGTCATTCACACCAATGCTGGACTTCTGGGGTACATCGCCCCTCTTGGCAAAACCGACTTCTATCCAAATGGGGGTATTGATATGCCTGGATGTATGAGCCAAATGTGTGATCATCACAGGTAAGGGGGACCATCACTCTATCAGCTTATCTTGAGGCAGTTTTTTTGCTAGAGGGGGCAAACGAGCAGACAGCACACTTGATTTTAAGTGATTAGCACCACCCATGGACACATGCCATACAGCTTCCGCTTTTTGATTCCGTCTCTCCCCATTCAGAATCTACCTTACGGTAGGTGTTCGTGGACGGCAGAAGTCCCTTACCATTTCCAGCTTGCCTCCTATATCACAAAAAACCTATTAGTAAAATGATTCTTTACACAAAATTTTGTGTCAGCTTTTTTTGGTCTGGCCATCACCTAGGTACTTATTGCAATTGTTTCGTTGATGCCAATGCCAAACAACCTCATCCCTTAAACCAAGGGGTTAAGGGGGAGGGTGGGTGAATGGGGACTCAAGGGGTGGTAACGCATTTGTAACTATCAGTTGCATGGGCGACGGTAACCATTTTATTAAATTTATTTTTCTAATTATTTGACGAAACAGAGATAGTTGCTATTATGAGTGTGCTGATCTACGACGTTAGAGTCTACATAAAAGACGATTTCAAACAATTCAATTATTTTTAGAAAATAAAGATATTATGGATTTGAATGTACCATTAAGTGATACATCTGTTCGTTTGCCTCCTCTTTTAATTTAAGTCTGGATAGCGCTGATATTGTTGCTATAATACCAGAATAATATTAAATTACTCTTATACTGAACTTCCATTTTTTGTTTTAATATCAGGTCATTTCACTTCATGGCTGAATCTGTAAGACGCGGTGGCTTTAGAGGAGCCCGTTGTTCTACCTTCATCACCGCTATGGCTGGAAATTGCTTCCTCCCTGGAAACCTGAACATGGGTGGCATAGACCCTAAGACTGGGTAAGAAGAGTTCTATTCTCGAAAAAACTAAGGTTATGATTGTTTACGCTCTATTGCCGCACAAGGCAGAGATTATGAACTAGGCCTGTGTGTTTTTACTTGGAAGATAGTTTTTATAAATTCTTTGCATCAGTGTGGCAGGACACAGCAAGTTATAGATAAATTACACACATAACATAAACAGCTTTTAATAGTCCATTACTGGAATGGAGATTGCCTTAGAATGGAGATGGCCTTAGAATGGAGGTTTTGACCTACTATACCACGCTGGCCAGACGGGTTGTTACAGGGTTTGTGTCAAGTCTACCTTCTCTTGGTAGTGGTCTTCTCTTGGTCTCCTCTTGGTCTCCCTTATTCTGCTCTTACGACACCTACGGGATGAATAGGCGTGGTGACACTCCGTATTCCTAATCTGTCACCACACGGATAAATTACACCCAGACACAGCTCATGATCATGCTCATCACCCAATTATTTGTTCAGGGTGGGACTCGAACCCACGACCTCTAGTTTAGCGGTCAGGGTCCTAAACTACTAGACCAACAAGCTCGTCTGTCACAATTTACTGTAAGTATTAATAACTACATTTCTTTTTGTTCACAGACAAGTGGGAATATACCACCTGACAACAAGACCATTCCCGCCTTTCTCCCGTTCTTAAGACTTTTGTTTTTTAATTCTCAATAAAACTGAGTTAACTTTTATTCTGTTTTATCTTATTTATTTTTCCCTGACTACAGTAAATATAAGCATCATTCTAGTTACAGACCTATATGGATCTAAATGTTGGCCATAAAAAAAGGATAAAATCGCCAGTATGTAGCTGACATGCAAATGTTAAAGATGTGTAGTGGGACTAAGATGGACAAGGTAAAGAATGAAGCCATTGGAGGGAGCCTGAAAGTAGCACCAGTGGATGAAAAGTTGAGCCATAGGGTATGAAAGAGTTTTATGTATAGAAGTTGCCAGATATAAGACTAGAATTCGACCATAGAAGCTGACTGAATTGATTGCTTAAACAGTATCTGGCTCGAAAGAGATTAAGCAATGAATTGACGAGTAATAGAAAATATTGTAATCAAGAAATAAACAGTAAGCATTCCAAATGTTAAAATATTGTTGCGCCATAGGATTAAAAGGTTTGATTATATGAAATGTGGAGGACAGCGTCATCTAGTATCGATTAAAGTACATCTATTAAGATTGTGGTTAATACGAGTAGTTCTGATCCTTACAGCGCTAGATGGCGCTGCTAGTAACGCGTGACTGATTCTGCGCAATTCGTGTTGGTTTGGCACGGACTCTCGAAAACTAGGAACTTTCTAGTAAAATTCAAAAGCGCAATAAAAGCGGAACGTGTTGGCCGTTCGAGACAGTTTCGTTTTACGACACAGCGAATTAACATCGGAGTGTATTTCTAGTGCGACTAACAAGATATATAGTGATTCCTAGTAGTGAGAGTAAATACAGTGAAATAAAGTAATTAACCGACAACTTTTATTTATTATATACCCGCTCGTAACAATACGCTTCAATGAGCCTAAAAATAAACACAAAAAATTATCACTTTTTTCAACTTATCACTTGGAGTTTATGGTGCTGGCTTCTCGAGATACGATCTCGTCGGCCATGGTGTTGGTGGTCATCTGGAGTAGTCAGCAGAAACCTTGGAGGAAGAATTCCTTACATTACTTGTGAGTATACTGAGGCCTTGAATGTTGCCTGAATGTTGACTTGACCTTTACTGTTAAGCTAGAGATCGAGGGTTCTTCCACGTCAGTCGCCTTCAGAAATAAACATTAAGCATTCCAAATGTTAAAATATGCTTCAGTGAGCTTAAAAATGAACACAAAAATTTTTTTAACGTTAAAAAATTACTCGTCGGACTTACTGATTCATCACCATCATCATCACATCAACAGCCTTTAATAGTCCACTGCTGAACACAGGCCTTTCCTTAGAAAGGAGGTTTAGGCCTACTATACCACGCTGGCCAAACGGGTTTTCATCAACGCAGAGCCTAAACTGTTGGCGCTAAAAACTTATATTAAAAAAATCACTTCTAAGAGACTGAAATAAGGGATAAACAGTTGGACAGAATTTCGTAATTTACTAAGGTCTTTCTTAAGGGTTTTCGAAGACGCGGGCAATAGTAAATATGGAAATAAATGTAATTTATTATTTATTGGTGCACTTTTTTAATATTGCGGGTAGTTTGATAGTCTTAAAATAAATACAACAATATTATTCCTTATTCTATATAAAATACATTTAGTCAAATACAGGTCTCTTCCCTGCCATCGGGATAGGAGTCCTATTGAAGGTGCGCAGGTTTTTTTTCGGTTTCTGATAATAATCATATCTTTGTGGTGCGTAACTCTCATAAGAGCTGGGTTTTGGTGCTCTTATGTGTACTTTTGGTATTATTTTCTCCTTTTGAACATTGCCTCCCTCCATACTATTTTTCTTGTCTCGTAAATTTTTGAACAAAGCATAGTTGCCCCATCCAGCATTTTCTGTTTTATCTGTTCCAGTGTTATCTAAATCGCTATATTTTTTAAATTTACCATCGCTTTTCAAATCGTCGTCATCTTTTCTTTTGTTCTTATTGTCATAGTCTTTTTTATTCCAAGTTCTTTCTTTACTTCGACTGTCGTCTTTTTTATCCCAGATATCATCCTTTCTGTCCATGCGATCATCTCTTTTATTCCAACTGTCATTTTTTTTATTTCTGTTACTGGATGTTGTATCCCTATCCTCGTATTTTTTATCCATATTGTTTTGTTTACTCCAATCGTTTGATTTTAGTTTCTTATTTATTTTTGGTCTTTCATCATTATCATAGTTTTCGAAGGTATTTACATTTTTACTATTGTACGGTTTGCTCCATATACTATCTTTTTTTCTCTGGTTAATTTCTCTTTCGAATTTTGCATCACGAAATTCAGGTTTCCTTTCATCTTTATTTGGCACAATATTTCTTTTGTTTTCATCTTTTGTTTCCGTATTATCAACGTTATGAGTTTTTTGTCTTGTTCTTACCTTACTGTTTCGGTTATCGCTGAGTCTATTTTTCTTCTCTCTCCTTAGCTCATTAGGAATATTTTTGTTTATTCTACTTTCCTGCTTATTTGCTGACAATTTCAGTGTATTTTTTTCCTTTATTTCTGACGCGATTTTGAATCTTTTTTCTACGTTGACCATAACGTCTGTTTTATCTTCAGAACTCCAGTTTTGCTTTGAATTGTTTATACTTTTAAGTTCGTTTTTGCTGCGTGATTTTTTCTTAGGACTTTCCTTGGGTACAAGTATTTTGCTTAAAACATTTAAATTATTATTTGTCTTAGGTTTTCTACCTTTTTGCAGGCTGACTCTTACCGTGTATGTGTTCAATACCGGTTCTATTATAGGATTCCCTTGGTTTGAGTTATGCATGGACCTGAGTATGAAACGTTTTGTTTCTTTTGAATCCTGCGGTTCAGGAACACCTGTAACACAAGTTAGTTACACTTTAAATATTTTTAACTAATTTAATGTCAACTTGGATACCCTTTGAGACACTACTATACTTCGGCATATATATTACGAGCGGACTTGTCCTTAGTGATGCCATGGACTCACAGAAACCAGTATGGAGGAATCCTTCCGTTGCTTTGGTTGTGAGAAATCATAGAGATAATATAAGAGAGGAGCGAACTGTTTACGGTTTTTTTGGCCATTGTATTACTCCGGTCTGGCTAGCCCAAATAGCCAAAGGCATGGTTCGCCAAATCCTCAGATGGTGTACCACCGTTTTATGGCTTATCAGTCAGTTTTGTATATTATCTGAATTATCTTACAATAGTGTTCTTGGCCTGTGTTTCTTCGAATATTGTTATTTATTGGTAAGTAACCAGTGACATTATATTATTTGGATATTTTTAATTATTACCATTATAATTAAATTACTGATTCAAAATGCTAATGATATTGCATGAAATATTATTATTATTATTTACCGTGGGAGAGCCATGCTTCTCATTCCTGCCGAAGCATGGTGAGCAATTCTTTCGTTACCTTGTCCTGAGTGTGTCCCTGGGCGGTAGTTGCTTACCATCAGGTGACCCGTCTGCTCGTTTGCTACCTTATACCATAAAAAAAAACATAACTAATGACGACACAATTATGTTTTTTATTATATTTCAAAGACAATGTAATTTGTTGATAAATAAATGATTATGACTATGTTACCAGCTATGATTTTCTCAGCATCATCATTGTCAACAAAATTACTTGTGTCTAAATTAGTTTCTTTTCTGTGAAAGAAAATACCATTAATTTACGAACTGTTAAACTTAAATATATACTGCATACATCTTGGATTCATCATCATCATCATCAACAGCCTATAACAGTCCACTACTGGTCATGGGCCTCTCCTTAGAAAGGAGGTTTTAGCCTACTGTACCACCAGACGGGTTGATATGGGGTTTGTTTCAAGTTTTCCTTCTCTTTGCAGTGCTGTTGTCCTGCGTAGTTTGCTCCCTTAGTCGCTTCTTACGACACCCACGGGATAAATCGGGATGGTGATTTTTATTCTTAATCCGTCACCACACGGATTTATTATCTTGGATTATTTCGTAAAAAAAAATAACCATTCTCATTAAAAATGTTGTGCCTCGCACAACTAATTTGTGTAACAAATCGACTGGTAGATAATGCCTTGTGGCATTAAATCTAGCTCGTTCAATGGGAATACAGTTAAATAAAAAAATTGTCGTCAGAGTTATTTTCGATATGAAGCAAAGATAGACTCCCAAACACAAACCTTCTTCTAAAGTGTTTCCTAAACCTTTTCAGTCGTTGAGATGATTTTTTACTGTTGTTTACTGTTGATTCTTCAATAGACGAACCTGTAAGTTTAAGTCAAACTATATTCTTCTTTCGGGTACTCGTTTTGAGGGCAATTAAATAGATCTGATAGTAAGTGATTACCGCCGCCCATGGAAACCCGAGACTCAAGCTATAGAAGTGATTTGCAGCTCCTTGGAATACTCCTACCTCATAGGTTAGTGTTTTAGTGTTGGGGCTCCAGTAATCTCAATTAAAGGTTGAAAGAAAAGCCTGCTCGAATTGCTTAGCACTGATTTTCTGTGAAGCCAATGTGATCACTCAATTTAAAAAAAAACAGAGACAGTCATAAGGACTAACGACAGAAGTGAAAATTCTAAAAAAATTTAACTATACGACACTAGTCTGGTGAAATACGTCACGAGCATGTCGATGTCATCCAGTAAGTTTTCCCCTAACCAACAATCGCTCTACGCGGCTAAAATTTCTTAAGTGGTATTTATACTTATTAATCAATTAATCCTCCCTTACCCCTAATTGGGGAGGGGGAGGTTTTAAAAGGACAGCAAAGTACTGGTGTCTCTTATTCAGGTTAGTATCCGATGTTCAAGGGCGGTGGTTACCATCTTATCATCAGGTGAACTATCTGCTCGTTTGAGCCACAAAGAAGTTAATACTTACTTTCAGTAGTAATTTCGCCATTAATGATATCTCGAATTTCAGAACGCTCCTTGGGCAGTTTCTTGTAATCTTCTAGAACTTCAGGATTACTGATATATTGTATATTGGCCCCATCTATGAAGTCATTGGATTTCCTATACGTGTCAAATGTCTTATGAAGAAGTTTCATTGAATCAAGTAAGTTCGCATCATCTGCATCTGCGTTGGAAATCACATTATCTTGAACGTCATCAGTAATGGCAATCGGGGAATCAGTACGCTCAAGTGGAAGAGGGCCGGTCATATCTCCAGGAGGACTGATAGTCGTTAAAGATGACATGTGCTATAGTGGAGACCGTGATAAGGTTAACGTAGTAAAGCTACCAGAAATGGATGGAGGCCTTCGTCCAGCAGTAGACGGCGATAGTCTAATGATGAATATACCATCAAGTGAAAAATAACTACGCAGAACAACAGCACTGCAGATGGAAGTAAAACTTGACACCAACCCTATACCAACGCGTCTGGCCAGCGTGGTATATTAGGCCAATACCTACTTTCTAAGGAGATGCTTATGTCCAGCAGTGGACTGTTAAAGGCTGTTGATGTGTGATGTGACCGGTCTGCTTGTATCCTTAGTATTATTTTAGTTACCTTCTTTTTTATCTTCATCATAGGACCTTGATATATATAAGACTTTAAAACTATCAGCGTTATTAACGAGGTTTATTAACTTGGCAGTATCTGCTGCTCTCTCGTCGGCATCAAACCTTGTAGGATCCCAAAGAAAGACCCCTTTTACACAATATGCTGGAAAACATAAAAACTGTGAGACTTAAAAATAATTAGAAGGAATGTGGCTGATGTATGACGCCAGAACTGTAGATTCAAGTATGAAAATACTTTTTTATACAACTTATTAACTCGTGGCTAAGAGGTAATCGAGTTAGTTAATACATTACGTTGTGCGTGTCGTAAGAGCCGACTAAGGAAGCAAACTACGCAGGACAACAGCACTGCAAAGAGAAGGAAAACTTGAAACAAACCCTATACCAACCTGTCTGGCCAGCGTGGTATTGTAGGACAAAACCTTCTTTATAAAGGACTATTAAAGGCTTTTGATGTGATGATGACAGAATAAATCAAACACAATTATTATTAGCAAAGTATCCCAAAGAATGTATAATATTAGACGACTAAACAAAATACTCACCCAACAAATACGAAAGAAATAAATTCATTTCACAACAAAACATTATCCATCAAAAGCGTTAATAAATTTTATTTTTTCTTCATTTTCTCAAAGTTCAGATTGAAATCATACCGTACAAAAACAGCATAAATACTTCGTTAACCTTTTTTGGTAATCTTGGTTTTCCGTTAACATTTAGAATGTTCACGAATTCCACAAATATCTTAGGATTAAAATCCTTTTTAAAGTTGAACCGACTTTTAACAATACTAATAAAGAGCACTAAAAACCTAGCAGCAATCGCGATTGATTTGCTGTCATTTTTTGAAGAGTTCCATTGCCTGTCTCCGAAACTCATCATCAGATCTTTATGAAATTTAAATGGGACCATTTTCGAATAAACCTTGTCAAACAAAAAAAAGAATCTATAAAATTCGTTTATATATGACGGAGTTATGTCAGAACATACATAAACAAATATTTATAAACATCCGAATAGGTAACCCTATTCATCCCGTGGTTATCGTAAGAGGCGACTAAGGGAGCAAAGTACGCAGGACAACAGCACTGCAGAGGGAAGGAAAACTTGATACAAACCCTATACCAACCCGTCTGGCCAGCGTGGTGTAGTAGGCCAAAACCTCCTTTCTAAGGAGAGGCCTATGTCCAGCAGTAGACTAGTAAAGGCTGTTGATGATGATGAAGAATAGGTAACCTCCTCCTTTTTGAAGTCGGTTACAAATAAGAAGAAATAAAGAAACTAGCAAGACCTACAATAGTTGCATTTGTTGAATAATATCTGACATCTCTCCCACTATCTGACGAATAACTTAAGTATTGCGCGCTCATAGACTGCCTCGGTAGTGCAGTAGTAACATATGCAACTGCTGTGCTGAGGTGTCGGACCAAATGTTTGTGTAATCTGTAAATATTTGTTTCGAAGTTGGGGTGTTTTCTATGTATAATATGTATGTTATTTAAAAAAAAGTCTATAAGTATATTATCAGTCAATCTAGCTTTCATTGTACAAGCTCTGCTTAGTTTGAAACTAAATGGCGTTGTGTGTCATTTGTCAGAGAAATGTAATTTATTGGTCAAATCAAACAGCGCCCGCTTTCATTGATTTGAATTGATTGATTTACACATTTCCGACCCTGCTTACGAAAACACTCGCACAGATTACAGGACAGACAGAGAAAAGATTTTATACACAGATAGTTTTTTTAATTTTGTGATTTCCTTGAAGTACCAAATTGTATAAACCTTCAAACTTACTACAATTTTAGTCTCAGTTAGGGTTCGAGAAGTTAGAGGGGATAATTTTGAGCATTTTGCAAACCAAAAAATGTTTGGGAATCAAACCGACTAAAACCACACAGTGTGCCACTCCACGCCTGAGATAGGAGGGGTCCGGGAACAGCTGATATTAAGACATCCGTAGCCAAAGCAGTCCGGTTATCATAGTACAGGCTGGGCCTAGTTCAATATCATACGGCCTTGTGTAAAATGTGTCATTTCATAAAATCATACATTCCAGAATTGGTAGAAAAATCGAATAATAAAACACTTCGATTGTTGTGTTATGGTATTACTTTAATCAATTACCTGATGATAACCGAAGCAAAACAAACATTATCGAAGCTAAAAAACATTCTGATCAATAATGGTTTTTTGAGAAATGTGTTTATTTCTTCTATATTTGGTCGGTGAGTACTTCGTTATAACTTTTTTTCCTTGGAGGTTGATGAACTATTTATTGTAATTATATATCATGCGGTTAATCAGGGTGAGCAGAGCGAGCCCTAACACTATCCTACAATCTATGCATTTTGGTGGTACACTTTACTGAGAAACTGTTACACTTTCAGGTTTGGGCTTATGCGTGGTTATTTCAATTCATGTGCAGATGTGTTATCTATCATAAAAATATTTTTTTATACATATTTTAAAACCAATAAGACATGACGTGTAATACTTTATTAATTGGACTGTTAATACTAACGCCTGTCTGTTAGAAAACTAAAGAATTAGTATGGATGTATTACGTACGATTTTTTTGGTTAAACATAAATTAATAAATTAGTAATCAATCGCAAAACCTTCGCAAACCCTCCTAAAGCATCGCTTCTGGCTAGTATTATAAAAAAAAGCTGGTATAATGTAATTATTTTAATGCGTAAAGTTGAGACCGCGATTAAGCAAATAATGCAGTGTAGGGCGTCCTATGGCATGATGGACCGACGACTTGAGAAAAGTGAACTGCCCAAGATAGTTAGCGCTCTTTGGGGAGGCCTTCGTGCAGTAGTGAATGATGAACATACACATTCACCAATTTACCCACATTCCTCCATGAGACCAAATATGAACTCTTAAAGCGCGATCGTTGTAGAATTTCATTATCCCATGCATCGTTCGAGCTCATCCCAAATATGACGTACAGGATTGAGATCCGGTCTTCGTGCTGGCTACTCCAAACTGTTAATCTTCAGCTCTTGAAGTAAGATAGGATTCAGTGCTCTAAAGTATATGAGGAAGAAATCTGTCAATCAATTTTAGAAAATAGTTATCTCGTGTGGTGACTGACATACAGCTTTTTCTGTTTCAGCATATGCCATAACCGAGGTAGATCTCTGGGATCCAACAGATTATCGGGTACACGATAGAGCAGCTGAAATAGCTAAATTTATTGATCTGGTTCAAAAGACTGATAATTTTGAAGTTAAGTATCCCATTAAAGCAAATGATGGCGGTGATGAAAATAAAGGTAAGCAATGAGTTATACGATATAAAAAAGAGTATCTGTAAAATTAATATCAAACAATAATTTGAATCGCAATTTAAGTCGCAAAATAATTCGTTTAAAATCAGTTTTCTAATCAGCGTGAGAGAGTCTTGAGAGAGAGAAATTGAGTCTGACTGCACGGATGGCGTAGTGGTTTAAGCGGTCGTCAAGCCGTTTACTACTACGCTGAGTACTTTGTGTGATCCACAAATTGTTGTTCTGAGTCTGGGTGTCCTTTGTGTCCGTTTCATATATGTTTGTAAAGTCCCCCGCGACACAGGATATATTCCTATTGCGGGAGTTGTCTTTTAAAAAGAAAAGACGAAAAAGAATAGAGTATCAGAGCATAATGTGGAGACGCGTCGCCACGTCAATCGCTCCCACATTAGATTTTTTAAATCAGAACCCTTTAACAGGTCTGTTGGTCGTGTGGTGACTTTCACATATAGTGATACAAAACATACAACAGTACGTATAATGTCTAAAGAAAACACACCAAACTGCGGAGTAACTATAAATCCTACATAACCAGAATAGCAAAGCCTTACAGCAAACTTTCTCGTTTCTTAGATTTGGTCATTTTTGGAAAAAGATTGTCTAATTTTAAGAAAAAAATCACGGATTATCTTAAGTCTAAACTTGGGTATGCAAAAGTTCACAGAAGTTTGCATTTGAATAGTCCGTGATATGTGGTGGTAAGCCGTTAAGGAATTCCATTGATCATTATATTCGACTACGACATTCCGTTACTGTCCATTACTGTCCCTGTGGTGATGGATTATGAATACAGAATGTCACCACCTCTTTTCATCCCATGGGTGTCGTAAGAGTCGACTGAGGGCGCAAACTACGCAGGACAACAGAACCGCAAAGAGAAGGAAAAGCGTGGTATAGTAGGCCAAAACCTCTTTTCTAAGGAGAGGCCTATGTCCAGCAAAGGACTAGTAAAGGCTGTTGATTACAACAACTACATGACCATAACGACGATACTGTAAGTGACTCAAATATCCGGATAGCCTATAAAAGATTCCGAGTATCGTTAATTTGCTCCTAAGAATTGAAGAGTTCTGTTACTTTGTTGTGGATCCCATGATCAGAATCTAACCAAACTCTCATTAAAGTACCCTTAAAGTACATCCATTCCAATAAAAAAAGAATTACCGAAATCGGTTGGCGTGATATTGAGTTATTCGTCTGTTTGTCGCGAACATACTGAATGCAAATTTAAGACTCATATGGTTTTCTCATGGATGCCATTAGCAGAACTGAACCAAATTAAAATGGGACTACACGGGAAGCACTAGCTTTCAAATAAAAAAAACATCATCAAAATCGGTTCACCTAGTCAAAAGTTCTAAGGTAACAAACTTAAAAAAAAAAACAAAATACAGTCGAATTGAGAACCTCCTCAATTCCAGTCGGTTAAAAATTAACAATTAACTTTTATAATATGTACAGATGCGGCTAATTTCGATGTTTTTAACACTTTGAGACTACTTAAAAAGAACTACGATATCAGCAGAAAATTTAACGATTACGGTGGTCCTCATGAACTGCATATTAGTAACCCTGAAGTTTTAAATGCTTACAAAGAAGGAAATATCCCCGAACCACGTTCTGAAGTGTATGATGATCTCACCGATCAGACTTTTGACCTAAGTAAGTATCTAAATAGTGTATATACCCACGCCTCTGTCCCTGAATGGGTAAGTGGAGGCGCATTAAAAGGCCCAAACCTGCCGTGTCACTAACGTTAGTAGTAAAGTAGCGTGCAATGAGAGTCATATCTCCAGCTGTGGACTGCGATAGGCTGATGATGATAATGAAGCATGGTACATAGTCCAGGTCCTCCCCAGAGTAGAGCGCCTAAGTCCGGCGGGTGGTCAGGTAAGCAGGGGAGGTAATGATAGGAAAGGGATATTAGTGATACGGATTGTTCGACTATAGATCGTATTGTTCGATTGTAGATCAGGGTTTCATACCTGATACTCAACCTAGATTTTGCCTTAGGCCTTTAACTTGAAGTATGACATCAGCATTATCATTGTCTTCCTACCCTGTAAGTCAGCGCAATACATAAATACTAATTTCTTCTGTGAGCAGTGGTCTACTTGACACCAACTCTATGTAGGAATATGATTATTTTCACCTGGAACAAAGACAGAAGATATATTAATATTTCTGCGAGGCGTTTCAACCAATATTTTGTTGATTTTCACTAAAGTCATCGGCAGCCCAATCCTCCCCTAATCGAGAGGGTGAGTTGCTCAAAGGGCCGCACTTGTGACTCTTAAGTTGTTGATGTCTATTGGGAGGATTAGTTACCATCAGTTAACCCGTCAACTCATTTGCCTCTATATCCAAAATAACTGGAGCAAAGCAAATCGATAGGGCGACTGAGATAGAATAAGGGATATCGCAAATCTCGAATAGGTGACGGGACTGAGACTGCAGGAGCTCGAAGACAACAGGATCGTAGAAGCTACTAGGAGAGTTGGACGTCATCAACTGTACCCATAACCATATATTAGATTGCACGGATGTCGTAGTGGTTTAAACGAAAACCTCGCTGTTTCCTGCTGCGCTGAGTGTTGTGGCTTTGATCACTGATTGGTACCATACTTTGTGTGATTCACAAGTTGTTGTTCTGAGTCTAATTGTTCTTTGTGTACGTTTGAATGAATATTTGTTAAGTATTATATTTTATACTCACTGACTCATATATCAAAGGATATATTCTCATTGCGGGAGTTGTTTTGTTAAAGTTCAACAAAAGATTTTTGTTAGAGGTAAAACTTACGAGTTCGCTTCACCGATGACTTCGACATAACGTATTGGGGCAGACTAGCGACGCATAGTTCCATTATTTTGAGTTTCACTTCGCCTCTGTTTTTTTTTAAATTTCGATATTTTTAGGGTTTCGTACCTCAAAAGGTAAAAAGGAACCCTTATAAGATCACTTTCATGTCCGTCTGTCCGTCTGTCCGAGTGTCACCACCGATTTTCTCAGGAACGGGTAGACCTAGCAAGTTGAAATTTATACCATATACTAAAATCTTTAGTCCCTATTAGGTGTATAGAAATTAAGGTCCTGAGTCATCACGATAAAAAGATATGGGCAAAGGGGAATGCCCATTTTCGGCCATGAAACGCCCAACAATTTGCTTTTGTTAGAAAAAACTATCTTATTTTCTGTTTATTAATTGGGGTATTCATTTATACTGACAGGTCTGCAACATTTAAACAGAAAATAAAAGTACCGAAAAGATAAAAGTGAAATTACGTTAATCCGGATTTCATTGGTTTCTGGCAAAATATTAAGTGTTCCCAATTACTAATTTTACTATTTTTTGGACTGACATTATTATTTATTTTAATATTACTTGAAACTAATTGCACAAAACATCTTATAAATTCTACTTTTAAAACAAACAAAATAAATAAGCAAAATGGCGGTTTGTGTCAGCGCTACTGAAGGTAGCAAACGTGTCCTGGCCGAAAACTGTGTCAGCGCCAGTAAGCGCTCGTAAGCGCTTCTTAGCGCTATTTTCTGCCAAACACAGTCATTATTTTATAGCTATATTATTCGATTTTCGGTAATTTTTATGATTTTATTATGTTAGTGCTAATATTATTTATTTATTTATTTTAATAGAGCTAGGGCAGACTTTAGAAATATAAACGTAGGCTCCGAAAATGTTAGGGGATTTCCTATTTTAACTTACAGCGACTTAGTACTAATTGCTTGTGGTACATACCAGTTAAAGCAAGCTCGCTCCTATTATGGTGAGCATATAAGAGCTAATGGTTGCTACATCATAGAAGTATGCAATGACCATAGGAGCAGCATTATGGAAGGAATACACCTTAGTCCTAACTGCTCTTTACCTAGGGCTATAATCGCAAGTCGACACATCAGTCGAAAAATATATTTTATATATATTTTAATTAGTGGCAATGATTCTGGCAGAAGTGCAATTAAAAAGTATTGTTGTAACTGTACTGGTCGTCGAACGGTAGGATGTTGTGCCCATATAATGACAGTAATATGGTATTTGGGTTGGGCACGACATCAAACAAATATTTTTTCTCCGGCTCAATTCCTGGATGATGTACTAATTGTGTATGACACAAATGATGTATGATCATAAAATACCTAACAACTACATATAACTTGATATTGTATGTGAGAATAACAATAAAATGATGAATAAGAAAAAAAACTGTAGTTATTTCTGAAAATTAAAATCATTTTATATCTTAAAAATCCCGACTTTTTTTAATACCAATTCCTTAATCATTTCATACTTTAAATTGTATATTATCGTTTCCATATGCTTTTATATGTGTGCACCTAGGGCCAAAGTGTCTATGGGTAGTGGGCATTCCCCTTTCGATTTTCGCGAAAACTTGTAAGTACCAAAATTTACCTTAATTTTGAACTTTTTTTATTTTTCAGAATTTTCTCTTTGTTTGTGCTGTATGACCTTGATTTAAAGAAAAATGGACAATTCTAGGTCAACCGGAAGTACTCTATAGGTTTTGGGTCGAAAACCTATATGGTAGTTCCCGTTGACCTAGAATCACGAAACTTGGCAAAAAGAAACGTCTTACAACAAAAATAAAGAAATATTTTCAAAAAAAAAAAGTTGATAAATTAAGATAAATTACAACTTACAAATTTTCGCGAAATCTACGTAAAATCTGGGTAGGTACGGAACCCTCGGCGCACGAGTTCGACTCGTACATGACCCGGGTTTTTTATCAAAGTCTTAAATTTGACAATTGTTTCAATGTGGCTAATTTCAGAAGCGTATCGGCATGATCTGGAACGTACTGGCAAAATTACAATGCATGAATTGCCAAGATCGCAAAGAAAATACAACAGAAACAGGTAATTGTTCATAGCTATGTTATATATATATATATATATGTTGGCCTGTTGGTGTAGTGGTTATGGACCCTGACTGCCAAACCGAGGGTCTTGGGTTCGATTCCCATCCAGGATAAATGATTGTGTAATTAGTATATAATTTATTTTCCTATATGTATGTATTTAGAAATATATAAGTATGTTTGTCAATAGTTTGGTTACTATATCACAGGTTCTGCCTAGTTTGGGATCCAACTGCCATGTGTTTTTTTTTATGGAAGAGGGGGCAAACGAGCAGACGGGTAACCACCGCCCATGAACGCCTGCAGCTCAGGAGGCACAAGCACGTTTCCGGCCTTTGAAAAAGGAGAACGCTCTTTTCTTGAAGGTTTGAAGGTCGTATCGTTGGTTCTGTGTGTGATTTTTAATTAACTTATAAATTACTTACTGCGAGAGCCAAGTTTAGGCACAAATGAGCCAGCACCACCGGAGTGAAACCGCTGCCTCACAGAAAACTGGTGTTGAGCAATTCTTTCGTTTGATTTCCACTGAGTAAGTGAAGTTACCGAAGGCCTAACCTCTTACCTCCTAACTTTAAGAAAGGGGGCACTCATTGGATGGCAACGCACTTGTGTCTCTTAAATTACAAATCTCCATAAGCGGCGGTTGTTACTGACCATTAGGCATCCCCGTCTGCTCATTTGTGCTGTGTAATATTAAAAAAAACTCAATTATTTAAACTGGTTGCCTCAGTGGTGCAGTAGTAGCGTATGCGACTGCTGTGATGACGTCTCGGGTTCGATTCCCAATTCGGAACAAATGTTTGTATAATCTGCAAATATTAGTTTCGAAGTTTCGGTGTTTTCTATGTATAATAAGTATATATTTATAAAAAAAGGTATATAAGTATTCTATCAGTCACTCTATCTTTTATAGTACAAGATCTGCTTAGGTTAAAACTAGATGGCATTGCTTATAAGACGTCCGAAATATTATTATTATTTGGTTCACAGAGCAGAAATGAATTTAGAAATGGATTACAGCGATAGTTCTGATGAAACCGATACTTCAGAAGAGGATGATGTTAGTGAAGAAGTAGAGAAAGACGACGAAAAGAGAAATAGCGAAGAACATCGTAAGATATTTTAAGAAATAAAACATACTTAGAGACGACTGAATCAGGTCATTTCACAAAAATCTTATTATTATAATACTTTTCTTGGACTTAATCTATTCCAATATTATAAAGAGGTAAAATTTGTTTGTATGTAGGGGGTAATATACTACATACTATGTAGCTGATTTATCACTAAATGCTACAAATTTTATTCATATCTTCTATATTAGCGGGCAACAGCTAGTGCTGTATAAACATTTATAATAGTCCACGCAATGAGCTATGTATTTATAATTATTTGGTGGTTTAACACGTTCATTGGGCAACCAAATTTGCAAGTTTCTGAAGATGGACAACTATCGCGAGAATCCAGTGGCCCGAAAGTTGAATCTTTTCATTAGAGATGAAACAAATTTGCGATAATACAATGGCTCACGTAATACTTTTTACAAAAAATACTATGGACAATTCGCACGACTTCCAGTGATAACCAGATGGAAGCACACTGCGACGTCACGCGTTTTTAATTCAACTCGCGCACTAGGAATATATTGTGTGTAGCGGCGGATTTTACAAACATACGTGTAACGGACACAAAGAACATACAAACTCAGAACAACAATTTCTGGATCAAAGACAGTGTTTTCAATTGGCTCATCATCAACAACCTTTAATAGTCCACTGCTGGACATAGGCCTCGCCTTAGAAAGGAAGTTTTGGCTTACTATATCACGGTGGCCGGACGGGTTGGTATAGAGGTTGTGTTAAGTTTTCCTTCTGTTTACAGTACTGTTATTCTGCCTAGATAGCTCCCTTAGTCGGTTTTTACGACATCCACAGAATTAATAGGGGTGGTGATACTCCGTATTCTTAATCCGTCACCAAACAGATACATCATTTGGTTATGAACGTGTTAAGAAATTACACATTACACAATTTAAATATCATTTTCTTTACTTGTTCTACTTTCTAAATTGTTTTTTAAGATACTTAAAAAGATTTAAGCATCTTTAACAACAATTTCCTGTTCTAGAGCTTACAAACTTAAGTTTTAATAAAATACAAATATGTTATTGTTTATTTTATATTTAGACAAGACTTTAGTGGAAATTAAAGACCTTAAATTGAGCTTAATGCAAATATTAGATTTACTTAAACCTGTTGTAGGACAGACGCAGACGGATACAGTAGATGGTGGTCAAGAAACAGATACCGAATTCAAAAATCAAGTGAATAAGCATGTTTTAGGAGAAAATCCTTTACCTAAACCGGAGAATACAAGTAAAAAACCACCAATTAACCATATAGATACAAAATTATTTCAAACATATTCTAAAATCGAAAAACTTGAAAAACAGCTCAGTAAATTGATTTTATCAAGTAATGAAAATGAACAAACTGACAACCCGATAGAAGGTAAACTGTATAATACTAATGAAAATAATAGTAAAACAGATATAGACGAAAAAAGGAAATTAGATGACAAAACAGACAATGATCAGCATAAAAAAAATGCTAGGCCAAGTAAAACCGATTACCTATTATTTAAAAACGAAGATGACAGAGAAGAAACAATGGAAGAAAGCAGTGAGTTTGAGAAGAAAAATGATTCAAATAAAAAAGGTAGATGGAACAAAGAGGTTAAAAGTTGGGAAAATGAAAAAGACAGCCTTAGAAAAATAGATGAAAATAAAAAAGATATCAGGTGGAACAGCAGAGCTAATAGTTATGGACACGAAAAGGATGACAACGATAACATGAGCAAAAAAGACGAAAATTTCAATAATAAAAAAGTAAGATGGAACGATAAAGATAACAATTTGAATAAAAAAGATGATTATGATAAAACGATCTACGATTGGCATGAAAAACGGGATACGAGGAATAAAAAAAATTATTCTAATAAAAGTGATGAGAGATGGGGCAAAACAGATAATTTTAATAAAAAATATGAAAACTGGAAAGAAACAGACGCTCCTAATAAAAGAGACAGTAATCGGAATAAGAAAGCTGATAGCTGGAATGATCAAAATGATAGGTTAAATAAACAAGATGACAACTGGAAGAAGAAAGATAACAACTGGAATGAAAAAGAAGATAGCAGAGGTAATAATGATGACAACATGCAAGAGAAAAATGAATGGTATAAGAAACACCACAGTGAAAATAAAAGAGAGGGTAGCTCGAATAAAAAAGATAACAGCTGGAATAAGAAAGACGACAGAAATGAAAGTTGGAATAAAAAAGATAACAACTGGAATAAGAAAGATGACAGAGATGACAGTTGGAATATGAAAGACGTCAGTAATAATAAAGATGATGACAGTTGGAGTAAAAAAGATAACAGCTGGAATAAGAAAGATGACAGAGGTGGCAGTTGGAACAAGAAATTCAACAGTAAGAATAAAGACGATGACGATTGGAGTAAAAAAGATAACAGCTTTAATAAAAAAGATGACAGAGACGACAGTTGGAGTAAGAAAGACGGCAGTAAGAATAAAGACGATGACAGTTGGAGTAAAAAAGATAACAACTATAATAAAAAAGATGATGGTTGGAACAAGAAAACTGACAGCTGGAAGAAGAAAGAAGAGAGCTGGAATAGGAAAGAACATAACTGGACTAAACGGGATAAACATGCATATAATGATAGAGAACACAACGATTGGAATGTAAAAGACGACAATTTCGAATCAAAAAGATATAAAAAGAAAACTGATTGGGATGAAAAAGAGAACAAAGAGAATTTGAAAACAGAAATTCTAAATAAAAAAAGTACATGGGATAGTGTCGAAAGAAATGAAAAAGTAGAATGGGGCAACTATGCATTGTTCAAACACTTAAAAGATAAGAAGAACAGTAACGAGAAATATTATAAAGAACAAGAGAACAGAAAAGCACCAATAGTAGATATGAAACCATCAAGATATAACTCCAGGGAGCATTTTGCTCCAAGAAGAGACCAGAGTTATAGGAAACCAAAAAATCTAGGATTTTTATCTGCGAGAACACCCATCCCTTTTGTTGGAAGGAGGCCGGTATTCGACTAAAGATTATTTTAGTTTAGTTAATTACCTAATAATAGTATTACTAAGTATACAATTAATTTTATTTTATGGCAAAACTATGAAAATATACAGAGTGATACATACCTGAACTTTTGAGAGGGGAGGGTCTTTGTCTTTTTGTATTGGGACTTATCCCACCCACACGCCCATCACTGTAATTCCTGTACACCAGGATCCACAGCAGTGACCCACGAATTGCGGAATGCCCAAGACCACGGTAGTTAATGGGGGGTTTCGTTCCTTGGGGGAGGCCTTCGTTTAGCAATAGGCTGATGATGATGATGAAGGCTATGTAAAGAGAATAAATATTGATAAGTCTACCGTGGGAGAGTCATGCGGAGGAACAACTAGGCCGGCTTTGTTCGAGTAATATCTTCGCTTCAACTCGCTCGCGACTGCAGTAGATGTGAAATAAACCAGCACGTGGGCCTCAGGGGTTAAGTAATTCTTTCTTGGATTTCCACCGAGTGAGTGAGGTAATCGTAGGGTATCGGGGGTCCATCCTAGGGACGGGACTTACTCGAGGAGTTGGGGGGTTAGCATTCAAAGGCGGTAACGTATTTGTCTAGAGTTGTACTCACTTTTCACCAGGTACTCGTTTCGCCTTGTATCATAAAAAAAAAAAACAATTTTGTTCAAGTACTTAAATTCTTTTAGTGTTGGATAGATAGAAAAATACTATATTCGATTTAATATTATGCTACGATCAATGCGAGCCCATCATGAACTAAACAATTATAGTTTAAAAAAAAACGTGTGCGTCTCGGGACGCCCGACAGAAGTGATAACTTAAACTAATCTAAGTTGAACTATTTAATATTGAAATTGTTTAACTTGAGAAAAGCTTAGGTTATTACTTAAATTTTATGTAAAGCGTCTGTCCGTAATACGGCTAGCACTTTGGGTTAGAGTGAGAGAGGAGGAGCCTGCCTACAGCTGCCGTATGCGTGAGAGAAAGGGAAGCCCAACTGGCGCCGTAACGCGTTACGTAACGAAGCGGTTTACTCTCTCATAAGAAGTTATCACCTCAAAAACTAAAAAGCACGCTTTTGTGACTAGACGAATATTGTAATTGACAGATATTTTATAAAATTTTATAAAAAATTTTTTATACTGAACTAAGAAATTATTTTATACTGTTTGGTTCGTCTAGGTACAAAAGCGTATTTTAAGGTTTTGTGCTTTTTTAGTCATTAATGATGATTCTTTTCTCATTAAGATTAAAAAATTAACAAGTAAGTGACATATGCTTCAGCACACGCCTCTAAGGCCGAGGAGATTTGGAAATAACAAAATCTGATTGTTTAATTTCAAACACATGCCTAAGGCCCGGCTTCCACCAAAACAGAGAGGACAGGAGACGAGAGAGGATATGTGTTTTGAATAACCAATTAGAGTTCGTTATTTCCACATCTCCACTCCGCCTCACTTCGGTGGAAATGGATCAAGCGGAGAGGAGAGGAGTAAGCAGCGCGGCAGAGCGGGGTAAGTGTGTAGTTGGCGGCCGGGCGGCGCAGCGGTTCCACGCTGCATTCTCCCAACAAACTCTTGAAATAGTGTGGCATATTCGCCATGTCTGTGAAATTTTATATAGTTTCTCATCCAAAATTTATGTTGCCGTCGATAATTTAAATATTGAAGTAACAAACAAATTAAGATATAACTTTTGTAGGATATGACGTCTTCCTTTCGTAGACAGCACTTGACTAGTTTCGAGCTCTCACAGCTCACATCTCTCCACCATGCATCTCCTCTCTTGATGGAAATAACCTGTCAGCTGTAGCATAAGAAACTACCGTATCTTTAGATATGGAAAAAGCTCTGAAGATCGTGTTTTTTTATGGTATAAGGCCGCCGCACATAGAAACCTGCAACTCAAAAGTCACGAGTGATTTGGGCAAGGGATTTGGGCTCCGGTAACCTCACTCACTCAGTGAAAGGCAACGAAAGTATTCAGGAAAATCGCCAAATTTATCAAATTATTTTATTGTTATCGGTCCTTGAAAAGTGTACGATGTTTCAATTTAATTTGACGTTTTGAAGTGTTTCAAAATCACGTTCGAAGATTCCGTTACATACATACATACCAAGCTAATAAAAGTGTGTGAAAAAGGCGATATTATAATGTTACACTACGACCAATGGGAGGATCATCAACTCAAAATGTTGTAAAAATGGGTAAAATTATTCCTTCTAAAAGACGCAGACACTGTTGGCGCAGATCAGTTAGTGTTCAAACTGTAGAAGAAGTACATAAAGCTAACATTGCTGAACAATATGTACTATAAAGTTAAAATGTATGTTAAAACGGCTACATAACTCTTTTGTATTTATTTATTGAGTCTTCCTGCAAACATATTGCATACGGCGGACTTAATGCCTCAGGCATTTTCTTCCAGTCAAACCTTTGGGTGTTGCAAAGCTGTGTGTGGTAGGTGTATATTTGGGACAAGTAAAGATGAGACTGAATTAAGAAATGTCACAAAGGCAGAAAAGAAAAATCCTACAGATATATAAGTACTAGGTATACTGGGTCTACCAATAGGGATGACCTGGTTTTGACAGCTCATAGCGGCCATGTTTGATGATGGATCTTTGACGTCTCTTGACATTTGTGTTCGTAAGGTTTGCCATTTTATCATGTCACGTTTCACTTTAAACCAACGCTTGGAAATTGTCCAAAATTTCTTTGAAAGTGGCGAAGGAAATCCTGTTACTGTGAATAACCGAATATTTCTTTCCGGAATTTGATGATATTGATGCAGACGACCTTTATTTTCAACAAGACGGTGCACCACCTCACATTACTCGAGTGAACATGGAATTATTGCGTGGAAAGTTTGGTGAGTCGTTAATTTCGAGAAATGGACCGATCAGTTGGCCACCAGGAGCGTGTGATTTAACACCTTTAGACTATTTTCTTTGAGGTTACGTTAAATCTAAAGTGTACAGCAATAATCCAGCTACAATTCGTGACCTAAAAACTAACATTCGACGAGCCATAGCCGACATACCGTCTGCAAAAAGAGCCGCGGCGGTCATTTGGCCGATATATTATTTAAAACATAAATTGCATAAAATTATCTATCAAATAAATCAATAGGATGCATTTTTCATGAAAAATTGTGTGTTTTATTCAATTTTTAAACCAGGACGTTTTTATTGGTAGACCCCATACATACATATAGTTTATACATATAAATATCATAATAAATGACAAAATATATATATTACAAATATTTGTTATAAATATACTCTTAAGGTGTTAGAATATGACCTGTCATGGGACAAAAGTGTGTCACACACACACTTTTGTCCCATGACAGGTCATATTCTGTGTGTGCACCTTAAGTTAGACTGGTTCATGAAATAAAATAAAATATATAATACGCTTTAATTCGACCACCACACGATCTCTAGTAAAATAGAGATAGCCAGACTATGAGTAAATAAATAAATAATAATAAATATTTTGGACATCGGACACAACGCCATCTAGTTTCAAACTACGCAGAGCTTGTACTATGAAAGTTAGATTGCCTAAGGGGTCATCCATTAATCATGTGTTGTTTTTTATGGTGTAGAAAAGAAAATGGTGTAAAAAATTGCTTATACGTAGGTCTGGGTCGTAACTGGGACTGTTTGTTACGGGGAAGTCTGATCCTCTAACCAATGTTTTTTAAAGCAACTTTCAAACTAGGAATATATCTTGTCCCAGGACTTCACAAACATATATAAAACGAACACAAAGAATAACCAGATCTATGTGGGGGTCGAACAACACTCAGCGAAGCGGTAAGATGACCGCTTGAACTACTATCTGTGCGGTCAAAGTCATCAGTTTTTTGTCATAAACATAATACAAACTAATAAATATTAAGAATATTTAATTGTCTATTAAATACTCAATACTTTATAGCTTCCCTAATGTGAATAACATAGGTGATAACAATTCAAGCGGCAACAATTATGGACCCTGTGGGGCGCAGCACAGTTTGTTTGGGAGAGAGGAAGATAACACAACCACATATACAGTAGAATATATATAAAAAATACAAATATATAATATTAATATTAAAAACAATTTTTTTCATTTATTTAGCATTCTTAATTACGAGATTTTTAGGTATCTTCGTGCGGGATTCATTGCTTTCAAGTTTATTGCCAGTTCAAAATAGAATGTTTTGCATTACATGAAAGCTGAAGGCCAAACTTTTACAATTTTTGTTACTTTATAGAATTCTGTATCCTGAATTTAATTTCTAAAGGTGCTTATAGACTTGAGCGTACCCTAGCAATGAACAGCGAGCATTCGTCCTTTTTAAATTAGGTAACCCAAACTCTCTTTATTTCATAAAAAAAATAAAATTGTTTGAAATCGTCTTTTAAGTAGACTCTAAAGTCATAGATCAACAACACATACAAAAGCAACAATTTCTGTTTTGCCAAAGCAAATTGCTGCAAGCAAATTAATTTAACAAAAATCAAACCCTTACAAAATCTATGATATGCCTGTGCCGATCTACAACCGCCCGTTTCCAAGGGCAGCCCGCCTTTGGGCTCACACGTTACAGAAAAAACAAATAGTGTTTTTGATGTCTTTTTTTAAAGTAAGTGTCAGTTTTTAACCAAAAGTCAGTGTAAAAGTAACAGTATTAATTTAAGTAATGCCGCCAAAATACGTATGTGCAAGTAAATATATATTTTTCTGGTTTTCTGTTTTTGTGTCGCATTTTCGGCCATCTGGTGATTAGGGCCTAAATGATGTAGAGTACAGATGGACATTCTCCTTTATCGAACTGAACGTGTCCGTGTGGTTACGGATTTAGAATACAAAGTGTTACCACAACTATTCATCCCGTGGGTGTCGTAAGAACCGACTAAGAAAGAAAACTATGCAGAACAACAGCACTGCAGAGAGAAGGAAAACTTGACACAAACCCTTTTTTTTTTTTTACGTGTGGAAATCCCCTCGGACCGTCACCCCGCCGGGGCTCTCGTTCGGCGGGGCGGTGCGTCGGACTCGAACCGACTAAAACCACAGGGTGTGCCCTCTTTGCGCTTCCAGTTTAGGAGGGGTCCAGGTAGTTATCGCCTTCTGGACCCCTCCCAGCGCCGGCCCGCTCCGTCCGATGCGGGCTCCGTCTCAGTGGACCCTCTCTTTAGGCTCGCGGCTGGCCAACTAATGCGGGTGGAGGGGAGAACCCATCCCGTACACCCGCGGCCACGCTCAGGGCGGCATGAGGCGTAGGTAAGCGCGCCTCCGCCACCCGGTTCGCCGGCGGCGGATCAGGTCCGAGTGGAGGTCGTCCTCCCGGGCCTTCTCCGCCGCCTCCTTCTGCGAGATTACCTCCTCGCAGAAGGTTGCGACCGCGGTAAAACAACTGTCGCTACCGGCCATGGAGCGGATTACGGCCGGAACTTGACACAAACCCTATACCAACCCGTCTGGCCAGCGTGGTATAGTAGGCCAAAACCTCCTTTCTAAGGAGAGGCTTATGTACAGCAGTGGACTATTAAAGGCTGTTGATGATGATGAACTGAACAAAGAATAGAGCCAAGCATAGTGCGAAACATCATTACGAACATTCTAGCGAACGCTGTAGTAAATGATTTTTTTATTTTTTAGTTATGGAACAATGGCAAAACTTAGCAAAACGAATGCTTATAACCAGTGAACACTCAAATATATTAGCACCATTAGACGTTGCTTTATTAATAAACATGTTTAATCTGCATATAGAGGCCTTTTTCCTACAATGGGGATCGGTGTTCTATGCATACCCATGCGTCCTTGCTTTTTAGGTTTATTATAATGACTATCTCGGTCGTAACTGTCCCATGAACTGGGTTTTGGCATTTTGATATCAAGTTTTGGTCTCGGTATGTCCACTGGTCTCGCTATGTGTTTTACATTTTTATTTTTCTCCTCAAGTATATTTTTGAATGAATCATAACTACCCCATCCTGAATTTTGTTTTTTATTCGTTCCAACACTATCCCACGCACCATCTCTTTTCAAATTACCATCGTCATCGTTATTTTTCCAATTGCTTTGCTTAACTTTCTTTTTTTCTTCTTTAGAGTAATAATCGTCATCTTTTTTATTCCATTTATTAACCTTTTTACTAAAAGCGTCATCTTTTTTATCGTATTTGTCATCGCTTTTATTCCAATCATCATCTTTTTTATCCCAATCATCATCTTTTTTATTCCAATCAATTTGTTTTTTATTATTTTTGACTTTTTTTTTATTTGAATCGTAGTCATCCTTTTCAATCCTACTATTTTTCGGTTTCCAGTCTTTTAATTTTTGCGAATCATCTTCTTTTTTATCCCAATCAATGACTTTTTTTTGGAAATTATTGTCATCTTTTTTATCGTCGTAATTTCGATCCCAATTATCATCCTTTTCATCCCAATCACCTTTTCTTTGGGTACTTACTTTTAGTTTATACTTATTGTCTAAATTTGGTTTAATATCCTCTTTTTTATTCTCAATGCTAGTTAATCTTTCTTCATTCTCACTGTCAATGTTCTTTTCAAAATTCTTGATCACCTTTTCTCGAATAGGTCTTTTGATTACATTTTTATTCTTTTTGCTCGATTTTTCGTCATCAATTTTGAACTCTTCTTTGTATTTATTTTTGTTTTCGTCATAATCTGACCAATTGATTATATGTTCTTCCATTGAAACTCTACCACTACTTTTATCTCTTGCATTTTCTTCCTGTATCTTTGTTTTCTTACGTTTTAATTCTACATTAATATTGTGATCTGTTTCCATATTGGTAAATTGCTTGCTTTTCACCATACCGTAACTATTTTGGTTAGCTGGATATTTTTTAATTTCTTCTGAAGCGCTGTGTTCTATTGTGATTGTTGGGTCAATATTGAAAGTCTCGGTAGAAATTTCCTTAAATTTGTTTTTGAATTTTTTATAATTTTGAGGGTCATTTACTTTTTTGATATTTTTATTTAATTTTGTTTTATTTTGTACCTTTTTTTTCTGTTCACCCGAAGTTAGACTTGCAACTTGTTCCAGCTTTTTAAAACGCTTGATCTTTGTATTAAATTCAGATGCTTTAGTCTGGGTATCTTTATCTTTACTGTCTGATTCAGTATCTCGATATCCTTTTTCAGGCAATTTTCTTTTCACCGGATTATTGGGAGCTCCATATTTTTCAACGTCCATACGTTTTTCTTGACTGTTTTTGATTACATATTTAGACAACATTTCTGCGACTATAGGTTTAACTAAATTAAACGCCTCGTTATATTTGTTAACTGCTTCTGAATTTTCCGGCGAATGAGAAGAATCTGAAAAGAAAATAGCTCAGTTATACTAGGTTATATTTTATCATTGATGATGTTTTATTTGGTGTAGAAACGCAGACGGATCATCTGATGGTAAGTGTCTACCATCACCCATGGACACCTGCAACTTTAAATTAAAAAAAAATTAAGATCTCCTCCCTCCAGAATTAGGGAGAGGGGAGAAAGAGTAAAAAGTAACGAAACAATTACTTAACACCTGTTTTCTGTGAGACTATCGAATAGTCTGTGAAATACCTGATGCAGTCCCTTTGTCTTCTGAATTTTGCTCTTCTCCAATATGTCTCCGCTTATTTACTTCTTTAGTGTCAGCTGTATCTTTGTCATCAATCTTTACTGATCCTTTTTCTGTTCTGCAAAATAAAAATAAAGATTTCCAATGTGTCAAAGACTTGATTTGATACATTGCAAATCTGACGGGCCTATTGATCTAGAGGTTACTGATCCTCACTACTAATCCAGAGGTCGTGGGTTCGGTTCCTACATCGGATAAATATTTGTTCTGTGTTTGGGTGTAATTTATCTATGATAATATTAATATTTATGTATTTATAATTATTTAAGTATGTTTATTAGCAGTCTGGTTACCATAGCACAGGCTCTGTCTAGTTTTGGATCTGACAGCGGTGTGTGAGATGTCTTATCTTCTTCGTTTGTTTGATTAGATTTTTAATTTCCACCTTGGTTTTTAAGCGCAGGTATGTTCAGGAAAAAACAGTTATCCAAAAAAATGTCACCAGTAAATGTTGGCCTTGTAACTATCCGGTCACCTGATGAAAAGTTATTACGCACGCAGGCGTTCACCTTGCAACTCAGGTGTCATAAGTGCGTTACCGGCCATTGAAGTGCTATTACGCTAATTTCTTAAAAGTTGAAAGGTCGTATTGACCCGGCAATATTGCTGGCGAGAGTTTCTTGCACAAATTGGTTAAGCAAGGCTGAATGTTTCTTGAAAAGCCCTCAGCATTGGAGTGCCAATTATTAAAGTGATGAGGATGGATGGTCTTTCTTTACTAAAGTTCTTTATAACTTCATGTTACGAGTATATATTTTAAGTGTCGTGTGGTGTGGGATTAAGAATACGGAATGTCACCACCCCCATTCATCCCGTGGGTGTCGCAGGAGCCGACTAAGGCAGAAAACTACGCAGCACAACAGCACTGCAAAGAGAAGGAAAACTTGAAACAAACCCTGTATCAACCCGTCTGACCAGCGTGGTATAGTAGGCCAAAACCTCCTATCTAAGGAGAAGCCTATGTCCAGCAGTGGACTGTTATAGGCTGGTGATGATGATTATTTTAAATACAAATTTAGAGTTTCATATGTGTACTTACCTATTTTTGTTGTTTGTTCTAAAATACCTCAAGTCAGTGAGTTCATTAAAATAGGATCCTGAAATTTTAAATATAAGTTTATTATCGTATTCTTAATATCGCTGTGTTAATATAATTCCGAGTTCAGAAGTTACTTTCTTGATTAAACATCTAAGAACTAAATGTATATTTATGTAGAAATACGTGGGGTGGCGGTTTAAGAATTCAGTGTCAAAACCCCTATTCATCCCGTGGGTGTCGTAAGAAGCGACTAAGGGAGCATACTACGTAGGACAACAGCACTGCAAAGAGAAGGAAAACTTGAAACAAACCCTACACTATTAAAAAGTGAAAACTTACGAAGGGTGCTTCCATGGCTATCAAGGTCATCATATGCTTCAGTTTGTTGTTTCTCAGAATCACCAAGATTTTTATAAGTTTCCAAAACCTCAGGATTACTGATATACTGCAAACGTTCCTCTTTCGGTAACACGTTAAACTTCCTGTTAACATCGTAGTTCTTTTGAAGCAGTTTCATAGTTTCAAAAATATCTACATCATCTTTGCCTTTTTCTGTAATTTCAAGTTATATCAAAGTTTTAATACAGTTAACATCCCGTGGGTGCCGTAAGAGCCGACTAAGAGAGCAAACTACGCAGGACAACAGCACTGCAAAGAGAAGGAAAACTTGGCACAAACCCTATACCAACCCGTCTGGCCAGCGTGGTATAGTAGGCTAAAGCCTTTTTGTTAAGAGGCCTATGTCCAGCAGTGGACTGTTAAAGCTTGTTGATGTGATGTGAATACCCGCTTACTTACTGTTTTGGACTGGTCTGTGTGCCCGGCCCTTCTTTTGCCGACTTTCTAAGTTCGCTTGCGTAGTAAGGCAAGGTAATTAGAATCCATACTTATATTCCTAATGTGAAAGTCACTAAATCGATTTAAAACCAATGGAAAGCTTCATTATCAGCGAGTAACATAGGCTATTTTCTTCCGCGATGACCGACATACACGCGTATGTCGGTTATGTATGGTTAGGTATGTCGGCGGTCGGGCAAGCCGTCATCGCGGCGGTAAGACCCGTTATGGAGGATTGGCTCGAGAGGCGTCACGGGACCCTCTCATACCGATTGACGAAGTTGATCACTGGGAAGGGATGTTTCGGAGATCACCTGTGTCTGATCCGCAAGGAGCCAACGCCCGAGTGCCACCACTGCGATGGCCAGACCGTGGACACGGCTCTCCACACGCTGGCAGAGTGCCCGGCGTGGGTTGAGCAGAGGCGAGACCTCGTGGCGGCCATCGGAGTGGGAGTTCTCTCGCTCGATAGCCTGATTGCGGCTATCGTGCGGAGCGAGAGTGCGTGGAACTCTGCCGTCTCCTTCTGCGAGCAAGTTATGCTCGCGAAGGAGACGGCGGAGCGGGACCGGGAGAGGTTTAGAACTCTCCCGGCCCGCCAGGCCCGGGCACGGGCCAGGCACCGCAGGCGACTCAGGCGCCGGAGGTCGCAGAACGACCTCCGTCCTCCATAAGCGCAGGCCTGGGGGTGACAGGTGAGGCCATCTGTCACCCTAGCAGAAGCGAGCGCGTTGCGAAGCGCGCTCGCTTCCAGGGAGCACAGGGAACATGGGGTTCCCACACGGGGGGGGGTCGTCTACTCGTCTGTAGATGACCCGAGGTATGTCGGGGCACCAGGGACTTCCTTTCTAGGGTATACCTGGTTCCCCGGCTATTAGTACCCGGCGACGGCGTGCGGTTTTAGTCGGTTCGAGTCCGACATGCCACCGACAGGTGGTATCCGAGGGGATTTCCGCACGGAAAAAAAAAAAAAATGGTATGTCGGCGGTCGGGCGGATAAATCATAGTTATAGGTAAATCACACCCAGATGCAGAACAATTGATGTTGTTCATCCCTCAATATTTTTGTCATGGGTGGGAATTGATCCACGTGCTCTGCCTTAGCAGCCAGGATCACTAACCATTGAACCCTTTAGTTATCTTTATACCTACCCACGGCACGATCATTGGACTTCAAAGGGTACTTCACTTCAAATTTATCAGTTTTTTGAACTATGTCAATCAATTTAGCTGTTTCAGCTGCTCTGTCGTGTACCCAATGATCTGCTGGATCCCAAAGGTCAACCTCGTTGACAAAATGTACTAAAATAATTAAAATTGTTTTTATTAAACTAAAAATGGTGACGAAGACATACAGAGTTATAGGATTTCCAGTTTACTGAGTTATTTTCTCAGCGTTGAAGACAGGAATGAAGAATATTAGCCTCTCTCGTTCTCTAATCGCCATTGCTTTGGCAGACTTCATTTCCTCAAAGAAGCGGTAGAATCCCACGCAAACTCACTTCGGACGACGCTCGCTAAGGCACGAAAGGCATTCTGCGTCAAGTGTTACCTCCATCCGTCCCGCAGAAGGCTTTGAAATGTGTTTGATGCCCTCGACGCCTCCCTAGCGGTCATCGTAGGCACAAACAGCGGAATGCCACGCATTTTCTGTTACTGTTTCTACTACGTTAAGTGTTGTGGGTGCAATCCCGATATTGGTGCGATATTCTTTAAAAAAAATTGTCTTTTATAAAATACTCACCGACCAAATATAAAACAAATAAATGCATTTCTCAAGAAAACATTATTGGTCAAATTGTTTTTCCGCTTTTAATACATTTTGTTACATTTTTCTTATCTCGAAGTTTAAGATTAAAACCATACCGTGTAACATTAACATATGTATATATATATCGTATATTTGTTTTTCTGTAAATTCTAGTTGTGTTTTTTTTTATGTTAGAGGGCAGACGAGCAGACGGGTCACCTGATGGAAAGCGACTACCGCTACTAAGACGCTACTAAGAAAATAAGATAGAGTCGAAACAAACTTGTGTCTGAAATACGAACAGAAATTGGAAATCTAGTCCAGTTCAACCCAAAAAAGACACAGGTCTGTGCGTTCACCGTAAAGAAGATACCATTTGTCGTATCACCTCGGCTTGAGAGCACCTCCCTAACTGCCTCAGCCAGCATCGGAATCCTAGGCATCGACATATTGAGCGAAGTCCAGTTTCGGGATCACTTAGAGGGTAAGGTCAAATTGGCCTCGAAGAAGCTCGGTGTGCTGAACAGATCAAAGCAGTATTTCACTCTGGCCCACCGCCTTCAGCTCCCTCTGGCCCGCATCCAACGAAGAGCGACTCGAACCATCGATAGCCCAAACATCTCCGATTGTCTCGATCCCTTGACGTTACGTATAGATGTGGCTTCACTCTGATTGTCTATCGCATATATAATGGAGAGTGCTAAGCTAAGTGCTAAGATTGAACCGTTACCCTTGTCATAAGCATACAGAGTTTATCTTTGTAGTTCTTCGTGCTGATGATGATGATGATAACGTCATCTGTAACTAATAGATCAGGCAAAATCTTTTTAGGTTTAAAGGCCCAATTCTTGCGGAATTTCATAGGATTTTTGACATCAGGTTAATACCCATAAGAAGCTAAACAAGTACCATAAATTTTCATCTCCTTTCAGAGCCTTTTACCCAAACTAGGTTAGGGTCAGTTTTTAACCTACTACGATACGGCTGAACTTCGATTTTTTACGCGTAGCAACTGCCCTCACATCACACACATCAACAGCCTTTAACAGTCCACTGCTGGACATAGGCCTCTCCTTAGAAAGGAGGTTTTGGCCTACTATACCACGCTGGCCAGACGGGTTGGTATAGGGTTTGTGTCAAGTTTTCCTTCTCTCTGCAGTGCTGTTGTTCTGCGTATTTCGCTTCCTTAGTCGGCTCTTACGACACCCATGGGATGAATAGGGGTGGTGACACTCTGTATTCTTAATGCGTCCCCACACTGCCCTCAGACCCCCACAACCCAAGTAGGCGATATCGAACTCCAACTACCCATAAGGATTGCTACAGATTTTCGTGTGGCAACCGGACCAATGGCTGAACGTACTCTGCGAGGCACAAATTCTACCGTACAAAACCAATCTGTAGAATTAAATTTAGTCTGGTGGTATTACCGTACCGATACGACCTTCAGAGCGTCCAAAAGCACAAGACAGCACACTCGTGACCCCTGAGTTACAGGTTTCCATGGGAGGCGGTAGTCTTATTCCATCAGCTGATCGATAAGATTGACTTATAGCGTGAGTAATGATGAGGTAAAAAGGCAGTGACAAGAAATTGAGAGAGGTATACTGTTATGGTTTGGGTATTTTGAAAGGATGAGCCAAGAGCGAATAATTTATTTATTTATTTATTTATTTATGGTTTGCTTCCAGTCGTAACATTGTTACTTAATAATAATAAATTACATGTGGTAGAATTGGCTAATGTACAACCAATTTAAGCAAACACAACATGCATAGTGTTAATAAATGAAAACAGGAAACATTAAAATCCGAAAGCATACGAGCGGGAATCAAAGCGACCTCGCAACAGGCACCACCTCAAATCATACAAACAAGGTTGTTGGCATTATCCGAGGGCACCACACACGCCGGACCGCCCGGCACTCCGACAGAGACAGAGGCATGCAACACCAACTACGCGATCGCGCTAACTCCCGCCCTTAGACCTAGTTATATATGTATATCATCTTGGCGCGCGAAACTATAAAAATTCAACGTTACTAACATATACAAAAGAAGAATGTTTCAGTTCAATGTTAGATTAATTGTCAATTACGGAGTTAATACATTTTCGGAAATGACACAAGGAATCATTGAATATATCCAACGAGCCGCTGTATTCATTAGCAAGCCTAGTTAGACGACAAATTGGAGAATTTGATCCTAAAACAGTTCTTCGTAGGGGTGGGCAGAAAGGAGTGATTCTTGAACGTGGATATCTCGTTGGAACTCGTAGTTTAATTTTACTAAGAAGCATTGGGCAGTCAATTTTATTCGTTACAATTTTGTAAAAGAATATAAGGTCTAGTACTTTCCTACGCTTTTCGAGTGAGTCAATACCGAAATGCTTCAATTTAAAACGATATGAAGACTTCTTCAGTGTATTTTGCATGCCAGATGTATTTATTAGATGCCACATAAAACGCTTTTGTATGCGTTCAATGCGGAGACTGTGTACGCAATAGTGCGGACGCCATACTACACTGCAGTACTCCAACGTACTCCTAACAAGACAGTTATACAGCAATATTTTAGTTTTTGGATTTCGAAAAACCTTGCTGTTTCTGATCACAAAACCCAGCAGTTTGGAGGCTGCCCTCATTATGTTCTCCATGTGGGGCACCAATGTTAATTTCCTATCCAAAGTTACACCTAAGTCCCTAACACAATCAACCTCTTGCAATTTGGCACCCTGAATGTAATAAGCCGAAGGGATAACTTTATAGTTTCGAGTAAATTTAATGTGATGGCATTTAGATACATTCAGTTGCATTTTATTATTTAAACACCAATTGGATAGTTCATCCAAGTCTGTTTGAAGCATTTTGATATCGTCTAGGCTATTTATTACTTTAAGAATCTTGAGGTCGTAGGCAAACATAAATGGAGTCGAATTTAGGAAACAATTGGGCACATCATTGACGAATATATTAAAGAGAACTGGTCCCAAATGTGACCCTTGCGGAACGCCAGATGTAATCCTATAAGTATCTGATGTATAACCATTCAATACGACATAAAAGATCCGATCCGTTAAATATGATTGTATCCATTTGAGAAAAGTGCCCGCTATTCCGTATTGTGATAATTTCTTTAAAAGAATTTCGTGGGAAACCCTGTCGAAGGCCTTACTGAAGTCAGTATATATTACATCCACTTGTTTCTGCTTATCTAAGGCCTCCGACAAAGTCTCCACAAACGTACTAAGATTTGTGCAAGTAGACCGGGCCTTCATAAAACCATGTTGATGATCTGCGAGACTAAGCCTAAAAAAATGCTGCACATGTAAATTCACTACAGACTCGAAAACCTTCGCGAGACTGGACAAAATAGAAATTGGTCTATAGTTCTGAATTAATGCGCTATTGCCTGACTTATGTATGGGTACTACTCTGGCCGCTTTCCAAACGTTTGGGAATATACCGGTACTTAACGATTTATTATAAATCATACAGAGAGGAGTAATTAAACTTTTTGCACATGAAACCAGAAATAAATTAGGAATGCCATCAGGTCCAGCCCCTTTCGATGTGTCTAGATTTTCAAGTTTAGTTAACAATGTATTGGCCGCAATAGTTAATGAAGTAAAACAATTGCTAATTGGCATAACATTCGAAAAGTTTTCATTTAGAGAGGATACATTACTAGAGCAATTTATTTGACTGTCCTGTGTGTAGACTGACGAAAAGTGCGCAGCAAACATGTTACTTATTTTAGTTCCATTATTAGCAACTTCAACTCCATCGCTCATATTAGCCGGATAAATACCTGACCCACCCCTTTTAGCCTTTAAGAATGACCAGAAACTTTTGCAGTCGCTATTCATATTATTCTCTATAGTGTTGATATAATTATTGTAGCATTTCAGGGATAACTTTTTACAATCTGTTCTTAACATTCTGACTTCAATCTCATCGAGAGGGTTCTTAAATATTTTATAACGTTGCCTTAATTTATTTTTCTTTCTTAGTAATTTTATTAGTTGTCTATTAAACCAGACTGGATATCTATTACTCTTTTGTTTACAATATGGAACAAACTCATTAACTACATCATGTATAACATCATAAAATTTCACAAGCATTGTATTAATATCTTCATTATCTAATAACGAAAACCAATCTATCCCATCCAAACGTTTACAAATAGCATAGTAGTCCGCTCTGTGAAAGTTCAGTTTACAAGAATGAGTCTGATCCAATTTAGTGTCACCGACTAAGGCAATAGAAATATTAAGTGGTGGATGGTAAGGGTCGATAGAAGACAGAGTATCGCCGGACACACCCACATGACAATCTTGAATATCCGATAAGACTAGATCAAGAACCTTATTATTGTGATTTAGAACATTATTCATCTGTGTGAGACTATTAATGTGTAGAAAATCAACAAATGATTGACAAAGTGACGATAACTTAATATTAGTTACAGATCTGTCATATAATTGAGACCAATTAATGGAGCTAAGATTGAAGTCGCCCATAATACATGTAGAACCATTCCAATTGTCAAAAAACTGATTACAATTTTTTATAAAGTGGTCTAAAGTTGTTTGTTTTACTGGAGGTGGTAAATATACTATACAAATTGCCAATTGACGAACAATTTTCTTATTATCTAGAATATCAAGAGTGATCCACAAGTCCTCACATTTACTTTGCTTTGTTTCTAAACGCTTGGATTTGTACTTTTTAGCAACAGCTATTAATACGCCACCACCCTTATATTTGTTACCATCTATACAAATTGCAGAGGTTTCGCGATCTCGCCTATATACATCATAATTTTCATCAAAGAGCTCACAGTCTGAGACACTACCATTCAACCATGTTTCCGTTAATGCTATAATGTCATGGTTACAACAACATAAATTGCTATAAAAACTGTGGGTTTTAGTCCTTAATCCGCGCACATTTTGGTAGTATATGCTTAAGTTATCGAATTTTGTATAATTTTACTATCAATACCTAAACAAAAAAAACAATATTATTACTTAGATCACTTAACTAGTCTCTCTAATGCACTTAAATCGTTGATGAAGATGGACTCTGTGTTTTCTTCTTTCTTTAAGAAAATTCGGCCATGTCGAACCCAAACAAACTTGTAATTCTTCTCCTTTGCTCTCAATCTAGCCGCGGCGTGCAGAGCTTTAGTTGTAGGTGAGAGATGCTCGCAGATAAATACGGGAGATTGAGAGTCAGGGTATCCCAGGTGCCTTGCATTAAGCTTGTCTTTGGGGTGGATCCGGTTATAATTTATACAAGCCGAAAGAAAGCTATCCCTCATCCTCGGTGAAGACAGCTGGAAGACAATCGAGCGCGGTCTATCACTAGCCCGGTTTTGTTTAGCAATGCGCGTACACCGTATAATATCACATTCCTTGACAGGGTAGTTGATTGATTTGCTCAGGTTTGAGACTATGTTGAGTAGGTTTTCATTCGCCTTTTCTGGGACACACTGGATCTCCACGTTACTAGCGCGGGCGTGCTGTTCAAAAAGATTTATTCGTTTTGTTAAATCATGGAGAGATGTTTTCAGTTGTGTATTTTCATTTTCGAGACGTTTGACTAAGTCTTTTGTATGTCCTTGCTCCTTCACAATACTGTCGTATTGGCAACTCATAAACTGAATCGACTCCTTCATTTCCCTTATTTCTTCCTTAATTGTTTTTAACTCTTTATTCAAAATATCCGAGACAGTCCCCATCAAATTACTCATGCAAGTACTAATTTCTTTTGCAACAGCGTTCTGTACTATTTCACTAACCAGAGATGGTGTAAGTTGGTCCCCTGGATTGACGTTTTGAGGTGAATTAGAAGCCTGCCTTTTGCCAGGCCTTCCTGTGACATTGGTACTCATTTCTATTACTGAGGAAATTATTTTTTTACTCAAAAAAGAAAATGCTACCAAAGCGCAATTATTTTACTTTTTGGCAACACTGTAAGTTTTACCAAATGTCTCTAAGCAAAAAGACTCGTATCCATATTAAACAGAATGTGTCACTGACTGTCACTTCTCAATGTCAACAACGTTGATTCAATATTCACTGCTGTTGGTTTACCCACATTTAAAAAAAGCAAACCTAAAGGAATCGCGAATCTCACTTTTAATTCTATAGTTTTATAGACTTTATTATGCTTGATTATGTTCACCAACAATGCCACAAGTATTCACAAAGTTCTTCCACACAATCACAGTACTTTTACACTAAAATACCAGTTTTAAACACATAAATTTAATTTTAGAACACGGATCACTATAACATAAGTTAACCTGTCATTTGACTTGTTTTAAAAGAATGTGTAATTAAAAGAATTGACAATCCCCCTCCGAGCGGCGGACCCGGTGGCCAGGCCCAAAAAAACATAGGATGATCAGGACCTCAATCCTACTATTTTCTATTAACGCACAGCCATTGTTATTCCATTGACATGTTATTGACATGCCATTGACATCGGTATTCTACTAACATAAATTCACAGTGTCAATAGACAGTCGATGTAGTGATAATGGCCCATCAATGGTGATATTAACAACATTGCCATATCTGGAAAATTAAAAGTATCATTTCTTTATAAATTTAAAATGTACCGTATACCAAACTATAACAAATATATCGAAGACATTGGTCTCACATAGTAGAATACGAAAAGTGTACCTACGTACGTAGTAGTACGTAGTGTACGTACGTGTACGTATAAGTGTAAAGTGTGTAGTGTGTGAAAAGTGTCAGGCTCAAACTGCACTAATGAGCAAGAGTATTTTTTGCATGGCACCTAGAATTTACAACAGAATACCTGGGGCCATAAGAGAACTCCATCTACATTTATTTAAAGTTCACTTTAAAAAATATCTCATTAATAAATGTTTTTACACGATTGATGAGTTTTTAAATAACCGTGATACTAGTGTGGTTTGACGGTGACATTTCCATATTATCAATAATTTGACTTAACACATTTATTTGACCACTTAATTATTGTTATTGTAATTGCCTGATATTTGACCAATAAAACTGATTGTCATTAATTTATGTATTGCATGTTCTGTAGGTATCAGTTTCTGACGAAAAGTTTTGCACGCCTACCCGGCAGGATATGATGAACCTTTGTTAATTGAATTGTCCAACCCTGAACTCATATTCATGCAAATAAATGATTATCGATACAATATTATAATAGCAGAATTGAGGCCCAGATCAGCATTTCACAGAAGAAGGGTCTCGTTAAAAACACTCGTAACCCGCAAGCGTCTTTAAAAAGCCTGATGAATGTGGAAGAGATGTGATCTTTATGTCAGGATCATGGAAAATAGGTTTCTATCGTCTCTACCTTTACCACACAGGATTGGTGCGTGAGTGTATATAATAAATGATGTAAGGAACGTAGTAACGAATACTGAAATAATGTATTCAGACCTTAATTCTGGGTCGAAAATTATTGGAATTTTCTGCAGGGACTTTATCATCTATATTTATAAAATAAAGTCGTGTTAGTTACACTATTTATAACTCAAGAACGGCTGGACCAATTATTATGATTTTTGTGTTTTTGGATTCCTCTTCATCCGGAATAGGATAATATATATTAAAATATGATATTCATCAAGAAAAAACATTAAAAACATCAGTCTTGCGGTCAATAAATGGTATAACAAAAAGCAACTAATAGCATAGATAGAATGTTGTCTATGGTTTGTGTTGAAAATACCGCAAAACGTTGAAATCGAAGTTGACTGGTCGAAGTGTTTTTTTTTGCCAGTGTTACGAGTTTCTACGAGTATTATTATAATCAAACTTATTGTGCCGATATAATGGCGGCACGAAGTTCGCCGGGTCAGCTAGTTTTTTTATAATTTTACATTTTTTTGGTTAAAAATAATGAAAAATAATGTCACAATAAGTAAACAGAACATTTTACCAAAAATAATTTTAAAATACATACAGTCAAAAACTGTAATGTTATTATTTAAACAGCCGAAAAGCGCGGGGCCTCTCCCCGGTCGCCAACTTGTGTAATACTCGTACAGATGGAATACAATTGTGTTTACGGGCAATAACCTTAACGTTTCACAGCTGATTACATAAAACGATTAATTTTCCGGCAGAAAATTCCATGACTTTACCATACACTATTTCAGTTTATTTCACCATTTGTTACGACTTCCCTTACCCCTGTATATGTATTTTTAGCCGACTTCAAAAAGGAGGAGGTTATCCATTCGGATGTTTTTTTTTTTATGTATGTAACTCCGTCAAATATAAACGGATTTTCAAAATCCTTTTTCTTTGTTCGAAAGGGATTTGTGCCGAAATAATAATAATAAAGCCTCTTTATTTTCCTTAACTTACAGAGTTTAAAATAATTACGTTTAACTAAAAAATAATGTTTACACTTAATAATGTTGACAATTAGTAAGGTATTTTTCAGTGGTTATGCCCAAATAGTCCTATTTAAATTATAGATATTATTTTATTTTTTTTACATTATGATATCAGGAGACAGACAATGGAACTCTTCAAAAAATGACAGCAAAAGAACTGCGATTGCTGCTAGGTTTTTAGTGCTCTTTGTTTAGTATTATTTGAAGTCGGTTCAACTTCTTTTATAAAAGGATTTATCGTGTTATCTTGAAATACGAAATTGTGGGGTACAGAAGGTAATTGTGGGGTCCGTGTGGTGACGGATTAAGAATACAGAGTGTCACCACCCCTATTCATTCCGAGGGTGTCGTAAGAGCCGACTAAGAGAAAAAACTACTCAGAACACCAGCACTACAGAGAGAAGGAAAACTTGACAGAAACCCTATACCAACCCGTCTGGACAGCGTGGTATAGTAGGCCAAAACCTCCTTTCTAAGGAGAGGCTTATGTCCAGCAGTGAACTATTAAAGGCTGTTGATGATGATGTGTTCCTCTGATAATATGAGCGACGAAAGCCGTGTGACTTAGCTTATACAATATTTATTGGTGGGTAATAAAATTATAATGTAAAAATAAAAGAAACATTCTAAGATATATTTTATTATAACGAACAAATGTTTCCTACATGTAAATAAGAGTCGTTTGTGAATTATTTAGAATGAATAAGTTTGATTTGATCTTAAAAATATGTGTTATGCTCACAGTTTGTAAGTTTTTATATAGAAATGCATTATTTAAAAAAAAAAATCGGTTGTCTGTAAAGTCGGTTTACTGACGATAGTTGAACGTGACAACGTCATAAGAAAATACTGATGGAATGGTAGCATTTTTCAAAAATGTATTATTGTATACGAGTAGCAGCTGTCCACGCGGACGCATCGCTCACTCAAGTAGGAGAGAGACAGATGTCGAACGCTGCCGAACGCGGAGGTCGATTGTGCCTCTTTGTCACTCGTTCCGCGCTCTCGCTTGCACTTCACGCCTTAAATGGAACGCCTCAGAGCGAGGTAACGCCGCATGAGTCATGTTTTTTCGTGCGTGCAGCCGGCTCCATCGAATTATAAGACGTTGTCACGTCAAAAGGGACGACCGGATAGCGTAGTGGTTTGTGGACCCGCTCAAGTCAAAATATTTTTGTGCATGAACATTTAATGTTTGATTTGGTCTGGGTGTTTCTGTGTATAATATATATGTATTTACAAAAAAAGGTATATATTCTCTTCTCTTTTTTTATCTTTTTTTTTAAAGACAACTCCAGGAATAAATCCTGTGACGCGGGGGACTTTACAAACATGAATGAAACGGACACAAAGAACACCCAGACTCAGAACAACAATTTGTGGATCACACAAAGTGTCGTCCCATTTGGAGATCGAACCCACAATACTCAGCGTAGTAGTAAGTGGCGTGGCGACCGCTTGAACTACTACGCCATCCGTGCAGTCATTATGTATTTATATCAGTTGTCTAGTAGCCATAGTACAAGCTTTGCTTAGTTTGGGACTAGATGGCGTTGTGTGCATGTGGTAGAATATTATTGTTATGTAAAGGTATATATATATATTTAAGTGTTGTACAGAATATACTTTAACTAGCCATATCTCACAGATAGCTGATAAACATACTTATTTATTTCTAAATACATACATTTCCACACTAATATTATAAATGCGAAAGTGTATCTGTCTGTCTGTCTTTCTATCTGTTCTCTCAAACCGCTGAATCGAGTTATATGAAATTTGGTAAAGAGATAGTCTGAGTCCCGGATAAGGACATAGGGTAGTCTTTTTATCCCAGAAATCATGATTTAAGGGGGTGAAAAGGGGTCGTGGAAGTTTGTATGGGGATCAAGAGCCGCTGAACCGATTTAGGTGAAATTTGGTATGGAGATACTTTGATTCTTGAGGGAACACATTTGCTACTTTTTACCGCGATAATCAACATTTACGCGGGCGGAGCCGTGGGCAAAAGCTAGGTGGGCTAGTTATAGATAAATTACACCCAGACACAGAACAAATGATCGTGCTCATCACACTATTTGTCCTGGGTGGGAATCGAACCCACCTCCGGTTTAGCAGTCAGGGTCGCTAACCAACCGGCTTTCCAGCTTGACTTATGAATGATTACCATATTTTGTTTCAAATTGTTTTTCCTTTAAAGCACTTCCACAAATATGGTCGAGGAAGTACAACATAGAAGCAGAATCTTTGAGATTGTATGGACAAGATTTTAATTCTGTATTAAGAAAGTTCAGACGCACTCCTGAATATCTTCAGTTACTCGAAGAAAAGGTTTGTAGTAATAACTTTTGGTTATTTTCCTGTCTGTTAGTTTAGTATTTAGGGCCTCAATTCTGATACTTTAATATTGTATTAATAGACGGTCGATGGAATGTAATACTTGAAAATGTTAAGCACTTTTTGTATTCTACTATGTGAGACCATAATTACTTGCGCGGTTGTCGTCGCCATCACCGACTCCTGACTTATCCTACAACGTGGCGTCTCCCACAAGCTGGTAGTAGCCCACGGGAAAAGCTATCCAACTAATTAATGTTTTTTTGCAAAATAATGTGGATGCAGACATATTTTTTGACAGTTTACCCAAATTAATGCAAAATGTAATGATCTTATTAAATACTCATAAATAACTGTTACCTATAATGTACTCTGTATAGCTATTAATATTTATTGACATCTTGTAAATTTTTATGACATCTCATTGCTTAAATTCTTTATTTAAAGACATTTTATTGCATTGACTTCGGTGGCTATTTCTGTGTGATTGTATGAATTATTAATTATTTGTAATTTATATAAATAATTAAATGTATTGTTCTGTATAATGATCTGTGGTCTGTATATCTGATCCAATGTAGTATAGCATATAAGCGTTTTGGTTGTGAGACTGTGAGCTTGTAATGTCACTTAAATAAAATAAATAAATAAATAACATCTATGGCAATCGTTACGGGTAGTCGGAGCTCTAAAAGTCCGACAACAACCTTTCTATAGAACTTCGATATCGCCTAGTACTTGGGTTGTGAAGGTCTGATGCGAGTCGAAAAAATCGAAGTTCAGCCGTATCTTAGTAGACTTAAAAGCCGACCCCAACCTAGTTTGGGTAAAAGGTTAAAAAAGAATAGTGAGTAACTCTTTGACCAAACTAAACCTCCCCCGGGACCCGCAATGAAATTAATCAGAAGAAAATTGTAGAAGTTGGAAATAATAATAATATTGTACCACATACACACAACGCCCTCCCTATAGAATTTTTCCCCGACCCGGCAACTTTTCAAATTCCACGCGAACGAAGTCGCGGGCACCAGATGGTGTATAATATACTCGTATATGTATTTGCAAAAAAAAAAAGAAACGGGTTGTCAGGTAGTAGCCATAGCTTGGTTTGAAACTAGATGGCGTTGTGTGTATGTGGTAGAATACTGGGTCTACCAATAGGGATGACCTGGTTTGGCAGCTCATAGCGGCCATGTTTGATGATGGATCTTGTCACGTTTCACTTTAAACAAACGCTTGGATATTGTCCAAAATTAAGACACGTTCTCCTACCGCTACAGTAAGAGCGCTTCGCCTGTGAGACAAAGAAATGCCCGTAGTGAAGAGAATATCGCAGCCGTTTAGGCCAGTGTTGATGCGAATTCAAATCGATTAGTTCAACGCCGTTCACAAGAGTTGGGGCTCTCTCCAATGACCACCTGGCGTATTTTGCGGTTGGGTTTGGGCCTACACCCATACAAAATTGTTTTGGCACAATAATGGAAGCCATCCGACCATTGTATCCGTCGTGAATTTGCCGATTATGCACTGGAAATGATGGAAGCCGATGACGATTTTCATCGTAAAATCATCTTCTCAGATGAGGCCCATTTCTGGCTCAATGGATTTGTTAATAAACAAAATTGTCGCTATTGGAGTGAGTCAAATCAACGTGTGGTTCATGAATCACCATTGCATCCGCAAAAAATAACAGTTTGGTGCGGTTTATGGTACGGTGGAATCATTGGTCCGTACTTCTTTGAAAGTGACGAAGGAAACCCTGTTACTGTGAATGGCGAGCGCTATAACTCGATGTTAACCGAATATTTATATCTGGAATTTGATGATATTGATGTAGATGACCTTTATTTTCAACAAGACGGCACCACCTCACATTACTCGAGTGAACATGGAATTATTGCGTGGAAAGTTTGGTGAGTCGTTAATTTCGAGAAATGGACCGATCAGTTGGCCACCAAGATAGTGTGATTTAACACCTTTAGACTATTTTCTTTGGGGTTACGTTAAATCTAAAGTGTACAGCAATAATCCAGCTACAATTCGTGACCTAAAAACCAACATTCGAGAGCCATAGCCGACATACCGGCCGAAATGGTGCACCGCGTCATCGAAAATTGGCGTGAGCGGCAGGTGACCGTCTGCAAAAAGAGCCGCGGCGGTCATTTGGTCGATATATTATTTAAAACATAATTGTATAAAATTATCTATCAAATAAATCAATCGGATGCATTTTTCATAAAAAAATGTGTTTTATTCAATTTTTAAACCAGGACGTTCTTATTGGTAGACCCCATATTATTATTATTTCCAACTTCTACAATTTCCTTCTGATTAATTTCATTGCAGGTCCCGGGGGAGATTAAGTTTGATCAAAGAGTTACTCCCTATTCTTTTCCGCCAAACCTTTTACCCAAACTAGGTTGGGGTCGGCTTTTAAGTCTACTTAGATACGGTTGAACTTCGATTTTTTTACTGCCATCAGACCGTCGCAACCCAAGTACTAGGCGATACCGAAGTTCTGCAGAAAGACTGTTGTGGGAGTTTTTAGGGCTCCAACTATCCGTAACGATTGCCACAGATGTTAACTTAACGTGCTCTCCGAGGCATGGAGGGCTTGTAATATGTTAAGAATGGTCATCACATCACATCCATCAAAACAGCCTTTAATAGTCCACTGCTGGACATAGGCCTCTCCTTAAAAAGGAGGTTCCTACTATACCACGCTGGCCAGACGGGTTGGCATAGGATTTGTGTCAAGTTTTCCTTCTTTCTGCAGTGCTGCTGTGCTGCGTTGTTTTGCTCCCTTAGTCGGCTCTTAAGACACCCACGGGATGAATTGGGGTAGTGACATTCCGTATTCTTAATCCGTCACTACACGGACATTTATCTCAACGCTGTGTGTTTTAGAAAGACACATAATAGAGCTGTTTTGCACTAAAACAAAACAGCACAGCAAGTCGCTTGCAGGTGAGTGAAGACTTCTATGTCACTTGTGACTTCTGTGTAAGAATTGTCATCGATCCAAAAATTGACCTGGCTAGGATTGCTTAAGTTCGCAATGTTATACCACTTCTTTTTTTTTTTTTGTACTCATTCACACAACGCCATCTAGTCCCAAACTAATTAGAGCTTGTGCTATGGGCACAAGACAACTGATATAAATACATATATATATATTTATTTTTTTTGTTGTAAATACATACATATTATACATAGAAACACCCAGACCAAATCAAACATTAAATGTTCATGCACACAAACGTTTGACTTGAGCGGGAATCGAACCCGCGACCTTTGGAATAGCAGTCCGTTACACAAACCACCACGCTATCCGGTCGTCACTTTGCCACGAGCCCCTCTCTATTCAATAGTTTTGTTTCCAGAATCAACATATCCAGTTGCTGTTCAATGAAGTTGCCCTGAATGCTCAACAGTATGTGGCGGAGAATAGGCTGGCGAAAAAAATTGCACTATTCTGTGGCCTAGAAGATCAGTTTGGCCACTTGGAAAAGAACTCACCTGAAGTTCGGTAAAATTTTATTTAACAATTTGCCAGTTATCATCAATTATCATCATCAACAGCCTTTAACAGTCCACTGCTGGACATAGGCCTCTTCTTAGAGAGGAGGTTTTGGTCTACTATACCACGCTGGCCAGATGGGTTGGTATAGGGTTTGTTCCAAGTTTGCCTTCTATTTGCAGTGCTGTTGTCCTGCGTAGTTTGCTCCCTTAGTCGTCTCTTACGACACCCACGGGATGAATAGGGGTGGTGACACTCCGTATTCTTAATCCGTCACCACACGGACAGGTCAAAATTACCTATAGGTCAAAATTATTCATAGTTTAAGGTACACACGAGCAGACGTATCATCTGGTGGTAATTGATGACTACCGCCAATGGACACTTGCTACTCTAGAGATTTGTATTTAAAAAAAAAGGCAAATTGTCTATGTAGGTTTTTACAAAAAACCTTATAACTACGGATAACTTATCACTTCGATATCAAAGTCTACTGTATCCTCTATCTCTACTTCAGGCGAGCTTATATAGAAGATGAGAGGAAAAAGTGTGTGTGTGTGTGTGTGTGTGTGTCACACACGGCAGAAGAGAAACTTTCGAAAAAAAAAATATCTCAGAAAAAGCCTATAAAATTTTGCCCATGATCGAACCCACTATGGCAGCGTTTTTCAAATTCCACGCAAACGAAGTCGCGGATACTAGCTAGTATTAAACAAAAAGATAAAAATGTTCACACTGTCAAAATATTTTATTTTAAATAATGTGTAATGTATTCTATCTCATTCTCTCGCCGACTTAATCCAATACATTTATGTGTTTGTTACTTTATCGTGACGCATTTTCGTTTCATCGAGTTTCAAATCGTTTCAAGACGTTTCACTTCAAAAGACAACTGCCGCACTAGGAATACATACTGCAACATACATGAAAGGAACACCCAGACTCAAAACAACAATTTGTGGATCACACTAAGTTTTGTCCCATGTAGGGTCGAGCCTAGAACACTCAATGCAGTAGGAAGTGAAGTGACCGCTTAACCAGTACGCCATCCGTGCGGTCAACATCAGTGCATTATTGAAAAAACTAATAAAATAAAAAATGAAGTGAAACATAAAAAACAGAAATAATAATAATAAAAAAAATGCACTAGCCCACACCAAATTTGTACTTAAGAATGTTGTTGATATCGCCATTGATGGGCCATTGCCATCGACAGTCTATTGACACTGTGAATTTATGTTAGTAGAATACCGATATTTTGATCGATGTCAGTAGCATCTCAATAGCGTGTCAATAGAATGACAGTGGCTTGTACGTTAACATAAAATAAAAAAAATAAGACCCAGTAAGCCTGTTTCCAGTAAGTTTCTAAGCCAGAGGTAATGGGTTCGATCTATGGGACAATTAATTGTGTGATGAGCACAATCGATGATGATACAGACACAAGAAACGGAATAAATTCTGTTTCTTGTGTCTGCATCATCATAGCGATTTATAAATGTACTAAATAATGCTTGTAGAATTAGCCGTACCACCCAGACACAGAACAAATTCTCATGCTCATCACACAATTATCTATCCTGGGTGGAAATTGAACTTGCGACCGCTCAGCACTCAGAAGCATCTAATCACATGACCAATAATAATTATGAATATGGTGATAGTGGAATGACTACATTAGAGGAAGCCTGAAAGTAGTGCCAATGGATGAAAAGTTGAGGAGTAACAGGTAATCCTGGTATGGACATATCACGCAGCAAAATTTTATGTATGGAAGATGACGGTTTTAAGAGTAGACAAAAGAGAAGAATGATGGGCAACTTGAAAGAGGATACGGCTAGAAAGGGAGTAAGCAGTGAACTGACGAGTTATAGAGGAGAATGGCAGAAAAAACTTATTAGGCCATCATCATGCTCTATGTAGGCCTCTCCCAAAGCTCTCTCAACAAGCGGTCTGGTCTTTTACTTCTCGTCACCTTCACCAGGTCGTCTTACCACCTTGTAGGGGGTCTATCCACGCTTCGTCTTTCGGTACGTGGTCGCCGTTCTAAAACTTTTGGCCTCATGGCAACCCAAAATAAATTTGGGGAAAGGGTCAGCAGATTATGATTAAATTTTATGTCAGTGCAGATTCAGGATGCCATATCTGACGGCAAATAACTCATTTCCTAGTTTTAGTTACTTGAAACCATCCTATGGAAGGAGAGATGGTGAAGAACCACAAATGCAAGAGAATCAGACAACCATAACTCTGACTCCAATAGAAGTTTTGGACCAGTATGCATTTTTCACGAGCCCTTTAACTACCAAAGAAAAAAATAAAATTAAAGATATTGGTTTTGAAACAGCAGGGTAACTATTTTACTATTTTTGTATTTTTTAAGATGTAGGTGGCAAACGAGGAGCCGAGTGTCAGTTTATTTCACATCTAATAGAGCATCACGATGACCGCATCCGGCTTTGCGATTTGCCCGGCCACAAATATCAAAACAAAAGTCATGATGTCATGCCTCCTACCTTGTGTAACCTACGCATGTCAAACTTGGAAATTTACATCCAAATTAAAAAGCAAAATCACTACTTGCCAACGCGGAATAGAACGAAGTATGCTCAATATTAAGAAGATGCAAAAAATTCGTCACACAAAAATTAGAGAAACCACCAAAGCGACGGATGCTCTAACCTACGCTAAGAAACTAAAATGGAAATGGGCTGGGCAAGTAGCGAGACTAAGGGACGAGAGATGGACCAACAGGGTAATAACGTGGAAGGAAAATTATATATATATTTTATTATATTTTTATTTGTTTCATTGTATTTATCTTCACCAAATGCAACACCGAACGGGGTCATAGATAATGCTGAAATTCGGTACAATCTACAAAGCATTTTTTGACGTGACAACGTCTTATAATTCGATGGAGCCGGCTGCACGCACGAAAAAACATGACTCATGCGGCGTTACCTCGCTCTGAGGCGTTCCATTTAAGGCGCGAAGTGCAAGCGAGATCGCGGAACGAGCGACAAAGAGGCACAATCGGCCTTCGGCAGCGTTTGACATCTGTCTCTCTCCTACTTGAGTGAGCGATGCGTCCGCGTGGACAGCTGCTATACAATAATACATTTACATGTTTTCGTAAAATGCAACCATTCTATCAGTATTTTCTTATGACGTTGTCACGTTCAACTATCGTCAGTAAACCGACTTTACAGACAACCGATTTTTTTTGAAGTCCGTTAAATTTATGATCTCTCAATGATACAGGGAGACTATACATATGATCATCCGTGGCATGGGACCATTAGAACATCGGTCTACTAGACAGCCATTTGGAGGAGGCCTGGAACAGCATATCAGAACTACCACAGAAAGAAATCATATTCATTTGGTAAATAATTTCACACATTTCATACAAATCAATCAAATCAAAGAGTCACTAATGCGTTGCCGACGTTAGAGTTCTCCACTAGATCCTCAGGAGGGAGATTTGACCTTCGGGACACTTACTCATTTTTTTTTTAACTCCGATGTTCTGTGAATTTGTGTAGAAACAGGGACCCTTTTATTTCAACTAATTTTTGTAGTGAAACCTTCTTTGGGCATTTTTGAACAACAAACAAAAGAATGTATTTTTTGAGATGGGAAAAACCATTGAACTCGCAACACTGTTACCGTTACCGACACCTCTGTGTAGAAGTATCTGCATATATTGACCCTATTTACACGATAGTTAAGTTTGGGTTGAAATACATTGATAATATAACTATATATGATATAAACATATATTGTGTGTATACGTACAACATAGATATATATTCATGTCGGAACTGTTCGAATTGAAAAAAAAACAAAATATTTTATCATTTTTTTTTTTAATTTTCAAGTTTTTACTTCTGTCGTCACTCCCGGAGTACCACTGTGTTTTTTTCTCGTAATTGAATTGTGCATAACGAGTTAGGCATATTTTTTTATGTGTCCTATTTCAGTAGGCATAAATGTCATTTAGAATAATTTTATTAGTCCTAATTTCATTGACATAAAGTTATAAGACAAATTGTTTATTCGTCTAAAGGTTTTAGGCATAAACATCAAAAGTCATAATGGAAACATAGTTTAGTTATTTATACGTATTTATTAATAATTTCCATGCAAAATATAAAAGTATAAATGTACTTGTTACTTTAATAATTAAAAAAGTAGGTATTATATCCAATATAACTTGGGTACCATAGTGTAACAATAAGAAAGAGTGGGGCGGGGTCTACCCCTAAGCTGCCAATATGTTTACTTTATAAACGAAAATATTATGCCTAAATATCATTATGCGGACACAAAATGCTTTAGAATAGTGGTCTTAACAATTATTATGCTTGTAGTAATTATGTTTAAAAAAATTTACCTAAACAGTTGTGCCAAATTAATATTGTGCGTAACTATTATTCACCACACATCAACACTTTTTAACACACAACACACTTTAACAGTCCACTGCTGAACATAGGCCTCTCCTTAGAAAGGAGACTTTGGCCTACTATAACACGCTGGCCAGACGGGTTGGTATAGGGTTTGTGTCAAGTTTTCCTTCTCTCTGCAGTGCTGTTGTCCTGCGTAGTTTGCTTCCTTAGTCGGCTCTTACGACACCCACGGGATGTATAGGGGTGGTGACACTCCGTATTATTAATCCGTCACCACACGGAACTTTTATTAGGACAAGTAAAAGTATGGCGTGATAAATTATGACATAATTTTATGCGAATAAATAGGGAACCATCAAAGCATGGGTCTCCCACGAGAGCCGGGAATTGCCTCGATCTGCCTTAGCCGTATACTATCATTTCCCTTGTTGTTAGCATGTTAGCAGTTCGTTGCTCCATATGAGGGGCCTGTTGATCTAGTGGTTAGTGACCCTGACTGCTAAACCGGAGGTCGTGGGTTCGATGCCCACCCAGGACAAATATTGTGTGATGAGCACGATCGTTTGTTCTGTGTCTGGGTGTAATTTATCTATAATATGTATGTATTTAGAAATATATAAGTATGTTTATATGTATTTATATCAGTTGTCTAGTACCCATAGTACAAGCTCTGCTTAGTTTGGGACTAGATGGCGTTGTGTGAATGAGGTACAATATTATTATTATTATTTTTTACTAGCTGACCCGCGCAACTTCGTCTGCGTCTCACAATAGTAATAAATTTTCTCCGTTTTGAAACATTCTTCATTGGTGCTCCGCTCCTATTGGTCTTAGCGTGATGATATATAGCCTATAGCCTTCCTCGATAAATGGGCTATCTAACACTGAAAGAATTTTTCAAATCGGACCAGTAGTTCCTGAGATTAGCGCGTTCAAACAAACAAACAAACAAACAAACTCTTCAGCTTTATAATATTAGTATAGATTTACTACGTAAATACCTTTTATAACAGTTGTGCCATCGAAAATTGAACGGAATTTAATTGAAACTGAACTTCTGGTTTTGTTCATTACAGATATCTACCAAAGCGCCGCCATTTGATACTGAGGACCAAACTCATAAAAATCCTGAAAAATTTGATTCACCAATGGATGATACTTCAAGAGCATTCAAAAATAAACTTAGGCTGGGTCCCTTATAACTCTGCAAATATAAACTGTATTAAATGGTTGCCTTTTCTTTTTACCTGATTGCGCGAGAAGGAGAGGTATAATAATAATAATTAATAATAATAATATACCTCTCACATCTCACACACGGCCGTCTCATCCCAAACTAGGCAGAGCCTGTACTACGGTAACCAGACTACTGATAAACATACTTATATATTTCTAAATACATACATATTATAGATAAATTACACACACAGAACAAACGATCCTGCTCATGACACAAATATTTGTTCTGGGTGGGAATCGAACCCATGACCTCTGGTTTAGCAGTCAGGGTCACTAACCACTAGACCAACAGGCCCGTCGTAATAATATCAGAGTGTATGTATGAACCAACTTGTATAAATTTACCTTTTTTGTTGACGGGGTGGAAAATCCCTTCGGATCTCCGGCTCCTTGGGGATGTAGGAGCTAGGAGTATGTGGTGTTTCCACTAAAAACCACCCCGACGGCCGGTCTCAGGCGCCCTACTCCGAAGAGGACCCGGACCATGTTATTTCAGGTCCCCCCCAGATCGACGCCGCGCCTAGTAAAGCCCTATCCCGGGGAAGGGCCAATCTTTATAAAATGTTGAGGCCCGATCGCATTTTTGCGACCAGGCCACCATCAAACCGCAGCAGTTAAAGTGCCACCAGAGGTCCCCTACCTCTGGCAGCCTGAGACCCGTTGTATAAATTTACCTAAAGATAAAGAAAAGAAAGAAAGAAAGAAAAACAATTTATTCGTGGACGTAAGAACATACACTCACAATATAAGGAAAATTTAATACAATTCTTAAGTGCCAGTCGAATAGGACCTGGTTTGTGATTAACAGATGTCAAGAGCTGGTTTCCAACCAGATCTTTTAATGAGTGTAAATCTATGTTATAACAAAAAATTAAATAGTTATAAGCAAATATGAACAAAAAGAAGCAAAGATATAAGGGTTAAATTAGCATAAATAATAATATACTCAACTATTCACACAACCACGGGAAAGGACAAAAATTAGCACAAATTGGGTCCCGGTATTTGGTAAACAGCAACACGGTAGGTCAAGGCGACGATGGCGAATCCATCTGAAAGGCTGCTGAAAAGACTAACATATTACAGGGAGATGTGGAAGGGATAGAGAGAGACCTTCGTTCTGCAGTGGGACAACAGGCTAAAAAAAAATTAATCAATTTACTTTCGTATCCATACTTCTATAATTATATTACAAATGCGAAAGTACTCGTAAGTTTGTTTGTTTGATTGTTACGCTTTCACGCCGAAAACCACTAAACTGATTTAAAAAAATCTTTTTCAGTCAGTCAGTTCAGTTGTTTAATGTATTCAAAACTAAATTAATTATAGTTTAAAAAAATTAAGACTCACGCTTTTGTAACTAGCCGAACTTCGTAGAAAATAATTATACATATATAAGTACAAAAAGAAAAAGAAAGAAATAAAATCATCATCAACAAACCTTTAATAGTCCACTGTTGGACATACACCTCTCCGTAGAAAGCAGGTTTTGGCCTACTATACCACGCTGGCCAGACGGGTTGGTATAGGGTTTTTGTTAAGTTTTCTTTCTCTTTGCGGAGCTGGTTTCCTGCGTAGTTTTCTCCCTTAGTCGACTCTCACGACACCCACGGGATGAATAGGAGTGTTGACACTCCGTATTCTTAATCCGTCACCACACGGAAAGAAGAAACGACGACGAAAAAAAGAGTAGGGTGCTAGAATATTTTTACAATAAGGGAGCTTATTGTCCGTGTGGTGACGGATTAAGAATACAAATTGTCACCACCCCAATTCATCCCGTGGGTGTCGTAAGAGCCGACTAAGGGAGCAAACTAAGCAGGACAACAGCACTGCAAAGAGAAGGAAAACTTGAAACAACCCTATACCAACCCGTCTGGCCAGCGTGGTATAGTAGGCCAAAAACTCCTTTCTAAGGAGAGGCCTATGTCCAGCAGTGGACTAGTATAGGCTGTTGATGTGATGATGTGATGAGCTTATTGTAAAAATATTTAATTGACAGATATTGGTAAAAGTAAAGCTATTTTATTATAAAACTAGCCGTCCCGGCAAACATTGTTTTGCCATATACATTATTTCTAGGAAATATTGAAAAAAAACATATTAGGGGTGGGTCACCCTTGTCATTTAGGGGTAAGAAAAATAGATGTTGGCCGATTCTCAGACCTACCCGATGTGCACACAAAATTTCATAAAAATCGGTTCAGGGGTTTCGGAGGAGTATGGTAACTAACATTGTGACACGAGAATTTTATATATAAGACTAGCTGACCCGGCGAACTCTGTTCCGCTTTAAAGTTGTTGATACACGATATTTTGTTTTCTTAGCAGGCGCAAAAACAAACAACGCAGATGGCCTTCCGACCAGTACTCAACGTTGCAATGTGTCTTTAATGTTTTAGAAATAAGTGGCGAATATGGAACAATCCAACTGTTGTCGACAACGAAATCCATTCTTTTCACTTTTGTTGTGACAGTTCCACCGTTGTCATCTGGTGATCGACGCCGATACAAAAAAAACGGAATAAATAATATCCTATGTCCGTCTCCTGGCTCTAAGCTACCTCCTCACCAATTTTCAGCCATATCGGTAAAGCCATTCTTGAGTTATAAATAGTGTAACTAACACGACTTTCTTTTATATATATAGATGACGGGTGGTCTAATTAAAGTGTTAGCATTTGTTTATATTATAACACATGTTTATTTCCTGTTAAGTGATTAGTTGTTTATTTTGGACCTTGACAATTCGTGTGGATCACTTCTTGAAGGAGATATCGCGTAAATGATCACCCTTACTCGAGCTTGTGTTTCAGCACTTTCTATAACGGTCTCTATAGCACCTATTTCGAGTCGAATATTGGTCTTGAGTTCTTCCACAGTAGGTGGATTGTTAACGTAAACTATGGTCTTCTAAAAACTAAACAGAAAAAGTCAGGAGCAGTTAGAGGATTCGATCCGAGATCCCGGGATCCCGGTCATATTTTAGTCCCGAAATTTTCGGGATCAAATTGAATGAATCCCGGGATTTTCGGGATTGATACATTTTTTACATAAGTCAATAAAAATGTGCGTAAAAAGAAACGCACTTGCCTTGATTTGATGTTTTGACAGCCGTCTTGTCTACACAGCTGATTTCATTTGTTTTGCTAATGACCGGTTCTGGATTATGCGTAAAAGTGTGTAATTTATAAAGTTTCTGGGGAATTTAATTAAAAAAATATGAGTAGGTATCTATAAACATTGGTCTCCTAAGCATATCGTTTTTTTTTATAGTTTATCTAAATAAGTCTAAAGAAGTTGTTTTTTTTAAGTTTATTATTAGTTTCATAAATTATTTACCGCAACACAAAACAAAATAGGCACTAGTTTGATTATATTATTTTATAAGAAGAAAGCATAATTTTGGTTAACCGCCTTTTTGGAGATTTAAAACTTAAATATTCTATGTCCTCACAAAACTAAATGATAAACAAAAAAAATATTTTGATATGTTTTACTGTCTTTTTGTTACCACTTTCCATGCCAATACAATCCCGGGACTATCCCGGGATCCCGAGATTAACTGTAGATAATCCCGAAATCCCGGGATTATAAAAATCGACCGGGATCGAATCCTCTAGGAGCAGTCAAATACGGCTTTCTTGGAGGCCAGTCAAAATTACCGTAATGTTCCCCGCGACACAGGATATATTCCTGGTTCGGGAGTTGTCTTAAAAAATATATATATATATATATTATATTATATTATATATTATATATTATATTATATTATATTAATTTTAAGGTATAATCGTTTATTTAATTAGTATTCAAATCAACTAGACAATGGTCCTCCGTACGCCGTAAGACTGTAAACATTAAAAACAATTGTTGTTCCAAAAACACTTGATCAAACATTTGTATACTAATCTTTTGGTTTTATATTTTTGGATAAATACTGTTATACACTAGAGTTATTGTAATACTGTAATATTATGGCTTCGCTGATCGATAATATTTGACTGTTTCCGTGATGCAGCGGCAGCGTATGCGATTACTGTGCTGAGGTCTGGAGTTTGATTCCTGGGTCTTTTTGTGCGGAAATCCCCTCGGATACCACCCACCGGTGGTTATGTCGGACTCGAACCGACCAAAAACCGTGGTCGAATTCAGACAACGTAGAGGATACAATGAATCAAGATTATAGTTATATTCTCCAAACAAACTTGCACCCCTTGTTAAGGGTAGTTTTAATAAAGAGTATTTACTGTGGGTTTGAAAAAGCTACTACCAAAAATGACGAAAGTTTCACGTGAATTTCCAGCCCCCATTTTACACCCTTAGGGTCGAAATTTTTACAAATCCTTTCTGAGTGCATTCCTGCGTCACCTAAAGAACATTTGTGCACAATTTCATGGTCCTAGATCCACCAGTTGCATCTGTGCGTTGATCCATCACTCAGTGAATCTTCTTCTTTTATAGATATTTTGTAATATATATTTAAGTTTATCAGAGGTCTGGTTACCATAGTTAACGCTCTGCCGCTCTCTGTGCGGTCTCTTATTATTATCAATATTAAAAAAAAACCGTAATATTAATATTACATCTAACACACAACGCCATCTAGTTTCAAACTAAGCAGAGCTTTAATATGAAAACTAGATTGACTGATAAAATACTTATATACATTTTTTGTAAAAACATACATATAATACATAGAACACATCCAAACTTCTAAGCAAAACATTTGCAGATCATACAAACATTTGGTTCGACTTGGGAATCGAACCCGAGACCTCAGCACAACAGTCGCATACGCTACCACTGCAACACCGAGGCAGTCGTATATTATTACTAGCTGACCCGCGCAACTTCGTCTGCGTCAATAGTAATAAATTTTCTCCGTTTTTGAAACATTCTTCATTGGTGCTCCGCTCCTATTGGTCTTAGCGTGATGATATATAGCCTATAGCCTTCCTTGATAAATGGGCTATCTAACACTGAAAGATTTTTTTAAATCGGAACAGTAGTTCCTGAGATTAGCGCGTTAAAACAAACAAACAAACAAACAAACTCTTCAGCTTTATAATATTAGTATAGATTTAAATTCTTATTAAATACCTAGTACATTACTATTATTATGAATCGCCAAAAAGACCAAAATACAAACACTTTTATATATTGCTCATGATAGTTTTACAAAATTAATCAAGCCCATATCATCGGTCTAGTGAATAGCGACCCGACAATATAAAAATCGTGAAAACAGTTAGAATTATAAAAATTATTTAATCAGTTGTAAATTTAATAAAACTAAACGATTTATTAATTTTAAATATCAATATAACTAATCAAATAAATCCCAATTGGGTAAATAAAGTGTCAGAGAATTTGCGTCATTTTTTGGATATAAATTAGGCAAATTTTTCGTTCAAAGGCATAGCAAGGAGTTTGGCCTAGGTGGTCATACCTCCAGTAATATCATATATTGTTTTTCAACCATGATTTCCTTCAAATTTCTTCTGTTTGCAGCCTTGGTAAGTGGTTCATCATTATTTACCTCCATTTCTTCTTAGTTAACTCTTTTCTTTTCAACCGATTTCAAAGAAAGAACAGGTTGAATTTTTGGTTGAATGTTTGTGTAAAGCGCATTTGTATCAAGTTTCCCTTTTCTTTGAAGTGCTGTTGTCCTCCGTAATTCGCTCCCTTAGTCGACTGTGTATACACATCAGAAGTGTTAAAGACAGCTTACTATAAGCTAAACCAACTATTTTCATCCTAATTTGACTGGCCTGTCGGTCTTGAGAGATATAGGGTCTGATTTTCACCATAAAACACATTTAGACATTCTATCAATGCTTATGTAAGATTTTAAATTAATTTATAAAAAAATTTGGTTGGCTCAAGCATGTTCTAGAAAGGTATTACTTTGATCTAAATATTGAAACAGGTTTATGAGTGATAATTTGTGATAATCATCAACATCATCATCATCAACAACAGCATATAACAGTCCACTTCTGGACATAGGCCTCTCCTTAGAAAGGATGGCCAGATGGGCTGGTATGGGGTTTGTGTCAAGTTTTTCTTGTCTTTGCAATGCGGTTGTCCTGCGCAGTTTGCTCCCTTAGTCGACAACGAAATCATGAATACGGATGCTGACACTATGTATTCTTAATCCGTTACCACACGGACGAATATCTATACAAATAAATAAAATTGGAGTGTTTGTTTGTAGTATTAAAATAACCGCTTTTTACTAAATGCATAGGGATGTTTACACGGTACATATGCCAAAATAACATTTTTTACATTTTTTCTGTCTGTCTGTCTATTTGTTCCGGGTAATCTCTGGAACGGCTGGACCGATTTCAATTCAATTCAATTTCGGGACTTTCACTGGCAGATAGCTGATGACATAAGATGTAACTTAGGCTACTTTTTTTAGACTAGCTTTGCCCCGGTAACACCGCGGGTCTCAGCTAGTTTAATATAAAAACCCAACCTTTGTTGATTAGTCATGATTGTCTTTTTTTCAGGTTGCTGTCACTCTCAGCCATCATATACATAGTAGAAGTCTAGTACAGGCTAGAGTTGGGCACAGCCACCATCATGAGGCACGTTCGCATCGTGGAAGAGGATTAGTTAGAGAAGACAGATCCGATTCTGATGAAGGAATAGAAGAAGAAGGAAGTGGTAGCCAAGTAAACTATGACTCAGAAGAAGAGCAGGAGAGAAGGAGAGTTGTTATCAATTCTAGACGCAATTCAAGAAATGATAATAGCAGAGTATCTGGGAAAGCTGTAAGAGTAGTCAATGGCTTACGCAATGTGAGTATACAGACGTATTTGATAATATTTATATTCTAAATACGACTTTAAATCGAAAGGAGGAAATTCACAATTCGACTGTAGATTTTTTATGTTTATTACCTTAGAATTGCGTCAGTAATTAACGGATGTGAAGAATTCTTTTTTTATTTGAGAGGGAACACTTCTCGTTTGGATAAAAATAATAGAATTTGCAGTGTGGTAATTTTTAAAAGTTAGTTATAAGTTTTGACAAAATATTTCAAGGAGATCTAAGTGATAAAGAATTTATTTATAAGCTTGTAGATAAGTAATTGATTACTTATTTTTATTGTTCTTTTTTTTCAGCTTAAACGAAAAGCATTGTATTCAATCGGCTTCTTCAGTCAAGGAATCAAAGGTAAAAATAAAAACTATTCATATGTTTTGTTTTTTTTTATAATTTTATTAAAAACCGAAGAAGTGACTTGCCAAAAAAACAGGTTGATGTATTTAATTAATCTACGGTGCAGATAAATAGAACTATAGTTCTTTTGATGTCTTACTTCATTCATTGTTTTGACTTTCTTTCGTTTTGACTGCACAGATGGCGTTGTGGTTTAAGCGTTCTACTACGCTGAAAGTTGTGGGTCCGATCCCCACATGGGACGACACTTTGTGTGATCCACAAATTGTTGTTCTAAGTCTGGGTGTTCTTTGTGTCCGTTTCATGTATGTTTGTAAAGGCCCCTACGACACAGGATATATTCCTAATGTGGGAGTTGTCTTTAAAAATATGTATATTTATATATATTTTATTATGTTTCAGGGGATCACCGCGCTTCTTCTATATTCAAACATCTTTCCACCAGACGTAAGTATAAGATTTTAAGAATAATAAAGAATTTAAGTACGCTTATAACAAACACAGCCTTAGGTCCTAAATAAATTAAAGAAAAATAGACTCTATTTTAGTGTGATATGGCTCATAATTGATTCTTTATTCTAACTAGTGATGTGTTGGATATTTGAATGTGTGTGTTGCCACGTTTATCCGAGCCAAGAACAATATCTTAAACTTTTGGATTGTTATTGAGTCCTCAAGAGTTGTTGTTTTAAGATCACGCGTTATGACATTATCGGAAAAAGGAATTTATTGACTCATAATTCGTATTTATAAACCTTATCCGCGGCATTTTTAAAGTCCTAGCGCATCACTAGGGAAAACGATAAGGAAATATATTAGGAAATAGTTTTTGTATTACTGTCTTGTTGTTGTCCACTGCTGAACGTGGGCCTCTCCTTAGAAAGGAGGTTTTGGCCCACTATACTGGCCAGACGGGTTTGTGTCAAGTTTGCCTTCTCTCTGCAGTGCTGTTGTTCTGCGTAGTTTGCTCCCTTAGTCGGCTCTTACGACACCCACGGAATGAGTAGGGGTGGTGACGCTCTGTATTCTTAAACCGTCACCTCACGGATACTTGTATTTATTTGTTTTTTTTTATTTGCAGCTAAAGCAAGAAGTGTTGAAGACGTTTTAAACGTTTACCTTACTGGTAAGATTTTTTTATAATTTTGCGTTGAAATTATTAAATTAACTAAGTACGTATATTGTGACGAATAAGTAAAGTTATTTTAAAATACTGATAAAGGGTGGATGGTGGAGGAAAGCGGCGGTAGCCTAGTGGTTAAGGCATTCGACTTGCGATCAAGAGGTCGTGGGTTCGAATCCTGACCAGTTAGCGGGAGGGGTTATCGGGAATACTAGTAATTTCGTGGTAATAGCGGTTCCAAACTCACATTAAATACTCTTTATTAAAAGTAATAAAAAATTTTTTTGAAACTACCCTTTTAAGGGGTGCGAGTTTGAGTTGGAAACTATTTTTTTTAACTTATCGTTTCCAAAGTCTCTGTACATACAATTAATGTATATTCTCTATAAAAAAAAAATCGACATATATTTCAATAAATTTTCAAAACTACCCCCATAAGTGATTAAATGGGGTTGTTGTATTATAAATTTATGTAACTAATGTCTCATATCGTTGCCAAAAGGTAGTAAGTTATAAGTAGTAGATTGAATTAAAAATGAACAAAAATTATGCAGATTTTCATTTGAAGTTCTTTGTGGGGTAGTGATAAATGATTCTTTTAATTTTCTATGATTAATTTAGGTATGATAATGACAGAAATTTACTTAAATTGCACTGATGACTTAAAATCTTGTCTTAGTATGTCGTTAGCTAATATTTTATTAAATTTTACAGGTGCGTTTGGAGCTGGTGAGATAATCGATTCTTGGGTACCTGGATGTGAGTACAACCTTAACTTTATTGACATTAGTATTTGTACTTTAAACCAATAGTGTTGTGGGTTCAAATCAATCAATCAATCAATCAATCAGTTTTTATTGTGAAACATAGGTATACAAAGGTTGTTTACAGTGGTAGAATGATCTACTATGTTCTGCCATTTAGGCTTACAATAATTATTGTAATTTTTATTTTTTTCTCTTTAATTAAAGAGAAAAAAATAAAAACTTGTGAAACGCTAAATTTAAGACATGCAAATAGAACTACATTGAATTGTCGCAATTAAAGCAATATAATATTTCAGTTTGATTTTTCATACCTTAGAGCTTAAAACATGCAAAATCAATGTCTCTTTTTAATAAATTATGTATAAAATTTTAGAACTATGATGTCAATAAAGTAATTACAATGTCAAATAAAAAATAAAGATAAATAATAAATCAAACCGGGACGAGACTTTGTGTGATCCACAAATTGTTGTTCTGAGACTGGATGTTCTTTGTGTCCGTTTCATGTATGTTTGTAAAGTCCCCCGCGACACAGGATATATTCCTAATGTGGGTGTTGTCGTTATAAAGGAAAAAAAAACCAATAATATCTATTTTTATTTGCAGTGGGCAGACTCTTCTCATCGGGTGAGTATTTTTATTATTAAGGTTTTTAAAGTTTTTCAAAGGGCTAAATCCTTAATCCTGCAACTTAATCAGAAATTCTAACTATCATTGAAGACTGCGGGTTTTGTTTTCTCCCAAACATCGTATATTCGTTAAGGATTATAATGCTATCTGCACTTTGCCAAAATAACTTCTAATCCAATTGACAGACCTGTTGGTCTAGTCATTATATATAGCACAGGTTCTACGTAGTTTTAGACCAGATTGCCGTGTATGAGATGTGTAAAATTATCAAAAAAAATTACCAAAACAACGGGTTTTAGACCTAGAAAAGTCTGCACTAATACCGTAGCTGATTTGAATATCACTTTTGTTTCATCAACAGCCTATACTAGTCCACTGCTGGACATAGGCCTCTCCTTAGAAATGAGGTTTTGGCCTACTATACCACGCTGGCCAGACGGGTTGGTATAGGGTTTGTTTCAAGTTTTCCTTCTCTTTGCAGTGCTGTTGTCCTGCTTAGTTTGCTCCCTTAGTCGGCTCTTACGACACCCACGGGATGAATAGGGGTGGTGACAATTTGTATTCTTAATCCGTCACCACATTTGTTTAAAGCAGTGATACTTCTAATTTCAGATTATTTAATGGTAGTGTAAATGACAGAATATTTGAACAATCTGTTATGAGTCTCATCTCTGAGTTCTAATTTTCCGTTTCGTTATAGTTGCTGTCGCGTCAGTCAAGATCAATTTCTGCTTGGGTGATGGTAGAGCCACAGTCCGTTCTCGTCCTGGTAAGTTATTAAGTCATTAAATAGAAATCTTTTTAAGACAATATGGAATTGTATTGAATCTCAAAGGGAATTTACTTTTAAATAAATTGTGGTGATTTTTTTCTTAGCCTAAACTGTACAACTATTGCGCAAACACTTTCTCAAAATCTTTTAAATATCATTATATATTTTTTATCATAAAAGAGTAAATTCTTCCATACTGTTCAACCTCAGAAGATCAATTGGCTAGACCTATGAAGGATCTAATGATGATTTATTCCTCATCAGGTCAATGGAAGGAGGGTCCATGAGGTGACCCACCTGCTCCTTTACTTTCTATACCATAAAAAAAACTAGTCGAAATGACGGATCGGCAGACGTAACCTTATCACTTTCTCGTACTGGTTCTCCGTGCGATATTGATAATAGCACTGAATCGTAAATATTGATATTTGTTTTACAGGAACCATCTGTAGCAACAAGTACGGTAGCAACTGGGGATTCAAGGCTGAACGAGAGATCTCCACTTATAATTCAGCTAGGGATTATATCACCGCGTATGGTCTTAACGATGGTTTAGCTAAATGCAAAAGACTGTTGAGTACCCACGCTAAAGTTGAATTGTCTAGTCTATCAGGTAATTAACATCTTTGTGTATTATTCTATTATTGGTCCGTTTGGTGACGGATTAAGAATACAGAGTGTCACCACCCCTATTTATCCCGTGGGTGTCGTAAGAGCCGACTAAGGGAAAAAACTAAGCAGGACAACAGCACTGCAGAGAGAAGGAAAACTTGACACAAAACCTTTACCAACCCGTCTGGCCAGCGTGGTATAGTAGGCCAAAACCTCCTTTCTCAGGAGAGGCTTATGTCCAGCAGTGGACTATTAAAGGCTGTTGATGATGATGATGATGTATTATTCTTCTGTTTGTGTATGCTACTAAATTCCATCTAAATGGTTGAATAAATTTTGGTGAAATCTTTTATGTTTTCGAATGGAACCGTAGTAGGTTTAGTTTCACGTTGTTTTATTTATCTGTATTTGAGCGGGTCCGACGACATGGTGAGGGCGGTAAGAGAACAATGGATTCGGCTGGCACAAAACCGCCAGGAGTGTTGTGATAGAGAGGCTTACCCAACAGTGGGTCCAAGAGGCTGTTTAGATAGGTATATAGAGCGGGTCCGTAGATACCCGTATAAATATTGTTCTAATTGTTCTCTGGTACTGGTACTTTAAGGTGAATTATTTTCCATATTTAATTGGGTCTCTAGGTGTTTTTAGAAAATAGCATACTTAGTACTTGTGTCTCTAGAGTTGCAGGTCTAGCGGTGGTAGATACTTACTATCAGGCTAAAACCTCCTTTCTAAGGAGAGGCCTATCTCTAGCAGTGGACTACTAAAGGATGTTGATGATGATGATGATGAGGATGACCCATCTTTTCCACTCTCTAAAATAAAGGTGTCTGCATTTATCACAAAAAATAATAATAGATTTCTGATTAATTTGATTTGTTTTTCAATTTCAGGCTCCCAGAGGATAGTGGCACAAGCAATATTCGACTTATTCCAAAACGATAGATTTAGCCGTAAGTCATTTATTATATTATACTTACTTTATACTAACTTTATATTATTCGACTGCACGGATGGCGTAGTGGTTTAAGCGGTCGCCACGCCGCTTCCTACAACGCCGAGTGTTGTGGGTTCAAACCCCACATGGGACGACACTTTGTGTGATCCACAAGTTGTTGTTCTGAGTCTGGGTGTTCTTTGTGTCCGTTTCATGTATGTTTGTAAAGTCCCCCGCGACACAGGATATGTTCCTAATGCGGGAGTTGTCTTTTTAAAAAAAACAAAATAAAAAAAAACTTTATTTAAAAGTGTGACTAAATTTTAAGCCGTCGCCATTATGGTATCGAAAATAAATTTACATCCCTGCTTATAAAGGAACGTGTAAAGTTATTGTTAATAGTTATTTATTTATTTATTTGTTTATTAGGATCTCCTACGAAAGATTTACACAAGTAAAAAAACAGTAATTAACAGAATGGGTTTAAAGTCGGTGTACTCCTTCACTTACAGGAGACCACAGCAAGCACAGTGAAAAAAAATTAATACCATCAACCAAGCGAACAAAGTTACAAGCGATGTTTAAAATTTAAATTCTTAAAAGTAACAAAAAACATAATTAAAAAATAAAGTACGAAGAATAAAAAATACGAAGTACAACAAAAAATAATAATAAAAACGTTGAGGCTTACAATATTGTAACTAACAGTTTTTATATACATATATTTACATATAGAATTGTACTAATATATGAATGTGTTTGTTTCAGATAATTATTCCTGGTCCAAGAAGGATGTTTCCTTTGTATTCTCTAAAGGTAAAAATCTTGAAGTTATACTTTAAGCAGTATTAGACTTAGATTGTTAACCGTCTAAGAGTAATGTTTCGGTACATATGTATGGGCAGGCTTGACTAAGGCGATAAAAAAATTGAGTGTTAATCCATTCTTAAAGCCTACTAAGGGAAAAAACTACGCGGAACAACAGCACTGCAGAGAGAAAACTTGACACAAACCCTATGCCAACCCGTTTGGCCAGCGTGGTATAGTAGGCCAAAACCTTCTTTCTAAGGAGAGGCTTATGTCCAGCAGTGGACTATTAAAAACTGTTGATATGGTGATGTGATGATGTGAGCCATTCTTTCGTTCAAATTTGTTTAGGTCAAATGTTGTCAAATGGTCAAATTTGCGTATCTAAGCCAAACTGATGTAAATATTTTCTAAAGCTAAAGCTCCCTGTAGATTGATTGGAAAAAGTAACACAGTTAATAAGTCGCTAGTTGTATTGACGGGCCTGTTGGTCTAGTGGTTGGTGACCCTGACTGCTAAACTAGAGGTCGTGGGTTCGATTCCCACCCAGGACAAGTATTTGTATGATGAGCATGATCGTTTGTTCTGTGTCTGGGTGTAATTTATCATAGTATGTATTTAGTAAGTAAGTATGTTTATCAGCGGTATGGTTACCATAGTACAGGCTCTGCCAAGTTTGGAATCAGGTGGCCGTGTGTGTGATGTCTGAGGTTATTATTATTTTTATAGTTGTTATTTATTTTTGAAGGTTTTGGAACAGACATGAAATCTTTTAAGGCTTTCTTTAATAATGCATTTAAATTTACAGTAATCACCGTCGTGGCAGCTCTGGGTAGCAGTTACCACAAGAACGGTAAGTTTATTTTATTTCATATTTCAAAGAAACTTTACAGTCAAATTTTAAAAAAAATAATTACCTCTTTAAATATTAAAATTTGAAACAAAGATTACGCTTCTGAAAGTCCATCCTTTTCATGTTATTATTACAAGTGTAATACGCATTTTGTTTTTGCATAGCATGAGTTCTCGTGTAAATTAGGGCATCGTCTAAATACATAACCCTAGACTACTGTTGGTATTCTGCTAAAGGTACTTGCAAAACAAATTAAAGGAATGCTCAATATATCTTAATAAAGGATCAATATGAAAAACTGAAAAATACATGTGTAGTTGGATATATAATATCGACAAATCACAGTTTTCAGTCAAGGCATTCTCCAACGTATAGTCTAAACTACTAAAGATTCCATTACAAAATTTATCAAACTCACCCCTCCATTTATAGGCGGAGAGGGGTGAAATATCAAAGTGCGGCCACACACTTATGTCTCTCTAGTAGGAGGTGTTCGACGGTAGCCATCAGGTGGCACATCTGCTCTGTTGCCCCTCTACCATTCAAAGAAATGTATTGATATAATTATTATTGTGCAGTTGGACCTATCATCGTTGATGACCTTTGCGACTACAGCAGCGTGATCGGCAACGACAACAATGGTTTGAGTAAGTAGTTTATTATCTTATTAGACGGGGCACGGTTTAGTGGTTAGTGGCCCTGCCCTGCTATATCAGAGGTCGTGGGTTCGATTCCCACCCAGGACAAATAATTGCGTGATGAGCACGGTCATTTGTTCTGTGTCTGGTTGTACTACATCTATAATATGTATGTATTTAGAAATACATAAGTATGTTTATCAGCAGTCTCGTTACCATAGTACAGGCTCTGCCTAGTTTGGGATCAGACGGCGTGCGTGACATGTGGGAAAATATTATTATTATTAAACCCGGGTTCTGATGGCGCTCGTTCCAGATAAAAAATCGAAGTTAAAAAGTGTCATAATAGACTGAAACTCGACCTTAATTTAGTTTGAGATAAGGTTCGGAGGATGAAAAAGCCCAACTGACGGCAATAGGTTTGCCAGGAATATTATTTTACGTTTACTACATATGTAGGAACAAAAAATATAGTCAGTTCGCTTCCGTCGTGCACTTTCGAGGATAAAGGCGTGTGTATTTATGAATATATTTTTTCTTGCAGAGTTGTCTACGTTGAAGGCTGAAATCAGAAAAGCTATCGCAAAAGCTAACTCTAATAGGTGGAAGAATGTGATCAAAGAATGCTCTGATGATGATTACCGTAAGATAATTCAAGTTCGTGAAGATGATGATAGTGAAGAGTTAGATTCTGGTCTCAATACGTTACCTCAAAATAAAAGACCAAACACAGAAGATAATGAAAATGATGAGATAGATAGTGATACTGTTAGTGATAGGGCAGATGATGATAATGATGATACAGTTGATATTGATGATGAGGAAAATGTTAACGACTATCGTAGAGTCAAAATTGAGAAGAAAACACACAAAATTGATAGAAGAAACAACAATAAAAATATTGACATTAATAAGAAGAAAAGAGTAATTGATGATGACGACGATGAATACACTAAGAAGAGGAATACCAATTCGGATAAAATTCGTAAAGAAAAAAAGAAAAATATCCATGTTTATCGTAAAGAAATTGATATTAGAGATATAAATGACGATAAGAAAAACAATAATAATAGAAACGTAAGTGATCATTTATACCTTTTTTTTACCTTTAAAAAAAAAAAAAAAAAAAAAAAAAAAAAAAAAAAAAAAAAAAAAAAAAAAAAATGATATAATATATATAATTATATTGATAATATGTGATTGCGATTTGGTCATATTTGGCCATCAAAATCAATCAAAATTATTTTATCCTAAGATTTTTTAGATTTAGACCTTTCGCGAGTCTTGTGCAAGCGTAATAATAATAATTAGTCGATTGGGATTTTATTTCTTCTCTAACCAGAAGTCTCCATCAGAAGTTACGTCATTAGGGTCATCTCTGTATTTCTAGTATCTCGTTAATTTTCAATATGATTATTATTTTGTATCATCAACAGCCTTACACAACAAATAGTCCACTGCTGGACATAAGCCTCTCTTTAGAAAGGAGGTTGTGGGTTTGGTATAGGGTTTGTGTCAAGTCTTCCTTCTCTCTGCAGTGCTGTTGTTCTGCGTAGTTTCTTACCTTAGTCGGCTCTTACGACACCCACGGTATGAATAGGGGTGGTGACACTCTGTGTTCTTAATCCGCCACCACACGGACCTATTTTGTATACTTCTGATGTTTGAAAGTGATTATTATTATTACAAGGCACTTGGAACCCTTGAGTTTTGACCCGTATGAGCCTTACCATTCAACAAAGGATTTTTTCTTTCAGCCGACACAAAAACCCTTATCATCATTCAGAATCTTCTGGAGAGGAATTAAAAGTAAGCACAATATTTTTTTTACTATGTTTGGTAACCAGAAGTAGAATACCCTTAAATTCCCTTATCCCAAGAGGAGGTTACTTGAAGAGTGGGGAATCTCTTGCTGTAGGTGTCTATAGGTGGCAGTAGTCACCTAACATCTTCAAAAAATTAATAAAACATCAGGTTTTTAATCTCCTCGCTTGTCCCCTACTCCATAAAAAGACTTAGTTGAATTTTATTCAGTAAACTCTCGGCATATGCAAAAATGACTAGAAATTGAGATTGGAAAATGTATTTACAATTTACCTATTTCATAATTTATCTTTTTTTTTGCAGAAGACCACAGCGCATCTAAGATATTTAAAATCCTGTCAAAGAAGCGTAAGTATCATATAAAACAGTTGTGTGCCTTATAGAAAATACAATACCGTGATATAAACTCGCAATCAGCTTGTGGAGATACGGGTGTCTTGTATCTCCAACACAAAGCGAAGATCCTCCGACCAGGCGATAATGCCTGGCGGGCCGCTGCCGAACTGTTGATGTTAAAAGTTATAATAATATAATACTTTAATTCCGATAGTTTTTTGTTGAATTTGGAGGACACTGGACCATTGGTTAGTTGTATTAAAATTAACCTTCGTGGGATGTAATAAGACATATTATAATAAGCAAGATTTTTTTTAATAAAATATATTTCTTCGTGAGCAGATGTAAGAAAAAAGACATCTCTGGCGGTATCTTTCATTTGAATTGTAAAACTCGTATTTAAAGTAAAATTAAATGATTACAATACAATTTTTTTCTTTGCAGCAAGACCTACCAAATTTGGTGATGTTCTGGACGTATATTTGACCGGTAAGAATAATTTTTTCTTGTTTACAATTTTCCTAAATCATCAAAGAACAAAAATGCATCAAAATTGAAAGCTCTTAAACATAATAAATAATATAGAGGCTATAAGAGACAATAACCCTTTGAAAACACAAAAGATAATTTAAGAAAAATCTGTGGAATACAGCAAAAGTGTGTGTGTCTGAGCGCGTGCGTGTTTAAGGATTATTATTTATTGCTAATGACACCTCAGTGGTGGTATGAATGTGATAGTGGGCTGTATTTAAAGCTGTCAAATGTTGTATGGTTAACAATACATTATTTAAAAACGTATATCATGATGGACAAAGGATGATATGCATGAGGGCTGCAGTCTGTGGTGGACTGTCTATCTGGCCCGGCTGGCGAGCGCCAGTGGCTAGAGCAGGTTCAAGATGTCTTAATAACAGCAGTTCCCGGATCCCTCCTATAACAGGCGCAGAGTGGCACCCCGTTTGGTTTTAGTCGGTCCGATTCCGACAATGACCGACCCTGCCGCAAACCCCGATGGGTATGGGTATGGAACCCACACGTATAAAGAAAGGGCAGGGTCGCTAAAAAAGGTGATTTGCTCCGATCGTCTGTGTATGCAATCGGCAGATTTCGAGTACTAGACAGTAGTATTGATCTTACAATATTTTTTATTAATTACCTTTTCTTTATTATTAATTATCTTTAACTTTTTAGGTGCATTTGGAGCGGGAGCTATAATTGATTCCTGGGCGCCTGGATGTAAGTACAAATTTACTTCCAATTTATTGAAATTAATGAATTTAAACCTTAAAACAATATTAATTAAATCTTCTTTTACTTGCAGTGGGCAAACTCTTCTCTTCGCGTGAGTATTTGTTTCATTTCTTTTTATTATCAATTATTAGAGTTTTACACACATTTACTTACTTCATATGACTGACATTTTCTCCCAGTCTACCTTTGAGTGGGTAGGAAAGGTCTAAGTAGGTGCACTACTTTTTTTTGAAGAGATAATCATAAAATTGAGGAGATGGACAGAAATAGTGGGACAGATATATATACAAACATATTGAAATACACACACATGTATACTTGTTTAGTTCCATACATACACATATACACAAATAATATGTATATAAAACATTAAGGATGTGATAAATTTGAAATTGAATGCAAATTGCGAAACTTTTAAAAATTGAGGCACATACATATGCTTGTAACTTGATGATCAGATCATCCAAGTGCTTTTCTATTTTCTTTTCTTTGAATTAAAAAAGAAATGTTTTATTTTAGTTGCTGTTGTGTCGGCCAAGATCAACTACTGTTCAAACAATGGTCCCTTCAAAGTACCTTCCAGTTATCTTGGTTAGTATGAACTTATTAAAGTTTACATTGAGAGGGAATGTACAAAAATTCATATTTTTTGTAATAACTTTCTAGTAAGAGGACAATCTAATCTATGATCTAATGGCTACTGTTTTTGACTGTTACGCCAGAAGTCGTGGGTTCGGTTCCCACACAGAACAAATAATTGTGTGATGAGCACGGTCATTTGTTTTATGTCTGAGTGTACTTTATCTATAACATGTATGTATTTAGAAATATATAATTATGTTTATCAGCAGTCTGGTTACCATAGTACAGGATCTGCCTGGTTTAAGAGTGTGAGATAAATTAAATTATATTATTATTATCCAAGAACCAAATGAAAAGCCTTAGATGACACATGACGCCACCTAACAACAAAATTTTAACTTCGTAATGCAGCAGTCAGGATTCATCATAAATAGGTATATCATCCATATAAATTTTCGATGAACGACTCTCACAAGTTTTTAATTTTATTCTGAGCGTTGACTTTTTCGAAGTCTACAAACAAATCGTATTTAAGAAGTTAACGTAACACGTTTATCAACAGAATGTAACTAAGAAGGAATATTTACAGGTTCCATATGTACTGATAAGTATGGCAGCCAGTGGGGATTCAAGCCAGTCCGACAGACCACAACTTTTAACAAACCCAGGGATTACATCATCGCGTACGGTCTTGACGATGGTTTAACTAAATTCAGGACATTGCTGAAGACCCACGTGAAGGTCGATCTGTCAAGTCTATCAGGTACGTGTTAATGAAATTAAAAGGAATGAGTTATAAAAAAAAACGGTAAACGGCAAGGCTTGTTATGGCAATGTACAAGTATCATCACCATAGTATAATACCACCATAATAGTCCACTGCTGGATATAGGCCTCTCCTTAGAAAGGAGGTTTTGGCCTACTATACCACGCTGGCCAGACGGGTTGGTGTTGGGTTTGTGTCAAGTTTTCCTTCTCTTTGCAGTGCTGTGGTTCTGCGTATTTTCACCAACGGGATGAACAGGGGTGATGACACTCTGTATTCTTAATCCGACACCACACGGATAGTATTCACAAACTTCAGACCAATCTAAAACAATAAAAAAAATGACAGATCTATTTACAAATTAATTATTGTAATTACAGGCTCACAGAAGATAGTTGCTCAATCAATTTATGACATTTTGCAAAATGGAAGATTCAACGGTAAGTGAACTACTAACTATATCTTCTAGCAGTTTTGTTTGAATTTCTTTTATAATTTTGGGATGTGCATTAATATAAATTTCTTCTCTTTCAGATGACTACTCTTGGTCCAAAAAGGATGTGTCTTTTGTTTTCTCAAAAGGTAAGAATCTTATAATCGTTGCTGTTATAAAATACAAAAGAACATTACATTATGATGCTGATTTAATTTTATTTACAATACTAAAACAATTATAAATATAAGTTTATTTATTTCTAACCATAATTACAGTATTGGCATACAGATACATGTTAAACGAAAATAAAGGGACTATGGTGGGTTGATAGCTGAACTATTAATATTCCTGTATCCCTGGTTATCAACTCTCCAGCCTACAAACACAGTTGTCTTATATCTATTATAAACTTAATGACTGGCCTGTTGGTTTAGTGGTTAGTGACCCTGACTGCTACGGGTTCGATTCCCACCCAAGGCAAATAATTGTGTGATGAGTAGCGTCATTTGTTCTATGTCTGGGTGTAATTTATCTATAATATATAAGTATGTTTATCAGCAGTCTGGTTACCATAGTACAGGCTCTGCCTAGTTTGGGATCAGACGGCTGTGTGTGAGAAAATATTATTATTAGATATATTATGATTAATGTTTTAGTATGGTAAATTACCATCATTTCTTTAATACAGAATGCGGCTAATAGGGGGAACTCCTCTTGATTGTAACAATTAAACAAAAAAAACATAGTGAGTTTAGAATCTTTATATTTATTGATTTAATTTTTATGTTTCCAGTGATCACGGTCTTGGCTACTTTGGGCAGTAGTTATCATAAGAATGGTAAGTTGATTTAATTGTTCATCAGACATAAAAAATACTATGATACAATTTTAGACATCATCATCATCATCATCAACAGTCTTTAATAGTGAACTGCTGGACATAGGCCTCTCCTTAGAAAGGAGGCTTTGGCCTACTATACCACGTTGGCCAGACGGGTTGGTATAGAATTTGTGTCAAGTTTTCCTTCTCTTTGCAGTTTTGTTGTCCTGCATAGTTTGCTCCCTTAGTCGGCTTTTACGATACCCGCGGGATGAATGGGAGTGGTGACAATCCGTAATCTGAATCCGTCACTTGTTGTGAAATTTTAGCTGTTAAATTTAGCTTCATAAATATTATGAGAGAGTCCTAATACTATAAATATATATATAAAAAATAAATCCAGTTTTCAATTTGTCATCGCTTTGTGATGACATCGTTAACAATATTTCCTTTAAGGCCAGTGTATAACATAAATTATACATTTCAGTATGGATGTTAAGGTTTATTTTTAAATAACTATCATTCAGAAGTCTGAATAATTCGAGCATAGTGTTACTTCAGTTTACAATTTAGTCATTAAACTTTAATTTTGCAGTTGGACCCACCATTGTCGACGATCTGTGCGATTACAGCAGCGACATCGGCAGCGAGTCATATGGCTTGGGTTAGTATTAGCCACTCATTGTATAAATTATTTTTACCTATCCTATCCAGCTATTTAGAAAAGAATCCGTTTTATTTGTAAATATTACTCGTATACTCTCCTAAATCGTTCTCTTCTTTTTGTTTGTAATTCTCATTTGTGATGAGATGACATCATTGTATTTATATGCGTAAATCTTTTTCTACAGACTTATTCTCCCTGAAGAAAGAAATCAAGACAGTTATCGTCAGTGCCAACTCTCACAGATGGAAACAAGTGATAAAGGAATGCTCTGATGATCAATACTATAAGATTGTTCATACTCAAAATGATGATGACGATGACTTTGATGATAGTGCTGAAAACAATGATACAAAGAGAGATACTCGAATTGATGAGGATATTAATAAACAGAACAAAGGTGACAAAGGAAGAACTAACAAAGACTTGTCTAGAGATGACGTTGATGATGATGACTTTACTTCGATAAACAATAATAAAAATGATGAAAAGGTAGATGTAAAGAATGTCAAGGAGGACGTTTATAAACAAACCGAGGAAGATAAAGTCAACACCAACAAAAAATCAACCGTTGACGAAGACGTCATTGAAAAGAGAGTTACACTTGAAATCAATAAAAAGACCGACAGTAAGGTAAGTGTTAAAGAGATAAAGTTACTTAAAATAAAAAAAGTATATAATAGTAACAATAATAAGTCGATTGTGATTTTATTTCTTCTCTAACCAGAAGTTTTCGCCAGAAGCTAGATCATAAGGGTCTTCTCGTCTTAGTTTTGACCCGTATGCTCCGTTTTGCCGTATGCAAAACAAAACAACATTCACAAATGTTTTTTTTCTTACAGAGGACACAAAAACCCTTATCATCATTCAGAATCTTCTGGAGAGGAATTAAAGGTAAGCACAATATTTTTTTACTATGTTTGGTAACCAGAAGTTGAAAACCCTTAAGTTCCCTTATTCCAAGTGGAGGTTAATTGAAGAGTGGGAACACACTTGTGTCTCTTGCTGTAGGTGTCTATGGGTGGCAGTAGTCACCTAACATCTTCAAAAAATTAATAAACATCAGGTTTTCAATCTCCTCGCTTGTCCCCTACTCCATAAAAAAGAATTAGTTGAATTCTATTCAGTAAACTATCGGCAAATGCAAAAATGACTAGAAATTGAGATCGGAAAATGTATTTACAATTTACCTATTTCATAATTTATCTTTTGTTTGCAGAAGACCACAGCGCATCTAAGATATTTAAAATCCTGTCAAAGAAGCGTAAGTATCATATAAAACAGTTGTGTGCCTAATAAAACATACAAAACCGTGATATAAACTCGCAATCAGCTTGTGGAGATACGGGTGCCTTGTATCTCCAACACAAAGCGAAGATCCTCCGACCAGGCGATGATGCCTGGCGGGCCGCTGCCTAACTGTTGATGTTAAAAGTTATAATAATATAATACTTTAATTCCGATAGTTTTTTGTTGAATTTGGAGGACACTGGACCATTGGTTAGTTGCATTAAAATTAACCTTCGTGGGATGTAATAAGACATGTTATTTTAATAAGCAAGATTTTTTTAAATAAAATATATTTCTTCGTGAGCAGATGTAAGAAAAAAGACATCTCTGGCGGTATCTATCATTTGAAGTGTAAAATTAAATGATTAAAATACAATTTTTTTCTTTGCAGCAAGACCTACCAAATTTGGTGATGTTCTGGATGTATATTTGACCGGTAAGAATAAATTTTTCTTTTTTACAATTTTCCTAAATCATCAAAGAACGAAAATGCATAAAAATTGAAAGCTCTTAAACATAATAAATAATATTGAGGCTATAAGAGACAATAAACCTTTGAAAACACAAAAGTTAACTAAAGAACCTCCTTTAAAAATCGCTGCCAGACTGGACTGCCCATTTCAGAAACAATGGGTTAGGACAGTCATAGGTCTATACAAATAGTTAATTTAAGTAAAAATGTAATTACTAATAATACTAACCTATCAACTTGAGCAATATTGTTACTAACACTAAAATACTAACATAAATATGGACCATTAGTCTGAAATAAACTTTTATTATTATTATATTAAAAAAAATCTGTCGAATACAGCAAAAGTGTGTGTCTGAGTGTGTGTGTGTTTATGGATTATTTTTATTTATTTGTTTACTTCGGTTCAGTTTTCATAATTATATTGCTAATGATACCTCAGTGGTTGTATGAATGTGATAGTGCACTGTGATAGTGGATTGAAATGTTTTATGGTTAACAATACGTTATTTAAAAACGTATATCATGATGGACAAAGGATGATATGCACGAGGGTTGCAGTCTGTGTTTGACTGTCTGTCTGTCCCGGCCGGCGAGCGCCAGTGGCTGGAGCAAGGCAGGGGTGTGGGTTCCGGATGTCTTAATAACAGCAGTTCCCGGATCCTTCCTAATACAGGCGCAGAGTGGCATACCATGTGGTTTTAGTCGGTCCGATTCCGATACACCACCCTGCCGCAAAACCCCGATGGGGTGACGGCCCGAGGGGGTTTCAACTAATAAAAAGAATGGCAGGCGTGTGGGTGGTGGGGTCGCTAACGGAGAAAACCGATTTGTTCCGATCGTCTGTGCATGCAATCGGCAAATGTCGAGTACTCAACAGTATTATTGATCTTTCCATATTTTTTATTAATTACCAATTTTAATTTCTTAGGTGCATTTGGAGCGGGAGCTATAATTGATTCCTGGGCACCTGGATGTATGTTCAATTTTACTTCCAATTTATTGAAATTAATGAATTTAAACTTTAAAGCAATATTAATTAAATCTTTTTTTACTTGCAGTGGGCAAACTCTTCTCTTCGCGTGAGTATTTTTTTATTATCAATTATTAGAGTTTTACACACATTTACATTTAATTGTGAAATTACGGACTTAATATGACAGACAGAATTTCTCCCAGTCTACCTTTGAGTAGGTGGGAAAGGTCTAAGTAGGTGCACTAGATTTTTTTTTGGAGAGATGATAATAAAAATTGAGGAGATGGACAGAAACATTGGGACAGATACTGAAATACACCTACATATATACTTGTTGAGTTCCATATATACATAGATACCCAAATAATATGTATATAAAACATTAAGGATGTGATAAATTTGCTAAATTTTAAATTGAATGCAAATTGCGAAACTTTTAAACATTGAGGCACATAAGCTTGTAACTTGATGATCAGATCATCCAAGTGCTTTTCTATTTTCTTTTCTTTGAATTAAAAAAGAAATGTTTTATTTTAGTTGCTGTTGTGTCGGCCAAGATCAACTACTGTTCAAACAATGGTCCCTTCAAAGTACCTTCCAGTTATCTTGGTTAGTATGAACTTATTAAAGTTTACATTGAGAGGGAATGTCCAAAAAGACATTTTTTTAGTAATAACTTTCTAGTAAGAGGACAATTAGATTTGCAAACACATCAATATAATATCGTTTGAGACGGATTTAAAATGTTTTGGTATGCATCACTGAAAAATGACATCATTAGAAATAAGTAAAATGGGCTGTCTTATCTCTAAAAGCAAGATATCTCATAAAACCTGTGTATAAGAACAGTCAATAGAAATAAGCATTAATGAAAACATATCAAGTAGCAATAACTAAATAAGAATAGACTGGCCTGTTGGTTTAATGGTTAGTGTTCCTGATTGCTGCGCCAGAGGTCGTGGGTTCGACTGTGGGTGGGACGACACCCAGGACAAAAATTTGTGTGATGAGCACGGTCATTTGTTCTGTGTCTGGGTGTAATTTATCTATAATATGTATGTATTTAGAAACATATAAGTATGTTTATCAGCAGTATGGTTACCATAGTTCAGGCTCTGCCTAGTTTAAGACTAGACGGCCGTGTGTGAGATGTGTGAGATAAATTTAATTATATTATTATTATCCAAGAACAAAATGAAAAGTCAACAAGTCAAAGTGAAAATTTAAACTTCGTAATGCAGCAGTCAGGTTTTATCATAGATAGGTATATCATCCATATAAATTTTCGATGAACGACTCTCACAAGTTTTTAATTTTGTTCTGAGCGTTGACTTTTTCGAAGTCTACAAACAAATCGTACTTAAGAAGTAAACGTAACACGTTTATCAACAGAATGTAACTAAGAAGAAATATTTACAGGTTCCATTTGTACTGATAAGTACGGCAGCCAATGGGGATTCAAGCCAATCCGACAGACCAAAACTTTTAACAAACCCAGGGATTACATCATCGCGTACGGTCTTGACGATGGTTTAACTAAATTCAGGACATTGCTGAAGACCCACGTGAAGGTCGATATCTCAAGTCTATCAGGTACGTGTTAATGAAATTAAAAGGAATGAGTTATAAAAAAAACGGTAAAATTTAAAAGGCAAGGCTTTTTATGGCAATGTACAAGTATCATTAGCATCATCATCATCAACAGCCTTTAATAGTCCACTGCTGGACATAGGCCTCTCCTTACAAAGGAGGTTTTGGCCTACTATACCATGCTGGCTAGACGGGTTGGTATAGGGTTTGCGTCAAGTTTTCCTTCTCTTTGCAGTGCTATTATTCTGCGTATTTTCACCCACGGGATGAACAGGGGTGATGACACTCTGTATTCTTAATCCGACACCACACGGATAGTATTTACAAACCTTAGACCAATCTAAAACAATAAAAATAATGACAGATCTATTTACAAATTTAATTATTTTAATTACAGGCTCACAGAAGATAGTTGCTCAATCAATTTATGACATTTTGCAAAATGGAAGATTCAGCGGTAAGTGAACTACTAACTATATCTTCTAGCAGTTTTGTTTGAATTTGTTTTATAATTTTGGGATGTGCATTGATATAAATTTCTTCTCTTTCAGATGACTACTCTTGGTCCAAAAAGGATGTGTCTTTTGTTTTCTCAAAAGGTAAGAATCTTATAATCGCTGATGTTATAAAATTCAAGAGACCATTACATTACGATGCTGATTTAATTTTATTTACAATACTAAAACAATTATAAGTATAAGTTTAATAATTTCTAACCATAATTACAGTATTGGCATACAGACACATGTTAAACGAAAATAAAGGGACTATGGTGGGTTGATACCTGAACTAGGAATATTCCTGTATCTCAGGTTATATATCTATTATATATCTATTATAAAATTAATGACTGGCCTGTTGGTCTAGTGGTTAGTGACCCTGACTGCTACGGGTTCGATTCCCACCCAGGACAAATAATTGTGTGATGAGTAGCGTCATTTGTTCTGTGTCTGGGTGTAATTTATCTATAATATATAAGTATGTTTATCAGCAGTCTGGTTACCATAGTACAGGCTCTGCCTAGTTTGGGATCAGACGGCTGTGTGTGAGATGTGTGAAAATATTATTATTAGATATGATTAATGTTTTAGTATGGTAAATTACCATCATTTCTTTAATACAGAATGCGGCCAATAGGGGGAGCTCCTCTTGATTGTAATAATTAAACAAAAAAACATAGTGAGTTTAGAATCTTTATATTTATTGATTTAATTTTTATATTTCCAGTGATCACGGTCTTGGCTACTTTGGGCAGTAGTTATCATAAGAATGGTAAGTTGATTTAATTGTTCATCAGACAGAAAAAATATTATGATACAATTTAAGACATCATCATCATCATCAACAGCCTTTAATAGTGAACTGCTGGACATAGGCCTCTCCTTAGAAAGGAGGCTTTGCCCTACTGTACCACGTTGGCCAGACGAGTTGGTATAGGGTTTGTGTCAAGTTTTCCTTCTCTTTGCAGTTTTGTTGTCCTGCATAGTTTGCTCCCTTAGTCGGCTTTTACGATACCCACGGGATGAATGGAGGTGGTGACAATCCGTATTCTGAATCCGTCACCTGTTGTGAAATTTTAGCTGTTAAATTTAGCTTCATAAATATTATGAGAGAGTCCTAATACTATAAATATATATATAAAAAATAAATCCAGTTTTCCATTTGTCATTGCTTTGTGATGACATCGTTAACAATATTTCCTTTAAGGCCAGCGTATAACATAAATTATATATTTCAGTATGGATGTTAAGGTTTATTTTTAAAAAACTATCATTCAGAAGTCTGAAAAGTTCAAGCATAGTGTTACTTCAGTTTACAATTTAGCCATTAAACTTTAATTTTGCAGTTGGACCCACCATTGTCGACGATCTGTGCGATTACAGCAGGGACATCGGCAAGGAGTCATATGGCTTGGGTTAGTATTAGCCACTCATTGTATAAATTATTTTTACCTATCCTATCCAGCTATTTAGAAAAGAATCCGTTTTATTTGTAAATATTACTCGTATACTCTCCTAAATCGTTCTCTTCTTTTTGTATTATATGCGAAAATCTTTTTCTACAGACTTATTCTCCCTGAAGAAAGAAATCAAGACAGTTATCGTCAGTGCCAACTCTCACAGATGGAAACAAGTGATAAAGGAATGCTCTGATGATCAATACTATAAGATTGTTCATACTCAAAATGATGATGACGATGACTTTGATGATAGTGCTGAAAACAATGATACAAAGAGAGATACTCGAATTGATAAGGATATTAATAAACAGAACAAAGGTGACAAAGGAAGAACTAACAAAGACTTGTCTAGAGATGACGTTGATGATGATGACTTTACTTCGATAAACAATAATAGAAATGATGAAAAGGCAGATGTAAAGAATGTCAAGGAGGAAGTTTATAAACAAAACAAGGATGAAACGGAGAACACCAACAAAAAATCAACCGTTGACGAAGACGTCATTGAAAAGAGAGTTACACTTGAAATCAATAAAAAGACCGACAGTAGGGTAAGTGTTAAAGATATAAAGTTACATAAAATAAAGAAAGTATATAATAGTAACAATAATAAGTCGATTGTGATTTTATTTCTTCTCTAACCAGAAGTTTTCGCCAGAAGCTAGATCATAAGGGTCTTCTCGTCTTAGTTTTGACCCGTATGCTCCTTTATCCCTATGCAAAAAAAAAACATTCACAAGTGTTTTTTTTTCTTACAGAGGACACAAAAACCCTTATCATCATTCAGAATCTTCTGGAGAGGAATTAAAGGTAAGCACAATATTTTTTTACTATGTTTGGTAACCAGAAGTTGAAAAATCTTAAGTTCCCTTATTCCAAGTGGAGGTTAATTGAAGAGTGGGAACACACTTGTGTCTCTTGCTGTAGGTGTCTATGGGTGGCAGTAGTCACCTAACATCTTCAAAAAATTAATAAACATCAGGTTTTCAATCTCCTCGCTTGTCCCCTACTCCATAAAAAAGACTTAGTTGAATTTTATTCAGTAAACTCTCGGCAAATGCAGAAATGACTAGAAATTGAGATCGGAAAATGTATTTACAATTTACCTATTTCATAATTTATCTTTTGTTTGCAGAAGACCACAGCGCATCTAAGATATTTAAAATCCTGTCAAAGAAGCGTAAGTATCATATAAAAGAGTTGTGTGCCTAATAAAACATACAAAACCGTGATATAAACTCGCAATCAGCTTGTGGAGATACGGGTGCCTTGTATCTCCAACACAAAGCGAAGATCCTCCGACCAGGAGAGGTGATAATGCCTGGCGGACCGAGGCCTAACTGTTGATGTTAAAATGTTATTATAATATAATACTTTAATTTCGTAAGTTTTTCGTTGAATTTGGAGGACACTAGCTCATACCATTGGTTACTTGTATTAAAATTAACCTTCGTGGGATGTAATAAGACATATTATTTTAATAAGCAAGATTTTTTTTTAATAAAATATATTTCTTCGTGAGCAGATGTAAGAAAAAAAGACATCTCTGGCGGTATCTATCATTTGAAGTGTAAAATTAAATGATTAAAATACAATTTCTTTCTTTGCAGCAAGACCTACCAAATTTGGTGATGTTCTGGACGTATATTTGACCGGTAAGAATAAATTTTTCTTTCTTCCAATTTTCCTAAATCATCAAAGAACGAAAATGCAAAAAAATTGAAAGCTCCTAAATATAATAAATAATAATAAAGTGGATGGAAAAAGACCTCGAGGTAGAAACCCGATACGTTGGACTGACCAGATCCGCACTATTCTCGACACCACAGTCCATGATGCTCTGCACTCGGCGGCGGATAGGGACGGGTGGCGTCGAGTGATCCACAGCAAACTCTTACTGCGAGGAAGCGGTCACGACCCTTAGCATTTAGGCAACCGAAGCGAGGAGGAGGAAATATAATAAATAATATTGAGGCTATAAGAGACAAAAACCCTTTGAAAACAAAAAGATAATTTAAGAAATATCTGTGGAATACAGCAAAAGTGTGTGTCTGAGCGTGTGCGTGTTTATGAATTATTATTTATTGCTAATGATACCTCAGTGGTGGTATGAATGTGATAGTGGGCTGTATTTAAAGCTGTCAAATGTTGTATGGTTCACAATACATTATTTAAAAACGTATATCATGATGGACAAAGGATGATAAGCACGAGGGCTGCAGTCTGTGGTGGACTGTCTATATGTCCCGGCTGGCGAGCGCCAGTGGCTAGAGCAGGTTCCAGATGTCTGTATAACAGCAGTTCCCGGATCCCTCCTATTACAGGCACACCGTTTGGTTTTAGTCGGTCCGATTCCAACACACCACCCTGCCGCAAACCCCGATGGGTATGGGTATGGAACCCACACGTATAAAAAAAGGGCAGGGGTGCGGGCAGCGGGGCCGCTAACGAAAAAAGCCGATTTGCTCCGATCGTCTGTGTATGCAATCGGCAGATGTCGAGTACTCGACAGTATTATTGATCTTTCAATATTTTTTATTAATTACCAATCTTTAATTTCTTAGGTGCATTTGGAGCGGGAGCTATCATTGATTCCTGGGCGCCTGGATGTAAGTGCAAATTTACCTTCAATTTATTGAAATTAATGAATTTAAACTTTAAAGCAATATTAATTAAATCTTTTTTTACTTGCAGTGGGCAAACTCTTCTCTTCGCGTGAGTATTTATTTCATTTCTTTTTATTATCAATTATTAGAGTTTTACACACATTTACTTACTTCATATGACTGACATTTTCTCCCAGTCTACCTTTGAGTGGGTAGGAAAGGTCTAAGTAGGTGCACTATTTTTTTTTGAAGAGATAATCATAAAATTGAGGAGATGGACAGAAATAGTGGGACAGATATATATACAAACATATTGAAATACACACACATGTATACTTGTTTAGTTCCATACATACACATATACACAAATAATATGTATATAAAACATTAAGGATGTGATAAATTTTAATTTGAATATAAATTGCGAAACTTTTAAAAATTGAGGCACGTAGTTGTGCTTGTAACTTGATGATCAGATCATCCAAGTGCTTTTCTATTTTCTTTTCTTTGAATTAAAAAGAAATGTTTTATTTTAGTTGCTGTTGTGTCGGCCAAGATCAACTACTGTTCAAACAATGGTCCCTTCAAAGTACCTTCCAGTTATCTTGGTTAGTATGAACTTATTAAAGTTTACATTGAGAGGGAATGTACAAAAATTCATTTTTTTTGTAATAACTTTCTAGTAAGAGGACAAGCTAATCTATGATCTAATGGCTACTGTTTTTGACTGTTACGCCAGAAGTCGTGGGTTCGGTTCCCACCCAGGACAAATAATTGTGTGATGAGCTCGGTCATTTGTTTTGTGTCTGAGTGTACTTTATCTATAACATGTATGTATTTAGAAATATATAAGTATGTTTATCAGCAGTCTGGTTACCATAGTACAGGATCTGCCTGGTTTAAGAGTGTGAGATAAATAAAATTATATTATTATTATCCAAGAACCAAATGAAAAGCCTTAGATGACACATGACACCACCTAACAACAAAATTTTAACTTCGTAATGCAGCAGTCAGGATTCATCATAGATAGGTATATCATCCATGTAAATTTTCGATGAACGACTCTCACAAGTTTTTAATTTTGTTCTGAGCGTTGACTTTTCCGAAGTCTACAAAGAAATCGTACTTAAGAAGTTAACGTAACACGTTTATCAACAGAATGTAACTAAGAAGGAATATTTACAGGTTCCATTTGTACTGATAAATATGGCAGCCAGTGGGGATTCAAGCCAATCCGTCAGACCACAACTTTCAACAAACCCAGGGATTACATCATCGCGTACGGTCTTGACGATGGTTTAACTAAATTCAGGACATTGCTGAAGACCCACGTGAAGGTCGATCTGTCAAGTCTATCAGGTACGTGTTAATGAATATGAAATTAAAAGAGTTATAAAAAAAAAACTCTGAAAAATTAAAAGGCAAGGCTTCTTATGCCAATGTACAAGTTTTAAAACATCAAATCATCATCATCATCAACGGCCTTTAATAGTCTACTGCTGGACATAGGCCTCTCCTTACAAAGGAGGCTTTGACCTTCTATACTACGCTGGCCAGACGGGTTGGTATAGGGTTTGTGTCAAGTTTTCCTTCTCTTTCCAGTGTTCTGCGTATTTTTACTCATGGGATGAACAGGGGTGATGACACTCTGTATTCTTAATCCGACACCACACGGATAGTATTTACAAACCTTAGACCAATCTAAAACAATAAAAAGAATGACAGATCTATTTACAAATTAATTATTGTAATTACAGGCTCTCAGAAGATAGTTGCTCAATCAATTTATGACATTTTGCAAAATGGAAGATTCAACGGTAAGTGAACTACTATATATCTTCTGGCAGTTTTGTTTGAATTTCTTTTATAATTTTGGGATGTGCATTAATATAAATTTCTTCTCTTTCAGATGACTACTCTTGGTCCAAAAAGGATGTGTCTTTTGTTTTCTCAAAAGGTAAGAATCTTATAATCGCTGATGTTATAAAATTCAAGAGACCATGACATTATGATGCTGATTTAATGTTATTTACCAAACTATAACAATTATTAATATCAGTTTAATTATTTCTAACCATAATTACAGTATGGACATAGAAACATGTCAAACGAAAATAAAGGGACTATGGTGGGTTGATACCTGAACTAGGAATATTCCTGTATCTCTGGTTATCAACTCTCCAAACACAGTTGTCTTATATCTATTATAAACTTAATGACTGGCCTGTTGGTCTAGTGGTTAGTGACCCTGACTGCTACGGGTTCGATTCCCACCCAGGGCAAATACTTGTGTAATGAGTAGCGTCATTTGTTCTGTGCCTGGGTGTAATTTATCTATAATATATAAGTATGTTTATCAGCAGCCTGGTTACCATAGTACAGGCTCTGCCTAGTTTGGGATCAGACGGCTGTGTGTGAGAAAACATTATTATTAGATATATTATGATTAATGTTTTAGTATGGTAAATTACCATCATTTCTTTAATACAGAATGCGGCTAATAGGGGGAACTCCTCTTGATTGTAACAATTAAACAAAAAACCTAGTGAGTTTAGAATCTTTATATTTATTTATTTAATTTTTATGTTTCCAGTGATCACGGTCTTGGCTACTTTGGGCAGTAGTTATCATAAGAATGGTAAGTTGATTTAATTGTTCATCAGACATAAAAAATATTATGATACAATTTTAGACATCATCATCATCATCATCAACAGTCTTTAATAGTGAACTACTGGACATAGGCCTCTCCTTAGAAAGGAGGCTTTGGCCTACTATACCACGTTGGCCAGACGGGTTGGTATATAATTTGTGTCAAGTTTTCCTTCTCTTTGCAGTTTTGTTGTCCTGCATAGTTTGCTCCCTTAGTCGGCTTTTACGATACCCACGGGATGAATGAGGGTGGTGACAATCCGTATTCTGAATCCGTCACTTGTTGTGAAATTTTAGCTGTTAAATTTAGCTTCATAAATATTATGAGAGAGTCCTAATACTATAAATATTTATATAAAAAATAAATCTAGTTTTCAATATATCATTGCTTTGTGATGACATCGTTAACAATATTTCCTTTAAGGCCAGTGTATAACATAAATTATACATTTCAGTATGGATGTTAAGGTTTATTTTTAAATAACTATCATCGATCATCAGTTTACAATTTAGTCATTAAACTTTAATTTTGCAGTTGGACCCACCATTGTCGACGATCTGTGCGATTACAGCAGCGACATCGGCAGCGAGTCATATGGCTTGGGTTAGTATTAGCCACTCATTGTATAAATTATTTTTACCTATCCTATCCATCTATTTAGAAAAGAATCCGTTTTATTTGTAAATATTACTCGTATACTCTCCTAAATTGTTCTCTTCTTTTTGTTTGTAATACTCATTTGTGATGAGATGACATCATTGTATTTATATGCGAAAATCTTTTTCTACAGACTTATTCTCCCTGAAGAAACAAATCAAGACAGTTATCGTCAGTGCCAACTCTCACAGATGGAAACAAGTGATAAAGGAATGCTCTGATGATCAATACTATAAGATTGTTCATACTCAAAATGATGATGACGATGACTTTGATGATAGTGCTGAAAACAATGATACAAAGAGAGATACTCGAATTGATAAGGATATTAATAAACAGAACAAAGGTGACAAAGGAAGAACTAACAAAGACTTGTCTAGAGATGACGTTGATGATGATGACTTTACTTCGATAAACAATAATAAAAATGATGAAAAGGTAGATGTAAAGAATGTCAAGGAGGACGTTTATAAACAAACCGAGGAAGATAAAGTCAACACCAACAAAAAATCAACCGTTGACGAAGACGTCATTGAAAAGAGAGTTACACTTGAAATCAATAAAAAGACCGATAGTAAGGTAAGTGTTAAAGAGATTAAGTTACTTAAAATAAAGAAAGTATATAATAGTAACAATAATAAGTCGATTGTGATTTTATTTCTTCTCTAACCAGAAGTTTTCGCCAGAAGCTAGATCATAAGGGTCTTCTCGTCTTAGTTTTGACCCGTATGCTCCTTTATCCCTATGCAAAAAAAAAACATTCACAAATGTTTTTTTTTTCTTACAGAGGACACAAAAACCCTTATCATCATTCAGAATCTTCTGGAGAGGAATTAAAGGTAAGCACAATTTTTTTTTACTATGTTTGGTAACCAGAAGTTGAAAACCCTTAAGTTCCCTTATTCCAAGTGGAGGTTAATTGAAGAGTGGGAACACACTTGTGTCTCTTGCTGTAGGTGTCTATGGGTGGCAGTAGTCACCTAGCATCTTCAAAAAAGTAATAAACATCAGGTTTTCAATCTCCTCGCTTGTCCCCTACTCCATAAAAAAGACTTAGTTGAATTCTATTCAGTAAACTCTCGGCAAATGCAAAAATGACTAGAAATTGAGATCGGAAAATGTATTTACAATTTACCTATTTCATAATTTATCTTTTGTTTGCAGAAGACCACAGCGCATCTAAAATATTTAAAATCCTGTCAAAGAAGCGTAAGTATCATATAAAACAGTTGTGTGCCTTATAGAAAATACAATACCGTGATATAAACTCGCAATCAGCCTGTGGAGATACGGGTGTCTTGTATCTCCAACACAAAGCGAAGATCCTCCGACCAGGCGATAATGCCTGGCGGGCCGCTGCCTAACTGTTGATGTTAAAAGTTATAATAATATAATACTTTAATTCCGTCAGTTTTTTGTTGAATTTGGAGGACACTAGCTCATACCATTGGTTAGTTGTATTAAAATTAACCTTCGTGGGATGTAATAAGACATATTATAATAAGCAAGATTTTTTTAAATAAAATACATTTCTTCGTGAGCAGATGTAAGAAAAAAGACATCTCTAGCGGTATCTACATTTGAACTGTAAAACTCGTATTTAAAGTAAAATTAAATGATTAAAATACAATTTTTTTCTTTGCAGCAAGACCTACCAAATTTGGTGATGTTCTGGACGTATATTTGACCGGTAAGAATAAATTTTTCTTTTTTACAATTTTGCAAAATCATGAAAGAACGAAAATGCAAAACAATTGAAAGCTCCTAAATATAATAAACAATAATAAAGTGGATGGAAAAAGACCTCGAGGTAGAAACCCGACACGTTGGACTGACCAGATCCGCACTATTCTCGACACCACAGTCCATGATGCTCTGCACTCGGCGGCGGATAGGGACAGCGAGTGATCCACAGCAAACTCTTACTGCGAGCAAGCGGTCACGACCCTTAGCATTGAGGCAACCGAAGCGAGGAGGAGGAAATATAATAAATAATATTGAGGCTATAAGAGACAAAAACCCTTTGAAAACAAAAAGATAATTTAAGAAATATCTGTGGAATACAGGAAAAGTGTATGTCTGAGCGTGTGCGTGTTTATGGATTATTATTTATTGCTAATGATACCTCAGTGGTGGTATGAATGTGATAGTGGGCTGTATTTAAAGCTGTCAAATGTTGTATGGTTAACAATACATTATTTAAAAACGTATATCATGATGCACAAAGGATGATATGCACGAGGGCTGCAGTCTGTGGTGGACTGTCTATATGTCCCGGCTGGCGAGCGCCAGTGGCTAGAGCAGGTTCAAGATGTCTTAATAACAGCAGTTCCCGGATCCCTCCTATAACAGGCGCAGAGTGGCACCCCGTTTGGTTTTAGTCGGTCCGATTCCGACAATGACCGACCCTGCCGCAAACCCCGATGGGTATGGGTATGGAACCCACACGTATAAAGAAAGGGCAGGGTCGCTAAAAAAGGTGATTTGCTCCGATCGTCTGTGTATGCAATCGGCAGATTTGGAGTACTAGACAGTAGTATTGATCTTACAATATTTTTTATTAATTACCTTTTCTTTATTATTAATTATCTTTAATTTCTTAGGTGCATTTGGAGCGGGAGCTATAATTGATTCCTGGGCGCCTGGATGTAAGTTCAAATTTACTTCCAATTTATTGAAATGATTGAATTTAAACTTTAAAACAATATTAATTAAATCTTTTTTTACTTGCAGTGGGCAAACTCTTCTCTTCGCGTGAGTATTTATTTCATTTCTTTTTATTATCAATTATTAGAGTTTTATACACATTTACTTACTTCATATGACAGACATTTTCTCCCAGTCTACCTTTGAGTGGGTAGGAAAGGTCTAAGTACGTGCACTACTTTTTTTTGAAGAGATAATCATAAAATTGAGGAGATGGACAGAAATAGTGGGACAGATATATATACAAACATATTGAAATACACACACATATATACTTGTTTAGTTCCATACATACACATATACACAAATAATATGTATATAAAACATTAAGGATGTGATAAATTTTAAATTGAATGCAAATTGCGAAACTTTTAAAAATTCAGGCACATACATATGCTTGTAACTTGATGATCAGATCATCCAAGTGCTTTTCTATTTTCTTTTCTTTGAATTAAAAAGAAATGTTTTATTTTAGTTGCTGTTGTGTCGGCCAAGATCAACTACTGTTCAAACAATGGTCCCTTCAAAGTACCTTCCAGTTATCTTGGTTAGTATGAACTTATTAAAGTTTACATTGAGAGGGAATGTACAAAAATACATTTTTTTAGTAATAACTTTCTAGTAAGAGGACAATCTAATCTATAATCTAATGGTTACTGTTTCTGACTGTTACGCCAGAAGTCGTGGGTTCGGTTCCCACCCAGGACAAATAATTGTGTGATGAGCACGGCCATTTGTTTTGTGTCTGAGTGTACTTTATCTATAACATGTATGTATTTAGAAATATATAAGTATGTTTATCAGCAGTCTGGTTACCATGGTACAGGATCTGCCTGGTTTAAGAGTGTGAGATAAATTAAATTATATTATTGTTATCCAAGAACCAAATGAAAAGTCTTAGATGACACATGACACCACCTAACAACAAAATTTTAACTTCGTAATGCAGCAGTCAGGATTCATCATAGATAGGTATATCATCCATGTAAATTTTCGATGAACGACTCTCACAAGTTTTTAATTTTGTTCTGAGCGTTGACTTTTTCGAAGTCTACAAACAAATCGTACTTAAGAAGTTAACGTAACACGTTTATCAACAGAATGTGACTAAGAAGGAATATTTACAGGTTCCATTTGTACTGATAAATATGGCAGCCAGTGGGGATTCAAGCCAATCCGACAGACCACAACTTTCAACAAACCCAGGGATTACATCATCGCGTACGGTCTTGACGATGGTTTAACTAAATTCAGGACATTGCTGAAGACCCACGTGAAGGTCGATCTGTCAAGTCTATCAGGTACATGTTAATGAAATTAAAGGGAATGAGTTATAAAAAAAACGGTAAAATTTAAAAGGCAAGGTTTTTTATGGCAATGTACAAGTATCATTAGCATCATCATCATCAACAGCCTTTAATAGTCCACTGCTGGACATAGGCCTCTCCTTACAAAGGAGGTTTTGGCCTACTATACCACGCAGGCCAGACGGGTTGGTATAGGGTTTGCGTCAAGTTTTCCTTCTCTTTGCAGTGCTATTGTTCTGCGTATTTTCACCCACGGGATGAACAGGGGTGATGACACTCTGTATTCTTAATCCGACACCACACGGATAGTATTTACAAACTTCAGACCAATCTAAAACAATAAAAAAATGACAGATCTATTTACAAATTTAATTATTTTAATTACAGGTTCACAGAAGATAGTTGCTCAATCAATTTATGACATTTTGCAAAATGGAAGATTCAACGGTAAGTGAACTACTAACTATATCTTCTAACAGTTTTGTTTGAATTTCTTTTATAATTTTGGGATGTGCATTGATTTAAAATTTCTTCTCTTTCAGATGACTACTCTTGGTCCAAAAAGGATGTGTCTTTTGTTTTCTCAAAAGGTAAGAATCTTATAATCGCTGATGTTATAAAATTCAAGAGAACATTACATTATGACGCTGAATTAATTTTATTTACAATACTAAAACAATTATAAATATAAGTTTATTTATTTCTAACCATAATTACAGTATTGGCATACAGATACATGTTAAACGAAAATAAAGGGACTATGGTGGGTTGATACCTGAACTAGGAATATTCCTGTATCTCAGGTTATCAACTCTCCAGCCTACAAACACAGTTGTCTTATATCTATTATAAAATTAATGACTGGCCTGTTGGTCTAGTGGTTAGTGACCCTGACTGCCACGGGTTCGATTCCCACCCAGGACAAATAATTGTGTGATGAGTAGCGTCATTTGTTCTGTGTCTGGGTGTAATTTATCTATAATATATAAGTATGTTTATCAGCAGCCTGGTTACCATAGTACAGGCTCTGCCTAGTTTGGGATCAGACGGCTGTGTGTGAGATGTGTGAAAATATTATTAATAGATATGATTAATGTTTTAGTATGGTAAATTACCATCATTTCTTTAATACAAAATGCGGCTAATAGGGGGAACTCCTCTTGATTGTAACAATTAAACAAAAAAACCTATTGAGATTAGAATCTTTATATTTATTGATTTAATTTTTATGTTTCCAGTGATCACGGTCTTGGCTACTTTGGGCAGTAGTTATCATAAGAATGGTAAGTTGATTTAATTGTTCATCAGACATAAAAAATATTATGATACAATTTTAGACATCATCATCATCATCATCAACAGTCTTTAATAGTGAACTGCTGGACATATGCCTCTCCTTAGAAAGGAGGCTTTGGCCTACTATACCACGTTGGCCAGACGGGTTGGTATAGAATTTGTGTCAAGTTTTCCTTCTCTTTGCAGTTTTGTTGTCCTGCATAGTTTGCTCCCTTAGTCGGCTTGTACGATACCCACTGGATGAATGGGGGTGGTGACAATCCGTATTCTGAATCCGTCACTTGTTGTGAAATTTTAGCTGTTAAATTTAGCTTCATAAATATTATGAGAGAGTCCTAATACTATAAATATATATATATAAAAATAAATCTAGTTTTCAATATATCATTGCTTTGTGATGACATCGTTAACAATATTTCCTTTGAGGCCAATGTATAACATAAATTATACATTTCAGTATGGATGTTAAGGTTTATTTTTAAATAACTATCATTCAGAAGTCTGAAAAATTCGAGCATAGTGTTACTTCAGTTTACAATTTAGTCATTAAACTTTAATTTTGCAGTTGGACCCACCATTGTCGACGATCTGTGCGATTACAGCAGCGACATCGGCAACGAGTCATATGGCTTGGGTTAGTATTAGCCACTCATTGTATAAATTATTTTTACCTATCCTATCCAGCTATTTAGAAAAGAATCCGTTTTATTTGTAAATATTACTCGTATACTCTCCTAAATCGTTCTCTTCTTTTTGTTTGTAATACTCATTTGTGATGAGATGACATCATTGTATTTATTATATGCGAAAATCTTTTTCTACAGACTTATTCTCCCTGAAGAAAGAAATCAAGACAGTTATCGTCAGTGCCAACTCTCACAGATGGCAACAAGTGATAAAGGAATGCTCTGATGATCAATACTATAAGATTGTTCATACTCAAAATGATGATGACGATGACTTTGATGATAGTGCTGAAAACAATGATACAAAGAGAGATACTCGAATTGATGAGGATATTAATAAACAGAAGAAAGGTGGAAAAGGAAGAACTAACAAAGACTCGTCTAGAGATGACGTTGATGATGATGACTTTACTTCGATAAACAACAATAAAAATGCTAATAACAATGGTAAAAAGGTAGATGTAAAGATTGTTAAAGAGGACGTTTATAAACAAAACAAGGAAGATAAGATCAGCACCAACAAAAAATCAACCGTTGACGAAGAAGTCATTGAAAAGAAAGTTGGACTTGAAATCAATAAAAACACCGACAGTAAGGTAAGTGTTAAAGATATAAAGTTACTTAAAATAGAGAATGCATTGGGCATTTTTTATGTGAATTGTTATTGATAGAGAGAGATGGTAAATAAAGGCAGGACAGAGCATTGGGTCAAATAAAAGGTAGCCATTACAGCTATGGAATCAAATTCAAAACCAATTTGTTTATTTTAAGTCTATTTGACATATCATTTTAATCTTTCAGATTCAACGGAGACCCTTGTTTTCATTCAACATCTTCTGGAGAGGAATTAAAAGTAAGGACATCATATTTTTTAAATTTTGTTTTCTTCCTAAAGTTTGATTAGTTGAAGTCATGTTCTTACTATGTAAAGTAAAGTAAAAATTCGGGCTTCTAAATAAAATAAATTTGAAAATTATTTTTTAATTAAAGTTGTTTTTGTTTTGTAGAAGACCACGGCGCCTCTTCCATATTTAGAAGTCTGTCCAGGAAACGTAAGTATAAAACATTTGTCATGTCAAGGAATGGTTAAATTTAAATTTACTTTGGCAAGATGTATGCTCTGCCAGCCAACCTTTGGGTAGTGTAGAAATATTTGTGTATTATAGATAAGCAAACGCAGTGTAGGACGCCCACAGGCCAGATTGCGCAAGATGGCTGGTAGGAGCTGGATGCGAGAAGCCCAAAATCGATCTATGTGGCGTGCAATGGGAGAGGCCTATGTCCAGCAGTGAACTGCGGTAGGCAGATGATGATGATAGATAAGCTAAAAATTGGAATTTGTTTATTCGTTAAGCTATGAGGGAATCGAAGAAGCCATGCTTAGGCACATAATTATGGCCCAGCCCAACCGTGCTAAAACCACAGCCTCACTGAAAATTGATATTAAACAAGTTTGAGTTGTTAGTTCTGGCGGGGAAATTAAAAGGTCATCAACACACTTGTGAATCTTGATATTCAGGTATCTATGGGTTAAAGTTCAATTACCACAAAATGATCCCACTGTTAGTTTGCCCGTTATACCATCATCATCATCATCAGCCTATAGCAGTCCAATTCTGGACATAGACCTCTCCTATTGCACGCCACTTTGATCGATTTTCGGCTTCTCACATCCATAAAATATTAATAAAACTATCCAAGAGCACCATTACATTGGATTCATAATATTTTTATTTGTTTTGCAGCAAAACCTACCAACCTCGGTGACGTTCTGGACGTATATCTAACCGGTGAGAATAATTTGTTTTTATTTTGCTTTTTGTTTTACAATATTGCTTAATCTTCAAAGTATGAAAAAGCAAGTTTAAAGGATATTAATTCTATAAATGGATAAATTATTATAACTTGGCTTTGAAAACTCATTAAATTACCTCCTCCTTCTTTTTGTGTTTTTTTGAGCGTATGTGTGTGAATGTTTTTAGGGATCATAATTTGTAAAGTAACAAAAAAATTGCTCAGTATATGAAACTGACTTATTAGCCTTTGAATATTCTTTACCATGTATTATTTTATAATTTTCCAGGTGCATTTGGTGCGGGAGCCATAATTGATTCTTGGGCGCCTGGATGTAAGTCGAATTTTCATTCAATTTGGTTAAAAATTACCTATATTAATAAGTAAAACTTGAAAATGATATTAATAAAGTTCATTTTTATTTGCAGTGGGCAAACTCTTCTCATCGCGTGAGTATTTTTATCATTTTTCTCCATCATCATCATCAGCCTATCGCAGTCCACTGTTGGACATAGGCCTCTCTCATTGCACGCCACTTAGATTAATTTTCTTCTCTTGTTTTTCTTAATTTTCTTCTTATATTTCTCGCTTCTCGTATTTTTCTTACTATCAATTAATAACACGTACATTATTCAAATTAAAAAAATTAAGCAATGCTGTACGATTTACCATTGCGGACGCTCAGAGGAAGGCTGAATTGATTATTCTGAGCTGTTGGTCTATTGGTTATTAATCCTGACAACTGAGTCAGATATGGCTAATTAGATATTTAGTGAGGATTCATGATTGTTTGATGAACACGATCTTTTAGTCTAGATTTAGCTATGGTACATCAATTCTATCGTACTTATTAATAATAGAAATTATATTATACAAGTCCATTTATCAGCAGTCTGGTCACCTTAATTTAGTCTCTAGTCAGCTTGATATCTGACACTCGTGTGTTAAATTATTATTGTTATCATTTGCGAGTGTCTTTTCTGTTTCATTTCTAAGTTTTAATAATGTTTAATTCCAGTTGCTATTGTGTCAGCCAAGATTAACTACTGTTCAAACAATGCTCCGTTCAAAGTACCTTCCAATCGCCTTGGTTAGTATGAACTTATTTTAGTTAGATATTTAGAAATTGCATGCAAAAATAACTATTTAGGAATTACTTTCTTATCGGCGAACAATCATTTCTTAAAAAAGACGTGTGGCACTCGGGGACTGCCGCGGTAAAGCTAGTGCATAGCATTTTGTATCAACTTATGCAATTATAATTATTTATTTATTTTATTTATGCAGTATTTCTTTTTCTTTGATATTAATTCAAGTTACACTTTTTGAGCGTGGTGACCGATAAGAAAACAATTTTTTTTCTTTTATTAAATAAAAATATTGAAGCATATATTACAATTTGTTTTTAAATAAATAAATAAAAAAATATGTTGACGTAATTTCCTTTGACGTTCAGAATATGATTTTGGTACTGTTTTTTGTTTTGTTTTTAGCGTGAGGTTTTCTTTCGTTCCGGAATTTCTGGATTCGGTCCCTGCGCTCAAGGCCCTCGATAGAAGCTATGCAATAGCTTAAAAAAACATTTCTTAAAATTGACGGATGGCGTAGTGGTTTAAGCGGTCGCCACGCCACTTACTAGTACGCTGAGTGTTGTGGGACCGATCCCCACATGGGACGTCACTTTGTGTTATCCACAAATTGTTGTTCTGTGTCTGGGTGTTTTTTGTGTCCGTTTCATGTATGTTAAAGCCCCGCGACACAAGAATATATTCCTAATGCGGGAGTTGCTTTACCGTATCTCAAATTATAAAAGAAACAGATCATTAGACAGTAAAGGACAGAACTATAATGAAATTTTATCCTTGAAAGAGATTTATTCCAGACAATGCTTGTATGAAAACTGTAAACGAAGGCAAGCAATATCTGGTGAAAATGCATCAAATATTAAAAATAAAACAAATGTGTACAGCGGAGAGCACCATGCAGATTTTGATTTAGCTGGCTATATAACATGTAACTTTTAAGTCAAGGGGTGTCACGTAAAGTTGTTTTTTTAGGTAATCGACAAACCAATTATGCAAAAGCACAAGAAGAAGTTTCACCTAATGATACTAATGATAATGATACTAATAAGCATTTATCAAAAGACTGTAACTAAATACATTTTACAGGATCCATTTGTACTGAAAATTATGGCAGCAACTGGGGATTCAAGCCAGATCGAGAACTTCTTACTTCCAATAAACCTAGGGATTACATCATCGCATACGGTCTTGATAATGGTTTAGATAAATTCAGAACATTGCTGAAGACCCACGTGAAGGCTGATCTCTCAAGTCTATCAGGTACGTGTAAATGAATATTAAATCAAAGGAAGGTTTTAAAAAAAAATTGTAACCGACTTCAAAAAGGAGATGGTTCTTAATTCGTAGGAATCTTTTTGCAAGATGAGGATGCTTAAGTCAATACACAAGTGTACAAAGGCTATAGAAAAATCTAGACTAATTTTTGGAAATATTTAAATAAAAACATAGTTATAACCGTGACTAATTATCATCATTGTGATTTACAGGCTCACAGAAGATAGTTGCAGAAGCAATCTACGATTCTTTGCAAAACGGAAGATTTAACGGTAACTACTAAATATATCTAAAAAAACCAATATAAATACACCACGGCCTCACAGAAAACCGGTGTTAAGCAATTATTTTGTTGCATTTCACTGAATGAGCGAGGTTAATGGAGCCCAAATCTCCCGCTGACTCGAGCGGGAGGGACTCCAAGGGCAGCAACGCACTTGTGACTTGTGTCCATCTGCTTGCTCAGTTTTGTGTTTGTTTGTAAATAAATTTTGATAAAAAATGAATTAATTTAAAATTGTTCTGTTTCAGATGACTACTCTTGGTCTAAAAAGGACGTGTCTTTTGTTTTCTCTAAAGGTAAGAATACTACAATAGCTCCTAAAATTAAAATTTATAACATTTATAAATAAGGAAACTAATGGAAAAAGAAACGAGACAAGTGAAGGAACCTAATAGCAATTGAACAAATTAAACGTAGTGCACTTATTTTCTTAACATGCATTCATAACTACATTTAATAATGTTTAAATTTCCAGTGATCACCGTCGTAGCTGCTCTGGGCAGTAGTTACCATAAGAACGGTAAGTTTATCTAATTATTTATCAGACATGAAAGAAGAAAGAAGAAGAAAATTTAGTGAATGTGAGCCTTGAACGCTTAGAGAGTCCTAGTACTAGTTTTAAATCACTGATGGATCATATTGAAAGTCGTAAAACAACAATAAAAGTTGGAGTCAAATGCACATGCAATAACTATTTTATTAACTAGATATTTTTGCATAGTAATGGTTCTCGCATAAATTATGACATCATCTTAATGTACGTGTATCTGTAATTTCTAATCTTTACCATTAACGTAAGTAACGTTTACTTAAAAACTGGCGGGTTTGCCTGCAGCGATAATACTAGGGTCACACAGAAAATAAAACCGGTTTTAAGCCATTCTTTCATCCTCCCCCCATGTGAGAGGTGCTCAAAGGGCAGCAAGGCTCTTGAGTTTCAAAGAGTGTCCATGTATGGCTGTCACTTAGACACATTTTACAAACGAACACCTTTAACTGTTAAATAATGTTCAAGGACTATTAGTTTAACGTAAAACACACATCGTGTATGTGTTCATTTGTTAACATTAATTTAAAATACTGGTCATGCAAGCCCAAAAATTCAACTATTATAATTTCAGTATACTAATTAATAATAAAACTTTAATTGTGCAGTTGGGTCCACCATCGTCGACAATCTATGTGACTACAGTAGCGAAATCGGCAGCGAGTCCAATGGCTTGGGTGAGTATTACTCATTTATTGTATAAATTATTTTTACCTATCAATTGGTCTATTGGTGTAGTCGTTAGTGACCCTGAGTACTAAGTCGGAGGTCGTGAGTTCGATTTCCTCCAGAGAAATATTTATGTAATGCGCACGATATTTTGTTGTGTGTCTGGGTATGATTATCTATAATATAAAGTGTGTTTATCAGCAGTCTTATTTGGTTATCATAGTATGGGCTTTGCCTAATTTGGCATCACGCAGCCATGTGTGAGGTCATTGTTTTTATTTATAATTGTTATTAAAGTTTTAAATCTAAATATCTCATGTTTTACAGAATTAATCTCTCTGAAGAGTAAAATCAAGGAAGCTATCGTCAGTGCTAACTCTCACAGATGGCAACAAGTGATAACGGAATGCTCGGATGATCAATACGAAAAGATTGTTCAGAATCAAGATAAGGATGGCGACGATGATGATGAAAATGACTATAACATTTTCACTCAAGAAGAACCAAGTAGAGATGGGGATAATGATAAAACTGATATAAAGTCAGATGTAAAAAATGATAAGAAAAAAGATGTAAACAATGAAAAGAATATAGATGTGGAAAGTGACAAGACAGGCAGTAATAAAAAGGACAAAGATAACAACTTAGGTCTTAAAAAAGAGTTATCCGTGGACAATAATACAATCGAAAAGAAAGTAAAGATTGAAAACAAGATAACAAAAGTAAGTCTGAGATAAAGTAACTTAAAATGGAGAAATTATTTGCTATTATTTTTGAATTAAAAAGAAAATAAATAAGGGCCAAATCAAAGTATCAGGTCAAAAGAACTCAGGTGACAACGCACCTGTGACTTGAGTTGCAAATGTCCATGGGCGGCCGTAGTCACTTACCTTCATGTGACCCGACTGCGCATTTGCATATCATAAGAAATCGTCAAGATACAATAATCAAAATTGTTAGTGTAAGGCAGGCGACTAGTCATAAAAGAAACTCATTAAAATCCTTTGCGATTACTCTTGTATCAAGCCCAATTAACCAAGGGGAGGAAAATGATGAATAATAAGTTGGTTTTTTAGCTACATATATTACCCACACGAAAAAAATTATCTTTAACATATTGATATTCAAATTCCTAAGACAGAACAAAGTATTGCGAATCTACGATTAGATATTAAAATATTGTTTTGTTTCAGTTGATATATAATTGTTCTATTTCTTTCAGGAAAACCAAGTAGCCCTGTCTTCATTCGGTATCTTCTGGCAAAGAATCAAAGGTAAATTTAAATCTTTTCATTGTTAACTTTTCTGGTGTCAATAATATTGACATTGGCTTTATAAGTCTTTAGCTCTTTGAATTTAAGCCTTATATAATTTAGAAACCATAAAGTAGATAATACTATTGTTCCATCATGATTTAAACTATCCTGTCTCTCTCTCAATTTAATGGCTAAGCCGGTGTCGGTGAAGCGATCAGTTTGACCTCTTGATAGGCCACGATCGCTTTCTCCTTCACTTGTTGTACATACATACGTTGATCTAGGCCTTCCTCGTTTTCTCCTGTCTTCTATTTTTCCTTTCAGTATTCGTGTGAGAAATTATTGTGTTTTATCAAGTGGCCAACCATTTACTTCTTATTTATGTTTTATAATTTTTTGTTTTTCTTTTTCAGAGGGCCACCGTGCTTCAACCATATTTAAAACCCTGTCAACTAGAAGTAAGTATTATAATAACAAAAAAATCATGTTACTGTGAAGTCAGTAAAATATTTAAAACTTAATAAGTTCTAAGTATCCCTATTTGTCATTTTAAGGTACAGATCAGAGCAAAAAGACCTTGCCAATAATGTCATTTTGAAATATTATAGAAAACTAACACTTTATTTAAAATTAACTTAAGACTTACATTTTTTATTACATTATCATTATTATCTAAATCATAACGTCATCTTATTTTTTTCAGCCAAATCTACGAAAGTCAGTGATGTTTTAGATGTATATCTAACTGGTAAGAAACAGTACCTATTTATTATTTCTGATGAACGAACATAAACTATTCCCATAATTAAATAACTTCTCTTAAAACATATCTCGGTAGACGATGCTTCGGTAGCATCGGAAGCAGGTTTTCGGAGGCCCAACCAATCTAATACCGGGTGGGGGGAATACTCAAAGGGTGGTAAAACAGTTGTATTTTATATTTGACACGTGTTTGTGGACAGCAGTAGTCACTTACCAACGGGTTATTCGACTGCTGGTTTGTCCCTATGACATAAAAGTACACAAATTTTTGTCTAGTTTGTGTACTAAAATGCCACTCAGCTTATCATAGTGGAGGATCACAGCTTCAAATATTTCGTCATTAAACAACTAAAAAAAATCAAATTGAACACTACCATCTCTAAATATTATTTGTTTGTTATTACACATTGTCCTTAATTCAACAGGTACATTTGGTGCGGGAGCCATAATTGATTCCTGGGTACCTGGATGTAAGTGGATACTTTTTCAAATTTCATGATAAAATATTCAGAATATCAAACAATTGTGATACTAATAATCTCTTTCTTTTTTGCAGTGGGCAAACTTTTCTCGTCACGTGAGTATTTCATTTAAATATTTATATAATTGACAAAAATAAGAAACCTATCGTTTAACGTAATTATTAATTAACGGATCTACTAATGAAATTCATGGATATAATCGCATATTTGATTTAATTTCTTAAAACTATCAAAGTAAAGGATTTTAAAAATCATCCTCTGAGCTCTTTTCCCAAACTAGGTTGGTGTTGGCTTATAGTCTACTGGGGTCCAGAAGGCAATAACTACCTGGACCCCCCTAAAACAAAAGCGCAAAGAGGGCACACCGTGTGGTTTTAGTCGGTTCGAGTCCGACACACCGCCCCGCCGAACAGAGAGCCCCGGCGGGGTGACAGTCCGAGGGGATTTCCACACGTAAAAAAAAAAAAAAATGGCTTATAGTCTACTACTACACTCTTGACTTTGATTTCTTTTACGTGGAGCGACTGCCATCAGACTTTCACAATTCATGTACAAGGCGATATGGAATTTCTGTTGATAGACTGTTGTTGGACTTTTTAAGATTCCAACTACTCGTAACGATTGCCCCAGATGTTCGTATGGAAACCAGAACCGAGGAATTAAAATGCTTTTCGATGCACAAAGGGGTGAGACCCCGTGTGTTAAGAAATGGTCACCCATCTATAGACTGACCAGGATTGCTAACCCCTACACCAAGCCACAAGCACCTAGATTTTATATTTTTTTTTATTATTTAGGTTGTAAATAATATATATTTTTAATTACAGTTGTTCTTGCTTCGACCAAAATCAACTACTGTTTAAAGAATTGCGCGTTCAGGGATCTTTCAAGCAAGCTTGGTTAGTATTTTTCACTGTTTGAATGTACCTAAATATTTTAAGAATAGTATTTTGATTACTATTACTTTATTTGCTGAGGGTTTTTCCGCCTTAGATGGACCTACAGTTAAGCAACTTATTGATGAAATCTTGTTGAAATATGAAGGAATAATTCTAAATAGGAAATAAAACGCCAAATGTAAGTGTACGTAAGTAGGGAAAGATCAACCAGGAGGATATCGGAAATTCTTAGATCCCACTGAGTGTGTCCATGGGACGATTGGAACTTACCACGAGGCGACCCGTATTACCTTTAGCCCGCTACATCATAAAAACCGACTTATTATGCATTAATACTATTTCAAGTAGAATTATTAAAGCACTTTAGTGTCTTCATCAATCACCATTTGGATTTTACAATTATGTTTTTTGTTCTACTAGAATCCATCTGTAGTAATAAATATGGCAGCGATTGGGGATTCAAGGTTGAAAGCGATATATCTTCTTATAATGATGTCAGTGATTATATCACCGCTTACGGTCTTAAAGATGGCTTAGCCACATTCAAGAGGCTCCTTCAAACACACACCAAGACTGATCTGTCAGGTCTAGTAGGTAAGTGTCGATAAATATCTATTTTGAAATTTTAGTTTAATTTTTTTTTAATATGATCGAATCATGCTAGTCAAGGTCCTCCCTAAACGACTTCATGTCTGCTGAGAAGTCGTTGAAGTTGACTTGTGATGGTGAGGAAATTGAGACCCTTGGAAAATAAAATAACCGAAGGGGCTAAGTAATGGAATACATTATGTACACGTATATTTGCTTTATAAAGTCTTCGAAAGCCATATCGTATTAAATCTTAAAAGTAAAACTTTATTTAAATGCAAAATGTTAGTTAAATAGTTTTATCTATTTCTTTTTTGACTGACTTTTTGAATTGTTATTGATTCTAACTGCTGAGTCGGCTGAGTCCGAGATCGTAAATTCTTTTCGCATTAACAAGTCAAGTCAAGATCAAGATCATTTGTTCTTTGTCTAGCTGTTATAAGAAGGATACATTTATTGTGGAAAAGCTCTTAAATAGACAATATATTTCACAGTTAGTTCAAATAACGCATCGCTGTACAAACGTCATTAAAACCGAGAATTACTCAAATGAATGCAAATCTTTTACAGGCTCTCAGAAGGTCGTTGCTCAAGCAATATTTGACATCGTCGACAATGGCAGATTTAGCAGTAAGTGATTCTTTGTTATCTAGACCAATGGTCGATTTCGATTTCGAAACTAATGACCTCAATTTCATAAATTTTACTCCAATTAATTCCAAATTAAATGTAGTGAAATATACGAACCTCCAAAAGAAGAGAATACGTCTATCTCCACTTCAAAGGTCGTCAACGTAATATTGACTCTTAACTTGCAAGTGTCTCTGCGTGATGATACTCATTTACAATCACATGACCCGTGTGCTTGTTTATGAATTTTATAGATACCATCATTTCATCATTCAACTTAAAATTGTTTCTACATCGTAAATGTTTAATGAATGTAAAATAAGTAAATGTTTTTTTGTTTCAGCTGATTATTCTTGGAGCAAGAAAGACGTAACTTTTGTCTTCTCGAAAGGTAGGACTTCCAAGTCACAGTTACTAACCAAGCCCATATTACCCAATCGAATTATTTCATTAAGACAAATATACTAATAATTACAGATTCAATCTACTAGATGGCGTTGTGTGTCAGACATCCGAAATATTATTGTTATTATTATTTTTGTGAAGATTACATTCCCAAAGACACCTTAGACCAAACCTCCCTCAGACAAGGAAAGTCATAAAAGAAACCAGTCAAAATCCTTTGCGATGAAATTAGAATAGAGGCAGAAAGAAGAAGAAGAATCAATTATCTCGATTTTTATTATTATCATCGTAGAACTTCTTTTTGTCTTTGTAGTCATCAGTCAAGAAATTGACAATTTTTTTTCACAGTATTAATTTTGTATCTAAATTACACATTTAATTTTCAGTGATCACCGTTTTGGGAGCTTTGGGCAGCAGTTACGATTCTAAATGTAAGTTATTTTCTATTTTAAATGTTTCCCTGGTAAGAAAAAATTACATGTTGTATCATTGCTGTCGTACTGACGTAGTGTGTGGCGACGGATTAAGAATACAGAATGTCACTACAACAATTCATCCCGTGGGTGTCGTAAGAGCCGACTAAGGGCGCAAAACAACGCAGGACACCAGCACTACAAAAAGAAGGAAAACTTGACACAAACTCTATACCAACCCGTCTGGCCAGCGTGGTATACGAGTATTAGGCGAAAACCTGCTTTCTAAAGAGAGGTCTATGTCTATTAGTGGACTATTAAAGACTGTTGATGATGATAATTATTATATAAATGTGCTAATTCCTAATCATAGAATATGTTTCACACATTTCTCTCGTTTTTGTACCAATAAAACACTATAAATTTTAATTTATTCCTAGTTTGGGATCAGACGGCCCTGTGTGAAATGTGTGAAAATATTATTACTCGTATAATTATTTATTTAACGTTTGTTGTGCAGTTGGATCTTCTCTGGTCGATGAGCTATTAGACTACAGCAACGACATCGGAAACGACAATAATGGCTTGGGTGAGTATCATTTAAGAACAATTTTTTGTTGCATATTACCTCGCTATCTGGAACTAAATTGAAGTGTATAAAAAAATCATATAAAATGGCTACATAAACTTATAGGGAGTCCAGTTCCGACACGTCCGACTGTCCAGCACGACAGTTCAAGCTATACTGGACAGCAAGCGATCTCTAGTAATATTAGAAAGGATGGAACTTTCTATGCATAGATTCACTTACATTAAATTTGTGTTTTCTGTAAACCTATATTAAGAAGATTCAATTATTCTTTTAAAGCTAGCTTTAATATACTGCGTGGATTTCATTTCTATTTATCCGTGCTTTATAAACATGTAACTTTGATTCGTTCGCATTTATTTTATACTAACTTTTGCCTGCAGCTCCGCCCGCGTGTATGTCAGTTATCGCGGTAAAAATTAGCCTATGTTACTTGCTGATAATGTAGCTTTATATCGGTAAAGTTTTTTTTTAAATCGGTTTAGTAGTTTAGGCGTGAGGGTGTAACAAACACACAAACTCACTTTCATATTTATAAAATAAATATGGACGTAAGGATAAAGTTTGCAACTTACTACCCCAATATTTACCCTATACCAACCCGTCTGGCTTGCGTGGTATAGTAGGCCAAAACCTACTTTCTAAGGAGAGGCTTATGTCCAGCAGTGGACTGTTAAAGGCTGTTGATGATGACCCCCATATTTGTTTTTCTAAAGACACTTATTACATATAACATTTCTTTGCAGTTTTGATAGATCTGCGGCAGAAAATAAAGGAATCCATCACATCCTGCCAGTCTCATAATTGGAATAACGTCATTACCATCAGTTCTAATGAGAAAATTAGTAAGAGATCTCATGAGGAAACTAAGGACTCATCAAATATATCTACCAAAGACAAGACCTCTAGAGGGACAGACTTTAACGGCTCAGAGGACAATAGCAACACTGACTCGATAAAAACTTCTGGTAAACGATTATCTTCTTTCGAACAAAGCCGCCAGACGAGAGCTGAATCAGCCTCCCAAAATGAATCAGCATATAGTAGATCAATAAAAAAGAATGGTTCTGAAGAAAAGGCGTCCGGAATCCAAGGTCATCGACAGTCTAATCAAAGTGAAAATAAGAATTATGAAAGTGGTACCCGGAACGAAAATGGATCGGGAACCTATGAAAAGAAAAGTTCAAATTACAATGCATCCAACGATGACTCTTTTAAAAACGAACACAAATCAGTAAGGAACAGTGATGGGTCTGAATTTGAAAATGAATCTAACAGCTATTCTTCCCACTCTTCTTCCAGCTCCAGTAACTCGGAATCCGAAAAATCTTATTATTAATGTGTTTGGTATTTTAATTAAAAAACGACAAAAGCGCGCCTCTGGATTTCTTTAATATATTTTAAATAAATGAGCATGATATAAATGGTTTTGGTTTTTTTTTGATGACTTCTTAATATTTAGTGATGACCAATATGAACATTATGTTCCTTCCTGTCACCTATTTGCAATTGCAATCTGGGTATGTAACCTGATCGTTACTATCGCTGCTCATGGACATCTGCAACTCAAGGGTCACAACTGCTGCCCTTTGAGTGCCTTCTCTCCCCCCTTAGAAGGGGAAGGGATTTAGTGTCCGGTAATAGAATAGAATAATCTTTATGGTATACTAGTTCAGTAAAAAAAAGTATTTCAAGTTAATGATCATGTACAAATGGCAGCCTTATAGCTAAAAAGCAATTTCTTACAGGCAACCTTTGGATGGACAAATAGACTGTAAATAGGTGATTTCATAAGCAGTCTTGGTATGAAAAGAAAGTATAAAGGGAAAAAAATATTATACAACAAAACAACATTTGATAGTGATAAAATAATAATAATAATACATCACACATCCCACACACGAAAAGTAAAAAAAAAGGTAAAATACAAAGTATTGATAATACAGCAGACAGTCCTAGCAATATCTAGTTACAAACAAAACAAAGTTTATTGAACCATCAAAGTTACATTGTGACAAGTGCTCTGTCTCCTAAACTAGGTTAAGTAACCTGTATCTTAGGAGTCAGTGCCTTCCTTAATTAGAGGAACAATAGTTTTATAATAATAGGTCTTTACCTATGAAATTGCCGTTTTGTATGCAATAAGTGAAAGTACTTATTTTTTCAAACTTTTTTATTTCTGTTATTCAAAGTAATCACCCATGCAATCGACGCATCTTTGCCAACGCATTGGCAGTTTATTGATGCCCTTCTTGTAAAAATCAGCTGGACGGGAGGCAACAAACTCTTCAAAGGCATTTTGTACTGCCTCTCGGAAATTGAATTAGGAAAAAGGAAAGGAAGGAAAAAGTAATAGTCGGTTGGTGAGTATGGCGGATGAGGGAGAGCTTGCAACCCCAGCTCTTGCAGCTTGGAGACTGTCTGTTACGCAGTATGGGGTCGCGCGTTGTCGTGAAGAAGCAGTGGGGACGACCGATTGACCAAAGCTGGTTGCTTGGTACTCACCAGACCTTGCACCTACCGATTCTAAGGAGAGGCCTATTTCCAGCAGTGGACTATTAAAAGCTGTTGATGTGATGTGATTTGATGTGAGCGGAAAGAGAACCAACGGCCATTGACAGCCTACAACCCTACAGTCTTCGGACACACGATCAATATTTATCACAGTATGGTTGATTTTATTGAGTAGGTATCACGGGTCCTATCTTCTTAAGACATTGGTTAAACCACAAATCGTTTAAATTCACTCGATTAAACTTAATTAGGGAGTCCCCTCAAACCTAGGGCTGCAACCCTTGATTGTAATAGCTTTTGGCCGCGGCTCCACCCGCGTGTATGTTGGTAATCGCAGTAAAAGCTAGCCTATATTACTATAGCATTCCATTGGTGAAAAAATATTTTAAATAGGTTTAGTGGCAAGCAAATTAATGGAAGGTAACGCTTTTCGCCTGAACATGACGTAGTCTATCAATTTGTCTTTATATTTCTCTCTCTCTCTCTTTAAAAGACAACTGCCGCACTAGGAATATATCCTGTGTCGCGGGGAACTTTACAAACGGACACAAAGAACACCCAGACTGAACAAAAATGTTTGGATCACACAAAAAATGTAACAATTCTTCTTAATATACTCAAAGTTAACTTAAAAAATGATAACAAAACAATCTGTCAACAATTGCATAGACGGAACTGTCATTCATCTGTCACCCGTGACGCGCCAGAGACAATTGTCAAAGTTGTCATTTTTTTTGTTGGGCATCGGTAGCTAAAGTTTTGTTCGTATTTGGTCAAAAAATATTCCAAAGTAAAACGAAGTTTTCTCAAAATTGCAGTTATTCAAAATTTAATTTTATAAATCATAATATTAAAAATACTTAGTTCCTCGCCTGGACAACTCCTTTGAATCTATTGTACTTTATGAAGGTAGCAACCCTACGTCTGGACCGTGGTAGAGGGCTTAAGTTGAGATGCAATTACGTTTTGGTCAATTTAATGTTTATAGGGTTGGCAATATGTGGTCGTACCCAAATATTAGTTTTGGAATAGTTTGACCTGTATTGAGTTAGTTTCAGTGCAATATTACTTAACACTTTTCGCTTGTTAGTTAAAGAGATTTCTTTGGCTTTTTATTGCCGACCTCAAAAAAAAAGTTTTAATTTTGTGTTTCCATTTTCTTATTTCTAAATTAAACAACTTAATTTTTTAAACAAAAAAATCGGTTGTCTGTAAAGTCAGTTTACTGACGATAGTCACTTAAAATCAAAAGACATCAAGTCGTTTATGCTACAGAGCGTGCAAAAGAGATAAAGACTGCACGGATGGCGTAATGGTTTAAGCGGTCGCCACGCCGCTTTCTAGTACGCCGAGTGTTGTGGGTTCAAACCCCACTTGGGACGACACTTTGTGTGATCCACAAATTGCTGTTCTGAGTCTGGGTGTTCTTTGTGTCCGTTTTATGTATGTTTGTAAAGTCCCCCGCGACACAGGATTTATTCCTAACGCGGGAGTTGTCTTTTTTTAAAAATAAAAAGGTTATAGAAATACCGTGCTAAAGCCATGCTTCGGCACGAATGGGCCGGCTCGAGCGAAGTGATACCACAGCCTCACAGAAAACCGGTGTTAAACAAATCTTTCGTTGCCTTTCACTGAGTGAGTGAGGTTACCGGAGCCCAAATCCCCAGCAAACTGGTCACCTGATAGAAAGCGACTACCGCCGCCCATGAACGCCTGCAACTCAGGAGTCACAAACGCGTTGCCAGCCTTTGAGGAAGGAGTACGCTCTTTTCTTGAATGTTTGAAGGTTGTATCGGTCCGGAAAAACCGCAGCCGACAACCCGTTTCACAGACTGGTAGTGCGAGGCAAAAAGTGTTTTGAAAAGCGCACAGTGGCGGAGCGCCAATTATCCAAGTGGTGGGGATGAACATTTTGGAGGCGGAAGGTTGCGGCCGGTAGTAGTCCGTACAATTCCTAGGAGCACTCTCCATGATATACACAATAGAGAATGCAAAGTTCAGAAACGTACACAATTCAACACTTAAGTTAAAACCTTTTGGTAACTTGATTTAATACTAGCCTTAGACGCGGTTTCGCTGGTGTGTGTGTGTGTGTTTTTTCGGTTTGACTGCACGAATGGCGTAGTGTTTTAAGCAGTCACCTCGCCGCTTTTTATTCATCATCATCTCAGCCGAAACACGTCCAACACTGGACATAGGCCTAGCTGCCCGCATCCATGAGACCGAAGCGACAAATATGACTGCACGGATGCCGTAGTGGTTTAAGCGGTCGCCACGTCGTCGTCGCCGTTACTATTACATGGAGACTGATGCTGGGGACCTTGAGTTGGTGGACAACTGGTAGAAGCTCAGCGACTACAGAAGTCTTGCCAGATTTAACGCTGATTAAGATAACGTATACCTTCTGTTCACCAGGTGAGCTGAACTTCTTTCCTTATAACGATGGTAATTCTAAATTCTAAGCTATGGCTTTTTTATGGTATAGGAGCCCTGCAATCGATATCTATAATTGACTGCACGGATAGCGTAGTGGTTTAAGCGGTCTCCACGCCGCTTCCTACTACACCGAGTGTTGTGGATTCGATTCCAACATGGGACGACACTTTGTGTGATCCACAAATTATTTTTCTGAGTCTAGGTGTTCTTTGTGTCCGGTTTATGTATGTTTGTAAAGCCCCCTGCGACACAGGATATACTTATTCCCAATGCGGAAGCTATCTTTTAAAAAAAAGATTAATAATATTCTAATTATGGCGATGTCTAAATAGACCAGTAAAATCCAAAAAATACGCAAGCACTTCATAAAGTAATAAATTATTAACAGCCAGACCCATACTTAAATTGTCCTTCAATGGTCCGCCATATTACCAAGTCTAGACTAAGAAATATTTTAGAACCAAAAGTACGGCGGGCGTGGCTAGAAATCCCGCCCAAAAGATCCGCCTTTCCCGCCCTAAACACACCCTAAAATCTTTAGTTAATCGTATGACGTCGCGAGAGACACACGTGTCGATAATTTTCCCAATTTTTTATAACAAAACTATGTTTGTTATTTTCCCAAAAAAATGTTAATAAAATATCATCGAGTGTAACACTTTAAGGAAAAATTAAGTATCTTGATTTGTGTTTTAATTGTTTTACAGACTGGTTTTTGTTTGTTTACGAGTGTTGTTTGCAAACAGTCAACACGTGATATTCAAGGTCAGGTTGTTGACTTGTAAACAGTGGTGTGTTTTGGGTAAAGTTGAACTAAAGTGAAATAACATTATTACTTTTTATTTAACTGAAACATTTTAGTTAAAAAAAGTGTTTTTAAACTCAAAATAGTGAAAAAAATTAACAGTGACTCGTAATAAATAGCTGACAAAAAAGTGTAGTGATTGTCAAGAAAGAAATTATTAAAACCAGTTATAATTTATTTTAACAGGTTTAATTTACTTTTGAAAAAAATCTTGTTAAACAAAATCAAATCTTAAAATCTTATAATTGATTGTCATAGGGCTCTAAATCTTTAGCAGTATATGGTGTTTTGTGTTTCTTATGGCATTTCATCAACAGCCCTTAACAATCCATTGCTGGACATAGGCCTCTCCATACAATGGAGGTTTTGGCGAACTACACCACGCTAGCCAGACGGGTTGGTATAGGGTTTCTGTCAAATTTTCCTTCTTTTTGCAGTGCTGTTGTGTTGCACAGTTTGCTCCCTTAGTCGGCTCTTACGACACCCACGGGATAAATAGAGGTGGTGACACTCTGTATTCTTAATCCGTCACCACACGGATAGCATTATGGCATTTAAACTTTAGATACGATAAAAAATAACATCAGGCAATTATAAAATCAACCGTGTGGTGACGGATTAAGAATACAAGGTGTCACCTTCCCCATTCACCCCTTGGGTGTCGTAAGAAAAGAGAAAACCACATGGTACGACAGCACTGCAAAGAGAAGGAAAACTTGACACAATCCCTACACCAACCCGTCTGGTCAGCGTGCTATAGTAGGCCGAAACCTCCTTTCTAAGGAGAGGCCTATGTCCAGCAGTGGACTATTAAAGACTGTTGATGTAATGTGATGTGAATTATAAAATTACAAAAAGTACAAATGTTAAGGGTACATTACAAAAAGTACAAAAATCTTGAAAGGACGCATTAACTGTATTGCGTTATATGTAATACGGACGATGGCAAAGCAAAAAGTTAATTATAAGTTACAGTTCTATTAAACTTCATTAATAATTTAAAAAAATCAAAACCTCGACTGCAAAAATACAATTTAAAAGTACCTAATGAACTAAAAAGACCGAAATATGGTCCATTTTTAACGCTATCAAATACTTTATAAACCAATTTATTATTCTTTATTAGTTTAAATATGTATCTTATATATATTTTTGTAATGCCCATTTAATTTTTTTGATTTTGATACCCTACTCGATAAGATTTGCTATTTTTTTTAAATTAACCTACCTATAACGGTTTTACAACAATCCACCATTTTGTTTTTTTTCCTTCAAAAAGTCATCTAAGGGCATTAAAACAATACGTTAACAGTTACGAGTAAATCAATGCAGTTATTTGAAAGATACGAGAGAATAAAGAAATTTACAAACAAACATACAAGATACGTTTGAAAAACATAACCTTTCGTAGTCGGTTAAAAACAGGCTTAAAAACTAATAAGTGCGTGAATGCTAGTAAAATTATGGAAGCGTTATTTTGCAACATAAGGACTAGTCCCTAAATTACTAGATTTTGCCTGTGCCTCCATTCGCGTGTATATTGATTATGGAGGTAAAAAATAACCTATGTTCTTCCTCAAAAATAAAATATATCTCCAGGACAAAGCTGTAAAGGAGTAACAGACAGACATAGCTACTTTCACATTTACAATATTAGTAGGTTTCAGGTATTAGCTGATCATGGGGGCAAGTGTATAGGATAGAGCCGGTTTGTTCATGGTGTCAATTCGGGGAGGACCTGAAATAACATGGTTCGGGTCCTCCCAGAATAGGGCACCTGAGGCCGGCCGTCGGGGTGGTTTTTAGTGGAATCATCACATACTCCTGGCTCCTGAGTCCCTAGGAGCAGAAGATTCGAAGGGATCTTCCACCCCGACAACAAAAAAAAAGTTTTATCTGATCAATATTAAAAAGAGCACGGCCATTTGAAGCGGGCTGTCGGGGTGGTTTTTAGTGGAAACAGCATATGCTCCAGGCTCCTGTATTACCAGTCGTCCCCTAGGAGTCAGAGATCCGAAGGGATGGACTACGCTTGTGACTATTATTATGTTTTTTCAGCCCTATGACATCTTATTTAATTATTTTTATTGACCTAATGTTTTACTATGTTTGACATAATTATTTTGATTTTATTTAATTTTTTTGCATGCCACTATTCTGGTCAAAATATTTGTATCTACTATTACACATTGTTACACCATTTGTCACAATATTTCTGCAAATAAATATGATTTTGATTCTGATACGTAAAGTTTACAAGCCTGCTTTTTATAATTTTCTTGAAACCTTCTGGCGCAGTCAGGTAAAAATATATAGCAATTATCTTATATTATTTAACAGATTTGCAGTAGATAAACAATAATATATATTCAGTGGAGATCTTAAATCATTCAAATTGGATCCAAAAAGGCCAATTGAGGCCCTACCCAGGGCCTCAAATACAAACAAAAAAACAACTCTGCTGGTTCATCCACTTACAAGAGAAAATTCAAACAACGAAAAACCTAAAAATTACCTACTGGAAACACCAAAGGATTTAAAAAGACGCACACCTCTGCTAGAATTGCCAGCGTCTTTTAAAAAACCAAAACTATTTGTCGAAGAAAAAAAAGAAAATGAAATGACAGCTGTCAAAGATTGTCAAAAGGAATCTGTCAAATCTAAGTGTCACTGTTGTTGTAAGTGTTGTAAAGACGATAGTGAAGTGAAAGTGATCATTGCACCAGCTATGATACCATCGATTTATGGAACTGTTCCTGGTATACCTTACATCTTGAAGAGCAAAGTTGAGAAGGTAAGTTTAGTAAATAATTGGGATAAAAATCTATAAACTGAATAATCTACGTCATAATTTGATTAAACACTAGCTTCCCCGACGGACTGTGTTTTGTCAAAAGTTATTGCCCTATCATAGTCCAATGGAAAAAAAAAAATCAGAGTGATCACTTTTTTTTATAATGGACAGTCACAGATTGTCAACCCCTCAAATCAGTCAACCCCTTGGAAACGGGCGGTTGTAGATCGGCACAGGCATATCATAGATTTTGTATGGGTTTGATTTTTGTTAAATTTATTTGCTTACTATTTGATAAAACAGAGATTGTTGCTTTTGTGTGTGTTGATTTTTGACAAGTTGACGAGTTGACAAACAATTTAAAAATAATTATGAAATAAAGAGAGTTTGAGTTTGAGTTTATCGAACCTAATTAACTTGAAGGCGTGTCAAATATATTCCTGATGCGCCTTCGTTTTGTTTTGTTTTAACTAACATCAAATGTTTGTGTTTTAATTTACTCTGTGATTTGTATGGGAAAAACAATTTGTTGTTTTTACTATTTTTCTCGCAATCTTTAAGTTTATTTTCTCTACAAGAACCTTTCTTGTGCCTTAACGAAAATATGAAAAAAAAACAGCTGATTGTGAACGTGTGAGAAAAGGCTTTTTTTCTGATAAATTTGTTAAATATTTTAATAGTTATTCTACTATTAGAGGCCGAGACAAATCAAATGTCACAAAAATCTGTGCAGGCGTTCTTGAGTTATAACTGGTGGTTGTGTGGTAACAAAATAAAATAAAATTTATTTGCAGAATAAGAATATAGTCCGGGAGGTACCGTTGCATTTTAGGTAGTGTTTTTACGCCGGTCGGTTGCCATCTTGTTCAATAGATGTCGAATGACTGATAAGTGAACCGAGCGTCAGCTGACGCACCCGCGGTGGGTGTAGGATTGAAAGGTTCCGGAAGTGGTGAAAAAAAATGAAAAATTAAGTCATAGTACGCCGGCTGAAATTCATTTCATAAATATTTTACATCATACAGAGCTAAAACAAAATCGTCAGCTGCATGGTGGAGGGGGGATTATGCGTCAGCCGCTCGCTTGAACTTGTAAAAAAACACGTAAAATAAAGTTATAGTACGCCGGATGAAATTTAACTAACTGATTGTTTAAATTATCAAAAGTACGAAAACAACAATCAGCTGCGTGGGTAGCGGTGGAAAGACCGTCAGCTGACGCAGTAAAAGTTAAAAATATTGGAGCATTGCTACTACGCTGTCTCCTTTTAAACACATATTTCGACATAGATTCTGTCTCACTCCTCGATATTTAAAGTTGGTAGAACTGTCAAGTGTCACTTGCAACTTGACACGACTTCACACTTCAAACAATCACTTTGTTTAAATTATCAAAGTACGAAAACAACAATCAGCTGCGTGGGTAGCGGTGGAAAGACCGTCAGCTGACGCACTAAGGATATAGATTATTCGAGTAATGCACAGTTTCTTTCAGGGTCCAGCTGACAGAACTCCCCTGTCCGCCCCCAACTGACTGATTGTTTTTGCAAACGTAACTATTTAACTACAGTCTTGTCTAATTTCAACCGGCATATTGAAAATTTAATGATAATCTCGAGAAGTTTATAGCATGTGTAACAATATCGTACGAAAATATTTTGCTGTTTTTCTTGTTTTATTTTACATAGATGAAAGAAATGCATAATATAAAATAATATGGAGAGTAAAATGGAAATATCATCAACTAATATAAAGGGAATCTAAAAAAAAGAGATAGAAAGATAGAAATCGATATAGAATTATTCGTAATCGATAGTATCGCTATCGTCATCGTCCCCAGATGAATCGTTATCAGAACTTTCGTCTGTCAGATTGTTCTCTTCATCTTTTTCGTGTTCCTGATCTCGAGCCTCTTCTTCATCACCTGTAAATGAACAGGTTAATCATTAAAATTCGCATACCAGAATATACACGCTCAAAGAAAGTGTCAACAACAAAAATTCCATACCAGCAATATTTTGCTTGCTATCCGTTATACGATGGGGGTACTTGATATCCCTCGAACCATTTGAAAACATATTTGTCTTCTTTTTCTTCCTATCCCCAGTCAATGGGAGATAATTGAGAAGGTTCTTGAAGGTGAGCATGGCTCCAAGTATGTAGGATGTATGAAGTTCGCAGTAAATGCTGGCGTAGCTCCGATTTACATTAAAATACATAAAAATACGATTAAAATAAAGAAAAGATACGGTTTTTCCACTTCAGCATATCGTTCTTATTATTAGTTTCGTAGTTTTTACTAAACGTGGCGACTCGTGTAGCGTTGACATCGTTTATCCCTTTGAATCCGTACAGACGACAAACAAATTCTTCAATCGTTGCGAAGACGTGGTATATTGTACAATTTGGGATGTTTGCAATATTACCCAATGCTTGCATATATGCCTGAGATTTTCGCAACAATTGTAGAGGCTTATTTTTTCCTTTCCTGTAAAATGCAGGATTGAAATCGCAGCCTGTGAGAGCATGAAACCCTGGCAACGCAGAGCACAAATTGGTTCCCAAATTTTCGTGTCGAAAATATCTCGAAACAGTACCTAAACCCGTGCTAATAACACTACTCTGCTACTATCAACAAAGATCAAGTTGTGGAAAGCGCAGGAAAATCGGAGTCACACGCGATTAATTACTGTGAAGTGAAAAATTTTGCCGAAAACTTCCACCAAAATAACCTAACAAGATAAAGTGACTGGTGTGAATTCGTGTCAAGTTGCAAGGGACACTTGACAGTTCTACCAACTTTAAATATCGAGGAGTGAGACAGAATCTATGTCGAAATATGCGTTTAAAAGGAGACAGCGTAGTAGCAATGCTCCAATATTTTTAACTTTTACTGCATCAGCTGACGGTCTTTCCACCGCTACCCACGCAGCTGATTGTTGTTTTCGTACTTTTGATAATTTAAACAATCAGTTAGTTAAATTTCATCCGGCGTACTATAACTTTATTTTACGTGTTTTTTTACAAGTTCAAGCGAGCGGCTGACGCATAATCCCCCCTCCACCATGCAGCTGACGATTTTTTTTTAGCTCTGTATGATGTAAAATATTCATGAAAAGAATTTCAGCCGGCGTACTATGACTTATTTTTTTTATTTTTTTCACCACTTCCGGAACCACACACACCCGCACCCACCGCTACTTAAGCAGCTGACGGTTAGTTCACTTATTGGTCATATTAGATCAACCATCGATGACAATATCAGCCGGCTTACTATGACTTTTTCATTTGCAACGGTACCTCCCGGACTAATAAGGTTGATTACAATTTGTGTCTAATTTACATCTTATTAGATTCTTCTATAAAGCTTATTACTAAAGCTAACATCAAACTAGTATATGACTATTCTTAAATGTGCAAGAGGTAATGGAAAAAAGTAAAACCAAAATATTATTTTATTTATTTATTCATTATTGTCATCAACAGCCTATACTAGTCCACTGCTGCATATAGGCCTCTCCTTAGAAAGGAGGTTTTGGCCTACTATACCACGCTGGCCAGACGGGTTGGTATAGGGTTTGTTTCAAGTTTTCCTTCTCTTTGCAGTGCTGTTGTCCTGCTTAGTTTGCTCCCTTAGTCGGCTCTTACGACACCCACGGGATGGATTGATGTGATGATTCATTATTGCACACACTGAACACATACATATGTATAAGTAACAAGGAAATGTCATGTACAAAGGCGAGCTTAACCTAAAACTGAGTTTTCTTCCAGCAAACCTTGAGCGAATAGAGGACAACAGAGAAACGTAAGGGCACAGTCATGCGTACTTTTAGTTAAACCGCCGTAAGCTTGGCCCTCCTGATGGTTTGCGGGACGCGGGGCGGGTGATGCGCTCGGCTATACATGACACGATGTACTAACTCGATATCTTCAGATTTATTTGTTTGAGATTTAATCTACACACGATGTAATAAAAATCGAGTTTATTTCCATGTATTATAATGTCAGTGTATTGTAAGTTTTTATGATTAATTGTAAAATTTAATACTGTAAAATAATTTTAATAAAATCACCTTATCTTCATCATGTAAATTATATTCAGATACAATTTAAAAATTAAGTAAAATAATAAAGATTCTTTATTAGAACTTTAACAGTAGAACCTCTGTAAGCCGAACTTCAAGTTTTTAAATCTTTTTGTGACGCTGAGTCGGCAGATTATCCATGTTGCAAAATAATATCGTGTGTAGCAGTCTTAAGAAAAATAACACGTACAGCCACGCTTTCACGTCAGTCACTGCCGGCGGACAGCGACGCACTAGCTAATTGGTTGAATGCGCCCCGCGTCCCGCAAACCATCAGGAGGGCCAAGCATACGGCGGTTTAACTATAGGAATCAACACAGAAAAGTATAAAAATTAAACAAATACCGACATTATTACAAATTATTGTGCAATCGGTCTGAGCTAGGTATATTCGGTAACCCCTCAGAAATATATCAGGTTGTTTAGCTAAGTTCCTTCTCAACCTTTTCCGGATATACGCGAGCGTGCCTCAAAAAGCCGGATTTCCGGCAACACGTAAATCGATCACGCTGCCACTATATCGCTAGTGTTGTCTTTTATCGTGAAGATTTATTGTAAAACTATTTTAGTATAGGGAAATTTTGTAATAAGCGTTTAACTACTACTGTACTATAGTCTGGCTAACCTGTTGGTTATAGCCAACCAGGCGATCCGGATTGCTAAGATAGAGGCTATGGGTTCGATTCCTAACCAGGAAATATTGCGTGAGTATGGGTACCATAGTACAGGCTCTACCTAGTTTGGGATTAGCCGGCCGTGTGTGATATGTGCCAGGTTATTATTAACCGGGCTACTGACGTAATATTAGGGACTGACGCTTTTTATTTTGCAAGAAAGGATTTTTTTTTCATTTTACCTCTAAGGGGTAAATGACGATTTCCTGTCCGGGGTAAGCAGAACTGCGAAGATTTCGTGTAATATAATATAATTTGACGACCGGATGGCGTAGTGGTTTGTGTAACGTGTGTTCGATTCCCGCTCAAGTCAAACATTTGTGTGCATGAACATTGGATGTTTGATTTGGTCTGTGTGTTTCTATGTATAATATGTATGTATTTACAAAAAAAAAAGTATATATGTATTTATATCAGTTGTCTAGTACCCATAGTACAAGCTCTGCTTAGTTTGGGACTAGATGGCGTTGTGTGTATGTGGTAGAATATATATATTAGGGACTGACGCTTTTTATTTTGCAAGAAAGGTTTTTTTTTTTTAAATTTTACCTCTAAGGGGTAAAATAAGCGATGAACATACATACATTACGACGCTTTCCCGTCCAGGGTAGGCAGAACTGCAAAGATATCGTATAATATAATTTTTAATAATTTAGATAATTTTTAACTAGTAATAGGTAACCTGAGACCAACCCTCTCTCTCTCTTCCCTATTTTGAGGGGACTCAATGTCCTAAAAACAAATACCTTTATTCTGAAATTAGTTACTCTAATGTGAACGAAACCGTGGTCCAAAAGTAGTAAAAAACATTTAACTAAAAAAATATCAGTGCAAACCTAGATTATGATAACACCCCAAACGGTTTTGCGCAATGTTCGGTGTTGCCAACTTTTAAATGTACGACGCCAGGGGTCCCGCACATAAATCTGTCAGTTCAGAAACGTACACCGTTCAACACTTAAGTTAAAACCCTTTCGTAACTTGATTTATTACTAAACTACCTTAGGCACGCGGTTTCACTGGTGTTGGTGTCGATTTTCTCAATTAAATGACATAAACATTAAAAATAGTCATTTCACATCACATCACATCAACAGCCTTTAATAGTCCACTGCTGGACATAGGCCTCTCCTTAGAAAGTAGGTTTTGGCCTTACTATACCACGCTGGCCAGACGGGTTGGGATAGGGTTTGTTTCAAGTTTTCCTTCTCTTTGTAGTGCTGTTGTTCTGCGTAGTTTGCTTCCGCAGTCGCCTCTTACGACACCCACGGGATGAATAGGGGTGGTTACACTCTGTATTCTTAATCCGTCACCACACGGACCATAACAACATAGGTACATATTTTTAATTACAAAATCCTGCACAACTAATCTGACAGTTTGATTTCAGGAAATAGTTGCTTTTTATATTTCCGTACCCAAAGGTCGATCCCTCTATTATTAACACTGAATGTCCGTCCATCCGTCTGTCCGTCTGTCACCAGGCTGTATCTTCTGAACCAAAATCTAATGACATCTCAAACGTTAAAATACACCTAGCCGTTTAAGCTCAAGAGCGTGCCAAAGCAATAAACATATATAGACTCCAAAGACAATACCCTCCTTCTGACGCAGTTGTAAAAAACAAAGGTTTGGGTATATCTACGTATATTAGAGCTTTAATGAACTTGAATACACATATTTATTCCTTTTTCTATCCCCATTTTTTTTATTATCTTTTCGTTTGAAATTATTTAGTTTAGTTAAGTCCTGTTATCTTCTATGCAAATAAATAAAATTGGAGTGTCTCTTTGTAATATTAAAAAAACACTTTTTACTAAATGCATATGTATGTTAACGTACGGTACGTATGCCAAAATAACATTTTTTTTCAATTTTTGTCTGTCTGTCTGTTTGTTCCGGGTAATCTCTGGAACGGCTGGACTTTCACTGGCAGATAGCTGATGACATAAGGAGTAACTTAGGCTACTTTTTTTAGACTAGCTTCACCCCGCGGCGTTGCCCGCGGTTATAACAACAAACGCGGGTAACACCGCGAGTCTCAGCTAGTCGTTCATAAAACTTTTTATCCAAGTTTAGTGCACCTAATCACCAGCCCAAGGTAGATTGGCAGAGAATAGCTACGGCTTAAGACCACCTTTGTGCATAAAGTTAAATAAATAAATAAAAAAACAGCAGTTTCTCAAACGTATTGTAAAAGATTTTAAATTAATATTATTTAACGGGAATTAACGCGATCTCTTATTTAGGGTATTACATACCTCTGGTTTAATTCGCAAGATCGCGTTAATTCCCGTTAAATAATATTAATTATCATGGAACGCGAAAGTTTAAAAGTTAGTAAAGATTTTAAAGTTCATAGGTTATGGTAACGACTCAAAATTAGGCAGGATTTTAGCTTGTTTCCGACCGCCGTGGTATATTTATATATATATATATATTTATATATAAACACGCTTGCCTCTATAGTCCGTGTGGTGACGGATTAAGAATACAGAGTGTCACCACCTCTATTTATCCCGTGGGTGTCGTAAGAGCCGACTAAGGGCGTAAACTACGCAGGACTACAGCACTGCAGAGAGAAGAAAAACTTAACACAAACCCTATACCAACAAGTCTGGCCAGCGTGGTATAGTAGGTTTTGACACCTCCTTTCTAAGGAGAGGCCTGAGTCTAGTAGTGGATTATTAAAGGCTGATGATGATTACTTCTTTCACGTGAGTTGAATCTTATTATAGTAGGTAAAATGTGTTTATCACGCCCCTGTCTACCCCTTTGGAAATAAAACAATAATTGTGTGTGTAACTCGTAGCTAAAGACAATAACTTAAAGAAAAAATGTAAATTTCTACCGTATTTCAAAGCACATTCGTTTATATGCGCTATAAATTGTTGCGGAACCCTAATTTTATTCATAGACTTTTTACGCAGGAATATCCACCCCTATGTGAATGGGTGTATGGAAGTACGCCAGCCAGATCGCTTATGACTTTAACAATGTTGAAAATTTTCGTATCAATGGATTTTTCTGTGTAAAAATTGCCTTACAAAATTAAAAGAGCAAAAGTCTCTTTGCAGTTCCTATTTATATAGGTTATTCTAACTGTAGGAGAGTCCTTCTAGGCCGGAGTGATGCTACGACCTCATAGGAAACCGGTGTTAAATAATTCTTTCGTTGGTTTCCTGTTGGTCTAGTGGTTGGTGAACCTGACTGCTAAACTGGAGGTCGTGTTTTCGATTCAGGACAAGTATTTGTGTGATGAGCGCGATCATTTGTTCTGTGTCGGGGTGTAATTTATCTATGATATGTATGTATTTAGAAATATATAAGTATGTTTATCAGCGGTCTGGTTACCATAGCACAGGCTCTGCCTAGTTTGTAATCAGACTACCGTGTATGAGATATGTGAGGTTATTATTATTATTGTTATAAATAGAACATTATTTTTGGTGTTAAAGTGCATGTGACTCAGTGACCCAATATGGTACGGGATTCGGACATTTGCTTTTAAACAGTCGAGTTAATTACACAAAGTGAATAACTACAGGCCGTGTAGTGATGATCTGCGCAACATGGCTGACGGGAGCTGGAAGTGGTGGTCAATGGGACTTACAATCTATTAGTTATTATTTTTGACGGGCCTGTTGGTCTAGTGGTTAATGATCGTCACCGCGGTTCGATTTCCATCCAGGAAAAATACTTGTTTATCACACAAGTATTTTCATCGTGTTGTGTTCATTCGTGTGATCATTTGTTCTGTGTTTGGGTGTAATGATCTACAATATGTATTTACAATATGTATATTTACAAGTATGTTTATCAACTGGTGACCACAGCACAGGCAAAAGCCTGTATTTGGGCCTTACTAGTTAAAACTAGGAATCAGACGGCCGTGTGTGACATGAGTAGGGTTATTATTATTGAACCTCAAAATTTGACAAAGACAAAGACATTTGCAAAAAACTGTTTTACATATATGGATGTTCTGTAGTATGTAAAGTTTCAACAGCTACCCAATCGGGCATTGCATAAACCACTATGCCATCCGTGCAGTCAATTAATTAAAAAAGCATGCATATTATTTTGTGAGAAAATACTCTTGCAAATAATAGAACACACTCTTAATTAATCATTTTTTTAAAGCATTTTTGAACATTTTTCCATGACTTGACCATAGGTCCGGGATTGCATACCCGTTTCTCTGTCCTGTAATTAGAAAAGCCATTATCACCGGGACACTAGAAATGTTTTACTGACTGAACTTGGCGGGTCCTCTTCACTTGATGTTACTGAGTCGGTGGCATAACATTCACGCTATACGCTTCTGGGGGTAGTCAGTAATAAAAATACAACGCATCATTGAATCGAGAGTCAGCCTTTGAGTATATGAATGAATAAAAATGATTTCTTTTTGATCGCAGATGAAGGCAATGTGTTTTTTTTTTTTTGCTTTTTTATGATATAGGTAGCAAACAAGTTAGATTATCAGATGGTAAGTGACTACCACTGCAAATGGACACGTGCATCTCAAGAGTTGTAAATGCTGCGTAGAGACTCTCATTTACAAGTATTTCGTACTATTTTCCTACTCCCCCCCCCCCCCCCCTTCTGAGGTGAAGTAGCACACAAAGGCCAGGTTTGCTTCCAATACTATAAAAGCAACTATGAAGCTCCGTAGCAACTAAATCAAATTACTATTTTGCTACCTTCCCTTCAAAGCTCGCCCTTCTAAGCCGATCCTGGTAGCACAAAGTACTATAAAACTCACTTCAGGGTCACGTTTAAGCAGTAAAAAGTCTTTGATACTTCTTAAAATACAGGCTGTTCACAAAAATTCATGAGGTTCTGATTTATAAACTTCTTAGAAGACTTTATATTTGACGGGCCTGTTGGTCTAGAGGTTACTGACCCTGAATAGAGAGAATATTGCCGGATATCTGATATACAACGCCATCTAGTTTCAAACTAAGCAGAGCTTGTACTATGAAAGCTAGATTGACTAATACTGAACTTACATACTTTGTTTTTGTTAATACATACCCAAACTCCGAAATAAATATTTGTAAATCATACAAACATTTGATCTGATCCGAGATCTCAGCACAACCAACACGTACACATCATCATCATCATCTCATCGCAGTCCACTGCTGGACATAGGCCTCTCCCATTGCACGCCACTTAGATCGATTTTGGTCTTCTCGCATCCAGCTCCTGTCAGCCATCTTGCGCAAATCGTCACTCCACCTGGCCTGTGGGCATCCTACACTACGTTTGCCGATCCGCGATCTCCACTCAAGAACTCGTTTTCCCCAACGGTTGTCGGTTTTGCGGCTAATATGGCCAGCCCACTGCCACTTCAGCTTGCTAATCCGGTAGGCTATGTCGGTGACCTTGGTTCTCTGGCGGATCACCTCATTCCTGAAGCGATCCCTTATTTTTTTTCCCCTAAACCCTCAATGTAATAATAAAAGGCAATAATTTTGAGTTGTCAAAAAGTGAACAGCCTCTTTATGCATAAGGTACATCTTACAGATCCACACAACCTTTATACGGCTTCTAAATTACGTGCGAAGAATACAAGATGGCTGAATTATTGTGTTTTAAACTGGATTTGCTTTCATAGTGTCACTTGTGGTAGCTATCTGCTGAGGTACAGTTTAAGCAACTTGAAAGAAAAAAAATCCCGACAAGTGTGAGTCGGACATGCCTACCGAGGGTTCCGTACACCGTACACACACACATTTTCGAGCTTTGCCAGAAATTCAGTTTCCAAAACCTAAAATCACTTTTATTTTTGATTTTTATAAAAGAAACTGTACCTCGTTGATTGGTTACGTACTTTAAGTAGACTGTTTTTTTTTTTATTTACAAATGTAAAGTTTTTGGATTTTTCGTTGCCAAATTTCATAGTACATACATTCATAGTTCAACAGAAAATACCTTTTTTTTTGTACGGAAATCCCCTCGGATACCACCTCGGACTCGAACCGACTAAAACCGCACGCCGTCTCGGGTACTAATAGCCGGAGAACCAGGTATACCCTAGAAAGGAAGTCCCTGGTGCAACAGAAAATACCCTATAAATTTTGCGTGTGCAATATATAGGCGTATTCTTCGATACGTCTTTTGCGGCATAAACGACTGTATCTTTTTTTCACGTTAACTTAGAAGTTTGATTTTTTCACAGCTTCTAGAGACTGTAGACCTAAGTATATCGTTTTAATTTCAACTCGATACCTTCACGCGTTTCCGAGATAAAGGGTCTTGACAGACAGATAGACGGACGGACAAGGGTGTAAGGACGTAAAAAGATTCCAATTTTTTCCTATTGAGGTGCGGAACTCTAAAGATTACATTACCGAGTCTTACTCGTGCATTAAGCTCTATCAATCTCCTAATATGTTGCTGCAGCTCATTTTTAATATCACTAATTGTACATAACGTCACGTAATAAGCAGATATTATCCCTACTACTATTATAGTCTAACCGTTATTATCCGTGTAGTGACAGATTAAGAATACAGAGTGTCACAACCCCTATTTATCCAGTGGGTGTCGTAAGAGCCGACTAAGGGAGTAAACTACGAAGGATAACAGCACTGCAGAGAGAAGGAAAACTTGACACAAACCCTATACAAACCCGTCTGGCCAGCGTGGTATAGTAGGCCAAAACCTTCTTTCTAAGGAGATGCCTATGTCCAGCAGTGGACTGTTAAAGGCTGTTGATGATGACTATTATAAATATGAAATCAACTCTGTTTGTCTGTTTCACAACTAAACCGTTGAACTTGCGGACTTTTCACCACGATACACGCGAGTGGAGCCACAGGATAGTAGGGTATATACATATTTTAGCATACAGTTTACAATAATGTTTACAGTTATCATACAGTTGACTGCACGGATGGCGTAGTGGTTTAAGCGGTCGCCACGCCGCTTCCTACTGCGCTGAGTGTTATTCAAACCCCACATGGGACGACACGTTGTGTGATCCACAAATTGTTGGGTGTTCTTTGTGTCCGTTTCATGTATGTCTGTAAAGTCCCCCGCGACACAGGAATGTATTCCTAATGCAGGAGTTGTCTTTAAAAAATAAAATAAAAATGAGTAAACAGTATTTTTTGAAAAATGTATTTGCAATGGCAGCCTTCTAAGACGAGATTTATAGTGTTGTACCATAGCGCGTCAGTCACATTTGGGCAATGAACCACGACAGAGAGAAAGGCAGTCCCTCTGAATTATGCCTTTATGGCTCTCCTAAATGTAACTTTTTCAAATTGTTGATAGAATTTTGATGCGTGATTTAAAAAAAAGACAAATTAATTTTTAAGTAATTTATTACTTAAATAATATATTTCAGTATCATATTTATCCTTGAGAGAAGAGAGAGAATGCTCTTGTGCGTAAGAAGAAGATACCGGAACGTCTGAAAGAAGAATTTCGTTTGTTAAACACCTTGGACTTCCTGTTTTTCCCACTACGCTGATCTACTGGAGTTATTTATTACACTCTTAATACATTTTTATCTACTGCAAATTTACCAATTTTTAACCGACTTCAAAAAGGACTAGGTTATCAATGCGGATGTGTATATATTTTTTTATGTGTGCTCGTGCATATACAGACGGATTTCGTATTTTTTTTGTTCAGTTCAGTACTGGAGCGCCAACTATCCAGGTAATGAGGATGAAATTTTGACGTGTGGAACTATGGCGGAAATTTGCGGCTAATATTGGTATTACATACCCGGTTTTCGGTAAAATGCCACCCATATTGATTGTTTCGGCGAGTTGACAATTGCCAGCGATGGCAGCATGAATAGTCGGACACCTTCTGCTCAGGAAACCACCAGTTCGCATTGATTCAGCTATGTATCGGAAAGACCTGAAAGAACAGAAATTTGTTGAGTAAAAGTGTCTGCCAAGGTAACGCTCCTGTAAACATATTTATACTAGCTGACCCGGTAAACGTTGTTTTGCCATATACATTATATCTAGGAAATATTGAAAAAAAATATTGTGGGGTTGCGTATAATTTAACCCTTGTTATTTAGGGGTATAAAAAATAGATGTTGGCCGATTCTCAGACCTACCCGATGTGAAAACGAAATTTCATAAAAATCGGTCCAGCCGTTTCGGAGGAGTATGGTAACTATTATTGTGACACAAGAATTTTATATATAAGATATTTTATATAAAAACCCTAACATTTTTTTCCCAAACTATAAATTGCATAAGTTTTCCCCTTATAGTATCAGAGAGGCTCTTGACTAAGTGGTAACCGGATAGGATAACACATTACAAAGTCAAGCAATCCTAGCCAGGTCAGTCTATAGATGGGTGACCATTCTTAACACATTGAAACCCCTCCGTGCCTCAGAGAGCAAGTTGAGCCGTCGGTCCTGGTCGAGATACGAATACTGTGGCAATCGTCACGGGTCGTCAGTGGAGCCCCAAAAGTTCCATAGTCTTTCTACAGAACTTCGATATCGCTTAGTAATTGGGTTTTGGAGATCTGATGGCATTTATAAAATCGAATTTCAGCCATATCGTTGTAGATTTAACCTCAACATTTTTAAGTAAAAAAGCTCCCTGCAGGAAGACACCTTACACCATCAGCTATTGTGCTATCAAATATTGTGTGATGAGCACTGTCATTTGTTCTATGTCTGGGTGTAATTTATCTATGATATGTATGTATTTAGAAATATATAAGTATGTTTATCAGCAGTCTGGTTACCATAGTACAGGCTCTGGCTAGTTTGGGATCAGACGGCCGTGTGTGAGATGTGAGAGATATTATATTATTATCCAGTGGAATTTAAATGGAAATCAAACATTCTAGAACTGTGCTTTTGGCAATTATTATATGGCTCAACCGAAGTGACATTATGGGCTCATAGAAATCTGGTGATGAACAATTCTTTCGTTGCTAAGAGGAGAGGAGAGGATACTGGGGGCCTAATCGCCAACTTCTTTTTTTTCCTGTGCGGGAATTCCCTCGGATAGCACCCACCGGTGGTTATGTCGGACTCTAACCGACTAAAAACCGCACGCAATCTCAGGGTACCAGTTGCCGGAGAATCAGGTGTACCGTACCCGACGTACACCGAGCCATCTGCGGCATGTAGATGACCCCCCCGTGTTTGGGTGGAATGATTATATCAGACTCGAACCAACCAAAAACTCCAAGTAGTCTTGGGACCTTTTCATCCTGATTTTGGTTGGGGACCGTGAGATACTGGTGTCAGCAAATGCCCAAGTCACTTCCCCAGTTAATTACTCTAGTTGCAAAACTCGATGGGCTTTGATAGTCATTTACCCTCAAGTGATCCGTCGACTTGTTTGCCCCTTTCACCACAAAAATATCTACGTGACTGCACTGAATGTTGTGGGTTCGATCCCGACATGGGACACCACTTTGTGTTATTCAGTAATTGTTGTTCTGAGTTTGGGTATCTTTGCATCCGTTTCATGTATATTTTTGAAGACCTCCACGACACAGGATATTTTATTCCAAATGCGGGAGCTGTTTAAAAAAAAAAAGTGTATGTACTTACATCTCATGGTTGCAAAAGTTGGTAAGACACCCAGGCATCATTGTTCCCTGGTTAGGGTAGAAGTCAACATGCCCAAGGGCCCTCGTCATGCCTGGAAAATAGGAAATTCTGTAAGTATTTTGACTGTATGTCACTAATCATCATTATCAACAGCCTATAATAGTCCACTGCTGGACATAGGTCTCTCCTTAGAAAGTAGGATTTGGCCTACTCTACTTGTGAATTGCAAAAGAGTGGCCATGAGTTTGTTTGCCCTTTCTTCTCATAAGGCTCAACCCCTTGGAAACGGGCGGTTGTAGATCGGCACAGGCATATCATAGATTTTGTATGGGTTTGATTTTGTTAAATTTATTTGGTTACTATTTGACAAAACAGAGATTGTTGCTTTTGTGTGTGTTGATCTATGACTTTAGAGTCTACATGGAAGACGATTTCAAACAATTTTGAAAATTTTATGAAATAAAGAAAGTTTGAGTTTGAGTTTGAGTATACCACGCTGACCAGACGGGTTGGTATAGAGTTTATATCAAGTTTTCCGTCTCTAATATGTTATGTTCTGCTTATGTCAGTAATAGTAAAAATAAATGTTCTATAAACAAATATTCTCTTAGAATTAAAAAAATATTATTTTATTTTATTAAAATGTAAAAGAGAAAAAAAAAGCCGTGTGGTGTCGTGGGACACCCGATAGGAACGAAGTTGTGACGATCGAGTAAAACTGATTTGACACGATTTTAATTACAACGCCATCTATGCAAGCGGCTATTACCTACATATTAAAAACAATTAAAACAATTTATACATTGGTAAAATCTCCTTGCGAAATGATTTCCTATCTATTCCATAGATGGCCCTGAATGTCTGACAAGATGACACGAAAATAAAGAGCAAAGAGCCAACATCACGTGGTATTCCCAGGCGGTCACCCATCCAAGTACTAGCCACGCCCGATGTTGCTTAACTTCGGTGATCGGACGAGAACCGGTGTATTCAACATGGTATGGACATTTGGCGAACGTTAAAGCAAATTTAATGTATGGTATCCACAGTTAGACGTCAATTTATATTAAAAGTGTCGTTCCAAATTTTATTATAAGGAACTTCGTTCCAAAAATTCATCCATTCATCCATCCATCCATAAAGAAATTTAGAAAGTATGAAATCGTACCAATGCTTGAAATATCAGTGTGGATCACTTCTGTGTATAACCCATCATTCGGTTGGAAGACGTCAGCATCGTCCCATCGGTCGGCAGGATCGCAAGCTATAAAAAGCAAATATAAGAGTAAGAAGAAGAGACGACGAATTTCAGAAGGTTGGGACTTCTTGTTATTCTCATTCTCACTATAGCTATAATGTAATCTTACACGCAAACGTTTGATATCAAACCACACAGAGCCTGTACTGTGGTAACGAGAATTGCTACCATATTAATCATCACATCATCAAAAGCCTTTAATAGCCCACTGCTGGACATAGGCCTCTCCTGAGAGAGGAGGATTTGGCCTATTATACCACGTTGGCTAGAATGGTTGGTATAGGGTTTGTGTCAAGTTTTCCTTCTTGCAGTGCTGTTGTCCTGCGTAGTTTGCTCTCTTCGTCGCCTCTTACGACACCCACGGGATGAATAGGGGTGGTGACACTCTGTATTCTTCCCGGATTCCCGTCACCACACGGATATATTATTCTAAATGGCACACAGACACAAAACAAATGATCGTGCGCATAGCACAAGTAATAGGTCTTTACCTATGAAATTGCCGTTTTCTATGCAATAAGTGAAAGTACTTATTTTTTCAAACTTTTTTATTTCTGTTATTTGAAGTAATCACCCATGCAATCGACGCATCTTAGCCAACGCATCGGCAGTTTATTGATGCCCTTCTTGTAAAAATCAGCTGGACGGGAGGCAACAAACTCTTCAAAGGCATTTTGTACTGCCTCTCGGGAATTGAATTTTTTACCCACTAAAAAGTTGTGTAAATTTTGGAAAACGTAATAGTCGGTATGTGCAAGGTCTGGTGAGTACTTCAAGATATTCACAGTGTTATACAAAGCTTGGCTAGCTTTGTATAACACTGTAAATATCTTGAAGTAAGAGAAGAAAAAGAGAAGCAAATATAACTGAATAGAGAAGTACTTACCAATGATGTAACTGGGACGACCATTCATGTTTCTACCAAGGATACCAGCACCGTGACCTAGAATATACGAATAGATCATAAGCACTAAAAGTGGATCCAGCAAATGAGTTGGGTTTAATTTTCAATCAATCTTGGTGTTCTATCTCCCTGTTTCGAAAAGATAGACTCTTAAAAGAGAAAAAACAGTTTAAAATAAAGGTTATCAGGACATAATTATAAAGGTATGCTAAATTTTGATATTGAAAAGGAAATTTGAAGGAAAAATAACACTGGGGCTTAAATGATTGTCTTTATAACCATAACAAAATAAAATAAACAGATATCTTAAAATGAATATTAATACTTAAAAATTGATTAGTTTTTTTTTTGACAAAATAAAGAACGCTGACAACGCTGCAAGCATTAAAAAAGATAAACTATAGATTAAATATTGATTACAAAAACGCATAATTTTCCATTGCATATCAGTGATTACATAACCAAATACTGCCGGTACTCCCCCGTGGGATTAGGGCTGAGTTCCGGGCGGATAGGGGCAGTCGGCCCCCGCCCGAAGAGATACGCAAGTGGCGTGAAGCTGCTCGCCGAACCACAATGGTTCGTTGGTCGTCCCGGCTGGAGGCTCCACGTGCTGGCTTTGCCGCCTTGGAAGCGCTCCAGCCGGTTATCATCGAGTGGGCAGGGCGGCAGCATGGGACCCTTTCCTTCCGACTGACGCAGGTCCTTTCCAGGCACGGTTGCTTCGGGAAGTACCTGCACTCGGTTGCTATGAGGGAATGGAGTCCCGCCTGTCACCTCTGCAATTGCATTGAGTACTCGGCTCAGCACACGCTGGCAATCTGCCCGGCTTGGGCGTTGCAGCGTCTCATCCTTTCTGCAGTCATCGGAGGAGATCTCTCGCTACCGGCCGTCATACGCTCCATGACCGGTAGTGATAGTTGTTTTACCCTGGCCGCATCCTTCTGCGAAGATGTCATCTCGCACAAGGAGGCTGCGGAGAGGGCCCGGGAGAATGACCTCCACTCGGTCCCAAATCGCACTGAGTGTGGCTGCGTTTGTGGTTTTCTCCTCCACCCGACATAACGGCGTTTGCGTATACCGGACGTCGCCTAAATAGAGAATGTACCCGAAGGTAACCGAGCAGTTGCGGGCAGGCGATGGAGGGGTCCGGATGTCTTAATAACAGCAGTTCCCGGATCCCTCCTATTACAGGCGCAGAGTGGCACACCGTGTGGTTTTAGTCGGTTCGATTCCGACACACCACCCCGCCGAAAACCCCGGTGGGGTGACGGCCAGAGAGGGTAGGGTAGGGTCCACACGTAAAATAAAAAAGAAACAATCACCAATGCACATAAACAATCACTTCATCTGATTCGATTATTTGTCGATAGTATAACAACAACAATATAAGAATATTTAATTATCCATATTGATTAATTTTTACCTATTTAATTAGGTATTTATCTAAATCCTTGAATCACCTATACATTTATACTGACGCGTGAAAATAATTTAGAATGACGTTATCAAAAAACATTTTTTTTTGATAATCTAATCTTATTTAAAAAATCTTTGCGAAGATAAGACTTAAACAGAAATATTTAAAGTATACTAGAGATCGCGTGGATTTGAATAGGGCATTTTATTTTGTTGACCAATATAAATTGAACTGATATTATTAAAACTTTTGTACCATGACAGATCAACCCTGCACCCTGAAATAGCCGATATTATATAGTTTTTCTCTTTACATTGAAGAGGAAATGGTTAGAAATTGAGTTAGCAAAAAGAAAAAACTCGTTAGGCCGACCCCAAATAAAGGGAATAAGAGAAGCAAAAATAGTGTAGATGTTGAATATTATGTATGCTTTGCTATATTACCTCCAACACTGTAGCCGACGATGGTGAATTGGTTCGGGTTGGAACCTGTCTGAGCCATGAGCCAATTGACGAAACGAGCCCCGGCCTGACCTGTAATAAAGGTTATTTGTTATTTTTAACGGACTTCAAAAAGGAGGAGGTTATCAATTTTGATGTTTTTTTAAATCCGGGCATAATTCAGTCATATATAGACGGGTTTGCGAAATTCCTTTATTTTGTTTGAAAGGTGTTTATTCCAAAATGGTCCCATTTAAATTTCATAAAGATCACAACAAGAAGACAACGGAACTCTTCAAAAATGACAGCAAATGAACCGCGATGGCTGCTGGGTTTTTAGTGCTCCTTGTTAGTATTGTTTGAAGTCGTTTTAACTTTTAAAACAAACTCACTACTCAGTATTTAATCCTAGACACGTTTAGAGAGCTTAGACTTTTTCGGAATGTCTAATTCGAGTAACAGCTAAGGATAGATTAGGACATGTAGTCCCCATCTATCCTTATGAGCAATAAAATATTTCTCTGCTTGCCTTCCCTTCTTATCTACCTTGTCTTTTTAATGTACGTCTAATTCTCCTACAATTAGGAATTACTTAAATCTCCCAGTAAACGGTAATAGGCTTGCCCTTACTTACGAATTATTCGTAAGTTGGACTCATCAACAGCCTTTAAGAAGTTTTGGCCTACTATGCTACGGTGGCCAGACGGGTTGGTATAGGGTTTGTTTCAAGTTTTCCTTCTCTTGCAGTACTGTAGTTCAGTCCTGCGTAGTTTTGCTGCTTTGCTGGGCTCTTACGACACCAATGGGATGAATATGGGTGGAGACACTCCGTATTCTTTATACGTCACCACACGGACAAGTGGGATTAAGACAAAATAAACTGCAAGAGGAAGATTACTGGAGCCCAACCCCCTTTCCCTTTATTCCATGGACGGTAGAAGTCACGTACCACCACCAGGTGAATCTTCTGCTCATATGCCCTTTTTACCTGCATTATATTAGCATTTGTAGAAGTTTTAACAACCATAAGCAATGGTGAATATTAACTCACCAACAGCCTTAGCACGTGGTCCCCACATGGATCCAGCACTCCAATCCACTACTATCACATTGCAGTCGTCTCCAGCCAAGAAAGCTGTTAATAAAAAATATTGAGGTTATTTTTCAAACTATATTTGCTTAGTTTTGGAAAAATCTGCACGACAACACGGATGGCGTAGTGGTTTAAGCACCCACCACGCCGCTTCCTACTACCCTGAGTGTTGTGGTTTCGATCCCCACATGGGACGACACTTTGCGTGATTTACAAATTGTTGTTCTGAGTCTGGGTGATCTCTGTGTCCGTTTCATGTATGTTTGTAAAGTCCCCCGCGACACAGGGTACATTCCTAATGCGAGAGTTTCTAGCCATATTTTGGATACCTTACTAAGTTTTGGGTCTGATCAAGAGCCTTTATCAAGAGTTGTAAACGACCTACTGCGCATATTAAGTACCACACTGACAAGAGTATAAAATCAAATATTCATCTATAAAATACCATACTCCCAAAATATGGCTAGAAATAAAACCATATTCTCTTTCTCTTTAAAATTCTCTTTAAAAAGACAACTCCCGCATTAGGAATATATCCTGTGTTGCGGGGGACTTTACAAACATACATGAAACGGACACAAAGTACACCCAGACTCAGAACAACAATTTATGGATCGCACATAGTGTCGTCTCATGTGGGGATCGGACCCACAATACTCAGCGTAAAAGACCGCTTAACCACTACGCCATCCGTGCAGTCAATATATTTCTGCAATTCTTCTGTATTTAAACATTAAACATTTAAAAAACCATACGTTTCCGTTTTTAAAAAGAGATAAAATGAATTCTCTTTATGCATTAATATACAGATAGTTACCTGGAACCAATTCATTGTTGAACCTGGATGTCGCGGATCCAGCAAAACCGTGTATCAAAACGACTGTGCGTCTGTTAGGGCTGTAGTTAGATGATCTTACGGAAGCAGCGTTGTTGATTTGTAACACTTGCCCCACAATGGGGTTCGACCTATAAATAATTAAAAAATATTTAATCTATATGTATATAAGAGATTTTCACGTATACGTCACTCATCACGATATCTCTGGAACCATTAGAGCTAAAGACTTGAAATTTGGTAGGAATATTCTTTTCACCGAGTAGAGGTCAGCTAAGAACGGATTTTAAGAAATTCAAAAAAAGAAAAAAAAATGTAAATAACAAAACAACGTTTGCAGGGTCAGCTAGTTAGTTATATAAGCAACTAGCTTTTGCCCGCGACTTCGTCTGCGTTGTGGTGGAAGTCAGACATCATAGGGGAATCAATGAATCAAGATTACAGGTGTATTCTCCATAAAAACATGCTTCCCTTTTTACACGCTTTATATTAGCTTCACTTGTATGTTTGTTTGTTTGTTTGTAACCGACTCCTTTGGACGTGATTTTGACTGACTTTAAACGGTCAGAATTTGTTCAAACTTTGTAGATATATCGAGGACCGATGACAATACACTAATAAAAAAAAAAAGTAGTTTTAAAAATGTTGTCAATAGTAAAAAGCACCACACGCTTTTTTTTTTAAATTTAATAAAATTTATTTTCTATTTTTTAGTTTGGATTTCTATAAAAAAGCGTGTTTTTTAGTTTTTTTAAACTCTTATTTTTTAAGGGTAGTTATATGCTTCTGGACCCAGCCATCAGCCGTACGTTGATCGATTATATTTTTATTATAAAAAAGACAACTCCCGCACTAGGAATAAATCCTGTGCCTGACTTTACAAACATACATAAAAAGGACACAAAGAACACTCAGACTCAGAACAACAATTTGTGGATCCCACAAAGTGTCGTCCCATGTGGGGATCGAACCCACAATACTCAGCGTAGTAGTAAGCGGCGTGGCAACCGCTTAAACCATTACGCTATCCGTGCAGTCAATTGTATATATCGATTGGAGGGATACTATACCATAATAAAGCCATAGCTTAGTATTTAAATTTACCATCGTTATAATAAAAGAAGATCAACTCACCTGGTGAACAGAAGGTATACGTTATCTTGATCAGCGTTAAATCGGGCAAGACTTCTGTAGTCGCTGAGCTTCAACCAGTTGTCCACCAACTCAAGGTCCCCAGCATCAGTCTCCATGTAATCGTAACGGAGCCCTTCTGAAAACTTGCCCAGCACCGGATCGGTGGGAGCACCTAAAAAAATTACAAAATAATATGTCTTATCTAAAGTTAATTTGTTCTCATATTAAATTTATTGAATACTAGTCTAAAAAAAGTAGCCTAAGTTACTCCTTATGCCATCAGCTATCTGCCAGTGAAAGTCCCGTCGAAATCGGTCCAGCCGTTGCAGAGGTTACCCGGAACAAAAAGACAGACAGACAGACAAAAATTGTAAAAAATGTTATTTTGGCATATGTACCGTGTAAACATACATATGCATTTATTAAAAAGCGGTTATTTTAATATTACAAACAAACACTCCAATTTTATTTATTACAAAATCGATCTAAGTGGTGTGCAATGGGAGAGGCCTATGTCCAGCAGTGGACTGCGACAGGCTGATGATGATGACGCACACATAATAGCGCAGTAGAGGTAGGCCAATGGAAAGATGGCTCGATAGCGGGCGACAACTGGACGGAAAAGGCAATGGACAGAGACAAGTGGGGGAAAATGGAGGAGGCCTTTACTCAGGAGGGAGGTTCTTAATACTATCAATGACTGACAAAAAGAAAGATAATAATAATAATGGATCATCAACAGCCTTTATCAGTCCACTGCTGGACATAGGCCTCTCCTTAGAAAGGAGGTTTTGGCCTACTATACCACGCTGGCCAGACGGGTTGGTATAGGGTTTGTGTCAGGTTTTCCTTTCTTTTTGCAGTGTTGTGGTCCTGCTTAGTTTGCTCCCTTAGTCGGCTCTTACGACACCCACGGGATGATTGGGGGTGGTGACAATCCGTATTCTTAATCCGTCACCACACGGACATAATGGATAATGCAATACATTAATGAAATTAAATACGAAATAACCGGTGTAAAATAACAATAACAATAAATAATATTCATATATGGATGTTAATTTAAATGTAAAAAGCATTTTTATATTGTTTTTTTTTTATATCTTATTTATATTCAAGTGAAGAATTGAATTGAATGGAAATCAAATATTGTAAATGTAATTGTAGATAGGTAAATGTATTTTATTGTAATTGCATTTTATTAAGGAATAAACAAGGCTTAAAATAAATAAAATAAAATAAATAAACGCACACACATTTATTTGTACAAATAAATAAAATTGAAGTGTCTATTTGTAATGTCAAAAGAATAGATTTTTTTCATGCTCACACGGATATTTGCAATATACCTATGCCTAACCAGTTAAAATATTTTTTGTCCGTCTATTTATTCCGGGTAATCTTTAAAACGTTTTGATAATATTTTTCTACCAGGTAGCTGTCTATATAAGGAGTAATTGAGGCTATTTTAAGTCGCAGAAAAACCCTATGAAAATTTCCCGGTCCGGGAATAAAAAAGCCGTGTGGTGTCGTGGGACACCCGATAGGAACGAAGTTGTGACGATCGAGTAAAACTGATTCGACACGATTTTAATTACGACGCCATCTATGAAAGCGGCTATTACCTACATATTTTTCAGTTGGTTTCTAATTAAACATTTATACATTGGTAAAATCTCCTTGAGAAATGATTTCCTATCTATTCGATAGATAGATTCTAAAAAGTGTCGTTACAACTTATCGTGAGATTTTTTTGGACTGCAGTCGCATGTACACCACTAAGGCAGTGCTTTTCAAATTAGACGCCAACGCATTATAGATAAATTATATTCAGACAAAAATAACGATCGTGCTCATCACACGATTATTTATCCTGGGTATGAATCGAACCCACGATCTCTGGTTTAGCAGTCAGTATTACTAACCAGTGAACCAATAAGCCAGTCGTAAATTAAAAATAACTATAATATCAGTGGTTGCCTGGAAGAGATCGCAAAACGCAATAAGGCCGCCAATTGTAAAAAAATTAATACTTTACTCTCCATGTCACATTAATTTAACTTTAGATATAAGACACACCAAAGTATACAAACTGATTTCTTCTTTTTTGACGTGACAACGTCTTATAATTCGATGGAGCTGGCTGCACGCACGAAAAAACATGACTCATGCGGCGTTACCTCGCTCTGAGGCGTTCCATTTAAGGCGTGAAGTGCAAGCGAGAGCGCGGAACGAGCGACAAAGAGGCACAATCGGCCTCCGCGTTCGGCAGCGTTCGATATCTGTCTCTCTCCTACTTGAGTGAGCGATGCGTCCGCGTGGACAGCTGCTACTCGTATACAATAATACATTTTTGAAAAATGCAACCATTCCATCAGTATTTTCTTATGACGTTGTCACGTTCAACTATCGTCAGTAAACCGACTTTACAGACAACCGATATCTTTTTATGTTAGAGGGGGCACAATCGGCCTCCGCCTTCGGCAGCGTTTGACATCTCTCTCTCTCCTACTTGAGTGAGCGATGCGTCCGCGTGGACAGCTGCTATACAATAATACATTTACATGTTTTCGTAAAATGCAACCATTCCATCAGTATTTTCTTATGACGTTGTCACGTTTAACTATCGTCAGTAAACCGACTTTACAGACAACCGATTTTTTTATTAAGTTTTTTGTACAATAAAGAGTTATCTATCTATCTATCTATCAGAGCTATATAGAAATTAGAGACAGTTTTACAAAATAAAATAACAATATCTTGACATACCTGCCGTAAAAACGGCTTGAAGGATCAAGAAGGCACCAGCTACTTTTAACATGTTGACTGTATCATGAGTACTGTGTGACCGAACTATTTATACCAATAGACTTGATGCTTTATCTTCCACAATCTTATAAATCACAGCTATATCTATTGTATTTAAACATTATATTAATAACACCAATACTGATACGTCAGCTAATTAGGCGATAAAGTTTGGTTTTGATAATGCCTTGTTTTAGATTGTACTGGTGTAATTTTGTCAATAATAACGAGTATCCCTCGAGAACAGCAAATATCGATCTCATCATCAACCGCCTTTAATAGTCCACTGCTGGACATAAGCCTCTCCTTAGAAAGGAGGTTTTGGCCTACAATACCACGCTGGCCAGACGGGTTGGTATAGGGTTTGTGTCAAGTTTTCCTTCTTTTTGCAGTGCTGGTGTCCTGCGTTGTTTTGCGCCCTTAGTCGGCTCTTACGACACCCACGGGATGAATTGGGGTAGTGACATTCCGTATTCTTAATCCGTCACTACACGAAAATCGTCACGTCACTAAACGTAAATATCGATCTGTCCGTGTGTCGATAGTCCGTGTGGTGACGGATTAGTCCGTGTGGTGACGGATTAAGAATACAAATTGTCACCACCCCAATTCATCCCGTGGGTGTCGTAAGAGCCGACTAAGGGAGCAAACTAAGCAGGACAACAGCACTGCAAAGAGAAGGAAAACTTGAAACAAACCCTATACCAACCCGTCTGGCCAGCGTGGTATAGTAGGCCAAAACCTCCTTTCTAAGGAGAGGCCTATGTCCAGCAGTGGACTAGTAAAGGCTGTTGATGATGATGATCGATCTGTATGTTAAATTTTATTGTGATCGGTTTAGCAGTTAAGGCCTTTTTTTGTTGATTTTGTGGCAAATCCCTTCGGATCTCCTGCACCTTGGGGCCTAGCCAGGAGTATGTGGTGACTGAACGAATGGCGTAGTGGTTTAAGCGGTCGCCACTCCGCTTCCTACTACACCGAGTGTTGTGGGTTCAAACCCCACATGGGACGACACTTTGTGTGATCCACAAATTGTTGTTCTGAGTCTGGGTGTTCTTTGTGTTCGCTTCGGTCGTCCTACTCTAGGAAACCCGGACTATATAATTTCAGGTGCTCCTCGAAATGACACCACGCTTTATCAGGTCCTATCTCAGGGGAAATTGCATCTTAAAGCGATCAAGCCACCATCCTATCCCCTACTGCAGCGTCCAGTGTAACCCCCTGTTCTTGGCGAGGTTGAGCTCCGAGGGATGGTAGCCCCGAGGAACGCTCATCAGTCAGCATCAGGTCGGGTGTTGAGGATGGTCCAAGGGGATTGTCACGGAGACTAAGTCTCGCGGCAGGTCATGCCTGTCCGGCGGTCGACGATGATAGCAGATAACGGGCTTGCGAGTCGTAAACATACATGAACAGGTTTGTGCCCAGGCGTCTCACAAAGTCGTTTAGGCTCTCCACGCGCAGATTCCTCAATATCGTCCAGTTCCGCACAAAGCGAGGCGTTGGCGAGGATGCGTAGTGCGAGCAACTGCGAGCACCATAAATGAGTCGAGTGCAAATGTACTCCTTGTACACACCGAGCTTTGCACGGTGCTGCAAACGGGACGATAGTACGGGCCGCAGAAGGGAGCGTGCGGCACGAACCTGTGCTACGACATTATTGACGGGCTTCATAGAGAGGTGCGGTCGATGGTCAATCCGAGGTATTTCACCGTCGCAGAACACTCGATATTCTGGCCCATGAGAGTTTTAGCTGTGGTACGGTCACGCTTCCGATGAACATCGCCTGAGTCTTCGCCACGTTGACTGTCAGTCTCCAGTCCTTCAACCAGCATTATTATTATAGACGAATATACAAATAAATATTTATATAATATACTAGCGGACCCGACAGACGTTGTCCTGTCAAATTTGACACTGCGATGGTAGCGTCGTCTGTCTGATCCAATGTAAAACATTCCAAAATCAACAACTACTAATAAATTAAAAATTAATTAAAAAAACATTGTCCAGCGGACAAAATTGTGAATCTAAACCATTCCCAGATCCCCTTGAACACACACAAAAAATTTCATCAAAATCGGTCCAGTCGTTTGAGAGAAGTTCAGTGACATACACACTCACAGAAGAATTATATATATAAAGATTTATGGTGACGAAATCATGAGGATGCGGTAGTCAGTTTTCATCAGGTGAACCGTCTGCCTATACAGGCATACGCCCCTTATTACATTAAACAAAATCATCATCATCATCAACAGCCTTCAATAGTCCACTGCTGGACATAGGCCTCTAATTAGAAAGGAGGTTTTTTCCTACTATACCACTCTGTCCAGATGAGTTGCTATAGGTATTGTGTCAAATTTTCCTCCTCTTTGCAGTGCTTTTGTCCTGCGTAGTGTCCTCCCTTAATGGGCTCTATAACACTCACACGATGGGATGAATAGAGGTGGTGACACTTCGTATTCTTAATCCGTATCCACACGAAAATTGTTTTAAAAAAATGTGTGAAATTTATTACTTCAAAAATGTTTAGAGGAGGGTTGAATTAAAGAATTTGGTCATACAATTGTGAAATATTACACATCTTTATTAATTTATTTATATAAATAGACAACTCCCGTATTAGGAATATATCCTGTTTTGTGGGGGACTTTACAGAAATACACGAAACAAACACAAAGAACACGCACATAAACAAATTGATGTTTATGCCATCTAGGGACATTTGATGAAAGCAGTTGTGCAATAACTTGCGTAAGCGCATTAATTTGACAACGTCTTCTTGACGTTGTCAAATTAATGCGCTTACGCTCCACGTCTCCACTTAGATTTTAGTACTGCTATTTCACCGCAAGATGACACCACAAGTATCAAAACATAGAAATTTTTATGAAAATTCTGAAAGAAATTCAATACGATCTAAACAATCAAAAACAAGAAATAAAAAGTATTCAAGAGAATATTACCAAATCTATAAATGACAATTTCGACCAAAAATTAATCATCATCATCATCAGCCTACTGGCATGGCGTCCACTGCTGTACGAAGATCTCCCTCAAGGAGCGCCAACCATCCCGGTCTTGAGCAATCAGGCCAGCAAACAAAAAGGCCAGACCAGACGTTCATGGCCGGAGATGGTCACTTTCCATCGGGTGACCCGTCTGCTCGTCTGCCCCCTCTAACATAAAAAAAAACATCAAACCTTTCCCGGGACTCAAGCTATCTCTATACCAAATTTCATTTAAATCGGTTCAGCCGTTTAAACGTGAAGAGTTAACAGACAGACAGACAGACACACTTTCACATTTATAATATTAGGTCTTTACCTATGAAATTGCCGTTTTGTACGCAATAAGTGAAAGTACTTATTTTTTCAAACTTTTTTATTTCTGTTACTCGAAGTAATCACCCATGCAATCGACACATCTTTGCCAACGCATTGGCAGTTCAATTCCCGAGAGGCAGTACAAAATGCCTTTGAAGAGTTTGTTGCCTCCCGTCCAGCTGATTTTTACAAGAAGGGCATCAATAAACACCTGAGGCCGGCCGTCGGGGTGGTTTACATACTCCTGGCTCCTGAGTCCCCGAGGAGCAGGAGATCCGAAGGGATTTTCCACCCCGTCAATAAAAAAAAAAGCCAAAATAAAATATATATTGAATACGTAAGGTTGTACAGAATGTTATATGTGGCTCTGACTCTGACTTTTCGGCAACATCCAGCTCGAGTAATAGGTTTGCTACCCCTGACGTTTTGGAGGCTCGATTACATTCCCCCCAATCTATTAATTTAGGCAATATTGTCCTTGTAGTGACGGATTAAAAATACGTGTCACCGTTTCTAAGGAGAGGCTAAAACCCGTTTTCTAAGGAGGGGCTTATGTCCAGCAGTACACTATTAAAGGCTGTTATTGATGATGATGAGCATTCATGTGTAAGGTAGCATCATTACGCAGTAAAATTTGTCTTAATTTGTAATTAAATAAACTTTTGCAGTTTCTTAATTCGCCTGTGTCTTTTTGTTTTTTTACACGCTTTTTATTAGCTTCACCTGCATGTATGTTTGTTTGTAACCGACTGCTTTGGGCGTGATTTTGACTTACTTTAAAGGGAGTAAATTAAGCAGGACACCAGCACTGCAGAGAGAAGGAAAACTTGACACAAACCCTATACCAACCGGTCTGGCCAGCGTGGTATAGTAGGCCAAAACCTCCTTTCTAAGGAGAGGCTTATGTCCAGCAGTGGCATTTTTAAGGCTGTTGATGTGATGATGATGAATCACAATCAAATGATGGTGAGTTGGGTTAACTTACAAATAAAAACAGAATTTGTAAAAAAATAAATCTTTATTATGTATAACGAATTGAATATCAAACAATTCATTTAAATTAACCCTGAGAGAATGGAGATCGTGCGTTCGTCCGTAAGAAGAAGATACCCCGCCGTCTGAAACAAAATAAAAAACTCAATTAAACAAAAGTTTTCTTACATATATTTTTTGGCACAAATTGGTGATCAGCTGATGTCCATATCCTAGTGAGATCATCATTATCAAATCGCGACTCTGGCTTTTTAAATTGGTGTAGTCTTACTCGAGACCTGGCGCTTTACCAGGTTTCTTTATCGGAATTTACTTCCTTCGTCAACAATGTTGGTTTCAAACATATCTCCTTTCAGGGATGAAGGTATGACTATCACCTACCCGTTCTTTGGGAGAATGCCGCCCATACGTAGAGTTTCTGGTAGGTTGCAGTTGCCGGTGAGAGCTGCACGGAGATCTGGACATCTTCTACCATTAAAGCCGCCAGACCTCATTGACTCGGCAATATAGATGAAAGACCTGGAAGAAATATGCAGTATTTCAGTAAAAGGCTGATGGTTTCTATAGTTACAGCGTATTTTGCGGTTAGACATTAGGTGCACTGTATTGCATATAGATGATTCAGTCAGAATTCCTTAGTCTTGCCACAGGGATCTATTCTTGGACCTTTTCTTTTGGTATTACTTGGGCCTGGTTGATAAACGGATACAGAAAAGAACATACGGTAAATTTAAGTCCAAAAAAATCTTAGTCCATGAGTGGTATCTGAATTTGATGATAAAATCTAATATGCAAATGTCTACGGGCGTTGCTAGCCGCTCACATGCGTTTCCTTTAATTATAAATCTTTTTTTTTTTTTTTTCTAGGAATATAGTATTTTTACGTAACAACCTCTTACGAAAGCAAGAGGTAGTTAGGTAGGTGCTAGATGATGATGAATATGCAAAAATAATTTGATATTAACAAGTTAATGGCCCCTACCTCTCGTGATCACAGAGTGCGGTGACGCAACCAGGCATCAAGCTGCCTTGGTTAGGGTAGAAGTCCACCTGACCCAGTTCTCTGGTCATACCTGCAAAATATTTAAACACATCAATATTTATCTAATGGACCTAGAAATACAGTATTCTCATTATCGAGGCTTTCAAAAGTGATTTTCAACAGACTCCAAAATAAATTTTATCAACGTAATAATTTCACAAGGATTGATATTTACCTTCTCACCAGATCTCTACACCTCCCAAAGGTTGGCTGGTAGAGAATGCCTTGGACATTAAGCTGGCCGTTATACATAAGTGCATAAAGTTGTAAATAAATAAAATATGTTCACCTCTGAGGCTCTGATAATAAAATCCAATTTAATTTGTGTTTGGTAAAAATTGGGTCTACATATTATGTAGATTTTAGACTATATAACATCAGACTAAGAGCATACATGTGATTGACTAGAATGTCGGTAGTATTATTAAGGTATGATAATTAACCTACGTACCAATATTTCCAACGCTGGTGTGGATGACTTCTGTGTAAGCACCGTCGTTTGGTCTGAATACGTTAGCAGCATCCCAACGGTCAGCAGGATCACAAGCTGTGTTTAATAGTGGTGGAATTAGTTCCATGAGATTTCATCATCAACAGCCTTTACTAGTCCACTGCTGGACATAGGCCTCTCCTTAGAAAGGAGGTTTTGGCCTACTACACCACGCTGGCCAGACGGGTTGGTATAGGGTTTGCGTCAAGTTTTCCTTCTCTCTGCAGTGCTGTTGACCTGCGTACATTGCTCCCTTAGTCGGCTCTTACGACACCCACGGGATGAATAGGGGTGGTGACACTCTGTATTCTTAATCCATCACCACACGGACCATGAGATTTAGTATTTCATAACTCTGAGTGTCTTGATACCTGTTAGACCCATCTTATGATAAACTTTACCACTTGGCCGAAAAATGAAAGAAACCCATATTTGTGGACTTTAATCAACCTTCAACCATTTATTATGAAAATGTTGGATCGACCCAGGTATTGCTAATATTCGGCTAGTATACATAACCTGCCAGCCATCTTGCGCAAATTATCACTCCTGGCCTGTGTTTGCGCAAGATGGCTGGCAGAAGCTGGATGTGAGAAGCCCAAAATCGATCTAAATATCGTGCAATTTGTGAGGCCTATGTCCAGCAGTGGACTGCGATAGGCTGATGATGATGATGATACATAACCTCAGAAAGCCGTAATTTATGAACTCAATTAGGAATTCTCTTTTATTTTGGAGGATATAGGCAGGCTTTTTATACATCTCGGCCTACCAATACCAGGATATACGTGTGACTGTATGCATGTGTTTAAATTTTATAAAAACTTTGAGATGTACTCACCAATGACATACGAAGCTCTGCTGTTCATTGTTCTACTGATGAAACCGGCTCCGTGACCTTGAAAATTTGATTAAATTTTAGTTGAAAAATTATAATTTGCATGATGAATATGTTCTTCAAAGATTATAATTTGCATTCTAAATATTTCCTTCCAAGACTATACATATTAATTAATATTAGTGAACAATGTGGAAAGTCCATGAGGTGACGAATTAAGAATACGAAGTGTCACCACCCCTATTCATCCCGTGCGTGTCGTAAGAGCCGACAAAGGGACTAATCTAATAAACTATGCAGGACAACAGCACTGCAAAGAGAAGGAAAACTTGAAACAAACCCTATACCAACCCGTCTGGCCAGCGTGGTATAGTAGGCCAAAACCTCCATTCTAAGGAGAGGCCTATGTCCAGCAGTAGACTGTTATAGGCTGATGATGAAGAATGGTCACTTGACCTATCTCACACCTGGCTAGGCGTAAAAAGGCAGAGTTTATATTATGATAACCGAACTACTGATTGACAAATTTGTATCTTATTCGATACTATTCCACACTTGTATTATAAAATTGTAAGTGAGTTTCCTTGTTTAATTGTTTGTTTGTTATGTTTTCAAGCCTAAACCTTTAAATCGATTTTAAAAATTCTTTCACCAATGGAAAGCTTTATTATCAGCAAGTGTTATAGGCTACTTTCACTGACGTGACAATCGAAATACGCGTGGTTAGAGCTGCGAGAAAATCTAGTAATAGATATACATATTGTTTTTCCACCATGATTTCCTTCAACCTTCTGGTGTTTGTAGTCTTGGTAAGTTGTTTAAAATTATTTACCTCCATCTCTTCTTTGTTAACTCTCTTCTTTCCACCGATTTCAAAGAAAGAAAAGGTTGAATTAAAAAAAAATATGCATGTTACTTCAAAACTTTGTCATATATGATCCGATTTGGAAAATTGTTTGGTTGTTCAGAAGGGTATACCTACTTTTCGGTTAGCGCCCATTTAATTTGATGGACAAATTAATAATAACTCCTACAGATAACTCCTACACTCAGACACAGAACAAAATCATGTGCTAATTTTACCATTATTTGGCAAAAATTCGAATTGAGTTCACGAACTCTGAATCAGGAGTCAGGATCACTCAATTCTTCACCACCAGCTTTTTTATTGGTCTTCTCTAAAAGACTTATAACACGTGCTCACCTCCCACACTGTAACCGACGACAGTTATTTGGTTGGCCCTTGCACCCGTCAGGTTCATCAACCAATTGACAAATCGTCCGCCGGCTCTACCTGCAAAAGAGTTTTACGATTATTCATAAACCACTAATGATGGACAGGCTCAACCGGAGTGATACCATGTCTTCACAAAAAAACCGGTGCTAATCAGTTCTTTTGTTGATTTTCACTGAGTGAGTGAAGTTACCAGAGCCCAACCTTCCCCCCTTCAGCCTTTTTTTCTGTGCGGAAATCCCCTCGGATGCCACCCACCGGTGGGATGGTTATGTTGGACTCGAACCTACCAAAAATCGCATTCCGTTTTGGGTATCAGTTTCCGGGGAACCAGGTGTACCCTAGAAAGGAAATTCTTGGAATTCCCCCTGAATCTGAGGGGTGAGCTCAAAGGGCGGAAACTCACTTGGAACTCTGTTGTTTTCACTTACCATTACGTAGCACGTCTACTCGTTTGCTCCCTTAGTAATCTAGTGATAAATAATACTAATATTTTCAGACATCTAACGCACAACGCCATCTAGTTACAAACTAAGCAAAGCTTGCACTACGAAAGTTAGGTTGACTAATAGAATACTTATATATATATTTTTTTGTGAATACATACTTAATAAACTTATCGCAGATCATACAAACCCGAGACCTCAGCACAGCAGTCGTAAACGCTACCATTGCCCAACCGAGGCAGTCAAAATGATATTCAATTACTAGATTTTGAATTTGAATGCAAAAAAAAAAACAGAAATTGAAATGGATTTACTCACCAGCATCCATAGCTCGTGGTCCCCAATTGGATCCAGCACTCCAGTCCAAGACTATCACATTACAATCGTCTCCAGCCAAAAAACCTTGAAATAGAAATTTGAGCATATGATTAAGAAAAAAAAGCACAGAGATAAGTTTCTTTTATAAGAAGACGAAGCATATTTTTGAGAACGAGAGAGAGCCGTGCTTCGGCAGAAAGCAGTGAACCTACTGTTGTTAAGAAATTCTATTCTTGTTTTTCACTGAGTGAGTGTGAGTAAGGGGGGGGGGGGGGGTTGAGGCCCTAAGGAGAAGGCTGTTAATATGTGTGTTATATTTCAAGGATGGCAACACTCCTGTGACTCTTGAGCTCCAGGTGTGCATAGGCGGCGGTAATCAGTTACCATAAGGTGACCAGTCTGCTCGTTTGCCCTCCCTCCCTCTATGCTGTGAAAATACTTAGTATGGACTAGTCATTTTCTCTATTTTTAGGGTGCCGTACCTTAAAAGGTAAAAAAGGAACCCTTATAAGATCACTTTCTTGTCCTTCTGTCCGTGTGTCACCACCGAATTTCTCAGGAACGGGTAGACCATGGTCCCTATTAGGTGTATAAAAATCAAGGTCCTGAGTAAACACGAAGAAAAGATATAGGCAAATATCGATTTTCGAGAAAACTTGTAAGTAAAAAAAATTACCTTAATTTTCAACTTTTTTTATTTTTCAGAATTTTCTCTTTACGTGTGCTATAAGACCTTGCTTGTAACCAAAATTGACAATTCTAGGTCAACCGGAAGTACCCTATAGAGTAGGTATAGGGTTTGGGTCGAAAACCTATATGGTAGTTCCCGTTGACCTAGAATTACGAAATTTGGCAAAAAGAAACGTCTTACAGCACAAATAAAGAAATAATTCCAAAAAGTAAAAAAAGTTCGACAAATTTTGGTGCTTGCAAATTTTCGCGAAAATCTACGTAAAATCTTGGTAGGTACAGTACCCTCGGCGCACGAGTTCGACTCGTACATGACCGGTTTTTTTTTGTTCTTCCTTAGTGTAATAGGTAATAGTAAATGTTTACCTGGTACCAAGTTGGTATTGAAGCTAGATGTTGCAGAACCAGCAAAACCATGCATCAGGATAACTGTTCGTCTTCTTGCATTGAAATTGGAATTAGTGACGGAGGCAGCATTATTCAAAACCAATTGTTGACTACGGGAGGGATTTTGCCTGGTGATCATTAAAAACACGTTAAGTTTTTTAATAGCCTATTGCATTAGTTATTAGTGATCCTGGCGCTAAGCTAGATGCCATGGGTTCTAATCCCAGTCAGGAGAAATAACTGTGTGCTGAGCATAATCATTTGTATCATCAGTAGTTTAGTTACCATTGCTCAGGTTCTGTTTAATTTTGCAATTACACGGCTGTGTATAAAGCTATTACTTTAAGGGTAAGGTTACTTAGTAATCATATGAAAACCCTCGATGGCACGAAGGGTTTTTTCATTATATTGGGTGTTTCCCTGTATTATGATCATCATTTCTGCCATATGATGTTTACTGCTGCTGCCAGACAAGGAAGCCTTCCACAATGGCTTTAGTGAAAGCCGGTTGAAAGCGATCGCAATTCACCTTTGATAATCTTTCTATAGTAATTTTTACAGCTTATTAGTGACAGAAATCAAATATTTGTCGACTATAAAAATCATCATCAGCATAATCATTATCAACAGCCTTTACTAGTCCGCTGCTGGACATAGGACTCTTCTTAGAAAGGAGGTTTTGGCCTACTATACCACGCTGGCCAGACGGGTTAGTATAGGGTTTGTTTCAAGTTTTCCTTCTCTTTGCAGTGCTTTTGTCCTGCATAGTTTACTCCCTTAGTCGGCTCTTACAATACCCACGGATACTATAAAAACAATGGATCTAAATTTTGATAATTCCTTTCTCTAACAGCCTGTTAAGGTCTTTAAACACACGTCATTTCTAAAGCTACTTCACCAAAGTGCCATAGAAGTTTCAACCTACCTGGTGAACAGATGGTACTGGTTGGACTGATCAGGGTTATACCGGGCGAGGTTGTTATAATCGCTGAGCTTTAGCCAGTTGTCCACGAGCCGAAGCTCGCCGGCGTCAGTCTCTAGGTAATCATACCGGAGACCTTCGGAAAATTTGCCGAGGACTGGATCGGCGGGGGCGGCTATAAAGCAAGAAAAATTTAATATGAAATGAAGAATACGGTTCATCGTTTTTACGAATGGCGTAGTGGTTTAAGCAGTCACATTGTTGCTTCCTACTGCGTTGAGTGTTGTGGGCTCGATTCCCATATATCACAACTTTGTGTGATCCACAAATTGTTGTTCTGAGTTTGGGTGTTCTTTGTGTCCGTTTCATATATGTTTGTATATATTCCTGATGCGGGAGTTGTCTTTGATTATATATCACAATTTATCATTAATATGAGATTTGAAGTGGAGTTACTTTTTTTAAATTTAATGAGATTTTTGTTTTGACTTGTATCAGAATTTAATAGTCTACTGCTGGACATAGGCCTCCCCTTAGAAAGGAGGTTTTGACCTAACACACCACGCTGGCCAGACGGGTTGGTGTCTAATTTTCCTTCTCTCTGCAGTGCTGTTGTTCTGCGTAGTTTTGTCCCGTAGTTGACTCTTACGACACCCACCAAATATATATATACATCAAATATTTGTGTAATTACATCAAAACCATTATTTCTCATTTTTTTAAGTCTTTAATTTTGACATGACATTATCGCTGAGAGCTCAACTGATATTTAAAATTGATTATATCATTAAGAAATTATGTTTAATTTTATCAAAATACAAGAATTTTGATATGATAAGTAAATTACTTAAATTTTCATTTCGCACTTATAATGAACTCGTCCTGTCTCGCCCCAGATAGCTCGTGCCGCTTTATTGTTATCAATAATATTTATCATTAACATCATTTTGACGACCAAATGGTTTGTGTCAACATCATCATCATCATCAACAGCCTTTTCTAGTCCATTGCTGGATATAGGCCTCTCCATAGAAATGATATTTGGCCTACTATACCACGCTGGCCAGACGGGTTGGTATAGGGTTTGTGTCAAGTTTTCCTTCTCTCTGCAGTGCTGTTGTCCTTCGTAGTTTGCTTCCTTAGTCGCGACGCCCACGGGATGAATAGGGTTGGTGACACTGTATTCTTAATCTGTTTTATTTTTATTTTTTTAAAGACAGTTACTTCATTAGGAATATATCCTGTGTCGCGGGGGACTTTACAAACATATATGAAACGGATACAAAGAACACCCAGACTCAGAACAACAATTTATAGATCACACGACGTGATGTCCCATGTTGCAGTTGAACCCACAACACTTAGCACAGGCGAGGTGACCGCCTAAACCACTCTGATATCCGTGCAGTCAAAATGTACTGTTGTCCTGCGTAGTTTGCTCCCTTTAGAGGCTCTTACGACACCCACGGGATGAATAACACTTTTGACACTCCATATTCTTAATCTGTCACCACCATCACCACCACGGATATTTATATATTATTAATTTTACTTTGGACATAGGAACCAATTCTTAGGGTGACTTTACGTATACCTGTAACTTTAAATTTTGAAAAAAGACGCTGGGCGACTTCTAATAATCTTTGGCGATAATTTTTATGATTTTCATGATCTATCTGTGAATTGCAAAAGAGTGGCCATGAGTTTGTTTGCTCTTTCTTCTCATAAGACTCAACCCCTTGGAAACGGGCGGTTGTAGATCGGCACAGGCATATCATAGATTTTGTATGGGTTTGATGTTTGTTAAATTTATTTGTTTACTATTTGACAAAACAGAGATTGTTGCTTTTGTGTGTGTGGATCTATGACTTTAGAGTCTACATAAAAGACGTATTCAAACAATTTAATGAAATAAAGATAATTTGAGTCAATTTAATTATTTTTTTAATAAATTCATATTGAATTAAAAATAAAAGAAATTTAGAAAAATGTATTCTCACCCGCCGCAAACGCAGCCTGGACAACTAATACTGCAGCGATTACTTTAAACATTTTTGTGTGTTTGATTCTGTGGTAAAGCTTCCACCTTAAATAGTTAAAAGATATGATTCCACTATCTTAATGTGAAAGAGATATCATTTAAGAAGATTAATCGATGCACCAGTATGATCGTATTATGATGATCGATGTGCCAATTTTTAGGGTTCCGTACCTTAAGAGGTAAAAAAGGAACCCTTATAAGATCACCACCAATTTTCGCAGGAATGGGTAGACCTAGCAAGTTGAAATCTTTACCAGATACTGAGGTTTATGGTCCCTATTAGGTAGGAAGGTCCCTTTAGGAAGGAGGTTTTGGCCTACTATTTTGGATTGGAAAGGCAAAGGCATTAATATCAAAGAAGTCTATCAAACCCACCTAAGATTCGCAGACGACTTGATGCTCTTAAACGAAACAGGATCAGGAATCCAGTATATGTTAGAATCACTCAATGAAGTTAATAAACTAGTAGGCTTGGAAATGAACTTATCCAAAACAATTTTGATGACTAACAGCAAAAAGAGAAGGCTATTTGTTGGTAGCGAGCCTCTCAAATATACAGACAATTACTAATACCTAGATAAGCAAATTAGCTTTGACTAAAATAGTAACGATCAAGAAGTAGAGCGCAGGGTTAACGTAGAACAAATACTGGGAACTGAAGGGTTCAAAAGCACTGCACACACTGCACGCCGATAAACATTAAAACTTAGGTATTAAACTCGTGCCGTATACCATGCCTACAGTATGCTTGTCAAACTAGGAGTCTAACAAAAGAACAAAGGTTTTGTTTTTTTTAAGACAACTCCCGCTCTATGAATAAATCCTGTGTTGTGGGGGACTTTCCAAACATACATGAAACGGACTCAAAGAGCACTCAGACTCAGAACAACAATTTGTGGATCACACAAAGTGTCATCCCATGTGGGGACCGGACCCACAACACTTTAGATTTAGAAGCATGAAATTTAACATAAATGTATCTTAGGTGACGTTTATGTGTGTGCACTGCGAAAGGATTATAAAAAAAAAATATCCTAAGGGTGCAAAATGGATGTTGGAGATTTATAAGAAACTTCGTTTTTAGGATTCCGTACCTCAAAAGGTATAAAAATAACCCTTATAAGATCACTTTCTTGTCCGTCTGTCCGTGTGTCACCACCGATTTTCTTAAGAACGGGTAGACCTAGTAAGTTGAAATTTACACCAGATACTGAGGTCTATAGTCCCTATTAGGTGTATAAAAATCAAGGTCCTGAGTCAACATGATGTTGACTCAGGACCTTGATTTTAAATAGATATGGGCAAATTTAGTTTTTATTTTATTTTATAGAATTTTCTCTTTACTTGTGCTGTAAGACCTTGCTTTTGACCAAAATTGACAATTCTAGGTCGACCGGAAGGACCATATACGTTTTGGGTCGCAAACCTATATGGTAGTTCCCGTTGACCTAGAATCACGAAATTTGGCAAAAAGAAACGTCTTACAGTTTTCGTTTTTGATAGTAGCGTTTGTAGCCCCAGCGGTTTAGGGAACTAAACCGCTGGGGCTACAAACTTGAAATTCTAGCACCTGATGATTTTTTTTAATTTTACTTCTAAAATAAGGGATGAACGGTTCTGTGAAGTTTTTCATTTTGAAAGCTAGAAACACGAAATTAGAAATAATCACGCGATGGAAGTCGCGGGCAATAGTTAGGCCACAAATATTTCCAGGAGTACAAGATAAAGAGTGCTTTATCCATTTAAAATTATCGCCCGCAGCCGCGCATTACAAAAAAAAAAATACTGGTCAAAATATCGTTCCGTACCTACCCAGATTTTACGTAGATTTGGCGTGCAGTGTGTGCAGTGCTTTTGAACCCTTCAGTTCCCAGTATTTGTTCTACGTTAACCCTGCGCTCTACTTCTTGATCGTTACTATTTTAGTCAAAGCTAATTTGCTTATCTAGGTATTAGTAATTGTCTGTATATTTGAGAGGCTCGCTACCAACAAAAAGCCTTCTCTTTTTGCTGTTAGTCATCAAAATTGTTTTGGATAAGTTCATTTCCAAGCCTATTTTATTGACATCATTGAGTGATTCTAACATATACTGGATTTCTGATCCTGTTTCGTGTAAGAGCATCAAGTCGTCTGCAAATCTTAGAAGGGTTTGATAGACTTCTTTGATATTGATGCCTTTGCCTTTCCAATCCAAAATAGTAGGCCAAAACCTCCTTCCTAAAGAGAGGCCTATGTCCAGCAGTGGACTATTGAAGGTTGTTGATGATGATGATGATGATTGCCTTTCCAATTGAGTTGACTGATGATCGATTCCAGTGTTGCTATAAATAGCAATGGCGCAAGACCTTGTCTTACTCCTGTTTTTCTCGGAAACCAAGGCCTAGCTGTCTCTAGTTTGACTCTGCTCTTACTGTCATTGTATATTCTCTTGATTACACAAATGTATTATTTTTCTACCCCTTGTGTTGTCAGGCTTTCGTTTATGCTTCAACCAACCGACCAACTGCACGAATGGCGTAATGGTTTAAGGTCGCCATGGCACTTCCCACTACGCTGAGTATTATGGGTTCGATCCCCACATAGGACGACACTTTGTGTGATCCATAAATTGTCGTTCTGAGTCTGGGTATTTTGTGTGTCCGTTTCATGTATGTTTGTAGTCTTTTTTGTTGTTTGTTGAGCGGAAGTTGTCTTCTTAAAGAAAAAAAACTTCGTGAATACAAATCTTAAACATTTAAAATTTCGGCATGAACGTAGCTATATTTTATAGGACAAAATATCCCCCTTTGAAACAAAAACTCATTTTTGAAGTTACTTTACTTGGAGAATATCGCATTTTGATTAGGCTCTAAGTGATGAAATTGTGATTTTTAGCATTAAGACGATTATATGTAAATATCCCCTTTTGTAAAGCCACTCCTCAATAAAGATGACTGCACGGATGGCGTAGTGGTTTAAGCGGTCGCCACGCCGCTTCCTACTGTTCTGAGTGTTGTGGATTCAAACCCCACATGGGACGACACTTTGTGTGATCCACAAATTGTTGTTCAGAGTCTGGGTGCTCTTTTTGTCCGTTTCATGTATGTTTGTAAAGTCCCCCGCGACACAGGAATGTATTCCTAATGCGGGAGTTGTCTTTTTAAAAATAAATAAACCAAAAAAAACACCACGCTTAAATAATCTTTCATACTCCTTTTTTTGTAAAGTCGTGTGAAAATTATTAAAATATCGCTACTGATATGATAATATTTAATCCATAATGCAGTATTATGTTTTCTCTGCAATAAAAATAATCAATAACCAAGTTTCAAATTAATCACATATTGATTAAAACCGGTTCGACAAACGTGACTCCTTTTGGTGACGCAAATTACATTTGATATTTCAACGTCCATATAATAGTGGTAGCTCGTATAGTACCAGTATTATCGTTCAATTATAACATTAATAAATACTAGTATTTCTGATCATCAGCACGGATTTAGAAGCGGTCGCTCAATTTTGACAAATCTAGTTACCTTTATTTCAGACATATCTCAAGAAGTAGATGCTGGATCACAAGTAGATGCAATATATATTGACTTTAGCTGTGCTTTCGATAAGGTCAATCATAAAGTTCTTTTACAAAAAATGCATGCCTATGGCATAGGGGGGCCATTGTTAAACTGGTTCGAATCATATTTGCAACATAGACCACAAAGTGTGGTTGTGAACGGATTTGAGTCACGAGCTTATTATGCGGTTTCTGGAGTGCCTCAAGGTTCCCACTTAGGACCAGTTCTCTGCCTTATTTTTATAAATGATATAAGTTCTATTATTAAGCACTGCAAAATGTCACTATTTGCTGATGATCTTAAGATTTTTCCAAGATAAGCTTCTTCTTAAGATTACCATCCAGTTAAATCAACCAGTGATTCCCAACTAATACAAGATGACCTTAATGCAATATTAGATTGGTGCAACGTAAACTGCATGAGGCTTAATGTTAATAAATGCTTTCACATGAAGTACACCCGCAAAAAAAAACCACTTGTTACTAAGTATGAGGTTGGCGGGGTTTATTTAGCAGAGGTCAATGAGATTCGTGATGTGGGCGGCATCGATACAGGGCTAACTTTTACATCGCATATTGACAAAACTGTAACTAAGGTAGCACAAATGCTTGGTTTTTTGAGGAGAAATAGCTCAGATTTTAAAAAACTAGATACCAAATTACTTCTGTACAATGCTCTTGTCCGCAGCATTCTCGAATTTGCGAGTACTGCATGGTCACCATGGTACGCTGTTCATTCAAAAGAATTGAAAGCATTCAAAGAGCCTTCACCAGAAACCTTGCCTACTCTTGCAGTGGTTTTTCTCATAGGAGCCCGTATGACACACGGCTATCCAAGTTTAACATGACCACTCTTTGTAATCGCAGACGCATTTTTGACCTTTGTTTTCTTCATAAATTAATTAATAATAATATACAGTACAATTATTTATTAGAAAAAATATCAGTGAAGGTTCCTCACTCTTATCCCAGACATAGAATAACTAAAATATTCCACACACAATTTTCAAGAACTAATTTAGGCCAACATTCACCCATAAATAGAGTCCTTAACCAATATAATAGTATCCAAACTCGTGATCCAGACATTGACATCTTTCGCCAATCGTTTAATGAATTTAAAACTAAAATAACAAATGTTTTGTGTCCATCAACCTTAACCCCAAACAAATGTGAATAAGATATAAAATAGATTTAGAGTAGTATTAATTCAAACAGTTTATTATTATTATTAAGTATACTCTTCTTTAGTTTTTTTTTTCTCGTTTGATTGTAATTAGTTTACTACATTTTACACTACTACATTACAGTAAATGCTATGTACACCTTAATTGTCATACATATCAGGTATAATCCCACATATTTTCAAAACTAGTTATAAGTATAACATATATGATGTGGTAGTACTTATTAATAAATAAATAAATAAATAGTGTGGTGACGGATTAAGAATACAGTGTCACCACCCCTATTCATCCCGTGGGTGTCGTAAGAGCCGACTAAAGGAGAAAGCAGGACAACAGCACTGCAAAGAGAAGGAAAACTTGACACAAACTGTATACCAACCCGTCTAGTCAGCGTGGTATAGTAGCCCAAAACTTTCTTTCTAAGGAGAGGCTTATGTCCAGCAGTGGACTGTTAAAGGCTGTTCATGTGATAATAGTGTATTCCTAAAAAATTTTAGCACCTTCATCAATCATTATCATGATTATAGTATAATAGTCCACTTCAAGACATAGGCATCTTCTTAGAATAGAGGTTTTGGCCTACTATACCACGCTGGCTAGACTGGTTGAAATAGAGTTTGTGTCAAGTTTTCCTTATCTTTGCAGTGCTGTTGTCCTGCCTAGCTTGCTCAGGATCAGGTACAGGTCAAGATACATTTCTGTACATGGGAGTAGCTGGTGTCTGATATAGGCATATGCCTGTCCTACAGATCACCAGGTCCCCGCCCTTCGACATATTGAAACATCAAACCGGATTCTAATACCACGCATAATATGGTTTAGTAAGGTATGTAAAGAGAAGAAAAAAACCGGTCACGTACGAGTCAAACTCGTGCGCCGAGGGTTCCGAATTTGTAAGGACCAAAATTTATCTTAATTTTCAACTTTTAAATTTTTTGGAATTATTCCTTTATATGTGCTGTAAGACGTTTCTTTTTGCCAAATTTCGTGATTCTAGACCAACGGGAACTACCATATAAGTTTTCGACCCAAAAACCCATAGAGTACTTGCGGTTGACCTAGAATTGTCAATTTTAGTTAAAAGCAAGGTCTTACAGCACAAGCAAAGAGAAAATTCTGAAAAATAAAAAAGTGGAAAATTAAAGTAAATTGTGGTACTTACAAGTTTTGGCATAAATCGAAATTTGCCCATATCTTTTTATCATGTTGACTCAGGACCATGATTTTTATACACCTAATAGGGACCATAGACCTCAGTATCTGGTATAAATTTCAATTTGCTAGGTATACCGTTCCTGAGAAAGTCGGTGGTGACACACGGACAGACGGACAAGAAAGTGATCTTATAAGGGTTTTTTTTTACCTTTTGAGGTACGGAACCCTAAAAATGGAGTAAGTGTTAGCTTTTTTAACTTGGTTTGTGTACGCTTTAAAAACTCATAAGATTCTGCACCAATTGAGCTAAAATTTTGACACGACATACAACCCACTGCAAACATTGTTTTTATTTATGGCGTTTAAGGTAAATAACTTAAAAAATTACAAATATATTATGATGGTTAGCATATTTTGTGATTGGGAGGTAACACTATATTGTTTTTTTTTATTATTTTAAGCTGTAATATATTATGATTTTGGCACCCCCTGAAAGTCCCGCTCGGGGCGGGTGCCCCGTTTTGCATAGATCCGGGGCTGTCTTTTTACGGAGCAAGTGAGATTACCAAAGACCTATTTCCCCTCAGGTCGATAGAGATTGACTCAAAATGTGGCAAAGCACCTATGTCTCTTGAATAACAAGTTTTCATGGGCAGCGGTAGTCAGTAGGTTTCAAGTTTTATCTAATTTGTTTCTTCGTAATCAGAAGCCAAATTTGGGAATCAGATACAACAAAGTTGATAACCGAATCAAACATATTTTTACAGTTATATATCGTCTTCATACCCAAACTGCAGACTTTTATCTGTAAATAAACAGAGTCGGTATTAACTATAATTAAATCTTATAAAACCTAGCACCAATCGCTATTGATTTTCTGTTATTTTTTTAAGGGGTTCCTTTGTCTGTCTCCAAAACTCATTATCAGAACTATATGAAATTTAAATGACACCATTTCGGAATAAACCCCTTTCAATCAAAAAAAGAATTTTGAAAATCCGTCTATATATGACGGAGGTATACATAAAAAAATTGGTTGCCTGTAAAGTCGGTATACGGGCGAAAGTTTTACGTGACAACGACTTTGAGTGGTAAAATAATTTTAATGTGAATATTCATTCGTATAGTAGGAAGAAGGATGAAATAATAGTAACAATTTAAAACATTTATTTATACAAAGAATTATATTTAAAAAAGGGACGCGTGCCTTTCACTTTTTATGTCTGTCTCTCTCGCTCTTAGGCGGGCTAACCATGCCCGAGTGGAAGGGACGCGTGCCTCTCACTCGCTCTCATTGTGAGCGCATAACGTGAGCGGAGCGTAACGCAGTTTCTTGAAGTGTCACCCGGCAAACCAATTTATAAGACGTTGTCACGTCAAAAATATATATAAACATCCGAATTAATAACCTCCACCTTTTTGAAGTCGGTCAAAAAGGAATCAGTTTTGGAGGGGAGGGAGGGTGAGGAGGGAAAAACAGTGTTATCAGATTGTACTCATTAACTTTGATATTACACTTTGAAGGCACGTGTCTGATCAAAAGATTAAATGTACATAATTATAATCATCATTCGATTGTCCGATTACGTATTGAACAAAATAAATATTTACTTGATAATGTCTTACTTTGTTTTGAGCATTTTTTTATTTGAAAGGATCCTCAAATATACATAAACTATAAGGCACTAAAACTCCAAGGCACTTGGATAGACACTTATTGGCACGAAGTTCCTTATCGCGCGTTGTGAAAGGGGGCTAGACGAAAAAAATTCGTACGAAAATTTGGAACGACACTTTTTTATTAATATAAATTGACGTCTAACTGTGGATACCATACATTAAATTTGCTTTAACGTTGCCAACGTCCATACCATGTTGAATACACCGGTTCTCGTCCGATCACCGAAGTTAAGCAACATCGGGCGTGGTTAGTACTTGGACGGGTGACCGCCTGGGAATACCACGTGATGTAGGCTTTTTGCTCTTTATTTTCGTGTCATCTTGTCAGACATTCAGCGCCATCTATCGAATAGATAGGAAATCATTTCGCAAGGAGATTTTACCAATGTATAAATTGTTTTAATTGTTTTTAATATGTAGGTAATAGCCGCTTTCATAGATGGCGTTGTAATTAAAATCGTGTCAAATCAGTTTTACTTTTTACAACTTCGTTCCTATCGGGTGTCCCACGACACCACACGGCTTTTTATTATTAATAAGTGTCTATCCAATAAAACGTGGCTTGTGCCAGAGGGCCTACTACTCGATTGTGGATTACATGGAGGACAAGAATGCTTGGGATTAATTAGCGCAGGCTATTTCTTTCTTAAGTAAAAATGTGCTGTGGCTAGTGTGTTTGTTATTATTATAATTTTTTCTATTTTGTATGTTTCACTTCATTTTCTCTTGTATTCGTTTTTTTTTCTTGATCTTGTTTTCTCTTCATTGTCTTTTTACCTTTTAGTCCTTATTAACATACTAGCACACATCAAAACAATGTTGTGGTATATTTAATAGTGCCATTGTATCTACCTGTGAATTGCAAAAGTTCAAAGGCTCAACCCCTTGGAAATGGGCGGTTGTAGATCGGCACAGGTATATCATAGATTTTATATGGGTTTGATTTTTGTTAAATTTATTTGCTTACTTTTTGACAAAACAGAGATTGTTGCCTTTGTGTGTGTTGATCTATGACTTTAGAGTCTAAATAAAAGACGATTTCAAACAATTTTGAAAATTTTATGAAATAAAGAGAGTTTGAGTTTATTATTATAGATATTGCATTTTATAATCTTAGATGTAACTGTCCCTTACCATGCCGTGGTAACTTGTAAGTAAGACAACACTCAGCAAATATTTGTAAAACGTGTTTGTAAACTATGTATTAGTGTATGTTTTGTAAGTTTTCCTAAATAAATAAATAAAATACAATACATATTGTATATTATATATATATATATATATATATATATATATATACATATAATATACAATAGTCTTAAAACAATCTGAAAACATTTATTTATATGTTTTGGATTAATTTAACATAACTTTAATGTTTAATGTTCTGATTCCTTAGAAAGTCAGCTTACGAGTATATAGGTATTTTTTTTCCTTGGTATAGCTTCATTAGTTTGCTAATGAATACACTTTAACGTCCGTGTGGTGACGGATTAAGAATACGGAATGTCACCACCCCTATTCATCCCGTGGGTATAGTAAGAGCCGACTAAGAGAGCAAACTACGCAGAACAACAGCACTGTAAAGAGAAGGAAAACTTGACGCAAACCCTATATCAACCTGTCTGGCCAGTGTGATATAGTAGGCCAAAACTTCCTTTGTTGATGATGATGATGATGATGACACTTCAAATCAGTGATGGCATAGGGAGCTTAATCCGTGTGGTGTCGGGTTACGAATACCGAATGTCACCACCCTTATTCATCCCGTGGGTCTCGACTCCCATATTTATCACGTAAGTGTCGTAAGAGCCGACTAAGAGGCCAAAACCTCCTTTCTAAGGAGAGGCCTACGTCCAGCAGTGGACTATTATAGGCTGTTGATGATGATGATGTCGAACATGCTCATATATGTACTGTAGCATAGGTCTCTCATCCTTATATCAAATACCTAGTAATTTGTAACACGTGTTTAGTGCAGGCACGCGGCAAGAAATTTTAATCGGATTATTGTTATCTGTGAACACGTATGTATTTTTTAAGCTATTGCATAGCTTCTATCGAGGGCCTTGAGCGCGGGGACCGAATCCAGAAATTCCGTAACAAAAAAAAAACCAAAACAAAAAACAGTACCAAAATCAAATGCTGAACGTCAAAGGAAATTTCGTCAACATAATGCAGAAAAATCTTACATGGATATGTAATTTGATTTAATAATAATATTTTTTAGTTATTTATTTAAAAACAAATTGTAATATATGCTTCAATATTTTTATTTAATAAAAGAAAAAAAAATATTTTCTTATCGGTCACCACGCTCAAAAAGTGTAACTTGAATTATTATCAAAGAAAAAGAAATACTGCATAAATAAAATAAATAAATAATTATAATTGCATAAATTGATACAAAATGCTATGCAATAGTTTTACCGCGGCAGTCCCCGAGTGCCACACGTCTTTTTTTTTATCTGTATTTATTAAAGTTGTGGGGATAAAAGTTCAAATTTCGAGAGCAAATACTGAAAAACTTGATTTTAAAACATACTTCAATACTATCTGACGAATATACACCAAACTGTGGAGTAACTACTATTGTGTTTACGGGAATATACACGCTCAGGCTAAATAATTATATACCTGGGGCCTACTGAAAGTCTCTGAATCTGGCCACTTACAATAAAGGAATGAAAAACAATTATGAAATTCAAAAATTGAACTCTTTGGGAACATGTTACTTTTTAAATTGCGAGACTGTCATTTGTTTTTTAATTCCAGGCCCCTTCTTAAAAATGAAATTCGCTATCTAAATGAATTTAACTCGAGATCATTTTAGTTAATGATTTTTAAGATTTTCGTTGTGCCTTAAGTCAACAAGTTGCCAGAGACTTTAATTGGTATTTGGTGATGAAGAACCATATCGCAGATCTGTGTATTCGTGGTTTGCAGAATTTAGACTTGGACCTGATCACCTCGGTCGGCCGGCGACTGCGGTTACAGACTCTAATATTGACACCGTACGACAACTTATTGAAACTGAAAAAAAAAGACTTGCTAGCAAATTCGTGCTTTGTTAGGCATTGGAATGAGCCAAGTGCAAAACATTTTACATGTGCATCTGAAGGTTTGGAAGCTTTGCATTCGATGGATACCGCACGACTTCACTTTTACAGTAATTTAAGGCTGGTCCAACTGCTTTGTACGGAGATCTCAGCCAATGCAAAAATGCATTATTTGGCTGGAAATATACTTTGAAGAACAATAAATGTAACAATATATGTCACATCACATCAACATTCTTTAATAGTCCACTGCTGGACATAGAAAGGAGGTTTTGGCCTACTATTCCACGCTGATCAGACGGGTTGGTGTAAGGTTTGTGTTACAGGCGCAGAGTGGCACACCGTGTGGTTTTAGTCGGTCCGAGTCCGACACACCACCCCGCTGCAAACCCCGGAGGGGTGACGGTCCGAGGGGATTTCCACACGTTAAAAAAAAAAAAAAAAAAAAAAAAGGTTTGTGTCAAGTTTTCCTTCTTTCTGCAGTGTTGTTGTTCTGTGTAGTTTTTCCCTTAGTCGGCTCTTACGACACCCACGAGATTAATAGGGGTGGTGACACTCTGTATTTTTAATCCGTCACCACACGGACATATATTTAAATGTATCATAAGTCTTATATCTAGTCTTATTTATCAGAATTCAGAAACGTTCAGAATGCCCTAAGCATTACTATATTTTGCCCGCAGCAAAAATTTTTACTCGCTGATAATGTAGCTTTCTATTGGTTGGAATCGGTTTATTGCTTTAGTCGTGAAAGCGCGACAAATAAAAAAACTTATTTAACGTTTATAATCTTATTTATAAAATTCTCGTGTCACAATGTTCGTTCCCGTACTCCTCCGAAACGGCTTGACCGATTCTCATGAAATTTTGTGTGCACATCGGGTAGGTCTGAGAATCGGCCAACATCTATTTTTCATACCCCTAAATGGTAAGGGTGACCTATCCCTAATTATTTTTTTGTTTTGAAATACAACGTTTGCCGGGTCAGCTAGTATAAGTATAGATAAAACGTAACGGTTTAAAAGTTTAGTTAAATTACGCGACCAATGTTGATCACCTCGCGTGGTTTTTAGCATTATTATAGATTCTGATAGACTCTGCAATTTTAACCACTTTATTTGGAACGACGCAATTCTTCTTCCGAGCCTTTTCCTAAACTAAGTTGGGGTCAGCTGGTGAGTCTACTACAATACGGCTGAACTTCGATTTCTACTCCGAACGACTTCTACAACCCAAATACGAGGGATATGAAAGATTGGGCTCCAACTAACCGTAACGATTGCCAAAGATGTTTGAATGGTAACCTGGACCGAAGGCTTAACGTGCTCTCCGAAAACCGGAGGGGTGTCAATGTGTTGAGAACGGTCACCCATCGATAGACTGACCCGGCTAGGGTTAAGGCAGTCTAAATGCCGTGGAGTTCTTCCTTCCTTCAGTTGTCCAGTACCCATAGTACAATACAAATTATTATTATTATTATCTGTCTCACTGTTTCTGTCCATCTCCTCAATTATGAATATTATCTTTTTAAATCAATACTTAATTTCTATTGCACCTACTCAGACATGTCTCCACCACCCAAAGGTAGACTGGGAGAAAATGCCTGTTGCATTAAGTCCGCACTTGTAAAATTGAGTTGTAATTTGTGTATAAAGAATTAAAATAAAATAAAAACGTGTTATTCATATTTTTTGACGTGACAACGTCTTATAATTCATGAAAAAACATGAAAAAACATGACTCATGCGGCGTTACCTCGCTCTGAGGCGTTCCATTTAAGGCTTGAAGTGCAAGCGAGAGCGCGGAACAAGCGACAAAGAGGCACAATCGGCCTCCGCCTTCCGCAGCGTTTGACATCTCTCTCTCTCCGACTTGAGTGAGCGATGCGTCCGCGTGGACAACTGCTATACAATAATACATTTACATGTTTTCGTAAAATGCAACCATTCCATCAGTATTTTCTTATGACGTTGTCACGTTCAACTATCGTCAGTAAACCGACTTTACAGACAACCGATTTTTTTCCTTTTATCTGTCCTCTAAGGTAGATTCGGAAGTAGATAGGTAAGTATTAAATGTACTTACATTTAATTTTAAGTAGGTATTAACATTAACGTCAGCATAACAATCAAAATTTCAGATCTTTGATTAATTTGATTTTGCGACGCAGGTATCTAATAAGTAATTGTAAACGTCATTAAGTAGGTACTTAGTCTTGGTCATTAGGTAGGACTTTGAAAAAAGCGATCCTACAAAGGTTTAGTTTTTTTCCTTTTGAGGTATGGCATAAAAAATTGGAGAGCATTCGAGCAGACCGACCATGGACATCCACGCAATAGGTGTCACTCAAGAGTCATAAGCCACCCTTTGAGTCTCCACCTGGAATCAGGCTGGGGAGAGGTTTAACTCCGATAATCTCACGCGCTCGGTGAAAAGCAGCTAAAAAACTTAACACCAGTTTTCTTTGAGGCTTCAAGGCCAATTAGTTTGGACAAGGATAGACTTATTGTTCGCGTAAATATAGGTCAACGAAATCGTAGAGCGATTAATTCATTTAATTAATACAAATGGTTGAATAGTTAGCTCGATAGATGGCGTTGACTCGAAAATATGAATCGCGTTATGGTTTCGTTACCCGCGTTAGATAAGAAGGAAAAATATTTGTATAACAGCAAGCATGTACACCTTCAAGTGAGTAAACCAGCAAGCATGTAAAACATTAAGCAAGTAAACGTCAAGCATTGAGACGTAATATTATACGTACGTATTATGCGTATTAGGTCTTTACCTATGAAATTGCCGTTTTGTATGCAATAAGTGAAACTACTTTTCAAACTTTTTTATTTCTGTTATTCGAAGTAATCACCCATGCAATCGACGCATCTTTGCCAACGCATTGGCAGTTTATTGATGCCCTTCTTGTAAAAATCAGCTGGATGGGAGGCAACAAACTCTTCAAAGGCATTTAGGTCCAAATACCTATTATATACTTAAGTTTAACCTTTTCTTTGACATATTTGATGTCTCACGATATTATATCAGTCTAATTTGTTGAAGCATATCTTCTGTATTTCACTGATAAGACGCTTTGATTCTTTGCTTACAAATGATTAAAACACGTGCTAACACTGATAACCTGAGATTATAAATTGTTAAACCAAATTAAATCAAATTAATTCTATTTCTTCTAATTATAGTGCGGAATCTTATCAACATTGTCAAAATATTATTAATGAAACAAGTTATCGGCTGCTGTATTTCCGAACCCATACGACGTTCAAACCTTCAAGAAAAGAGCGTACCAGCTTTCCTCAAAGGCTGGCACACAAAGTGGTATTTTTAATTTATTTATTTACACTTTATGCGCAATGTGACTAAGGCGGACTTAATGCCGTAGACATTTTCTCCCAGTCAACCATAGGGCGATGCAGAGCCAAAACATGTGTATTCCATGTGTGGATCGAACCCACAACACTCACCAACTCAACCACTACGCCATCCATGCAGTCCACCTGTAGAATAAGTTATCGTCTGCGGTATTTTCGGACCGATATGACCTTCAAAACTACATGAAAAGAGCGTACTCCTTTTTTTAAACTCTAACATAAAAAAAAACATGGGCGGTGATAGTCACTTTCCATCAGGTGAAACGTCTGCTCGTCTGCCCCCTCTAACATAAACAAAAAAAAAAGTTTATAATGAAATACCTGATGATATTACTAAAAGTGATAGCTTGTTTAAATTCAAAAAAAGTTTTGGAGATTACATTAGGAAAAAGTACTGAAACCAATGAAGTTGTCTTTATATCTTTAGTTTCATATAATAATAATATTCTACCACAATCACACAACGCCATCTAGCCAAACTAAGCAGAGCTTGTACTATGGGTACTAGACAACTGATATAAATACATATATACTTTTTTTTTTGTAAATACATACTTATTATACATAGAAACACCCAGACCAAATCAAACATCAAATGTTCATGCACACAAATTTTTAACTTGTAATGTTGTGATAACAGAGATATTTAACTAATTTATTGTGTTGTTACATTTTCTCTGTATTGTTCTTTTTATGAGAAATAAATGTCTTTAAACCAAATTTAAATTTCACTTTAACTATCCATAAATTTTACACGAATTTTGTTTTAAATAATGTTACCACAATCATTTTTTATTTCTCCCTATTTCTTTGCGCAGTTTGACCCTCGGCCACTAAGACCACTTAAGGTAATAAAAATAACATTGACTTAACTCAGCTGTGTCCGACAGATAGTGGAAGTGGCCCTGGGCTATGTCTCATTTGTACTGTCGTATCTAAAAGTGTAACACTCCAGCATTTTATTATTATTATTATTGTTTTAAGAAAGGACATCTCCCGCACTAGGAATAAATACCGTCTTTACAAACATACATGAAACGGTCACAAAGAACACCCAGACTCAGAACAACAATTTGTGGATCACATAAAGTGTCGTCCCATGTGGAGATCGGACCCACAACACTCAACGTAGTAGTGAGCGGCGTGGCGACCACTTAAACCACTACGCCATCCATGCAATCAAGATTACTCACAAAGCTCAACTTGCATGTACAGGAGCTTAACTCAAACCTGAGTTTTTCAACCAGAAAACTTTTAGAGTGAATAGAGAATAGTAAAGAACGGAAAGTCAAAGTAATGTGTATTTAGGACTTTAGAAAGGAGATTTTGGCCTAATATACCACGCTGTCCGTGTGGTGACGGACTAAGAATACAGAGTGTCACCACCCCTATTCATCCCGTGGGTTTCGTAAGAGCCGACTAAGACAGCAAACTACGCAGGACAACAGCACTGCAGAGAGAAGGTAAACTTGACACAAACCCTATACCAACCCGTCTGGCCAGCGTGGTATATCAGGCCAAAACCTCCTTTCTGAGAAGAGGCTTATGTCCAGCAGAGGACTATTAAAGGCTGTTGATGATATCACGCTAGCTGGACTTTGCGTAAATGCAAAAGGACCGAGGGGGTTTCCACACGTAAAAAAAAGGTTATGTGTCCAGTTTACATTCTATTTGGAGTACTGTTGTCCTGAATAGATTATTTTTTAAGACAACTCCTTCCCTAGGAATATAATACTGTGTCGTTGACTTACAAACACACATGAAAACGACACAAAGAGCAACCAGATATAGAACAACAATTTGTGAATTAAACAAAGTGTTGTCGTATGTGAGAATCGATGCCAAAACAATCAGCGCAGTAGGAAGCGTCAAAACCACTACGCTATCTGTGCAGTCTAACATTGCTCCCTTAGCCGGCTCTTTAGGAGTGACACTCCGTATTCTTAATACGTTACCACCCAGATAATATTTATGTATTTATGACTTCATGCACAAATATATACATCGGCGGACTTAATGCCTAAAGCATTCTCTGCCAGTCGACCGATTGGGCGATACAGAGAAAGAATGAGGTAGGTGCATTTATGGGGATAAATAATAGAATTCTTAGTCAGTACTATTTGTCCTTCGATTAGAATAGGCAATTATATATTATTATATTTATAGTAAATATTGAATTTATTATTATATTATATAAAAGCTAAACATCGATGTGTTTAAGAGTAGACTACGTAAAATTCTAGTAGATATTACTTACTGCAGTGTAACATAATTTTTATTACAGATATTATCTTGATGTCTATTGTGGAGTTTGTATTGTATGTTTACTATTGTGTCATTACTGATTTTTATTAACCAATGTTAAGAATTAAAATTAATATTATTGTGGATTGAGTCTAAAAGAATATTTCTTAGCCTAATACAAAAAATGATTGCACGCCACTGATAAAATATGGTTGAGCTTCAATGTACTGTAACACCTATCATGTATTTACCCATATTTGCAAAATAAAATATTCTATTCTATTCTATCACAATTGAACAAATCACTTGTGTAATCAACAGTACTCATGCCACTCTCTCCAAGTTACGTTGGCTGCTTGACCGCAGATAAGCGGCTGGCCTCCGCAAACACACACATTTGACCCCTTTTGTGTTTTCTTTGAAAACTTACCGTCGGAAGGACGGCAAAACTTCAAAGGCTTTCTGTACAGTGTGTTTGACATTATCTTTAATAAGGGGAACGGTTTAATTTGCGGACTTGTCAAATCTTTATGTCGTGGAATGATCGCTACTGGATATTATTGCTACTTTAAATATTCGTATGATGAAATGATTGGTTATATTCACAGCGCTTGTCATTGTCACGTGTGATTGTGATTTGGTCATAGACAAATATGAATTCTTTTTATCAAAGATTACTACGACTTTTTTAGGGTTCCGTACTTTAAAAGAAAAAAATTGGAACTCTTTTTTTTGTTATGGTATAAGGGGGCAAACGAGCACCTAATGGTGAGCAACTACCGCCGCCCATGGACTACAACTCAAAAGTCACAAGCGCGTTGCCGCCCTTGAGGATCCGCTCGAGTCAGCGGGAGCGGGGATTTGGGCGCCGGTAACCTCACTCACCCAGTGAGAGGCAATGAAAGAATAGCTTTACACCGGTTTTCTGGAAGGACCTGGTATCACTCCGGTCGAGCGGGCCATTCGTGACGAAGCATGGCCATCCATCTGTCAAGACCCTTTATCTTGGGAAAGCGTGGAGGTATCCAGTGGAAATTAAAACGATATTCTCAGATCTATAGTCTCTTGAAGCAGTGAAAAAATCAAACTTCTAAGTTAACGTAAAAAAAATACGGCCGTTTATGCCGCAAATTATGTTAATGTCGACTTTTTCAGAACTATAAAATATGGCAAATAATAGCGTCTTATACTACAAGTACAGAAAAAATCTGAAAACTATACATTTGTAATTACATCCTATAAATGTACCTACAACTTTGTACGGAACCCTCGGTGGGCGAGTCCGACTCGCACTTGTCCGGATTTTTTTTAGATTCTAGACCTTTCGCGAGTCTGGCGCTAGAGTAATAATAATACGCGAAAAAAGTCGCAGCGGTTTTGTAGATTATTAGTCACAGGTGTTATTATATCATTTTTAAACCTTATGATGTATTACAGGTGATTGTATTTTATTCCTGCCCTAGTCTAAATTACATACACGACACAGGTTTGTAGGAACGCGAATTGTCACTACAATTAATAATTCCGAAAACTGACACACAACGCCATCTGGTTTCAAACTAAGCAAATATCGTACTGTGAAAGCTTTGAAAGATTGACTTTATACAAGCATTTGGCCCGGAAATCGAACCCGAGATATCATCACAAAATTAAAAAAAAATAAAAAAACACAGCAGTCGCATACGCTACCACTGGATCACAGAGGCCAGTCTAAATCTAACTATAAATCCATACTAATATTATAAATGCAAAAGTATTTCTGTTTATCAGAACAATTTAGATGAAATTTGGTGTAGAGATATTTTGAGTCCCAGGAAAGGACATAGAATAGATTTTATATCAGAAATCAGAAACATCCTTTAAGGGGATGAAAAGGGGGTGGAATTTTCTATGAAGAAACGAAAACAGCTGCACCGATTTACATGCAATTTTATATGAAGACAGTTTGAATCTTGAGAAAGGAAATAGGCTGCCTTTTACAGCTATAACCGACTAGTAGATTATAAAAATAATTCAAAGAAATCATTACTCCACCGAAGTGATACTACGGTCTCACAGAATACCGGTGTGAAGTTGTTTTCTCGTTGCTTTTAACCGAGTGAGTGTGGTTACCTCGTCTTATAATAATAATAATAATAATATATTTATTTGCAGAAAATGTGGTAGTCACAGTAGGTGGTTTACAATGTTTAAAGCACAAGACACATTTCGCTATATTTAGATAGCATGCAAATTTTTAAAATTGTACAGCTAAATTATGAAATAAAATAAAAATAAAATTACATTACATTGCAATTGAAATATCAAAAATCATATTAAAAATAATTACTACACTAATGCATTTCTGAAGTGATATGACTGAGTAGAGTACTTTTTTTAAAAATCATTGACGGAGTAAAAGCACTCTGCTATTAGCCAATTTTTTAATGAAGTACAAAATCTGTGATAAGGAAGAGTTGCAATATTCTCCGGCAACGCGTTATAGATAAGTGGTGCCATGTAAACACAGCTCACCCTAAAAATTTCTAGGCGAGGTACTGGTAATTTTAAATACGAGTGAGTATTTTTACGTTTGTTGGTATTGTCCTTGACTTCAAAGAGCTCTTTATTGCACCCCTGACTCTGCCAATGAAAATTGCTCTTTACATAGTGTTTAGGCATAAATTGAATTTGCTAACAGCCTCTATTTAATGATAATGATGTCTCTCTCGTTGTAACGCCTCTAATCACAGGATAATATATACTGAAGCGTCTGTCTTGTTTCTACATCCCTGGCTTTAGTTACTTATCTGAAAATGCTTCTATTATTACATATCATCATTGACATTAGCAGCCTTTAATAATCCACTGCTGGACATTGGGTTCTCCTTAGAAAGGAGGTTTTGGGCTACTATACCACGCTGGCCAGACGGGTTGGTATAGAGTTTCTTGGAAGTTTTCCTTCTCTTTGCAGTGCTGTTGTCCTGCATAGTTTGCTCCCTTAGTCGGCTCTTACGACACCCACGGGATGAATAGAGGTTTTGACACTCCGTGTTCTTAATCCGTCACTACACGGACACATATACATATTATTACATAATACATTGCCTATTATACATTATTACATCCCCAAGAATTGGCGATAGGCATGATCGTTCCTAAAATAAAGCAGCCAAAACATTTTGTGCCCACCTTAAATATGATTAGAAAAACCCGTTAAAATTCATGATAATACTGGCATGGCTTCTTTCACGATAAGCTATTTATAATTGTTTATAGTAAAAAACTGGTCAGGTACTAGTCGAACTCTTGCGCCGAGGGTTCCGTACCTACCCAGATTTTCCCAATTAATTAAGTACCAAAATTTTTCTTAAAATTCAATTTTTTTTTTTTTTGGAATTATTCCTTTATTTGTGATGAAATTTGGCAAAAGGAAACGTCCTTTTGCCAAATTTCGTGATTCTATGTCAACGGGAACTACCATATAGGTTTTGGACCCAAAAATAGGGTACTTTCAGTTGACCTAGAATTGTCAATTTTGGTTTAAAAGCAAGGTCTTACAGCACAAGTAAAGAGAAAATTCCAAAAAAGTTGAAAATTAAGGTAAATTTTGGTACTTACAAGTTTTCATGAAAATCGAAATTTGCCCATATCTTTTTTTCGTGTTCACTCAGGACCATGATTTTTATACACCTAATAGGGACCATAGACCTCAGTATTTGGTATAAATTTCAACTTGCTAGGTTTACCCGTTCTTGAAAAAACGGTGGTGACAAGCGGACAGACGGACAGACGGACAAGAAAGTGTAAAAGGGTTCCTTTTTACCTTTTGCGGTACGGAACCCTAAAAATCATCAATTATTATGATATCTGAGAAAAAGGTGATGAACAGCGAACCATGTAATTCATAATTATTTTCTACGTCAAAAATTATCTCAACTAATCAAACATAATCCTAGATCACGCTCTGCATTTCTTTCTACCATCATCTCGAATGTTCTTATACTTCTGTTTCTAAAAATCGATTCCTGCTCAGCTCAGGCGATAACAGTTTAAACATCTAATGTCTTTGTACTAAAAAGTGCTATAAAAATTTTCTTACTAATTATGCAAGCTTCTTCTTGGATAAAAAATGTTTGTTAAAAGTCAAGAAAGAGAAGCGACTATCAATGTCAACGCATAAGTTGAAAGGCAGAGAAACAGATGCTACGGCATATATTGGAAAAGGCATATGTTCATCAGGCGTATTCCTAATGATGATGATGATCAGACATTAGTTATTGGAACGAAGTTCCTTATCGCGCGTTGTGAAAGGGGACTAGACGGAAAAAATTCTCACGAAAAGTTGTAACGACACTTTTTATGTCAGACATTCAGCGCCATTTATCGAATAGATAGGAAATCATTACTTTTCATCTCAGTATTTATTTTGAATTGTCACTTGTCAGTCATTCAGCGTCATCTATCGAATAGATAGCAAATCATTTCTGAAGGAGATTTTACCAATGTATAAATTGTTTTAATTAGATATATATAAGAGGTTCTTCTCGTAGACCCCAGCTAGGATCTCGGGGTGACTTCTCCAGGCCACGGCCTGTTTAAGTGGTTTTCCGCGCCGCCTGCCACTACAGGCGGGTCACTGGGTTGGGCCCGGATGGGCCTGTTGGTAGTTCCGGGGGGTGATTAGTCCGGTGGGGAGCGTGGCTAATGAGGTCAAGTCAGTGCGGGTGGGCCCCGCAGACAAACAGCTCACTAGCTACGCCCGGGTTTCGTCCAGTGAATCCCCCTGTGCTTGGCGAGGTCGAGCTCCGAGGGATAATGACCCCGAGGAGCGCCCATCAGCCAGCATCAGGTCGGGTGTTGTGGTTGATCGAGTAGGGTTTGCCACGGAGACTAAGTCTCGCGGCAGGCTAGCCTGTCCGGCGGTCGACGATGATAGGGCGCAAGCTCCCGCAGGTGGCGGGCTTGCGAGCCGTCAGCACGCACGAACAAGTTTGTGCTCAAGCGTCTCACGAAATCGTCCAGGCTCTCCACGCGCAGATCCCTGGATATCGTCCTGTTCCGCACAAAGCGAGGGGCGTTGGCAAGGGTGCGTAGTGCGAGCGACTGTTGCGCACGCAACCGGCGTCGGTTCGTTTCGGATACGAGCGCGAACCAGGCCGGAGCACCATATGTGAGTCGGGTGCGAATGTACGCCTTGTACACACCGAGCTTAGCACGGAGCGGCAATCGGGACGATAGTACGGGCCGCAGAAGGGAGCGTGCGGCACGAACCTGGGCTACGACATTTTTGACGTGGGGCTTCATAGAGAGGGTGCGGTCGATGGTCACGCCGAGGTATTTCACCGTCGCGGACCACTCGATATTCTGGCCCATGAGCTTCAGCTGTGGTAGGGTCATGCTTCCGATGGAGATCGCCTGAGTCTTCGCCACGTTGACCGTCAGTCTCCAGTCCTTCAGCCAGCTGGGAAGTGCGTCTAGAGTGCGCTGCATCTTGGTAGTAGCGTTGGCACCTTTTAGTGACGTCGCGAAAAAATCTCACGATAAGTTGTAACGACACTTTTTAGAATCTATCTATCGAATAGATAGGAAATCATTTCTCAAGGAGATTTTACCAATGTATAAATGTTTAATTAGAAACCAACTGAAAAATATGTAGGTAATAGCCGCTTTCATAGATGGCGTTGTAATTAAAATCGTGTCGAATCAGTTTTACTCGATCGTCATAACTTCGTTCCTATCGGGTGTCCCACGACACCACACGGCTTTTTATATTAATGTTTGTAGGGTTCTTCGCTAAGCTAACCAACCAGCTAACCAATTCTAGCCAGGTCAGTCTATGGATAGGTGACCATTCTTAAAACATTGAGACCTCTTTGTCCGTCTCCGTCGGTTATAGTTGCCATACGAACATCTCTGACAACCATTCTGGGTAATTGGATCCCAAAAAAGTCCAACAACAGTATTTTTACAGAACCTCTACATCGCCTTCTTCTTCTTCTTCTTCTATATCCACTTCTATATATATAGTACTTGGATTGAGAAGGTCTGATGGCAGTTGCTCGGAAAATCGAGGTTCAGTCGTATCGTAGTAGAATTAAATCCGATTCCAACTTGGTTATGGCAAAAGGCTCGGAGGAAGTTACAATATTCATGTTTATGTGCTTATAATTAATGCCCTTATTTTAATTACTAGCAAACTTATTTGTTTGTATGTTGTCAAACTACGCAGAATAACAGTAATGCAAATAGAAGGAAAACGTTGCACAAACCCTATAACAACGCGTCTGGCTAGCGTGGTATAGTAGGCCAAAACCTAATTTCTAAGGAGAGGCCTTTGTCCAGCAGTGGACTAGTAAAGGCTGTTGATGATGATGTTATTTGCTTAAAAACTGATTCAAAACTCGTGTATAGTGTGAGGTTATAGGCGCCTAAACTTCCCTCCCCATGATTTGGGGTGGGGTAGGTCCAAGCACTTGTGATTCTTGAGTTGTAGGTGTCCATGGGTTACGGTAATCACTTACCATCAGGTGACCAAAAATTATTGTTTTTATGGTATAAGGGGGCAAACGAGCAGACGGGTTACCTGATGGTAAGCAACTACCACCGCCCACGGACACCTGCAACTCAAAAGTCACGAGTGCGTTACTGCCCTTGGAGTCCCTCCCGCTCGAGTCAGTGGGAAAGGGGGTTTCCGGTAACTTCACTCACTCAGTGACAGGCAATGAAAGAATTGCTCAACACTGGTTTTCTGTAAGGCCGTGGTATCACTCCGGTCGAGGCGGCCCTTTCGTGCCGAAGCGGTGTAATTGTAGGGGTATTAAGTTTTTTTTTTAATTACAGCCTAAAACACCGCAGACCGTAAACAAAGTAATCTGTCCACCACAACCGTATAGATTACAGCCGTCTAATGTATGATACAAGCCGTGAAAATAAAAACCTATATATATCTAAATAATATTTACCATAACGCTATTTCTTACAACTTGGAACACCGTCTGGATTCTTAGGGAGGGTCGCACCAAACTCTCCTTGTGCTAATAAGCATATAAATGGAACGAAAAGTTTTCTGCTAATCACTGTTTTGTCAGAGAATCGCCCTCTAAGGAGGGTGCTCGTGTAATGACACAAGTTTATCATTGTTTAGAGGGTACGACACAACAAAAGTGGGTGATTGATATTATTTAGATGATGTACTGATTTTGTTTAAACAAAATCACGATTACCATTAAATATTTGAAGACTTAATGGTACACGAAATTGGGAATAGATGATCAGAAAACAATAGCCGCTTGTTTAAGACGATTTAAAGCAGGATGGAGGAGTTTTGCAGTTTTAATAATATAAATATTCATCACTAACAGCCTTAGCCCACTGCTGGATATAAACCTCTTCTTAAAAGGAGGTTTTAGCCTACTACACCACACTGGCTAGACGGGTTGGTATAGGGTTGTTTCAAGTTTTCCTTCTCTTTGCATGCTGTTGTCCTCTTTGACCGTAAGCTATTACATCACCTACGGAATAAATTAAAATTTTAATATTGCAGATGACCAATCTTGTAAAAGTGTACGCCTTTCAAAGCTAATACAAAATTCTCCTAGAGTTAACCATTCATTCTGCATTTCTAGATTCATTGCGTGCACCTTGTAGATTTCGTTTTCATCTTGTTGTAGGAATGATTTTGTTATATCTTTGTCGGTCTGTCTTCTAGCATTTCTCAATCCAACTCTACTGGACTGCGTACCCACCATGAATTTCTTGTGGAATTGGAGCCGTGACTCGAGCTCTGATGATTTTTTGTCTTTTATAAGGGATCTAACGATTTCGTCTTGTGATTTTGACAAGACATGCATTTTGGTAACTCTTAGGTGTTTGTAGAGTTGTTTCCATAATGATAACTAGTTGTAACTTCTATAAGCGGACAGTATATAGTAACCGGTTACCGTTTAGCAACAGGTGACCCCAAAACCGATATCTCTATTAGGTTGGTAACCCATACCGTTGCTAAGTAGAATCTTATGAAAATAATTCATTCGATTCTATTTAGGAATGGAATTAGACGATAACAATATGGTCGAACCGGCGCACGTAAAATGACTTCAATGCAGTTTTATAAATAAAAATACTTTACTATCTAATTTTTAATTCTGCAAACCCTATTGAAGAAGGAGGGCAGGATGAAGATACTTGTTCTTAAAACACTGTCAAAGGGAATAAAACAAACATTGAATTACACGGTACAATAGACACAATTTTACGATCCAGATGGTTTGGAGAGTAAAGAATAGAATGGATAAGAAGCCACTTTAATTCATTCATTCATTTATGTCAATCAAATAGTACAATCCCTTAGAGTTAATAATTTCTTATGCTAAGTTAGTTACTTTATATGATGTCTAAATATTTAAAATTTGTTTCAAATTAATTAGACAAGAAAACGATGACTCACCTTGGTGAGTGGTTATCGCAGCCCATTAACCGTGGGAGAGCCAGGCTTTGGCACAAATAAGCTGGTTAGACCGGTGTGATAACACAGCCTCACGAAAAACTGACATAAGCAATTCTTTTGTCGCTGTCTATCGAGCGAATAAGGCTACTGAAGCCCAATCCTCCTCTCCTATCTCTATTTAATCTTGGAGTGAGACTTAAAAGGTAGATTCAAAAATCGTTGAATAGATAACCTTGTCCGTGTAGTGACGGACTGTCCGGGTAGTGACGGACTAAGAATACGGTATGTCACTACCCCAATTCAGCCCGTGGGTATCGTAAGAGCCGACTAAGGGCGCAAAACAACGCAGGACACCAGCACTGCAAAAAGAAGGAAAACTTGATACAAACCCTATACCAACCCGTCTGGCCAGCGTGGTGTAGTAGGCCAAAACCTCCTTTCTAAGGAGAGGCCTACGTCCAGCAGTGGACTAGTAAAGGCTGTTGATGAGAAAACCCAACCAGTGGAGTTTTCGTAAAATATATATTTAAACTAGTTGACCCGGCAAACGTTGTTTTGCCATAAACATTATTGTTGTAAGTGTTTTTCAATGCTAAATCATTATTTAAAAAAAACTGTTACCCTTATCATTTAAGGCTATGAAAAATAGATATTGGCCGATTCTCAGACCTACCCGATATGCACACAAAATTTCGTAAAAATCGGTAAAGCCGTTTCGGAGGAGTATGGTAACTAACATTGTGACTCGACAATTTTATATATAAGATATAATTTAAAAAAAGGTTCCACATCACAGTGTTTTGCTAGGCCTAGGTGTTAATTTCAGGCGACATCACAAAGCTTAAGAAAAGTAGGTGTAGCTGTCTTAATGAGACATAAATTATGAACCTATTGTTTCAAGTGTTACAAGCGTTAAAATATGATTAAATTAAAGATACTAAAATGGTAGGCATATCCATATTATTCCTATTTTTTTTTACGCTCAAGGAAAATTATTCAATTTTTTATCTGTGACGATCTTCCCCTCTGTTTAAGGGTGATTTAAATTAGAATAACCCCTGGCTTGTGTTTTAAATAATGAATAATGAGATACGTAGGTACTTTAAAAACTTTGCTTCGTAGCCTATGATATTAAAAAAAAAACAAGTTACTTATTTTAAAAAAGAACACGAATTGAAAAAATGAATTGACGTTTATAATTATGACACTTGAAAAAGGCGCCATCCATACGCCATATTGTTTGTTTACTCGACTGCACCAGAAGGAAGAATTTGTTTTTCGAGTGTATGTACATGTTTTATTTTTATTTATCACTTTATTGTACACCACTGCAGTATTATTTGTACAGATATTATATTCATTGGTATAAAAATAGGCGGTCTTATCGCTCACGGCGATCTCTTACAGACAACCTTTATACGGATATTGTCAAATTTAAATGAGGGTAGGTTGTGATGTACAATTACAATAAATTGAAAATAATGTATAATAAATATAAGGTTCCTACATACGTTTACAGTATACATACAACACATCATCACATCAACAGCCTTTAATAGTCCACTGCTGGACATAGGCCTCTCCTTAGAAAAGAGGTTTGGGCTTACTATACCACGCTGCTCAGACTGGTTGAAATAGGGTTTGTGTCAAGTTATCCTTCTCTCTGCAGTGCTGTTATCCTGCGTAGTTTCTTAGTCGGCTCTTACGACACCCACGGGATGAATAGGGGTGATGACACTCTATATTCTTAATCCGTCACCACACGGACAATACATACAACATTCACTAATTCCTCTATGATGTCAAGTAATGGTTTGTGACTAGTTTTTTTTTAATATTTGCAGTGATTTATCTTGCCTCAGGTAGGTCATTCAACAATCGCACTGCTTGCACTGAGAATAACTTGTCAGTAAATTGAGTGGTGAGCCTGGGTATTTTTAACTTCAAATTTTCTGACGATATCAAGGACCTGCAACAAATTGAAAATTTAAGACGTTCTTTGAGTAAGATGGAGTACGTGGGAAGAAGTGAGTAGATAGATAGATAACTCTTTATTTGCACACATGGTGTTACCCGCGTTTGTTGTTATAACCGCGGGCAACGCCGCGGGGCGAAGCTAGTCTAAAAAAAAGCCTACGTTACTCCTTATGTCATCAGCTATCTGCCAATGAAAGGCCCATCGAAATCGGTCCATCCGTTCCAGAGATTACCCGAAACAAACAGACAGACAGACAGACAAAAATTGTAAAAAATGATATTTTGGCATATGTACCTTGTAAACATACATATGCATTTAGTAAAAAGCGGTTATTTTAATACTACAAACAGACACCCAAAATTTATTTATTTGTATAGATAAAAATTTCAGACATGAACAAAGGGCGGCCTTATTGGTAAGAGCAATCTCTTCCAGGCAACCTTAGGATAGATTAAAATGTTTTGGAGAGACAGTAGTAGTTCAAGGAGCAATGGTAGACTTAAATAAATCATATCATCATCTGCCTACCCTTTTCCCAATTTTATTTGGGGTCGGCGCAGTATGTATGATTTTTTCATTGTACTCTGTCAGCCACATCCTCCCTGACGCAGTCCATCCACCTCTTCTTCGGTCTACCTCTTCTCTTGTACCCTTCAACTCTCATACCTAAAACTTTCTTTGCCACATTTTCCTCATCCCTCCGCATGACATGTCCATACCAAGATAACCTATTACTTCTTAACTTTTCATCCAGTGGCGCTACTTAGAATTAAATAAATATTTACACATAAACACATATACATACATATACGAGTACATACAATACTTGAATATACATAGCTAGTTAAGTGAGTATTATACAAAATAAAGATATAATATTATAATAATAATAATATTTTTACACATCACACATGGCCGCCTGATCGCAAACTAGACAGAGTCTGTACTATGGTAACCAGACTGCTGATAAATATACTTATTTATTTCTAAATACATACATATTATAAATAAATTACACCCAGACACAGAAAAAAATAACCGTGCTCATCACACAATTATTTGCCCTGGGTAGGGCCCACGACCTTTGGAGTCACTAACCACTAGACCAACAGGCCAGTCAAAGTCAGATATTATGTATATATGTATGTATATTTCTTTGCCAAGTCCTGTAGACTAAACTAAGATGGTTTCCGGGATTCGAGGTGTCGACAGATTCGTCTTAATATTATTATATTACATGTTATATATAAAAATTCAAATCGTTTGTTTGTAAATTTTAAGAAACTATTTATTTTCTTAATACACCTGCCTGCCTGTCTGCGTATCTTTAAAGGAATATACATATATTCTCCGTTGCCGAATATTTTTATTGATACTATAATCCTATTAGTCGTAGCGTAATGTTTTATCGTTCGTGTGATGACGGATTAAGAATACAGAGTGTCACCACCCCTATTCATCCGTGGGTGTCGTAAGAGCCGACTAAGGGCGAAAACTGCGCAGAACAACAGCACTGCAGAGAGAAGGAAAACTTGACACAAACCCTATACCAACCCGTCTGGCCAGCGTGGTATAGTAGGCCAAAACCTCCTTTCTAAGGAGAGGCTTATGTCCAGCAGTGGACTATTAAAGGCTGTTGATGATGATGATGATGATGATGTTTTATGGTCTATAGCCTTCTTTAATAAATGGGCTATCCAACACGAAAAGAATTTTTCAATTTCAACCAGTAGTTTTTGAGATTAGCATACCACTAAACAAACAAACTCTTCAGTTTTATAGTAATACTAGCTGAGACCCGCGGTGTTACCCGCGTTTGTTGTTATAACCGCGGCCAACGCCGCGGGGCGAAGCTAGTCTAAAAAAAGTAGCCTAAGTTACTCCTTATGACATCAGCTATCTGGCAGTGAAAGTCCCGTCGAAATCGGTCCAGCCGTTCCAGAGATTACCCGGAACAAACAGACAGACAGACAAAAACTAAAAAAATGTTATTTTGGCATATATGTACCGTGTAAACATACATATGCATTTAGTAAAAAGCGGTTATTTTAATATTACAAACAGACACTCCAATTTTGTATAGATGGTTACATAAGAAGGAACGAAATTTATACCACTAAATAATATTTTCCCTTACCACATTAAAGGAAATTGGAAAATACACTGTCTGAGGGTTGCTAGGGGTAAAAAAAGATATTAAATTGTTCGAACGACATATGTCGGCTGAATGTAATATTCAAAATTGATATATGGAGCACTTATGTTGGGGATGAATATTGAAATATAGTAGGTAGGAAACGAAGAGTGGGGGTTCGATTCCTTCGCTATAATTTAGAAGTAGTTGTTCGATTAGTCTTAGAAAATTTATTTGATACTAGCTGAGACCTGCGGTGTTACCCGCGTTTGTTGTTATAACCGCGGGCAACGCTGCGGGGCGAAGCTAGTCTAAAAAAAAGTAGCCTAAGTTACTCCTTATGTCATTAGCTATCTGCCAGTGAAAGTCCCGTTGAAATCGGTTCATTTGTTCCAGAGATTACCCGGAACAAACAGACAGACAGACAAAAATTGTAAAAAATGTTATATTGGCATATGTACCGTGTAAACATACATATGCATTTAGTAAAAAGCGGTTATTTTAATATTACAAACAGACACTCCAATTTTATTTATTTGTATAGATGAATATTTATAATTATAATAAAAACATCCTTAGAAACAGGTTACTGAAATAAAACAATATATACATTACTCTGTTGATTATAAAGTAGTGTTTCGTATGCAATCTTGCAAATCGAAATTACTCTCCCCATTCTTACCAACTAAGATGTACCTATATAACGTTTTTTAGGGTTCCGTACCTCAAAAAGTAAAAAAGGAACCCTTATAAGAATACTTTCTTGTCCGTCTGTCCGTGTGTCACCACCGATTTTCAGTTTCTTATTGCCAAATTTTGATTCTAGGTCAACGGGAACTACCATATAGGTTTTCGACCCAAAACCTATAGGGTACTTCCGGTTCACCTAGAATTGTCAATTTTGGTTAAAAGTAAGGTCTTACAGTACAAGTAAAGAGAACATTCTAAAAAATAAAAACGTTGAAAATTAAGGTAAATTTTGTTACTTACAAGTTTTCGCGAAAATCGAAATTTGCCCATATCTTTTTATTGTGTTGACTTACGCCCTTGATTTTTATACACCTAATAGGAACCATAGACCTCAGTATCTGGTATAAATTTCAACTTGTTAGGTGTACCCGTTCTTGAGAAAATCGGTGGTGACACACGGTCAGACGGACAGACGGATAGACGGACAAGAAAGTGATCTTATAAGGGTTCCTTTTTTACCTTTTCAGGTACGGAACCCTAAGAACCGTTGAGTAATATTACGCAATTTATCATACACGAAAACTTATTTATGCCGAAGTATGACTTTTCCACTAGTACTTGAGCACATATAGGTGTCGATGGTATTCGTCGTATCGTATACAACGTGTCAAACTCTAGTAGGAGAACATTTAGGTAAGCTTAATTACCCAAACCCAATTTTAAAACGATTTAATTTTAAATATTTTTTTAAGCTATTGCATAGCTTCTATCGAGGGCCTTGAGCGCGGGGACCGAATCCAGAAATTCCGTAACGAAAAAAAACCTCACGCTAAAAACAAAACAAAAAACAGTACCAAAATCAAATGCTGAACGTCAAAGGAAATTTCGTCAACATAATGCAGAAAAATCTTACATGGATATGTAATTTGATTTAATAATAATATTTTTTAGTTATTTATTTAAAAACAAATTGTAATATATGCTTCAATATTTTTATTTAATAAAAGAAAAAAAAAAGTTTTCTTATCGGTCACCACGCTCAAAAAGTGTAACTTGAATTAATATCAAAGAAAAAGAAATACTGCATAAATAAAATAAATAAATAATTATAATTGCATAAGTTGATACAAAATGCTATGCAATAGCTTTACCGCGGCAGTCCCCGAGTGCCACACGTCTTTTTTTTTTATGGAAGAGTTGGCAAACGAGCAGACGGGTCACCTGATGGAAAGCAACTACTGCCGCTCATGAACGCCTGCAACTCTGGAGTTACAAGCGCGTTGCCAGCCTTTCTTTTTTTTTTGAAGATGGAGTACGCTCTTTTCTTGTAGTTTTGAAGGTCGTATGGTTCGTTTGCCTTCGTTTAACTAATGAAGTTCTGAAGTAACAAACAGAACAAAAGAAATACCATCGAATTGAAAACCTCCTTTTCTCGAAGTCGTTTAATAATGACGGACTGCCTCGGTAGTGCAGTGGTAGCGTATGTTCGGTTCGATTCCCGGATCAGACAAATGTTTGTATGATCTGCATAAATTTGTTTCGGAGTGTGGGTGTTTTCTATGTCTAACAGGTATGTATTTACAAAAAAAAAGTACATAAGTATTCTATCAGTCATTCTAGCTTTCATAGTACAAGCTCCGCTTAGTTTGAAACTAGATGGCGTTGTGTGTCAGGTGTCCGAAAATACTATTATTATTATAACATCTGAACAATAATCTCACCAAAATTGCAATAAATTCCGTTACTTTTATGTCAGCGTCATTTATTTCCTGACAATGTGCAGACATTACTAATTGACTCGGCGACGACCCCTTCGTAATTTTTTGCCCTCTTTTCGTCCAGCTGTCGCAGCCGGTAGTCGACAGTTTTATACTAGGTACAATTCAGATTTCGGACGTCTGTATAGTTCCTTATTTAGGTTGTTTTTGTCTGGTGGGACTGGTGAGATCGAGGTTTTCTGTTCGATTTCAATAAACTAAAAGTAATTGTGTTGAACGCGATAGTTTTGTTCTATCTGGGTCCAATTTGTCTATAACATGTATGTATTTAGTAATATATAAGTATCTCAAGAACCCCCCCAAGCTCAAACTCCCTTCCCCCCCCCCCTAAATCTGGAGCAGGGGGCAGAATTATGCGTTTTTTGCGTCATGAACGGCCGTTTTTTTGACAACTTAGAAGTTTTATTTTTCACTGCGTCTAGGGACTGTAAATCTGAGTATATGGTATGTATGTTAGGAATATATCCTGTGACGCGGGGGACTTTACAAACATACATGAAACGGTCACAAAGAAAGAAAGAAAGAAAGAAAATACGTTTATTAGTCACAACACAAACACAGCCAAAAAGGAATTACAGATATAACATAGAAGAGAAAAAGAAAAGAAACAATTTGCTCAACTGAAGAATAGCACAAACAATAACAAAAACAAACAAGTACAAAAGAATAAAATGATCACTGTGTGTGACTAAAGGGCCGCAACTCAGCCTATGCTATAGTCCCTAAAAGTGACCACAGCGCTGGTTTTCAGCTGAAGCCCAAAGGTACAACAATTTGTGGATCACACAGAGTGTCGTGTAGGTCGTAGTAGAGTAGTAGCAACGTCTTAACCGCTTAAACCACTACGCAATCCGTGCTGTCAATTACTCATTTTAGTTTGTTTAAAATCTTTTATTTAAACCTACCAAGGCGTATACGAATATATACCCATATTAAACCGCTCACACCTCAGCCTAAATCTGGAGCAGGGGGCAGAAATATGCGTTTTTTGCGTCATGAACGGCCGTTTTTTTTTGTTAACTTAGAAGTTTTATTTTTTCACAGCCTGTAGATCTGTAGATCTGATTGTATGGTATGTATCATCATCACATCAACAGCCTTTAATAGTCCACTGCTGGACATAGGCCTCTCCTTAGAAAGAAGGTGAATGGTATGTATGTTAGGAATATATCCTGTGTGTTTGTAAAATTCCCAACTTTACAAGCACACATGAAATGGACACAAAGAACACCCACTCAGAACAACAATTTGTGGATCACACAGAGTTGCGTTGTGGGTCGTAGTAGAAAGACTGGGAGCGTGGTGTCTCCTGTAATCCGGCTACTCGGAGGTCGGGACCGGAGGATGGTTTGAGGTCGGGAGTTCTGGTGCTGAGTGGCCCATGTTGACTGGACGTCCACACTAAGCCCGGTATTAATATGGGTCCCCTGGAGGAGTCCGGGGGATGCAGGTTAACTAAGGGTCGTAGTAGAAAGCAGCGTCTTAACCGCTTAAACCACTACGCAATCCGTGCTGTCAATTACTCATTTTAGTTAGCTTAAAATCTTTTATTTAAACCTACCAAGGCGTATACGAATATATACCCATATAAAACCGCTCACACCTCAGCAAAGTTACATTAAAAAAGATTTTTTTCACGATACAGACAGAATAAGACCAATAAACCACAGGATGGGTGGATAACACCCTACTCGTAGGGGTGCAGTGGGGTGTCGGTCAAAATCGCTGACAAGGGGTGATTTTTAACCCCCATTCAATTAAGATACAGATGTATCTGACCAGCAATTATTTTCGGATTATGGTGTGAAAGTAATTTTTACATATGTTATTGGTTCTTTCTTATATTGATCGCGTGTATATCGGTTATTGGCTGTTAATAGTAGGGATGTACTCGCTGTCGCCTATCTTACTCGCTGATAATGTAACTTACCATTGGTTAAAGAATTTTTGGAACGAAGTTCCTTATCGCGCGTTGTGAAAGGGGACGGAAAAAATTCTTACGAAAATTGGTCACGACACTTTTTGCTATAGTAAGCTATTGTAAGCTGTGCGGCGTCGCATGTTTCTCTGTCTGTCTCTCTCTCTCTCTCTTATAGAAAGCAAGGCAGATATTTTAATTTCTATCTTTTTATGTCAGTCATTCAGCGCCATCTATCGAATAGATAGGAAATCATTTCTCAAGGAGATTTTACCAATGTATAAATTGTTTTAATTAGCAACCAACTGAAAAATATGTATGTAATAGCCGCTTTCATAGATGGCGTTGTAATTAAAATGTGCCGAATCAGTTTTACTCGATCGTTACAACTTCGTTCCTATCGGGTGTCCCACGACACCACACGGCTTTTTTTTTAAATCAGTTTAGTGGTTCAGCGTAACAAACAAACAAACAAACAAATTCGCTTTCATAATTATAATACTACATTCATCATCATCACATCAACAGCCTTTACTAGTCCACTGCTGGACATAGGCCTGTCCTTAAAAAGGAGGTTTTGGCCTACTATACCATACTAAAACCACCTACTATACCAAAAACTATACACAAAGACATTAAAAAAATAATTAAAAAAAAATAGTTTCAGAAAACTAAAAAACACGCTTTTTATAGAAAACCAAACTAAAAAATAGAAAATAAAGTTGTTGAATTAAAGTTGAACTAAGTTGAACAAAGTTGAACTAAAAAATAGTTGTCAATAGTAAAAAGCACCCCAAGCTTCTTTTTTAAAACGTTACTTTTTTAAAACTATTTTTTTTTTAATTAGTGTATTGTCATCTTTCCTCGATATATCTACAAAGTTTGAACGAATTCTGACCGTCTAAAGTCAGTCAAAATCACGCCCAAAGAAGTCGGTTACAGACAATCATACAAACAAACATACAAACATACAAGTGAAGCTAATATGAAGCGTGTAATCATCAGACAATAATTTGTTCTCGGCATGAATTGAATCCACGGCCTCTGACTGAGCAGTCCTATTCCTAACCAGAAAACCAAAAGGCGAGTCATTTAATTAAATTTTTCATTTGAAGTATTTCAACACGGTAGGGGTATGTTCAACCCTCAATAAATTGTTCACATGTGAAAGAGTTAATCAACCCTCCGTTGAAGTAGAATTTATGATATTGAAAGAGATTCATTTTTTTATGGAGTGACCTATTGATTAGCGATCCTGTGATCTACGCCAGACGGGTTCGATTCCCGTGCAGGACATATAATTTTGTATTGAATCTCACCAAAATTGCAATAAATTCTGTTACTATATCAGCGTCAATAATATGTATGTATTTAGAAAGTTATTATTATTATTATATTTGACGGACCTGTTGGTCTGGTGGTCAGTGACCCTGACTGCTAAGCTGGAGGTCGTGGGTTCGATTCCCACCCAGGACAAATATTGTGTGATGAGCACGATCATTTGTTCTGTGTCTGGGTGTAATTTATCTAAAATATGTATGTATTTAGAAATATATAAGTATGTTTATCAGCAGTCTGGTTACCATAGTACAGGCTCTGCCTAGTTTGGGATCAGACGGCCGTGTGGGAGATGTGTCCAGGTTTTATTATTATTATTACTTAAGTATGTTTATCTGCAGTATCTCAGAAATCATTAGTCCTTTGCCCTCCAGATTAAGAAAGCGATCATCATCATCAACAGCCTTTAACAGTCCACTACTGGACTTCTTTCTAAGGAAAGCCCTATGTCCCGCAGTGGACTATTAAAGGTTATTGATGATGTTGATTATATGACTGATGACATACAAATATCTGTCAATAAAAATATTGTCAACAAAATTTATTAACATCTAGTACCTTAGGTTTTTAAAACGAAGTTCCTTATAGAGCGTTACACGCTCTGAGCGGATGAGAGCGATATCGAAAAATGTGGAACAAGACTTTTTTCCGACACTTTAGCAGCAAACGTCTACTAAGAAGCGAAAGGAACTTCTTTCCGATTGGGGGTCCATAGACCCTCACGCCGTTTAATAGGGTTCTGATCACTTTCTTGTTCGTTTGTCCGTCGGTAGGTAGTCTGTACGGAACCCTCGGCGCACGAGATCGACTCGTACCTGACCGGTTTTTTTACGTTTAAGTTAATTATATTAAAAAAAAAAAAGACGTGTGGCACTCGCGGACTGCCGCGGTAAAGCTATTGCATAGCATTTTGTATCAACTTATGCAATTATAATTATTTATTTATGCAGTATTTCTTTTTCTTTGAAATTAATTCAAGTTATACTTTTTGAGCGTGGTGACCGATAAGAAAACAATTTTTTTTCTTTTATTAAATAAAAATATTGAAGCATATATTACAATTTGTTTTTAAATAAATAAATAAAAAACATTATTATTAAATCAAATTACATATCCATGTAAGATTTTTCTGCATTATGTTGACGAAATTTCCTTTGACGTTCAGCATTTGATTTTGGTACTGTTTTTTGTTTTGTTTTTAGCGTGAGGTTTTTTTTCGTTACGGAATTTCTGGATTCGGTCCCCGCGCTCAAGGCCCTCGATAGAAGCTATGCAATAGCTTAAAAATTAACATTATCAATAATTTAATGAATTATGGTTGCATTTAAAAGGGTTGCTTGTATTAAAATAAAAATATGATTCTCTATTTATTTATTTATTTATTAAATAATTGATTGTTATAGCAATGCCAGCTTTTAATAAATTATTGCAACGCTGATAGATTCATCACGACCACGATCATGTGTTCTGTTTCTGAGTGTAATTTATCTATAACATGTATGTATATACAGCACAAATAAAGAAATAATGCGAATAAAATTAAAAAAGTTGAAAATGAAGATAAATTTTGTTAAAAAATCTACGTAAAATCTGGGTAGGTACGGAACCCTCGGCGCACGAGTTCCACTCGTACCTGACCGGTTTTTTTTTCTATTTACTCCATTTTTTTTTGGACTTTACAAAGTCTTTTCCTACTTTACAAAAGCATGTTTTTTTCTTAAACTATAATTTATTTTCATAAAAAACCTCATTTATAAAGATAAAGGTAGATGAATCAATGGCAGTTTCTTTATCTTTTTCTTTAACATTCAACAAGTCAAAAGAAAGATTAATGAATACAAAATGAGTTCGCAAATTAAATTCAAACAATGAAATGACTTGGTGAAAACATACGAGGGACTACAACGTACGGGTGCGGTATTTGTTGTTTAACAAAAAAAACTACGTTTAAAAAACCGACTTCAAAAACTAAAAAGTATAAAATAACTTAATAAAGATTAAATTTAATACATCTCTTATGCAAACCTTTAATATTAATAAAATACTATTGTTTGTATGTGCTACCTATTGATAGGTTTGAAGTCGGTTAAAAAAAAAATGTTCATACAATAATATATAATCAACTTAAATATAAACTCCTAAAAAGGCCGTACACAAACTAAAATTATATCATCCAAGTAAACAATAATATTCATTAAAAATGTTCATAAAATGAAAACTACTGGGCCTAACTATGTTAAATTTTTATGGGACCAAATGGCAACTATTCCGCATCAAACTAAAGAAGTATCACGTAAATCGGATCATAAATCTCAGAGTAATCGGTGTACATACATAAAAAAAAAAAAAAAAACAATCGAATTGAGAACCTCCTCCTTTTTGAAGTCGGTTAAAAAGACAACTCCCGCATTAGGGATATATCATGTGTCGCGGTGGACTTTAGAAACATACATGAAACGGACACAAAGAACAACCAGATTCAGAACAACGATTTGTGGATTACACAAAGTGTCGTCCCATGTGGGGATCGAACCCATAACACTCTGCGCAGTAGTCAGTGGTGTGGCGACCGCTTAAACCACTACGCCATCCGTGCAGTCTGAATTAATATCGTTACTTATATTATTAACTAGCTGAGACCCGCAATGTTACCCGCGTTTGTTGTTATAACCGCGGGAAACGTGGCGGAGCGAAGCTAGTCTAAACAAAAGTAACCTAAGTTACTCCTTATGTCATCAGCTATCTGCCAGTGAAAGTCTTGTCGAAATCGGTCCAGCGATTCCAGAGATTACCCGGAACAAACAGACAGACAGACAGACAGACAAAAATTGTAAAAAATGTTATTTTGGCATATGTACCATGTAAACATACATATGCATTTAGTAAAAAGCGGTTATTTTAATATCACAAACAGACACTCCAATTTTATTTATTTGTATAGATATAGAAGATGTGAAGTTAAGTTTGTTTGTGTGTTTGTTCGTTAGGTTTCACGCCTAAACTACTGAACGGATTTCAAAAATTATTTTACCAATGGAAAGCATTGGTGAAAGAATTATCAAAAGCGGTTTAGTGGTTTATGGGTGAAAGCTAACAAACAAACTGACTTTCACATTAAAAATATAAGTATGGATTGATTTGAAGGTATCAAAACAATCAAAACCATTAAATTGATAATGGAGGACAATTCAGGCCGTTATTTAAGATGTTTCATTTAATAATTCAGGCAAAATAATTTAGTATAAACTTAGAAATGTACCATTAGAAATAAAGTGGCACATAAGCTGAGCTGGAGATTTTATGACTTGTTTGCGCCCTTATGCCATACAAAGCGGCCAAGTGCGAGTCGGCCTCCCCCATTAAGGGTTCCGTAGCAGCAAGGAACATAATATAAAAGTTCTTGTAGTTCGTTGTAACTTTGATCGATGTTTTAATAATAGTGTATTTTTTTAATTAAGTTATTGATTTATGACGTATTAAAAAAACTACTTACTAGATCTCGTTCAAACCAATTTTAGGTGGAAGTTTGCAGGGTAATGTACATCATTTTTTTTTTAGTTTTATCATTCTCTTATCTTCGAGTAGAAGTTACAGGGGGGAGGGTAGGACACATTCTACCACTTTGGAAGTGTCTCTCGCTCAAGCTATTCAGTTTAGAAAAAAATGAAATCAGAAACCTCAATATCATTTTTGAAGACCTATTCATAGATACCCACACACGTATGGGCTTGATGAAAAATTTTTTTTTTAGATCCAGTTCTAAGTATTGTAACCCCTAAAATGTATTGTTTTTTTTCTATTTTTGTGTGAAAATCTTAATGCGGTTTACATAATACATCTACTTACCAAGTTTCAACAGTATAGTTCTTTTAGTTTCGGAAAAAAGTGGCTGTGAAATACGGACGAATAGACAGACAGACATGACGAATCTATAAGGGTTCCGTTTTTTGCCATTTGGCTACGGAACCCTAAAAAGCAACATATCTTTCTATGACGACCCACTTATACTCCCGTATGTTTCCAAACCCAAAACCTCTAGGGAAAAGTTTTCAGGCATTTGTTAAACGTTCACCCCTTGCCCGTATTTATATATTTTACATGCATTGACGCTAGCCAAATTAAGGAATGAAATTTGTTCTAAATAAAAAGTCAAATTCTTATGAAATTCAGGGTAAAGTCCATCAATGAAATGATGAAAGGAACGTAAATATATTAACGTCCATTTTTTATAGAAACGGCAACCGAGGCGGGTTCATCATCATCATCATCGACAGCTTTTAACAGTCCACTGCTGGACATAGACCTCTCTTTAGAAAGGAGGTTTCGGCCTACCATACCACGCTGGCCAGACGGGTTGATATAGGGTTTGTTTCAAGTTTTCCTTCTCTTTGCAGTACTGTTGTCCTTTGTGGCATGCTCGATTAGGCTGTTACGACACCCACGAGATGAATAGGGGTGGTGACACTCCGTGACGGGTTACATGATGGTAAGTGACCACCGCCGCTAATGAACAAATAAAACTCAAGATACCATTGTTTCAGTGCTTGTTACCGAGTGAATGTGGATAATGGAGGCCCATACCCTCACTTAGAGGACGGCAAAGTGGTTGTGACCCTCGTGAGTTGCAGATGTCCATAGACGGCGGTAGACGCTTACCGTCAAGTGACTTGTCAGCCCGTTTGGTTCCTATACCATAAAAAAAAACATTACTGCGAGCGAAAGAAAAGTCATAGTGTGTCTGTCTGTAACCTCTTCACGCTTAAACCGCTAAACTGATTTAGATGAAATTAAGCACAGCTGTAGTTTGAGTCCTGATAAAGGATATGGGACAGTTTTTATCCCAGAAATCACTATTTAAGGGAGTGAAAAGGGGATGAAGGTGTGTATGGGAAATCAATAACCGCTAAACCGATTTTAATGAAATTTGGCATGTAGGTACTTTGATTCTCGAGGAAAAACATTGGTATTTTACTTGCGATAATCGACATATGTTCCTACACGTGGGTAGAGCCGCAGGAAAAAACTAGAAACAATGACACCGCTGGTACCCACTTACTAATAGGTCTTTACCTATGAAATTGCCGTTTTGTATGCAATAAGTGAAAGTACTTATTTTTTCAAACTTTTTTATTTCTGTTATTCGAAGTAATCACCCATGCAATCGACGCATCTTTGCCAACGCATTGGCAGTTTATTGATGCCCTTCTTGTAAAAATCAGCTGGACGGGAGGCAACAAACTCTTCAAAGGCATTTTGTACTACCTCTCGGGAATTGATTTTTTTACCCACTAAAAAGTTGTCTAAATTTTGAAAAAAGTAATAGTCGGTAGGTGCAAGGTGCAAAAATAAGTACTTTCACTTATTGCATACAAAACTGCAATTTCATAGGTAAAGACCTATTATTAATGAACTCTGTTTCTTGCCTACTATGAATATTTTCAGCTAGTTTTAGAGATAAGATTGTACATAATTAAGTTTAGTTCTAAGTAAATTTCAAGTTTAAATTTAACTCAGCAAGTATCTAAGTTAATACTTACTTGTAAACTGTTAAGTTAAGGTTCATATATCAAACAAGATGTTACATCGTACTTGATACAACATTTCTCCCTCTACTTCGCTCATTTTAAAGCTCAATTTACAAGAATTAATTTTCTAGTCCTCTAAGTCTTGTTTTAGGGTTCCGTAGTAGGATTAGGAACCATTATACTTTTGCCATGTCCGGCTGTCCGTCATTCCGTCTGTCCGCGGCTTACCTTAGAGGCTGTTGGTATTAGAAAGCTGTAATATTACATTATATTATTGTATATATATCACACCAAGAAGTCGACTAGGGTAGCAAAACTACTCAGGAAAACAGCACTGCAAAGAGAAGGAAAACTTAACAAAAACCCTATACCAACCCGTCTGGCCAGCGTGGTATAGTAGGCCAAAACCTCCTTTCTAAGGAGAGACCTATGTCCAGCAGTGGACTATTAAAGGCTGTTGATGATAGGTAAATTACACCCAGACACAAAAAAATGCTCATTACGCAATTGTTTGTCCTGAATCGAACCCTCGAATAGCTTAGCTGACAGGGTAACTAGCCACTAGACCATCAGACTATCACTACTATATCCAAGTTTCCCCTTAAAGTATACTTCTCATTTACCCGTTAAAAAAATATAACCCCAACGCTACCCTTCGCCTCAGGTGCTACCCTTCTACCCTCCGTCACTCTCCATACCTCTAGGTACCCCCTCGAATACAAAGCTACCCGCAAACGACCCTTTGTCGCTACGATTAATATTTAAACAAGAAATAAAGTGATGGGGTGGGATGATTATGAAAATATATCGATATACTAAACCCGAACTTGTATACGTTGTGGTCATTATTTTTTGTAGAGAACTTATTTATACTAAGAGTTTGGCATCGATAAGATAAAAAAAAATTGTTCCCTTTACAAATTTGCAACCAATTTTAGAGGTAGTTTTGAAAAAATTTAACAACCATTTTAATAACTTTTAATAAAGAGTATTTACTGTAAGTTTGAAAACGCTAGTTCCAAAAATAACGTAGTTTCATATAAATGCCGACCCCCATTTTGCACTGTTAGGTGAGAAATTTTTTAAATCATTTCTTAGTACACAAAGTAGTAAAGGAACATTTGTGCAAAATTTCATGCTTCTAGACCCAGCGGTTTCAGCTGTGCGTTGATCGATCAGTCAGAGAATCACTCTGTCAGTTTCTTCTTTTATAGATAGGCTAGCTGTTGTCATTGATTTTGTGCTTGTTCTTTCACCTTTTACTAGACAAAATTGTTTTTGGAACGAAAAAAATTCTCACGAAAAGTTGTAACGACATTTTTTATTTTGAATTGTCACTTGTCAGTCATTCAGCGCCATCTATAAATGTATAAATTATTTTAATTAGAAACCAACTGAAAAATATGTAGGTAATAGCCGCTTTCATAGATGGCGTTGTAATTAAAATCGTGTCGAATCAGTTTTACTCGATCGTCACACCTTCGTTCCTATCGGGTGTCCCACGACACTACACGGCTTTTTAATGTCAGATATTCCTAAATGTAATCTATCTCTGTGCTAAATTTCACTCAGATCCATTACTAGACGCATTGGTCCTTTGAAAACGTCACTAATTTATTGTAACGTTACCAAAGTATTGTTTAAGATACGTGAGTGGTTCGGTTGTTTGGGGTATCATTCTGTTCGAGCCAGGCCTAATTTTACCGAAGCCTAATTATTAATCCGGCAGACTAGTAGTTGAACTGATTACCGATTTTTATATTGAAACGTATTACCTTAACTCACTGACGTGCGTTAAGCTGTCTACCGTTGCGGTTGCCTCGAGACTGGGGCGCGCTGCATCGTTCAAATGCATTCGACGTGGTCAGCCGCAGGCGCCGCATCACACCACAGTCAATGTAGGTTGGGACAATAATCTATACTAATATTATAAAGCTGAAGAGTTTGTTTGTTTGTTTGAACGCGCTAATCTCAGGAACTACTGGTCCGATTTAAAAAATTCTTTCAGTGTTAGATAGCCCATTTATCGAGGAAGGCTATAGGCTAAATATCATCACGCTAAGATCAATAGGAGCGCAGCACCAATGAAGAATGTTTCAAAAACGGAGAAAATTTATTACTATTGAGAGACGCAGACGAAGTTGCGCGGGTCAACTAGTATTACATACAAACAAGAGGTAGATACGCCACCAACGCCCAAAACGCATACTGTGAATTGGTCCTAAGTAGGATCACTTCGAGCGCATGTACTAATTAATTTGATACAATTCATAAAATTCCTTCTTGTGTATTGCGAAAGTGCACAAACTACCACAAAAAGGATAAAGGAACCACAGGTAAATGTATGTTTTGTTCTAAAATGCACTAATAGATGTATGTATATTGTAACAGAACAAATATTTTGTTCGTGAATGTAACGTATCTTCCTTAAAATATCATTGGGTAGGGATTTGTATAACATTGGATGATTTTCATTCTGAATTTTAATTAGCTAGTCGCAAATGCGTGTTAGCCTTACTCCATAGTTCCGTATGTCATCGCTAGATGGTGTTAAAATATGTTTTTCGTTGTATCCAGAAGTCACCACAGATTAATAAATTTCATCGATATTTTATAAGCGCTCTAATCCATCGACTTTTCCCATCCCTAGCAGCCGCAGGCGACGACGTGTTCCAATTAGCTAAAATAAACACTGCACCGTATCTGCGGATATACAGACATACTGATGTATATTTTAGAAGTACGTGTAAGTTTTTTGATATTAATATTTGATTGTGGGCATTGAACACACAAAAAGAGACGGAGCTATTATTATTTTTTGTCTCAGTCAGTTTGCACGACTTTTATTTTCTTAATGATTTAATAACAAAAATATTTCGACGGGCCTGTTGGTGCTAAACCGGAGGTCGTGGGTTGGATTTCCACCCAGGACAAATATTGTGTGATGAGCACGGTCATTTATTCTGTGTCTGGGAGTATGTATCTATTTAAAAATGTATAAGTATGTTTATCAGCAGTCTGGTTACCATAGTACAGGCTCTGCCTAGTTCAGGATCAGACAGCTGTGTATGAGATGTATGAGATTTATTATTAGTAATATTATTTCTAGCTTTTTTTCGAGTACTACTACGCCAGAGGGTGGGTTATGTATTTCGCGTGTATGTATTTATTTAGTTGATTTAAAAGCACCTGAATACAGAGTGTATTCAGGTGCTTTTAAATAACGCATAGAATAAAATAACACTATTGATTTCAGTATTAGAGCAATTTGTAGAAATGTACAGAAAACTGTGGAACGGATTATCGTCTGCGGTATTTTTAACCCGATACGACCTTCAAACCTTCGGCAACACGTTTGTAACTCCTGAGTTGCAGACGTTTATGGGCGGTGATGGTCACTCTCCATCAGGTTTACCCTCGTCCATAAAAAAAATTGAAGAAATTTTAAGTAAGTAAAATTTCACGCAGTTGAGTCTTTTTCAATAATTAGCTTGTTTTAAATGTAATTAATTATAGTATACCTCACACATCTCACAGATCCTGTGCTATGGTGACCAAACTGCTGATAAACATACTCAAATATTTGTAAATACATACATATTATAGATAAATTACACCCAGACACAGAACAACTGACCTTGTTCATCATAATATTTGTCCTGGGTGGGAATCGAACCCACGACGTCGGGCTAGCAATCAGGAGCACCAACCACTAGATCAATAGTCCCGTCAATAATTATATCTATCAACAAGTTCGGAATAAAATCTGGACAAATTTTATCTAGTTCTGTTCAGCTATTCTGGAGAGATTTAGTAACAAACTGTGAGAGAACCAGGCTTACACGGCCTCACAGAAAATCGGTGTTAAGCATTTCTTTGTCGCTTTCCACTGATTGAGTGGGATTACCAGTGTCCTCTATTCATTTGTACCAATACTCCAGTCTTACATATAAACACACACACACACACTCACGCACACACACGCATACACTCACGCACGTGCTCACGCACACACTCACTCACACTCTCTCTCACACACACACACACACACACACACACACACACACATATGTCGTATCTATTTATAATATTACATAAATTTTGAATAGTTTAAGTCCTAGGCTTAAGTTAATCGTATTCACTGACAGCCACTGATAGCCTAGTGTTGTGCTATCATAGTCAATGTAATAATTATGTAAGACCCTCCCCCCACCCACCTAATTCTGGGGGTGGGAAGGGGTACGAACAGCGACAACGCCCTGTAGTTGCAGGTGTTCTGTCTGCTCATTAGCCCCGCTAAATACCGTATACAAACTTTACAGTTATAATTTTATAGAAAGATTTTCATACATATTTTTTTCTTATCCAGTCAAGCAAAGATTTGTCAAGCTATTAAAGGAATCAAGGGACCGTTCTGCCGGAACAGTCGCCGAATGTGACGTGACTTGCGTTAGTTAAGACATTGTCTTTGTAATATACTGCGAACGTTACGTTTGATACTTGATGTTCATTCGAAAGCGCTTTTGGAGTTTGAGCTGGATGCTAAACTCTGTCCGTGTGGTGACGGATTAAGAACTAAAAACTGAAACGGACATAATTTTTAATTGAAGTTCTTTTTAAAACTGAATGCCAAAGACAATTACTATAAGTGTTTAAAACAGATGTCTTATATTCAAGTATTTTTTAATTCCCTGTGTATTTTAATTCTATTCTAATATCAAGTTATCCAAATAATTAATTATAAAACTCCGATAAACATTTCTTTTTGAACAGTTACAGAATTTAGCACATCACATCATCATCACATCACATCAACAGCCTTTACTAGTCCACTGCTGGACATTGGCCTCTCTTTAGAATAAAGGTTTTGGCCTAGTATACCACGCTGGCCAGACTGGATGGTATAGGGTTTGTTTCAAGATTTCCTTCTCTTTGCAGTGCTGTTGTCCTGCGTAGTTTGCTCCCTTAGTTGGCTCTTACGACACCCACGGGATATAAAGGGGTGATGACACTCCGTATTCTTAGTCCGTCACCACATGGAAAAACTACTTTGGTAGGTAACTGTTAAACGGGTTTTCGTCTGCGGTATTTCCAGACCAATACGACCTTCAAATCTTAAAGAAAAGATCGTACTCCTTCCTAAAAGGCCGGCAACGCGTTTGTGACTTCTGAGATACAGACGTTCATGGGCGGCGATGGTCACTTTCTATCAGGTGACCCGTCTGCTCGTCTGCCCGCTCTAACATAAAAAAAATACTAACTTTTGCAACGAAAGTATCAAAACCAGTCACTCGTAGTACTGTTAAAAGAGGGCGCCTTATCAGGGGTTGTAGCATGAATTTAAATATTTAATTAAAAACTTTTTCAGCAGGGCTGCCTCTTATTCATATTTAAACTTTTAAAGGATCAATTTCCAACGGTAGACTACGAGGTTTAAGTAAGAAATATCAGTGACAATATACTCGTATAATTATGTTTACGAGAATTAACGAGCACTAAAAACTATGTCCGTGTGGTGACGGATTAAGAATGCGGAGTATACCCCTGTTCATCCTCTGGGTATCGTAAGAGCCGACTAAGCGAACTACGCAGAACAACAGCCCTGCAAAGACAAGAAAAATTTGAAACAAATCATATAAAAACCCGTCTGGATAGCGTGGTATAGTAGGCGAAAACCTAAGGAGAGGGCTATGTCCAGCAGTGGACTATTAAAGGCCGTGATGATGAATTACCTTCCAGCCAAATTGCGCAAATCGTCACTCCACCTGGCCTGTGGACGTCCTACATTTAAATAGATTATTGAAATCTAAAATTATTCTTAATTTAACTTAACTTAACTAACCTATATACATTTAGTTTCTAAATCCCGACCCTTGAATAATTGTTAATTAAAAAACAACACACGAATCTGATAATTGAAAGTTCAAATATCTGTGAAAGGCAACTAAAGACGAAACCGAGGGGCGTCTGTAGTCTTTAGTTGGCAAGACGCCTAAAGAAATAAAATGTAATTTAGGATAGGTTTATTTATCTATATATATATACAAGAGATTTCCACGTATATAGTCACTCATCACGCTATCTCTGGAACCATTAGAGCTAAAGACTTGAAATTTGGTAGGAATATTCTTTTCACCGAGTCAGCTAAGAACGGATTTTAAGAAATAAAAAAAATTAAATAATGTAAATAGCAAAACAAGTTTTGCAGGGTCAGCTAGTTATTAATATATTATAATAATATATTGGCCCACTATTGGTCACCTTGACCGAGCCACAGGTTGTGGGTACGATTCCCGCCAATGACATGTAATTGTCTGTCCCTATTGAATAAAAAAAACTTTAAAACATACTATCTAGCTAATACACATCATCATCATCATCATCAACAGCCTTTAATAGTCCACTGCTGGACATAGGCCTCTCCTTAGAAAGGAGGTTTTGGCCTACTATACCACGCTGGCCAGACGGGTTGTTATAGGGTTTTTGTCAAGTTTTCCTTCTCTCTGCAGTGTTGTTGTTCAGCGTAGTTTTTTCCCTTAGTTGACTCTTACAACACCCACGGGATGAATAGGGGTGGTGACAATCTGTATTCTTAATCCGTCACCACACGGACGGCTAATACTCAACTATGTATATCTAAACAAATAAATAAAATTGAAGTGTCTGTTTGTAATGTCAAAATAATAGGCTTTTTTCATGTTCACACGGTTATTTGTACGATACCTATGCCTAAAAAAGTTTTGAATATTTTTGTCTGTTCTGGGTAATGTTCAAATCGGCACGACCGATTTTGATAATATTTTACTACCAGGTAGCTATCTATATAAGGAGTAACTTAGGCTATGTTCCTCTCAGAAAAACCCTATTCATTTTTCCCGGTCTGTTAATCGAACCCAGGTCTCATGGGCCACAGTCGCGTACTGTACCACACCACTAAGGCACGCTAACATTTTCAATTCAAATTCTCGGGTACCAGCTGGTATGTAATATAATATAATAATAATATACCTCACACATTTCACACAAGGCTGTCTGATCCCAAACTAGGCAGAGCCTGTGCTATGGCGACCAGACTGCTGATAAACATACTTATATATTTCTAAATACATACATATTATAGATAAATTACACCCAGACACAGAACAAATGATCATGCTCATCACACAATATTTGTCCTGGGTGGGAATCGAACCCACGACCTCCGGCTTAGCAGTCAGGGGCACTAACCACTCGACCAACAGCCCCGTCTAATAGTATATAATGGTATGGTTATAATGGTAATGATGATGTGTCTGCTTTACCATGGATAAACTCCTGATGGTTTGTGCGATAAATAATGGGCACCTTAAACCATAGGTATGTATGAATTTTATATTAGACCAAATAAAAAAGAAATCAACTATCACAGAAATCGGTCTTGCCGTTTTTTAGTTATAAACGGTGTAAATAATCCTTCTTTGTTTTATTGCTTAACTTTTTTTTTCTTTTAAAAGACAACTCCTGCATTAGGAATATATGCTGTGTCGCGGGGGACTTTACAAATATACATGAAACGAACACAAAAAACACCCAGACACAGAATAACAATTAGTGGTTCACACAAAATGTCGTCCCATGTGGGCATTGGACCCACAACACTCAGAAAAACACTGCGCCATCTGTGCAGTCAAGCAGTACCTGGATTCTTTGTTTGGCTTTTTTTTTATCGGTTATATATATACATATATATTTTAGATAAATATATATTTATATATTTTTTATCATTTGTGGGTATGAATAGACATAGATATAGATAAACCTACGCGATATACACACAAAATTTCATAAACATCGTCCAGTCGTTTCGGAGGAGTTTGGTAACAAACACCCGACACGAGAATTTTATATATTAGATAATATTTATAAATATATACAAGAATTGTTCGTTTAAAGGTATTAGCTATTATATAAGCTGTTCCCCGCCACGCTTCGCTAGGCATAATATGGTTGCATTGATGAAAATCCGTGTAGAGACGAATTAAGAATGCGGAATGTCACTACCCCAATTCATCCCGTGGGTGTCGTAAGAGCCTACTAAGGGCGCAAAATAACGCAGCACGGCAGCACTGCAAAAAGAAGGAAAACTTGACACAAACCCTTTTTTTTTTTTTTTTTTTTTTTTTTAACGTGTGGAAATCCCCTCGGACCGTCACCCCTCCGGGGTTTGCGGCGGGGTGGTGTGTCGGACTCGGACCGACTAAAACCACACGGTGTGCCACTCTGCGCCTGTAACAGGAGGGATCCGGGAACAGCTGTTGTTCAGTCACTTCCCTTCGCGGCACCGTGCGACTAACGTGTGACTTCATGTGCTAACAATTTAAATATTGTTTTCTGTTTTTCTGCGACTAGTTTCCGGCTTGCGGGCGGCTAAAGGTTGTGTATAGTGTTTTAAAGAAAGTCAGTAAGTTTTTATTGTTTTTAAACAGTAATATAGTGCTGAATTATTTTATTACTACTATTGGTGAGTAAATTTATTTTCTTTCTAAAAGTGGGTAGGAGGTGTCCTTTGTTTATATTGATTTTTCTCTGCGTGTTATTTATTTTTAAACCTGTTCCTTTTGAAATTGTTGTTTGGTGTGTCTTTGTTTGGCTATGTCGGTCGTTAGCGAGTTGCCGGACCCCGGCGGTACAAGTGAATTTCTAACACCAACCGGGAAAAGGACATTTATCGAAATGTCACCTACGGGTTTCTCGCCGAAAGACAGTAGCCGTAGGCGCGTTATTAATTCGGACTTAAGTGGTAATGTTTCGTCTCCTACTGGTCGTGATAACTGTGGGGAGTACAACTACTGTGACTTAGTATCACAGGCCACTGATTATTTGGCAAAAATTAATGAATTAGTTAATGATCAGGGATCTCGGATGAATGTAGGTAATAAAACGGCGATTATGGATATAACTCAACGAATTACCGGTATCGTATCTTTGTTAGCAATAAAATCCTCTAGCAACGAAACGAAGTTAGCGAATTTTGAGCGACAAATGGAGGGTATCGCAACTCAACAAACGAGTTTAACGTACGCGGACAAACTTAAGCTTCGATTACCACCTAAATCTGCTCCGTGCCCGGTACCTACTGAAGCGCGCGTTCCTAGGCCTTGTGTCATTGCCTATCCCACTACGGAACGCTTAGCGGACTATGCGACCTCGTCAGCAACAAAACAAGCTCTCATGAAGGCTATTAAACCGAGCGATGAGGGATTTCAAATTGTAGGCGTTAAAAAAACCTCTAAGGCAGGCGTCGTGTTACGTGTAGCTAACGAACGGCAGCTTAAGAAACTGGAATCTGTGGACGCCATTAAATCAGTAGGGTTGCGCTTAGAAAAACCGAAAGGCCGTAGGCCCCGTATAATTGTAAAAGACGTACCCGGTTCTATGGAAGATCGTGCCTTCCTAACAGCCTTATACCGTCAGAATATCAAGGACGAATTAAAATTAAGTGAGAACGATTTTATTAAGTCAACCAAAATTGTTAGGCATCGTAAACTAGAAAATGGGCGTCAATGGATAGGCTTAGAATTAGAGGCAGCAGTTCGGAAACATCTAGCCAACACAAAAGATAAACTTTATATAGACTGGGCCACATGTAGATTCATAGACGATATAGAAGTAGTTCGTTGCTTAAATTGTCAGCAATTCGGTCATGTACAAAAGTTTTGCACCATAAAAACCCCTACTTGTGCTAATTGCGCCGCCGCACACGAAACGCGAGCTTGTCCAGATAAAGACACATCAGATTTTAAGCCCACGTGCGCACAGTGTAAGCGGTTCAAAAAACCATCTGACCATCGATGCGGCTCATACGACTGTGCCACATACAAATTAAAACTGGAACAGCTAATATTAAATACCAATTACTGAATAGTTTAACTTAGTTTAAAAAAAAAAAAAAAAAAAAGTTAAAAGAGTAACTTACTAAGTAATGAATAATATTTCGATAGGCCAGTTAAATCTTCATAACGATAAAATAGCTACATCAGAATTAGACCGTTTAATTTTAGAACAAAAGTTAGACATTGTCCTTTTACAAGAACAATATCAGAGCGCTCACTTGCGTCGTAATGTAGTACAGCTTGACTGCCGTTCGCAGGCTGGGATATATGTTGCAAGTTCTAATTTTACGGTAACATCTTTGCGTAATCTTATGACGTCACACTGCGCCGTTGCTGAGATCTCATCCTCTACCTGTAAGGTTTACGTAGTGAGCTGCTATTTTCAATATTCACATCCTATTGATCCTCACTTACATCACTTACGTTACGTCTTGCAGTTCCTCGTGGGACATAAAATTATCATTGGCGCTGATGTCAATGCGTCATCTTCATTATGGTATGGCAAGTTGCGTTCAACCGACACGGTTCGACGTTGTGCGGTTGAAGATTTCATTGCGGAAATGAATCTTATTATTCACAATACCCCCGATGCACCACCAACTTTTTGCAACCCAATGGGTGAGTCTTCTATTGACGTGACGCTTACGCGCGGCGACGTCTCGATATCCGGATGGCGTGTCCTTCCGGACGCATCCTGTAGTGATCACCGCTTGATCGTGTACGAATTCATACCAAGGGTTGCACAGGATCCACAAAGGGCTCCCTATAATTTTAGATATAAAACTAAAGGTGCGAACTGGGCTTTGTTTGGTTCACTCTTTGCAACTCATACCAAAGACTTCAGTCGCAGTAGTTTATCAGCTGAGGAAAGCGCAGAAATACTATCAGAAACTTTTACATACTGCGCTGATGTAACTATTGGTCGCGGATCTATCACTAACACTCGTAGATGTGATTGGTGGAATGATAGATTAGCCGAACTACGTAGAAGCTACCGGAAAGCTCGTAGAAAATTAAACACTATTAAAAAACATAACGTAACAGGAGATTTGTACAACAATGCTCTCATTGCTCTTAGAGTTGCCAGGTCCCACTACAGAGCTGCTGTGGAAAAATCCAAGGGAAACTTAATTCAGAAACTTGTTGATAAACTCGATAGAGAGGGCCCGTGGTCACCTTTGTATCACGAATTTAAGGCAAATAGATCAATCGACCTTGCATACATACAGAACATCAAAATTAATAACAGATATACCACAGGAGTAGAACAAACAGCAGAATATCTTTTAGACTCACTCGTACCTGACGATCGACCGGAAAACGACACTGATCATCACCGACAGATCAGGCAGTGGGCCATCGAACCACCACTGTCTCCAATGTCTGATTTACCATCTTCAGACGAATTTCTCAGTATCATTAGATCCTTGCCGCTAAACAAGGCTTCGGGCGATGATAAAATATCTAACAAAATGATAAAAGAAGCTTGTAAACTTTCGGGTGACACGATTTTCACTGTCTTTAAACGTTGCATTGCTGAAGGAATATTTCCTCGTATATGGCGGTGCGGTAATATTCGTATAATACCAAAAAGTGGCGACAAGCCACCGGATGATCCTAAATCCTACCGACCAATCACATTATTACCATCGTTAGGAAAGCTTTTAGAACGTCTTGTAGTGCCCCGGCTTCTGCCAGGTGGAGTCAAATTTCATGATAGACAATTTGGATTTACGTTGGGTAAATCGACAACTGACGCTGTTATATCGGTTAGAAAGTTTGTCACAGAGTCAACATTTCAATACGTGCTGGCTATTTTCTTAGATATATCTGGCGCCTTCGACAACGCATGGTGGCCCATGCTGTTGCTGAAATTAAAATCACGGGGGTGCTTTAAAAATATTTATTCCCTTATCTCTTCGTACTTCTCACAAGGTACAACTAAACTAAGACTTGGTCATCATTCTGTGTCGAAGGCGCTTACAATGGGATGTCCTCAGGGATCGGTGCTAGGTCCATACTTGTGGAATATCGGCTTCGACGATTTTCTTGCGATACCAATACCATCCGGATGTACTCTGAACGCGTATGCTGATGACGGCTTGTTGCTGGTGGAGTCTGATACTAGGGCGGGGCTTGAGAGATTAGCCAATAGATGTTTGAACTTGATATCTCAATGGGGTGAACGTAATCGCTTAACTTTTGCACCCAACAAAACCTTCCAGCTACTTTTAAAAGGTAACCTCAAATCACCGCCGAGCATTAGATTTGACAATGTTACTGTAAAAAATAAAACCACAGTGTGTTATCTAGGATTAGTTTTAGAAAGAAACTTTTCATTTATCGAACATATTAAAATAGTTAATGAAAAGTCTAAAAAGAGTTTCTGTGCATTGACAAGGATATCAACTGCGACATGGGGTCTATCATTTAATACATTAAAGATCATATACGGAGCTACTTATTTAGGTTCTATGTGCTATGGTGCACCTGTATGGGCCGATAGGGCGACCGTAGGCGCTGTCCGTCGCAAACTGTTACAAGGTCAACGACTTGCACTGATATTCTTGTGTAAGGCATATAGGACGGTTAGCACTGAGGCTTTGCCGGTGTTGGCGGGTGTGCTTCCGGTCGATCTCGAGGTGCAGAGACGTGCAGCCATGTACTATTCAAGACAACAAAACATGGAATGCGATTTTTTGGGCGCGCGGGATCGCGGTAAAATTACAAGATTGCTTCAACAGCAGCCCGATGTCTATAATGACCTCATAGACGAATGGCAACAACGCTGGGATGAATCATCCAAGGGGCGCCATCTTTACCAATTCTTTCCATCTGTTCGCGAACGGTTGTCGAGGATATGGCTTGAGGTGGATCACTGTGTCGCTCAATTTCTTACGGGTCATGGTAACTTTAAGAGCAAGCTTTATTCATTTAAATTAGTCGAGTCACCATTGTGTCAATGCTCAACACCTAACTCTCACTATGAACAGTCTGCTCATCATATCCTCTGGGAATGTAGTCTTTGGTATAATGAACGTAATATAATGCTGAATAGCTTGCAGGTGACATCTGGGGCGGTATACTATGGGGATCTTGTGTCAACTAGGGTGAATTTCCGTGCGTTTAGGCGATTCTGCCATACATATTATAGAAATCAAACATAGCTCACGTAGGACCCGTAATATTTGTGGCCGTGGTGCTTCCCTGTTTAAAAGGGTGTATGCCCATTTTACTTCATTTTGTCTCCCGCTTTGCTAAGGAGGGAAGTGGATTTACTGTATTTCCAACTCCTCCAATTTTCTTCTGATTAATTTCGTTGCGGGTTCCAAGACAGTTTAATTTCTTCCTGGGACTTCCCGAGTGTCATAACTCGGTGTGTTCGTGGGTCACTGCTGTGGATCCTGGTGCACAGGAGTTACAGTGGTGGGCGTGTGGGTGGGATTAGTCCCAAGTAAAAACAGCTGTTGTTAAGACATCCGGACCCCTCCTAGCGCCAGCCCGCTCCTGGTGCGGGCTCCGTCTCGATGTTTTTCCTCTCTTTATAGGCGACGTCCGGCACACGCGGACGCCGCCCCCTCGCGGCTGGCCAAACTAATGCGGGTGGAGGGGAAACCCACCCCGTCCACCCGCGGCCACACTCAGGGCGGCATGAGGCTGTGATAGGCGGGCCTCCGCCGCCCGGTTCGCCGGCGGCGGATCGGGTCCGAGTGGAGGTCGTCCTCCCGGGCCCTCTCCGCCGCCTCCTTCCGCGAGATTACTACCTCGCAGAAGGTAGCGACCGCGGTAAAACAACTGTCGCTACCGGCCATGGAGCGTACTACGGCCGGTAGCGAGAGATCCACTCCGATGACTGCAGTGAGGGCCCGACGCTGCGCCGCCCATGCGGGGCAGACCGCCAGCGTGTGCTGGGCCGAGTCCTCACTGCAGTCGCAGTGGTGGCAGGCGGGACTCAGTTCCCTCCTTGCGACCGTGTGCAGGTACTTTCCGAAGCAACCGTGCCCGGAAAGCACCTGCGTCAGCCTGAAGGAAAGGGTCCCGTGCTGCCGCCCTGCCCACTCGGCGATGACCGGCTGGAGAGCCTCCACGGCGGCGAAGCCAGCGCGTGGAGTCTCCAGCCGGAACGACCAACGAGCCATCGTGGCTCGGCGAGCGGCTTCGCGCCACTCGCTCACATCCTCGGGCGGAGGGCGAAATCCGCTCTCCGCCCGGTAGTCAGCCACTCGCCGATAAACTTCGGCGAGCACTTCCGCCTCCAAATCCCACGGGGGAGTTCCGGCCAACGCGCACGCCACCTCCGTCGAAACGGTGCGGTAACCGCGTATGGCTCTGACCGCCATTACCGTCTGAGGGCGCCAGAGGCGTACCCTATTCTGGGCGGTCAGAGCCGCCGCCCACACCGGTGCACCGTACAGTGCCATTGACCGGACAGCCCCCGTGTACAGCCGTCTTGTCGCGACGCTGGGTCCACCCATATTGGGCAAGAGTCGCCCTAGGGCAGACGCAGCGCCGACCAGCTTTGGAGCAAGCTGTCGGAAGTGCTCGTCGAAGAGCCACCTCCCGTCGAGGATCAGGCCCAGATATTTCATCTGGGCCCGAACCGGTACGAGGACCGAGTTGACCACGATGGAGGCGCCAGGGGGTGGACCACGACGGGGCCCATGAAATAACAGGGCCTCCGTCTTATCTAGGGCCACCCGTAAGCCCAGCGCCTCAATGCGCCCGACCACCAGGGAGACTCCCCCTGTGGCCAGGCGCGCCGCCTCTTGGAAGTTTGCCCCCCGGGCTGTCACCAGGGTATCGTCCTGCGTAACAGATTACACCCAGCCCGGGGGGGAAATCGGCGCGAAGGGCCCAGTCGTACCCTATGTTCCACAAGAGGGGTCCAAGAACAGACCCCTGTGGAACACCGCACGACATGGGCCGACACCTCAAATTACCTTCTCGGTCCTCGTACACGACGGTACGCTCCTCTAAATAGTCTGCCACTAGCCGCCTCAGGTACTTTGGCACCCCATGATAGTGGAGTGCTTCCCTGATGCAGCTGAATGGCAGACTATTGAATGCGTTGGCGATGTCCAGTGACACCGCCAACAGCACGCCGCCACAGCTCACGGCCTCTTCGGTCACGGCCCTCAGGCGCAACACGGCGTCGACTGTCGAACGCCCCGCCCGAAAACCAAACTGGGCGTCCGACAGATCGGGGCCCACCTCGCAGAGGTGCCGGACGATGCGGGCAGAAAGAACCCTCTCAAACAATTTGCCCGCCTCGTCCAGCAGCACGATGGGCCTATAGGCCGCGACCGAATCGGCTGGCCGTCCCGGCTTCCTCAATAGGACCAGCTTCCTGCTTTTCCAGCACTCAGGGAAGCGTCCCGACGCCAAGCTAACGTCGAACACCTCCCCGAGGCGGTCTGCCATGTGGTTGAGGGCCAGGGCCAGCACTCGGGCCGGTACCCCGTCTGGCCCAGGGGCGGTGTTCTTAGAACGGATCCGTAGAACAGCCGCCCCTACCTCCGAATCCCGGATGGGCGGAACATTGTCCTCCCCGTGCTCCCCGTCGTCTCCGGCCAGGGAGGCCATCGACGGGGGAGTGTGTTCCGCTCGTTGTGGGAAAAGGCCCTCAACCACTTCTCGCAGGAAGCTGGGCTGGAGAGTCTCCGTAAGGGGGGGGCCCGACGCGCGGAGCTTTTGTCGCACCGCGCGGTAAGGGCGACCCCAGGGGTCACGATTAAAACCCTCCAGCATCTCCTGTCTCTTTTCCTCTTTGGCGCGGCTAATGGCAAACCCTATACCAACCCGTCTGGCCAGCGAGGTATAGTAGGCCAAAATCTCCGTTTTAAGGAGAGGCCTATGTCCAGCAGTGGACTATTAAAGGCTGTGGATGTGATGTGTGATGATGTGATGAAAATCAGAGCACCATATTGTGCCATAAGAATGAAGAATAATACTGACGCGAAAACTAGACCTAAACAAACTATGATATGGTTCGTGTCCTAATTTGAGCTCAACCAGAGCAGATTTTTTTGAGTTTTTGAAGGGTACACAAACCAACTCCACATGTTTATTTTTATAACAGTAAAGATATTATTTCTCTGGAAAAAAAATAGAATAAAGCCCGCTTAACATCAATATCATCCCTCCTCCATTAATAAATACACCGGTAGGGGTTGATTTTCAACCCCTCTGAGGCGTGAAACCAATGTTAATGGGGTACTAAAACTCGTAAATCAATGGCGCCTATTGTACAGAGCAAGTAAATCAAATTAATTTGACTATTACGTCAAAATCATCGCTTTTTGTTGGAGAGGTAAAATACTGGGTTGATTTAGTTGTTGGAAATGACGAATTGACTGTATGGGTTTGGGTTTGAATTCCAGTTGAATAAAATATAGCAGTTCATACTAATATTATTAATATGAAGAGTTTGTATGACATAACTACTGGTTCGTTTAATTGCCCTGTGGAAAGCCACTAAAAACAGAAGAGGCAAAATGGTTCGCCACTTGATAACACACGATAACTTCTTTAGAATAATACTGGAAGGCAAAACAGAAGACCATAGAAAGTGAGGACGGCCTAGATAAACATACAAACAGCAAGTAAAGGAGCAAGTGCGAGACGCGGCTTATCAAGAGGTGAAACTGATCGCAGGAAATAGAGAGGAGTTTCGCTCTACCAACAAGGGAATGGAGAGAGAGAGAGAGAGAGAGAGAAAATCGGTATACTCCTTCACTTACAGAAGACCACAGCAAGCATAGTGAAAAAGAAAAATAGCATTCACAAACCGAACCAAAGTTACAAGACATATAGAAAATTTAAAGGATTAAAAGTAACGAAAAAAAAGAGTAAAAAAATTAATTTTGATGATCACTTATCGCTGCCGCTTTAAAAAACCTTTATGCAGAAATTAAAATTGCACAATGGCGGTAGCACTGGAAAGAGAAGGAAAACTTGAAACAAACCCTATACCGACCCGTCTGGCCAGCGTGGTATAGTAGGCCAAAACCTCCTTTCTAAGTAGAGGCTTATGTCCAGCAGTGGACTGCTAAAGGCTGTTGATGATAATGAGTGAATGAGGTTACTGGGATCTCAAACCGTTCCTCCCCCATCCGCCAAAATACAGGAGGGCCACTTTAATGAGGAGGAGGCACTCTAATTGGCTCTGGATTATGTTTAAACTCCTGACGAAAAACGAGGGGTGTTTTAAGTTTAATAAGTTTAACCTGCGATTCTTTGTATCTGTCTGTGGCATCATAGCTCCCGAACAGAGGTACCAATTTCGATACGACTTCTTTGTTCGAAGACCGATGTGATCGAGATGGTTCTTAGCTAAATTTTGAACATCATCAGCTCACTTCCTAGGTGATGAAGGGATCTCACTAAAATCCACAGGCCAGATTGATTTGAAATTGGGTATACTGTTACTTTGATGGTATTTCCACGACATTGTAACCTGGAATTTGCTGCTGCATCAAGTAGTCTGCAGGATAGCTAACTCCTCAGCATATATACCACGTTTGGGCTTATTAGAACAGTCTTAGTGAGCAGTTAAATTCTGGCAACGCGCTTGTGACTCCTGAGTTGCAGGCTTTCATGGGCGGCGGTAGTCGCTTTCCATCAGGTGACCCGTCTACTCGTTGCCCCCTATTCCATAAAAAAGGTTTTTTTAATGATGCTATAATTGTTTCCGTGTGGTGACGTGTGGTGACGGATTAAGAATACGGAGTGTCACCACCCCTATTCATCCCGTGGGTGTCGTAAGAGCCGACTAAGGGAAAAAACTAAGCAGGACAACATCACTGCAGAGAGAAGGAAAACTTGACACAAACCCTATACCAACCCGTCTGGCCAGCGTGGTATAGTAGGCCAAAACCTCCTTTCTCAGGAGAGGCTTATGTCCAGCAGTGGACTATTAAAGGCTGTTGATGATGATGATAATTGTTTCGCTATATGTGGAAGGAGTCACAATAATACTTAATATTGATGTACCTGGGAATCGAATCCCAATATCAAACGCTCAGATAAAATAAAGCCACTACACTGATTATAACTTCAAAATTTAAATCTCAAGTGCTAAACCTTTTATGTGTACATAAAATAAAATTACCCAAGTTGGGCACCGAACCCCGTGCCATTACATCGTTGCTTCTAATTAACCCAGGGGTAGCGAAACATTAAAATGTAATTACTGCATAATTTCAACGTACCGTAATCCAAAGGATTTGGAGATTTCCCCCTAAGGATAGTATTTTAAGCCTGACAGCTAGGGGTGGATATATCGATCGTTCAGTTGAGAAATCTAAATGTGGCGCAATGGTGTATTTGTGGGTGACGTCAAGGGCTCGGTTCTCCTGATGGTAAGTGACCACCTCAAGAGTCACAAGTAGAGGATTCGATCCCGATCATATTTTAGTCCCGAAATTTTCGGGATCAAATTTAATGAATCCCGGGATTTTCGGGATTGATACATTTTTTACATAAGTCAATAAAAATGTGCGTAAAAAGAAACGCACTTGCCTTGATTTGATGTTTTGACAGCCATCTTGTCTACACAGCTGATTTCATTTGTTTTTGCTAATGACCGGTTCTGGATTATGCGTAAAAGTGTATAATTTATAAAGTTTCTGGGCAATTTAATTAAAAAATATGAGTAGGTATCTATAAACATTGGTCTCTTGGCATATAGTGTTGAGTTTAGTTACTTTATCTAAATAAGTCTAAAGAAGTTGATTTTTTGAAGTTTATTGTTAGTTTCATAAATTATTTACCGCAACACAAAACAAAGTATAATTTTGGTGAACCGCCTTTTTGGAGATTTAAAACTTAAATATTCTATGTCCTCACAAAACTAAATGATAAACAAAAAATATATTTTGATATGTTTTACTGTCTTTTTGTTACCACTTTCCATTGCCAATACAATCCCGGGATCCCGAGATTAACTGTAGATAATCCCGAAATCCCGGGATTATAAAAATCGACCGGGATCGAATCCTCTAGTCACAAGTCCGTTGCTGCCATTTTAGTCCCCCCTCCCAAGAATCAGAGGGGGGTTGGGCTCCGGTAACCTCAGTCACTCTCTAATGTGTATATTTTTATTTGTGACGGACACTAAAACATATCATATTTAAAATAATTAACGTTAATATGAAGAAGAATTGCACAAAACTAACATTTTTAAATAAAACTAGCTAGAATTTGAAAAACCTGCCTTAGTAGGTTCGATTCCCGGACCGGGCAAAATTTTATTGGGTTTTTCTGAGATAAAAAGTAGCCTAAGTTACTCCTTATATAGACAGCTACCTGGTAATAAAATATAAAATTAAAATCGGTCCAGTCGTTTAGAAGATTACCCGGAACAAACAGACAGACAGACAAAAATAATTAAACTGGTTTTTAGGCATAGGTATCGTACAAATAACCGTGTGAGCATGAAGAAAACCAATTACACACATAAATTATAACACATATATATTATGACATTACAAACAGACACTTTAATTTTATTTATTTGTATAGAAGATTTATAGATATGCTTTAAAGTTAAAAATTACAAACAACGACTACTTAAAACCCCTCTGACGGTACATAAGTCTATTCAATAACAGCTCAAGTAATACTGGTCATTAAAACAAACAGGTAAATTCGAAACCGTTCACAATTCCACCGCCACGCGATCTCTATACAGATAAAACAACAGTATTTCCACGTTATGGTAGTAAAATATCGCTATACCGTTGTTTACAACACGCTGTATAAAATTGTATGTCGTCTTGCTCTATCTATAATTTTTGGTTTCAAACTAAATGGCTCCGAAAGGCTTTTAGGTGGCTTTTAAGCTAAAAGCTCGGCGGACTTGCGCTTGGTGTCTAGACAATACAAGGTGTTCTAGAAATATGTAATAAAATTTTCATAGCGTTTTAGTTTCACAGTTTAAGTTAATGTAGTTTCAAAAAAGGTTTTCTAAACTAAATACTTTTAAAAATAATGATGATATTTGGGACATCTGACACACAGTGACATGTAGTTTCAAACTAAGCAGAGCTTGTACTATGTAAACTAGATTAACCGATAGAATACTTATATACTTTTTCTTTGGTAAATACATACATAGAAAACTTGGTGTTCTCCGAAACAAATATTTGCAGATCATACAAATATTTTGGTCGGCACGGAAATCGAAGCCAAGACTTAAACACAGCAGTCGCAGAAACTAAAACTGCACCATCGAGGCAAAAACAGCTCCAAGTTTCCAATAAAAAAATCGCAATAGTTATTTATGTTTCAAATAAATTATTTCATAATGGGAGAACCATACTATTCGAAAAAAGGGCCGGCTCGACCAGTGTGACACCACGGCCTCACAGAAAACCATGTGTTGAGTAATTCTTGTTTTGCTTTCAATGAGGGAATGAGGTTTCCGTACCCCAGAAGCTCTCCTTCCTCTGTTTGTGGGAGACTCAACGGGCGGCAATGAACTTGAGACTTAAGATAATAATTTAAAATAACAAAATCGATTGAACCATTAAATATAACAACTTTCGGTTAGGTCAGTTTAAGTAATGTCCTTGCCGCTTCCTACTACGCTGTGTATTGTCTTTGGTCCCCACATGGGACAACACTTTGTGTTCCACAAATTATTGTGCCAAGTCTGGGTGTTCTCTGTGTCGGGCACACCGGTATTGCGGCGGTAAGACCTGTTATGGAGGATGGACACAGAACCCTCTCATACCGGCTGACGCAGGTGATCAGCGGAAAAGGTTGTTCCGGAGATCACCTGTGTCTGATCCGCAAGAGGCCAACGCTTGAGTGCCACCACTGCGGTGACTGGACCGTGGACACGGCCCTCCACACGTTGGCAGAATGCCCGGCGTGAGAGGAGTAGAGGCGAGACCCCGTGGTTCCTATCGGAGTGGGAGTCCTCTCGCTCTGTAGTATGATTGCCGCCATAGTATGGATCGAGAGTGTGTGGAACTCTGCCGTCGTCGAAGTTATGTTTGCGAAGGAGATGGCGGAGTGGGATCGGGAGAGGTTTAGAACTCTCCCGGCCCGCCAGGCCCGGCAACGGGCCAGGTACCGCAGACGGCTTGGGCGCTGGAGGTTGCCGCCTCTACAGTAAAGAGTTATTTCGCCCACTGTTAACCTCACTCACTCAGTGAAAAGAAACGAAAGCATTCATTAACTCCGGTTTTCTGTAAGACCGTGGTATCACTGTGGTCGAGCCGGCCCATATTATGGGCCCAAACATGGCACTCTCTTAATTTTTTATTTGAAAACAATTTCATTGCAAAATTGCCATGTACAAAAAAAAGTCCCATAAAACTGGTAACAGCTGTCAACACAATCGACTGTATTATCAAAAAGTCCCATGAATTTTTCATGAATAGCCAATTCCCGCCGTAAGATAAAAGAACAATCGTCTTAAAACCATGAAACATTCATAGCTTATGAATATTCATCTTTAGGGGGAATAATTAAGCACAAAGTAAGAAAAACTTTGTGAGTTTTGATGCATAACTTACATAGATTTTTTTTACTCTACTGCTACAGAAAGAGGGTTACATTATTCGATTGTATGTGTATCATCATCATCAACAGCCTTCAATAGTCTACTGCTGGACATAGGCCTCTCCTTAGAAAAGATGTTTTGGCTTACCATACCACGCTGGCTAGACGGGTTGGTATAGGGTTTGTGTCAAGTTTTCCTTCTCTTTGCAGTGATGTTATCCTGCGTAGTTTGCTCCCTTAGTCGGCTCTTAAGACACCCACGGGATGAATAGGGGTTGTGACACTCCATATGTATCACACGATATGTATGTATATTTCTTGGGCGCATAAAGACAGTGAACCGCATCAATTTTTTCTTTTTTAACAACAAATATTAATTTTAAAAATGGAACTAATTTATGGTATCATCATGGCAGGGTTGCCAATTTATAAATATTTAATGCCAATGTGCGGCGGTGATCATTTAACATCAGGTGACCAGTCTGCTCCTTTCCCATTTTAATAATAAAACTACTAAAGTAGTAATTTTTAACAAAAAGAACTCGTGTTTAAAAAAAAACAACAAATGTAGTGCCATTGACCTTTTTGGAAACACTCAAATGTTGCAAGTAAATAAAAGAAAACAGATTTGTAAATATTATTTTTATTGCAACACTAATTTTCCTTTATTATCGAGTATACCAACTTGACGCATCCATCCGATGAAATATCTGTTCTGTCTCATGTCCGCCTTCTTGCCTCCGACACATTCTGACAGTGGTCTCATGTGCCATACTGTAATAAAATAATAGTAATAATAATAATAATTGGAGCGCCGAGCAATGATTTTTGACATTACCATTCCACATGACGACAATCTCTTGAAAGCTGAAAAAGATAAACAAGTGAAACATTTGGATTTAGCCCACGAGATTGTCGACATGTGGGATGTTGATTCAGCAATCGTTGTACCGATAGTCATATCGGCCCATGGATTAGTTGCTAAGAGCCTCGACCAACATCTTCAGAGGCTCGCGTTAGGCAGTTGGATTAAGGGTCTGATGCATAAAGCAGTTCTTCTCGATACGGCACGTATTGTGAGAAAGTTTCTGTCTCTGGAGTCCTAACCACCGATATCTTGGTCTCTGTACCCGATACCGATGGGATACTATTTTTTATATTTTTAAATGTATTTTTTTTTTGTTTTTGTATATAAATATATTTAAAAATGTAATTTATATGTATAAAGAATGAAATAAAGAAATAATAATAAAAAAATACACAAATGTGCAGACCTTAAGGATGAAGTTTTAAGAATCTGGAAACAACAAAAAGTATACATTAATTGTCCCTATAGTATTGTCCACGACTGGTATTATTCCGAAACATATACATTCTAGTTTAAAACTCATTGATCTATAACCCAATACCTACATGATTCTTCAAAAAGCTGCTATACTAAACACTTGCAGAATCGTAAGAAAATTTCTGCAAATAGATGAACAAATACACAATGCAATAGACGAATAGACATAATAAAATTCACCCAAGAACCCGTGGCATTTACTTGACTTTGTCCGTAAATGTACACACAAAATACTACCAGCGAAAGCTGAGAAAAAACAAATTTAACATCATAATAATAATAATAACCTCACACACGGCCGTCTGATCTCAAACTAGGCAGAACCTGTACTATGGTAACCAGACTGCTGATAAACATACTTTAATATTTCTAAATACATATACATACATTTCTAAATACATAAAAATTTTTGATTTTGTTTCCTTTAAACTTTTTCTCAAGAAATCTGCCTATGAAATAACCTATTTACAGTCTATATGTCCATTCAAAGGTTGCCTGTAAGAAATTGCTTTTTAGCGATAAGGCCGCCATTTGTACATGGTCATTAACTTGGAATACTATTGTATGTATAATATCTTGAATTGGGGTACAATAAAGATTATTCTATTCCATTCCATTTCATTCCATTCCATTCCTTTCAATTCCATTCCATTCCATTCCATTCCATTCCATTCCATTCCATTCCATTCCATTCCATTCCATTCCATTCCATTCCATTCCATTCTATTCTATTCCATTCCATTCCATTCCATTCCATTCCATTCCATTACATTCCATTACATTCCATTACATTACATTACATTACATTACATTACATTACATTACATTACATTACATTACATTACATTACATTCCATTCCATTCCATTCTATTCTATTCTACATACATATTATAGACTAGCTTTTGCCTGCGGCTCCGCCCGCGTGTAAATCGGCTATCGCCGTAAAAAGTACCCTATGTTACTCGCTGATAATGTAGCTTTCCATCCGTGAAATAATTTTTAAAATCGGATAAGTGCTTTAGAGTAAAAAACAAACATTTCACATTATTAATATAAGTAGGTTATAAATGTACTGATGGGAATCGAACTCACGTTTTCCAGCTTAACAGCCAGGGTTACTGACCGCTAGGCCAACAGGCCCGTCAAGGACCAAGAGAACGCTCTATCTTCCCTTTGCACGCTCTAGGAGATAAGTAAGTTTGCGGTCAGACGGCCGTGAGTGAGATTTGTGAGGGTTTTATTATTGTAATCTTGGCTGAAGCCTCATTAATCTATGGATAAATCAGGTCGCTCCTCATGCCGCCCTGATTGTGGCCGGGGGTGAACGGGACGGATTTTCTCCTCCAAATCCATTACAGCCAGCCGCGAGGAGGCAACGTCCACGTGTGCCGGACGTTACCTAAATAGAGAATGTACCCAAAGGTGGTACCAGCGTCATTGCGGGTATGCGCTAGGAGGGGTCCGGATGTCTTAATTACAGCAGTGCCCGGATTCCTTCTATTACATGCGCAGAGTCCCACACCGTGTGGTTTTAGTAGGTCCGATTCCGACACACCACCCCGCCGCAAACCCCGGTGGGGTGAAGGCCCAAGGGAGTTTCCACACGTAAAATAGGTCCTAAAAAAATCATACTTACCAACAGAAAACAAACAGGAATTATCATCTAATTTGCAATGGTTCATGAAAACTCTTCGCTGGCCGGTCGCTGATATAGCACACTGCGGCTCGTAATCATCAGGACAGGTGACGGGGCACGGATGAGAACAGAAGTTTCCATACACATTCATTGACATCGACCTGAAGTTAAGCGTAGGTTGGTGAGGAAAGGATCGGTAACAGTATACAAATAAAATAAAATTGTCTGTTTGTAATGTCACGCGATTATTTCCACGATACCTATGTTTAAAAACCAGTTTCAATTTTTTTTTGTCAGTCTACCCGTTAGTTTCGGGTAATTTTCTAAACGGCTGGACCGATTTTGATAATATTTTACTAACAGGTAGCTGTCTATATAAGGAGTAACTTAGGTTAATTTTTCTTCAAATTTAATTTTGGATATATATATATAGGATGGATGATGGATGGAGGATATATAGGATATAGGATGTCTCTTTTTCGTAAAAGTATAAGACAGTAAACCACCCCTATTCATCCCGTGGGTGTTGTGTGATCTTCGAGTCTTACCCCACTTAGTATTAGGGGGTGAGAGGTGGTTAGGACCTTCGGTAACCTCTCAATAAGCAAGAAAAGAATTACTAACCCCAGTTTTATGTAGCCCTTTTTTTTTTTTTTTTTTCTTCCGTGCGGAAATCCCCTCAGATACCACCATGGTGGCATGTCGGACTCGAACCGACTATAACCGCACGCCGTCTCGGGTACTAATAGCCGGGGAACCAGGTATACCCTAGAAAGGAAGTCCCTGGTGCCCCGACAAAAGTTTTATGTAGCCCTGGTATCACTCCAGTGGAGCTGAGTCATATGCTCTCTACAGTATGAAAGTTAGATAGATGGATAGATAGAAAACTCTTTATTTGGTATAGTATATATATATGGTATATATATGGTATATAAAAATGACAGATATGTTATGGACAAAGAGCGGCCATATTGCTAAGAGTAATCTCGTAAGAGTAGTAAGTAAGAGAGTAGTAGATGACGGTGTAATGAGTTTTTAAGTATAATGGATATAAAATAGATAATAATTAGTGTTTTATTTTTTAAGAAAAGACAACACCCGGATTGGGAATGTATCCTGTGTGGCGGGGGACTTTACAAACATACATGAAAAGGACACAAAGAACACCCAGACTCAGAACAACAATTTGTGGATCACACAAAGTGTCGTCCCATGTGGGGTTTGAGCCCACAACACTCGGCGCAGTAGGAAGCGGCGTGGCGACCGCTTATCCATTACGCCATCCGTGCTGTCAAAATATTTTATAATACTAGCTGAACCGGCAAACGTTGTATTGCAAAACAAAAAAAAATTAGGGATGGGTCACCCTTACCATTTAGGGGTATGAAAAATAGATGTTGGCCGATTCTCAGACCTACCCGATGTGCACACAAAATTTCATGAGAATCGGTCAAGCCGTTTCGGAAGAGTACGGGAACGAACATTGTGACACGAGAATTTCATATATATGATATCCAAAATGTTATAAATAAGATATATATACATATACACACACATACGTATAAATACATAAAAAAAGTTAAAGCTTATTTCTCGATTATGCTTAGTACCTTCTAGAAGAAAAGCTTTTGGGCAAAGCTATATCTTCTTTTGGTTTTGTCGGCGTATCCATAATTCTTCTGGAGAAGGTAAAAGGTCTTTCACCACGGGCACCATACTTGATGCATTTATCTAAAGGTACTATCGTGTACCCTGGAAAAGAATTAAATGTATTTAGTGGTTCGCGTTATGGCAGTTATAGTTAAACCGCCGTAAGCTTGGCCCTCCTGATGGTTTGGGGGACGCGGGGCGGGGGTGCATTCAACCAATTAGCTAGTGCGTCGCTGTCCGCCGGCAGTGACTGACGTGAAAGCATGGCTGTACGTGTTATTTTTCTTAAGACTGCTACACATGGTATTATTTTGCAACATGAATTATCTGCCGACTCTGCGTCACAAAAAGATTTACAAACTTGAAGTTCGGCTTACAGAGCTTCTACTGTTAAAGTTCTAATAAAGAATATTTATTATTTTACTTAATTTTTAAATTGTATCTGAATATAATTTACATGATGAAGATAAGGTGTTTTTATTAAAATTATTTTACCGTATTAAATTTTACAATTAATCATAAAAACTTACAATACACTGACTTTATAATACATGGAAATAAATTCGATTTTTATTACATCGTGTGTAGATTAAATCTCAAACAAATAAATCTGAAGATATCGAGTTAGTACATCGTGTCATGTATAGCCGAGCGCATCACCCGCCCCGCGTCCCGCAAATCATCAGGAGGGCCAAGCTTACGGCGGTTTAACTATAAATCAGTAGTAGTGGGTTCAATTTACACCCAGACCAAATATTGTGTGATGAACACAATCATTAATTCCTCGCGTGCATCGGATCATCATTATCATCAGTCATCATCTCGGTTGCCACACGAACATCTATGGCAAACGTTATGGGTAGTTGGAACCCTAAAAAGTCCATCATCAGTCTATCTACATCACATCATCAATCACATCAACAGCCTTTAAGAGCCCAATGCTGGACATAGGCCTCTCCTTAGAAAGGAGGTTTTGGCCTACTATACCACACTGGCCAGACGGGTTGGTATAGGGTTTGTGTCAAGTTTTCCTTCTCTCTGCAGTGCTGTTGTCCTGCGTAGTTTGCTCCCTTACGACACCCACGGGATGAATAGGCCTATCTACAGAACTTCCAAATCGCCTAATACTTGTGCAAGTAGTTCACGCAAAAAATTGAAGTTCAGGCGTGTTGTAATAGATTGCAAGGCGACCCCAACGCAGTTTGGGTACAGGGTCCGAGGATGATGTTAGGAAAAAGAGGTTGAAAATCCATACTCACTGTTCAGCTTGTACTTAAAATTACAATTCACTTTTCTGAAGTAACAGTCGTTTAAAAACAGTCTGTATTGTAATTTTCCATTGACAATTTTACCGCCACATATCGACTTCATGCTGTTATTGCAGTCCAAATTAGAACAATCTAGTTTATACTGAGGATATACTACTCTTTTCTCTTCTTTGACTTTGTCAGTATTTCTTCTTCCGCTTTTCTCTTCTTTTTCTTTGGGGTCTACGTTATAGTTGTTGCTACCTGGTACGAAGATTACGTGGTCGTGAGGAGATTCTGTAAGAGAGAATTTGAAAGCGAGGTTATTGATTGCTTTATATGGTATAGGAGCGCAATACATGATGTGAAGTAGGTTGATGACCTTGAACCTCCTCCCTCTACAAAAATAAGGGGGGAGCGGGAGGGTTGGGAGGGAGCGGTTCGGTCTCCCGTAACCTCACTAACTCGTTGGAAAACCACAAAAAACACAGTGGCACTCCGGGAGTGACGACAGAAATGAAAATTTTTATACTTTTCTTTTTCGATTTCCAAAAGTTCCGTTATGAATATATATCTATGTTGTACGTATATACATAATATGTGTTTATATTATATATAGTTATATTATCAATGTATTTCAACTCAGACTCAACTCGCGTGTAAACGGGGAAAATATATATAGATACTTATATACAGTATACAGAGGTGTCGGTAACGGTAACAGTGCCGCGAGTTCAATGGTTTTTTCCCATCTCAAAAAATACATTCTTTTGTTTGTTGTTCAAAATGCCCAACGCGCTTATAGAAGTTTTCCCTTCAAAAATTTCTTAAAACCGGCTTTTTGTGAGGCCTGTATCGCGTAAATCATGGAAAATGGTCAGAGAAATACTTCGGACTAATACCAGCTGCAACTTTCCGCCATCGTTCCACACGACAAAGTTATCATCCCTACCACTTGGATAATTGGTACTCCACTACTGTGCTCTTTTCAAAACACTTTTTGCCTCACACAACCAATCGTGGAACAAGATATGGTCTGCGGCATTTCCGGACCGATACGACCTTCAAACCTTCAAGAAAAGAGCGTACTCCTTCTTCAAAGGCGGACAACGCGCTTGTGGTTCCTGAGTTACATGCCTTCATGGGCGGCGGTAGTCGCTTTCCATCAGGTGACCCGTTAACAGCATTAAGTTAGAACTATGGTAACTAGACCTTACCTGTTTCAACATGAACTCCTCCATCCATCACATCGTAGACCGTTTTCTTCCCTATGACTTCGTGTATTCCCAAACCATCACGGGCATATTCGTCTTCTAGTCTTACTGTTGGTGCGTCGTTCGGCACGAAGACCACGCCTTCAGTCTCATCCATATATTCTATTGGAGTAGTTGATTCTGTAGATGTGGTTAAGTGGTGGCTTTCATGGACTGTTGCGACTGATGGCTGTTTAAAAACATTATATTTAAATAATAGCTGACCCGGCAAACGTTGTTTTGCCATATACATTATTTCTAGGAAATAATGACATTTAGGGGTATGAAAAATAGACGTTGGCCGATTCTCAGACCTACCCGATGTGCACACAAAATTTCATTAAAATCGGTCCAGCCGTTTCGGAGGAGTATGGTAAATAACATTGTGACACGAGAATTTTATATATAAGATTATTTTGTACAGAATGTGCAATGGCGGACTTAACAATGCAAACTTTTTCTTTAATTCTCAGGATCGTGTAGAAATTGGAGAATGTTGTTGCAGTTGCAGAAAAAAAATGGCGCCAAAAACGTTTATTTTAGTTTTTATAACATTGACTAGCTTTTGCCCTTGGCTTCGCCCGCGTGTATGTGGGTTATCGTGGTGAATGGAAGCCTATGTTCTTCCTCAAGAATCAAAGTATCTCCATGCCAAATTTTATTAAAATCGGGTCAGTTTGGTTACCGCTTCCGCTAAAATAACTTCCACCTCCCCTTTTCACCCCCTTAAAGGACGATTTCTGGGATAAAAACTATCCTGTCCTGTCCTTTGATTCAAACTATGGCTTTACCAAATTTCATCCCAATCGGATCAGCGGTTTAGGCGTGAAGAGGTAACAGACAGACAGAGATACAAACAGGCAGACACACTTTCGCATTCATAATATTAAGTATTATCTTTTGACCGCGGCTCCGCCCGCGTGCATGTCGGATATCGCGGTGAAAAGTATCCTATCCTTAAGAATCAAACTGTCTCCGTACAAAATTTCATCTAAATGAGTTCAGCGGTTATTGTTTTCCCATACAAACTGCCACCTTCTGGGACTTTAGGGACTTTGGACTTTGGGGACTTTAGATATTTATAGATTAACGTTGTTGGATATTGTGTATATCGTAGTGTATTTTATTGTGATCTGCATATCTGTAATTTGTCTTGTTATATGTTATATATTATTGTTATATGTTATTAATGTTGTGATGTATGTATACAATGTGTACTACATGTGTTATTAATTATCCGCAACAGGCTGTACGCATAGCATCATTTTGGGCCCAATTGAAAACCAGCGTCAGGCTTCCATCTGACATAAGGCTGAATTGGATCCGTTTTTGGCATCGTTGGTAATCCAAGTTGCAATTGTTCAAAATGTATTATTGCCAAAATAAACGATTTTTCTTTCTTTCTTTCTTTCTTCTATTCACCCCATTAAAGGATGATTTCTGGGATAAATACTATCCTATGTCCTTTCCTGGGACTCAAACGACCGTTATACCAATTTTCATCCAAATTAGTTAAGCGGTATAAGCGTTCTTCTCGCTTATACCGCAACAGAGAGACAGACACACTTTCGAATTTAAAATATTAAATATGGACATGATTGTGCCTTCTTAGCCTAAGATTCCATTGAAAATTTCTGCATTTTTCTACTTTTAACTTTGTTCGCGGGGAATTTGAAAAGCGCTATCTTAGTGGTGTAGTACGGTACGCGTCTGCAATCCATGAGGCGTCGGGCTCGATTCCCGGACCGGGTAACATCTTATAAGGGTTTTTCTGACAGGAGAAAACCCTAAGTTATTCCGTATATAGACAGCTACCTGGTAGTAAACATTACCCGGAACAAAGAATTTCGAATTATATTCGTGATCGTACCAGTGATTCCTACTGACGCAGGTGATCACTGGGAAAGGATGTTTCGGGGATCACCTGTGTCTGATCCGCAAGGAGCCAACGCCTGAGTGCCACCACTGCGATGGCCAGACAGAGACAGAGCACTCTATTCTATACAAATAAATTAAATTGAAGTGTCTGTTTGTAATGTCAAAATAATAGGTTTTTTTCATACTCACACGGTTATTTGCACAATGCGTAAAAACCAGTTTAAATTTTGTTGGTCTGTCTGTCTGTTTGTTTGGGTAATCTTCTAAACCTCTGGACCGATTTGATAATATTTTACTACCAGGTAGCTGTCTATATAAGGAGTAATTTGGGCTATTTTTCCTCTCAGAAAAACCCTTTAAAGTTTTGCCCGGTCCGGGAATCGAACCCACTAATGACGCGCTTTTCAAATTCTCGGGCAATCATTTTTTTTTTCTTTTCTTTTAAAAAAGACAACTTCCGCATTATTAATTGATATCATGTGTCACGGGGGACTGCAATTGCACTGTCCCAAATTAAAATTGGGAACAAGCTAATTATTTCAGAAAAAAAATGTATATATCACCGGAAAATAACAAGAACCGCAAATTTATAAATTTCTTAGGAAGTTTATAAACCTTCGTAGGATTCTAAACGAGATATAAATTGTATTATTTTACGCCCTCATTTTCGCAAATTGATAAACTGACCGAACTCTAGTCCGATGCTTACTTCAGTCCCAGAGCCGCCTCCTTGGCGAGCTGATCGGCTCTATCATTACCCCCCAACCCGGTTAGGTTAGGTTTTCTTCTCTCGTTTAGAATCCTACGAAGGTTTATAAATTTCCTAGGAAATATACATTTGCGGTACTTGTTATTTTCCGGTGACATATACGAGTACATACTTAAAAGTAACAAAAGGGCGATCTTAATTTTGCTAAGGTGAGGTTATGTTTTTATACAAATTTCTTCATTACCTCGTATCTTCCAAGTGGCTGAATGGATTTCGACAGTTAAAGGTATTTTTTTTATCCATCTCAATAGCCCAAGTGTTTTACTTAGATGCCTTTTTTAATTGCTAATAAAAAAGAAACAAAGCTATCGAGTAGGGACTTCACAAAGCCACAAGAACCAAAGTATCTCCATGCAAAATTTCATTCATCAACAGCCTATACTAGTCCACTGCTGGACATAGGCCTCTCCTTAGAAAGGAGGTTTTGGCCTACTATTCCACGCTGGCCAGACGGTTACACGATTTGAATTTAATTCAGTAACGTTTTAGCCGTGAAAGTGTAACAAACAGAAGGACAGTAATACTTTCGCATTTTTAAAATTAAGTAGGAATTTAACCCGAGTAAAAACTAACAAATTCAAACGGTCACAAAGAACACCCAGACTTGGAACAACAATATGTTGATCACACAAAGTGTTGTGCCATGTGGGCATTTAATCCACAACACTCGTACAGCAACAGCAGTATGATGTGGCGAGGTGGCCGCTGAAACCACTACGTCATCCATGCAGTATTCACAAAGAGCACCCAGACTTGGAACAACAATATGTGGATCACACAAAGTGTTGTGCCATGTGGGCATTTAATCCACAACACTCGTACATCAACAGCAATATGTAGTAGCGAGGTGGCCGCTGAAACCACTACGTCATCCGTGCAGCAATCGTTCTTTATACGTGCAAATATTATGTAGACTACTTACCTCGGTCTTTGTCTCCAAGGCTTTTCCGTCCGTAACAGCTTCTGATGGTTTATTCTCCACAAATATTTTCTGATCACGGTTCTCATCCGCTTCTGCGTGTCCAGCATATCTAACGATCACATCTCCGTCTGTATCGTTATCGCACGCGGTTTTTATCACCAGCGTAGGAAGCAGAACTGGCATCAAGAGTACCATTCGGTAAAACATTTTATTTTGTCCTTTAAATATTTTTCATTTTGGCTGTGAAAAAAGTTTTTAATTTTATATGGCTCTGTTGGTTTATTGGTCAAAGATTGTACATATTTACATACTTCTTAACTAGCTTTTGGGTATTGCGGTACACGTATCTTACCTATGGAGATACTTTGGTTCTTCAGGAAGGACATCCTGAAGAACCAAAGTATCTCCATACCAATTTCATCTAAATTGGTACAGTGGTTATTGATTACCCATACAAAGTTTCCCTTCTCACCCCCTTAAAGAATGATTTTTGGGATAAAAACTATCCTATGTCCTTTTCCGGAATTCAAACTATCTCAGTACCAGATCTAAATCGGTTCAGCAGTTGAAACGTGAAGAAGTAACAGACACACATATTAAAATGGAATATATATCATCATCATCATCATCAACCTTTCGCAGTCCACTGCTGGACATAGGCCTCTCCCATTGCACGCCACTTAGATCGATTTTGGGTTTCTTGCATCCAGCTTCTGCCAGAGATAATTTTGATGGAATTTATCTTGTGATATGAACAAATCACAGTAGTATTTAAAATATTAAACATATTTAATTATTTAAAATGAAATTCGGAAGCCATATTTTCAAAACAAATATTTTTTTAATCGACAATGCGATCCACAAGCGTCCAGCTTCGACAGTAAAATAATGGTCATAAAATTTAGTGGAATGCAGTCTCCAGTCACAAATTTTCGAATTATTATTGTTATTATCAAAATATCAAAACAAAATAGACTCACTTTGCAAGAAATGTATTAAAAAATATATGTTCTTCCCTTTACTCTGTACACGCGAGTTGCTTAGCACAAAACTTTGCAGAAATCGTTTTTTTTTTCGTCTATCAACTACGCATTGTTTATGAGAATTGTAAACAGTCCTTTGTTAATTGATACAGGTGTATTTCACCTTCATATAGCGTGAAAACTGGTTTTAAAATAATCACAGTTCATATCTGACCTGCTCTTATGAACCGCGTTATATACGTGTGGTGACAGATTGAGAATACAGAGTGTCACAACCCATATTCATCACGTGGGGTTGTTAGAGCCGACTAAGGGAGCAAACTACGCAGGACAACAGCACTGCAGAGAGAAGGAAAACCTGAAACAAACCCTATACCAACCCGTCTGGCCAGCGTGGTATAGTAGGCCAAAACCTCCTTTGTCCTATGTCCAGGAGTGGACTATTATAGGCTGTTTAGTGGTGAAGATGACTCGCTATTTTCTATACATCTGTCTTTTTTATTCTACTGCGCAGGAGACGGGTTATATTATTAACCGACTTCAAAAAGGAGGAGGTTATCAATTCGGATGATTATATTTTTTTATGTAGGTATATTATGGGCATAACCCTCATATATGGACGGATTTAAAAAAATCTCTTTTTGTTCGAAAGCGGTTTATCCCGAAAGGGTAATGCATATGTTGTATAAGGGCGGACTTAATGCCATTAGGCATTCTCTCCCAGTCAACCTTCAGGTGATGTAGAAATATGATGCGGTAGGTGCAAAATAAAATATGAAATTTAACATAAGTTAGGTCCAGAAACATACACAATATATAAACACACACATAAGTATACGTACATACATTTTAAGTCTGGTACTAGCGTTGTCAGTGTTGTCACTGTTCTGCCAATTCACTCCGAAAAAGATGGCGCACTTTTCCATTGGTATTAATTTTATTGCTTACAGCGCCATCTCTTGAATTACTGTTGTACTACGTAGTAACCTAAAAGTTCAAAAGCTAATGCATTATCTTCAGTTCTTCTAACTTGGCATAGATGGCGATACTGTACTAAATGTGAGAAAATAGGTTTTTGTTTCAGTTATAGCGTAAGAATAATTTATTTAACAGTTCTCATGATAAGGAGGATTTAATAAACTGTGAGAAATAACAATAACGTTAAAGACGTTAGGTCTGAAAATTAATAAAAAGGCAAAGTGTTTGCTATGAATAAAGGCACTCTTAATGTTCATGAAATACAAAAAAGACGTGTGGCACTCGGGGACTGCCGCGGTAAAGCTATTGCATAGCATTTTGTATCAAATTATGCAATTATAATTATTTATTTATTTTATTTATGCAGTATTTCTTTTTCTTTGATATTAATTCAAGTTACACTTTTTGAGCGTGGTGACCGATAAGAAAACAATTTTTTTTCTTTTATTAAATAAAAATATTGAAGCATATATTACAATTTGTTTTTAAATAAATAAATAAAAAATATTATTATTAAATCAAATTACATATAAATGTAAGATTTTTCTGCATTATGTTGACGAAATTTCCTTTGACGTTCAGCATTTGATTTTGGTACTGTTTTTTGTTTTGTTTTTAGCGTGAGGTTTTTTTTCGTTACGGAATTTCTGGATTCGGTCCCCGCGCTCAAGGCCCTCGATAGAAGCTATGCAATAGCTTAAAAAAGGAAATATTTTACATAGACAACTTACAATAAGAAATAAAATCCCTACAAAACCATTTTTTATGAAAAATGTTGTTTTTTTATCAACTTAACTGTCAAAAAATTATCAGGTCTCATGTAGAGCCAAGTTAATAACTCCACAAGACCTAACTTCACAGATTCATCTTAGTCAAAATATGTGGCTTGTCCGTTCCAACATAAAAAATGGGAAAAATAAATAGAAAGCACTAGCCCACATAAGAGTTCCACTTAAGAAATAGCCTGTGCTTAATTTATCCCAAGCATTCTTGTCTTCTATAAATCCACAAGCGAATAATACTGACTAATAAGACGGGCCTGTTGGTCTAGTGGTTAGTGATCCTGACTGCTAAGCCGGAGGTCGTGGGTTCGATTCCCACCCAGGACAAATATTGTGTGATGAGCACGATCATTTGTTCTGTGTCTGGTTGTAATTTATCTATAATATGTATGTATTTAAAAATATATAAGTATGTTTATCAGCAGTCTGGTTACCATAGTACAGGCTCTGCCTAGTTTGGGATCAGACGGCCGTGTGTGAGATGTGTGAGGTATATTATAATTGTGTGTATTTGCCTGTGTATAAAATTACGTGTGTTGTGTTATGTAGTGTATGTATATCTTAGTGATTAGTGTTATAACCTACTAGCTGACCCGCGCAAATTCGTCTGCGTCTCTCAATAGTAATAAATTTTCTCCGTTTTTGAAACATTCTTCATTGGTGCTCCGCTCCTATTGCTCTTAGCGTGATGATATATAGCCTTCCTCGATAAATGGGCTATCTAACACTGAAAGAATTTTTCAAATCGGACCACTAGTTCCTGAGATTAGCGCGTTCAAACAAACAAACAAACAAACTCTTCAGCTTTATAATATTAGTATAGATATTATAACCTATATGCGCCTACCACTCACGATTTCTACACTACCTAAAGGTTGATTGGCAGAGAATGCCTTGGGCATTAAGTCCGCCGATGTACAAATCTGCTTAAAGTTATTAATAAATAAATAAATAATTGACTGCACGGATGGCGCAGTAGTTTAAGCGGTCGCCACGCCGCTTCCTACTACGCCGAGTGTTATGGGTCCGATCCCCACATGGGACGACACTTTGTGTGATCCACAAATTGTTGTTCTGAGTCTGGGTGTTCTTTGTGTCCATTTCATGTATGTTTGTATAGTCCCCCGCGACACAGGATATTTTCCTAATGCGGGAGTTGTCTTTTTTAAACAAACAAACAAACAAAGAACAAAATAATAGGCCTTCTGACACAGCTTATGCTTCACTGTGGATTTTAATTTGCTCATACTTCATCAATAGTCCACTGCTGGACATAGGCCTCTCCTTAGGAAAGAGGTTTTGGCCTACTATACCACGCTGGCCAGACGGGTTGGTATAGGGTTTGTTACAAGTCTTCTTTCTTTTTGCAGTGCTGTTGTTCTGTGCAGTTTGTTCCCTTAGTCGGCTCTTACGACACCCACGGGATGAATAGGGGTGGTGATTCTAAAGCCGTCACCACACGGACGTTGTATGTTGAATACGAATACAACCGCGTGAACCGCTTTATATGAAATTTTGTATTAAGATACTTTAATTCTTGAGGAAGGACATAGGCTTTTTATCAAAATAACCGACATACACGCGGGCGGAACCGCGGCTATAACTAGTAACAAACATTTGAACAGATAAGTATCGTGAAGCGCCAGCATTGGGTTCCAAGAAACCTGTTATATGTGCGCAAGTAATCTGATAGTTCTCTGGAATATTTAGACATAAACTAAGTATACCTTATATTGTGGGCTCTAAAATTATATATAGTTAGGTATTAGTGATGGATATTATTGTTACTGATAAATCATATTCATATGATTAAATGTACAGTTTAGTCACTGCGATTTCACGTGCGATATATTACTACTGTGATTTTGTCATATCTATACAAATAAATAAAATTGGAGTGTCTGTTTGTAATATTAAAATAACCGCTTTTTACTAAATGCATATGTATGTTTACACGGTACATATGCCAATATATTTTTTTTTTACAATTTTTGTCTGTCTGTCTGTCTGTTTGTTCCGGGTAATCTCTCGAACGGCTCTACCGATTTCGACGGGACTTTCACTGGCAGATAGCTGATGACATAAGGAGTAACATAGGCTACTTTTTTAAACTAGCTTCGCCCCGCGGCGTTGCCCGCGGTTATAACAACAAACGCGGGAAACACCGTGGGTCTCAGTAAGTTATAAGATAAATACAATCAAAATTTAAGCAAAATTCTCCTTTTTTAGCCATGCGTAGTCACGTAAGTTCAAGCTCGCATTCTGGACACCGTAGCAGACTCATTACAACCTTAAAGTTTTATATATTATTAATATGTAGGTTTATATATGTAAGTTACTAGGTAAGTATTTATGTATGTGTATGTATTTGGTACGTATGTATGTATGTATATTTATCACATTATTTTCTCTTACTTTACATTATCAATGTCTAGTGCACCTTTTTTTTTTTTTTTTGTTGACGGAGTGGAAAATCCCTTCGGATCTCCGGCTCCTCGGGGACTCAGGAGCCAGGAGTATGTGGTGATTCCACTAAAACCATCCCGACGGCCTTCCTCAGGTGTCCTACTCTGGGGAGGACCCGTACCATGTTATTTCAGGTCCTCCCCGAATTGACACCATGCCTAATCAGGCCCTATCCCAGGGGAGAACACTTCCCCCTTCAATCGCGGCATGGCGGCCCGATCGCATCTTAATGCAATAAGGCCGCCCATTCCATTCCCTACCGCAGCAATCAATCTGCCACCAGAGGTCCCCACTCTCTGGCGGCCCGCGGCCCCGTCAACGGCTGATATCGCCGCCGACGTCTTCTACGTTCGGGATCGGCCCTCTCCCGATCCCGTTCAGCGGTCTTTTTCTGGAGCATTACAGCTTCACAGAAAGAGACCACTGCGCCCCAGCCCTCCTCACCCGCCAGCAATGTCTAGTGCACCTAGTCACACAATTCAGCTCCACCCTAAGGTAGACTGGAAGAAAATGCTTGTGGCATTAAGTCCGCCATTGTCGTCATTGTTTTTTCTTTTTTTTAGAAAAAGACAACTCGGGCATTAGTAATATATCCTGTGTCGCGGGGGACTTCACAAACATACATGAAACGGACACAAAGAACACAAAGTGTCGTCCCATATGGGGATCGGACCCACAACACTCAACGTAGTAGTAAGTAATACTTTATGCACAATTATGAGTTGTAACTTAATAAAATAAATGAAAAAAAAAAGCAAAATAATCATAAGTCACAGAATCTCTGTATATTAGTCACCGGTTTGATTATATGATTTATCACACGTGATTGTGATTTAATTCCATTCCTAATAGATACATCTTTTTGTAAATAAAGTCCCGTGTGGTGACGGATTAAGAATACGGAATGTCATCACCCCTATTCATCCCGTGGGTGTCGTAAGAGCCGACTAAGGGAGCAAACTACGCAGGATGACAGCACTGCTAAGAGAAGGAAAACTTGAAACAAACCCTATACCAACCCGTTTGGCCAGCGTGGTATAGTAGGCCAAAACCTTGTTTCTAAGGAGAGGCCTATGTCCAGCAGTGGACTGTTATAGGCTGTTGGTGGTTGGTGGTAAATAAAGTCCAGCTAGTAAAGAAATGGGCAGGCTCTACAGGAGTGACAGCACATCCTCACAGAAAACGAGCATAAAGCAGTTCCTTTGTTGGTTTTCACCGATTGGGTGAGGTTCCAGGAGTTCAAACCCTCCGGATTTTCTGAGGAGGGAGTCAAAAGTTGACAACGCATTTGCGACTCATGGCTAGCAGGGTATACATGGAAATTATTGCTACTATTAAATCATAATCATATGATGAAATGATTGGTTTTAAAACCCGCGCTTTTACTTTTTTTTTTACTGTGCTGGAATACCCTCGGATACCACCCACCGGTGGCTATGTCGGACTCAAACCGACTAAAAACCGCACGCCGTACCTCGGGCCATCTGCAGTGGGTAAATAACCCCCCTCCAGTGTGGGAACCCCCATGTTCCCTTTTGCTCCCGAAAGGGCGCACGCACGCCGCAGCGCGTCTCGCCACCACCCTGCTATTGTAACAGATGGCGTCATCTCTCACCCCTAGGCCTGCGCTTATGGAGAATGGAGTCGTTCTTCAACCTCCGGCGCCTGAGTCTGCGATACCTCGCTTGGTCCTGCTCCGCCATCTCCTTCACAAGCATAACTTGCTCGCAGAAGGAGACGGCTGAATTCCACGCACTCTCGCTCCGCACCATGGCCGAAATCATGTTACTGAGCGAGAGAACCCCCACTCCGATGGCCACCACTGCGATCGCCGGACCGTGGACATTTATGTGTAGAGACACCTCGGGAGGAGCTCCCGCTCATGAAACCAAGAAGTCGGTGGTGTTTTAAGTTTATTAATAATAAGAATAGCATCACACACCGCCGTCTAATCCCTAACTAGGCAGAGCCAGTACTATGGCAACTAGACTGCCGATAAATATACTTATATATTTCTAAGTACATACATATAATTATCGATTAATTATATCCAGATAAGCTACCTTAGAACTCTTTTAATTGTACCGTCATAGGTATTGTAATTAAGATCACTGTTTATATATAAGTGTTTAGTTTAGTTGATTTTTTGTACTGGAATTGAAATTTTATTTTATTTATAGGTTTGGGCAGGAACTCGTATGTAAATACCAATTATTACATTTTGTTCCTGGAGGTTTCTTGAAGGCGGTTTTTTTTTAATTTAAATTAATTTATTTATTTATTTTAAACTTAATCCACATGTTGTACAAAGGCGTACTTAATGCCATTAGGCATTCTCTCCCAGTCAACCTTCAGGTGATGTAGAAATATGATGCGGTAGGTGCAAAATAAAATATGAAATTTAACATAATTTAGGTTCAGAAACGAACACAATATAAAAACACACATGCATACATAAACCTACATAAATTTAATCTAAACAAATAAATAAAATTGGAGTGTCTGTTTGTAATATTAAAATAACCGCTTTTTACTAAATGCATATGTATGTTTACACGGTACATATGCCAAAATAACATTGCTAAAATTTTTGCCTGTCTGTCTGCCTCTTTATCTGTCTGTCTGTTTATTCCGGGTAATCTCTGAAACCGATTTCGACGGTACTTTCACTGGCGGATAGCTGATGACACAAGGAGTAACTTAGGCTCCTTTTTTTTAGACTAGCTTCGCCCCACGGCGTTGCCCGCGGTAATAACAACAAACGCGGGTAACACCGCGGGTCTCAGCTAGTAAAATATATAAATACTCAGTCGGATACTAGAGCTGTAATTTATTCACCCTACACTCACCCCAACTTAAAATCGAGATTTCTTTAATAGTTATTTAAACTATACTAATATTATAAAGCTGAAGAGTTTGTTTGTTTGTTTGAACGCGCTAATCTCAGGAACTACTGATCCGATTTGAAAAATTCTTTCAGTGTTAGATAGCCCATTTATCGAGGACGGCTATAGGCTATATATCATCACGCTAAGACTAATAGGAGCGCAGCTCCAATGAAAAATGTTTCAAAAACGGAGAAAATTTATTACTATTGAGTGACGCAGACGAAGTTGCGCTGGTCAGCTAGTTATATTATATTTAGTCTAACGAATTTGTTAATAATTTCAATGCGTACAATATAATATTTTTTAATAAATGTTATTACAACAGAGTCATGGTAGAAACTGTATTTGTATGGCTTGTAGCCTTCAGGCAATAACTGTATCCATTGTACAACGAGAATGTTATAGAAAAAGATTGCCGTACCGTCAAATTTCCACTATTTTGAACTTCTTAAGAGCCTATTGGTCTGGTAGTTAGCGATTCTGACTGCTAAGCTATGAGTCGTGGGCTCGATTCCCACGCAGCTCAAAATCTATATATATAAAACTAGCTGACCCGCGCAACTTCGTCTGCGTCTCTCAATAGTAATAAATTTTCTCCGTTGGTCTGTTGTCTATTGGTCTTAGCGTGATGATATATAGCCTATAGCCTTCCTCGATAAATGGGCTATCTAACACCGAAAGAATTTTTCAAATCGGACCAGTAGTTCTTGAGATTAGCGCGTTCAAACAAACAAACAAACAAACTCTTCAGCTTTATAATATTAGTATAGATAAGAAATTGACAGGCTGATTCATTTTCTGATCAATCAAGGTACAGACACAGATAAAGCTGGAACCGCTGGGTCCTGTAGCATTAAATTTAACACAAATGTTCCTTAGGTAACGTAGGTACGCACTAAGAAAATATTTTCAAAAATCCACCCCAAAGAGTGCAAAATGGGAGTTGGAACTTCGTAATTTTCGGGTTGTAGCGATGTTCTACGATGTCTGACGTCGACCACCACGCAGACGAAGTCGCTGGCAAAAGCTAGTATAAACATACATCATCAAACACTCATTTCATCTAGGTATCATTATCAGACTTCAATAGTCCACTGCTGGACTATTGAAGAAAGGAGGTTTTAGCCTACTATACCACGCTGGGCAGACGGGTTGGTATAGAATTTGTATCAAGTTTGTTTTCTCTTTGCAGTGCTGTTGTCCTGCGTAGTTTGCTTGTAGAAACCCATGGGATGAATAGGGGTGGTGACATTCAGTATTCTTGATCCGTTACCACACGTCAATATCAAAAAAATTGTGTAACAATGGACTCGAACCCGATTTCTCTCAGTACCTTTCTCTAATTAGGATTTGTACGCCCGAGGCCGTCCATCTACCAGCTATTTCACCTAACCGCTTACCTATATTATTTTAGTGGTAGGTATATACCTACAGAAACAATAGAGATAATAAAGCTTAAAATATTAGATCTTTGGAACACGTAACGTACGAAATAAGCTTTGTATCAAAGATTGGTCAGGAAAATTTATAATAGGCCAGTTGACTCAATTTGAAAACTTGGTTAATTTTCTACTTTAATATCTATTTTATCTCGAACAACCTATATTTTAATGAAAAAGCAATATTTACATTACGTATTTTGTATTAAAAAAAAAAAACAATTTAAATTTCCCTTGAAAACGCTGAATAGTGTCATGGCGTCTTGAATGACGTCACAGTCTGCGAAACAAAACTGTATTAAGGTGAGAAAATATGCTAAAAACGAAAAACAATAAGGAGTAACCTGCTCTGTTGTATGAAAACGTTAACAACAACAATGATGTTTTGCGTGGCGTGACGTAACACTTTCTGATTGGTGTTCGCTGTCACGTGACTTATTGCCTATTTTGTTCAAAAATTTTTCTTTTATGAGAAATCAAATCTTTAACTTTTATGAGAAATAGACTGTTTTTTTCTTATCTATGTCTCTTCATTTATAATTTGAAACTTTAAACCAAGGAATTTCTTATTAGTGGACACAAGCCTATTATGGTAGCAAAGAAATTTAATTGTATTTTTACGCAGAAATTAAGATTATATTAATTTGAATCGATATTAATTTGAAAGTCACGTTTAGAAACGTATCTATACTAATATTATAAAGCTGAAGAATTTGTTTGTTTGTTTGTTTGTTTGAACGCGCTAATCTCAGGAACTACTGGTCCGATTTGAAAAAATCTTTCAGTGTTAGATAGCCCATTTATCGAGGAAGGCTATAGGCTATATATCATCACGCTAAGACCAATAGGAGCGGAGCACCAATGAAGAATGTTTCAAAAACGGAGAAAATTTATTACTATTAAGAGACGCAGACGAAGTTGCGCGGGTCAGCTAGTTTTTAATAAACTTTAATCAGGGTTTAATTCGGTGTAATTCGGTTGTAATTCGGTTTAAAACTCGGTCTTTAATGAACTGATTTGGAAGGGTATTTTTCTACTAGGCGATATTGAAGTTCTGTTGTCGGACTTCGTCGGGTCCAAGGGTTTCGAGACTCTGCCTTTGAGCAAACGATATGAAATTTTATCTAGGGTTTTTTTTAATTTGGAATAAAGCGTTTAGTACTTAATTTTTTCTTTTGGCCGGCGAACAAATTTCCTACTAACTGGATATTTGGAAATTTTGGTCTTAGTTTTAGGTACGTATTTCTTAATAACATTATAAATAACCTTGAAAATGAGTTCACCATTGCGTCAACGTCGCAACATTGTGAAAAAAAGTCTCACATTACTTAACTCTTGAATAATTTTACTATAATTAGCCTTATAGAACTTAAATCTTGGCTTCTGGTTAGGGCGTAAAGTTTCCTCTGGCAAGTTACACAGCAGTTCAAATTCAAGAGGGGGATGGTACAAGTCTTTATTACTTAGAGGGTTTTCGGACATACTTAAAACTTTCACAGTACCATCGGTCTAAACAAGATCGAGTATCTTATTTTTATGGCTATAAACGCAATAGGCTAGTTGACTCAATTTGAAAACTTGGTTAATTATATACTTTAATATCTATTTTATCCCAAAAAAACCTATATTTTAAAGAAAAAGCAATGTTTACATTACGTATTTTATATTGAAAAAAACAATTTAAATTTCCCTTGAAAACGCTGAATAGTGTCATGGCGTCTTGAATGACGTCACAGTCTGCGAAACAAAACTGTTTCTGTCCAGTGTCAACTGAAACTGCTCTGTTGTATGAAAACGTCAACAACAACAATTATGTTTTGCGTGGCGTGACGTAACACTTTCCGATTGGTGCTCGCTGTCACGCGACTTAAAGCCTATTTTGTACGATTTTTTTTAAATATTAATAATCTTTAACTTTTATGAGAAATAGACTGACGACGAACGAACGAAACGAATCGAAACGTAAGAATTGCTTAACACCGGTTTTCTGTGAGGCCGTGGTATCACTCCGGTCGAGCTGACCCATTCGTGCCGAAGCGTGGTTCTCCCACGGTAAACAGTTGTTAAAAGTGTTTAAGCAAATGTCTACGCACACCCACACGTCTTCTCGTTTACTCTCCCAATTAGTCACTTGATATGATCTCATTCTTACAGACACCGCCACCAACACACCGCCACCGGCTTTTTAAAGTAAAACTTCTTTACGCACGCTTGACGTTTGGGGAGTAAGTTGGTAAAACCATGACGAGAGCGTTACGAAACGTGTGATCGGGTGAGGCGAACGGAAGTTGAGAGGGAGATATAAGTTAGTCAGGATAGAAAGAGAGAGTTACGTTTCGTATGTAACTGTAGGGGCAAAAGAGAAGGGCGGGGTGCCGGCGTCCGCGCTTTGACGAGAGGGAACATGGGGGTTCCCACACAGGGGGTCGTCTACCCGCCGTAGATGGCCCGAGGTACGTCGGGGCACCAGGGACTTTCTTTCTAGGGTACACCTGGTACCCGACTACTGGTACCTGAGACGGCGTGCGGTTTTGGTCGGTTCAAGTCCGTCATTGCCACCGGTAAGTGGTATACGAGGGGATTTCCGCACAGAAAAAAAAGGGCAAGAGAGAGAGGTGCACACATTCTCTCATAGCCAAGAAGTTTTACTTCAGTCGTGTGGTTGGCAGTGGTGGTACACTCTTTTATGAAAACCACTAGACTCTTATCTCGTCGATACACTGGATATCGGTTGTAAAATAACTCGGAGTCCAATATGTCTACGTGTATTTTTCTTCTGTATTTTTCTTCTGATTAATTTCGTTGAGGGTTCCAAGACAGTTTAATTTCTTCCTTTGACCGAGTGTCATATATCGATGTGTTCGTGGGTCACTGCTGTGGATCCTGGTGTACAGGAGTTACAGTGGTGGGCGTGTGGGTGGGATTAGTCCCATTAAAAGTCCAATATGTCGACCGCCAGTCATATCTCACTTAGTACAATTATTATATATAAATGTATTTTTAATATGTTAGAGGGGGCAGACGAGCAGACGGGTCACCTGATGGAAAGTGACTATCGCCGCCCATGAACGTCTGCAACTCAGGAGTCACAAACGCGTTGCCGGCAAATCTGCAGTTATGGTTGTCAAACCTCTTACATCACACATCACATCAACAGCCTATAATAGTCCACTGCTGGACATAGGCCTCTCCTTAGAAAGGAGGTTATGGCCTACTATACCGCGCTGGCCAGACGGGTTGGTATAGGGTTTGTTACAAGTTTTTCTTCTCTTTGCAGTGTTGTTGTTTTGCACAGTTTGCTCCCTTAGTCGGCTCTTACGACACCCACGGGATGAATAGGGATGGTGACACTCTGTATTCGTAATCCGTCACCACACGGACTCTCTCTTACGTTTTGATAATAAAATTTTAAAAATTCCTTTAAAAATGGAAAGCAACATTATCATTGAAAACCAAAGGATAATTTTACCGCTTTAACCGACATACACGTGGGCGGAGCCACGGGCAAAACCTGGTTTCTAATATAAGGAGGGGATTTTTCATATATTTTGTGTCTCATGAAAACAAAGAATTTGAACAGGATTTTTTTAACCTTTTTGGGGAATATTTTTGTTTAATTTGAATATAATATCAAAGGTACTGATGGCTCGGTGATGCGTATTTAAAATAGCAGTGGAATAATTGGCCAGGTGTGTATCGAGCCACGTGCCATGTAGGGTTCCCCAGCTTATTACTAACCGTTTATAGAAGTAACTTGCTGGTCCCTGCACTTCGCTCGTCTTGAATTTGAAAAACTCTGACTTAGTGGTGTAGTACGGTACGCGACTGCAGTGAGGCAATGAGGCCTTGGTTTCGATTCGTTTCGAAAATTTTACAGGTTTTTTGCGAGATACACCTGATTCCCTGGCTATTGGTACCCGAGACGGCGTGCAGTTTTTAGTCGGATCGAGTTCGACATAGCCACCGGCGGGTGGTATCCGGGGGGATTACCGCACAGAAAAAAAGGAAAACGGGTTTTTCCGAGAGGAAAAATTGCCTTAGTTACTTCTTATATACACCTGTTAGTAAAATATTGGCAAGATCTGTAAAGCCGTTTTGAAGGTTACCCGGAGCAAACAGATAGACAAAAAATATTTAAACCGGTTTATGACATAGGTCTCGTATGTGAGCATGAAAAAAACATATTATTTTTTTATTACAAACAGACACTTCAATTTTATTTATTTGTTTTGTGTGTTTTATTTGTTTGTATTTTGTACGAAATGTTTTAAGAAAGTACGTTTTATAATTTGGATTAATCTTGAACTAACAGAATTAACTAAACGATTAGTTTTTAGTCTGTTATGTACGAGTATATTGCTATTCACTATTATGCTACCAGCTCCATTTCTTCAGCTTCTTCGAGCGTAATAGTAGTTCAAGCGTTGAGGGGGAGGGTGGAGGGCTTTGGGAGCAAGCGGAACATATCACATGTTCTCATTGTTTTTAAAAGACGAAGAGATCAAACGATATCTCTTTATCTGACTCATCACATCCCTAAAGTCTTATATGTTACTAGCTGACCCGCGCAACTTCGTCTGCGTCTCTCAATAGTAATAAATTTTCTCCGTTTTTGAAACATTCTTCATTGGTGCTCCGCTCCTATTGGTCTTAGCGTGATGATATATAGCCTATAGCCTTCCTCGATAAATAGGCTATCTAACACTGAAAGAATTTTTTAAATCGGACAGGTAGTTCCTGAGATTAGCGCGTTCAAACAAACAAACAAACTCTTCAGCTTTATAATATTAGTATAGATTATGTTAGTCTTGTATGTATTACTCAGCAAATATATATATGTATGTGTATCTCAGTATGTATGTAACCTAATTTTATTTTCATGCACCTACTCAGACATTTCCCCACCACCCAAAGGTAGACTGGGAGAAAATGCCTTTGGCATTAAGTCCGCCATTGTACTTTGTTTGTGCAAAAAGAATTAAAATAAATAAATATCTCGAAAGTAACTCAGAATAAAAACAAGGTGTTTATTTACCCACATTATCAGCGTGATTTCTGTTCGCCACGCGTCGTTTCTGTATTAAGTTCGCTGTGGCACATTGTGAGCAAAACTGACGCTAAAATATACTGGACATACTTAAATTAAAAATTTAAAAAAATCCCCGACATACATCTTGGATTTGAAATTTGTCATAGTGTATAGTATTCTACTAGTCAAGCCCTTTAATTTCATACCTATATTGAGGGAGTTGTGAAAAATTATATATGTATTCTGACATTTTGTGGTGGCGGCCATCTTGGACAGATTTTCATCATCAACAGCCTATAATAGTCCACTGCTGGACATAGGCCTCTCCTTAGAAAAGAGGTTTTGGCCTACTATACCACGCTGGCCAGACGGGTTGGTATAGGGTTTGTTTCAAGTTTTTCTTCTCTTTGCAGTGCTGTTGTCCTGCGTAGGTTAGTCCCTTAGTCGGCTCTTACACGGGATTTACACGGGATGAATAATCCGTCACCACACGGACAATATTTTCATAAAATGCAAAATTACAGTTTTCTAATACTAATGTTCTTTAAGGTAAACCACGGACCTTTTCCAGACGGAGTTCCTTATCAAGACAAAGGAACCCTAAAGAATTCACGTTTAAAATCGTCGAATGTTTATTTGATTGTGTGATTTATTGCTATGTTATAGAGTGTATTATCGTTTGTTACAGAAACCGACGGTAGCTACGATGGTTGTGCCAACTGGGCCAGTGTCTTTACCCTCCGCGCCGGTACAAGGTATTTTTTTTTTCAATATTTTTCTATAATTTTTATGAGAGATCGCTTTGAATGTCTTGGTTTATTTGATTGACCAGTATAATTTGAGCTGTCATAAACTTGTGACTGCCTCGGTGGTATAGTGGTAGCGTATGCGACTGCTATGCTGAGGTCTCGGGTTCGATTTCGCAGTCGGTGCAATTGTTTATGTGATTTGTAAATATTTGTGACACCCAAACTCCGAGTTTGGGTGTCTTTTACGTATAAGATGTACGTATCTACAAAACAAAAAAGTATATAAGTATTCTATCAGTCAATCTAGCTTTCATAGTACAAGCTCTGCTTAGTTTGAAACGAGATGGCGTTGTGTGTCAGATGTCCGAAAATATTATAGCTAGCTGACCCAGGAAACGTTGTTCTGTCATATACATTATCAAAGTCATACATTATCATATCATAATCAAAACATTTTGACTGACTTTAAACGGTCAGAATTGGTTCAAACTTTGTAGATATATCGAGGACCAATGACAATACACTAATTTAAAAAAAAAATGTAAAGAAAACAACAGGCCAACGCCTGTTTTCAAATTTATTAAAATTCATATTCTATTTTTTAGTTTGGTTTTCTATAAAAAGCGTGTTTTTAGTTTTTTTAAACTTTTTTTTTCTCTTTTTTTTTATAATCGGTCGAGATGTTTCGGAGGAGTGTAACTAAAAAATACCGGTTACGAGATATTTATATATTCATCAACAGCCTTTAATAACCTTGGACATAGGCCTTTCCTAGAAAGGAGGTTTTGGCCTACTATACCACGCTGGCCAGACGGGTTGGTATAGGGGAAGGAAAACTTGACACAAACTCTATACCAACCCCTCTGGCCAGCGTGGTATAGTAGGCCATAACCTCCTTTCTATGTCCAGCAGTGTCTACGTCAAGTTTTCCTTCTCTCTGCAGTACTGTTGTCCTGCGTAGTTTGCTCCTTCAGTCAGCTCTTACGTCACCCACGGGATGAATAGGGGTGGTGACGCTCTGTATTCTTAATCCCCACACGGAGTCACATCATCATCAACGGCCTTTAATAGTCCACTGCTGGACATAAGCCTCTCCTTAAAAAGGAGGTTTTGGCCTACTATACGGGTTGGTATAGGGTTCGTGTCAAATTTTCCTTCTCTTAGAAGTGCTGTTGTCCTGCGTAGTTTGCTCCTTCAGTCGGCTCTTACGACACCCACGGGATGAATTGGGGTGGTGACAGCCTGTATTCTTAATCCCCACACAGAGTACATTTATATATTTGACTAGCTGACCCGCGCAACTTCGTCTGCGTCTCTCAATAGTAATAAATTTTCTCCGTTTTTGAAACATTCTTGGTGCTCCGCTCCTATTGGTCTTAGCGTGATGATATATAGCCTATAGCCTTCCTCGATAAATGGGCTATCTAACACTGAAAGAATTTTTCAAATCGGACCAGTAGTTCCTGAGATTAGCGCGTTCAAACAAACAAACAAACAAACAAACTCTTCAGCTTTATAATATTAGTATAGATACTGTAATTATTAACACAGGGTAACAACTTATATAATAATGTTCTTAGTAATATACCTATATTCTGTTTCTGTTCTCTCGCCAACTACACAACCACCTTGTCTAACGTAATTAATACATTAAATATTCAAGTTACTGTTCGACTTACCTCGTCCACGGCTTGGTTTAAGCTGAAATTACTTAGAAACAACTTCTGTTATTTATTGTTTGTTTGTGATTATATGTGATACAGAAATTTAGTAGGTTCAATCCTGTTTAAGGCAAATTATAACCTCACACATCTCACACACCGCCGTTTGATCCCAAAATGACAGGCCTTTTGGTGTAGTGGTTAGTGACCCTGACTGCTAAGCTGGAGGTCGTGGGTTCGATTCCAACCCAGAACAAATAATTGTGTGATGAGCATGATCGTTTTTGCTGTGTCTGGGTGTAATAATATAATAATATTCTACCACATTCACACAACGCCATCTAGTCCCAAACTCAGCAGAGCTTGTACTATGGGTACTAGACAACTGATATAAATACATATATACTTCTTTTTTTTGTAAATACATACATATTATACATAGAAACACCCAGACCAAATCAAACATTAAATGTTCGTGCACACAAATGTTTGACTTGAGCGGGAATCGAACCCGCGACCTTTGGAATAGCAGTCCGTTACCCAAACCACTACGCCATCCGATCGTATATAAAGTAATAATAGTTTCACACATCTCACACACGGCTGTCTGATCCTAAACTAGGCAGAGCCTGTACTATGGTAACCAGACTGCTGATAAACATACTTATATATTTCTAAATACATACATATTATAGATAAATTACACCCAAACACAGAACAAATGATCGCACTCGTCGCACATTTATTTGTCCTGGGTGGGAATCGAACCCACGACCTCCGGCTTAACAGTCAGAGTTCCTTACCACAAGACCAACAGGTAGATCAATAATGTAAAATATAATGTAAATTAAATTAAATCCTAAATCATCAACAATACAGACTAGTGTTGCACGAAACGTTGCAAGCATGGTTTGCCGTGTAACATTCCTATAAAGTAATTTGTATTAACCGAATTATGTGAGAGTGAACCAGACTGCACGGATGGCGTAGTGGTTTAAGCGGTCGCCACGCCGCTTCCTACTGCGCCGAGTGTTGTGGGTTCAAACCCCACATGGGACGACACTTTGTGTGATCCAAAAATTGTTGTTCTAAGTCTGGGTGTTCTTTGTGTCCGTTTCATGTATGTTTGTAAAGTCCCCCGCGACACAGGAATGTATTCCTAATGCGGGCGTTGTCTATTAAAAAAAAAAAAAAAGTTAGGTTCTTTCAAAGGGCGTATTCCTTCCTTTAAGGCCGGCTTTTAACTTATGAGCTGAAAGAGTTCATGGGCGGTTGTAATCACACTACTACATTCCGTGTGGTGACGGATTAAGAATACGGAGCGTCACCACCCCTATTCATCCCGTGGGTGTCGTAAGAGACGACTAAGGGACAAACTACGCAGAACAACAGCACTGCAAAAAGAAGAAAAACTTGACACAAACCCCAATACCAACCCGTCTGGCCAGCGTGGTATAGTAGGTCAAATCTTCCTTCTAAGGAGAGGCCTATGTCCAGCAGTGGACTGTTAAAGGTTGTTGATGATGATGATGATGGTAATCACTTTCTATCAGGTGACCCGACTGCTTATTTGCTGCCCTATATCATTAAAAAAAAGACGTGTGGCACTCGGGGACTGCCGCGGTAAAGCTATTGCATAGCATTTTGTATCAACTTATGCAATTATAATTATTTATTTATTTTATTTATGCAGTATTTCTTTTTCTTTAATATTAATTCAAGTTACACTTTTTGAGCGTGGTGACCGATAAGAAAACATTTTTTTTTCTTTTATTAAATAAAAATATTGAAGCATATATTACAATTTGCTATTAAATAAATAAATAATTTTTTTTATTATTAAATCAAATTACATATCCATGTAAGATTTTTCTGCATTATGTTGACGAAATTTCTTTTGACGTTCAGCATTTGATTTTGGTACTGTTTTTTGTTTTGTTTTTAGCGTGAGGTTTTTTTCGTTACGGAATTTCTGGATTCGGTCCCCGCGCTCAAGGCCCTCGATAGAAGCTATGCAATAGCTTAAAAAGAAAGAGTTACTCTCCGGTAGTGCCGACATAAGTGAAAACTTGAAAATATTTGATTATAACAGGAAAAAAAACTTTTTTGATTCGAAAAATTCCGATTTGAATATATATCTATGTTGTACGTATATACACAATATATGTTTATATTATATTTAGTTTTTTTTTAAAGACAACTCCTGCATTAGGAATATATCCTGAGTTTCGGGGGAATTTACAAACATACATGAAACGAACGCATAGAACATCCAGACTCAGAACAACAATTTGTGGATCACACAAAGTGTCGTCCCATGTGGGGTTTGAACCCACAACACTCGGCGTAGTAGGAAACGGCGTGGCGACCGCTTAAACCACTACGCCATCCGTGCAGTCACAGTTCAACCCAAACTCAACTCTCGTGTAAACGGGGCTAATATATGTAGATACTTATACACAGAGGTGTCGGTAACGGTAACAGAGTCGCAAGTTCAATGGTTTTTTTCCCATCTCAAAAAATACATTATTTTGTTTGGTTTTTTACTTCAAAAAGTCTACAAGGATAGAATATATGGTGGAGAATGCCACAGCCAGTTGTTCATAGGTTTGATTCCAGTTTACAAATCTCTATCTGTCTTAGTTTTTTGTAACATTAGTTGGTCCAGTAGCTAGTTGCCTACTGTTAAGCATGGTCGTCGGTTCGATTCTCGCCAAGGACAAATAATTGAGCACGATCATTTGTTATGTGTCTGGGTGTAATTTATCTATAATATGTATGTATTTAGAAACATATAAGTGCCTCGTGGTTAAGTTTTAACAAAAAACGGTTAACACCTTACAAAGTTAAGTCATCCTAGCCAGGTCAGTCTATGAATGGGTGACCATTGTTAACACATGGATACCCCCCCGTGCTTCGGAGAGCACGTGACGCTGTGGCAATCGTTACGGATAGTTGGAGCCCTAAAAACTCCCACAACAATCTTTCTTTTTGACGACTGGATGGTGTAGTGGTTTGTGTAACGGACTGCTATTCCAAAGGTCGCGGGTTCGATTCCCGCTCAGGTCAAACATTTGTGTGCATGAACATTTGATGTTCGATTTGGTCTGGGTGTTTCTATGTATAATATGTATGTATTTACAAAAAAAAAAGTATTTATGTATTTATATCAGTTGTCTAGTATCCATAGTACAAGCTCTGCTTAGTTTGGAACTAGATGGCGTTGTGTGTATGTGGTAGAATATATTATTATTATATATTATTATTAACTTCGATATCGCCTAGTACTTGGGTTGTGGAGGTATGATGGAACACGCTCCACGTAAAAATATAATTGGAATTGTATTACCAGGGATTTCCTTTCTAGGGTATACCTGGTTGCCCGGCTACTGGTACCTGGAGACGGTGTGCGGTTTTTGGTCGGTTCAAGTCCGACATAATCACCCATTGGTGGGTGGTATTCGAGGGGAGTTCTGCACAGAAAAAAAAGGGGAGAATTGTATTCCCTGTATACAACTTAAGAGACATAGGGGTTCATAAGCCAACTTAATTCCCTACTTACAGACTTATTAGCCACCTATTGGCCTGATAATATTCCTAATTGTTAAAAGCACAGTCTTTTTTTATGGTATAAGCGCAATCGAGCAGACGGGTCACCTGATGGTAAGCAACTACCGGCGCCCATGGACACCTGCAACTCAAAAGTCACAAATGCGTTGCCGCCCTTGAAGTCCCTCCCGCTAGAGTCAGCGAGAGCAGAGAGTCAGTGGGAGGGGTTGATTTGGGCTCCGGTAACCTCACTCACTCAAGTCAGTGAAAGGCAACGAAAGAATTGCTTAACACCGGTTTTCTGTGAGGCCGTGGTATCACTCCGGTCGAGCCGGCCCATTCGTGCCGAAGCATGGCTCTCCTACGTAAAAAATACGTATTAAATCCCTATAATTCAATTCAATATCCAACTAAAATATCAAAATTTTAAATCAACAAATTAATAAAACATAACAAAGAGAAAAGTAGAATTTACACAAGTTAACCGAACATAAACTAAATCAAATATTTACATATTGAAACAATAGATTATTATAAATATTACCTAATAATGTATGATATTGAATTAAAATAATTAATAGTCAAACATGGCTGGTTCCCTTCTGTTTGTTTCAAAGCCACGGGCGATTCATTTGGGAAATCACACTGTACACACTAAGGTCTGGCTTCGTTTCTATATGTTTAGTGTGAGTTAGAAGTGTGTGGCGATTGCCACATTCAACAAAAAACAATTATAATTAAAAAAAAACAACGTCAGGGGTCTATGGACCCCCGATGGGAACGAAGTTCCTTTCGTTTTTTAGTAGAAGTTTGATATATTAGGTCTTTATATATGAAATTGCCGTTTTGTCTGCAATAAGTGAAAGTACTTATTTTTTCAAACTTTTTTATTTCTGTTATTCGAAGTAATCACCCATGCAATCGACGCATCTTTGCCAACGCATTGGCAGTTTATTTATGCCCTTCTTGTAAAAATCAGCTGGACGGGAGGCAACAAACTCTTCAAAGGCATTTTGTACTGTCTCTCGGGAATTGAATTTTTACCCACTAAAAAGTTGTCTAAATTTGCAGCTTGGAGACTGTCTGTTGCGCAGTATGGGGTCGCACGTTGTCGTGAAGGAGCAGTGGGGACGACCGATTGACCAAAGCTGGTTGCAGATGTGACCACCATACCTTGCAATTACCGACTATTACTTTTTCCAAAATTTAGACAACTTTTTAGTGGGTGACTATGTATTCATAAAACCATTGTAACAGTGTTTTCAGCAAAAATAAATTTGATTTGATTTGATTTGAAAAAAGTCTTGTTACACATGTTTCGGTCTCGCTTCCATCCGCTCAGAGCGTGTAAGACTCGATAAGGAACTAAGTTCCAATAATATTTTTTTATTGTTTCTCTCACACAGTACAGTAATACATTAGAAATTACAAACCAAACTTAAATTAGACACATTGCTATGATTTTATGCGAGAGACTGGTATTAGGGCAGGCCTGTATGATAGATTACCAGCCCTCCCAGCTCTGTATTTGTGCAGTACTAGATGTCAAGGTAAATTATATGATGATGATGATGATGATGATGTAATCCGACCGATTTCGGCCATGGCGACCACTTCGACCCCTCATGGGACCTGGCGCTGATGCGCCCGGAGATGGCTTATATAGCCGATTTAAAAACGGTAAATTAAAGGTAAATTATATACCGCGTTTTTTAATATGTATTGTTTAGAATTTGAATCAACATTTATTCCTAAGAAATTGTTAGTTAAAGGTGCTAGAAATTACTGCACGGATGACATAGTGGTTTAAGCGATACTACGCCGAGTGTTGTGGGTTCAAACCCCACATGGGACGACACTTTGTGTGATCCACAAATTGTTGTTCTGAGTTTGGGTTTTCTTTGTGTCCGTTTCATGTATGTTTATAAAGTCCCCCGCGACACAGGATATATTCCTAATGCGGGACTTGTCTTTAAAGAAAAAAAAGAGACTTCAGTGAATGGGCCTCGGTAGGTATATATAAAAGTAGAACAAGGCTTAATGAGATTTATAAAGAACAAAAGCTTTATACATTTTCACGCAGCACGCTTGTTTTTATTGTATTCCTTTCAAAAACGTTTTATTTTTAACAATAATATCATCAACAGCCTTTAATAGTCCACTGCTGGACATAGGCCTCTCCTCAGAAAGGAGGTTTTGGCCTATACTATGCCACGCTGGCCAGACGGGTTGGTATAGGGTTTGTGTCAAGTTTTCCTTCTCTCTGCAGTGCTGTTGTCCTGCCTAGTTTTTTTCCCTTAGTCGCTTCTTACGACACCCACGGGGTGAATAGGGGTGGTGGCACTCTGTATTCTTAATCCGTCACCACGCAGTAACAATAATATAACGACGAGTAACTACTCAGACCATCCAACAAATTGGTTTCCAACGCTACATCTTCCAACTTAAGCCATACGAGAAACTCACACAGGGGCGCCAGTAGTATAAAATTCATGAACATTGGAGTTACTGGGCTTTAAGCTGTGGGGTTGGACAACGTGGGCAAAGGTGGGCATCATAATTATCACAATTATATATCCGAGAGTAAGTTGTAATACTTTTAATTTCCATTTTTCCGATTTTCCGATTTTCTTGGCTCGATTCACAGGTCGGATGAATTGTTATAAAAAAAACCTTTATAAAAATTATTTTAGGTTTTTATTTCACTTTTATTTATCAGATGACCTGTTCGTCTAGTGGTTAGTGACCCTGACTGCTAAGCCGTAGGTCGTGGGTTCGATTCCCACCCAGGACAAATATTGTGTGGTGCTCACGGTCAGTTGTTCTGTATCTGGGTGTAATTTATCTATAATATGTATGTTTTAAAAAATATATAAGTATGTTTATCAGCAGTCTGGTTACCATAGTACAGGCTCTGCCTAGTTTGGGATCAGACTGCCGTGTGAGATGTGTGAGGTTATTATTTATTATATAATATATAATATTTATTATTATAGTGCCAAGCTCAAATAAATTTGCGAAACTGGCAAGATGATCATGATGAGGTGATACTAGTGTCACCACCCCAATTCATCCCGTGGTGTCGTAAGAGCCGACTAAGGGCGCAAAACAACGCAGGACACCAGCACTGCAAAAAGAAGGCAAACTTGACACAATTGATTTTTTTTACGTGTGGAAACCCCCTAAGGCCGTCACCCCACCGGGGTTTACGGCGGGGTGGTGTGTCGGAATCGGACCGACTAAAACCACACGGTGTGCCACTCTGCGCCTGTAATAGGAGGGATCCGGGAACTGCTGTTAATAAGACATCCGGACCCCTCCTAGCGCCTGCCCGTAGTCGCCTCCTCGCGGCTGGCCATTATGACGGGGGGAAAACCCGTCCCGTCCACCCGCGGCCACACTCAGGCTGATGGACGGGTTTTCCTCTCCTTGACACAAACCCTATACCAACCCGTCTGGCCAGCGTGGTATAGTAGGCCAAAACCTCCTTTCTAAGGAGAGGCCTATGTCCAGCAGGAGACTATCAGGCCAAAACACAACACCATCTAGTCCCAAACTAAGCAGAGGTTGTACTATACGTACTAGACAACTGATATAAATACATATATACTTTCGTTCTTTTTGTAAATACACGCCCAGACCAAATCACACATTAAAAGTTCATGCATACAAATGTTTGACTTGAGCGTGAATCGAACCCGCGACCTTTGGAATAGCAGTCCGTTACACAAACCGCTACGCCATTCGGTCGTCAAATGGTATGAATAGGGGTGGTGGTGACACTCCGTATTCATAAACCGTCACCACACGGACGGAGTATGTAAGTAAGAAGTAGAAATTAAAAAAGCAAATAACTAATTAGAAACAATTCTAACAATTTGTTTTTTATTCTACCACATTCACACAACGCCATCTAGTCCCAAACTAAAAATGTACTAGACAAATGATATAAATACATATATACTTTTTTTTTGTAAATACATACATATTATACATAGAAACACCCAGACCAAATCAAACATTAAATGTTCATGCACACAAATGCTTGACTTGGGCGGGAATTGAACCTGCGACCTTTGGAATAGCAGTCCGTTACACAAACCACTACGCCATTCTAACTAATTAAAAACAATTGTAACAATTTGGCTTTATTTTATTACTGTTGTTTATTTAAAATATTTAACTTTTCTGTAACTGACTGTAACATGCTCAAAGAGATGTATCTGTATCGAATACCTCGAGGGCTAACAATTTTTATTTAACAAAAGGACTGATAATATTTCTATGAAAAAACTGCTTTTTATATTGTAACTAGCTGACCCACGCAACTTCGTCTGCGTCTCTCAATAGTAATAAATTTTCTCCGTTTTTGAAACATTCTTCATTGGTGCTCCGCTCCTATTGCTCTTAGCGTGATGATATATAGCCTATAGCCTTCCTCGATAAATGGGCTATCTAACACTGAAAGAATTTTTCAAATCGGACCAGTACTTCCTGAGATTAGCGCGTTCAAACAAACAAACAAACTCTTCAGCTTTATAATATTAGTATAGATTTAACTAGCTGGTACCCGCGAGTTCGTTCGCGTGGAATTTGAAAAGCTCTGCCTTAGTAGTTCGTTTCCCGGACCTGGCAAAATTTTATAGGATTTTTCTGAGAGCTGCTACCTGGTATAGTAAATATTATCAAAGTCGGTTAAGCCGTTTTCAAGATTACATGGAACAAACGGACAGATAGAGAGACAAAAAAATATTTAAATTGGTTTTTAGGCATAGCTATCATGCAAATAACCGTGTGAGCATGAATTTGACATTACAAATAGACACTTAATTTTGTTTATGTGTATAGATAATCATCATCATCATCAGTCTATGATAGTCCACTGCTGGACATAGGCCTCTCCTCAGAAAGGAGGTTTTGGCCTACTATACCACGCTGGCCAGACGGGTTGGTTTAGGGTTTGTCTCAAGTTTTCCTTCTCTCTGCAGTGCTGTTGTCTTGTGTAATTTGCTCCCTTAGTCGCCTCTTACGACACCCACGGGATGAATAGAGGTGGTGACACTCTGTGTTCTTAATTTGTCACCACACGGACAGTATATATCAATATAAGTAACAAAAAATACACCACATAACAAACAACTAAACTATTATTAAAGTTACCATACATGTTCATACGTACATGTAATACTTTGCCACATATATGGTTTAATAAATTATATATACGCGGCTCTTGAACTCGCAATACTCATAATAAAAGATATAATAAAATACATCAGTACGGTCAGAAAAAAAAATCATTATTTGTATAATAATAATAATATAATATAATATTCTACCACATTCACACAACGCCATCTAGTCCCAAACTAAGCAGAGCTTGTACTATGGGTACTAGACAACTGATATAAATACATGTATACTTTTTTTTTTGTAAATACATACATATTATACATAGAAACACCCAGACCAAATCAAACATTAAATGTTCATGCACACAAATGCTTGACTTGAGCGGGAATCGAACCCGCGACCTTTGGAATAGCAGTCCGTTACACAAACCACTACGCCATTCGGTCGTATGTTTGTATTTCAATCCTAACCAGAGCAGTCTATAGATGGGTAACCATTTTTAACACGTTAAGGACCCTCCATACCATGAAGAGCACTTGAAGCCGTCGGTCCTGGCTGTCATATAAACATCTGTGGCTATCGTTAAGGGTGGTTAGAGCCCTAAAAAGACCGAAAACAGTTTTTCAACAGAACTTCGATATCGCCTATTACTTGGGTTGTGGAGGTCTGATGGTATTAGCTTAATATACGGTCCATCCGTTCGGGAGATATGATGCCACAGACAGTCACACAGATATATTACACAGATCATGATCATCAACAGCCATTACTAGTCCACTGCTGGACATAGGGCTCTCCTTAGAAAGGAAGGTTTGCCTTCTATACCACGCTGGCCAGACGGGTTGGTATAGGGTTTGTATCAAGTTTTATTTCTCTTTGCAGTGTTGTTGTCCTGCGTAGTTTGTTCCCTTAGTCGCCGTTTACGATACCCACGGATTGAATAGGGGTGATGACATTCCGTATTCTTAATCCGTCACCACACGGATTCAAAGGTTAAACTTTTAACACCCCTCGTTTTTCTTCGGGGGTGAAGAAAACAGCGTGAGGGGTCTATGAACGAAGTTCCTTTCGCTTTTTGGTAGACGTTTGCTTACCACTCGTAATTTATATTATAAAATATCAAGATAATACAGTATTGAAACATTTATGATGACGGCACGCCGCTTACTACTACGCCGAGTGTTGTGGGTCCGATCCCCACATGGGACGACACTTTGTGTGATCCACAAATTGTTGTTCTGAGTCTGGGTGTTCTTTGTGTCCGTTTCATGTATGTTTGTAAAGTCCCCCGTGACACAGGATATATTCCTAATGCGGGAGTTGTTTTTAAAAAATAAAATAAAATAATTATAATAATAGTCTATTCATCAAGTGGGTGTCGTAAGAGCCGACTAAGGGAGTAAACTACGCAGGACAACTGCACTGCAGAGAGAAGGAAAACTTGACACAAACCCTATACCAACCCGTCTGGCCAGCGTGGTATAGTAGGCCAAAACCTCCTTTCTAAGGAGAGGCCTATGTCCAGCAGTGGACTAGTAATGGCTGTTGATGATGATGATGAATAATAATAACTTCACACATCTCACACACGGCCGTCTGATCCCAAACTAGGCAAAACCTGTGCTATGGTACTCAGACTGCTGATAAACATACTTATATATTTCTAAATACATACATATTATAGATAAACTAGCTGACCCGCGCAACTTCGTCTGCGTCTCTCAATATTAATAAATTTTCTCCGTTTTTGAAACATTCTTCATTGGTGCTCCGCTCCCATTGGTCTTAGCGTGATGATATATAGCCTATAGCCTTCCTCGATAAATGGGCTATCTAATACTGAAAGAATTTTTCAAATCGGACCAGTAGTTCCTGAGATTAGCGCGTTCAAACAAACAAACAAACTCTTCAGCTTCATAATATTAGTATAGATTACACCCAGGCACAGAACAAATGATCGTGCTCATCACACAAATATTTGTCTTAGGTGGGAATTGAACCCACGACCTCCGGTTTAGCAGTCAGGGTTACTAACCACTAGACCAACAGGCCCTTCAGTCGAGTCGAGTCATTCGGCGCCGGGAGAGCTCTGTGCGGCGATCTATATAGTTCATACGCACAGTAATAAACATTTTTCTGTGTGTAACTATAGCAAGAAGTGTCAGACAAAAAAAAAAAAAAAAGACGTGTGGCACTCGGGGACTGCCGCGGTAAAGCTATTATAAGGTATTTCTTTTTCTTTGATATTAATTCAAGTTACACTTTTTGAGCGTGGTGACCTATAAGAAAACATTTTTTTTTCTTTTATTAAATAAAAATATTGAAGCATATATTACAATTTCTTTTTAAATAAATGAATAAAAAATATTATTATTAAATCAAATTACATATCCATGTAAGATTTTTCTGCATTATGTTGACGAAATTTCCTTTGACGTTCAGCATTTGATTTTGGTACTGTTTTTTGTTTTGTTTTTAGCGTGAGGTTTTTTTTCGTTACGGAATTTCTGGATTCGGTCCCCGCGCTCAAGGCCCTCGATAGAAGCTATGCAATAGCTCAAAAAAAAGGTCTTGTTACACATTTCTCGGTCGCGTTCCCATCCGCTCAGAGCGTGTAGCGCGCGATAAGCCTCTTATTACGTCGAGCTTTAAATAATGGTCTGATTTGAGAGATTTTTTTTGCTGACGGTACTTAATTTCGCAAATCTTCGCAATATTTAATACATTGCAATCTACGCAGTTTTCCTAAAGTTTGGAGACACAGAAATATTGTCAAATAGCTTATGCCCGTGTGGTGACGGATTAAGAATACAGAGTGTCACCACCCCTATTCATCCCTTGTTTGTCGTAAGAGCCGACTGAGGGAGTAAACTACGCAGGACAACAGCACTGCAAAGAGAAGGAAAACTTGACACAAACCCTATACCAACCCGTCTGGCCAGCGTGGTATAGTAGGCCAAAACCTCCTTTCTAAGGAGAGGCTTATGTCCAGCAGTGGACTAGTAAAGGCTGTTGATCATGATGAGCTTAGAACCCGCGGCTCTGCCCGCGTGTAGGTAGGTTATCGCGGTAAAAAGTTATTCGCTGATAATGTACCTTTCCATTGGTAAAAGATTTTGAAAATCGGTTTAGTAGTTTAGGCGTTAAAGGGTAACAAACAAACTCACTTCCACATTTAAAATATAAGTATGGAAGTATGGATGTACTTGATAAGAGGGGGTTAAAAAATGAGAAGTCGACTATAACTAAAAAGGAGATAGCCACCTCCCAATTTGAGGGGGGGTGTTGCAGGGCGCACTTGAGACTCCCTAGTTGCAGGTGACCATGGGCGGCGGTAGTCACTTACCAGCAGGTGTGGAGTCAACTGCGTCCCAATTTGAGTGGTGGGACTCAAAGGCCAACATCACTCTTGTGTCTCTTAAGTTACAGGTGTCCATGGGCGGCGGTCATCTACTCCCCATTGTGGGGGGGGGGGGGTTCAAAGATCAATATCACTCTCGTGACTTTTAAGTTGCAGATTTTCATGGGCGGCGGTAATCACTTACCAGCAGGTGTGGAGTCAACCCCCCCCCCCTCACTTAAGGGGTGGGGGGGCTCAAAAGCCAGCATCACTCTAGTGACTCTTGACAACTAGTAGATAATCCTTCTTTAAGTCTTATTTTAATTAATCTGTGGGTTAAGCGAATGATTAACACAAATGTATCAGCAAAGTTGTACATTATAGCGTTCAGGCTTACTTTGCCGTTAAGCTCTCAGCGGAAAACGCACACGGCAATGATACTCAAAGTTTTCCTGTCAATATTAATTTTGACCCCAATTTATCATCTGCATCACTGTTTGCACCCATGTTAAAACATAAAAGGAGGTTAATTAAAAAAAAAAACATGATTTAATTATGTTTTTTTTTACTTTTACAGCCGTCTCCCAAACTAGGCAGAGCCTGTGGTATAATAAAAAGACTACTGATAAACATACTTATATATTTCTAAATACATACAACCAGACACAGAACAAATGATCGTGCTCATCACACAATTATTGGTCCTAGGTGGGAATCGAACCTACAAATGCATGTAACTACTACACCAACAGGCCCGTCTATTTTAGACACGACCACATATACGCCACAGTTCTTATGCAGACTAATAAAACGCGTTCACAAAATTAAAAATCTTTAATATTTTAATGTAAGTAGTGGAAGATTTTAAGTGTCTTTTAAAGAATAGGTAATTAAATACTAGTAGAGTAGGGGTGGTGATACTCTGTATTCTTAATCCGTCACCACACTGACGCGTGAGATTACAATAGCCCAAATCACTTACCCCCCCCCCCCCTCTGATTCTGATTGGCAACCCACTTTTGACTCTTTAGTTGCAGGTTTGAAACGCAACAAAAGACGTGTGGCACTTGGGGACTGCCGCGGTAAAGCTATTGCATAGCATTTTTTATCAACTTTGAGCGTGGTGACCGATAAGAAAACAATTTTTTTCTTTAATTAATATTATTTAACGGGAATTAACGCGATCTCTTATTTATTATCTTATTTAATTCCCGTTAAATAATATTAATTATCATGGAACGCGAAAGTTTAAAAGTTATTTTTTTTCTTTTATTAAATAAATGAGAATTTAATATTGTTCAAAATATTTTTATTATCTTACAAAACATGTAGGTTATTCAGGAATATTTATCATTGAAACTATAAGTTTATGGTAACTGAAATAAGAAACATAAGTTTGAGACTTGATATCTTCTAAATATCTGGAAATACCTCGTCACAACCAATGCCACCTAGAGGCGAGTTGCTGAACTAAAGAGACAAGCGTGATATTTCAAAAAAGTCATTAAAAGTTCTGTTATTCATCGATAGATGGCAAAACTAAAAAGTATCATCGCTGTGCCGGTCGGAGTGGCGGGTGTTAGGTTATTTTCGTTACGGAATTTCTGGATTCGGTCTCCACGCTCAAGGCCCGCGATAGAAGCTATGCAATAGCTTAATAAATAAACTTTCCTTATTCAAAATAAGTCATAAGGCATAAAAATATTATTATGCCTTATTTTTTATTGTTGAATGGTACAAGTTTTACTTATATTAGTGATTGCCTATAACTGAATAAGTACAAGGCATGTACTTGTATAATTTTTAATTACTTGACTGCACGGATGGCGTAGTGGTTCAAGCGGTCACCACGCCGCTTCCTATTACGCCGAGTGTTGTGGGTTCAAACCCCATATGGGACAACACTTTGTGTGATCCACAAATTGTTGTTCTGAGTCTGGGTGTACTTTGTGTCCGTTTCATGTATGTTTGTAAAGTCCCCCGCGACACAGGATTTATTCCTAGTGCGGGAGTTGTCTCAAAAAAATGTGTTTCGTTGGCGATCCAAATAAAAAAAAATATAAAAAAAAATTTGGTAGATAAAAAAATAAAGTAAAAATTGACATAAACCCTATTTTACAAGGAAGCGCCACGGGCACGTTACACAACCATATATTTTTTTAAAGATGCTGTATGTTATGATGAAATATTATAAAAATAATTGCCTTTAATAATTTTAGGTGATTTTCAATCAATGAAAAGCCGTGTTGTTTTTTTTTTTGGCAAAATTAATTCTAATTTCAAATAAAGCGATATATTACTTACTTAACATAATTAATGACGTCTTGAACTGACACAGTTACGTATCCAATAGCTCTTAAATAGTTTGAAAAACACAGTATTAATGTATAACGTTGACAAAAAAAAAAAACAATTTAATTTGTCCAACATTTTGAGAAACACGGTGTGTCGAAGCCAAATTTCGCTTTAGCACGAGCAACCTTCAAGTGCGAGCGAAACGGAATAACCATTAGTTGAAAAGAGAGAACGGTATAGTAGTGAGCTACGCCTAATCAATGCATATAGGCTTTCGCTCTGCAGGCCAGTGTTTCGCGAGTAGTCTTAACAGACGGTACTGTGTTGGCTTCTAAATAAAAAATACTAAAAAAATGCAAATATAATACTCAAATTAATCAAATATAAAACAATATTATATAAATATCCATAAAAAAATGTTAAAAATTAAATGTTTTTGACGTATAACCTCGAAATAAAGAAATTAAAATACCGCGGTAACAAAAGAGCGCGATAGAATTGTGGCTTTTTTTTTTAAATTGCGTGTAAAAAGGCACTGGTAACACATTTTATCGAGGCTAGTGTTTTTTTATTCATTAGTTGTGTAGGCAATGGAAATTCGCTCGGACTTTTGAGGCTAGCGGAGATTCCTTTGTTCTATATGCACCGGGCGCAATAAGGTAACAAGTACTATCAATTTCAGCAAAGCAAACGCCATCTTGGTTTTGCGCTTTTGTTTTTTTTTTTGAAAGAATATTCTTATTTTGAATTTTGATTTTGTTTTATTTGTAAGTTTTTATTTTGTGTTTAATAAATGAATGCGATTATTGGTCTGTGTTTTTTTTGTGTTTTATTTTACAGGTTGTATTTTTTTTTTAAATGTTTTTTTTATTTTGCTTGATGCTTCTGTGCTGTTATAATGTTTGTAAGATTTTAAATGTTGTTATTTTTAATCGTTACACTTTTTAAAATACTTTTTTAAGTAACGTGCTATGTTATATTGTATTATTCATAAAATTATAGTGGATTTGTACCATAACTTATGCGATTTTTTTAGTAAGAACCGTCCGTGTTCAAGTGTAATACAGACAGACAATTAAAATGCAAATTTTATGGTAATCAAATATTTATGATATTGCAAAAACTCTTTAGTGATTTGCCATTTTTTAATATTTCTAATAAATTTGAACTTTAAAGCAACTCATTCTTTGAGTCAGTGGTTGTTATTGTGTTATATTCGATTCCTGTGCAGGGTAAATTTATAGATTGTTTGTTTAAAGCTGTCTTTTTTACACAATAACCTGAAAGCGAGAAATGGCTTGCGTTTGATCTCCAATTCGATTCCTGGTTAGGTGAAAGATTAATTTTTATTGTTAATTTCAAATGTTATATTACTATTTGTTTAGACTATTATAGCGATAAAGAAACGTTCAGTTTCTAACATGGTAAGCTGTCTCATGGGTAATAAAAATTACTAGATTTTGTAATTTATTACAATTTTTTAAACCTTTTCTCTTGAGATGAAGATTTTTCTTAAAATGGTTTAAATCATATATACTTTGCTTCGATAACAGTTGTTTTTGAGATTATTTAGTACTTAGAGTATTTAGACGAGCAGATACCTGATGGTAAGCAACTACCACCGCCCATGGACACCTGTAACTCAAAAGTCACAAGTGCGTTGCCGCCCTTGGGGTCTCTCCCGCTTGAGTTATCTAATACTGTAACTAATATTAACGTTATATTAACTAATATTAACGTTATATTGTCCGTGTGGTGACGGATTAAGAATACAGAGTGTCACCACCCCTATTCATCCTGTGGGTGTCGTAAGAGCCAACTAAGGGAAAAAACTACGCAGGACAGAGAGAAGGAAAACTTGACACAAACCCTATACCAACCCGTCTGACCAGCGTGGTATAGTAGGCCAAAACCTCCTTACTAAGGAGAGGCCTATGTCCAGCAGTGGACTATTAAAGGCTGTTGATGATTAACAATAGCTATTTCTTGGGGCTCCGCCCGCGTTTATATCGAGTGTATATCGAAGTAAAAAGCCTATGCCCTTCCTAAGGAATCAAAGTGTGCGTGTCGTGCCTGTTGGTCTAGTGGTTAGTGACCCTGACTGCTAAGCTGGAGATCGTAGGTTCGATTAACACCTACAACAAAAATATTGTGTGATAAGCACGGTCATTTGTTCTATGTCTGGGTGTGGTTTACCTATATGTATGTATTTAGAAATATATAAGTATGTTTATCAGCAGTCTGGTTACCAAAGTACAGGCTCTGTCTAGTTTGGGATCAGACGGCCGTGTGTGAGTGTGTGAGATATATTATTATTATTATTAATACACAAAGACACAGAACGAATGATGGTGCTAACCACACAATAGCTGTCCTGGATCTAACCACTAGAACAACAGGCCATTTATATTAGACTCTAAAAAAAATAGCCTAAGTTACTCCTTATGTCATCAGCTATCTGCCAGTGAAAGTCCCGTCGAAATCGGTCCAGCCGTTCCAGAGATTACCCGGAACAAACAGACAGACAGACAAAAATTGTAAAAAATGTTATTTTGGCATATGTACCGTGTAAACATACATAGATTTAGTAAAAAGCGGTTATTTTAATATTACAAACAGACACTCTAATTTTATTTATTTGTATAGATAGATATATATCTATAAGAGTATATAGAAATCAGGATGTCCACTAACCGATAAACTTTTAAGCTTGAAGTACGAAGCTCTATAGAGACTTGTTGACGGAGTCATCAGAATAACACCTTAAGAGTATATTTATAATCTTTGTATTGTATATATTTTGAAATTTATATCTATCTGTACAAATAAAAAAGATTGGAGTGTCTGTTTGTAATATTAAAATAACCGCTTTTATGTTTACACGGTACACATGCCAAAATAACATTTTTTACAATTTTTGTCTGTCTGTCTGTCTGTTTGTTCCGGGTAATCTCTGGAACGGCTGGACCGATTTCGACGTGACTTTCACTGCCAGATAGCTGATGACATAAGGAGTAACTTTGGCTATTTTTTTTAGACTAGCTTCGCCCCGCGGCGTTGCCCGCGGTTATAACAACAAACGCGGGTAACACCGCGGGTCTCAGCTAGTAAACAATATGTATGTATACCTAATACTTATATATCTGTAGGATTTTTTCTCATGGCTTAATTCAGTCTCATCTTTACTTGTCCCAAATATACACCTGCCACACACAGCATGTAACACCCAAAGGTTTGACTGGAAGCAAATGCCTGAGGCATTAAGTCCGCTTTATGTAATATGTTTGCAGGAAGGCTTAATAAATAAATAAATAAATATAAAAGAAGAAACTGGCAGATTGATACACTGACTGATCGACCAACGTACAGCTGAGACTGCTAAGTCTAGAAGCACGAAATTTCACACAAACGTTGCTTATCTCACGTAGGTGTGTACTAAGGTGGCGGCGCTTCCAGGGAACAGAGGGAACATGGGATTCCCACACGGGGGGGGTCGTCTACTCGTCTGTAGATGGCTCGAGGTATGTCGGGGCACCAGGGACTTCCTTTCTAGGGTATACCTGGTTCCCCGGCTATTAGTCGGTTCGAGTCCGACATGCCACCGATAGGTGGTATCCGAGGGGATTTCCGATGCACGGAAAAAAAAAGGAAAAGGTGTGCACTAAGAAAGGATTTTTTCAAATTCCACCCCTAAGGTTGTAAAATGGGGGTTGGGAATTTATATGAAACTTCGTCTTTTACCGTTTTCTAACTCACAGTAGATACTATTTATTAAAAATATTAAAAAACTTTTCAATGTAAGCAAGGTAAGCAATTGTATCCTCTGTCATGTCTGATTTCGACCACCACGCAGACAAAGTCGCAGGCAAAATACATATCTTACTGCAATATTTGTTACAAACAGAAAATAAAATGGCAGCAATCTTATATCCTTGCTTAGACAAGCAAAATTGAATACAAAGCTTTACATTAGTATTCCGTTGTCGTTCACAACAAAATATTTGTTTGCATGAATATCTTTTTGCATTTCTCTGAGTATTTTTATTACTCGACTGAGACAAAAGTGTGGTGACGGATTAAGAATACGGAGTGTCACCACCCCCAAACATCCCGTGGGTGTCGTAAGAGCCGACAAAGGGATCAAACTACGCAAGACAACAGCACTGCAAAGAGAAGGAAAACTTGAAACAAATCCTTTACCAACCCGTCTAGCCAGCGTGGTATAGTAGGCCAAAACCTCCTTTCTAAGGAGAGGCCTATGTCCAGCAGTGGACTGTTAAAGGCTGTTGATAAGAGAAAAGAAGGGGTATGGTTTTTAAATAATAATAACGTTATTTCTCTTGTAAGGTACAGATTACATTTATTTATTTACTTAAATTATAACGGTTTCACCAATTACAATAATTAAAGACATATTTACATCGAAACACAAAAAAAAACAAAGATAAAATATGACGGGCCTGTTGGTCTAGTGGTTAGTGACCCTGATTGACCTGACCGGAGGTCGTGGGTTCGATTTCCACCCAGGATAAATATTGTGTGATGATCACGGTCAATTGTTCTGTGTCTGGGTGTAATTTATCTATAATATGTATGTATTTAAAAATATATAAGTATGTTTATCAGCAGTCTTTCATTTGATTGATTTTTTTTAAAGACAACTCCCGCACTAGGAATATATCCTGTGTCGCGGGGGACTTTACAAACATACATGAAATGGACACATAGAACACTCAGACTCAGGACAACAATTTGTGGATCACACAAAGTTCGTCCCATGTGGGGATCGAACCCACAACACTCAGCGTAGTAGTGAGCGGCGTGGCGACCGCTTAAACCACTACGCCATCCGTGCAGTCTTGGTTACCATAGTACAGGCTCTGCCTAGTTTGTCTACCTCAAGAAGCCGGAGTAGTCCAGGGGCAAAACCTAAGCTGCAAAGTTTTTTCAGCAGCATGTCATTGTTGACCCTATCAAACGCCTCCTGGAAGTCGAAGTATAGAACGTCTACTTGAGTACCCCTGTCCATCTTCACAAGAATCATTAAATTTGAGTCTACCGATCGCAAATGTAATAAAATAAAAATATTTTAAAGTTCCTTAGTGAGAGCTGGAGTTTATACTAGGCTCGAAACCAGTAGGACCTGAAATAACATGGTCCGGGTCCTCCCCAGAGTAGGACACCTAAGGCCGGCCGTCGGGGTAGTTTTTAGTGGAATCACCACATACTCCTGGCTCCTGAGTCCCCGAGGAGCAGGAGATTCGACGGGATTTTCCACCCCCTTAAAAAAAAAAGGCTCGAAACCAGTATGACAGATCTCCAGGCCCACCCTACGGCCGAAATTATCAATTATGAATAAATTAAAAACAGTGATACTCAGACCTCGCGTAAGAAAGGAGGTTTTGGCCTTCTATGATATGATGGCCAGACGGGTTGGTATAGAGTTTGTTTTAAGTTTTCTTTCTCTTTGCAGTGTTGTTGACCTGTGTAGCTTGCTCCCTTAGTCGGCTCTTACGACACCCACGGGATGATTTTTTACGGGGCAGTTACATCCCGTGACACGGACAAAATTTAAAGTACCTATACATTTTCTTTTTTTTGTTTTGTTTTTCAATTATTACCTTGTTTATTATGTGTATTTATTAATTACAAAGTAGATATAAGGAGGCTTTAAGCGTCTGTCTGTATACTTTTTAACTCTTTTTAAACCACCGCACCGTGGAAGAACCTAGCTCTGGCAAATGGGCTGACTCGATCGAGCCTCACAAAAACCGGTTTGTTTTTTTTTAAAGACAACTTCCGCATTAGGAATATATCCTGTGTCGCGGGGGACTTTACAAACATACATAAAATGGACAAAGAACACCCAGACTCAGAACAACAATTTGTACATCACACAAATTGTCGTCCCATGTGGGGATCGAACCCACAACACTTAGCACAGTAGTGAGTGGCGTGGCGACCGCTTAAACCACTACGCCTTCCGTGCAGTCAAGGTGTTAGCAATTCTTTCGTTCCTTTTCACCGAGTGGGTGTGTTTACCGGAGGCCTATCAGTCTCCTTATGTGGAGGGATAGTCTGGGGTAAAGGGGTATTAATACCCGAGCAACATTCCTACTTATATCTCTTAAGTTGCCGGTGTCTTGAGGTGGCGGTAGTTACTTTCCATGGGGTAACCCGCTTGCTTGTTGACAAGTCAACCACTCTTTTTGTTCAAAATAATGTTAGCTTAAATTGATTCAAAATGAGCCACACGAGCGAAGCCGAGGATATAACCCAGTAGCTTAAGTTGCCACCTCTAAAAAAATTCGTAATTCATAAATAAACACTTAATTATAAAAAATATTTCAACCATGGGGATTCTATGTTTCTATGTTATATTTCATTTGTCTAGACAGATGACCTTCGTACTTATGTGAAATATTACACCATGGCATGGAAGTACGGGGTTTTATGTAGCACAGATCGCTTGGTGGTCGAATTTAAGTGTTTTACATGATGTCCAGTATAACTTGAGCTGTGATTCTATAGAGATCGCTTAACAAGGTAGATCAACATAACTGGTCACCTAATTTTAAAATATGTAATCCCAGCAAAAACATTTTAATGTAAAATATTGCCAAGACGAGACTATAAGGCTCGCTTTGTCAAAAACTTATCAGAAACTCCTAACTCTACAAGTCTTAACTCTACAGGCCCTACCTTCACAAACTCTACACCCTAGTCAAAATATTACAGAAAAGTATACATGTATATTTAACATTGAATAAATTTTTCACCTCACGCCCATGGGACGTTAGTGAAACTGCCAAGCCACCGAAGCGCACGGTATAGAATCGAACCAACTAAAACTTTACGATGTTCCTTTTGGTATTGGATGGCCCACAACCAGTGGGCTCCGATTGCCGCATTTACACTCGAGAGTGGCCGTTTTTGCGTCTAGAAGAGGTTGGCTAGGTGAGCCAACCAAGCTCCTTCCAGAAGTGCAGAAGCCTCATGGGACGTTCACCGGCTTCTAGGAGCGATTTTATACCATGTATGGTACTTGCCCGTGTAGTGACCACTCCTTTGCATTCCAGAATTACGTGGGGGCCGTTTCTTCTGCTTTCATCCTCTACAAAGAGGACTGTCTGTCGCATTAATGATGAATAGGTGTCGGTTCAGAGCTGGTTGTCCTGTTGTGGTTCCTGCAACTGTTCGGATGTTCCTTCATATGTAACTCTATTTCAAGGGACTCGGGTATACCAGAAGATAATCAAAAATCAAATACAAAGTCTATCAGGCTTGCAGATATCTTTTTAACTAATCTGTAACACAGTCTGCTACGTGATTCTACGAAAATGCTACGTGGTTCTACGACTTCAAATAAAGTTTTGTCAAAATCGATTTACTTGTTTCAAAATCTAACAACATTTATCGATACGAGATAATACATTTCGAATAATAATTATAATTATCTATCGGTTTTCTGCTCTTTACCCAATTTTATTTGAAGTCGGCGCAATGTGTAATATTGCAAAATGTTATGGCTGATTTCTTTTATGGCTACCTGCCAGATAACAATGCTTTTTGATAATGTAATCGGCGGGATAAAGAAAGAACATAAATTAGGGTGGAAAGGGGTGAAACGGCTGAAAATAAAATTCCTTTTATTCTCTATGGCTAGTTACTTTGCTGTCTCAGTTTTCTTTACCATTTCCAAGCAGAGTTGGCCTCAAATTGTGAGGGGAGGGCATTCAAAGGATTGCAACTTGATTTTATCTCTAGAGTTTCAGGAGTGGGATTCAAGAGTGACAGTAGTGATATACCACCAGGTGACATATCTGCTCATACATCATTAAATATTCATGTACTTGAGTGGGAATCGAACCTCATAGTCTAATCTGTTATATTAAATCATCATCGACAGCCTCTAGTAGTCCACTGCTGGACATAGGCCTCTCCTTAGAAAGGAGGTTTTGGCCTACTATACTATGCTGACCAGATGGGTCGGTATAGGGTTTGTGTCAAGTTTTCATTCTCTTTGCACTGCTGTTGTTCTACAAAGCTTGCTCCCTTAATCGGCTTTTACGACACCTACGGGATGAATGACACACTTAATCCATCACCACACAGACAATATTAATACTATATAGTATATGGGAATGTTATGCCTGCCGACAAACTGTTTTTACAGTTTGGCAGACTTTAAGCATGGAAAAGTATGTATTATAAATGTTTAATAAAGAGAAAAAAAAAAAAAAAAAAAAAAATGAGCATATCAACAAAGTCCTTCGACTTGTAGTACCGATACGACCTTCAAACCTTCAAGAAAAGAGCGTACTCCTTCCTAAAAGGCCGGCAACGCGTTTGTGACTCCTGAGTTGCAGACGTTCATGGGTGGCGGTAGTCACTTTCTATCCGGTGACCCGACTGCTGGTCTGCCCCCTCTAACAAAAAAAAAAAACCAAGCGATGCTACGAGATTCTACGAAAACGCTACGTGGTTCTACGACTTCGAATAAATCGCACCAGTATTTAAAGTCATGAAAGTTTGTCAGGAGTACCCTATATGTAAAGTAGGATGATACAGAAAACCGATGTTAAAACAATTATTTCGTTGCTGTTCACTGAGTAAGTGAAGATTACCAGCCCAAGCGCCGTTTGCGATCTCGATAACGCACCCGTGGCTTTTGAGTTGCAGGTGTTCATAGCTAGAACGACCTCCGTCCTCCATAAGCGCAGGCCTGGGGGTGACAGGTGAGGCCATCTGTCACCCTAGCAGAAGCAGGCCGGGGTGGCGGCGAGCGCGTTGCAAAGCGCGCTCACTTCCAGGGAGCACAGGGAACATGGGGTTTCCACACTGGGGGGGGGGGTCGTCTACTCGTCTGTAGATGGCCCGAGGTATGTGGGGGCAGGGACTTCCTTTCTAGGGTATACCTGGTTCCCCACCTATTAGTACCCAAGACGGCGTGCGGTTTTAGTCGGTTCCGACATGCCACCGATATAATATAATGCTGAATAGCTTGCAGGTGACATCGGGGGCGGTATACTATGGGGATCTTGTGTCAACTAGGGTGAATTTCCGTGCGTTTAGGCGATTCTGCCATACATATTATAGAAATCAAATATAGCTCATGTAGGACCCGTAATATTTTGTGGCCGTGGTGCTTCCCTGTTGAAAAGGGTGTATGCCTATTTTACTTCATTTTGTCTCCCGCTTTGCTAAGGAGGGAAGTGGATTTACTGTATATCCAACTCCTCCAATTTTCTTCTGATTAATTTCACGTGAGCGCGTAAAGCGTGAGACAAACTGAAGTAAAACAGGCATACACCTTTTTAAACAGGGAATTACCACGGAAACAAAATATTACGGATCCTAGGTGAGCTATATTCGATTTGATTATATTTGATTACATTGATTTGGTTATATTTGACGGCATGCAAAATTATACAGTTTATCAAAATTATTATCAAGATTGACACTGAAACATTTTAAAGTTAAAAAAATATATTTTAGGTTATCAAATTAATGCAATGACCTTCTTAGAGTTATAACTCTACTACACTCTACTACACTACTACACAGGTCAATTATTTTCTTAATTAAAAAACGCAATCACATCAACAGCCTTTAACAGTCCACTGCTAGACATAAGCCTCTCCTTAGAAAGGAGGTTTTGGTCTACTAAACCATGTTGGCCAGATGGGATGGTATAGGGTTTGTGCCAAGTTTTCCTTCTCTTTGCAGTGTTGTTGTTCTGCGTAGATTTTTCCCTAGGTCGGCTCCTACGACACCCATGGGATGAATAAGGGTGGTGACACTCTGTATTCTTAATCCGTCACCACACGCAATACGTAATAATAATCTACAGAACCCAAAACACCGTCGTCTGACACACACTTGGTTGGTTTTCTTACGAAACTAGTTTAAATCAATTTTTCGCCTCCGAACTTGGTAAATCGACCGTCCACAGAGTAAATATAGCGGACACCCTCAATTTTATCTACAGTGAGCTGACCAGACCATTCTAGTTCCAATATTTGTTAACGCTGATATGTGCCCACACACTAGACAACCTGTGGGAGCTACAATTGGAAAATATCTAATGTCACATACAATTTAAACCTGTCGAAAATGAACTCTATTTAGACGAATCAATTTATTTATTGTTTATCGTTATCGTCATACTACAGTGCCCATGGATATCTGCAACAATTCAGTCCCCTCCTCCCAGAATTAGAGGGAGGAGGGTTGGAGCTTCAGGAATCTTACAAACTCACAGTAACGAAAGAATTTTTTAACACCGGTTTTCTGTCATACTGTGGTGTCATACCCGTTGAGCCCATTTATATATAGCGAAGCATTTCTCTTCTAATATATATATGAATCCACTAGATGATTATTTAAGAGGAAAAAAAATAGAAAAAAAACCTGTCCATTGGTCTAGACATTAGAAAAATGACTGCCTCGGTGGCGAAGCGGTAGCGTATGCGACTGCTGTTCTGAGGTTTCGGGTCCGATTCTCGGGTCGGACCAAATATTTGTATGCACTGTAAATATTTGTTTCGGCGTTTGGGTGTTTTTATGTATAATATATATAATCCAATGCTTTTCGACTCAGAATTATGGTCTGAATACACTATTCCAGTATTTTATACACTATCCCATTACGACGTCCCTCACACCCTTAGTAGCCCTAGTATCTACTGTGAGTTAGAAAAGTAAAAGTAAAAAACGAAGTTTCATATAAATTCCCAACCCCCCATTTTACAATCCTAGGGGTGGAATTTGAAAAGATCCTTTCTTAGTGCACACCTTTTTTTTTTTTTTCCGTGCGGAAATCCCTTCGGATACCACCGGTGGCATGTCGGACTCGAACCGACTAAAACCGCACGCCGTCTCGGGTACTAATAGCCGGGGAACCAGGTATACCCTAGAAAGGAAGTCCCTGGTGCCCCGACATACCTCGGGCCGTCTACAACAACAGGTAGACGACCCCCCCCCCCCCCGTGTACGACCCCCTCCCCCCCCCCCCCGTGTACGTCCGTCACACCCTATATAAATATTCTAGCCAATCAATTTGAGTCAATCTAGCTTTCATAGTACAAGCTCTGCTTACTTTGAAGCTAGATGGCGTTGTGTGTTAGGTGTCTAAAAAACCTTAACTGCTAAAACTGAAATCATGGGTTCGATTCAAACCGTGCGCAAATATTTTGTGCTGAGCACGTTAAAGCACCATCTATTTGGTCTGTGGTTGTTTTTTATGTGGAATGAACAATATGTACTCAAGAATCTGATGAACAGCCTATACTAGTCCACTGCTGGACATAGGCCTCTCCTTAGAAAGGAGGTTTTGGCCTACTATACCACGCTGGCCAGACGGGTTGGTATAGGGTTTGTTTCAAGTTTTCCTTCTCTTTGCAGTGCTGTTGTCCTGCTTAGTTTGCTCCCTTAGTCGGCTCTTACGACACCCACGGGATGAATTGGGGTAGTGACAATTTGTATTCTTAATCCGTCACCACACGGAATATATATGCAATATGTAACCCTACTAAATTTTTATTTAATTGAGAAAAATAGAAAAATTACGGGTCTATTGGTTCTAGGCGTTACCAATCGCGACTGCTAAACCAGTAATCGTGGGTTTAATTCCTAACCAGAGCAAATATTTTGTGATGAGCACTTTAATTAGTTCTGAGTCTGGGTATAATTTCTCTACAATATATGTTGACGGAAATATGCTCACCTATTACGCTAGGTGTAGTTAGTAGTAGGCATTTGATTAATCCAGCTCTGCCCACCCCCTTTTTGATAAAGGCGTGTGTATAATGATATTGTCTATTAACACTACAAATAAAGCCTTCGTCAACAAAGGCTCATTGCATACAGTTGAGAATAAATGGAATATAAACAGAAGCACACAAACAAATACACATACAAAGCAAATCGATTGCTTTGGGAATAATTAACAATGAGGACGTTTAATTACTGTTTATTTATCTAACATTTGCATGTAGTGTGGAAGAGTGACCATGAGTTTGTTTGTCCTTTCTTCCCATAAGGCTCAACCCCTTGGAAACAGGGGGTTGTAGATCGGCACAGGTATATCATAGATTTTGTACAAGTTTAATTTTGATTTGCTTACTAATTGTTGCTTTTATGTGTGTGATCTATGACTTTAGAGTCTACATAAAAGACGATTTCAAACAATTAAAAAAAATCCTTTTACTGAGTGAGTGAGGTTAACGGAGTGAAAATCCCCCTCCCGTTGACTCGAGCGGGAGGGACTCCAAGGGCAGCAACGCAGTTGTGACTTTTGAGTTGCAGGTGTCCATGGGTGGCGGTAGTTGCTTACTATCAGGTAACCCATCTGCGTCGTCGTTAAAACCCGTATATCATAAAAATAATGTATGAAATAAAGAGAGTTTGAGTAAAATGACTGCACGGATGGCGTAGTGGTTTAAGCGGTCGCCACGCCGCTTTCTGCTACGCCGAGTGTTGTGGGTTCAAACCCCACATGGGACGACACTTTGTGTGATCCACAAATTGTTGTTCTGAGTCTGGGTGTTCTTTGTGTCCGTTTCATATTTGTATGTAAAGTCCCCCGCGACCCAGGATTTATTCCTAATGCGGGCGTTGTCTTTTTCCATGTGTCCCATGTGGGGTTTGACCCTACAACACTATGTAGTAGGAAACGGCCTGGCGATCGCTTAAATCACATCCATCCGTACAGTTTTGCCCTGTCCCTGAATCGAACCTACTAAGGCAGTGCTTTTTAAACCCACGCAAACGAAGTCCCGGGTACCAGCTAGTCTATGATAAAATGTTTGGCTACAATAACCTCAGTCACTGAGTGAAATTCAACGAAAGAATTTCTCAACACCGGTTTTCTGTTAGAATTTGGAAAACGGCCCATTTGTGCAAGGCTCTCTCGCGATAAATTTTCAAATAGTATTATTTTTCTAGTTTATTTATCATCAAACCTTTGTTACAAAATTACAGGTAGTTTATTTACAAACATTGGCTCATCTAGAGGGTTTTCTGTTTCGTAAATAGCGATATTGGTTTCATGAGACAATTGCTCAATTCTGATCTGATCAATTCTGGAAACAATATTTTAGTAAATTAATACATTCCATAGCAATTAATCCAATTTTACCACATTCACACAACGCCATCTAGCCCCAAACTAAGCAGAGCTTGTACTATGGCTACTAGACATAAATCTAATATATAAAATTCTCGTGTCACGGTGTGCGTGATTGAACTCCTCCGAAACGGCTCAACCGATTTTCGTGAAATTTTGTGTGCGTATTGGGTAGCTCTGAGAATCGGCCAACATCTATTTTTCATACCCCTAATTATTATTTTTGTCATTTTTTTTGAAATAATGTATATGGCAAAACAACGTTTGCCGGGTCAGCTAGTACACATTTACATATACCTTTTTTATGTAAATATATACATATTACGACCAAATGGCGTAGTGGTTTGTGTAACGGACTGCTATTCCAAAGGTCGCGGGTTCGATTCCCGCTCAAGTCAAACATTTGTGTGCATGAACATTTGATGTTTGATTTGGTCTGGGTGTTTCTATGTATAATATGTATGTATTTACAAAAAAAAAAGTATATATGTATTTATATCAGTTGTCTAGTACCCTTAGTACAAGCTCGGCTTACTTTGGGACTAGATGGCGTTGTGTCAATGTGGTACAATATTATTATTATTATACATAGAAACACCCAGACCAAATCAAACATTAAAATTTCATGTACACTAATGTTTGACTTGAGCGAGAATCGAACCCGCGACCTTAGAATAGCAGTCTGATACGCAAAACCACTACGCCATCTGGTTGGTCATCCGTCATTTGAAAAACTCAGAAGCGTCTGCGGTATTTCAGAACCGATACGACCTTCAAACCTTCAAGAAAAGAGCGTACTCCTTCCTTAAGGGGCGCTACACACGGCTAAGATACTATAATATTTTATCTTAAGACTAGCTGACCCGCGCAACTTCGTCTGCGTCTCTCAATAGTAATAAATTTTCTCCGTTTTTTGAAACATTCTTCATTGGTGCTCCGCTCCTATTGGTCTTAGAGTGATGATATATAGCCTATAGCTTTCCTCGATAAATGGGCTATCTAACACTGAAAGAATTTTTCAAATCGGACCAGTAGTTCCTGAGATTAGCGCGTTAAAACAAACAAACAAACAAACTCTTCAGCTTTATAATATTAGTATAGATACAATATCGCTCGCCATAGTATTCAATGGACCATTACACACGACGAAGATAATATTTATTTCATATTTTCGTATCCTAAGATAGAGATCGTATGGCGAGCGATACTGTATCTTAATATAAAATATTATAGTTTTAGAAACCAAGAGTGAGGATTAATAAAAAAACAAATTGGAGGTAGGCTAACCTCAGTCCTTTAATTATCACATTGCAATAAAAAAAAAACTAAACAAGTATACATATCATATCAAACGAGTATATTAATTAGAAATAAGATTACAGGTAATTCACTAAACACATAACAGATTAACAATAAATCAATAACGAAATAGATTAAACAACTAAAGAATCGAAAAAATATGGCTGACCTATGCATCACGAACGCACGACATATCGCAGTCCCCGACGAACAAAATCGTAATAGGAAAATGACAATTTTACAGGAGCAAATAAAAACTGAATATCTTGAATACTATCAAGACTAAAAAGAAGATTCTTTTATCAAAAATAAGGGAATATTTTTTTGCACTAGATTTTCACTAAATTTTTATCATAAATTTTCTTTATCAGTAAGAAAATTGTGAAAATGTCCATTACGGAAATAAGCTATGGAAAAAATGAACGCAAACTAACTTTACGATAGTGTTCGACTGTAATCACAAATCGGTGTTGCTGTAGTAATCGTTCATTATGATATTGTTCCATGGTAAATATGAATATACTTTAGTCCTTTTTCCCCTGGAACAATATAGTAATAGCCGCTTACTCTAAAATGTTGACTTTTGAGATTTGGTAATAGGTTTTTGCGTTATTGATCGTGTAAATTTTTACTTATGTTATACGTAGAACAAAAACATAAAGATCATTATTGAATGGATAAATCCAAAAGTATTCATCGCCCGATCATAAAAAAAACTCAATGATTGTAATAGGGTGTGTAGATAACGAATATTTAATAAACCCGATTCTATCGTAATAGCGATTACCATAGTGCTCGTCGGGGACTGCGATATCAAGACACGACCTTACCAAAGCGCTGCCCGAACAGCAAGAGAGCGAACATATGCGGGTACAGGTAAATTAGCTTGGAGAAATTTTTGCGTTTGTAGTAGTGTATGGTAGCGGACAGCGTAAACTGGTTTATCCTAGTTTTGTGCGTGTTTCCACTTTCCACTATCAAGTGACGATTTTTTGCTTTAGATTGAAATATCTCGGAAACGGTGCATCCTAGGCCAAATTAACAAAAATTTTGACCCCCCCGTAGACCCTCCGGAGTTTTAAAGACCTAGATGAAAGGAAAAAAAATAAAATTTAAAATATCGGTCTCTCCTCTTTGAAGTTTCACTTCTATCGTGTGTGAATCGCACACACACCTTTTTTTTTATAAAGTCAAAACCTTTTTCTTTAAAATAAAAACTTGTTTTTATTGAAAACCAAAACCAGAGTGTTGCTAGGGATAAGTATAAAATTAAATAGTAATGTTAGGATATCGAAACATTTTTGTATAGGCCAGAACGATATAGTGGAAACGCGCTCTAAGATCTGAGTAATATACACACCACTACATATGCAAAAAATTCTCGAGACTAATTTCACTGTACCGTGTTTTTATAGGTTCGCACTGCATAGTGTATTCGTAGAGTGGGGTACATCTAATAATAGTATTTTAGCCATGTGTAGCGCCCTTAACGCGCTTGTGACTGCTGAGTCACAGGCGTTCACAGGCGGCGATGGTCTCTTTCCATCAGGTGTCTGCTAGTTTGCCCCTTCTTCCATAAAAAAGAAGTTTGTAGTTTTATTTAACTCAAAACATTTTCATAACTATCAATTTAAAAAATATATATTCAAAAATGTTCCGCATTGAATATTCCAATACGAAAAAAATGTTCCCAATTGAATATTTCAATGCGGAACATTAAAAATTATTACCGGGAACAAGGATTTAGCACAATTGCCCTTATTACACAAAATGAGACAGTGTAAAGTTTTGTCTATTTTGTTTTCCCCCCCACTCCCCTCCCGATAATGAATTCAAAAACGCTTCCGAGCTTTTTGAACGAAAGTTTTGTGAAGTTTACATTTGAATAAACCAACTCGAGGAAAATTTGACGGAGTTTGAAATACTGTTTGGCAAATTTTATAAGTCTCAGTGGAGTTCTGTTATCTTCGAGGATTTCGCAAGATAAACCCGGATTTTCTCTTCTTAATGTATGATAAGGGACTTCTTGTTTGTCGTGTTGTATTCTTGAATAATCTCTACATAAAAACAGTAAGCTAAACATAGACAGAAGAACCAAATTGTAGGGAGTCTGAGAAATTTTTTACAGAAAACTATCCATACTAATATTACAAATACGAAAGTGTGTTTCCTGTTTCCTCTTCACGATTAAACCGCTTAACCAATTTAAGTATAGAGATAGTTTGGGTCCCGGAAAAGGGCATAGATTAGTTTTTATCACAAAAATTATCCTTTAATGGGGTGATATAATTGGTGGTGTATGGGAAATCAAAAACCTTTGAACCGATTTCGATGAAATTTGATATGGAGATAGAATCTTAAGTACTAACTGAGCTACGGGAAAAAGCTAGTTTTTGGAACGAAGTTCCTTATCGCGCGTTGTGAAAGGGGGCTAGACGGAAAAAATTCGTACGAAAATTTGGAACGACACTTTTTTATTAATATAAATTGACGTCTAACTGTGGATACCATACATTAAATTTGCTTTAACGTTCGCCAACGTCCATACCATGTTGAATACACCGGTTCTCGTCCGATCACCGAAGTTAAGCAACATCGGGCGTGGTTAGTACTTGGATGGGTGACCGCCTGGGAATACCACGTGATGTTGGCTTTTTGCTCTTTATTTTCGTGTCATCTTGTCAGACATTCAGCGCCATCTATCGAATAGATAGGAAATCATTTCGCAAGGAGATTTTACCAATGTATAAATTGTTTTAATTGTTTTTAATATGTAAGTAATAGCCGCTTTCATAGATGGCGTTGTAATTAAAATCGTGTCAAATCAGTTTTACTCGATCGTCACAACTTCGTTCCTATCGGGTGTCCCACGACACCACACGGCTTTTTTTTTATAATATAGGTAAAAAAACGAGCAGGGGCCTCACCTCTTAGAAAAGGGCTACCCCCACTAATGGACACTTATAATTTAAGATACAAAAGGATGTTGTCATTGAAAAGCAGAATTGTTTAATACCGGTTTTCTGTGAGGCCATGTTAGCACACACACAACGACATCAGACGCAGAATAAATAATCACGATCATCACAAAATGATTTATCCTGGTTGCTAAACAAACTCGTCGTCAGTTTGATTCCCGCCCAAGATATTCTACCACATTCACACAACGTCATCTATAGTACATCAACGTCGTGCGCGACCGTCCTGTGGGGTGACAGACGGTGGCGGGGACGAGGTACTCAAGATGTCAGCGGGTGGTGTAGCGGGGAAGGGAAACACTTCTCTTCGTGTGTAGCCGTGTGCTAGAATGACGCGCTACCTCGCCCCCGCCACTGTCTGTCACCCCGCGGGACGGTCGCGCACGAGATTGCCGGGTTATAGTACCAAACTAAGCAGAGCTTGAACGATGGGTACTAGACAACTGATATAAACACATATTATATACTTTTTGAAGTGAAAACATCTTAAGGCGCGTTGGGCATTTTTGAACAACATACAAAAGAATATATTTTTGGAGATGAAAAAAAACTATCGCACTTACACACACACGCGACACCGTTACGGACACCTCTGTACGAGTATATAAGTATCTACATATATTGACCTCGTTCACACGAGAGTTGATTTTGGGAATATATAATATAAACATTCATTGTGTATATACGTACAACATAGATATATATTCATGTGGGAACTTTTAGAATCGAAAAAAATCATTATTCTTTCCTGTTATAATCAAAAAAATTCAAGTTTTCATTTCTGTCGGCACTCCCCGAATGACACTATTTTTTTTTGTATAAATACATACATATTATACGGAGATAAATAGGATGACAGTCGCAACACATACGTTATTTTCCATTAAATTTAGTACACATCACATCAACAGCCTTTAACAGTCCAATGCTGGACATAGGCCTCTCCTTAGAAAGGAGGTTTTGGCCTACTACACCACGCTGGCCAGACGGGTTGGTATAGGGTTTGTGTCAAGTTTTCCTTCTCTCTGCAGTGCTGTTGTCCTGCGTAGTTTGCTCCCTAAGTCGGCTCTTACAACACCCACGGGATGAATAGGGGTGGTGACATTACGTATTCTTAATCCGTCACCACACGGACAGACGGACATTCATAAATACCTGTTAATAGACCCTGAAAGTGAAATCATAGGTCATGTGTTAAATTCCCATCTAGGACAAATATTAGTGTGATGAGCACGGTCATTTGTTCTGTGCCTGGGTGTAATTTATCTATAACATATATGTGTTTTACCTACATATGCCGTGGCGACGCGTCGCCGAACCCACAACCGGTCTGACCCTCCACTAAATGTTTGAAATTAAAACAAGGTCCTACCCTCAAGTTTTCAGAAAATAATTAAACTAGCCTCTCCAAGCCCAATAAAATTCCTCAAAAACTATTCCGACTACTAGTTTCACGATAAATAAATCAGTGCCAGCCAACAAGTAATAACTTAACAACGAGTTTTGGCGCCAAACTCCGCCATTTTGACTTTTGGCAGGACGCCATTTTGTCTGCAGCCGTCAAACTGTATTCAATAAACTGGTTCGAGCCAGTGAGAGCTATGTTTTATATAAGTAATCCAGCAATTTTCTTTACATAGATCCTAGATCTGTAGGAAAACCATGCTAGGACGTACGGAGCAAATTGACAGGAGTGTATTTGTATTTCTGTATTTATTTTATTTCATAAACAATTTACATTGTTTTTGAAATTTTTCATACTACGAGTATGTAAACAATAACAATAACAACAATAGCATTGAATGGCAAATCTATACAAATAAATAAAATTGGAGTGTCTGTTTGTAATATTAAAATAACCGCTTTTTACTAAAAGCATATGTATGTTTACACGGTACATATGCCAAAATAACATTTTTTACAATTTTTGTCTGTCTGTCTGTTTGTTCCGGGTAATCTCTGGAACGGCTGGACCGATTTCGACGGGACTTTCACTGGCAGATAGCTGATGACATAAGGAGTAACTTAGGCTACTTCTTTTAGACTAGTGGTTATAACAACAAACGCGGGTAACACCGCGGGTCTCAGCTAGTCACAAATACAACCAGTGACAAGAGCTGAAAGAGATGGAAGACCAAAACATATTTTTCTCTCTCTACCAACCGTATGCGATAGTGCTTCGTTCACTTCCTATAAAATGTATTGGCTCGTTAGTTACAAAACAATATTTAAAATGTCAAACGATGTTTCAAATTAAAAATGTTAAAAAGAAAACAGTTCAATATCAATAACAAATTATTTTCTTGATAAAAATGAATTAAATAATCTAACATACAGCTATAATATTTAATGAATTACACTTTGTTTTTTATTTCATCAACACCCTTTAACAGTCCACTGCTGGACATAGGCCTCTCCTTTGAGGTTTTGGCCTACTGTACCACGCTAGCCAGACGGGTTGATATAAGGTTTGTTTGAAGTATTCCTTCTCCTTGCAGTGCTGATGTCCTGCGTAGTTTGCTCCCTTAGTCGGCTCTTACGACACCCACGACATGAATAGGGGTGGTGACACTCCGTATTCTTAATTCTTACACGGATTGTTAAGACAGCTATTATTGTTACCAGGGCATCATGACTCTAAATGTTCACTATAATAGTCCACTGTTGGACATGGGTCTATCCTTAGAAAGGAGGTTTTAGCCTACTATACCACGCTGGCCAGACGGGTTGTTATAGGGTTTGTTTTAAGTTTTCTTTCACTTTGCGATGATTTTGTTATAATCTGTTCTGAGGTAATAAACACAAAAAAATAAACTAAATTGAAAACCTTCTTTTTATAAAATAATTATAATCCATACTAATATTATAAATACGAAAGTGTGTCTGTGTGTCTATTTGTGGCCTCTTTACTCTTAAACCGCAGAATTGATTTAGATGAAATTTGGTATGGAGATAGTATGATTTTTCAGGAAGCACGTAAGCTTTTTACTGAGATATCCGCCATACAGTTCTCGTTATAAATTATTGATGAACTAAGGTATAGTTGGAAGCGTCCTTGATAACTCACTTCCAATAATAATGCCGAACAACGCTTTGAACAGAGAAACATTTGTACCAGAACCAGGAGAAACTTTGATTGAAAACTACATCTGAATCGATAGGGCTGTCAAAAACTTGTCTAAAATTTAAATTAGTGAATTTGTTAATTTTCTAATACCAGCCGCAGCTTTCCGTCGTTCCATATGGCAAAACATCTATTTTTAACCGACTTCAAAAAAAGGAGGAGGTTCTCAATTCGACTGTATTTTTTTTTAATGTTTGTTACCTCAGAACTTTTGACTAGGTTTCTTTTTTTTATCTATAATCTTAGAAGTAACTGTCCCTTACCATGCCGTGGCAACTTGTAAGTAAGACAACACTCAGCAAATATTTGTAAAACATGTTTGTAAAGTTGTCCTAAATAAATAAATATATATTTACCACTTGGATAATTGGCACTTCACCACTGTGCGCTTTTCATGAAGCCTTTTGCCTCGCACAACAAAACTACAGAACAAATTATCCGCTGCGGTTTTTTCGGATACGTCGACCTAAAGTTCAATAAAAGATCGTACAGCCACCTCAAAGACCAATATGCTTGTGACGACTGCTTTGCAGCTGTCTATGGGCATCATTACTCACTTGCAATCAGCCAATAACGTAAATAATTAATATTTAATATAATATTATTTTTAATATTTCACACACATCTCACACACGGCGGTCTGATCCCAAACTAGGCAGAGCCTGTACTATAGTAACCAGACTACTGATAAACGTACTTATATATTTCTAAATACATACATATTATAGATAAATTACACTCAGACACAGAACAAATGACCGTGCTCATCACACAATTATTTGTTCTGGGTTTGAATCGAACCCACGACCTCTGGCGTAGCAGTCAGGGTCACTAACCACTAGACCAACAGGCCAGTCAGTAGGCCTATATTATAATATTATAGGCCTATTGTAAGTATCTTCTAAATTTATATAATTTTAATAACCTTACATATCTCATACGGCCGTCTGACTCCAAACTAGGCAGAGCCTGTACTATAGTAACCAGACTGTTGATAAACACACTTATATATTTTTAAAAACATACCTATCTGTGTAGTGATGGATTAAGAATACCGAGTATCACCACCCGTATTCATCCCAAGGGTGGCAGCAAACTACGCAAGACAACAGCACTGCAAAGAGAAGGAAAACTTGACACAAACCCATCTGGCCAGCGTGGTATAGTAGGCCAAAACCTCCATTCTAAGGAGATGCCTATGTCCGGCAGTGGTGTTAATGATTTGATGATGATGATACATATTATAGATAAATGACAGCCAGACACAAAACAAATGACCGTGCTCATCACACAATTATTTGTCCTAGGTGGGAATTGAACCCACGACCTCTTGCCTAGCAGCCATAATCACTAACCACTAAGGTTTGCCTAATATAGTAGGCAAATGATTTTAAGCCTGTGTTAAATCTCTTCTAATTCTGAGCTCAAGATAAGTTTGTTGTTTTTTTTTGTAAAAGGGGCAACCCTAGTTAATAGTGACCTAAATATCACCAGGTATCCGAACAATGGTTGATCTATACTATGCTTTCTTGTGGCTTTTGTTCGTTATTTTTATTATTAATATCCGCGCATTCACCATCTACGAACGGTAGATTCCGCGAATGGACTTTGGTCTTTGGAAATTTCTGGTACATAATTACTAGTGATGTGCTATAAATATCCGCAGATTCGGATACGAATGCGGATTATTTAAGAAAGAAAGATACAAAAAAATGTACTTGTAGAGATTTATGACATTTATACTTAGATAATTAGTGTAAACTTGGGTCTTGGGGTTGGTTTTTAGTAGTGTGTGTGTGCGTGTGGTGACGGATTAAGAATAGGGAGTGTCACCACCCTTTTATTCCCGTGGGTGTCGTAAGAGACGATCAATGGAGCAAACTACGCAGGACAACAGCACTGCAAAGAGAAGAAAAACTTGACATAAACCCTATACCAACCCGTCTGGCCAGCGTGGTATAGTAGGACTGTTTGTAATGTCAAAATAATAGATTTTTCATGCTCACACGTAATATTTTTCGTATGTCTATCTGTTTGTTCCGGGTAATCCTCAAAACTTTGATTTTGATAATATTTTACTGCCAGGAAGCTGTCTATATAAGGAGTAACTTAGGCTATTTTTTCTCTCGGTAAACCCCTATAAAACTTTGCCTATTCAGGGAATCGAGCCCACTAAGGCAACGCTTTTTAAATTCCACGCAAACGAACGCGCGGTTACTAACTGGTTGTATTATATAAGACAGGCCTGTTGAAGGCTCTTCATTCTAATCCTCAGTATCTTTTCCCAAACTAAGTTGGGGTTGGATTACAATCTACCACAATACAGTTAAACTTCGATTTTTTACGTAGGGCAATGTCATCAGACTTCCACAACCCAACGACGACTTGATGGCGTAGTGGTTTGTGTAACGGACTGCTACTCCAAAGGTCGCGGGTTCGATTCCCGCTCAAGTCAAACATTTGTGTGCATGAACATTTGATGTTTGATTTGGTCTGGGTGTTTCTATGTATAATATGTATGTATTTACAAAAAAAAAAGTATATATGTATTTATATCAGTTGCCTAGTACCCATAGTACAAGCTCTGCTTAGTTTGGGACTAGATGGCGTTGTGTGAATGTGGTAGAATATATTATTATTATATATTCCACAACCCAAGCACTAGGCGATATCGAAGTTCTGACCAGACCTGGCTAGGATTACTTAACTTTGCAATGTGTACGAATTCCGATTATAAGGGCTAAATCATACAGTTTGTGCAAACTTTACGCCTAATACGAACGCGGCCTAATAAAACTAATTACATCGAATAGAATCGATACCGTAGAAGCAAGTGATCCTAAAAAAACAATTTTCTTTGACTTTATCTTAAATCAAAATTATCTTGAGGCGGTCTCTTTTGTAATGTTTAACTTTGATCTTTGCCGCTAACTTCAAATTAAGGTTCTATTTAAAACAAAATGTTTCATGAATGGGGCATTTTCTTTGTGATATTGGAAAAGGTTTGTTTTTGGATGAGTGAACACTGAAAATGCTTTGTGTGTGTTTTAAAAAAAATGTTTATCATGCTTTATTTGTTACATAATGCAAACAAAACAGTTTTAACGCGGAGAGATACACACACGTCTGCCGCCGGCAAAAGCGTTTGTTGTTATAACCGCGGGCAACGCCGAGGGGCGAAGCTAGTCTAAAAAAAGTAGCCTAAGTTACTCCTTATGTCAGCAGCTATCTGCCAGTCTTTCACTGCCCGTTGAAATCGGTCCAGCCGTTCCAGAGATTACCCGGAACAAACAGACAGACAGATAGACAGACAAAAATTGTAAAAAATGTTATTTTGGCATATGTATCGTGTAAACATACATATGCATTTAGTAAAAAGCGGTTATTTTAACATTACAAACAGACACTCCAATTTTATTTATTTGTATAGATATGAAAGTGAGTTTGTTTGTTTGTTACGCTTTCACGCCTAAACCACTAAACCGATTTTAAAATTTCTTTTACCAATGGAAAGCTAACATAACAGCGAGTAACATAGGCTACTTTTTACTTCGATAACTGATATACATACGGGCGGAGCTGCGGGCAAAATCTACCACTTATATATTTCTTAATACAATAAATTTATTGTAGATAAATACTACTGATACTCCCAAACATAGAATAAACGAATGTGTTCATCACATAACTATAAACGGAAACCAAACCCACTGCCTAAAGCTTACCAGTTAAGATCAATACCCACCAGACCAACAGGTCTCTTAAAATAATACCCGAAGAATATGAGTTCTACAAATATCTAATACGAACGCGAATAAATAGTTTTCGTATTATTCCTGTGGTCACAGGTGAACTGGCACCACGCCAAGACCAGATATTGCTGTATTTGACTTGCAGATCATGCACAGGAGTTTCTTTACATATCTGTAAATTTAAGTTTATTAAGAACCAGCGATCCGCATCGGCTTCGCACGGGTGCAATGTAGTAACTACTAATACTACTGATGTGGTGTCAGTGTGGAGTAGTTAATTATACTATTTATATCAAACTCAAACTCTCTTTATTTCATAAAATTTTTAAAATTGTTTGAAATCGTCTTTAATGTAGACTCTAAAGTCATAGATCAACACACACAAAAGCAACAATCTCTGGTTTGTCAAAAAGTAAGCAAATAAATTTAACAAAAATCCAACCCATGTAAAATCTATGATATGCCTGTGCCCATTTACAACCGCCCGTTTCCAAGGGGTTGAGCCTTATGAGAAGAAAGGGCAAACAAACTCATGGCCACTCTTTTGCAATTCACAAGTAGATACAATGGCACTATTAAATATACCACAACATTGTTTTGATGTGTGCTAGTTATTAAGGGCTAAAAGGTAAAAAGAAAATAAAAAGAAAACAAGATTAAGAAAAAAACGAATACAAGAGAAAATGAAGTGAAACATAAAAAATAGAAAAAATAATAATAATAAAAAACACACTAGCCTACTATATTTATATAATTATGATAGGACTATACTACAGGAAAGATTTGTATGCAATACCGCTGCCACCCGAGACGGGCACACGGCCCAACGCGATAACGGCCGCTTTGCCCCCGCATTTTACCTCTCTGATATCTTATAAGATAGTTTAATGATATGCTGTAAAAGGAAATTTTGATCTACATTAAATGCACGTATTTATTTAAATAAGGAATAATACCGTATTTTTCAAAATAGCTTCGTAAATTACCCATTATTTTTTGTAATATGTAAAAGATAAAAATGCTTACTGTGTATTATCCTTAGGAGATAGGAATATACTATATCAGACTTTTTTATAGATCCTTTTAAGATAAACAATTCCATAATGTATTATTATGGTCTACCTCGTAAAGTTTAATCTAATAAGTGCAAAAAAACATGTTGTTAGGGTTCCGTACCGTAAAAGGTAAAAAAGGAACCCTTATAAGATCACTTTCTTGTCCGTTTGTGCGTCTGTCCGTGTGTCACCACCGATTTTCTCAGGAACGGGTAAACCTAGCAAGTTGAAATTTATACCCGATACTGAGGTCTATGGTCCCTATCAGGTGTATAAAATTCAAGGTCCTGAGTCAACACGATAAAAAGATATTTGCAAATTTCGCTTTTCCCAAAAATTTGTAAGTACCAAAATTTACCTTAATTTTTAAATTTTCAGAATTTTCTCTTTACTTGTGACCTAGAATCACGAAATTTGGCAAAAAGAAACGTCTTACATCACAAATAAAGGAATAATTCCAAACAATAAAAAGTCAGAAATTTTTGGTACTTACAACGTAAAATCTGGGTAGGTACGGAACCCTCGGCGCACGACTTCGCCTCGCACCTGACCGGTTTTTTATAACTTCACAATAGAAATCTGCGTGTATTATAAATACAAACCATCCTCTTAAATCACTCTCTCTACTCGTGAACACCGCACTAAAATCCGTTGCGTATTTTGAAAGATCGTGCTCATCACACAATTATTTGTCCTGGGTGGGAATCGAACCACGACCTCTGGCGTAGCAGTCAGGGTCACTAACCACTAGACCAACAGGCCAGTCAATATATATATATATATATATATTGACTGGCTAGCTTTCAATAAAACTGCCAGAAAGATTCAAACGCAACATCAAAAAAGAAATAATTAAAACGATACTAATTTTAACGAGACGCCATAACCAAGTTGACAATGACCAATACTCCATGAAACGGTGCCGAAACCATTTAATTTATAAAAACATGAATCAGACCAAATAAAATAATTTATTAGAAGTTATTTTTAGTCTTTTAATTAATTTCTACTTTTATATAACCTTGTTTACCCAGACAGCAGCTAAAACTAACTGGGTAAACAAGATTTTTATGCTTTTTGTCAGGATAAAAAAATAACTAGCACGTGTAGCGGAACGAAAAAGATTTCGGACTTTTGTTTGATTGATCTGCCATTTTTGAGGAATTATATAGTTGTTAATGATTAATTTTCTATCTTTTTATGATAATTTTTAACGTGTTTAAACAGAGGGCTTTAAATTCTAATATTATAAATGCGAAAGAATGTCTGTCTGTCTGTTTATTACCTCTTCACGCTTAAACCGCTGAACCAATTTAGATAATATTTGGTACAGAGATCGTCCGAGTCCCGGGAAAGGACATAGGGTAGTTTTTATCCCAGAAATCATCCTTTAAGGAGGTGAAAAGGGGGGTCATGGTTTGTATGGTGAAATTTGGTATGAAGACACTTTAATTTTTTATTTAAAGACATAGGCTGCTTTATACCGCCATAACCGACATTTGTAGAAATAAAATAATATTCTACCACATTTACACAACGCCGACCAAACTGAAAAAAAGAAAGAAAAAAAACGTTTATTTTGGCAATAACACAACACTTTATACAATTTTGAAGCTTGAATTCCCATTGATGCCAAAAACGGACCCAATTCAGTTTTGTGTCAGATGAAAGCCTGACGCTGGTTTTCAATTGAGCCCAAAATTACGCTTTGTGCAAAACCAGTTGCAGACCCTAATTGCTAAGCCGTGTACATACATCATAGGTTTATTAACATATAGCAATAATATATAACAAGACAAAGTAACAGATATACAGATTATGCCAATATACACCACGATATACGCAACAACATAAATTAATAACTATTTTTTCTTGATAGCGCTTCTGCAGAGCTCTTACCAGCATGCACTAAGCTAAGCTAAGCTAAGCTTGTACTATGGGTACTAGACAACTGATATAAATACAATTATCATTATCATCATCATCATCAACAGCCTTTAACAGTCCACTGCTGGACATAGGCCTCTCTTTAGAAAGGAGGTTTTGGCCTACTATACCACGACGGCCAGACGGGTTGGTTTAGGGTTTGTTTCAAGTTTTTCTTCTCTTTTGCAGTGCTGTTGTCCTGCGTAGTTTGCTCCCTTAGTCGCCTCTTACGACACCCACGGGATGATGGCACTCATTCCACGTAAAAATCGAAGTTCAGGCGTGTCGTTGTAAACTAAAAGCCGACCCCAACCTAGTTTGGGATAAGGATCGGAGGAGAGGCCCGTCTTATAAAACAATCCTAACAATATAACTCTGTAATAATAGCTGTTAGCCAATAATTTTTAACTTTGAAGTTTAACAGAACACTACTCGTCAAGTTAAGATAACTAAACTTAACGTCAAGTTAGACTTCAAAGCGTGCCGTGCCGCCCGAGATCAAAGGATAAGCCGACAGGGGGCAAACGGGGTGATCTCGGTTTTTGTTTAAAATAACTTATGAGAAGAAACCTTAGGGAGATTAGTTAATAGTCAAGTAGGTATTAGATTACAGATGAACTAACTGCTTGGTGATAAAGATGTGTTATGATTTAGATTAGTTTTTGAGTCGTGTAGAGATGTAGATAAAAAGCCGGACAAGTGCGAGTCGGACTCGCCCACCGAGGGTTCCGTATAAATTTGTAGGTACATATTATAAACAGTACAAGAATCGAGTCTACCTGTTTTGCCGAGCTTTTCCCAAAATTCAGTTTCCAAAACTGCGTTTATTAATTTATTGCGTTGATTAATTTTTTATGATTTAATTACAAATGTATAGTTTTCAGATTTTTCCCTGTACTTGTAGTATAAAACGATGTTACTTGAAAAATTTCATAGTTATATTTTTTATTCCTTTGACAGTGTTGAAATATTCGTTTTTGCGGTATCTTTTTTTTTACGTTAACTTAGAATATTTTTTTTTACAGCTTCAAGGGACTGTAGACCTTTTTTTTCCGTGCGGAAATCCCCTCGGATACCACCTATCGGTGGCATGTCGGACTCGAACCGACTAAAACCGCACGCCGTTTCGGGTACTAATAGCCGGGGAACCAGGTATACCCAAGAAAGGAAGTCCCTGGTGATAGGGACTGTAGAGCTGAGTTTATACTTTTAATTTCAACTCGATACCTAAACGCGTTCCCGAGATTAAACGTATTTTCAGACAGACAGACAACAAAGTGATCCTATAAGGGTTTCTGTTTTTTTCGTTTAGAGGTACGGAACCCTAAAAATGAAGACTTTTACAACCCCAGAAACACAAACCAACTTAACATTAAATTTTTGTATTTATATATTTAATCTAATTATATATACGTGCCTGTCTATAAAAAATTGTACATGTATTTTACATGTAACATAAAAAAAAATAGAAAAAAAATTTGAAAAAAAAGCGTTTCGTGCCTGTTGTCAATAGTAGAAAGCACCCCACGATTTTTTTCAAATTTATTTTCTACTAGCTGACCCTGCAAACGTTGTATTGCAAAACAAAAAACAAATAGGGATGGGTCACCCTTACCATTTAGTGGTATGAAAAATAGATGTTGGCCGATTCTCAGACCTACCAGATGTCCACACAAAATTTCATGAGAATCGGTCAAACTGTTTCGGAGGAGTACGGGTACGAACATTGTGACACAAGAATTTTATATACCTATAAGATTTTTTAGTTCGGCTTTTTTTTAAATTAGTGTATTGTCATCGGTCCTCGATATATCTACAAAGTTTGAACGAATTCTGACCGTTTAAAGTCAGTCAAAATCACGCCCAAAGGAGTCGGTTACAAACATACAAACAAACATACAAGTGAAGCTAATATAAAGCTTGTAAAAATACGCTATTCGATAGAAAACGTTGTACTAACGACCTACAGTTTCAACTCAACTAATTAACAGAATTCAAAAAAGCATGTCCCGTTATCGATCGATGTTCACCCCACACCCCCCTCAACTCCCACTCAACCCCCTAGCCACCCAGCGTCCGTCATGCGCCAACAGACCGATAGCTCAGGCATAATTATTTTATTCAGTCACACAACAGGACAAAGAGAGGTATTACACAGACTGGGAATGAACCTTGTACTGTGAGATATGTGTTTATATACCATTAGTTCATCGTTTTTGTAGGGTTTTTAGTCCTAACAAGGAACAGCTATCTCTATGTTGGTGATGTCTACTGTCTGTTTGTCCATTCACAGTTTGATTTAGAGATTAGTAATAGAAAGCCGTAATCTTGGCTTTATCTAATCTAAGATCTATAAACGAGAATTAACCAGTCCACTGCTGGACATAGGCCTGTCCTTAGAAAGGAGGTTTTGGCCTACTATACCACGCTGGCCAGATGGGTTGGTATAGGGTTTGTATCAAGTTTTATACACTCGTATATAAAATATATATATCTATACAAATAAATAAAATTAAATGGCCGGTTTGGAATATTAAAATAACCGCTTTTTACCAAATGCATATGTATGTTTACACGGTACATATGCCAAAATAACATTTTTTACAATTTTTGTCTGTCTGTCTGTCTGTTTGTCTGTTTGTTCCGGGCAATCTATGGAACGGCTGGACCGATTTCGACGGGACTTTCACTGGCAGATAACTGATGACATAAGGAGTAACTTAGGCTACTTTTTAGACTAGCTTCGCCTCGCGGCGTTGCCCGCGGTTATAACAACAAACGCGGGTAACACCGCGGGTCTCAGCTAGTATATCCTAAAAAGGAAGTCCCTGGTGCTCAGCTCAAGTTATCCTGGTCAATAAAATAGAACGAAACATACAAAACTGTCAAGATTCGACCACCAACCGACTTCAAGTTAAAACAACCTGACAACAGTTTTTTTTCAATTAACTTAAAACAAATTTAACCCGTCAATGCTAATGAAAGAACTCAAAAAGACCGAGGGCCGTTTAGACCCGTCCGTCAACCGTTATTGAAGAGTTGAACTATTCGTGATACACCACGAAATGTTTGCTAATTTTCGGTTGTCATTTTGTTGATATTAGGGAGTGTGGGGTAGTGGATATAAGGGTTGGAATGTGACGGGTCAGAAGGTTTATACTTAGTTGGATATATTTCTTACACACGGCTATTTGATCCCAAACTAGACAGATCCCGTGGTAACCAGACTGTTGATAAACATACTTATATATTTATAAATACAAACATATTATAGATGAATTGCACCCAGATAAAGAACAGATAAAGGAGCTGGATGCGAGAAGCCCAAAATCGATCTAAGTGACGTGCCATGGGAGAGGCCTATGTCCAGCAGTGGACTGCGATAGGCTGATGATGATGATGAAAGAACAAATAATCGTTCCCATCACACAACATTATTTGTTCTGGGTGGGTACGACGACCTCCGGCTTAACATCCAGAGCCACTAACCACTTGACCTTGACTTGGAGAAATTATCACGAATCTTAGCCGTGGAATATTGACGGCAGAAGATCTGATGCCTTAACTGACTATAACATCTGTAATTCACGAGACAAGCGATTGCCGTCCTTTAGAAGCGCCCATCTCCAGAGGTTATATCTGTGATAACCTCACTCATTCGTTTAATAGCAACGAAAGAGTAGCTTCGTCCTTCAGCTTTTAATAGCCCACTGCTGGACATAGGCCTCTCCTTAAAAAGGAGGTTAGAATAGCTTAATATCGGTTTCGCCCTGAGTTTGGCCCGTAGGTGGACGGGATTTCCCCTCCACCCGCCATAACAGCCAGCCGGGAGGATGCTACCTCCTCGTGTGCCGGACGTCGCCTAAATGGAGAATATATCTGATGGTGTTGCCCGCGCCTTTGCGGGCAGCCGCTAGGAGGGGTCCGGATGTCTTAATAACAGCAGTTCCCGGATCCCTCCTATTACAGTTGCAGAGTGGCACACCGTGTGGTTTTAGTCCACCGCAAACCCCGGTAGGGTGAAGGCCCGAGGAGTAAATAAAAAGCTTAACATGGGTTTTCTATGAGGCCGTGGCATCGCTCAAGTCAAGCCGGCTCATGTCCGTCTGCTTCGAATAGATTTAGTTTCAATTTCGTTCAAATACATTACTTTATCATCATAGAAGCAAATCACAGTGTCATCATCAGCCTATCGCCGTAAACTGCTGAACTAAGGCCTTTCCAAGGAGTGCCAACTACCTCCAGTCTTGGGCATTCTGAATCCATCAATTTCTAGGTACTTTTTTAAAAGATACTAGGGATATATCTTGTGTCACGGGGGACTATGATGACGATGATGTCCTCCCAGATCTTTCAACAGCTCCGTTTATGCTCATACGCCTGTATGTGACTCGCAAACAAACATACAATTTGTGGATCAAACAAAGTGTTGTCCCATGTGAGGATCGAACCTACAACACTCAGCGCAGTAGGAAGCGGTGAGGTTACCGCTTAAACCACTACGCCATCCATGCAGTCACTTCGGTTCTACACTACATTTGCCTAGCCGCGGTCTCTAGTCCGCCTGGAGAAACAACCGGCCCACTTCCACAACAGCGTGAATTCTCCATGCGATGTCGGTTACTCCAGCACTATACTTCAAAGAATTAGAACAGCAAATAATCACATGCTCGGCAAAACAGTTATTCTATTCTTAGCAGATTGCCGGAGCGTGATGTTCAACCGACCGTCTTGTAAAGGCTTTATGAAATATGCGGACATTTTAAACGAGTTTAGTTAAAAGACTTGGGTTTCAACGTCAATTTAAAAAGAGAGGGAGTACTTGACACTTATGGGACGACTCGCAGTGAGACCACGGCGTCAGAGAAAAGCTTTTCGCCAAGAGAATGAGGTTGCCAGAAGCCTAACGACCTTCCCCAATTTGGGAGGGGTGAAACTCTAAGGGTGACAGTATGCTTATGTTTCTTATAGTGGCATATTAATATTATTTATGTATTTACTTTAATTATAACGGTTTCACCAATTACAATAATTCAAGACATATATACAACCCCACAAAAATAAAAAAACACCAACAAAAAACTTACTAAAAATCATCCCGACTGCTCACAGAATCGCAAGCATCATCATCATCATTAACAGCCTTTAACAGTCCACTGCTGGACATAAGCCTCTCTTTAGAAAGGAGGTTTTGGCCTACCATACCACGCTGGCCAGACGGGTTGGTGTAGGGTTTGTGGCAAGTTTTCCTCCTTTTTGCTGTGCTATTGTCCTACGTAGTTTTCTCCCTAAGTCGGCTCTTACGACCCTCACGGGATGATTGGGGGTGATGACAATATTTTTAATCCGTCACCACGCAAGCATACTTACATTATACTAGCTGACCTGCGCACCTTCGTCTGCGTCTCTCAATAGTAATAAATTTTCTCCGTTTTTGAAACATTCTTTGTTGGTGCTCCGCTCCTATTAGTCTTAGCGTGATGATATATAACCTATAGCCTTCCTCGATAAATGGGCTATCTAACACTGAAAGAATTTTTCAAATCAAACCAGTAGTTCCTGAGATTAGCGCGTTCAAACAAACAAACTCTTCAGCTTTATAATATTAGTATAGATTAAGTCATTCATCCCCAAACAAATCACAGTCGGGATTGGCCTATATTCTGCCAAGTCTGTTACCGTTCTGTGTGTGGGTACAATTTATCTATAATATGTATGTATTTAGAAATATACAAGTATGTTTATCAGCAGTCTGGTTACCATAGTACAGGCTCTGTCTAATTTTTGCGTTCAGTTGTGTGTGAGAATAAAAAAATGCCGAAATTACTTGCATTATCTATCTGTAGTAAACAGTTCGTTCCACCCTTTCTGGAGATTAGGCGAAACAACTAAATAGACACAAGTAGGCCAAAACCTCCTTTCTTATGAAAGGTCTATGTCCAGCAGTGGACTATTAAAGGCTGTTGACGATAATGATGATGAACGAAACACACAGACAGAAAAAAAAACAATGTAACTTTTCCCTCATACTAAAAGTATCTTAAAAATAAAATGTATTATGAAAACATTGAACCGAAGACGAACCTGTTGAATGAACAAAGTCTCCATCAAATCTGACGGTTGATTAATGACTCTACTTACCATTATAGCTTGAAACCTTGCTTTCAATAAAATTATAAAAAACTGAAGCTCCAAATAAATTGGACATATTTATATAAAGACCAGAAAATATTGAGCTTTGCTCTTAAGTTTCGTAGAAGTAATAAGCGTCGAAGATATAGTGGGTGGGATCCCAATGTTAAAGACCTATGAATTGTAGTTGAATATATGAAATTGTTTATTTTTATGTTATGGTTTATTGTTAACTAGCGATCCGCCCCGGCTCTGCACGGGTGCAATGTAGATACCACTAATACTACTAATGTGGTGTGAGTGTGAAGTAATTAATTACACTATTATTGTGATAGGACTATACTACACGACATCTTTATATGCAACAGTTTAAGACCATCACCCGTGATGGATAAACGGTTTGAAGTGGCGACTGCCGCTTTGCCTCCGCATTTTAAATCTCTAATATCTTCTAAAATATTCATTTTAATGATGCTGTAAAGAGCTATTTTAATCTACATTATATTTACAAAGTGTCAAAAGCATTTATATGATAAGGAATAATAAATGGCTTCCTAAATAACCCATTATTTTTTGTAATATGTAAAAGATAAAAATTAACCATCATGATATTTTGTATAGATCTTTTCAAGATATACAATTCCGTAGTACAATATTTTGGTCTATCTCTAAGGATTAGCCAGCGTTTGCGATTTAAGTGCACAAAACCATGTTTTTAAGGTACTGAACCCTAAGGTTCAGTACCTCAAAAGGTGAAAAAGAAGGGTTATACTCGTAAGATCCTTCGACCCAAAATTAGATTTTCGACCAAAAACCTATAGGGTACTTCCGGTCGACCTAGAATTGACAATTTTGGTTAAAGCAAGGTCCTACAGCACAAGTAAAGAGAAAATTCTGAAAAATAAAAAAGTTGAAAATTAAGGTAAATTTGGTACTTACAAGTTTCGCGAAAATCTAAATTTGCCCATATATTCTTATCGTGTTGACTCAGGACCTTGATATTTAAACACCTAATAGGGACCATAGACCTCAGTATCTGGTATAAATTTCAACTTGCTTGGTCTACCCGTTCCTAAGAAAATCGATCGACAAGATAGTGATCTTATAAGGGTCCCTTTTTTATCTTTTGAGGTACGGAACCCAAAAAAAGAGTTATCCAAATCGATTCTCAAATGACGAAGTTTTAAGCTAACAAACATAAAAACATTTTATTATTAGTCACAATTTCTTCGACTAATAAAATTATAAAGGTATTAAAATGTATGTTTGTATATATGTATACAATAGGTTCGTGACAGAACCACATTGCATGACGAAGTTATATTAAAGGTTTATGTCCACTGAGGCAGAGATATTTTAAATATTATTCCTTACTAGCTGAGACCCGCGGTGTTACCCGCGTTTGTTGTTATAACCGAGGGCAACGCCGCGGGGCGAAGCTAGTCTAAAAAAAGTAGCCTAAGTTACTCTTTATGTCATCAGCTATCTGCCAGTGAAAGTCCCGTCGAAATTGGTCCAGCCGTTCCAGAGATTACCAGGAACAAACAGACAGACAGACAAAAATTGAAAAAAATGTTATTTTGGCATATGTACCGTGTAAACATACATATGCATTCAGTAAATTACAAACAGACACTCCAATTTTATTTATTTGTATAGATAGATTTACATTTCTTATTAAGTACAGATTAAGAGTATGGAGCGTCACTACCCCTATTCATACTGTTTATCAGAGTAAGGGAGCAAGACTACGAAGGAAAACAGCACGGTAAAGAGAAGGAAAACTTGACACGAAACCTGTATCAACCCAGCAGGGCAGCGTGGTATATTAGGCCAAAACCTTCCTTCTAAAGAGAGGCCTATGTCCAGGCCTATGACTATAAAATGTTGTTGATGATGATTTATGTTTTGAAATTCAAACAGAATTAATGAATCGACCGATAAAATGAATGTTTGTATGTTTGTGTGAAACTATTGATCAGATTATGATGAAACTTTGGTAGGGTGTTTAACAAACAATATAGCACATACATCTATAGCCTTATTAGTCCACTGCTGGACACAAGCCTCTCCTTAAAAAGGCAGTTTTGGCCTACTGTATCACGCTGGGTTGGTATTGGGTTTGGGTCAAGTTTTCCTTACCTTTGGAGTGCTGTTGTCCTGCGTAGTTTGCTCCCTTAGTCGGCTCTTACGACACCCACGGGATGAACAGAGGTGGTGACACTCAACATTCTTTATCTGTCAACACATGGATATGTAAAATGTAAAAATATACAAACAGGTATGTTAGATAAGTCTTGTATAGTATTGACATCAACAGCCTTTAACAGTCCAGTTCTGGACATAAGCCACTTCTTAGAAAGGAGGTTTTGGCCTACTATACCACGACGGCCAGACGGGTTGGTATAGGGTTTGTTTCAAGTTGTTCTTCTCTTTGCAGTGCTGTTGTCCTGCGTAGTTTTTCCCTTAGTCGGCTCTTACGACACCCACGGGATGAATAGGGGTGGTGACACTCTGTATTCTTAATCCGTCACCACAGGGATAGTATAGTATTGCGTAAACATTAAATGATAAACTTTCTAACACGCCAAAGAAATCATTAATTCATAAACAAAATCAGTAGTACAAAGTACGTGTGATTTTAACAAACTATTACAAGAGAAATTGTAACTAATAACGCAGAATGGTGTTGAAACAAAATTATTTTAGTAGTAAAAAAAACGAGTTTTACTGTTCCCACACATTTGTTAGGCCTAGTGGTTTAATGGAGACTATGGTGAGTGATCCTGGCTGCTAAGCCAGAGGTCGTGGATCCGATTCCCACCCAGTACAAATAATTGTGAGATGGGCACGATCATTTGTTCTGTGTCTGGGTGTTATTTATCTATAATATGTATGTATTTAGAAATGTTTATCAGCAGTCTGGTTACCGTAGCACAGGCTCTACCTAGTTTGGAATCAAACAGCCGTGTGTGAGATGAGTGAGATTATATTATTATTATTATTGACTGCACGAATAGTAGTGGTTTAAGCGAAGGCGGTAGGGAATGTTGTGAGTTCGATCCCCACATAGAACGCCACTTTTCTGTGATCCGCAAATTGTCGTTCTTTGTGTCCGTTTCTTTCGTTTGACACCCGTCTGGCCAGCGTGGTATAGTAGGCCAAAACCTCCTTTCTAAGGAGAGGCCTATGTCCAGCAGTGGACTAGTATAGGCTGTTGATGATGATGATGATGATGATGTGTCCGTTTCATGTATGTTTGTACAGTCACAGGATATATTCCTAGTGCGGGCGTTGTCTATTTCTAACTAAATAAATAAGCAATTCATATAAACCTGATCAAGTACTTCTATGTGTTTACATTTTATCGCTTGTTATATTCAGAGTATATTTTATAGCTATCAGTGTGTAAACACTTGTAATAAGTTTGCGTGTAAACTTATCATGATATTGTAAAAGACTTTTATTACAAATGGGGGGCGTTTAGAGGCGGATACGTCTCATTTAAACGATCACCGACTTTTTTTTTGGGGCACGGTCACCCATCACTTTTTTGGCCTTGGTATATATGAGCTGATTTTTTTTTTGGAGTTTATGTTAGGAATCAGGAATCAGGAACACTCACCACCCATCTCATTCTCTCCTTCGAGTCATTCTGATGCTCTTCATCACGACCAGTATCTTCTATGGTGGAAGACACCGTGCTTTAATACATATTTGAGTACCATATATACCGATTTATACGTTCTGGCGATCGGATGGCGTAGTGGTATGAGTAACGGACTGCTATTCCAAAGGTCGCGGGTTCGATTCCCGCTCAAGTCAAACATTTGTGTGCAAAACATTTAATGTTTGATTTGGTCTGGGTGTTTCTGTGTAGAATGTATTTACGAAAAAAAAAGTATATATGTATTTAAATCAGTTGTCTAGTAGCGCGCGCCTAAACAAGTTTAAAAAAAAAATTATTTCAATCACGTAAAAGTAAATAGTTGAATTGTTTTCTATAAATTACATTTAGAACTAAAAAAGTAACGAGGGCATTCGATCACTACATTTTACTCTTCATATTATTGTCATACCGGGCGCCTTATAAGAAAATCGATTCTTAAGGAGTTAACTCTAAAACAACTTGTTGGAAATACTTCTTCAATAAGGTAACTCGATTTCAAGTACAACTTATTTATTTAGCCTAAGTTACTCTTTATGTCATCAGCTATCTGCCAGTGAAAGTCCCGTCGAAATTGGTCCAGCCGTTCCAGAGATTACCAGGAACAAACAGACAGACAGACAAAAATTGAAAAAAATGTTATTTTGGCATATGTACCGTGTAAACATACATATGCATTCAGTAAATTACAAACAGACACTCCAATTTTATTTATTTGTATAGATAGATTTACATTTCTTATTAAGTACAGATTAAGAGTATGGAGCGTCACTACCCCTATTCATACTGTTTATCAGAGTAAGGGAGCAAGACTACGAAGGAAAACAGCACGGTAAAGAGAAGGAAAACTTGACACGAAACCTGTATCAACCCAGCAGGGCAGCGTGGTATATTAGGCCAAAACCTTCCTTCTAAAGAGAGGCCTATGTCCAGGCCTATGACTATAAAATGTTGTTGATGATGATTTATGTTTTGAAATTCAAACAGAATTAATGAATCGACCGATAAAATGAATGTTTGTATGTTTGTGTGAAACTATTGATCAGATTATGATGAAACTTTGGTAGGGTGTTTAACAAACAATATAGCACATACATCTATAGCCTTATTAGTCCACTGCTGGACACAAGCCTCTCCTTAAAAAGGCAGTTTTGGCCTACTGTATCACGCTGGGTTGGTATTGGGTTTGGGTCAAGTTTTCCTTACCTTTGGAGTGCTGTTGTCCTGCGTAGTTTGCTCCCTTAGTCGGCTCTTACGACACCCACGGGATGAACAGAGGTGGTGACACTCAACATTCTTTATCTGTCAACACATGGATATGTAAAATGTAAAAATATACAAACAGGTATGTTAGATAAGTCTTGTATAGTATTGACATCAACAGCCTTTAACAGTCCAGTTCTGGACATAAGCCACTTCTTAGAAAGGAGGTTTTGGCCTACTATACCACGACGGCCAGACGGGTTGGTATAGGGTTTGTTTCAAGTTGTTCTTCTCTTTGCAGTGCTGTTGTCCTGCGTAGTTTTTCCCTTAGTCGGCTCTTACGACACCCACGGGATGAATAGGGGTGGTGACACTCTGTATTCTTAATCCGTCACCACAGGGATAGTATAGTATTGCGTAAACATTAAATGATAAACTTTCTAACACGCCAAAGAAATCATTAATTCATAAACAAAATCAGTAGTACAAAGTACGTGTGATTTTAACAAACTATTACAAGAGAAATTGTAACTAATAACGCAGAATGGTGTTGAAACAAAATTATTTTAGTAGTAAAAAAAACGAGTTTTACTGTTCCCACACATTTGTTAGGCCTAGTGGTTTAATGGAGACTATGGTGAGTGATCCTGGCTGCTAAGCCAGAGGTCGTGGATCCGATTCCCACCCAGTACAAATAATTGTGAGATGGGCACGATCATTTGTTCTGTGTCTGGGTGTTATTTATCTATAATATGTATGTATTTAGAAATGTTTATCAGCAGTCTGGTTACCGTAGCACAGGCTCTACCTAGTTTGGAATCAAACAGCCGTGTGTGAGATGAGTGAGATTATATTATTATTATTATTGACTGCACGAATAGTAGTGGTTTAAGCGAAGGCGGTAGGGAATGTTGTGAGTTCGATCCCCACATAGAACGCCACTTTTCTGTGATCCGCAAATTGTCGTTCTTTGTGTCCGTTTCTTTCGTTTGACACCCGTCTGGCCAGCGTGGTATAGTAGGCCAAAACCTCCTTTCTAAGGAGAGGCCTATGTCCAGCAGTGGACTAGTATAGGCTGTTGATGATGATGATGATGATGATGTGTCCGTTTCATGTATGTTTGTACAGTCACAGGATATATTCCTAGTGCGGGCGTTGTCTATTTCTAACTAAATAAATAAGCAATTCATATAAACCTGATCAAGTACTTCTATGTGTTTACATTTTATCGCTTGTTATATTCAGAGTATATTTTATAGCTATCAGTGTGTAAACACTTGTAATAAGTTTGCGTGTAAACTTATCATGATATTGTAAAAGACTTTTATTACAAATGGGGGGCGTTTAGAGGCGGATACGTCTCATTTAAACGATCACCGACTTTTTTTTTGGGGCACGGTCACCCATCACTTTTTTGGCCTTGGTATATATGAGCTGATTTTTTTTTTTGGAGTTTATGTTAGGAATCAGGAATCAGGAACACTCACCACCCATCTCATTCTCTCCTTCGAGTCATTCTGATGCTCTTCATCACGACCAGTATCTTCTATGGTGGAAGACACCGTGCTTTAATACATATTTGAGTACCATATATACCGATTTATACGTTCTGGCGATCGGATGGCGTAGTGGTATGAGTAACGGACTGCTATTCCAAAGGTCGCGGGTTCGATTACCGCTCAAGTCAAACATTTGTGTGCAATACATTTAATGTTTGATTTGGTCTGGGTGTTTCTATGTATAGTAAGTATGTATTTACGAAAATAAAAGTTTATAGGTATTTATATCAGTTGTATAGTAGCGCGCGCCTAAACAAGTTTAAAAAAAATATTATTTCAATCACGTAAAAGTAAATAGTTGAATTGTTTTCTATAAATTACATTTAGAACTAAAAAAAGTAACGAGAGCATTCGATCACCAAATTTTACTCTTCATATTTTTGTCATACCGGGCGCCTTATAAGAAAATCGATTCTTAAGGAGTTAACTCTAAAACAACTTGTTGGAAATACTTCTTCAATAAGGCCACTCGATTTCAAGTAGAACTCTGCTATACTCAATTATTTAAAGTACACTACACAAACACGCTAGTCTGATAAGAGAAAAAAATCAATTATCTAGTCAAATTACCTGCAAAAATACATTTAATATAAGATATGTATATTTAAAAGGAATTCAATTCGTTATTCGTACGTTGGGCCTGTCTTTTGAACTTTGGCTGACGACCTTTGACCTTTAGGCTAGGTCACATGTTGCTTCCCGAGAATTCAGGCTCGCACGTACCTGCGATATGTTCAACAAATTCTCGACTTAGATTCATTGCTAAGTTAGTTTTAGCCTATATATATATATATATATATATATATATAATTCTTCTGTGAGTGTGTATGTCACTGAACTTCTCTCAAACGACTGGACCGATTTTGATGAAATTTTTTGTGTGTGTTCAAGGGGATCTGGGAATGGTTTAGATTCACAATTTTGAATGGTAAGGGTGACCCATCCCTATTTTTTTTTTGTTGCAATACAACGTTTGCCGGATCAGCTAGTATATATATATATATTGATAGTTGCTTTAACTTCATCAATATTTTGTGTCATGGACTCCTGGTGGGAGAGTAGACCAGAATATATATATATCTACACATACACATACACATAAAAAAAATTGAAGTGTCTGTTTGTAATGTAGAAATAATAGGTTATTTTTATACACACACTGTTATTTGCACGAACAGGTATCGTGCAAATAACCGTGTAAGCACGATACCTATGCCTAACAACCAGTTTAAATATTTTTGTCTGTCTGTTTGTTTGATCCGGGTAATCTTCAAAACGGCTTGACCGATTTTGATATTATTTTACTACCGATTAGCTGTCTATATAAGAAGTAACTTAGGCTATTTTTCCTGTCGGGAATCGAACCCACCAAAGCAGCTCTTTTTAAATTCCACGAGAACGAAGTCGAGGGTACGGGTTAGGCTACACAATGGCTGGGGCTCGTATGCCGTCTGTATGGACTTGCCGACTCAATACTATGGTCCTTTCTTCAAAAGACCAACCCAGACCCTATACTGCACTCACAAAGTCCTCTTTAACATTGTACACTGACTTAAAAAAAAGAAATCTCTGTGGTTTGTTTCGGGGTTTCTTCCCAGAGCGAGTCTTAGGAAATGCCGGCGCATTCTAGCTATTAAGTCCGACATGTAAAAATATTCGACAGAAATGAATATCATTTCATAAAAAGCATTAACTGCCAAACTGTCCGTGTGGTGACGGATTAAGAATACAAATTGTCACCACCCCAATTCTTCCCGTGGGTGGCGTAAGAGCCGACTAAGGGAGCAAACTAAGCAGGACAACAGCACTGCAAAGAGAAGGAAAACTTGAAAACCCTATACCAACCCGTCTGGCCAGCGTGGTATAGTAGGCCAAAACCTCCTTTCTAAGGAGAGGCCTATGTCGCGCAGTGGACTAATATAGGCTGTTGATGATGATTGATGATTAACTGCCAAAACGTCAAGTTCGAACCCCAGTGATTTAGGCTCTGCATTGATGAACCAGCCAGTCATAGAATGTAATTTATATGTACAGATGAAATAGTATCAATTCTAGTTTTATGATTGTTCAAAAATGAGTTTTAACTACTAAACCTAAAGGTAAATTTTCCTAAATAAAAATTCAGAGTTCCTTATATTTTATACTTCCTAATTATTTCACATGACTCGGAAACCTACGACTGTAATACAGTGTTTAAATTTATGATTATACCCGTCTCTTTTTAACTTAGAGTGTTATATAGGATTCGACCGTAGTTCCTTCTCTGTCCGCCCACGCATGCGCGCTCAGGTTCTCTTTGTTCAACCGACTGTACGCAGTACGAGGTAGGTATGTCTACAGGACACGATGTACACAGCATCCCGCATCTAAACATAAATAATTTAAGATAAAATGATATTGAATATTGTTATTATATGTTAGTGAAGCGATGTTTTGTGACAATGATGACGTATTCTAGATAATAAGGACTATTTGGTATACCTCGTTTTATTTAATCGACCAGTATTACTAGAACTGTCATTATATAGGCTTTTGAATGGTGACCGATCTATATATAAATATTGGACAGCTATAGTTTTATACGTCCGTGTGGTGACGGATTAAGAATACAGTGTCACCACCCCTATTTATCCCGTGGGTGTCGTAAGAGGCGACTAAGAGAGCGAACTACGCAGGATAACAGCACTGCAGAGAGATGGCAAACTTGACACAAACCCTATACCAACCCGTCTGGCCAGCGTGGTATAGTAGGCCAAAACCTCCTTTTTTAGGAGAGGCCTATGTCCAGCAGTGGACTACTAAAGGCTGTTGATGATTATAGTTTTATATAGCCGGGTTTACTATAAGTTTTAACTTTGTACCACACATACATACTAATCCGTACTAATATTAATTAATGCGAAAGTGCCACTGTGTGTTTGTTATTTATTCACGCTTATACCGCTGTGGCGATGTATATAAAATTTAGTAAAAAGATAGTTTGAGTTACGGGAAAGGATATAAGATAGTTTTTATCAAAGAAATTACCCTTTAAGGGGGTGAAAAGTGGGTCGGAAGTTTGTATGGGGAATCAATAACTGATTTAGATGAAATTTGGTATGGATATAGTTTGATTCTTGAGGAAAGACTTAGATAACTATTGAGGGTTATAACCGATATACGAGTACAAGAGGGGAAGCCGTGGTATGCCCGAGCCTAACTATCTCCATATCAAATTTCATCTAAATCGGTACAGCGGTTATTGATTCCTCATACAAACTTCTGACCCATTTTTCACCCCCTTAAAGGGTGTTTTCTGGGATAAAATTTATACTGTCTCTTCCCGGGACTCGAGTTCTCTTTAGTTTCATTTAAATCGGATCAGCGGTTTAGCGTGAAGAGGTAACCGACAGACAGACTGATAAACTTTCGAATTTATGATATGAGTATGGATTTTATTTTCCTTTATAATAACTGCAAACATTTCTAACTAACCTTCTTTCTAAGGAGAGGCCTATGTCCAGCAGTGGACTATTAAAGGCTGTTGATGTAATCTCATACTAAGTAGAGCCTGTACTATGGTAACCAGACTGCTGATAAACATACTTAAATATGTCTAAATACATACATATTATAGATAAAGTACACCCAGGCACAGAACAAATGATCGTGCTCATCACATAATTATTTGTCCTGGGTGGGCAACGAACCCACGACCTCCGGCTCAGCAGTCAGAGTCACTAACCGCTAGACCAACCGGCCTGTTATTTTATTCATCAACAGCCTTTAATAGTCCAGTGCTAGACATAGGGCTCCCCTTAGAAAGGAGGTTTTGGCCTACTATACCACGCTGGCCAGACGGGTTGGTATAGGGTTTGTTTCAAGTTTTGCTTCTCTCTGCAGTGTTGTTGTCCTGCGTAGTTTTCTCCCTTAGTCACCTCTTACGACACCCACGGGATGAATAGGGGTGGTGACACTCTGTATTCTTAATCCGTCACCATACGGACAGTTATTTTATTAGTTAATACATTTGCACCTATTTTGATCTGTAAAAAATTGTTTCGGAGTTTGGGTGTCAGTCTAGTCACATCACATAAGCCTCTCCTCAGAAAGGAGGTTTTGGCCTACTATACTATGCTGGCCAGACGGGTTGGTAGCTCTGCTTAGTTTGAAACTAGATGGCGTTGTGTGTCAGATGTCCGAAATATTATTATTTACATTTTAAAATACACCAATTAACTACTTACTATTACGTCGAGTGTTGTGGGTCTGAACCCCACATAGGACGACACTTTGTGTGATCCACAACTTGTTATTCTGAGTCTGGGTGTTTTTTGTATCCGTTTCATGTATGTTTGTAAAGTCCCCCGCGACACAGGATATGTTCCTAACGCGGGAGTTGTCTTTAAAAAAAAATATACTTTAATATTTAAGTCCTAAAGAGTTTGATATTAACCGTTTGCCTCTTTGTTGCAGATTATTGCTCGCCGGTGTCAAAAGGAAACAACCAAGGTCTCTATTTCTTCAAAATACTTAGTAGAATATCTAACCTGTTATTCTCAATACCTAATACTAGTATTTGTTTATTAAAAAAGCCGTGTGGTGTCGTGGGACACCCGATAGGAACGAAGTTGTGACGATCGAGTAAAACTGATTCGACACGATTTTAATTATAACGCCTTCTATGAAAGCGGCTATTATATATATATATTATATACCTACATATTTGTCAGTTGGTTTCTAAATAAAACAATTTATACATTGGTAAAATCTCCTTGAGAAATGATTTTCTATCTATTCGATAGATGGCGCTGAATGACTGACATAAAAAGTGTCGATACAACTTTTCGTGAGAATTTTTTCCGTCTAGCCCCCTTTCACAACGCGCGATAAGGAACTTCGTTAGAAAAAATAACCTATACTGTATACAGTACGGACTTAACTAGTGTCGGAGAACTTTTATTAACCGATGCAGTTCAGCATGTATACGTTAGGTAATAATAGATCTCACACACGACCAACTCAACTGGATGGAGACTAAACTATGGTAACCAGACAGCTGATGAACATACTTATATATTTCTAAATACATGCAAATTATCTATACAAGTAAACAAAATTGAAGTGTATGTTTGTAATGTCAAAATAATAGGTTTTTTTTTATGCTCATAATGTTATTTGTCTGTCTGTATGTTTGTTCCGGGTAATCTTCTGAACGAACGCACCGATTTTGTATTTATATTTTACTACCAGTTGGCTGTCTATATGAGGAGTAACTTATGCAATTTTTTCTCTCAGAAAACACCCATTAAAATTTTGCCCGCTCGGGGTACGAACCCAGACAGCGCTTTGCATATTCCAGCTAGTAATAATAATATATTGACACATCATGCACACGGCTGCCTGATCACAAACTATTTTTACTATTTCTAAAGATAATATTAATAATAATATCAAATATCTCCAAATCAAATTTCATCAAAATCGGTTTACTGGTAATTGATTCCCCATACAAACTTCCACCCTCTTTTCACCCCCTTACAGGATGATTACTGGGATAAAAAGTACCCTATGTCCTTTCCCAGGACTCGGACTATCTCTATACCAAATTTTACCTAAATCGGTTCAGCGGTTTAAGCGTGAAAAGGTAACAAACAGACAGACTGGCATACTTTCGCATTTATAATATTAGTATGAATAATAAAACAAAACCTCCTTTCCAAGGAGAGGCCTATGTCCAGCAGTGGACTGTTGAAGGCTGTCGATGATTGATGATGAATAGATAAATAACACACAGAATAAATGATTATTAGTATGAACTATGTCAAATTTAATATTTTATCTTAACCGCATCATATTTCTACATCATCTGAAGGTGAACTGGGAGAATTCCTCATGGTATTAAATCCGGCTTAGTACAACATGTGAATTAATTTTTATGAATGACCGTGCTCATGTCCTGGGTAGGAATCGAACTCACCACCTCAGGCTTTGCAGTCAGGGTCACCAACCACTTAACCTACAAGCCCGTGAGATCATCATCATCATCATCAACAACAGCCTGTAATAGTCCACTGCTGGACATAGGCCTCTCCTTAGAAAGGAGGTTTTGGCCTACTATACCACGCTGGCCAGACGGGTTGGTATAGGGTTTGTGTCAAGTTTACCTTCTTTTTGCAGTACTGGTGTCCTGCGTTGTTTTGCGCCCTTAGTCGGCTCTTACGACACCCACGGGATGAATTGGATTGTGAGAAATTAAACACAATATATAAACTAGCTGACCCTGCAAACGTTGTTTTGCTATTTACATTATTTAAATTTTTTTATTCTTTTGAATTTTGTTAAAATCCGTTCTTAGCTGACCTCTACTCGGTGAAAAGAATATTCCTACCAAATTTCAAGTCTTTAGCTCTAATGGTTCCAGAGATATCGTGATGAGTGACTATATACGTGGAAATCTCTTATATATATAAATAGATAAAAGGTATTCCCAGACTAAATGGGTAACTAGTTATGAAATTCAATAGTCCTGACTAATATTAGTTCAGGTAAATCAAACCCTTGAATACAAACGGGTAATATAATAGGTCTATTGTTTTATGAATAAATTTATAATCAAAGGGCGAATATGGGGTCCTTTTAATACAAAGGATGTTTCTCTACCTCACGATACAAGTCGTTGGTTTAGTGGTTAGTGACTCTGACTGCTGAGCCGGAGGACGTGGGTTCGATTCCCACCCAGGACAAATAATTATGTGATGAGAACGATCATTTGTTCTGTGTCTGGGTGTAATTTATCTATACAAATAAATAAAATTGGAGTGTCTGTTTGTAATATTAAAATAACCGCTTTTTACTAAATGCATATGTATGTTTACACGGTACATATGCCAAAATAACATTTTTACAATTTTTGTCTGTCTGTCTGTCTGTCTGTTTGTTCCGGGTAATCTCTGGGGCGGCTGGACTGATTTAGACGGGACTTTCACTGGCAGATAGCTGATGACATAAGGAGTATCTTAAGTTACTTTTTTTAGACTAGCTTCGCCCCGCGGCGTTGCCTGCGGTTATAACAACAAACGCGGGTAACACCGCGGGTCTCAGCTAGTCTATAATATGCATGTATTTAGAAATATTTAAGTGGTAACACCGCGGGTCTCAGCTAGTCTATAATATGCATGTATTTAGAAATATTTAAGTACGTTTATCAGCAGTCTGGTTACCATACACAATGCTATCTAGTTTACAGTGATGAGTAACTTCTTTTCGGTACAAAATTCGACTCGACCGGAGTGAAACCACGACCTCACAGAAACCGGTGTGAAACAATTCTTTCATAGATTTTCGACCAGTGAGTAATAAGTAGTAGTAGTAATATAATAATAATCTCGGACATCTGACACAACGCCATCTAGTTTCAAACTAAGAAGAACTCTTACTATAAAAGCTGGATTGACTGACAGAATATTTAGATACTTTTGAAATACATAAACATTATACATAGAAAACACCCAAACTCTAAAACAAATATTTGTAGATATAACATTTTTTTTTCTTTTTTTTTTAAAGACAACATACGGAGAATACGGAGTGTCACCACCGCTATTCATCCCGTGGGTGTCGTAAGAGGCGACTAAGGGAGCAAACAACGAGGGACAACGGCACTGCAAAGAGAAGGAAAACTTGACATAAACCCTATACCAACCTGTCTATCCAGCGTTGTATAGTAGGCCAAAACCTCCTTTCTATAGATGTGTCCAGCAGTGGACTTTTAGAGTACTTTTAGAATATTTCGGACAACTAACACACAACGCCATCTAGTTTCAAACTAAGCAGAGCTTGTACTATGAAAGATAGATTGACTGATAGAATACTTACATACTTTTATAATTGGTGTTATTATTTTACTTAATGTTGGCGATAATCTGAATGAAAATTATCTAGCAAAGCGGTGGGTATAAGCTAGTGTTGTGTAATAGTATATCAAGCCCACGGTGTTATATCTATAAGACATATAGAAACAGTGGTGGGTATTTTATGAGCAAACTCTTAGTATGCCGGGTCCCTAGGGTTGTTTGTGTTCAAAATTTCATTACACAAAGCCGTCAAGTCAGTAATTAGAGACACTAGTGTTGGGACACTGTGAGTTTAGGAATATCGATACTATTTATTTTAATATTCATTGTAGTTTAAGATCGAATCGTGATCCAATTTTGAACTTATTTTATTTAGTTTGATATTTTTTTTAATGGTGAATGTAATTTATACCGTCATTGCATAGACTTTACATAGTTCAAGATATGTTTATTGTAGCCTAGTGGCTAAGGCGTTGGACTTGTGATCAAGAGGTTGTTAGTTCAAATCCTGACCAGTACACTACCGACGTGAACCCATTCCTCACACAAGCAATTTTACTTAACGGGAGGGGTTAACGGGGATACTAGTAATTTCGGTTGCTAATAGCCCTTAAAAAAAATACTGGTACTTTGTTATTTTTGGTAGCTAAAATTGTATAATTTCCAAAGTCATATAACTTATTTTAACTCTTAATTAATCTCTGGAACGGCTGGACCGATTTCCACGGGACTTTTACTGGCAGATAGCTGATGACATAAGGCGTAACTTAAGCTACTTTTTTTAGACTAGCTTCGCTCCGCGGCGTTGCCCGCGTTTATAACAACAAACGCGGGTAACACCGCGGGTCTCAGCTATAGTGTATAATAAATGTATGTATGAATTATTTATTTATTAATATATCCCGCCCAAGTCAAACATTTGTGTGCATGAACATTTAATGTTTGATTTGGTCTGGGTGTTTCTATGTATAATAAGTATGTTTTTACAAAAAAATAATTATATATGTTTTTTTTATCAGTTGTCTAGTACCCATAGTACAAGCTTTGCTTAGTTTGGGACTAGATGGCGTTGTGTGAATGAGGTGGAATATTATTATTATATCACCTACCGACTCTGTTTATAATAAAAATAGTTTTATCGATATTATTTCATATAACTTGTCCCATCACTACCGTTGAAATTTAGTAATGAATATTTTGCTGTTAAGAGGTCGAACTAAGCCTTCTGTATATATACAAATTTAACAATAAATACATAATAGCAAAACGTTTCTTGGTTTTTGTTACATTTAATGTTATAAACTTAGTTATATATAAATGCATATATATATATCTATACAAATAAATAAAATTGAAGTGTCTGTTTGTAATGTATCTAATAGGTTTTTTCATGCTCACACGGTTATTTGAACGATACCTATACCTAAAAACCAGATTATTATTTTTTTGTCTGTCTGTCTGTTTGTTCCGGGTAATCTTCTAAACGGCTGGACCGATTTCGTTAATATTTTACTACCAGGGAGCCGTCTATATAAGGCGTAACTTAGGCTATTTATTATTTTCCTCTAATAAAAATCCTTTAAAATTTTGCCCGGTCCGGGAATCAAACCCACCACTAACGCAGCGCTTTTCAATTTACACGCGAACGAAGTCGCGGGCACCAGCTAGTAATATATAAAAACCTCATATCACAGTGTTTGATATCGAACTCCTCCGAAACGGCTTGACCGATTTTTATGAATTTTCATGTGTATATTCTGTAGGTCTGAGAAAAGTTCTGAGAACAGCTATTTTTTATAGCCAATAGGTGACCCTCCCCAATTTTTTTTTGAATATAAATAGGTCAGTTTTTTTTACTATACATACTAATACACTGAACCCATCTATACAAATAAATAAAATTGAAGTGCCTGTTTGTAATGTCAAAATAATAGGTTTTTTTTAATGCTCACACGGTTATTTGCACGATATCTATGCCTAAAAACAGTTTTTTTTTTTGTCTATCTGTCTGTCTGTTTGTTCCGGGTATTCTTCTAAACGGTTGGACCGATTTTGATAATATTTTACTACTATTTAACTTAGACTATTTTTCCTCTGAGAAAAACCCTTAAAAATTTTACCCGGCCCGGGAATCGAACCCATTAAGGTAGTGGTTTTCAAATTCAACGCGAACGGCACCAGCTAGTTTTGTTTAAAATAACATTTTTTGCTTTCTGCAATGCGTTGTTGTTTCTATGTTAGCTTTGTATTATCTACATATAAATGTTAGTTGTTGTAATATGATATACTTATATATTAGTTAAACAAGAAAGAATCTTTTAAAAAAAAAGTTGAACTGACTGCTAACAAAACTAAAAAACCTAGCAGCAATCGCGGTTGATTTGCTGTCATTTATTGAAGAGTTCCGTTGTCTGTCTCCGAAACTCATCATCAGATTTGTATGAAATTTAAATGGCACCATTTCCAAAAAGGGAATTTAAAAAAATCCGTCCATATATGACAGAGTTATGCCTTACACACTTAAGAAAATATAAAAAAATAATAGTTTAAAAAAACTTATAGAAAACCAAACTAAAAAAATAGAAGTTTTTTTATAAATTTGAAAAAAGCTTTGGGTGCCTGTTGTCAATAGTAAAAAGCACCCCACGCTTTTTTTCAAATTTATTAAAAAGCGTGTTTTTTAGTTTTTTAGAACTATTTTTTTTTTAAAATTAGTGTATTGTCATCGGTCCTCGATATATCTACAAAGTTTGAACGAATTCTGACCGTTTAAAGTCAGTCAAAATCACGCCCAAAGGAGTCGGTTACAAACATACAAGTGAAGCTAATATAAAGCGTGTAAAAATCCGAATTGATAGCCTTTTTGAAGTCGGTTAAAAAGGAATACATAGAATGTTGTTTTGGCACTAAGATAGGACTGCGAATATCTTACATATAAAATTCTGGTGTCACAATGTTAGATACCATACTCCTCCGAAACGGCTGGACCGATTTTTATGAAATTTTGTGTGCACATAGGGTAGGCATGAGAATCGGCCAACATCTATTTTTCATACCCCTAAAAGACAAGGGTGGGTCACCCTTGTCGTTTTCACTTTTTGTTACCCCTTTTTTTTTTTTCCCGTCGGACTCGAACCGACTAAAACCGCACGCCGTCTCGGGTACTAATAGCCGGGGAACCAGGTATACCCTAGAAAAGAAGTCCCTGGTACCCCGACATACCTCGGGTCATCTACAGACGAGTAGACGACCCCCCCCCCCCTAATTTTTTTTTCTTTAATATTTCCTAGAACTAATGTATATGGCAAAACAACGTTTGCCGGGTCAGCTAGTAGTAATATAAAGAGGTTCCCCCGTGATTAGGAAGATCATCAATAATTAAAGAAAATTACAATTCCATTTCGACCTTCGAGTAACTACCTTTATTATTTAAATTGAACTTACAACCGTGGGCTTAAAACTGTTAATCCTACAAACTGTACTCAGGTAGAAAGGTTATATTCCTTTGATAGATCAAAGTTGATTCAAGCTGTCATGTCTGAATCTTAAGTTACACTGACAGTTTACTTAGATGTTAAGAGCCTAAACAGACAACTTAATCAAACAAGGGGTGTTTTAATAAATAAATAATTAACAGTCATAATTAATAAAAATAACTAGGAGCTTACCTTACTCACGGCCGTCTGATCCCAAACTAGGCAGAGCCTGTACTATGGTAACCAGACTGCTGATAAACATACTTGTATATTTCTAAATACATATAAATCTAAATACATATGAATATTATCTATACAAATTCTGTCCGTGTGGTGACGGATTAAGAATACGGAATGTCACCACCCCTATTTATCCCGTGGGTGTCGTAAGAGCCGACTAAGGGAGCAAACTACGCAGGACAACAGCACTGCAAAAAGATGGAAAACTTGAAACAAACCCTATATCAACCCGTCTGGCCAGCGTGGTATAGTAGGCCAAAACCTCCTATCTAAGGAGAGGCCTATGTCAAGCAGTGGACTATTAAAGGTCTCTCCTAGAATAGTCCACTGCTGGGACTATTCTAGGCTGTTGATGATGATAGATGATCTATACTAATTAATAAAATTAAAACATCTGTTTGTAATGTCAAAATAATGGGTTTTTTTCTTGCTTACACGGTTATCTGCACGATACCTATGCCTGAAAACCAGTTTAAATATTTTTTGTATATCTATCTGTTTGTTCTTAGTAATCTTCAAAACGGCTTTACCGATTTTGATAATATTTTACTACCAAATAGCTGTTTATATAAGGAGTAACTTTGGTTATTTTTTCTCTCAGAAAAACCAAGTGAAATTTTGCCTGGTCCGGGAATCGAATTCACTAAGGCAGCGCTTTTCAAATTCCACGCGAACGAAGTCGCTAACACCAGCTAGTCATAAATATACTATATTTTTAAAAGTGTCTCTCGTCTGCGGTAATTCCGGATATATACGACCCTCAAACCGACCCTCAAACCTTCAAGAAAAGAGCGTACTCCTTCCTATTGAAATTTCAGCACCAAATGCTTTTTATGTTGTACTAGCTGAGACCCGCGTTGTTACGCCGCGGGGCAAAGCTAGTCTAAAAAAAGTAGCCTAAGTTACTCCTTATGTCATCAGCTATCTGCCAGTGAAAGTCCCGTCGATATCGGTCCAGCCTTTCCAGAGATTACCCGGAACAAACAGACAGACAGACAAAAATTGAAAAAAATGTTATTTTGTCATATGTACCGTGTAAACATACATATGCATTTAGTAAAAAGCGGTTATTTTAATATTACAAACAGACACTGCAATTTTATTTATTTGTATAGATAGCGTAGTGGTTTGTGTAACGGACTGCTATTCCAAAGGTCGTGGGTTCGATTCCCGCGCAAGTCAAACATTTGTGTATATGAACATTTAATGTTTGATTTGGTCTGGGTGTTTCTATGTATAATATGTATGTATTTACAAAAAAAAAAAACATATATGTATTTATATCAGTTGTCTAGTACCCATAGTACAAGCCCTGCTTAGTTTGATACTAGATGGCGTAGTGTGAATGTAGTAAAATATATTATTATATTATTATTATAACACACTAAGAAAAGATTTTCGATAATTTTACTCCTAAGGGGGTAAAATAAGGAATTAACGTTTGTATGGTAGTTCGTCATTTTCAAAGTTAACCTGAAATAAGAAAAAATCACTCGAAAGAAGTCGCTGATAATAACTACTGTCTAGCTGATAATCGAACCCAGGACCATAGGCTGACCAGTCAGACATAACCACTAAAGCAACATTCCCGTATGATGAGAAAACACCTCAATAACCCTCCCCTCGTAATCTCATCCCTCTATATCCGTATATTTCTGACGTTAGATCATATCGTTCCCTCTCTAGGCACTCCCGTCCTCCCGAATATAGCATTTACCTACATTTAGTAAATTGAAGGGCGAACAAATTATCGTAACCGCTACGGAATATCACATCTACGTCGTAGCCGTAACTACGTCGTAGCTATCTCTACGACGTAGCTGTCATTTAAATTGTTTTGATATTAATTGTTTCCAACTAATTTTTTGGAGGTTTATGTTGGAGTTAGGATCATCATTTATCATTATATTGAGGGTCAAGAATGGTGAGGAGAAGTTATATATGGTCAACTAGGTTTCTATGATATCTTCTCTGGTTGATTTAAATAAACCTAAAAAATATTTTAGGAAAAAGTTAATCAGAAAATGTTAGTTTTGTGTTGATAAGCGAGGAGATGGTTCAGTTCATGGTAAGCGACTACCACTGCCTATGAACACGTTACAAGGGCGTTGCTGCCTTTGTGGTTGGAGTGCACTCGTTTCTTGAAGTTTCAAAGGCTGTTTCGGCGTATTTTAAAATCTTATCTGATATAAGATTTATTAACTTAACGGTTGGTTTAGTGGTTGATGGCCTTGATTGATAAGCCAGAGAATTCCCACCCAGGATATATAAAGGTGTGATGAGAACGATCATTTGTTCTGTGTCTAAGTATAATTTATAATCTATTTATATATAAGAGATTTCCACGTATATAGTCACTCATCACGATATCTCTGGAACCATTAGAGCTAAAGACTTGAAATTTGGTAGGAATATTCTTTTCACCGAGTAGAGGTCAGCTTAGAACGGATTTTACGAAATTCAACCCCCAGAGGGCTGTGCAGGGGCGTTAAAAATGAATTATTTTTTTTGGCAAAACAACGTTTGCAGGGTCAGCTAGTTAATATTATAAATGGGAAAGTCTGTCTGTCTGTTACCTCCTCACGATTCAGACGGGTTGGACGGGTTCTATACCAAATTTCATATTTGATACAGAACCTGTCCAACCCGGAGAGGCCTATGTCCATTAGTGGACTATTATAGGCTGTTGATGTGGTATTGAACTAGTTTCGAGTTGCTTGAAAAGGACATAGGATAGTTGTTATCCCAGACATCATTAATGATTCAATTTGCTTTATTTTTTTATTTATAATGATTTATAATGATTAGTTTATCTATAATGTGTCATCAACAACTTTTAATAGTCCACTGCTGGATATAGGCCTCTCCTTAGAAAAGAGGTTTTGGTCTACTGTTCAAGTTTTTTTTTTTTTTAGTGCTAGTGTCCTGCTTTGTTTTGCGCCCTTAGTCGGCTCTTACGACACACACGGGATGAATTGGGTTAGTGACATTCCGTATTCTTAATCCGTCACTACACATGTGTATGTATTTAGAAATATATAAGTATGTTTATCAGCAGTCTGGTTACTATAGTACAGGCTCTGCCTAGTTTGGGATCAGACGGCCGTGTGTGAGATGTGTGATATTATAAAATGCCATTTTGCAGTAGCAAGGAATGCCACGGACAAAAGCCAGTATAAAAAATGCGGTATCGTTATCTATGAGAGGAAGACCGACGCTTAATAATCTCAAAGCCCATCTCACATTCCACAAAATGGGATGCTGTACTGTGTATCTCTGAGAGGGGAGATGATCTAATTTGAATCGATTGGATACTGGGGAACAACATCCGTGTATACCAAACAAGATGGCCTCGGCAAATGATACTGTTTTTGTTTTAAAGAGATATTGTGTCAAACATTTGTGTGCATGAACATTTAATGTTTGATTTGGTCTGGGTGTTTCTATGTATAATATGTATGTATTTACAAAAAAAGAAGTATATATGTATTTATATCAGTTGTCTAGTACCCATAGTACAAGCTCTGCTTAGTTTGGGACTAGATGGCGTTGTGTGAATGTGGTACAATTTTATTATTATATTATATAACTAATTTTTTACCTTATTGTTTAAGTGACAAAAATTCAAAATACATTGCTATTGCAGAATCATATTTCAAAATGGTTTCATAAATGTCTACAACGATTTTAATATTAGTTTATGAAAAGTAAATATTCGTGTTTAGGTCTTTTTATGGTTTAGGTGGGTTAAAGAGGGGAAGGGGGAGGTGGGAGTTTCAGGGTTACTAATGCGTTCCACCTTTAAACTGAAAGTGGAAGATTACATACACAACTTATCAATTAAGAATATAATTAATATTGATCGCTGTATGTGTGTGTGTGTGTGTATTGAAGCCAGTAGTGTGATTCAAACCTCACTAGATCTTCGTCTTCAGCACATATGGGTAGGTTCGACCGAAGTTATTTTACGACCTCACAGAAAACCGGTGTTAAAAAATCTTTTGATACTTTTTTCTTATGTTTGAGGGGGCAGACGAGCAGACGGGTCACCTGCTCACCGCCCATGAACGTCTGCAACTTAGGAGTCACAAACGCATTGCTGGTCTTTTATGAAGTAAGTAACGTCACTGGAGTCCAAAAATCTCCTCCTCTCGATTCTGCAACGGTGGACTTATTTAGTTAATATTTGACAATAATCTAATCCAAGCATACAGAAGTTCTCTCTCTCAATGTAAGAGCCAAGCCCTTGTCGGTGGAGCAATCGTCCTGCGATCTGTTTGACCTCTCGATAGGACTCCTACTCTCTCCTTCACTTGCTATATGTATGTTGATCTAGGCCGTCCTCGTGTTCTCTTGCCTTCTTCCTTATTCCAATATTGTGCTAAAGAGGTTGTCGTGTCTTATCAAGGGGCCAACCATTATGCCTCTTCTGTTTTCAATGGTATTCAACAATTGCCTCTCAGGAGTTAATCATAATTAAATCACTGAAGGTATTATTATTTACCAACCATTTTAATATATCCTGTGTCGCGTAAACATACATGAAAAGGACACAAAGAACACCCAGACTCAGAACAACAATTTGTGGATCACACGAACTGTCGTCCCATGTGGGGATCGGACCCACAACACTCGGCGTAGTAGTGAGCGGCGTGGCGACCGCCTAATCCACTACACCATCCGTGCAGTCAAGTTTTTTAAATTAACAAATAATTAATTGTTAATTGTTCCTGCAATTAAACTTTAATTAAATTTAAATAAAGTAAAAAGAAATAATAGAAGATGGAGGAGTGGCACAGGATAGGGCTCTCACAAGGTTGTCTGATTATCTTGCAAAGTCAGCAGGAAGCCGTTGGTTCCAGGCGAAGCTAAATCGTTATTGGTGGGAGTTACTAGGGGAGGCTTATGTCCAGCAGCGGACTCGGCTCATATGCTGATATGTAATTTCTCGTAAATAGAAAATAAAAGGCAAGTTATAAGTACTAACATAATATTTTTCATTTCAATTTAGAATAGAATAGAATAGAATAGAATAGAATAGAATAGAATAGAATAGAATAGAATAATCTTTATTTTACACCAATTCAGGATATGATACATATAATAGTATTTAAAGTTAATGACCATGTACAAATGGCGGCCATATCGCTAAAAAGCAATATCTTACAGGCAACCTTTGGATCGACAAATAGACTGTAAATAGGTAATTTCATGGGCAGATTTGGTGAGAAAAATTTAGTCAGTCAAACTAACTTAATATAGGTAGACAACAAAAAATACACATTTAAATTACATATATAATAAATCACAAGTATTATTTCTTATAATAATTCAGATTGCATATTAAAACAACTCTTTTTTTCAAACATACCATCTGACAATTTGTGACTTTTCGGCAAATCGGTCATTGTTGCGAAGGAAAAAAGACGCGAAATAGTTTGCATTAAAAAAACACTGAAACTGACGGAAACTTTCGCGGCGAAATAAGTAAGATAACAAGAAAGATCATTTTTATTGTCTGCACCTACAGGTTCAGTGGAGAGAAGCATGATTATATATTGCTAGTTTTAATTGTTTCTTACAACAATTAGAAATATTACTTGCATTATTTTAATTATATCTTGCAATTAACATAACTGAATTTAAATAAATTAATTGCAATATACTACGCAGGACAACAGCACTGCAGAGAGAAGGAAAACTTGACACAAACCCTATACCAACCCGTCTGGCCAGCGTTGTATAGTAGGCCAAAACCTCCTTTCTAAGGAGAGGCTTATGTCCAGGAGTGGACTATTAAAGGCTGTTGATGATGATGATGATGATGAATTGCAATATGCAACTAACAGATTAATTGCAATTAAATTAATTGTGATTAAATTAATTACAATTAATTTTTCAATCAATTACTTCGATGATTAAAATATTAATTGATTAATGCCCAACACTGCCACAAGGACCCCCCTGTACCATATCAACCCTAAAAATATTACAAACCTTTTTAAAAACCAAAATGTTTTTATAAAGTAATTTTTGATCCCTAAAAAGATTTAATATTATTAATATTTCTTAATTGAAAGCAAACATATACGGCATACGCCGAGGGTTGCTGAGGGTTGAACCTTTTTTTGTTATAAGGGTATGTTTTTATACACGTTATAGGGTAAAATACATTTTATTGAAATATTTTTTGGTATCAAAGGGCTCAATACCGAAAAACCAACAAAATGAAATGTGGGTTTTTTTGCAAAAATCTATCTTTTATGTATGTTAAATCTAGTGGTACGCTGACCCAGGAGGTCGTGGATTCGATTTTCATACAAGACAAATAATCTATACAAACAAATAAAATTGAAGTGTGTGTTTATAATATTAAAATAATAGGTTTTTCATGCTCACACGGCTCTTTGCACTATACCTATGCCTAAACACCGGCATATTTTTTTTTTGTCTCTCTTTCTGTCTCTTTGTTCTGGGAAATCTTCTAAACGGCCGGACCGATTTTGATAATATTTTAATCCCAAGTAGTTGTCTATATAATGAGTAATTAAGGATATTTTTCCTCTAAAACCAACAACTAAAAATGGTTATGTCGTTGCGTTGTATGCCTTGGAAGTGGGTGCGAGGGGTATACCAGCTAAATCCCTCTATAACCTGCTTAAAGACCTTAGATTGCCAAGAGCTTCGGTAAGCTCTTTCCTTAAACGAATATCCAAAGCGGCATTGCTAGGCTCGTATCAAATATGGTTAGGTAGAGGGGGTAACACAGCATACAGCGGAGGTGAGCGCTGACGCATCGCAAGGAGTACTCCCTAAACCTATACCTGGGTCGCAAGTCCCCGGCGCTGTCGAAGTCGCATATGTTGCCCCCATCTACTACGCGATGGACCCGGCACGTACAGTGAATATATGGAACGCTAAGAAATAGGTCTCAACCTAATAGCATAAGTACAAACAGGAAGTACTCTAACTTACGTATGACTTAACGAAGATAAGTTCATTGGGCAAATATAATTTAGCCTGTAAGTACGTCAAAACTAGTCAAGACAGATTTTGAGCTTGAATACCAAGTGAAACTATTGCATTTTGTTAATAATAGTATGTTAAAATTAAACAATTTATATTACCTATTCAGTAGAAAATATTGTTACCGACATAGCCTACCGGATCAGCAAGCTGAAGTGGCAGTGGGCTGGCCATATTAGCCGCAGAACCGACAACCGTTGGGAAAAAGGAGTTCTTCAGTTTAGACCGTGTTTCAGCAAACGTAGTGTAGGACGCCCACAGGTCAGGTGGAGTGACGATTTGCGCAAGATGGCTGGCAGAAGCTGGATGCGAGAAGCCCAAAATCGATCTAAGTGGCGTGCAATGGGAGAGGCCAATGTCCAGCTGTGGACTGCGATAGGCTGATGACGATGATGATGATTGCGATAGCACCAAGAAACAAGTAATTGTTATATAAATTTATTTTAAAATGTTGTATGTTCTTGTAACAAAAATTTTAGGATTTTTTCGCAGAAATTGGTGCCCATATAGATCTCAATTCTTTTGTCGGTAAAGATGACAACGACGTGTATTCTTAATGTTGAACTTGGTTCCTATTTAAAATTTATGTTTTTGATGCGATATACTTAAACATACAGACAATACTTAATGTTTAGAGTTATAAGAAGTGCACAAACCTTCAAGAAAAAAGAGAGAATTTCTGTATGCTTGGATTAGATTTACTGACAAAATATTAACAAAATAAGTCCACCCTTGCAGAATCGTGAGGAGGAGATTTTTGGACTCCAGTGTCCACTGAGTTGCAGACGTTCATGGACGGCGATAGTCACTTTCCATCAGGTGACCCGTCTGCTCGTCTGCCCCCTCTAATATAAACCAAAAAAAAAGCTAACATTTTAAACGATAAAATGTCCTGAAAAAATAAAAATCTAACTCAAATAAAGCCTCATGCAAAAGTTAGTTACATACAACCCTAAAAGGTGACCTAATTCCCGTTCTATCGCTACATATTAACCCCCCACTGGTTAAGCGTTTACAGCTTTGATTTAAAAGCATAAGCTTGGGGTGGTCTATATCATTAACTTAACATATAAAACGTAAAGTGATTTCATAGCGTTTTTAAGAAAAAAATTATAGGATTTTTTCTCTGAGGAACGATAGCCTGAGTTGTAAAATATTATCAAAATCGGTCGGTCGGTTTTAAAGGTTACCCGAACAAACAGACAGACAGGCAGACACACAGACAAAATAATAAACTGGTTTTCAGGTATAGATATCGTTCAATTAACCGTATGAGCTTAAAAAAACCTATTATTTTGACATAACAAACACTTATATTTTATTTATTTGTATAGATTAAAAAAAACCTACCTTTAAAGTAAATTTCTATTTCAATTAGTTTTTACTATTGTGATTGCATTGAATGTTGTTACTATTGCAATGAGGAACAACCCTGATGCGAAAAATAAATAACAACCATCTTTGATTGGGTTGTATATCAAGGCTTTTTTCAGGCCTTTTTCAGTTTTTATATGTAGTTAACCAACTCAACATTTATACATGTAGGTAACACTAGCCCTTGCTCGCGGTTAAGCCCGCGTGTATGTCGGTAATCGCGTTAAAAAGTAACTTATGTCCTTCTTCAAGAATCACACTGTTTCTATACCAAATTACATCTGAATGGGTTCAGCGGTTATTGATTCCCTATACAAACTTTCACCCAACTTTTTTCCATTTTAAAGGATGCTTTCTGGGATAAAAATCTATCCTATGTCCTTTCCCGGGACTCAAACTATACACGGTACACGGTAGCAGACAAACAGACAGACAGACAAACTTCACTAGAAAATACCGCACCGTAGTTGCTGAATGAGGAATAAAGTTAGTTTTTTATTTTTAAATAGACAACTCCCGCACTAGGAATAAATCTTGTGTCGCGGGGGACTTTACAAATATACATAAAACGGACACACAGGATACCCAGACTTTGATCACACATAGTGTTGTCCCATGTGGGATCAAACCCACAACACAGAGCACAGTGGGAAGCGGCAAGGTGACCGCTTAAACCACTACGCCATCCGTACAGTCAATATATATTTTGTTCTACATTGAGCAGCAAGCTAATATGCCTATTGGTGCTGTAAGTAGAAAACTTAGGTGCTGAAAAAATTTTTGACGAAAGAGGAATATTCTCCCTTTAATGACGAGTTTATTGCGGAGATTACTGAACAAATTTGGACTCGACAGAGGACATTTTTCAATTAGGGGAACATTACATATACATCGAATTGCTTACTGCTTATGGCTATCCCGTGCGCGCGCACCAGGCTCCTGAGCGAAGCACCGCTGACGCACTCTAAATATAATTACGGATGAGATAGATTTATTTTATTGCTCACTGAGTGAATTTACAATAACAGCATTAAGAATTATTTCTTATAATAAATAAGTAGATGGTATAACTGTTAAATAAGTAGATGTTTTTAATGGAAATAAATAAAAATTATGTACACATACCCTTCGGGCAGAAAAATTAAAATATACGTTTAGTCACATAATATAATATACCTCACACATCTCACACACGGCCGTCTGATCCCAAACTAGGCAGAGCCTGTACTATGGTAACCAGACTGTTGATAAACATACTTATATATTTCTAAATACATACATATTATAGATAAATTACACCCAGACACAGAACAAATGACCGTGCATCACACAATATTTGTCCTTGGTGGGAATCGAACCCACGACGTCCGGCTTCAAGACCCGTTAAGATGATGATCAACTACTTGATAAATACAACATAAGAGATAGAGCCACATACATACATACACGCATACATACGTACTGTATAGTTTCACGTCTTATATTCCCGAAGGGGTCTACAGAAACGTCTAATAGCAAAAAGAATAAATATTTACATACAACTTAAACATAAAAAGCCACAATTCCTAATTGCGTTGTCAAATTGACAAAAAAAACGAAATACCTAATCATTAAACTTAGTGATGACAGTATAATTTGATAAAAACGTCGGAAAATACCACGCCAGTACCTAATCACAGATTTTAAAAACGAATTCACACTGCGAGTTTTGCTTGTATTTTAAATCATCCCCGGGGTAGAATGTACCCGGTATTGGAGTAAAACACTCCAGTACCGGGTACATTCTAAACCGGTGAAGGGGTAAACTATTTTATTTTTACCCGATAGCTTACGTGGTTGCATTTCATGGGGAGTACACATGAGGAAAATCAAAATATAATAAAAATGTATTCGTTTATTTAATTAAATGTTAATAATAATTAGATGAAATAAACACACGTTTTTATAAACTTACAAAGAATCAAAAAATTAATAAAAAAAAACTAAAATAATAAATTGTTTACTTTTTTTGTAAATTAAATAGTATTAATATATTACAACTTTAAACATTAAATATAATTTAATTTAATTAAAAATGAATAAACTAAATTAAAAAAAAAAATTAAATAAATGATAAGGTTGTCTGGAAGAGATCGCTGTGAGCGATAAGACCGCCGATTGTTACGTTTACCTATTTGTAACTCATCTTTTGTTTTGTTTTTTTCTATTAGTGTATACACCAAAGATATAATAAATAAATAAATAAAGTAAAAATTAATTTAACAAAATAAAATAAAAAATAGAAATATATTTATTTATATGTTTACAGATTAAATATAGTATAGATATAAAATATTAATTAATTATGTCAGTGGAGAAAACTATGTGATTTAGATTTTAAAACAAGACAATCAGTAGCTTATAAAACAAACTCAAAAAAACCAAGTGAATTTTAAAAAAGGGGTCGCGGCAAAAAATGGATTATTGAAGACTGCAGTTTTGAAAAAAAAAACACTATATTTATTTTAAGTGCCGTCAAAAATGTTAGCCATGTCAACTTTGATGATGCCTGCAGCCACAATGACAACGATGACAAACGCGGGTCCCATACCCGTGGCAGCTGCAACAAAACTGGAACCCAAGTTGTTGCAACTGCCGCACCCAGCGCTGGTACAGCAACTGCCGCAGCAACAACCACAGCCACATCACCATCAACATCAACACAATAACAACAAAGTTGGTGAGTAGTATATGTGTATTTTTTTAATTAAAATTATGAATTAATTGAATGAATAATTTTCAGATAGAATCACAAACATACATAATTAAATTCCTGACTGTATTTTTAAATAGGTATTTTTAAGTTAAACGTTTTATTGAAAAGAAACATGATTATAATTTTGATTATGTACGAAAAATATGAATTACGCCATTTTTTGTTGGTCGGCCATTTTGAATTTATAATGAGAACAGAATGTATTTAATTGTATTGTCAAAACTAAAGGTAAATTTCAGTCCAACCGGTCAATAGGAAGAGTGTAAAATTTTATTTACTAAATTTGACCCAAAGAGATCAAACTAAATAAAACCGCTTGAAAAATGGTTTGATCCGTCGCTCGAGGGACGTCTAACAGATGCGAAACATTAAAAATATTTTGTAGAAATAATGAGTATAAAAAGATAGCTTATAAACTCCAATTATAAAATAAATATTCAGTTAATTTTTCATTAAATATTTATTGTTTATTAAACATTCATTTATATTACGTGGAGACAATTCAATTCTCTTCATTAGTTACTTTTGTGATGATTATAGTCCATCGTGGTGACGCTACCGTGGCGACACGTAGCCACGCGAACAACCGGTCCGCGTCAGATATTTTACATCAAAAATGCCTCTGTAAGAGACAAAAATGGCTACCAGGTCAGCATAATGTCACCTTAAGGAAGTAGTGCTGGTATTCTGATAACTCCTGGTGATATTCATGGATGGTAACACCTCTCGTCTTACTTTTCGAGAACCTATACGAGTGATTTTATGATAAAAACAACACCTTCCTGAAACCACCTGTATATTTATTTATTTTAATACTTTATGCACAAATATATGTTGTATAATGGCGGACTTAATGCCACAGGAATTTATATACAGTTTGACCTTGGATTGGTGACCTTTGAGGTCAAAATGTGCGTACTGAAGGTCATATCCGATTGAATTTTTTTTTCCTCTCTTTTCAATCCCGGGCTCAAAAATATGTAATCCCATTTGAAAATTACATTTGACCCTTGAAATAAAATTCAAGGTTGTGACCAAGGTCAAATCAAATCAAAGTTTGTTAGTTATTTGCTATATGTGGGTAGGTATATGAAATTACAGATAGAATGGTATTAGTGTAGATTTCAATTCAAGGTTACCAATGGATAGCCAGGGAAAGTTCCTGTAAGTTTTGTGTTTAACGTATTTCTGAAAAATGCATCCCTGGGTAATAATTCTGCTTTTCCGGTACTTTTCTAACACCCGGAATATATATATGTATTAGCATAAGTAAAGAGAAAATTCTAAAAAATAAAAAAGTTGAAAATTAAGGTAAATTTTGGTACAAGTTTTAGCGAAAATTGAAATTTGCCCATTTATTTTTACCGTGTTGACTCAGGACCTTGATTTTTATACACCTAGTAGGGACCATAGACTTCAGTATCTGGTATAAATTTCAACTTGCTAGGTCTACCCGTTCCTGGGTTCAGTGGTGACACACGGACAGACGGACAAGAAAGTGATCTTATAAGGGTTCCTTTTTTACCTTTTGAGGTACGGAACCCTAAAAATAACAATACGTGCTGTATAGTTAAACATTATGTAAAAACTGCAACATAAAACTGAAGGATCCAGGATATGTTGACCTGTCGTGGTACAAAAGTCTAAACAATGACAGCTCAAGTTATACTCGTCAATGAAATAAAACAAAACAGCACAAATAGTACCGCAACAAGTTAGCCACAGGTAGAGATAATAAAACCCAAGTATTCAAAATGATTTATGGGGAAATACAAGGCTATAAATCTCTAAATTCCATGCTTTAAGAACGCCATAAAACTCAATAGTTTATGGTTAAAACATGGGTTTATCACAGTTATATTTTTTTTTCACATAAAAACCACTACCACTTTCTTGGTATGAAATTTTTTTTTGCGTGTGGAAACCCCCTTGGGCCGTTACCCCACCGGTGTTAGCGGCGGGGTGGTGTGTCGGAATAGGACCGACTAAAACCACTGTGCCCCTGTAATATGAGGGATCCGGGAAGCAACCCTAGCCAGGTCTGCCTATAGATGGGTGACCAGTCTTAAAACATTAAGACCCTTTCGGCGCTCGTTTAGACGTCGGTCCCGGTTGTTGTAGTACAGGCTCTGCCTAGTTTAAGATCAGACCGCCGTGTTGAAAAGGTATCGAAATGTAAAATTCTATGTATATGTAGTTTGGAAGACAATACAATAATTTGGTTTCTTGGAGCTGTTCTGATGATGGAGTTACTGGATAATGGAAGTCTTGAACGAATGCTAGTAAACTCATGCGTTTCTCCATATGACTGACATTAACTAGACTTGTTTGCTGGTATACGGACCAAAGGGCAGACGGTTTACCTGATATTAAGTAACTACCATCGCCTACACTTTTATTGCCATCCACGCGTGGTGGTTGTCGCTTACCATCAGGTGATCCGTCTGTTTGTATGAAGCAATAATTATAACCGTAAATTACTAGTCCGTGTGGTGACGGATTAAGAATACGGAGTGTCTTGTTTCATCCCGTGGGTGTCGTAAGAGGCGACTAAGCAAACTACGCAGGACAACAGCACTGCAGAGAGAAAACTTGAAACAAACTCTATACCAACCCGTCTGGCCAACGTGGTATAGTAGGTCAAAATCTCCTTTCTAAGGATAGGCCTATGTCCGGCAGTGGATTATTAAAAAACAAAAGCTAATTTGTTAAATAATTTTTATGACTACAATAAAATACCCAATTCCGTAAAAATTAAGGTTTTTGAGTTATACCAATATCATTTTCAGTTTAATACAAGGTATCGTATGTAAAATGAAACTTTCAGAAAATAATTACCCATAATTACCGAAGAATTTAACTTAATTATAAGCAATTTTGTTAGCCACCACATAATTTTATGGTTCGTATTAAATGCTTAAGAATTAAGATATAAAGTTACTGTAAGAATACGATAACTTAAGAGATAAATAAACAATCTATACAACTAAATAAAATTGAAGTGTATGTTTGTAATGTCAATATGCCTGCCTGCCTTGACTGCACGGATGGCGTAGTGGTTTAAGCGGTCGCCACGCCGCTTACTACTACGCCGAGTGTTGTGGGTTCAAACCCCACATGGGACGACACTTTGTGTCATCCACAAATTGTTGTTCTGAGTCTGGGTGTTCTTTGTGTCCGTTTCATGTATGTTTGTACAGTCCCCCGCGACACAGGATTTATTCCTAATGCGGGAGTTGTATAAAAAAAAAAATAATAAAACAAAAAAAATAGGTTTTTTTTTTCATGCTCACACGGTTATTTACACGAAACCTATGACTAAAAACTTTTTCTGGTGACCTGTCTTGTCTTGTCTTGCAAACGAGCAGCCGTGTCACCTGATGGAAAGCGACTACCGCCGCCCATGAACGCCTGCAACTCAGGAGTCACAAACGCGTTGCCGGCCTTTTAGGAAGGAGTACGCTCTTTCGTTGAAGGTTTGGAGGTCATATCGATCTGAAAATACCGCAGACGATAACTTATTCCACAGATTGGTTGTGCGAGGCAAAAAATATCCTGAAAAGCGCATAGTGCTGGAACACCAATCATCCAAGTGATGGGGATGCTAATTTTGCCATGTGGAGCGGTGGTAGAAAGTTGCGGCCGGTACTAGTCCGAACTATTCCTTATAGAACTCCCCATGATATATACAATAGAGAGCAGATACATACAATGGCAGCAACGCTGGGACGAATCATCCAAGGGGCGCCATCTTTACCAATTTTTTCCATCTGTTCGCGAACGGTTGTCGAGGACATGGCTTGAGGTGGATCACTGTGTCGCTCAATTTCTTACGGGTCATGGTAACTTTAAGAGCAAGCTTTATACATTTAAATTAGTCGAGTCACCATTGTGTCAATGCTCAACACCTAACTCTCATTATGAACAATCTGCTCATCATATCCTCTGGGAATGTAGTCTTTGGTATAATGAACGTAATATAATGCTGAATAGCTTGCAGGTGACATCTGGGGCGGTATACTATGGGGATCTTGTGTCAACTAGGGTGAATTTCCGTGCGTTTAGGCGATTCTGCCATACATATCATAGAAATCAAATATAGCTCATGTAGGACCCGTAATATTTTGTGGCCGTGGTGCTTACCTGTTTAAAAGGGTGTATGCCTATTTTACTTCATTTTGTCTCCCGCTTTGCTAAGGAGGGAAGTGGATTTACTGTATTTCCAACTCCTCCAATTTTCTTCTGATTAATTTCGTTGCGGGTTCCAAGACAGTTTAATTTCTTCCTGGGACTTCCCGAGTGTCATAACTCGGTGTGTTCGTGGGTCACTGCTGTGGATCCTGGTGTACAGGAGTTACAGTGGTGGGCGTGTGGGTGGGATTAGTCCCAATAAAAAAAAATACAATAGAGAACGCGGAGTGAAAGCTAGATCTCTCCGTAACGCCAAGGGGTGGAAATGATCGGAGATCTTTGGGCTATTGACGATTCGAGTCACTCTTCGTTGGATGAGGTCCAGGGGGAGAAGCTGGTACTGGGATACCCTTGCATAGAGATTAGTTGTTGTTGTTTGTGTGCTGAAGCATGGCTTTCACATAACTATATCCAGACACCTATTTACTTTCAATTTATTTAAAACTATTGTGTACATTAACAAGTATTTTTAATCAAAATATAATTATTCATCCATTTCACTCTTTATTCCTCATTAATTAAAAAGGTAAGGTTTAAAAATATGTCGGGAGGTAGTATGTCCCTCACCCTCCCTGTCGTGAGGGCGCGGCGTGTCATAAATTTAACTAATTGTAAATGTGACCTATTTTCGAGGGCCAGTCTTCGCATTATGTGTAACTTACATTCTTTAATGGTGCCATTTTAAAAGCAAGGGGAAAATGTTTAACCCTTTTTGTTTAAAATATGTGTTTGGACTTATATTTGACTAGCTGACCCGCGCAACTTCGTCTGCGTCTTTCAATAGTATTAAAATTTGCTCCGTTTTGAAACATTCTTCATTGCTGCTCCGCTCCTATTGCTCTTAGCGTGATGATATATAGCCTATAGCCTTCCTCGATAAATGGGCTATCTAACACTGAAAGAATTTTTCAAATCGGATCAGTAGTTCTTGAGATTAGCGCGTTCAAACAAACAAACAAACTCTTCAGCTTTATAATATTAGTATAGATTACAATCTGAAATAATATAATGAAGTTAAAAAGTTAGTTTGTTTATATGAACGTGATAATCTCGAAAACTGTCAGTCAGATTTGGAGAATTCTTTTTGTATTAGATAAAATATTTACTGAGGAAGGTTGTAAGCTGTATTACATTACGCTACCACCCTTAGAAACGGAGCTATGTACGTATATTGTTTTTAAAAGACAACCCCCGCATCTATTCTATACAAATAAATAAAATTGGAGTGTCTGTTTGTAATATTAAAATAACCGCTTTTTACTAAATGCATATGTATGTTTACACGGTACATATGCCAAAATAACATTTTTTACAATTTTTGTCTGTCCGTCTGTCTGTCTGTCTGTTTGTTCCGGGTAATCTCTGGAACGGCTGCACCGATTTCGACGGGACTTTCACTGGCAGATAGCTGATGACATAAGTTGTAACTTAGGCTACTTTTTTCAGAATAGCTTCTCCCCGCGGCGTTGCCCGCGGTTATAACAACAAACGCGGGTAACACCGCTATATAGTAGAAATACAAAAAATGTACTTAAGCATATTTTGAGTATCAAAATACCAAAACTAAGAGCTGTATTTAGTTTGTGTCTAGATGACGCCGTTATCCCAGACACCCATCACATTAACAACACACATATAACAGGTTTCTTAGAACCTAAAGTTGGCGCTTATTTGTTCAAATATTTGTTATAAACAACCAAAATAAGATCAAAGCAAGTTCTAATATGTATTTTGTGTATGTTATACTTGGACCAAATAACACAAATATTTGTTCGAATACTTGATGTGGAAACACACATATATTAATATTGTCAATAGAGGTCGAAAACAGCCCGCCATTTGCTTTAGTTCTTACAAATCGTGTTCTAGGTCACACAAATTTTGCTTAATTTGTGTCTAGATGGCGAATATGGGACATACAGGTCACCTGATGGTAACTGCAAGTGCGTTACCACCTTTTAAGTGTTAATCATCAACAGCCTTTAACAGTCCACTGCTTAGAAAGGAGGTTTTGGCCTACTACGAGTATACCACGCTAGCCAGACGGGTTGGTATAGGGTTTGTTACAAGTTTACCTTCTCTTTACAGTGTTGCTGTCCTGCGTAGTTTGCTCCCTTAGTCGGCTCTTACGACACCCACGGGATGAATAGGGGTGGTGACACTCCGTATTCTTAATCCGTCACCACACAGATATACAACTATAGAATTGCTAGTATAGTTGATCCAGTATTTTATTAATGTGATAGTGAGTTTGTTTGTTACGCTTTCACGCCTAAACTACTAAACCGATTTTTAAAATTATTTCACCAATTGAAAGCTACATTACCAGCCAGTAACATATTCTACTTTTTACTCCGATAACCAACGTACACGGGGTGGGAGACGCGACCAAAAGCAAATAATAAACACAGAACCTAAATTTGCAATGTTGTTTTCCTGCATAGTTTACGAATAAGAATTTTTCTTTGTCCAAAGGTATTTTTTTTAGATTCTAGTGTTTTTGAAGGATCTTTTGCCCACATGGGTACGCCAGTTCCATTGTACCTTACACTAACTTATTCTCTACTACACATACAATTAAATCAACTTATGAAGGAGAATTTTTCGCTCAATTTTTGGGCCACTTCAGTTTTTGGGTTTGCTAAAATGCTGTGTTAGTCTAACGTCAAATTTATTCAAATTGAATTCCTTCATTTCAAAAGGTATGTGACAATATTAGTTTTACAGCCGTCGCAGCATAAAGCTCGAGCTTTGGCTTCTGTGACAACAGAAGACAAAGATAGATTTATAACACAGCTTCACAATTCCCTTTTGGCTCATCATCATAGACTATATCATTATATTGACGGACCTGTTGGTCTAATGGTTAGTGACCCTTTTTTTTTTCCGTGCGGAAATCCCCTCGGATACCACTGAATACCCTAGAAAGGAAGTCCCTGGTGCCCCGACATACCTAGGGCCATCTACAGACGAGTAGACGACCACCCCCCCCCCCCCCCCCCCCCCCCCCCGTGTGGGAACCCCATGTTCTCTCTGCTCGCCACCCCAGCCTGCTACTGCTAGGGTGACAGATGGCCTCACCTGTCACCCCCAGGCCTGCGCTTATGGAGGACGGAGGTCATTCTGCGACCTCCAGCGCCTGAGTCGCCTGCCGTTCCCGGGCCTGGCGGGCCGGGAACGGCCTAGACTACCGATATTTATACCGATGCCAATAGCCACTCGATGGCATCTCAATAGCGTGTCAGTGGTATGACACTGACTTGGCGTGAACATAAAATAGCAGAATTGAGGCTCTGGTATCAATCCGTTTGCGCTAAAAAAACTGCTGTTACGTATATTCCCGACTGACATCAGTCAAACAGTTCAATTATTTGCCATGACTGATGAGACCAATAGTAGGATCTATCGTGTGTGCTTTAGTAGTACGCGTGTGTGAGAGAGACGGCATTACAATACGATGAGATAAAATCAATACATTTGTTTTAGTACTGTATCTATGATAACTACGAGTACATACAATCGTCGCATTGTATGTACGTTTCTGATAGAAACTTTGTTCTAAGATAAAAGAGCGACAGATTTCTGTTTGAATTGTATCAACCTTGTAGGTTTCATCATCAACAGCCCATAATAGTCCACTGCTGGACAAAGGCCTCTCCTTAGGAAGGAGGTTTTGGCCTACTATACCACGCTGGCCAGACGGGTTGGTATAGGGTTTGTTTCAAGTTTTCCTTCGTTTTGCAGTGCTGTTGTCCTGTGCAGTTTGTTCCCTTAGTCGGATCTTACGACACCCACGGGATGAATAGGGGTGGTGACATTCCGTATTCTTAATCCGTCACCACACGGATACCACTTGTAGGTTTAGTGTTTAGTAACTGTAGTTTAGTGGCATCAACTGCAAGAAGCGGTCGCCACGCCGCTTAATATTGGGCTGAGTGTTGTGGGTTAGATCTCCACATGGGACGACACTTTGTGTGATCCACAAATTGTTGTTCTGAGTCTGGGTGTTCTTTGTGTCCGTTTCATGTATGTTTGTAAAGTCCCCCGCGACACAGGATATATTCCTAGTGCTGAAGTTGTCTTTTAAAAAAAGAAAAAAAGTGATAATGTCTGTCAAGTTTCTTTTTTATGAAAGAAGAGGCAAAGGGGCACACATGTCGACTGGATGGCGTAGTGGTTTGTGTAACGGACTGCTATTCCAAAGGTTGCGGGTTCGATTCCCGCTCAAGTCAAACATTTGTGTGCATGAACATTTGATGTTTGATTTGGTCTGGGTGTCTCTATGTATAATATGTATGTATTTACAAAAAAAAAAGGATATGTATTTATATCAGTTGTCTAGTACCCATAGTACAAGCTCTGCTTAGTTTGGGACTAGATGGCGTTCACACAATGTAGTAGAATATTATATTATTATATTATATTATGTCACCTGATGGAAAGTGACTACCACCGCCTATGAACGCCTGCTCAGGAGTCACAAACGCGTTGCCGTTCTTTGAAGAAGTTGTTCCACAGATTGGTTGCTATTGTTTCATAGTTATCCTTGTCAGTCTGGTTACCATAGTACAGGTTCTGCTTAGTTCGAGAACAGACGGCTGTGTTTCTTTTTTATGGTGTACGGAGCAAGGAAGGAGTCTGGTCCACTGATGGAAAGTGACAACCGCCGCCTACAGAGCCAAACTTTCGGTGCTGCCCCCCCCCCCCCCCTCCCAAGAATTAAAGGAAGCGGGGACTGGTTGCTAGGTTCGCTCACATTAACGACGTTTTTTTCTGGATAAAAATTGTCCTAAGTTACAATCCAGATCTGTTCAGCCGTTCTGGCGTACTTCTGATACTCAATCAAACACACATCCAAACATTCGCATTTATGATACTAGTACCAACCTGTCTGGCCAGCGTGGTATAGTAGTCCAAAACCTCATTTCTAATGAGAGGCCTATGTCCAGCAGTGGACTATTAAAGGCTGTTGATGATACTAGGACTATTATATAACGCGTTGTATTTGCGCCATCCATTTTGCGCCTCCGTGTGGTGACGGATTAAGAATACAGAGAGTCACCACCCCTATTCATCCCGTGGGTGTCGTAAGAGGCGACTAAGGGAGCAAAACAGGCAGGCACCAGCACTAAAAAGAAGGAAAACTTGAAACGAACCCTATATCAACCCGTCTGGCCAGCGTGGTATAGTAGGCCAAAACCTCCTTTCTAAGGGGAGGCCTATGTCCAGCAGTGGACTATTAAAGGCTGTTGATGATGATGATGATGATGATTTGCGCCATTAATTTATACAGAGCTGCCAGATCCTTCTTAACTTAACAGGTGTGATGTTGTCTCTAACCAAAGCACTAACTACACGTAGGTAGAATTGAAAATCGCTCCTTTCTCATAACTTATACATGGTGCTCGTAAAAGGATCGCCTAACGAACCGAGCGCGTTTGATGCTATAATTTACATGTATACAGCGTGTTCATTTTTTGTACGAAAATATTTTTTCAGGTCGAGTGTTACGTCATCGTTACGTCACAGCTACAATAATTATTCCATAATTATGTGAAATTTTTATTGTGGAAATAAAATGCATATTTATTATTTAGTGCTGATTTTGTTTCAAAGACGCTTTCTTGGAGAGATGATGCCTCAGCCTGTTACTCTACTACTACTTACAGCTAATGTATCCGATTTTATAATAAAATCGTTAATAATATTAAAGCATTAACGAATTTAAATCCGCAATAAAACGTAAATTATGTCAGAAAGCCTGTTACTCAATTGTGAATTACATAGAAGACAAAAATGCTTGTGATTAAGTTAGAGTAGGCTATTTTTAAGTGGAAATGTGATGCTGAGGCTAGTTTTTTTTTATGTTTCACTTAACTATCTCTTTTATTTGATTATTTTTCTTAATCTTGTTTTCTCTTCATTGTCTTTTTAGATTTTAGTAATTAATAACATACATACTGGCACACATCAAAACAATGTTGTGGTATATTTATTAATGCCATTGTATCTGTAAATTGCAAAAGACTGGCCATGAGTTTGTTCACCCTTTCTTCTCATAACGCTCAACCCCTTAGAATCGGGCGGTTTTAGATCGGCACAGTCATATAATGGATTAACTTCATTTTGTTAAATATTTGACGAAACAGATTGTTGCTATTGCGTGTTGATCCACGACTTTAGAGTCTAAGACGATTTCAATTAATTTTAATATTTTTTAAGGAAATTAACATATTTCGATTTTGAGTTTCATCTCTCTTTTATTATTCGCTTTAAACTGTACATCGTTTTATTGCTTATTGCATCTTAAAATTAACAAGAAAATTGTGTGTATGAACATTTATTTAAAAACAATGTATATGTCGCAACATGTGTCTCGTTTATTGCTGTAAAAAACCTATACCTTTCCTCAAAAATCAAAGTATCTTCATAACGAATTACATGTTAATAGGTTCAGCGGTTATTGATCCCCTATGTAAATTTCCACCCCTCTTTTCACCACTGAATGATTTTTGGGAAAAAAAACTACCCCACGTCCTTACCCGAGACTCGGACTATTTCTATATCAAATTTCATCTAAATCGATTTAGCGGCTTAAGCGTGAAGAGGTAACATACAGACAGACACATTTTCCCATTTTTAAAACTTTATTACATTAATAACGACTTTATTTAATTTAATTAAAACCAAATTTATATAAAAACTTCATTATTTTTAGTAGTAGCGTTTTCAAACTCACAGTAAATACTATTTATCAAAGGTAATAAAAACTTTGATCCTAATTTCCAAGCCTGCACACAAAAGGAACATTTTTTTTTTAATTTATCGACGGCTAACGGTTTTCTGGATATGAACAAGATTTGACACATAAATAAATAGATTACAGTCTAGAAGAGCACGTAGGCTACTATTTATCCAGGCAAACTTATTAACGAAATTATAATTTCGCGAGCGAATCCGTCGGCAACAACTAGTCGTTTATATAAACACAGACGGCGTAAGATTATACCGTAGATTATAATACAAGACTGTTGGGTTTCTATTAAACTATAGCCTACCCAAATAATAACACGTAACATACACAGACCGTTACCTCCACAAGTAACAATATAAAATTTTCATCAGCCTGTATATTAACTCGAAATATTTATTCCCATTCAAATTTGAACCTTATTCGTACATCGCCAACATTCAAAATCGTTTGCATGTTACCTACAGATGGGATTCTGAAGTCGTTTAGTAAGGAAAATTTAACTTCAACGTGCGCGTATTTAGGTCGACTTTTGAATGAATACTTTTAAGTTGGTACTTTATTGAATTTTCGTATACAGTGGATTTCATTTCGGGGCACAGGCGATACAGATATTCTCGTGAATGTATTTTGGGTGAAATATTGTACTTTTGGTAGGAAATAAGCTAGACTCAGGATCATTTTCATCTGATTTCATCTCAATATGTTAAATGTTATTTTTGGTATTGAGAATCCTATCTGTGTGGCGAGTTGGTAGTGAATTCGAATACCAAGTCAGAGATAATAATAACTCGACACATACTCGACAACTCACACACGGTCGTCTGATCCCAATCTAGGCAGAGCCTGTGCCTGTGTTTGACAGGCCTATTGGTCTAGTTGTTAGTGACTGACTGCTAAACCGGAGGTCGTGGGTTCGATTCCCACCCAGGACAGATGTTGTGTGATGAGCACGGTCATTTGTTCTGTGTGTGTGTAAATTATCTATAATATGTATGTATTTAAAAATATATAAGTATGTTTTACAACATATTATTCGTAGCTATAAACATATAATGCACTTCACGGATGGCGTAGTGGTTTAAGCGGTCGCCACGCCGCTTCCTACTACGCCGAGTGTTGTGGGTTCAAACCCCACATGGGACGAGACTTTGTGTGATCCACAAATTGTTGTTCTGAGTGTCCGTTTCATGTATGTTTGTAAAGTCCCCCGCTACACAGGATTTATTCCTAATGCGGGCGTTGTCTTTTTAAAAAAAAAACAAAAAAAAAAAAATTATGCGCTCTCGAAGCCGCGTTATCTTAATGCGACTGCCACGCGAATTTATTTTGTGTACACATATTTGTATTAAGAGAGAATTGAATCCTCAATCTGTCCCGACTGCTCTGTTGGTCTAGTGGTTAGTGACCGGAGCGTTAAGCTGGAGGTAGTGGGTTCGATTCCCACTCAGGACGAATAATGAGCACAAACGTTTGCTCTGTGTCTGTGTGTCATTTATCTTAAAGTATGTTTATCAGCAGTCTGGTTACCATAGCACATACACACACACACATCACACATCTCACACACGGCCGTCTGATCCTAAATTAGGCAGAGCCTGTGCTATGGTGAGATGTACACAGGAGGCTTCTGCGTCCTGGAAATAGCTTGGTTGGCTCACCCAGCCCACCATGCCTCGAGGACCATTCCTGAGTCTAAATGCGGCAACGGGAGCCCACAATAAATACCATAACATACATCTGTGTACCTCTTTTTCTTTTTATAAAGACATCTCCCACACTAGGAATATATATTGTGTCGCGGGGGACTTTACAAACATACATGAAACGAAGGCAAAGAATACCCAGACTCAGAACGACAATTTCTAGGCCACATAAAGTTTCGTCCCATGTTGGGATCGAACCCACAACACTCAGCGTAGTAGAAAACAAACTGTGCTGCGCCCGACAGGGTCCATAATTGTTGCCGCTTCAATTGTTGTCACCTATGTATTCACATTATGGAAGCAATAAAGTATTGAGTATTGAAGCGGCGTGGCGTGGCGACCCCTTAAACCACTACGCTATCCGTTTAGTCAAGAGTATAAAAGGTGTATGTATGTATCTATATGTACGTTGCATAAGATTGTAAACGGTTTGGTTTCTTTTATGGCTAGGCATCTGCCGTGGCCAGCTTAGCTTGATGGCTTCACAGAATACCGGTCTTAAGCCATTCTTTCGTTCTTTTCGCCCAGTGAGTGGCGTTATCAGTCACCTAAATCTGGTGAAGGATTCTCTAAGGCCGGTTATTCACTTGTAACTTGTACCTAAAATCGGCGGCATCAATCACTTTCTATTAGGTGTAGCGTCTCCTTATTTGCCACATCAACAGCCTTTAATAGTCAACTGCTGGACATAGGCCTCTGCTTAGAAAGGAGGTTTTGGCCTACTATAACACGCTGGCCAGACGGGTTAGTACAGGGTTTGTGTAAAGTTTTCCTTCTTTTCGTAGTGCTGGTGTCCTGCGTTGTTCTGGGCCCTTAGTCGGCTCTTACGATACCCACGGGATGAATTGGGGTAGTGACATTCCGTATTCTTCGACACTAAACAAGCTAAAAATCCTTTTATTTAAAAAAGTTGAACCGACTTCAAACAATACTAACAAAGAGCACTAAAAACCTAGCAGCAATCGCGGTTGACTTGCAGTCATTTGTTGAAGAGTTCCATTGTCTGTCTCCAAAACTTGACATCAGATCTATATAATAATAATAATAATATTGTACCACATTCACACAATGCCATCTAGTCCCAAACTAAGCAGAGCTTGTACTATGGGTACTGGACAACTGATATAAATACACATACTTTTTTTTGTAAATACATACTTATTATACATAGAAACACCCAGACCAAATCAAACATTAAATGTTCATGCACGCAAATGTTTGACTTGAGCGGGAATCGAACCCGCGACCTTTGGAATAGCAGTCCGTTACACAAACCACTACGCCATTCGGTCGTCAAATAAAATATATAATATGAAATTTTAATGGGACCATTTCGTAATAAAGCCCTTTCGAACAAAAGATAATTTTGAAAATTCGTCTATATTTAAGGGGGTTATGCCCGAACATACTTAAAAAAAATATACATCTAAATTGATAACGTCCTCCATTTTGAAGTCAGTTAAAAATCAATCAAATACTTTTTTTCCAATTACTTAAAATTCCCATTACAATTTTATTGCTCACGCGGCACCGAACCCCCTACATGATTACAGTACTCTCAAGCTTATTACTACGCTTCAGAAGATTTGAAACGGTCGTTTTGCAGCATCCCCCTGTTATTTAGGGGTAAAAGCCACCCCTTTTCCAATCGGTTGAATTACATTATTTTATATGAACTTCAGTTATTGGTTATAAGGATAAAGAGTTAAATTCTATTGGATTTTCATGTAAAATAACTTACCCCGAATGACTGAATTATTAATCAACGTAGAGCCTAAACCGCAAGAGCTACAGACTTGAAATTTTGGCAGGTGATGCCGTCCGTGTGGTGACGGATTCAGAATACAGAGTGTCACCACCCCTATTCATCCCGTGGGTGTCGTAAGAGCCGACTAAGGGAGAAATTTACGCAGAACAACAACACTGCAGAGAGAAGGAACACTTGACACAAACCCAACCCGTATGGCCATGGTATAGTAGGCCAAAACCTCCTTTCTAAGGAGAGGCCTATGTCCAGCAGTGGACTACTAAAGGCTGATGATGTGATGTGTAATGTGATGCTTTTAAGTTGCAAATTTAACCCCGAAGGAGGTTAAATTAAGGGTGGACCATCCTCAACACCCGATCTACCCGTGCTGGCTGACGAGGACGCTCCTCGGGGTCTTCGTCCCTCGGAGCTCGACCTACATACCACATTGTACCACCATAAATGTCTGTTATCGCGGTTATTGATTCCCCATACAAACTTCCACCCCCTTTTCATCCCCGTACAGGATGATTTCTGGAATAAAACCTAACCTATGTCCTTTCCCGGAACTCAGACTATCTCTGTACCAAATTTCATCTAAATCGGTTTAGTGGTTTAAGCGTAAAGAGATAACAGACAGACAGACTTTTATTACATATCTCTTCTATACTAATAAAATTGAAGTGTCTGTTTGTAATGTCAAATTAATAAGTTTTATTTTCATGCTCACACTCCTCAACTGGTTTAAATATTTTTTGTCCGTCTGTCTTTCTGTCTGTTTGTTTCAAAACGACTGGACCGATTTTGATAATATTTTACTACCTGTTAGCTGTCTATATAAGGAGTATGTTACCTTAGACTTTTTTTCTCCCCAAAAAACCCTATAAAATTTTGCCCGGTCCGGGAATAGAACCCGAAGCCATTAAGACAGCGCTTTTTACCAGTACCAGCTACTTTATGATATTAGTAAAAGTAATAATAGACCTTAGAAATATATTATACCTACATAAAATAATACCAATATTATATTGTATACTAGCTGGTACCAGCGACTAGGGTTCGAATCCCGTACCAGACAAAATTTTAAAGGATTTTTCTGAGAGGAAAAAAGTGGTAGTAAAATATTATCAAAATCGGTCCAACCGTTTTGAAGATTACCCAAAGAAACAGACAGACAGACAAAAAAGTTGAACTGGTTTTTAGGCATAGGTATCGTGCAAATAACCGTGTGAGCATAGCAAGCAAGGAATATTTGACTCGGAATATATATTGTTGGAGTCCACCTGTTGGACCCGCCTACAGGTCGATTCCGTAGGCTTCAAGGCGTCTGCCACGTGTCAGACTGACCTAAATATAGCCTTATGAAGTGATAATAATGTTGATTCGGCAATCGTTGTACCGATAGTCATATCAGCCCATGGATTAGTTGCTAAGAGCCTCGACCAACATCTTCAGAGGCTCGCGTTAGGCAGTTGGATTAAGGGTCTGATGCAGAAAGCAGTTCTTCTCGATACGGCACGTATTGTGAGGAAGTTTCTGTCTCTGGAGTCCTAAACACCGATATCTTGGTCTCTGTACCCGATACCGATGGGATACTATTTTTTATATTTTTAAATGTATTTTTTTTTTGTTTTTGTATATAAATATATTTAAAATGTAATTTATATGTATAAAGAATGAAATAAAGAAATAATAATAATATATTTATTTGCTTCAAACATGTGTAGTTTACAGGAAATGAATCAGGAAGTGAGTGCTTGATTAAATATCTAGGAATCTCTTTTTTTCAAGGTTCTATGTAATGTGACTGTTAAGCTAGGGATCTAGGGTTCGATACCCACCCAGGACAAATAATTATGTGATGAGCACGATCGCTTGTTCTATGTCTGGGTGTAATTTATCTATAAACTAGCTGACCCAGCAAACGTTGTTTTGCCATATACATTATTTCCAGGAAATATTGGAAAAAGAAATTTAGGGGTGGGTCACCCTTGTCATTTAGGGGTATGAAAAATAAATGTTGGCCGATTCTCAGACCTGCCCGATGTGCACACAAAATTTAATTAAAATCGATCCAGCCGTTTCGGAGGAGTATGGTAACTAACATTGTGACACGAGAATTATATATATAAGATAGGTTTTGCCCACGGCTCCTCCCGCAAGTATGTCGGTTTTCGGTATTCGGATAGCCTATGTCCTTCTTTAAGAATCCAACCATCTTTATACCAAATTAAATTGGTTTAGCGGTATTAATTTCCCGTTCAAACTTCCACTACCCTTTTCACCTCCTTAAAAGATGAGTTTTGGGTTAAAAACTATCCTATTTCCTTTCCCGGGATTCGAACTATTTCTATCCGAAATTTCATCTAAGTCGGTTTACCAGTTATTGATTTCCCATACAAACTTTTATCCCCCTTTATCCCCTTAAAGGATGATTTCTGTAATAAATTATATCCTATATCCTTTCTCGGGACTTAAACTATCTGTACACTAAATTTATTTTAAAAAAAATCAGCGGTTTATACGTGGATAGGTAACAAACAGACGGATATAGATAGACAGACAGTTACTATTTCGCATTTATAATATTGAAAAGGATGTAAAAGCAAAGTGGAGTATTGTTTCAAAGAATAGAATTTTAAATGTCATAACAACACAGGCCCGTCCCAACTTTAATCCCTTAAATCATTCGTATGTTTCCACAATCTTGCTTCCAGAGATACGTTTAAGAATTATTTATTACGGACCAGTCAGTAGATATACAGGATAGTATTATCTTTTGTTTGTAAATTACATTGCATTTGACATATATCTCGAATTGGTCTAGTGGTTAGTGACCCTAACTGCTAAGCCGGAGGTCGTGGGTTCGATTCCCCCAAAGGCAAACCAAGGTTTTAACCGTGGGAGATCCACGGCATCACAGAAAACTGGTGTTGAGCAAATGTTTTGCTGCTTTTCAACGAGAGATTAAGGTCACACGAGGCATAACCCGTGTCCTTCTACTCTAGAAAGAATACAAAGGCTGGGGGACGGCGGTAGGCATTAACTATCAGGTAACCCCGGGTCTGCTTTGCGACAACTAGCGCCATCTCTTTTTCATCGACGAAAAATGTTTATTCTGTAAACTTTGAAATGGAAGTGGCGTCTGTTTAAAATTACTATATAAGAGGGAACTTTGAAAGACGCCCACACAAGGCTTTTTTATCTCTTCTAAGTACAGTTATGTAAGTTAATTATGTTAATACTAATTTACCCATCTTTGACCTGTCCTCTATGACAATCCAACTTGGAAAAATTTGGAGTAAATCAGGTAATAAACAGAAAGAAGTCTTATTTTCGAACAGAAGCATCATCATCAGCCTATCAAGGTAAACTGTTGGAATAAACTGAAAGACTAATTCACTGACTGCTGGGTCTAGAAGCATGAAATTTTGTACAAATGTTCCTCAGGTGACGTAGGTAATCCTCTCCTTAGAAAGGAGGTTTTGGAGTACTATACCACGATGGCCAGACGGGTTGGTATAGAGTTTGTAAAGTTGTCATTCTCTTTGCAGTGTTGTTGTCCTGCGTAGTTTGTTCCCTAGGTCGGCTCTTACGACATCCACGGGAATAAAGAAAGGTGGTGAAATTTCGTATTCTTAATCTGTTACCACGTGGGACCTTTATGTATATACTAGCTGAGACCCGCGGTGTTACCCGCGTTTGTTGTTATAAACCCGGGCAACGCCGCGGGGTGAAGTTAGTCTAAAAAAAGTAGCCTAAGTTACTCCTTATGTCATCAGCTATCTGCCAGTGAAAGTCCCGTCGAAATCGGTAAAGCCGTTCCAGAGATTACCCGAACAAACAGACAGACAGAAAAAATTTGTAAAAAATGTTATTTTGGCATATGTACCGTGTAAACATACATATGCATTTAGTAAAAAGCGGTTATTTTAATATTACAAACAGACACTCCAATTTTATTTATTTGTATAGATAAGGTTTTAATTAAGGTACGCGGTTCGTCTTATAAAAAAACACTCGCATTTTCTACTGAAATTGGCTGAGTATTACATTAATACATAATATCTACGATTTTAAGCTAAAAATTGTTGAAAGGTCACGCTAAAACCTACTAATACTAAGAGGAAAACCACAGGAAATAAATCCATGAATCCAGGTAAACCCGTTTTAAATGACGGGTCTGTTGGTCTAGTCTAGTCTAGTAGTGACTGCTAAACCGGAGGTCGTGGTTTCAATTCCCACCCAGAACAAATATTTGTATGATGAGCAGGGTCGTTTGTTCTGTGTCTGGGTGTATGTATGTATGTATTAAGAAATATATAAGTATGTTTATCAGTAGTCTGGTTACCATAGTACAGGCTCTGCCTAGTTTGGGATCAGACTGTCGTTTGTGGAGATGTGTGAAGTGTGTGAAATAAATATTTTTTAACTTTACAGCTTGTTTATAAATGTTAGTTTTGTGTAGTTCTTCTAATATATAAACGTTTAGTATTCCAAATATAATATGCTTCGTCTGGCATCATTGTTTATGGTACAAAGAAGTTTTCTTTACTTGTTAATATACAGATTTACTCTTTGTAGTGTCCGCCTCAATTCTTCTCCCGTGTATCGCCCAATAAGCTACCGCCTCTTTGAACGAGAAAAGATTCGCAAGGAAACATTAAAAAAACAAAAGCTTTTTAAAAAAGAAACAAAACGAAGGCCCTGGCACGCTTGAGCGAACACGTACGGTCTAAAAGATGAACGGTAAGCGATGAGCGTGTTATATTGTAGGATTATCTACTAAATTCTACTAGTACTACATCGCTTTCTCTAAGCTTCGCTATGGCAACAAAACCGACCAAAAAATAGATCCTTGAAGCGGGGTGTATATCGTGTCGAAATTTGAGCTCAATTTGTGCAGTACTTTTTGAGTTTTTGCAGCGTACACATCATCATCAACAGCCTTTAATAGTCCACTCCTGGTCGTAGGCCTTTCCTTAGAAAGGAGGTTTTGGCCTACTATACCACGCTGGCCAAACGGGTTGTTATAGAGTTTGTGTCAAGTTTTCCTTCTCTCTGCAGTTCTGTTGTCCTGCGTAGTTTGTTTCCTTAGTCGTCTCTTACGACACCCACGGGATGAATAGGGGTGGTGACACTCTGTATTCTTAATCCGTCACCACACGCACAAACCGTTACACAAACCGACATAACATTTTTAAATATATAGATGTATGCATTTATAAATATATAGGTATGTTTTGTAGTTGTATGCATACAATATGACAACAGCAAAACATGCAACAATGTTTTGCTGTTGTCATGTTGTATGCATTTATAAATATACTAGCTGAGACCCGCGGTGTTACCCGCGTTTGTTGTTATAACCGCGGGCAACGCCGCGGGGCGAAGCTAGTCTAAAAAAAGTAGCCTAAGTAGTAACTTTCACTGGCAGATAGCTGATGACATAAGGAGTACCTTATGTCATCAGCTATCTGCCAGTGAAATTCCCGTCGAAATCGGTCCAGCCGTTCCAGAGATTACCCGGAACAAACAGACAGAGAGACAGACAAAAATTGTAAAAAATGTTATTTTGGCATATGTACCGTGTAAACATACATATGCATTTAGTAAAAAGCGGTTATTTTAATATTACAAACAGACACTCCAATTTTATTTATTTGTATAGATATCACAACATTCATTGATTATGGAATTGATTCAAAATTCACATAAAGCCGGATACCACTAACCACTGCTGAACAATTCACTAGAAATGAACACATCACAAACAGCCTACACAAATAAGGTCAAACATACATATACTCACTTCTTCACGTCAAGGGGTAGACAGGAGCGTGACAAATGTCTAATCTTATTCTCAGTTACGTAATGACATCACCGGATACATTACCATCTTAATATTTGACTGCACGGATGGCGTAGTGGTTTAAGCGGTCGCCACACCGCTTCCTACTACGCCCAGTGTTGTGGGTCCGATCCCCACATGGGACGACACTTTGTGTGATGCACAAATTGTTGTTCTGAGTCTGGGTGTTCTTTGTGTCCGTTTCATGTATGTTTATAAAGTCTCCCGCGACACAGGATATATTCCTAATGCGGGAGTTGTGTTTTTTTTTAAATAGAAAAAAAATAAAATATTTATTTAAAACTTTATGAATAATACATGTTGTACAAAGGTTTTAGCTTTGTTTTTTTTTTGTAGTTTGCTTCCTCATTACCTGGATAGTTGGCGCTCCACTACTGTGCGCTTTTCGAGACACTTTTTGCCCCGCACAACCAATCTGTGGAACGGGTTATCGTCTGCGGTATTTCCGGACCGATACGACTTTCAAACCTTCAAGAAAAGAGCGTACTCCTTCCTAAAAGGCTGGCAACGCTTTTGTGACTCCTGAGTTGCAGACGTTCATGGGCGGCGATGGTTACTTTCCATCAGGTGATCCGTCTGCTCGTTTGCCCCCTCTAATATAAAAAAAAACAAACCCGGACGTGATGCCATGAGGCATTCTCTCCCAGTCGACCTTCAGGTGATGTAAAAATACGATGCGGTATTTGCACATACATGTTTGATATATGAGAGACCACCAACAGACTATAACAGTCCACTGCTGGACATAGGCCTCTCCTTAGAAAGAAAGTTTTGGCCTACTATACCACGCTGGCCGAACGGGTTGGTATAAGGTTTGTGTCAAGTTTTCCTTCTCTTAGCAGTGCTGTTGTCCTGCGTAGTTTGCTCCCTTAGTCGGCTCTTACGACACCCACGGGATGAATAGGGGTGGTAACATTCCGAATTTTTAATCCGTCGCCTCACGGACAATGGGAGATAAACCCATATTAGATAAGACTAACATACATAACTACATTTCTACGTATATTCTTATATTAACATACAAATCAAGTATACAAAAGACATACACACTATATAAACATACACATACATTTTTTTTTTTTTCTTTAAAAAGACAACTCCCGCACTAGGAATAAATCCTGTGTCGCGGGGGACTTTACAAACATATATGAAACGGACACAAAGTACACCCAGACTCAGAACAACAATTTGTGGATCACACAAAGTGTTATCCCATGAGGGGTTTGAACCCACAACACTCGGCGCAATAGAAAGCGGCGTGGCGACCGCTTAAACCACTACGCCATCCGTGCAGTCAATTGAATATTATATAAAGATACACAATCGGGTACTAGCGTTTTGACTTCTTCGGAATGAATTGGCAGAACGCCATTCATTACGAAAACTGTAAAGTACTTTTGTCTTGAATGTAAGGCGGTTTGTGGATATTCTGACTTCGGCAGAGAGGGCATTCTAGAGAGAATACATAGAGAGAGAATTGATATAGCTGGAGGTGTGGTGACGGATTAAGAATACGGAATGTCACCACCTCTATTCATCCCGTGGGTGTCGGAGCCGACTAAGGGAACAAATTACGCAGGACAACAGCACGGCAAAGAGAAGGTACCAACCCGTCTGGCCAGCGTGGTATAGTAGGCCAAAACCTCCTTCTAAGGAGAGGCCTATGTCCAGCATTGGACTGTTATAGGCTGTTGATGATGTGAGGTATGACGAGGGTATTAAAAAGAAGCATATTGTTTGTTGATCAAAGATTTCGGTCGGAATAAACGGAAACGGAATAATTCCTTTTCCCAAATTTATTTTGGGTCTGTGAAATGGTTTTTCTTCTTCTATTCTTCTCTTTCACGTATTCCATCAATTCGTTGCAAAAAGGTTTTGACTTTTTCTTGTATTGTCAGCCGTCTGCCTAGCACCAACCCTCCTAAAGAATGTTCACATGATGTGCTCACAAATACTTCTAAATAAACAACGACACTTCTATACTAATATTATCAACTAGCTGGTGCCCGCGACTTCGTTCGCGTGGAATTTGAAAGGCGCTGCCATAGTGGGTTCCATTCCGATTAGGAAAAAAAGCCGTGTGGTGTCGTGGGACACCATACGAACGAATATAGAACGAAGTTGTGACGATGGAGTAAAACTGATTCGACACGATTTTAATTACAACGCCATCTATGAAAGCGGCTATTACCTACATATTTTTCAGTTGTTTTCTAATTAAAACAATTTATACATTGGTAAAATCTCCTTGAGAAATGATTTCCTATCTATTCGATAGATGGCGCTGAATGACTGACAAGTGACAATTCAAAATAAATACTGAGATGAAAAGTAATGATTTCCTATCTATTCGATAGATGGCGCTGAATGACTGACATAAAAAGTGTCGTTACAACTTTTCGTGAGAATTTTTTCCGTCTAGCCTCCTTGCACAACGTGCGATAAGGAACTTCGTTCCAAAATTTAATAGGGTATTTCTAAAAAAAAAACCTATGAAAATAGCAGAATAGAATTATGATAATCGGTCTAGCCGTTTTGAAGATTACCCGGAACAAACAGACAGACAAAAAAATTGGTTGCCTGTAAAGTCGGTATACGGGCGAAAGTTTTACGTGACAACGACTATGTCTGTTTCTCTCGCTCTTAGGCGGGCTAACCATGCCCGATTGGAAGGGACGCGTGCCTCTCACTCGCTCTCATTGTGAGCGCATAACGTGAGCGGAGCGTAACGCAGTTTCTTGAAGTGTCACCCGGCAAACCAATTTATAAGACGTTGTGACGTCAAAAACATCTAAACTGGTTTTTAGACTTAGGTATCGTGCAAATAATCGTATGAGCATGAAAACCTCTATTATTTTAACATTACAAACAGACACTTCTATTTTATTTTTTTGTAAATACATATACATGTAAATGAAAGTTTGTTTGTTTGTTGTTAGGCTTTCATAGCTTGAACCACAAAACCGATTTTAAAAATTCTTTCACCACGGGAAAGCTACATAATCATCGAGTAAAAAAGGCTATTTTTACTGTAATAATAGACACACACGCAAGCGAAGCCTCAGGCAAATGCTAGTATTGTATATTTTAAAAATAAATTATATTCCATTGCTGTTTTATTCCATGCATTCCAAACTGACAACTTAATACAACAATGAACAGAATAAGTAATTTAACATCAAACAAAGCAAGTATTGTTTAAACAGTCATCGTAAGTCAAGCTTTAATCTACGGAAAATCCGAACACAAAACGAGGGATACAGGAATTATTGTCAATGGTTTGTTTTAAGCATTTAACTTTGGGAATAGAATGTTTTGTGTGGTCCTTTTATGTATCAACTTAGTTCTATTCATGATTAAGTAGATTATGACAATTAATACGGTTATACCTCGGCAATTGTACACTTATACGGGTAGGTTCATTCTTGGTGACCAGTTTAGCGGTTACTTAGAGGGTAAGGGCAAATTCAAATTAGCTCGAAGAATGTTAGTAGGTTGACATATCGAAAGAGACACACCGCTCGAATGGTCGATTGATATGTTTCAGATCGGTTGGATTCTTGGCGTAAAGATGTTGCTTCATTCTGCATTCTCTATCGTTTGTGTGATGAGGAATGCTCCGAGGAATAGTTCAGAGTTGTACCGACCGAAGTGCTCCACCACTATCATCATCATCATCATCATCAACAGCCTTTAATAGTCCACTGCTGGACATAGGTCTGTTCTTAGAAAGGAGGTTTTGGCCTACTATACCACGCCGGCCAAACGGGTTGGTATAGGGTTTGTGTCAAGTTTTCCTTCTCTCTGCAGTGTTGTAGTCCTGCGTAGTTTGTTCCCTTAGTCGCCTCTTACGACACCCACGGGATGAATAGGGGTGGAGATAGTCTGTATTCTTAATCCGTCACCACACGGACTCCACCACTATTAACGTCATAAAGATTCTTACCTCGCACTACCAACCTGTGGAACACTGTAATTTGTGTTGTTTTCGGACAGAAACAGCTTTTAAACCGTCAAGAAAAAGTGGGAGTGCTCTTTTTATAGAACTGTTTTACCATCCTAACCCTTAAACAAATCCGAGTTTATGATACGACGACAATATAAGCAGTTAAGTTGTTTTTGTCGCTGTAATATGGAATATTTAAAATCGCTTTCCTTTTATATTTTACACCACAAATACATCACATGAAGCGCTGGAGGACAAAACAAAAAGATACTGTAATTGGAATTATCTTTTTGAAGATTTGGTTTCATTTATTTTATTTATATGGAAAAACAAAAAGTTATTTGACTGGTTTTTTTATGAAAAAGAGGGTAAATGAGCAGAAAGATGGTCACCTGATGGAAAGCGACTACTGCCGCCCATCATCATCATCAACCTAGCGCAGTCCACTGCTGGCCATAGGCCTCTCCCATTACACGCCACTTAGCCGATTTTGGCCTTCCCGCATCCAGCTCCTGCCAGCCATCTTGCGCAAATCGTCACTCCACATGGCCTGTGGGCGTCCTACACTACTTTTGCCGCTCATGAACGCATACAACTCAGGAGTTACAGTTGCCGGCCTAGTGTCGTCTTTAAGGGTCGTATCGGTTCGGAAATACCGTAGACGATAATTGTCTGTGCGAGGCAAAAAGTGTTTTGAAAACCAATTTTCCAAGTGATGAGGATGAATATTTTGCCGTGTGGAACGATGGCGGAAAGTTGCGGCCGGTATTAGTCCGAATAATTCCTCGGAGTTTGTGATCAGATTGCCATGTGTGAGATTTGGGACTAATCCCACCCACACGCCCACCGCTGTAACTCCTGTACACCAGGATCCACAGCAGTGACCCACGAACACACCGAGTTATGACACTCGGGAAGTCCCAGGAAGAAATTAAACTGTCTTGGAACCCGCAACGAAATTAATCAGAAGAAAATTGGAGGAGTTGGAAATACAGTAAATCCACTTCCCTCCTTAGCAAAGCGGGAGACAAAATGAAGTAAAAAGGGCATACACCCTTTTAAACAGGGAAGCACCACGGCCACAAATATTACGGGTCCTACGTGAGCTATGTTTGATTTCTATGATATGTATGGCAGAATCGCCTAAACGCACGGAAATTCACCCTAGTTGACACAAGATCCCCATAGTATACCGCCCCGTGAGATTTGTGAGATATATTATTATTATTAGACGACCGGATGGCGTAGTGGTTTGTGTAACGGACTGCTATTCCAAAGGTCGTGGGTTCGATTTCCGCTCAAGTCAAACATTTGTGTGCATGAACATTTAATGTTTGATTTGGTCTGGGTGTTTCTATGTATAATATGTATGTATTTACAAAAAAAAAAAGTATATATGTATTTATTTCAGTTGTCTAGTACCCATAGTACAAGCTCTGCTTAGTTTGGGACTAGATGGCGTTGTGTAAATGTGGTAGAATATTATTATTATTATTATTCTCTCTATTCCATTAAATATACAAATAAATTACATTTTTGAATTTATTTATGTACAACAAAATACATTTAAAAATACAAAAAATTGTCCCATCGGAATCGGATATAGGGACCAAGATATGGGTGGTTAGGACTCCAGAGACAGAAACTTCCTCACAATACGTGCCGTATCGAGAAGAACTGCTTTCTGCATCAGGCCCTTAATCCAACTGCCTAACGCGAGCCTCTGAAGATTATTTGACATTATATTTACATATTGATAACATTTTAAAGTATATTACAGAGGTTTTTTTATCTACCCAAGTTAAGCACACACACGTTACAGAGATAATACAAATTGTGTTCTCTTTCTCCTGTGGAGGAACGGGTGTCATGTCCCTCCAACACAAAGGCAGGATCCTCCGACCAGGCGAGGTGATCATGCCTGGCGGGGCGCGGCCCAACGGTTGATGTTGGGAAGTTGTATATATGCTAACCGGCGAGGGAATTCTTTATATCGCGATACAGGATTAGCAATTCTTATTTTAGTAGTTACTCCGTAGTTCGGTGTGTCCTCATTAGATGGCGCTGTAGTATGTTTATGTGTCGAGTCGCCACACTCCTTTAATTCCCCTCAAGGGCCTGGTTGGTGACCCAGACTGGTAAGCTGGAGCCGTTAACCTCATCCACTCGATGAAAGCAAAGAGTTCCTCACACCGATTTTCTGTGAAGCCGTGGTATTACTGGAGCCAGTCCATTTGTGCCGAAGTAATAATAATAATAATTTTATTTGATCAATATAAATATTACAGTGTAGGACATTTCAGTTTAACATAGATCTTAGACAATAATTAGACTAAATTACACTAGCGTAAATTTATAGTAGTGTTATTTTATATCTTATGACTGTGTAGTATGATTCATATTGTATGATTTTCTACACATAAAGATATTTAGATTTTGTTAAAAACTTTAGTCGCTGCAAGTAGGGCTCTCCCACGGTTTCGTAAATTGAAGATTAAAAAAAACGATTGAAATTCCTGGCGGCTTGAAAAAAAAGTGTGGCCGTGAGGTTGTTTGCCCTTTCTTCTCGTAAGGCTGAGTTTGAACCTGAAGAATATAGATCTGAGCCTCTAGGCATTAGCTATTAGCACTTTAATTTTTAACCGACTTAAAAGAAGTAAATTCAGTTGTACTTTTTGACGTGACAACGTCTTATAATTCGATGGAGCCGGCTGCACGCACGAAAAAACATGACTCATGCGGCGTTACCTCGCTCTGAGGCGTTCCATTTAAGGCGTGAAGTGCAAGCGAGAGCGTTTAATTTGAAGAATTTTTTTTTCTTGCGGAAAACCCTTCGAATACATATAGATATAAATCACCCGGTGAGGTAGTTATGTCCGACTCGTACCGACTAAAAACCGCATGCCATCTCGGGTAGCAGTAGGTGGGGAACCTGGTATAACCTACAAAGGAAAGCCCTGGTACCCAACGGAATTCGGGCCATCTACGGCTTAAATTATGATCTCTTTATGAGAAAAACACCCCTAAAAATAGTATTTTAAGGTACAAACAATTTAGTTCATAAGCTTTTCTTTATCTCCGCCCTCGTGTATTTAAAAAGAAGGCTGTGTTACTCGCTGATAATGTAGTGTTCCATATATAAAAGAATTTTTAACATCTGTTTAGTGATTTAGGTATAAAAGCTTAACAAACAAACTGACTTTCACATCCATAGAAATAAATAAAATTTAAGTATCTGTAATTCCAAAATAAATAGGTTTTTTTTTTAAGTTCACGCAGTCATTTGCACGAGACCTATGCCTAAAAACCAGTAAAATAAAAAAATTGCAGTGTGTTTAATCCCGGGTAATCTTCATAACGGTTGGACCGATTTGGATAATACTTTAATACCAGGTAGCAGGCTATAAAGGGAGTAACTTAGGCTATTTTTCATCTCAGAAAAACCCTATAAATTTTTGCACAGTCCGAGGATCGTATCCGAAGCCTCATGGACTGCAGCCGCGACATTACTACACCACTAAGGCATCGCTTTTCAAATTCCACGCGAACAAAGTCACGGGTACCAGCTAGTTTATAATATAAATATGGATTACAATTTATAATAATTTCAGTCGATGATACTATTTATAAAATTCACATCACATCACATCAGCAGCCTTTACAGTCCACTGCTGAACATAAGCCTCTCCTTACAAAGGAGGTTTTGGCCTACTATACCACGCTGGCCAGACGTGGGTTGGCATAGGGTTTCCCAGGAGCTGGCGGACCTCCGTGCGGCCTGTACACGTGCCCGGAGGTCCTACACGCGCAGTCGGCGGCGTCACCGTGGAGACGGTGAGGAGGACCGGCTTCATGAGGAGTACCGACGGGCGCGGAAAACTCTGAAGCTGGCCATTAGCCGCGCCAAAGAGGAAAAAAGACAGGAGATGCTGGAGGGTCTTAATCGTGACCCCTGGGGTCGCCCTTACCGCGCGGTGCGACAAAAGCTCCGCGCGTCGGGCCCCCCCCCCTTACGGAGACTCTCCAGCCCAGCTTCCTGCGAGAAGTGGTTGAGGGCCTTTTCCCACAACGGGCGGAACACACTCCCCCGTCGATGGCCTCCCTGGCCGGAGACGACGGGGAGCACGGGGAGGACAATGTTCCGCCCGTCCGGGAATCGGAGGTAGGGGCGGCTGTTCTACGGATCCGTTCCAAGAACACCGCCCCTGGGCCAGACGGGGTACCGGCCCGAGTGCTGGCCCTGGCCCTCAACCACATGGCAGACCGCCTCGGGGAGGTGTTCGACGCTAGCTTGGCGTCGGGACGCTTCCCTGAGTGCTGGAAGAGCGGGAAGCTGGTCCTATTGACGAAGCCGGGACGGCCTGCCGATTCGGTCGCGGCCTATAGGCCCATCGTGCTGCTGGACGAGGCGGGCAAATTGTTTGAGAGGGTTCTTTCTGCCCGCATCGTCCGGCACCTCTGCGAGGTGGGCCCCGATCTGTCGGACGCCCAATTTGGTTTTCGGGCGGGGCGTTCGACAGTCGACGCCGTGTTGCGCCTGAGGGCCGTGACCGAAGAGGCCGTGAGCTGTGGCGGCGTGCTGTTGGCGGTGTCATTGGACATCGCCAACGCATTCAATAGTCTGCCATTCAGCTGCATCAGGGAAGCACTCCACTATCATGGGGTGCCAAAGTACCTGAGGCGGCTAGTGGCAGACTATTTAGAGGAGCGTACCGTCGTGTACGAGGACCGAGAAGGTAATCTGAGGTGTCGGCCCATGTCGTGCGGTGTTCCACAGGGGTCTGTTCTTGGACCCCTCTTGTGGAACATAGGGTACGACTGGGCCCTTCGCGCCGATTTCCCCCCCGGGCTGGGTGTAATCTGTTACGCAGACGATACCCTCGTGACAGCCCGGGGGGCAAACTTCCAAGAGGCGGCGCGCCTGGCCACAGGGGGAGTCTTCCTGGTGGTCGGGCGCATTGAGGCGCTGGGCTTACGGGTGGCCCTAGATAAGACGGAGGCCCTGTTATTCCATGGGCCCCGTCGTGGTCCACCCCCTGGCGCCTCCATCGTGGTCAACTCGGTCCTCGTACCGGTTCGGGCCCAGATGAAATATCTGGGCCTGATCCTCGACGGGAGGTGGCTCTTCGACGAGCACTTCCGACAGCTTGCTCCAAAGCTGGTCGGCGCTGCGTCTGCCCTAGGGCGACTCTTGCCCAATATGGGTGGACCCAGCGTCGCGACAAGACGGCTGTACACGGGGGTTGTCCGGTCAATGGCACTGTACGGTGCACCGGTGTGGGCGGTGGCTCTGACCGCCCAGAATAGGGTACGCCTCTGACGCCCTCAGAGGGTAATGGCGGTCAGAGCCATACGCGGTTACCGCACCGTTTCGACGGAGGTGGCATGCGCATTGGCCGGAACTCCCCCGTGGGATTTGGAGGCGGAAGTGCTCGCCGAAGTTTATCGGCGAGTGGCTGACTTCCGGGCGGACAGCGGATTTCGCCCTCCGCCCGAGGATGTGCGCGAGTGGCGCGAAGCCGCTCGCCGAGCCACGATGGCTCGTTGGTCGTTCCGGCTGGAGACTCCACGCGCTGGCTTTGCCGCCGTGGAGGCTCTCCAGCCGGTCATCGCCGAGTGGGCAGGGCGGCAGCACGGGACCCTTTCCTTCCGGCTGACGCAGGTGCTTTCCGGGCATGGTTGCTTCGGAAAGTACCTGCACACGGTCGCTAGGAGGGAACTGAGTCCCGCCTGCCACCACTGCGACTGCAGTGAGGACTCGGCCCAGCACACGCTGGCGGTCTGCCCCGCATGGGCGGCGCAGCGCCGGGCCCTCACTGCAGTCATCGGAGTGGATCTCTCGCTACCGGCCGTAGTACGCTCCATGGCCGGTAGCGACAGTTGTTTTACCGCGGTCGCAACCTTCTGCGAGGTAGTAATCTCGCGGAAGGAGGCGGCGGAGAGGGCCCGGGAGGACGACCTCCACTCGGACCCGATCCGCCGCCGGCGAACCGGGCGGCGGAGGCCCGGCTATCACAGCCTCATGCCGCCCTGAGTGTGGCCGCGGGTGGACGGGGTGGGTTTCCCCTCCACCCGCATTAGTTGGCCAGCCGCGAGGGGGCGGCGTCCGCGTGTGCCGGACGTCGCCTAAAGAGAGGAACAACAACAACATTGAGACGGAGCCCGCACCAGGAGCGGGCTGGCGCTAGGAGGGGTCCGGATGTCTTAACAATAGCTGTTCCCGGATCCCTCCTGTTACAGGCGCAGAGTGGCACACCGTGTGGTTTTAGTCGGTCCGAGTCCGACACACCACCCCGCCGCAAACCCCGGAGGGGTGACGGTCCGAGGGGATTTCCACACGTTAAAAAAAAAAAATAAAAAAAAAAAAAAAGGGTTTGTGTCAAGTTTTCCTACTCTCTGCAGTGCTGTTGTTCTGCGTAGTTTTGCTCCCTTAGTCGGATCTTACGACACCCACGGGATGAATACGGGTGATGACACTCTGCATTCTTAATCCGTCACCAGACGGATAATTTATAAAGTTAATTATTGTAAATTTTTTGTCTCTAACAAGAAGAAGCCTGGAGGTTCCCAGGCCCTCCCCGGTTCTATAATAACAGTTAAAATATTAAAACAACATAACGAAGTTTCCAGTAATATCTCAATTTCCCTTTGTTCAGTAAAATAACAAGCTATATTTCAATGTTTTTGTTCGTACTTTTGTAGAGAAAAATGAGTTTTTATTACAAATGTTAAGATAGGTACAATTTAAGATGTATTTTTTAAATTCTAAATAAATATACGTTATTCTTTGATATTTCTTCTTTGGACGAGGCATTTACCCAAAACAAGGGTTCTTGCAATAAAATCAAGATTGGGTTAATTATTACACTGGGTACCTCCTCTTTTCTAAGGAGAGGCCTATGTCTAGCAGTGGACTAGTAAAGGCTGTTGATGTTTTTTTTTTCAAGACATTTGAGTTACATTTTTTACAATGTCTCTATTCGCCAAACTGTACTAATAGTTTGTAGGTTCTGCCATACATATTATAGAAATCAAATATAGCTCACCTAGGACCCGTAATATTTATTTTATACTGTCATAACTCGGTGTGTTCGTGGGTCACTGCTGTGGATCCTGGTGTACAGGAGTTACAGTGGTGGGTGTGTGGGTGGGATTGGTCCCAATAAAAAATACTACAATATTATAAATACGAAAGTGTGTCTGTCTGTCTGTTACCCCTTCACGCTTATAACGCTGAAGCGATTTAGATAAAACTAGCTGACCCGCGCAACTTCGTCTGCGTCTCTCAATAGTAATAAATTTTCTCCGTTTTTGAAACATTCTTCATTGGTGCTCCGCTCCTATTGGTCTTAGCGTGATGATATATAGCCTTCCTCGATAAATGGGCTATCTAACACTGAAAGAATTTTTCAAATCGGACCAGTAGTTTCCGAGATTAGCGCGTTCAAACAAACAAACTCTTCAGCTTTATAATATTAGTATAGATTTGGTAAGAGAGAGTTTGAGGCCCGGGAAAGGACATAGGAAAGTTTTTATCCTAGAAATCATCCTTTAACCGCTGCACAGATTTAGATGAAATTTGGCATGCAGATAGTTTGATTCTTGAGAAAGGACATAGGCTTTTTACCGTGATAACTGACATACACACGGGCGGAGCCGCGGGCAAGTGCTACTTTACTATAAGTTCAAAATGAAAAATCACGTTATCGTAAAAATGCGTGGGGTGCTAGATCTCAATTGTTATAAAAATATTTTAATTGCAGATATAATATAATTAGACGACTGGATGGCGTAGTGGTTTGTGTAACGGACTGCTATTCTAAAGGTCGTGGGTTCGATTCCCGCTCAAGTCAAACATTTGTGTGCATGAACATTTGATGTTTGATTTGGTCTGGGTATTTCTATGTATAATATGTATGTATTTAAAAAAAAAAGTATATAATGTATTTATATCAGTTGTCTAGTACCCATAGTACAAGCTCTGCCTAGTTTGGGACTAGATGGCGTTGTGTGAATTTGGTAGAATATTATTTATATTATCTATTTATTATATTGGTAAAAGTAAAGTTATTTTATTATAAAATATCTTAAAAAGCGCCCACTCTTTTTATAATATTTGTTTATCTTCTCATTAATACTAAAGAAGTAACAAATAAGTAAGTCACATATGCTTCAGCCCACGCCTCTTCACATCATCATCAACAGCCTATACTAGTCCACTGCTGGACATAGGCCTCTCCTTAGAAACGAGGTTTTGGCCTACTATACCACGCTGGCCAGACGGGTTGGTATAGGGTTTGTTTCAAGTTTTCCTTCTCTTTGCAGTGCTGTTGTCCTGCTTAGTTTTTCCCTAAGTCGGCTCTTACTACACCCACGGGATGAATAGGGGTGGTGACAATCTGTATTCTTAATCCGTCATCACACGGACACGCCTCTTAGTACATAGCAAAGGCCACTACCGTATTTATGATAAATCCGGATATGGATAAATCCGTTAATCCTAAAAATCCTGATCAGGATAATCGGACAAATTTATAAAATGTTTGTATTGTCATCGGTCCTTGATAAGCGTGCGAAGTTTGAATTCAATTCGACGTTTTAAAGTCTGTGAAAATCACGTTCAAAGAATCCGTTAAAAAGATACACACATACCAAGCCAATAAAGCGTGTTAAAAAGTTTTTTGGGTAACAAAGATCATCCGTCGTCACGAACTTTTTCCTTTATAACATTATTCGGATTCAAAAAAGACAGTTTTCTCATTTACACGTATTGCGACATAATTTAACCCGCAATAACACAAGGGTGTACAAGGAAATTTCGCGATTTATCTACCAATCACGTCTTCATATAATCAAACAGCAATAATTTTGTTTCATAAGTGTAATAAGACATTTTTTCAGAATAACTTTATGTTATACAAGATTTTATGCGAAAAAATGGCGCCAACTTCATGGCGGCCATTTTGTCAACATAATTTCGTGTGATCAATATGGATTTTTGATGTTTTTTTTTTAAATGTGTTTAAAGTTGAGACAGCATTGTTTTTTTGAGCAGCTCTAAGAAAAATGTTTACAAAATATTTATTGACATCATAACCCTATACGTTTGTGTCAAGGTTTTCTTCTGTTTGAAGTGTTGTTGTCCTGCGTAGTTTGCTTCCTAAGTCTCTTACAACACCCACGAGATAAATAGGGGTGATGACACTCCGTATTCTTAATCCGTCACCACATGGACATAATAAAATATGTATATTATTAACTAGCTGACCCGCGCAACTTCGTCTGCGTCTCTCAATAGTAATAAATTTTCTCAGTTTTTGAAACATTCTTCATTGGTGATCCGCTCCTATTGGTCTTAGCGTGATGATATATAGCCTATAGCCTTCCTCGATAAATGGGCTATCTAACACTGAAAGAATTTTTCAAATCGGACCAGTAGTTCCTGAGATTAGCGCGTTCAAACAAACAAACAAACAAACAAACTCTTCAGCTTTATAATATTAGTATAGATTAAATAAAGTTGGAATAGCGCTAAATAGCGCTATTTTTAAGTACATTTTGTAGTATGCAGATGCTATTACTGCATGTTAACTGGAATTTATGTGCAAAATTACTTGTCCAAACATATAAAAACTCTTATAATTAGGTTTTTTCTTTTGCTCATTCCTTTTTTTCTCTTAATTCAGTTATTATATTGAAATAATATTGTAACAACGGGTTTAAAGCATCTCCAACACAAAGGGAGGATTTTTGGACCATGCGAAATGATCATGCCTAGTGGACTGCGGCCCAACGGTTTATGTAGGGAAGTTGTATACGCGGGCAGGCGCTAGGAGGGGTCCGGATGTTTTAATAACAGCAGTTCCCGGATCCCTCATATTACAGGCGCAGAGAGGCACACCGTGTGGTTTTAGTCGGTCCGATTCCGACACACCGCCCTGCCGCAAACCCCGGTGGGGTGACGGACCGAGGAGGTTTCCACACGAAAAAAAAAGAAAAAAAAAAGGGAAGTTGTATACATACTAATCGGCCCGAGAGAATGTGTTTTTTTAGTTCCTTGACCAGTAAAAGTTGAACAGACATTTTATAGACTTTAGTATCGTGACAGATTCAAATTTAAACGTCAAGTTTTCTGTCACTGGCCTGTTGGTCTGGTGGTTAGTGACTCTGACTGCTAAGCCGTAGGTCGTGGGTTCGATTCCCACCCAGAACAAATATTGTGTGATAAGCACGGTCATTTGTTCTGTGTGTGTGTGTGTAATTTATCATTAATATGTATGTATTTAGAAATATATAAGTATGTTTATCAGCAGTCTGGTTGCCATAGTACAGGCTATGCCTAGTTTGGGATCAGACGGCCCTGTGTGAGATGTGTGAGGTATATTATTATTATTATTAAACTATTCCCTGTACTTTTACATAAAATTTAAACCTTTAAACGTAATTTTTACCTTTGTACCACATTTTTTTTTTTATGGAATAGGGGCAAAGTATGGAAGTTACAATCGCGTTACCAGCCTTTGAGGAAGGAGGTTTGAAGGTTGTATCGGACCGGAAATACTGCAGCCGATAACTTGTTCCACAGGTTGGTAGTGCGAGGCAAAAAGTATCTTGAAAAGCGCACAGTGGTGGAACGCTTTGTGTAATTCTTCTAGATATAAACCATAAATATTTCAAATAATAATAATATTGCGGATAAGTAACACACAACACCATTTAGTTTTAAACTAAGCAGAGCTTGTACTATGAAAGCTAGATTAATATGATATGCTTTCGTGTGGTGACGGATTAAAAATACGGAATGTCACCACCCCTATTCATCCCGTGGGTGTCGTAAGAGCCGACTAAGGGATCAAACTGCACTGGGCAATAGCACTGCAAAAAGAAGAAAAACTTGAAACAAACCCTATACCAACCCGTCTGGCCAGCGTGGTATAGTAGGCCAAAACCTCCTTTCTAAGGAGAGGCCTATGTCCAGCAGTGGACTATTATAGGCTGTTGATGATGATGATGATGCTTCCGTGCGCCATATTTGTTTTTAAAATAAACGTTTTAAAATAAAGACTATCTGTGCAGATCTAGAAATCAAGAAAAAAATTAATGTTTAAATAACAAATATTGCTGTTAGAAAAATATTTTTTCTTAATTTTACTTTTTATAACTGTTGAAAATTCTATGAAAGGATAGGATCTACCGAAATCACTTTTTTTCTCCGCTTCTAATGCGACAGGCAAAGGCATTAAGGTATTAAGACGAACGGTCAAAGAGTCACGGGATTAAATCTTTACATTTTAATGCTAAGACCTCTTTATAGAAATCCTTTTTTAAGTAAAACTTTTTAAAATTCATGGACCGCTGTTGACAGCGACTTATATTTAAAAAAAAAAATGGAAGTCTTCATTAGTGTATTTTTAGGATTCCGTCCCTTAAAAGGTAAAAAGGAACCCTTATAAGATCACTTTCTTGTCCGTCTGTCCGTCCGTCCGTGTGTCACCTCCGATTTTCTCAGGAACGGTTAAACCTAGCAAGTTGAAATTTATTCCAGATACTGAAAGTCCCTATTAGGTATATAAAAATCAAGGTCCTGAATCAACACGATAAAAAGATATGGGCAAATTTCGATTTTCGCGAAAACTTGTAAGTAGCAAAATTTGCCTTAATTTTCAACTTTTTTTATTTTTCAGAATTTCCTCTTTACTTGTGCTGTAAGACTTTGCTTTTAACCAAAATTGACAATTCTAGGTCAACCGGAAGTACCCAACAGGTTTTGGGTCGAAAACCTATATGGTAGTTCCCGTTGACCTAGAATCACGAAATTTGGCAAAAAGAAACATCTTACGGTACAAATAAAGAAATAATTCCAAAAAATAAAAAAGTAGAAAATTCAGATAAATTTTGATACTTATGAACTTGGTAAATTTTCGCGAAAATCTACGTAATCCTCAGTGTAAGAGTTCGACTCGTACCTGACCGTTTTTTTTAATTGTTACACTCGAAAATGCACAGAGATTTATTTACAACAACAATCAAAACAAAAATCAGAGTGTTGCTAGGGATAAGTATAAAATTAAATAGTAATGTTAGGATATCGAAACATTTTTGTATAGGCCAGAACGATATAGTGGAAACGCGCTCTAAGATCTAAGTAATATACACACACACTACATATGCAAAAATTTCTCGAGACTAATTTCACTGTAACCTGACAATAATTTTGTATGTATGTACAGCCATGGTGAACAGCCAATCAGAACTTTTATTTTATAAAAATTACCTGAAGTCCTCTCGATCCTGTATACCACCTTTACATAGTTTAAAATGAAGTCACTTCCCGTTATTGTACGATTAGATCTTTGAAACTACGCACCCTAATTTAATATGATTTTCACCAATAAAGAAAGTGGTTCAAGAGGAAGATTTATATGTATACTAGTTTCTTTCCACGGCTTCGCCTACGTAAATGTCAACAAATTTGTCCGGGAGAAATATTAGCCTCTGTGCGGTTCCGTGTGATGACGGATTAAGAATACAGAGTGTCACCCCTATACATCCCGTGGGTGTCGTAAGAGCCGACTGAGGGAGCAAACTACGCAGCACTGCAAAGAGAGGGAAAACTTGACACAAATCCTTTACCAACAGGTCTGGCCAGCGTGGTATACTAGGTCAAAATCTCCTGTCTAAGGAGATATGCGATAGGATGATGATGAAATAAAATGGAAGTGTCTGTTTGTAATGTTAAAATAAAAGGTTATTTTCATGCTCACACGGTTATTTACAACACACCTATGCTTAAAACCAGTTTTGACGTGACAACGTCTTATAATTCGATGGAGCCGGCTGCACGCACGAAAAATGACTCATGCGGCGTTACCTCGCTCTGAGGCGTTCCATTTAAGGCGTGAAGTGCAAGCGAGAGCGCGGAACTAGTGACAAAGAGGCACAATCGGCCTCCGCGTTCGGCAGCGTTCGACATCTGTCTCTCTCCTGCTTGAGTGCGCGATGCGTCCGCGTGGACAGCTGCTACTCGTATACAATAATACATTTTTGAAAAATGCTACCATTCCATCAGTATTTTCTTATGACGTTGTCACGTTCAACCATCGTCAGTAAACCGACTTTACAGACAACCGATTTTTTATATTTTTTTTGTCTGTCTGTCTGTTTGTGCCATGTAATTTTGATAATATTTTACTACCAGGTAAATATATACTATCTCCACACCAAACTTCATCTAAATCTGTTCAGCAGTTATTGATTTCCCATGCAAACTTCCACCTGAGAGGGGTTCCGCCCCCTTAAAAGATAATTTCTGGGATGAAAACTATCCTATGTCCTTTCCCAGGACTCTCTATACGAAATGTCATCTAAATCGGTTCAGCAGTTTAAGCGTGATGAGGTAACAGACAGAGAGACAGATACACTTTCCCATCTATACAAATAAATAAAATTGGAGTGTCTGTTTGTAATATTAAAATAACCGCTTTTTACTAAATGCATCTTTATGTTTACACGGTACATATGCCAAAATAACATTTTTTACAATTTTTGTCTGTCTGTCCGTCTGTCTGTCTGTCTGTTTGTTCCGGGTAATCTCTGGAACGGCTGCACCGATTTCGACGGGACTTTCACTGGCAGATAGCTGATGACATAAGGAGTAACTTAGGCTACTTTTTTTAGACTAGCTTCGCCCCGCGGCGTTGCCCGCGGTTATAACAACAAACGCGGGTAACACCGCGAGTCTCAGCTAGTGTATAATATTAGTGTGGATATAAAATAAAATTGATATATTTATTCCATTTCATACAATCGTTACCAAATAAATTGGAATAATTTTAGATTTTTTTTGTCATATCAAACGGAAATTGACATTCGACCGTCAATTTCCGTTCAGACGTTCTTGATATTTATAATCTGTAGTTTCATTTATGTCACTGTCAGTTACGAAGTCACTCGAGGGCAATGAATTCGGGTCACGGGGAAGTAGTACAATAGTACCTTTTTTTTTTTTCCATACGGAAATCCCCTCGGATACCACCTGTACCACCACGAGTAGACGACCCCCCCCCCCCCCCCCCGTGTGGGAACTCCATGTTCCCTGTGCTCCCTGGAAGCGAGCGCGCTTCGCAACGCGCTCGCCGCCACCCCGGCCTGCTTCTGCTAGGGTGACAGATGGCTTCACCTGTCACCCCCAGGCCTGCGCTTATGGAGGACGGAGGGCGTTCGGCTTCACTCTGCATTCTCTATCGCATATATCATGGCGAGTGCTACGAGGAATTGTTCGGGCTAATACCCAAAAAGTAACCATAGTTACAGTGTACGAATATAAAGTATATGTATTTTATGTGTATTTATATCTATATATGTGTATGTATGTGTGTAATTGTATATGTTAGTTATAACTGCTACAGGAACTACAACCTCAGTGCACCTACCTCACCTGTTTTCTAAACCCCTCAAAGGGCCAAAAAGAGAAAGCCCCCGTTGTACATATGTGCATAAAGTTGTAAATAAATAAATAAACAAATCTTTTCGATGTCAGTTTGTGCGATTCTACAATAAAATTCCAAGCATTAACAAATTTAAGTCTTTAGTAAAACAAAAACTATGTGAAAAGGCTTACCACACGGTTAGAGATTATTTAGATGACAAATTTGAATGGAATTGATGCTGATCACTCCCGCTTTTACTACCCGCTCATACATGAAACGGACACAAAGAACACCCAGACTCAGAACAACAATTTTTGGATCACACAAAGTGTCGTCCCATGTGGGGTTTGAACCCACAATACTCGGCGTAGTAGGAAGCGGCGTAGCGACCGCTTAAACCATTACGCCATCCGTGCAGTCCATCTAGTTGTAAAATACGACTTGTAAAAATATCTTTAAAGATTTACTTAAAAAGAAAAAATCATTTCATTTCAATAATTAACATAATAATTACACACAACGCCATCTAGTTTCAAACTAAGCAGAGCTTGTACTATGAAAGCTAGATTGCTGACAGAAGACTTGTATATTTTTCGTAAATATATACTTATTATACATAGAAAACACCCAATCTACGAAACAAATATTTACAGATCATACAAACCTTGGGTCCGACCCGGGAATCGAACCCGAGACCTCAGCAAAGCAGCCGCATACGCTACCACTGCACCACCGAAGCAGTCCAAATTAATTTTCCATAGTTAAATAATAACAATAACTGGACACGTCTCACGCACGGCCGTCTGATCCCAAACTAGGCAGAGCCTGTACTATGGTAACCAGACTGCTGATAAACACACTTATATATTTCTAAATACACACATATTATAGATAAATTACACCAAGACACAGAACAAATGGTCGTGCAAATCACACAATATTTGTCCTGGGTAGGAATCGAACCCACGACCTCTGGTTTAGCAGTCAGGGTCACTAACCACTATAGTCCATCAACGTCGTGCGCGACCGTCCTGCGGGGTGACAGACGGTGGCGGGGACGAGGTACTCAAGATGTCAGCGGGTAGCGGGTGGTGTAGCGGGGAAGGGAAACACTTCTCTTCGTGTGTAGCCGTGTGCTAGAATGACGCGCTACCTCGACCCCGCCACTGTCTGTCACCCCGCGGGACGGTCGCGCACGAGATTGCCGGGTTATAGACCAACAGGCCGGTCATTTAAAACGGGTTTACCTGGATTCATGGATTTATTTTCTGTGGTTTCGAGGTAACTTTTAGTATTAGTAGGTTTTAGCGTGACCTTTTAACAATTTTTAACTTAAATTGGTAGATATTCTGTTTGAATGTATTCATACTCAGCCAATTTCAGTAAAAAAAAATTAGTTTTAAAAAACTAAAAAAGCGATGGGTGCCTGTTGTCAATAGTAAAAAGCTCCCCACGCTTTTTTTTTCAAATTTAATTAAAATTTATTTTCAATTTTTTAGTTTGGTTTTCTATAAAAAGCGTGTTTTTTAGTTTTTTGAAACTATTTTTTTTTTATATATATATTTTTTTTAAATTAGTGTATTGTCATCGGTCCTCGATATATCTACAAAGTTTGAACGAATTCTGACCGTTTAAAGTCAGTCAAAATCACGCCCAAAAAAGTCGGTTACAAACAAACATAAAAACATACAAGTGAAGCTAATATAAAGCGTGTAAAATGCCTAATAAAATGCCTAAAAAGCACGCTAGAGCGAGTGTTTTTGTAAGACAAACCGCATACCTCAATTAAAACCAAAAACCTTATATATACATAAAGGTCCCACGTGATAACGTGGGTTTCATCCCGTGGGTGTCGTAAGAGCCGTGTCGGGAGCAAACTATGTCGGACAACAGAACAGCAAAGAGAAGAAAAACTTGACAATAACCCTATATCAACCCGTCTGGCCAGTGCCCAATGTAAATTACACCCACACACAGAACAAATGATCGTGCTCATCACACTATATTTGTCTTGGGTGGGAATCGAACCCATGACCTCCAGCTTAGCAGTCAGGGTCATTAACCACTAGACCAACAGGCCCGTCAGTTAAATGAATTAAATTATTCCCAGTTATGGTTATATTATATTCCGTGCAAATCAACACTAAACATTCGCGTGATAAATGTACATACAGTTTAATTATGTGAGCTAGTAACACAAAACTATGTATTTGGGTAACGGGCTGGTTGACGCCCAAATCGATAGAAAGGCCACTGTATCTCAAAGTTTTGAACCACTGACCCCTTGTCGACTAAAGTGAGGGGTCTATCGCTATTTTAGGGGGCTTTATTAAGAAGCAGGCCGGGGTGGCGGCGAGCGCGTTGCGAAGCGCGCTCGCTTCCAGGGAGCACAGGGAACATGGGGTTCCCACACGGGGCGGGGGTCGTCTACTCGTCTGTAGATGACCCGAGGTATGTCGGGGCACCAGGGCCTTCCTTTCTAGGGTATACCTGGTTCCCCGGCTATTAGTACCCGGCGAAGGCGTGCGGTTTTAGTCGGTTCGAGTCCGACATGCCACCGACAGGTGGTATCCGAGGGGATTTCCGCACGGAAAAAAAAAAAAAAAAAAAAGGGGGCTTTATTAAACCAATGTGCTTGCGAGGTACTACAGTCATCAGTCTGGTCTTTTTTGACGTGACAACGTCTTATAATTCGATGGAGCCGGCTGCACGCACGAAAAAACATGACTCATGCGGCGTTACCTCGCTCTGAGGCGTTCCATTTAAGGCTTGAAGTGCAAGCAAGAGCGCGGAACGAGCGACAAAGAGGCACAATCGGCCTCCGCGTTCGGCAGCGTTCGACATCTGTCTCTCTCCTACTTGAGTGAGCGATGCGTCCGCGTGGACAGCTGCTATACAATAATACATTTACATGTTTTCGTCAAGTATGATGTGCAGTGAAAAGTGAATGTGGTGTCTTATGACGTTGTCACGTTCAACTATCGTCAGTAAACCGACTTTACAGACAGCCGATTTTTTTTTTTTTGGAACCAAGTTCCTTTTTTTTATGTTAGAGGGGGGCAGACGAGCAGACGGGTCACCTGATGGAAAGTGACCTCACAATACAAGAGTCACAAGCGCGTTGCCGGCCTTTTAGGAAGGAGTACGCTCTTTTCTTGAAGGTTTGAAAGTCGTATCGGTCCGGAAATACCGCAGACGATAACCCGTTCCACAGATTGGTTGTGCGGGGCCAAAAGGGTCTCGAAAAGCGCACAGTAGTGGAGCGCCAACTATCCAGGTAATGAGGATGAAAATTTTGCCGTGTAGTCTTAGTCCGAACAATTAGCGTTTCAGGCTCTAAGCGAATGGGAGCGAGACCTAAAAATGTGTAACAAGACTTTTGCTGACACTTCTTGTCCAAGATCACTCAGTGTTTCATTTATCATTATTTATTTTATATAAAGGGTGTACAGGACGTCGTAACTAATACTGAAATAGTGTCTTCAGACCAGCATTCTGAGTCGAATATCATTGGAATTTCTGCCGGTAAATTCATGATTTTTGGTTAAAAACGATGAAAAATAATATCACAATGAGTAAACAGAACATTTATCGAGAATAATTCAATAAATAAAGGATACGGTCGAAAACTGCAATGTAGTTAATCAAAAAGCTGAATTGTATTAATTGAATTAAATTAATTAAAGAATTGTGTTAATTTTTTTTTTTTTTTTTTTTTTTTTTTTTTTTTTTTTTTTTTAAAGACAACTCCCGCATTAGGAATACATTCCTGTGTCGCGGGGGACTTTACAAACATACATGAAACAGACACAAAGAACACCCAGACTTAGAACAACAATTTGTGGATCACACAAAGTGTCGTCCCATGTGGGGTTTGAACCCACAACACTCGGCGCAGTAGGAAGCGGCGTGGCGACCGCTTAAACCACTACGCCATCCGTGCATCCGTGCAGTTAATGCGCGTAGCGTAGTTTGCACGGAATACAAATATAGTCATTACTTTTGTGCGATATCTAGGGGAATGACCTTAACTTTTGACAGCTAGTTACATAAAACGTTTAATTTTCCGGCAGAAAATTATTTTCAACTCAGATTGATGGCCTGTCTGGTCTTTTTATTTTAAAACCTAGCAAATGAAGAAGAAAGAAGAGAACAGAAGAACTGCCCTTTGATGGGATTTGGTGTGGAAGTAGTTATAACATACGTATTTCTACACCATATTCCATCTGAGGTCAGTTCTACAGCTCCAGAAGAAGAAAGCAGATGTAACTAAGAAGAAAGAAGATCTTTATAAAAGGAAGACTCTGTAAAGTTATAAAATTTTGTTTTATTTTTGTGTCGATATCGCCTTGTTCTGGGGTTGTGGAGGTCTGATGGTAGTTGCTCCACATAAACAAACTTGTGTGTCTCGGGACACCCGACAGAAGTGATAACTTAAACTAATCTAAGTTGAACTATTTAATATTGAAATTGTTTAACTTGAGAAAAGCTTAGGTTAAATTTTATGTAAAGCGTCTGTCCGAAATACGGCTAGCGCTGTGGGTTAGAGTGGGAGAGGAGGAACCTGCCTACCGCTGCCGTATGCGTGAGAGAAAGGGAAGCCAGACAGACTGGCGCCGTAACGCGTTACGTAACGAAGCGGTTTACCCTCCCATATAAAGTTATCACTTCTTAAAGCCGAACCCAACCTAGTTTGTGAAAAGGCTCGGTGGTATTATCTTACATGTAATTACGATGCTCATTCCATTAAGATTGACAAATAAAGTACGTATTTCCATATCAAGTGTTTGTGCGAATATTTGTGTTATTTGTTCCAAATACAACCAACCTAAATACACATAATACATATTAGAATATACTTTGATCTTGGTTTGGTTGTTTTATACAAATATTTGGCCAGCATTAGGTACAAATAAACTAAAATTAGGTTGTAAGAAACCTATAATAATGTTTATGAGAAAAAAGCAAAGGTACAAAACAAAAAAGGTCCGATTACCAATAACATTACTAAAAAAAAAAGTTTAAAAAGCGAATAGCTGACAAGCTGGTTTAACAAAATGAGGGTTACATTTTAATTGAACTCCAAATTCAAACGTTTAAAAAAAAGACCGCGTAAATTGCTAAAAGCACAAATCTCTGTATTTAATATAATACAAAAACAAAGCTAGATAATTAAAATATAACTTCAAAAATAAAGTTAAATAAATGCCTTAAAACCAATGTTTTTTTTAAACTGAAAACAAAAAGTAACGATATTTAAATAAAAGGCTCGCTGACAGCTAAAAAAAATAAAATCAAACAAAACTGCGAATACAACCAATCATAGCATTCCATTCACGGGGGAAATTTTATAGTAGAATTGTCAATTCGTTCAAATTTTGCTCCGTCTCTGTCAGACACACGGTTTGGAATGTACCTTCGCGCTCTTTCTAACTTGAAAATTTTGGGCCGTTGGGAAAATGGTTGTATTTGCTTAGGAGAAATTAAAAAGTTCACTTTTTATTTTATTTCGTGATTTTACTTTTGTGTGTGTTTTGGGACCGCGGGGTTTTAAGTAGGGTTCCGTAGGCATTTATAAGTCAAATTTGGGCCGGCTCGACCGGAGTGAGACCCGTCTTCACTGCAAATTGTTATTTTTTTTTTATTTAACTTTAGTTTAGGCTATCAGTAATAGAGGTAATTATTTTAATAAAAAAATGGGCATAATGCAGGCTGCAACTCAACTCAATGGTTGTGAAACAACGGGTATCATGTCCCTCTAACACAAAGGGAAGATCCGACCAGGCGAGGTGATCATGCCTAGCGAGCCATGGCCAAGGGTTTAAGTTAGGAAGTTGTTCAGATCGCGATAAATTATTAACAGTTACTCCATAGTTCGGAGTGTCTTCGCTAGATGGCGCTGTAGTATGTTTCTTTGCGTCTCTATACAAACGGCCATTAGCTAACGAGCGGACTATTCTGATGGTAAGTGAGTTACAAATGCGTTGCCTTTGAATGCTCCCGCCAGACTTTAGAGTGGGTGGAAGCACAAAGAATTGCTTTCACTGGTTTTCTGTGTCTCGTAGCCGTGATATCACCCAGGTTCATATGTCGGCTAAATCATGACCGAAGTATAATTTAATATTTACTCTATGAGGCAGGGAAATCATCATCACCATCATCAACAGCCTTTAACAGTCCACTGCTGGACATAGGCCTCTCCTTAGAAAGGAGGTTTTGGCGTACTATACCACGCTGGCCAGACGGGTTACTACTATAGGGATTGTTTAAAGTTTGCCTTCTCTTTTTTCTTCTGTTTTCCTGCGTAGTTTGGTCCCTTAGTCGGGATAAATAGGGGCGGTGACACTCCGTATTATTAATCCGTCACCACACGGACAACGCAGAAAGGGCAGGAAAATAATAATGGTGAAATAACTATAATGAACAACACACCTATTGTAAACAACATAACTAGACAAGATTATGTTGAATCCAAGAGAATCCAAAGCATTAAATTTGTATACATAATTAGCACCTTATCACAATGTAAATAGGTCACCTACCTAACGAGTAGGGGGACAATACGTCGCGGAGCGGGACCGGGAGAGGTTCAGAAGAGGTTTAGTCGTCTACCCGCCGTAGATGGCCCGAGGTACGTCGGGGCACCAGGGATTTCCTTTCTAGGGTACATCTGGTTCCCCGACTACTGGTTCCTGAGACGGCGTGCGGTTTTAGTCGGTTCGAGTCCGACATTGCCACTGGTCAGTGGTATCCGAGGGGATTTCCTCACAGAAAAAAAAGGGGACAATACGTTATAACAAATATTTGAGACAAAACAAAACAGAAAACAAATCTTTACTTTCCAATATCTTTGCACGGTATAAAATAAAGTCGGTTTTTTGTGTTTGTACGCTTATATCTTATAAACTAAGCAACGGATTTTAGTGCGGTTTTCACCAATAGAGAGACTGATTCAAGAGGAATGTATATATGTATAATACATGCATATAATAGTAAAGCAAATCCGAAAAAATTTAAGGTTTGTCGTAAAAAATATTTTTTTATGCGCTTACATTGCAAACGCTGACTAAACCGTAAGAGATAGATTAAAATAATGTACTAGGGTATTGTATATCTTAAAAAAATCTACAATAAAGTCCTCGAATGTGTATATCTATCTCCTAAGGATGTGATGTTGATGAAAAACCACACCTATCTGTGACAAACCGAAGTGTAAAGGCAAACAGAAAAAGTGCCCGCCAAAAAGCAACATATAATAGTTCTAAAATCGACCAGAATGGCGCTAGTGTAGCCAATGACATGAATGACAGGAACATAGCAGTAATAGATGGCGTGAAGATTGCAGAGTTAAAACACTTTTATTGTCTGAACACGTTTATTTATTGTCTGTAAAACTGTTTTAACTATTTTCGCAGTCAAGAATACAGTGTTTATTTATTACTGAAGTCCATAAAAACTTTAGATAATGTTTTTGTTTCAATGTTTATTTAAACGAAGTTCCTTATTGCGCGCTACAAACTCTGTGCAAATCGGAGCGAGACCGAAAATTGTGTAACAAGACTTTTTTCGGACACTTCTTGCTGTAGTTACAGCCGTATATGTACTATATACATAGCCGCAGCTCTCTCGCGTCGAAAGAATCGATGGCTGTCTTCTCCTTGTATTCCAGATCATTCAGTGTTTAATTTATCGTTTATTTGTATTAATTTTATACATAATATATATATTTTATCATAATTTTTCAATTAAGTCTATTAACTCGATATTTTTGGAACAAAGTTACACGCTCTTAGTGAATGGTAGCGAGACCGAAAAATGTGTAACAAGACTTTTTTCCGACACTTCGGTTGGCGCTTCGAATCTCATATCTTTTTCATATTTCATATAAATAGCAAAGGTCTACCAAAAAGCGAAACAAAACCTCGTTCCAACCGGGTCCATAGACCTCTCACGCCTTTTTTTGTAAATAAATTATAATGACTATTACGAAACGTCTAACAAAAAGCGTCCATAGACCCCTCACGTCGTTTTCCTCTATTCTTATCTCTACCAGCTTTTGGTACTTTCTTTAAAAATGTATCCTGATGCTACTGTAGCGCCCCCAATTTAACGCATTTTGACGGACACTTTTCATACAGAAAGTTGATTCTCCTCTTAACTCTACTCTTCAAAATACAGATGCAGTTAGGGATGGGATCAATGAATACATCTATCACAGCAAAGGGTCACCCGACCCTATAAGTTACCAAAATGTTTATTTATTTCGACTTAAATTCAATTCATGCGATTCGTATTTTTCTGCCATATTGCCGATCGTCGGTTATGACCCTGATTGCTAAGCCGGAGGTCATGGGTTCGATTCCCATCCAGGTTGTTGTGAGCACCGACCTGCCTCCTCGCTTAAGCCCCCCCATACAAAAAACAACACATGTAACTTAAGAGAGATGGGTCGTTACCGTAGTCTGAGTGTCCCCCCTCACTTCCCCTCTCCCCTCTCCCAAAGTATGGGCTGAGGTTTTTTTTATGTGTTTCTGCTTCATGGCAATCTGTTTAACAAACAATAAGCCACTTCCAGATCCGATCCAGCTCCATGTGTCGTTCCATATTCAAGAGTTTCGCGACTTCCATTCGTTTTAATCTAAGATGCTGTGCCCCCCTCTCCATTCAATGCTAGGGCAATCTGTGTTCATAGTTTTGGCTGTATTGAGTGAAATCCTGCTTACCTGTCATACCGTGGGCAGAGGTGGCACTCAAATGCCTTGGGTTAGCCTCCGCTTCCTCAATCAGTGAAAAGCATCGAAAAAATTGCTTAGCAACGGTTTAGTTTACTGTATCCTGTGTGTGTGTACAGATCCACTTGTGGCGAAGCATGACTCTTACACGATAAAATCTAAACTAAAAAAGCTATGAAGTTTTTTGTTTAAACGGGCTTATCTCAGAAACTACTGGTTCGAATTTAAAAACTCTTTTAGTTTTGGATAGCTTATTTATTGAGGAAGGGCTATATAATACACGCTAACACCAGCGGATCATCAATGGAAAACGTTGCAAAAACGAGGCAAATTTAATTATTTTTAGAGATGCTTACAATGTTGGTGTCCAATAAAAAGACTTAAGACCATAAGCATAAAAACTATTATGCTTTAAAACAGTAAAAACGTTGAAAACACTTGGGTTTTTTCTCATAATTATATAATTTATACGTTATTTTAAATGACAGCCTGCTTTTTTTCCCCATAAGAATTATATAAATCAATCAAGTTCAGAAATCGATTTTTAATTAAAAGCTGACTATTGCGTTGTAGAACTGATGAATAATAATATAATATATAATTTTTTTACTTCTAACACACAACGCCATCTAGTTTCAAACTAAGCAGAGCTTGTACTATGAAAGCTAGATTGACTGATACTTATATACGTTTTTTTGCGTTTTTTTTTAAATATATACATAGAAAACACCCAAACTCCGAAAGAAATATTTTCAGATCATACAAACATTTGGTACAACCAGGGAATCGAGCCCGAGACCTCAGCACAGCAGTCACACATATAACCACTGCGCCACGGCGGCAGTTAAATATTTTTATTATAACACTAGCTGGTACCCGTGACTTCGTTCGATATTGAAAAACGCTGCCTTAGTGGTGTAGTACGGTACGTGACTGCAGTTCATGAGGCCTCGGGTTCGATTCCCGGACCGGGCAAAATTTTATAGTGTTTTTTTAGGGAAAAAATAGCCTAAGTTACTCTTTATAAACACAGCTACCATGTAGTAAAATATTATCAAAATCTGTGCAGCCGTTTTGGAGATTACCCGGAACAAACAGACAGACGGAAAGACAGACAAAAATAGTTAAATTGGTTTTTAGGCATCGTGCAAATAACCGTGTGAGCATGAAAAAACCTAGTATTGTGACATTACAAACAGACACTTCAATTTTATTATTTGTATAAAACTAACTATTGGCCGCGGTTTCTTATTTCGTGTTTCTAACATGGCGATTTTCTCCCCTTATTTTACCTCCTTAGAGGTGAAATTTCTAAAAATCCTTTCTTAGTGAGTGATTATAACATAAAAAGTATCGCCTGATGGAATTTCAAGTATGTAGCCCCAGTGTTTTAGACTCTGCGTTGATAAATTAGTACGTTAGTACAAGTTAATATATTGTACAATGGTTATAACTTTAGTAACTTTGTTTTGAATATTAACTCGTCTAAATTGTGATCTAGTTCGTATAATTTATCTCCGTCAGTTAACTTTCTCGTTTCTAAAACAAATTAACAAAATTTCTACGTGATAACAGACACACTTGAAAATGAATCCTTTTAAAAAAAGCGTTGAAAAGAGCACTGAAAACCTAGCACTAATCGCGGTTAATTTGCTGTCTTGAAGAGTTCCATTGTCTGTCTCCGAAACTCATCATCAGATCTATATGAAACTTAAATGACACCATTTTGAAATAAACCCGTTTCGAACTAAAAAAGAATTTTGAAAATCCGTCTGTAAATGACGGAGTTATGCCCGAATTAACATAAAAATAATTATCCAAATTGATAGCCTCCTCCCTTTTGAAGTCGGTTTAAAACATAACCCAGGGACAGTCAGGTAAAAATAGCAACACGTAGTCACCCTACCAGGCTCAAAGACTACACGTACGTGAGGATACATTATTCATCAGCCATTATCATGTCACTGGCACGGGAAACGAGAACAGTCCAGTACACTCTAAAATATCACACAGACCCATGTGATAATAAACTGCTGTCAAGGCGTAAATATACCACTGAAATGTACAGCTAACCCTTTAGTGATCATTCTTACCGATACTATGTATGAGTGTACTTTATGGTCGAAATTTAGGGTTCCGCAGTACTAACAAGGAATGTAAAACCAAAAGAACTGGTGTTTAACTAAGGTAGCGTGTGCGACTGCTGTTCTGAGGTCTCGGGGTTGATTCCCGGGTCGGACCAAATATTTGTATGCTCTGCAAATATTTGTTTCGGAGTTTGGGTGTTTTCTATGTATGCATTTACAAACAAGAAAAAAAAAGTATTTATGTATTATTATAAGTTGTATAGTACCTATAGTACAAGCTCTGCTTAGTTTGGGACTAGATGAGCATTGTATGAATGTGGTAGAATTAAAAAAAACTAGCTGTAAAGACAATAGATTAGCGCCTTCACATTATACATAAAAATACCCAGACTAAATCAAACATTAAATGCATACTTTATAGTCAGAACCATACTCCATGAAGCTTAATAATCAACAAATAGTAATAGTACTACTGTAGTCTGCTAACATAGGGTAAAAAAATCTGTACTCTAACACTATGGACTCTGTCTGAATAAATAAAATTATTATTATTATATGTATATGTTTGACTTGAGCGGGAATCGAACCCGGGACTTTTGGAATAGCAGTTACACAAACCACTACGCCATTCAGTCGTCAGTTGTTAGAACAATATAACAGTTGGTTATAATTTAACTGTCTTTTTGTCTGTCCGAGACTTAGCTTAGAGACTGTTGGTAGTAGAAACTGACAGTACGTTAAACGTTAAAAACTCTCTTTATTATTAGGAGTTCTTATGATATAAGGTCCGTGCGGTGATGGATTAAGAATACGGAGTGTCACCGCCCCTATACATCCCGTGGGAGTCGACTGAGGGAGCAAACTACGCAGGACAACAGCACTGCAAAAGGGAAGGAAAACTTGAGACAAACCCTATACCAACCTGTCTGGCCAGCGTGGTATAGTAGGCCAAAACCTCCTTTCTAAGGAGAGGCTTATGTCCAGCAGTGGACTATTAAAGGCTGTTGAAGAATATTTTATTCGGCCATCCATCCGTAAACAAAGAACTGAAAGTAAGTGCAGAAAGAGTTCGCGGTATGGGTGACTCAGTGCGAAAAACCACCTCCAACGACGACAGGGCTCAGGACCACCCGGATCATATGATTTTATATACGTCTCCTAATCGAGAACTTTTAAAGCGCGTTGCAGTTTTAGTACACCTTAGTTCACCATATCTCCGTTAGATGTCATTGAAATACATTTCTCGTTGTACATTTAAGTCGCCGCAGCAACTAACTGTGTCAGCGATATTCAATTGTATTTAGGAATCAATCATTTAAAATGGACTCCGTTATTAAACAATGTCTGACAAACATACCTACACCGAATACTAATGTAATTGCCTATGATATAAGTAATGATATTTTGCAATTCATTAAATAAAAGCTTAGGCATTTGTACCGAAATGGGGTCATGGGGTATTTGTGTCATAGAAATGTGAGACTTCGCCTGGAGGAGGGTTATGCGTTTCGAGAGTATTTATATTGGAACGAAGTTCCTTATCGCGCGTTGTGAAAGGGGGCTAGACGGAAAAAAATCTTACGAAAATTGGTCACGACACTTTTTGCTATAGTAAGCTATTGTAAGCTGTGCGGCGTCGCATGTTTCTCTGTCTGTCTCTCTCTCTTTTATAGAAAGCAAGCCAGATATTTTCATTTCTATCTTTTTATGTCAGTCATTCAGCGCCATCTATCGAATAGATAGGAAATCATTTCTCAAGGAGATTTTACCAATGTATAAATTGTTTTAATTAGAAACCAACTGAAAAAATGTAGGTAATAGCCGCTTTCATAGATGGCGTTGTAATTAAAATCGTGTTGAATCAGTTTTACTCGATCGTTACAACTTCGTTCCTATCGGGTGTCCCACGACACCACACGGCTTTTTTCTTTGTCACGCTCTGTAGCCTAAACGACTTGATGGATTTTGGCGTTTTAAGTGTCGTCAGATTGGTCTTAATAGTGATATTGACGTCTAAATGAAAATCTCAAAAATTAAACTCATCATCATCATCCTTTAATAGTCCACTGCTGGACTCTAGACCTCTTCTTAGAAAGGAGGTTTTGATCTACTATACTACGCTGGATAGACGGGTAGGTATAGGGTTTGTGTCAAATTTCCCTTCTCTTTGCAGTGCTGTTGTTCTGTGTAGTTTGCTCCCTTAGTCGGATCTTACGACATCCACGGGATGAGTAGGGGTGGTGTCATTCCGTATTTTGAATCCGTCACCACACGGACTGAAAAAACATTAAATATGCCAGTTGGTGAAGTCCCCATACGTTTTAACAGCTCATTAACTCTAGTAATCATTTTATTAAAGTTTGGTCAACCGCTGCAGTTTTAAATGTGTTTAAATTCTCTGCTCTGTTTTTAAAGATCGCAGGGTAATATTTTATCTTCATCCTAGCTGACCCGTGTAATCTCATCTACAGCTCTCAAAAGGAATAATTTGCACCATTTTAGCCTAGAGCCTTCCTCGATAAATAGGCTCAATTCAAACCAGTAGGGTATCAACTAGGGTGAATTTTCGTGCGTTTGGCGATTCTGCCATACATATTATAGAAAACAAAATAATGTAGCTTACGTCGGACACGTAATATTCTATGACCGTGGTGGTCCTGTCTAAATGGGTGTATACCTAAGGAGGGAAGTGGATTTATTGTATTTTAAACTCCCCCCAATTTTTTCTTTTTAATTTTTTTCTGATTAATTTCGTCGCGGATGCCAAGACAATTTATTTTTTCCTAGGACTTCCCATGTGTCATAACTCGCTATGTTCGTGGATCACTGTTGTAGATCCTGGTGTACAGGAGTTACAGTGGTGGGCGTTTGGAAGGGATAAGAAAAAAATCCTGTTTATCCTTTCGGTGCTAAAAATATGAGTGCATAGTAATTAAAAAAGTGTGTATAGCTAGTCCGTGTGGTGACGGATTAGGAATACGGAATGTCACCACCCCTATTCATCCTGTGGGTGTCGTAAGAACCGACTAAGGGAAAAAACTACGCAGGACAACAGCACTGCAAAGAGAAGGAACACTTGAAACAAACCCTATACCAACCCGTCTGGCCAGCATGGTATAGTAGGCCAAAACCTCCTCTCTAAGGAGAGGCCTATGTCCAGCAGTGGACTGTAATAGGCTGTTGATGATGATGATGTATAGCTAGAGGGGCTTGTGGCTAAGTGGTAACCGAAAAGGTTAACACACTGCAAAAGTTAAGCAATCCTATCCAGCTCAGTCTATGGATGGGTCCATTCTTAACATATTGAGACCCCTCCGTGCCTCGGAGAGTAGGTTAAGCCGCCGGTCCCAGTTGCCTTACGAACATTTGTGGCAATCGTTCGAAGCCCAAAAACAGCCTTACTACAGAACTTTAATGTAAAAAATAAAATAAAATTGTATTCTATCAAAAAAAAAACAAAGAATACTTTTTAAATGATTAGGAGGTCCGTGTGGTGACGGATTAAGAATACGGAATGTCACTACCCCTATTCATCCCGTGGGTGTCGTAAGAGCCGACTAAGGGAGCAAACTACGCAGAACGACAGCACTGCTAAGAGGAGGAAAACTTGAAACAAACCCTATACCAACCCGTCTGGCCAGCGTGGTATAGTAGGCCAAAACCTCCTTTCTAAGGAGAGGCCTATGTCCAGCAGTGGACTGTTATAGGCTGTTGGTGGTGGTGGTGGATTAGGAGGTTATAACATTTTTGAGGCTCACAACTACTGACCTGTTGTCATATATCCCTAAATACGTTATCTGTGGTCATGGTCATATCTGACGTGGCGCTGACGTGGTGATCACTATTATTTTAGACTAGCTGAGACCCGCGGTGTTACCCGCGTTTGTTGTTATAACCGAGGGCAACGCCGCGGGGCGAAGCTAGTCTAAAAAAAGTAGCCTAAGTTACTCCTAATGTCATCAGCTATCTGCCAGTGAAAGTCCCGTCGAAATCGGTCCAGCCGTTCCAGAGATTACCCGGAACAAACAGACAGACAAAAATTGTAAAAAATGTTATTTTGGCATATGTACCGTGTAAACATACATATGCATTTAGTAAAAAGCGGTTATTTTAATATTACAAACAGACACTCCAATTTTATTTATTTGTATAGATATGGTACCAAAGAGAAGAGAAACCACCTTTTGTACGTAACCAAGTGGTCTCCCAACTACATCGCTAGCGTATGTTGATATCGCCTACTTGGCAGTCGCTCCGCGTAAAAGATTGAAGTTCAGCTGTATTGTAGTAGTCTTAACGCCGACCCCAACCTGGATTGGGAAAGGGTTACAGAGAGAAAAGTGTTTAACGAATAGCAGCCGACGAACGATTCAATCATTATATCGTCAAACTAGCGTCATTTTAGACGTGTGCCATAGCCATACTATAGTTATACCGCCGTCTTTTGCCCCGTAACGTAACTCTCTCTCTTTCTAACTTAAATCTCCATCTCAAGTTCCATTCGCCTCGCTCGATCACACTTTTCGTAACGCTCTCGTCACACATTCACCAGCTTACTCCCCAAGTCAAGCGTGCGTAAAGAAGTTTTACTTCAATAATACTAAAACATTAAAAAGAAATTACCAACAACAAAAACTAGCACTAATGACAATTGAGATTGCCGCCCTAAATGTGTCATTACATCTGTTTATAAATTAATGGAAAAGTGACAAGTGATGTTTATCGAATTTCTATGTCAAAAACAAATTATTATTTTTTTAAACAAGGTTCATCTACAACACGTACACTGAACTTTACTTATAGACAAAACCGATGGTTTAGTAAAAAGGTTATTTTTCGTTGTAGTAACAGTTTAAAAGCGTTTTCTAAAGTGTAACAAACTCGCGGTACTATAGTTAAACCGCCGTAAGCTTGGCCCTCCTGATGGTTTGCGGGACGCGGGGCGGGTGATGCGCTCAGCTATACATGACACGATGTACTAACTCGATATCTTCAGATTTATTTGTTTGAGATTTAATCTAAACACGATGTAATAAAAATCGAATTTATTTCCATGTATTATAAAGTCAGTGTATTGTAAGTTTTTATGATTAATTGTAAAATTTAATACTGTAAAATAATTTTAATAAAATCACCTTATCTTCATCATGTAAGTTATATTCAGATACAATTTAAAAATTAAGTAAAATAATAAATATTCTTTATTAGAACTTTAACAGTAGAACCTCTGTAAGCCGAACTTCAGGTTTTTAAATATTTTTGTGACGCAGAGTCGGCAGATTATCCATGTTGCAAAATAATACCGTGTGAAGCAGTCTTAAGAAAAATAACACGTACAGCCATGCTTTCACGTCAGTCACTGCCGGCGGACAGCGACGCACTAGCTAATTGGTTGAATGCACCCCCGCCCCGCGTCCCCCAAACCATCAGGAGGGCTAAGCTTACGGCGGTTTAACTATATTATCCATCCATACTTAAACTATAAATTTCAAAGTGAGTTTGTTTGTTTGCTCCAGCCAGACTGCAAAAAAAATATTTAAACTGGTTCTTAGGCATAGGTATCGTGTAAATAACCGTCTGAGCTTAAGAAAAAACTATTTATTTTGGATTACAGACACTTAAATTTTATTTATTTGTATAGATGTTAAAGTGAGTTTGTTTGTGACGCTTTTATGCCTAAACTACTAAACCGATTTTAAAAAATCTTTCACCTATAGAAAGCTATATGATCAGCGAGTAAGGTTTTACCGCGATAACCGACAAACACGTGGACGGATCCGGGGCAAAAAGCTCGTAAAATAATAAAATCTCATACCTGATCATCTTTTTTCTTTGTTTCAGAGCACTATCACATCTTCGTCGGAGACCTGAGTCCAGAGATTGAGACGCAGAGCTTAAGGGATGCTTTTGCACCCTTTGGGGAAATTTCGTAAGTTTTTCTTCCTTACACAATTATTACTAAACTAACTAATGAGGCGCCTGGTAGTCTAGCCGTTAGTGGTCCTGACTGCAGAGCCAGAGGTAGTGAGTTCGATTCCCACCCAGGACAAATAATTGTGTGATGATCACGATCATTTGTTCTGTGTCTGTGTCTAATTTATTTTTAGTATAACTAGCTCGTAGCCGCAACTTGAATTGAAAAGAGTTAATAATAAATTTGTGGAGGAACGGGTGTCATGTCCCTCCAACACAAAGGGAGGATCCTCCGACCAGGCGAGGTGATCATGCCTGGCGGGCCGCGGCCCAACGGTTGATGTTGGGCAGTTGTATATATGCTAATCGGCGAGGGAATTCTTTATATCGCGATACAGGATTAGCAATTCTTATTTTAGTAGTTACTCCGTAGTTCGGTGTGTCTTCATTAGATGGCGTTGTAGTATGTTTCTGTTTTTTGTATGTGGGAGTCGCTACAAATTAATTAACTAATTTGAAAAGCTCAGCCTTATTGGGTTTGATTCCCGAACTTCTCAAAATTTTATAGGGTTTTTTGTTGACTGGGTGGAAATTCCCTTTGAATCTCCGGCTCCTAGGAGACGCAGGAACCAGGAGCATGTGGTATTGCCACTAAAAACTACCATAACGGCCGGCCTCAGGCTCTCAGGAGGTCCCGGACTATGTGATTTCAGGTTACTTACTGACTTGTCAAGTCAATTTTAACCTAATTGGACCCTGAACCTGAACTGATGATAAACCCAGGATGTGAATAATTTAATTCTTAAGCAGTTGCTAGTAAACTTCTAGAATTGTGACTTATTTGAATCTTTTTAGATGATTACCTCAGATTGAGCTTAGTAAGAAGAGATGGCTTACCAATCTGGATGATTTTAATTACTTTTTAATATGGTTTTCAGCTAAAAGAAGTTATTTTTTCAACGAAAAATGTCTCAAAAACCCCGAGGACTTAATATGCTCATAAGTTTGATGACTAATCTTCATATTACCATAACTTATAAGAAATATTACTGAAAAGATTGCGGCCTATAGTGGGAAGTTGTCTTTTGGATCACAGCCAACAGGGCGCGGTTCGATTGTAAGCGGGCGAATGAATATCGCTATCGCTTGTATCAAAACGGGCCTGTTGGTCTAGTAGTTAGTGACTTTGACTGTTACACAGGAAGTCGTGGGTTCTATTCCTACCCACGAGAAATAATTGTGTGATGAGCACGATCATTTGTTCTGTGTCTGAATGTAATTCATCTATAACTAGTTTCTATGTATGTGTGTTCTATGTATGTGTATATGTTTCTATTCTATTCTATGTATGTTGGTTATGGCGGTAAAAACTAGGCTATATCCTTTCTCGAAAATCAAACTATCTTTATACCAAATTTCATCGAATTCAGCGCTTGATTAACCATACAAACCTCCACTCCCCTTTTCACCCCCTTTAAGGACGATTTCTAGGATAAAAACTAACCTATGTCCTTTTCCGGGACTCATACTGTCTCTTTACTCAATTTCATCTAAATCGGTTCAGCGGTTTAAGCGTGAAGAGGTAACAGACAGACAGACACACTTTTACTTTTATAATATTGGTATGGATATGTATGTATTAAGAAATATAAAAGTATGTTTATCAGAAGTCTGGTCACCATAGCACAGGCTCTGCCTAGTTTGGAATCAGACGGCCGTGTGTGAGATGTGTGAGGTTAAATTATTGTATGTAATAAATAGATGAACTATCTCTCTATCATCATGATCATCATATCATCAACAGCCTATAACAGTCCACTGCTGGACATAGGCCTCTCCTAGGGTTAGATGGCGCTGTAGAATGTTTCTTTGTTTCATCGTACGTGGAAGTCGCCAAAGAAGTTTTGGCCTACTATACCACGCTGTCCAGACGGGTTGGTACAGGGTTTGTGTCAAGTTTTCCTTCTCTTTGTAGTGCTGTTGTCCTGCGTAGTTTGCTCACTTAGTCGGCTCTTACGACACCCACGGGATGAATATGGGTGGTGACATTCCGTATTCTTAAACCGTCACCACAGGGACCTCTCTATATCAAATATAAAAAAAAAAACACGAGAATATCAGCCACGCTCCTCGCTCCGCCTATACGCCTGCTATCAATACGCCCCCACCTTTACACTACATCTGACATACTTCAAACTTGTCTATAAGCCAAAATATTCACTGTGTGTTGTATCTGTACGGAATACTTACATACTTATATAGATATTTGTTAAATGTGAAAGATTTTTTTTAGATAAATAATTAAGCTTTTTCTTTTGTTTATTAAAATGACAATATATCGTGTGTCGCGGGGAATGTACAATCATACATGAAACGGATACAAAGAACACCCAGAATCAGAACAACAATTTATGGATCACGATGGCGAAGTATTTTAAGCGGTCACCTCTTCCAATTGCGCCGAGTGTTGAGCTCTTCGAAATATCTGTGAGCCTAGTACTTCTAGACAATATCCTTAACAGCCCAACCACTGCCACTGCCTTGAACCAACTTCAGCAAGAATGACGTAGTGGTTTAAGCGGTCACCTCGCTGCTTCCTACTACGCTGAGTGTTGAGCTCTTCAAAATATCTGTGAGCCTAGTACTTCTAGACAATATCCTTAACAGCCCAACCAATGCCACTGCCTTGAACCAACTTCAGCAAGAATGACGTAGTGCTTTAAGCGGCCACCTCGCTGCTTCCTACTACGCTGAGTGTTGAGCTCTTCGAAATATCTGTGAGCCTAGTACTTCTAGACAATATCCTTAACAGCCCAACCACTGCCACTGCCTTGAACCAACTTCAGCAAGAATGACGTAGTGGTTTAAGCGGTCACCTCGCTGCTTCCTACTACGCTGAGTGTTGAGCTCTTCAAAATATCTGTGAGCCTAGTACTTCTAGACAATACCCTTTACAGCCTAACCACACTTTTGTCACTGCCTTGAACCAACTTCAGCAAGAATGACGTAGTGGTTTAAGCGGTCACCTCGCTGCTTCCTACTACGCTGAGTGTTGAGCTCTTCGAAATGTCTGTGAGCCTGGTACTTCTAGACAATATCCTTAACAGCCCAACCACTGCCACTGCCTTGAACCAACTTCAGCAAGAATGACGTAGTGGTTTAAGAGGTCTGTTTCCTACTGCGCTAAGTGTTGTGGGTTCAATCTCCACACGGGACAACGCTGTATTATTCACAAATTGTTGTTACGAGTCTGGGTGTTCTTTATGTCCATATTTAATTTGTGTTTGTAAAGTTCCCCGTGAAACAGGACATATTCCTAGTGTGGGAACTGTCAATTAGACGACCGGATGGCGTAGTGGTTTGTGTAACGGACTGCTATTCTAAAGTTCGCGGGTTCGATTCCCGCTCAAGTCAAACATTTGTGTGCATGAACATTTAATGTTTGATTTGGTCTGGGTATTTCTATGTATAATATGTATGTATTTACAAAAAAAAAGTATATATGTATTTATATCAGTTGTCTAGTACCCATAGTACAAGCTCTGCTTAGTTTGGGACTAGATGGCGTTGTGTAAATGTGGTAGAATATTATTATTTATTATAATTAAAGAAAGAAAGAAAGGTGGATAAAAAGGGAAGGTAACCCATTAAAACTGAATAGTTCAGCATCATTTTTTATTAATAAAATAGAACAGATCCAACTGTACAAGTAATAAAACTAAAATATTATCTCGAAACTAATATCTGGTTCACATAAACTACCCGGATGTACGCTTCACCGTGGACCATTTCAGTCGATATAATTTATCGATTTAATAAAATGGCTCCGTTTCGATTCATGAACGAATTTAGTGTATTACTTCTAATCGATTTTTATTTCGGTCTCTTTAAGTAATATACGTTTAAGACAAGTATGATTTGGGTTAAAATGCGTGTTTTAAAATTCACATAAAAGTTATATTTAGTTTGATTGAGTAGTACTCGTAGTTTGATTGACACAGGGATAAGTTTAAATATATTGGTATTATGACAGTCGCATCTCTATATATATATATATATATATATTTAGAAAAATATTCATTTATTCAGAAAGTTTAGCGCCATTCGTAATATAAACACTACAAATAAATATAAACTCGTCTTGCCAACGACTAGACTACATGAAGTAAGCAAGTCTTTTCGATGTCAGGGTGGGCGATCCTACAATAAAATGCCAAGCAGATTTCATGAATTAAGTATTAACAAATTTAAGTCCTTAGTTAAACAAAAACTATGTGAAAATGATTAGGGTCATACTCAGAAAAAATGTACATTTGGCACTTTTTTTGTCCCAGTACTTTAATAGCAGATTTAAAATTTTAATATTATGGCACATATTTTTAATCATGTTTACATCTATGTTTAGTCTTTAATAGGATCTTTTTTTTATAAATAATATAATATTTTCGTCAAATCATAGTATAAATAGCATTGTTTTTTTTTATAAAATATCTTCCATACAATTTTTTAATGTCCCAATAACGATTTTTCTTAATGAAAGAGTAATTGTTACGACTATTAGTCGACTTACATAAGATTGACTGTAGTCATTTAGGTCTCTTTTAGTCCATCATTTAAATAGTAATAAGATTTATTCTTTAGAACCTTTAATAAAATTATTAAAATTCATATTAATGTTGTCCCAAAATTATTACATTTCGTTACTCAGTGTTAGTTACGTGCGTATAATTCTGAACGCAGTTGTTCGAAACTGACGGGAAATAATTTTCCTAATATTGACAATATTGCTGCTTTTTATAATTCACCGTACATACAGAGGTCATTTTGTTTTCATCCGTAAACGGGAGTCATTGTGTTGAATTCGCATTTGGAAAAAAATACTGTCAGGATGATAAAGGATTTGAATTTCGATAAGCATATACGATTGATTGTACTATTTTATGCCCACGTCTTAGTTATAATAATATATAGACAAATAAATTCAGTTATTGTGTATACAATAAGTGGTACTAACAGAATTATTTTTCGGGGTTATAATTTCTCAGAGTTTGTCTTCAGTTTAGTTATATTGCGTTATGTTATGAAACTGAGAAATTGTAAAGCTTAGTTTACGAATTTACTCTAATTTGAAAAATTAATTATTATCTATTAAAATTTTGGTATTAAAATTTTAAAGTTGGTGGTACAATGAAAATGACGGGCTTGATTCCCGAACGTAACAATATATTTCTGTAAAACTAAAAAAAAATATGATTGACTTATTATTTTACTATTTGTGTGGGTACTTGTGCAGAGTAGTCAAGTATTTAGGATATTTTTTATTTAATTATAAGTCTATATTTATTTCTATTTTTATTTAAACATAATCAATAATATGATTATTTTATTAAGTTGATTCTTCAGTTACCAAAATATTTAAATAATGGAGCAGTACGTAACGTTGATATCTTTTTGTTACAAATTTGTTTGTTATGGTGATTTTCATTATGAAAGATTATATTATTTTTAAGAAATATTGTTATTACTATCTTGCTTATTTTTTTTCAATTTGGTCTTAACGGTTCTTGACAACTTGTTTTCTTTCGTTGCTCGAAATATGGAAGGGCCCGATTACATTTTGACAATATTACTCCGATTATTTAATTGATTTTTGAGAAATGTGTATGATTGTTCTTAGTTGTTTTTATGTTTTGAACAATAATTTGTAATTTGACGAGAAAACTGTAATTTTATTTAATTTGTGACTACTACTAAACCTACAATTTCATATTATACTCGTACATACTGATTCATACAATTGAGTTATTTTTTCATTATTTTGTAGCTGGATGGTCCCCCATAATAATTGCAATCAAGCCTTTAGGCGTAATGAGTAATTTAAATTTATTAGCTACAAAATTATAATATACTTAGAGTGCGTCCATTGGTACTTTTCTTATGGTTCCTACTCCAATAAAAATACACTTTGTACTTGTTCTTCAAGAGTAGCACTCACTGCACTACGTCACACTAACTTAACTAAACAACTAAAAAGGCTTAGGGTTCTTTAGTCTTAATGATATATTCGTATCCTTGGAAAATTCACTTATTCACCTCGGGTAGGATGAGCATGATTTAGATTTCTGAGATATTATGTTTTTATTTAGATTAATGAAGCGTGTTCTGTTCAGTATGTACACTGCTTTACAATACCAGTTTCGTCACATTGATTCTCCATTTGGTTACTTATCAGTTTATTAACAAATGGCAAATGTACATTTTTTCTGAGTATGACCCTACTACACGGTTACAGATTATTTAGATGACAAATTTGCTTTGGATACTGATCACTCCCACATTTGAAAGTGATGAACATTTAATTTATGTTGTAATTCGTATTTCATTTGTTTTCAATTTGTTTATTTGATATTGAATGGTATAGTTTTTTTTAAGCTATTGCATAGCTTCTATCGAGGGCCTTGAGCGCGGGGACCGAATCCAGAAATTCCGTAACGAAAAAAACCTCACGCTAAAAACAAAACAAAAAACAGTACCAAAATCAAATGCTGAACGTCAAAGGAAATTTCGTCAACATAATGCAGAAAAATCTTACATGGATATGTAATTTGATTTAATAATAATATTTTTATTTATTTATTTAAAAACAAATTGTAATATATGCTTCAATATTTTTATTTAATAAAAGAAAAAAAAATGTTTTCTTATCGGTCACCACGCTCAAAAAGTGTAACTTGAATTAATATCAAAGAAAAAAAGATACTGCATAAATAAAATAAATAAATAATTATAACTGCATAAGTTGATACAAAATGTTATGCAATAGCTTTACCGCGGCAGTCCCCGAGTGCCACACGTCTTTTTTTTTGTGTGAGTATGTAAATATGAGTATAGTGTAGGCTTGAAATGTTAGTTCATATTTTAGTAACTTTCTGGTGGATTTGAGTGTTTCCACGGCCCACTCGAGTGTCCTGGAGTCGTGTCGTGTTCCGGGTTGTTGATCCTGACTATTTCGGTTAGGCTATACAATGGCTGGGGCTCGTATGCTGTCTGTATGGACGGGTCGACTCAATACTATGGTCCTTTCTTCAAACCCAACCCAGACTCTATACTGCACTCAAATAGTTCTCTTTAACATTGTACACGGACTTTAAAAAAAATACACCTCTGTGGTTTCTTTCGACGTTTCTTCCCAGAGCGAGTCTTAGGAAATGCCGGCGCCCTCTAGCTGTACAGTCCGACTTGTAAAAATATCTGAAAAGATTTACTTGCAGAAATAAGTATCATTTCATTTAAGAATAATAATAATCATTAAAAATAATAATAATAACTTTATTAAACTTCAATACTTTTGTTATAATTAAACAATGAAATATATGCTTTCAAAGATATTAGGTGTACAAAATAGACCCTGGCTTCCAAATGATCTATTCCAGTAACATAGAAGACAGTGTTCTGGTGATGCCTCGTTCACGATATTTGTAATAAAAAGTAGTAGTCTTTCCTCAAAAATCAAAATATCTTCATACCAAATTTATTATTGATTCCCTATACAAACTTCTACTCCCCTTTTCATCCCCTTTAAGGATGTTTTCTGGGATAGAAACTACCCTATGTCCTTTCTCGGGATTCGGACGATCTCTGTACTAAATTTCATCTGAATCTGTTCAGCAGTTCTGGTTTTTTGGATTGGATTTGATATGACCTTCACGCAAATTTACGCAAATTTTGACCTCTATAGGCCACCAATCGATGGTCAAACTCACAAAACCATAGGAAATTGATTATTCTCTTCCACCAAGAGACAAGCTACAAGATTCAGTGTTTTTTCCCTGGCTATTCAGATATTAATTTCAAGGTCCTTTTAAGGACACGGTCATATTTTTTAAATATCATCATCTGCCTACCCTTTTCCCAATTTTATTTGGGGTCGGCGCAGTATGTATGATTTTTCCATTCTACTCTGTCATGCGTCATCTCACTGTTTACTCCCTTCCTAGCCATATCATCCCTCACGCAGTCCATCTACCTTTTCTTCGGTCTGCCTCTTCTCTTGTACCCTTCAACTCCCATACCTAAAACTTTCTTCGCCACATTTTCCTCATCCCTCCGCATGACATGTCCATACCAAGATAACCTATTACTTCTTAACTTTTCATCCAGTGGCGCTACTTTCAGACTCCCTCGTATATACTCATTCTTAACCTTGTCCATCTGAGTCACACCACACATCCATCTCAGCATTCGCATTTCGGCTACGTTCAGGCGTCTCTCATCCGTTTTCTTAACGGGCCAACTTTCAGAGGTCATATTTTTTAAATAGGAGAGAAATAAAAAAAAAACCTTTTTTCACCTCACACGTTCCTTAAGTGACGCAGGTGTGCACTAACTCCTGCGTCAACTAAGGAACGTTTGTGCAAAATTACGTGCATCTGGAGAACGGTGTCAGCTGTGCGTTGAACGATCAGTCAGAGAAAAAGTCTGTCAGTTTCTTCTTTTATAGATATAGAAAACTTAACAATGTATTAATTAATTTATATTTTGTCAACAGTGACTGCCGAGTTGTACGTGACCCGCAAACCCTCAAATCCAAAGGATACGGCTTCGTTTCATTTTTGAAGAAATCGGTAAGTAGTGCCTGTCCTATTATTGTCACATAAACGTCCACAGCTGGACCTCCAAATTTACTACCAAGAAAACTAGCTAGAAGCAACCCCCATCCAGGACCTACGATGTTTACAAGCAATGAGAGTCTTTATTTCTTTTTAATAACAACTCCCGCACTAGGAATATATCCTGTGTCACGGGGGCCTTACAAAATACATGAAACGGACACAAAGGACACCCAGACTCAGAACAACAAATTGTGAATCACACAAAGTGTTGTCTCATGTGTGGATCGAACCCATAACACTCAGCGTAGTTAAAAGCTGTGTACCATTATATTATCAGTACTATCGTACAGTCATCCGCCAATAGAACCAGGGGGCGATTTGTTATTTTAGGCATAATGGTCCCAATATGCTTCCCTGAGGAACACCGCAAAGGTTGTTCTTTGACTGTAAACATACGCTTTCTATATTTTTAAAACCTGACGGTAAGTGACTTCCGCTGCCCACGGGCGACCGCAACTCAAGTGCGTGGCTGTCCTTTGAGAATTAAGGGAGGGGGGATTGCGCTCCAGGTACCCCACTCACTCGGTAAAAAGCAACAGAAAGAACTCTGCTTAACACCGATTTTCTGTGAAGCCGTGAAATCACTCCAGTCAAACTTGACGCAAATGTGCCGAAGTTTGGGTAGAATGAGTTACAATTGATCGTAATAAAAGTTCATTTAATACTAACTAACTAAAGAGTACGCTATGTATTAAATCTGTCAAACGTAGACATCTGAAATCAGCGAGAAGAAAGCTCCTTTATATTTATGAAAGCCTAGTACCGCGAGTTTGTTACAGTTTAGAAAACGCAACTGTTACTACAACGAAAAATAACCTTTTTACTAAACCATCGGTTTTGTCTATAAGTAAAGTTCAGTGTACGTGTTGTAGATGAACCTTGTTTAAAAAAATAATAATTTGTTTTTGACATAGAAATTCGATAAACATCACTTGTCACTTTTCCATTAATTTATAAACAGATATAATGACACATTTAGGGCGGCAATCTCAATTGTCATTAGTGCTTCGAGTTTTTGTTGTTGGTAATTTATTTTTAATGTTTTAGTATTATTGAAGTAAAACTTCTTTACGCACGCTTGACTTGGGGAGTAAGCTGGTGAATGTGTGACGAGAGCGTTGCGAAAAGTGGGATCGAGCGAGGCGAATGGAAATTGAGATGGAGATTTAAGTTAGTGAAGATAGAAAGAGAGAGAATTACGTTTCGTGTTGCCTGTAGGGGCAAAAGAGAGAAGTGCAAGCACACATTTTCTGTCTCTCTTTCTCTCATAGCCAAGAAGTTTTACTTCAGTCGTGTGGTCTAAAGCACACTTGTTTTTGATATTATTGACTTGTTTTACTTAAGTATTGTGAGATTATGTTTTGAACAATATTATAGGTTAGGCTGCGTCAAAATATTTTATTGAAATAAGAAAGAATTTAGTAACCCGAAACCAGGATGTCCACTAACCGTTTTGTATTTTAAAAGAAGACGCATGATCTTCTTCGTAATAAAACGGCAGAACTACCCAGGCCATAGTACGCCTTATATTGTACGAATATAGTATGTACAATTATAAATATATATGTGTATTTATGATGTATAGTGTATAGTATATGTCCCTGTAGAGAAGGATTAAGAATACGGAATGTCACTACCCCAATTCATCCCGTGGGTGTCGTAAGAGCCGACTAAGGGAGCAAAACAACGCAGGACACCAGCACTGCAAAAAGAAGGAAAACTTGACACAAACCTAATACCAACCCGTCTGGCCAGCGTGGCCAAAACCTCCTTTCTAAGGAGAGGCCTATGTCCAGCAGTAGACTTTTAAAGGCTGTTTATGTGTGTGTACGTTTGTGTATGTAGTGAACCGTGTATTTTTATTGATTACATGTCATACTATATAACCTCTGTGCACCTACCTTAAATGATTTCTACACCACTCAAAGGTTGACTGGAAGAGAATGCTTTCGGCATTAAGTCTGCTAATGTAAAACAAACGTGCATAAATTTTGAAATAAATAAAATCATATCAAATGTGGATTTTAATGGTATAAAAAGGCAAACGGGTGATCTCATTCATTCTAATTTTTATCCCCACCACTTGGATAGTTGGCACTTCACTAATGTACGCTTTTCATGACACTTTTTGGGTCACACAACCAACCTGTGGAACAAGTTATCGTCTGCGGTATTTCCGGACCGATACGACCTTCAAACCTTCAAGAAAAGAGCGGACTTCTTCCTTCCTTCGCTTGTGACTCCTGAGTTGCAGGCGTTCATGGGCGGCGGTAGTCACTTTCCATCAGGTGACGAGTCTGCTGGTTTTCCCGCTCCTCCATAAAAAAAAACTGCAATGTCGCCCTTCAAGTCTCTCGTCAGAATCAGGTGGAGGGAGGTTTGGGCTCGGGTACTCACTCGGTGAAAAGCAAGCTCTCCCACCGTACGAAAATTTTTAACAGTTTGCTATAAAGTTTAACATTATGGGAATCCAGTATATATTTTGTCTGGCCATGATAAAAATATTATAAAATGACAGTTCAAGATATGCTGGTCCATTAAATGACATTCGAAACGGTCGTTTTAAAAGAATAGGTCTCAAGAAACCACCACAAGGATGAAAGTTTATATCATCATCATCTTCCTGGCTTCTTCGGAGGATGACTTCTATTTCGACTGGAGAGACTTGACTGAGATAGCAGTTAATAGATGAGATGGGATAGACCACTGCGATAGAGACATCGACTTTAAATTTTCTAGAATTTTCAGCAAGCTTATGGCATTTAAATAGTATTAACTAATGAACACAGAATACTTCAGCCAGTTTGTTCGACTCTTCCGTGGTTATGTATAAACAATATAAATATTTAAACCGCTGTGAGCTTTAAACGAGTCGATGTTCACTTCATTAATTTTATTAACAATCATTCCGCCATTTTGAAACTTTGAGGTTATAAAGTATATCAGACATTGGAGTATTTAAAAAAAAACTCAAACCTCCTTTGCAGGCGAAAAAGAAACTTCAAAGAATAAAAATAACAAAGTTTTTAAATTTCGAACGAATTCTCGTTTCGACGTTGATAGTCAATCAGCGAGAACAAAGGTCTTATATTTTTATGATAGCCTGGTACTCCGAGTTTTATACTTTGGAAAAATATTTTTTTAAACTGTTATTACACTGAAAAATTACCTTTTTACTCTATGGTTCGTGAATAAAAACATCGGTCTTATCTATGAATAAAGTTCATTGACTGTGTTGTACTTTGAATCTTGTTTTAATATAGAAATATACATTGCTTAAAAATAACCTTGCACTCAGAAACCTGATTCCAAACTAGGTAGAGACAGTACTACGGTAAATACTAAAATATTCTTAATGCATGCATATTGTAGATAAATTACAATACTTGACCCGGTTGGGAATCGACCCCACAAGCTCTGTCATAGTAGTGAGGTTCATTAACTACCAGACCAAGAGGCACGTTTGTATACTTTTAGTATATTTGTGCAATCAGACAGCCGCTCTCAAACATTGAAGTACCAGGATATCATAAAAGCATAAATACCTTAAATTTGCACACACGCACACAGAATATTGTAAATACGCTTATTGTAATTCCTTTTACTATAAAGACTAACCTTGACCTATTATTACAAAGAACACGTCACATTATATAATGGACCTCCCTGGCTTTATGTAGCCTTGTTCTATATAATATATTCTAAGCATAATGTATATTGTCAATAGCGAATTGTTTTCAAGAAACAACACACAAAGTCATAATAAAATAAAATTCTATGTCAATAATAATAATATTAAAAAGAAAGTAACCGATGCGAACTCGAGGCACGTTCGGAAACGACAATATAATTTGTGGGGTTGCCAGCCGTAAATGTGTAATAACACCTCCTTTAATATTCTACATAAAAAAAAACAGGGCCAAGTGTGTCAGGTAGGCTTTTTAGTTGGTAACTGCATTTAAGTATTTTTTAATGGTATTGCAACACCAGGAGTGTTATGGTTTTCGAGTGTATGCATGTATGTTTATTTCTTTGGTACGCCTTTTCATAAAGATTCGTCTTAATTATGAGAGTAACACTGGGTATATGAACATTATAAAAAACTTAATGGTAGATTTTTTATACATCTTCCTTTTTAGGGTTCCGTACCTCAAAAGGTAAAAGAGGAACCCTTATAAAATCACTTTCTTGTCCGTCTGTCCGTGTGTCACCACCGATTTTCTCAGGAACGGTTAGACCTGGCAAGTTGAAATTTATACCAAATACTAAGATTTATGGTCCCTATTAGGTGTATAAAAATCAAGGTCCTGAGTCAACACGATAAAAAGATATGGGCAAATTTCGAATTTGGGAGAACTTGTAAGTACCAAAATTGTCAATTCTAGGTCAACCGGAAGTACCCTATAGGTTTTGGGTCTAAAACCTTTATGATAGTTCCCGTTGACCTAGAATCACGAAATTTAGCAAAAAGAAACGTCTTACAGCACAAATAAAGGAATAATTCCTCATCAATCATCATCATCATCAACAGCTTATACTAGTCCACTGCTGGACATAGGCCTCTCCTTAGAAAGGAGGTTTTGGCCTACTATACCACGCTGGCCAGACGGGTTGGTATAGGGTTTGTTTCAAGTTTTCCTTCTCTTTGCAGTGCTGTTGTCCTGCTTAGTTTGCTCCTTTAGTCAGCGCTTACGACACCCACGGGATGAATTGGGGTTTTGACAATTTGTATTCTAATTCCTAAAAATAAAAAAAGTTGAAAATTATGATAAATTTTGGTACTTACAAATTTTCGCGAAAATTTACGTATAATCTGGGTAGGTACGGAACCCTCAGCGCACGAGTTCGACTCGTACCTGACCAGTTTTTTCCCTTCGCTTTCATTCCCAAGGAGGCTTTACATCAGTTAAGCTAGGCCAGCCATAAAAAAACTTTTTCTTCGCAACGTTACACATTTCAATGACTGCAAATAAAATTGCTACAAAAAAACTGGCAATTGATGTTGATACTCAGCCATTTTGTAAAAAAAACTCGTTTTTTTTTAAACTATGTATTACGATCTCATTAGCCTTTTTTTCTCCTACTCTGATTTTAAGACTTTCTTTGTTCAGTAGCTTTGGTCGAACGTAGCGTTATCAATGAAAATATATTGGAAACAGATTTTAATAAAGATAGGTATAGATAAAACCGTGTCTTTTTCTTCTCTGATTATGGACCCAATTACTTTTTTTGGTACAAAAGAAGTAATTCGAAGATTAGTTTTTAACGGATAATAATATAATAATGATTTTGGACATATTTTGACTTGTCGGCGAATACAACTTTAAGAACGTACCTGTGACGTGACCCATTCAGGGGAGGAAGACAGGACCCAGAGAAGGGAGGGCGGCGCAGCGGGAGTAGTTTAAAAAATGGGTCACGTAGTAGCACGTTATTTAAAATGTGTTGAAGTACTGTTGTTGTACCTAGATACCAGGGCACTAAACATGAAAAGAGATAAATTTATGTTCGATTTTTATATTTATAAGTTGAATTTCTCTGGTTAAAGCTCCAATTAACTTTTCTTTTTAAGGGGAACTTTTTTACAATAGTTGTGATTTGAAACTCGATGAAACGAAAATGCGTCACGATAAAGAAACTATTGATATTATGTAGGAATATCAAAATGTTGTGATTGGTTCATGTATGCTATAGGTGCGACATCTGTGTTCATGTAGCATAACCATGTTTGGAATGTGACTTTTAAATAAATTTGTCAGTCTGTCATTTGAATGCACACGGTCATTTTATTAATAGGTTATGGGCCCAGAATTCTGGCTATAAGTCTAGTTTTTCGCGAAGTAACTTGTGTTAAAAAGTTGCAGCTCAACACGTTAGTGTTTTTCGCAGTTAGTCAGGCTAGTTTCCGCGTATTAGGCTTTAAATCCGTTTGCGGACAGTTAGCCGGTTGCTATTGCATATTACCGTAATGGCGACTAATTATATCGTGAATGTGCCTAAGTTACGAGGAAGGGACAATTACGACGAGTGGGCGTTTGCAGCTGAAAATTTCCTTATACTTGAAGGAATGATGAAGTGCATCAAACCAGAGTTGGACGCCGGTGGTGCGGCAATTATTGCATCAGCCGCGGATGACGCCAAGACAAAGGCGAAACTGATTTTAACGATAGATGCGTCGTTGTACGTGCACATCAAGACTGTCAAGACTACTAAAGAGCTGTGGGAAAAATTGAAGTCTCTTTTTGATGATTCCGGTTTCACCAGAAGAATAAGTCTCCTGAGAAATTTAATTTCTATCCGTCTGGATAATTGCAGTTCCATGACCTCGTATGTCACCCAAATAATTGAGACAGGTCAGAAACTTTGTGGAACAGGATTCGCAATTAATGACGAATGGATTGGTTCCTTGTTGCTAGCTGGATTACCAGAGAAGTTCTCTCCCATGATCATGGCGATAGAGCATTCAGGTATTCAAGTGACAACGGACGCCATTAAAAGTAAACTTTTAGATATGGAGACGGGAAACGGAAACAGTAGTGAAGATGGCGCATTTGCAGTGTCTAGAAAATGGCAGCACAAAAGGAAACAGGCATACACAACAATCAATAAAGATGGCGCTTCGACCTCGAATTTGCCAAAGACAAATACTCGTAATGCCAACATGAAAACTGTCAATGTTAAATGCTATCGTTGTAAAGAAATCGGACACTACCGAACTCAATGTCCAAATAACTCGAATTTAAACAATAAAAACGAAGTCCGTAAACAAACCAACGCATTTTCAGCTGTATTTCTAAGCGGAAGTTTCAATAAAAAGGACTGGTATATCGATTCCGGTGCTAGCGTCCACTTAACCGCTAACACAGATTGGATAACAAGCCGATACCGTAAAGTTCAAGAAGATATCATAGTTGCAAATCAAGAAACTGTTTCAGTTACGTGTGCTGGCGATGTTAAGATAATAACTACAGTGAATGACAGAGAAATAGACATCAACATCGAAGATGTGTTTTGTGTACCAGAATTGACGACTAACCTTATTTCCGTGAGCAAATTGATAGAAAAAGGAAATAGAGTGTATTTCAATAAGGATGGCTGTCTTATACACAACAGAGATGGAGATTTAGTTGCTACTGCTACATTGTTGAATGGTGTCTATAGATTGAACACACAAGAGAGGTTGATAGCTGCGGCCACCACCTCAGATCACATTTGGCATCGCAGATTAGGTCACGTGAACAGTGATAGCTTGATGAAAACGAAGAATGCTGTAACAGGAATGGATTTCTTTAAAAAAAATGAGATAAGCAAATCATCATGCAAGACATGTTGTGAGGGCAAGCAGTGTCGGCTACCTTTCACAAATGTTGGTACGAGAAGCACAGAACTATTAAATGTTGTGCACAGTGATATTTGTGGACCCATGGAGGAGAAATCACTAGGAGGCTCGTCCTATTTTCTTTTATTTGTTGACGACTTCAGTCGAATGACCTTTATTCATTTTTTGAAGCATAAAAATGAAGCTTTGAAATATTTCAAAGAGTTTAAGGCGATGTCAGAGAATCAAACTAATAGAAGAGTGAAATTCTTCAGAAGTGACAATGGAAAGGAGTTCTGTAATTCGGATTTTGATGTTTTTTTTAAAAAAATATGGCATAGTTCACCAAAAAACGAATCCATATACACCACAGCAGAACGGGTTATGTGAAAGGATGAACAGAACCATCATTGAGAAGGCAAAATGTTTGTTATATGATGCCAAGATGAATAAAAAATTTTGGGCTGAAGCCTGTAATACGGCCGTATATTTGCATAATCGGACAGTTTCATCTGTTTTAGATGGTAAAACGCCATATGAGTTATGGACAGGTGTTAAACCAGATCTTAGCAATCTGAGGATCTTTGGATCACCAGTCATGGTCCATGTCAATAAAGAGAAGAGGTCAAAATGGGATAAGAAATCCACTGAATGTATACTAGTTGGATTTCCCGAGAACATCAAGGGCTACAGAGTGTATGATCCTGTGAAAAGAATTATAACCACTAGCAGAGATGTGATTGTAATGGAAAAAGAATCAATCATGATGGAAGTTGCATCTGACGGCAAGGATCAGGAATCTGTGAATGATGGCATGCCCCAGGAAAGCCCGAATTCACAAGATTCAGTGGGGGATGAAACAGACACAGATACAACTTTAAAAGAAGTGTCAGAAGATGATTCTATTTCAGACTACATGCCGAGTGAGTATGAGGATTCTGTAGAAACTATAGATGATGATTTTCATCGAGTCAGACCTATAAGAGAACGCCGTGCTCCAGATAGATATGGTTTTGGTGGAATCTGCTACTCGGAGAATGATATGGTTTGCGGAGCTGATCTTACACTGAAGCAAGCATTGAAGGGGCCTGAGGGAAACCAGTGGTTGCAGGCTGTCAAAGATGAACTTAAGTGCTTCGAGGACAATGATGCTTGGGATGTGGTAGATATTTCTAGTAGTGGCACAATTGTGCAGTGTAAGTGGGTGCTCAAAAAGAAAATGGAACCTGAAAATAAAGTACGTTATCGTGCGAGATTAGTGGCAAAGGGCTTCTCCCAACAACCGGGTATAGACTATGCAGAGACATTTTCACCAGTGGTGCGACATAGTTCTTTAAGATTACTTTTTGCTTTGTCAGTAAAACTAGGACTTGACATTATACATTTTGATGTGGTAACTGCATTCTTAAATGGCGAACTTCATGAAACTATTTATATGCAAATACCTGAAGGTTTTGATAGTTCAAATACTAATAAAGTTTTAAAGTTAAAGAAAGCCATTTATGGATTGAAGCAGTCATCAAGAATGTGGTTTAACAAAGTAGATATTTGTTTAGCAAAAAATGGTTATTTAAAATCTAAATATGAACCTTGTTTATATGTAAAGAATGAAGATAAAAATATGACTATAATTGCGTTATATGTCGATGATTTCTTCATTTTTTCAAATTGTTCTAAAGAAACTGATAAGTTAAAGTGTGTATTAGAGTCTCAGTTTAAGATTAAAGATTTAGGCCAAATAAAACAATGCCTTGGTATGTCAGTGTGTTATGATAAAGAAAATAAAGTGTTAACATTAGATCAAAGTCAGTACATAGAACAGTTATTGTTAAAATTTAATTTAGAAAATTGTAAAACTATAGATACTCCTATGGAAAGTGGACTGAAGTTGGCTAAACATAGTAGTTGTGATAAGAGTTTACCATACCAGCAATTAATTGGTTGTTTAATGTACCTTGCCATACTTACACGTCCGGATATTGCATTCTCAGTAGGATACCTAAGTCAGTTTAACAATTGCTATAGTAGAGAGCATTGGGCTCATGCTAAGCGGATCTTAAGATATTTAAAGAGAACTAAAGATTATTGTATTAAATATTGTGGTACAGGTAATAAGGATATAATTGGTTATGTAGATGCGGATTGGGGCAGTGATACTTTAGATAGAAAATCATACACCGGATTTTGTTTCAGCCTATCAGGAGGTGTAATTTCTTGGAGTAGTAAAAAGCAAAATAATGTAGCTCTGTCTAGCACAGAAGCAGAATATATTGGTATCTCCGAAAGTTGTAAGGAAGCTGTTTACTTAAGAAATTTGTATAAAGAAATAACTGGTTGCTCTGATTCTATTCTTATATTTAATGACAATCAAAGTGCCCATAAGTTATTATATAACACAGTTTTTCATTGTAAATCTAAACATATAGATATTAGATATCATTTTGGAAGAGAGTGTATTTATAAGAACATTGTTAAAGTAGAGTACCTACCAACAGCTGATATGGCTGCAGATGTTCTAACAAAATCTTTAAGCTGTGTAAAACATTATAAGTTTTTGGAACTGATGGGGGTGCAACATAAATGTATTTAATTTGTGTCTTAGTAGGTTGTATTTGTACTGTATAACATTTTGATATAGTGGGGGTATTGATATTATGTAGGAATATCAAAATGTTGTGATTGGTTCATGTATGCTATAGGTGCGACATCTGTGTTCATGTAGCATAACCATGTTTGGAATGTGACTTTTAAATAAATTTGTCAGTCTGTCATTTGAATGCACACGGTCATTTTATTAATAGAAACAAACACATAAATGTATAGGATTAAGTCGGCGAGAGAATGAGATAGAATACATTACATAATATTTTTAATATATATTTTAACAGTGTGAATATTTTTATCTTTTCGTTCAATACTAGCTGGTACAGGTAACTTAGCTTGGAGAAATTTTTGCGTTTGTAGTAGTGTATGGTAGCGGACAGCGTAAACTGGTTTATTCTGGTTTTGTGCGTGTTTCCACTTTCCACTATCAAGTGACGATTTTTTGCTTTAGATTGAAATATCTCGGAAACGGTGCTTCCTAGGCCAAAAATAACAAAAATTTTGACCCCTCCGTAGACCCCCCGGAGTTTTAAAAACCTAGATGAAAGGAAAAAAAAAATTTAAATATCGGTCTCTCCTCTTTGAAGTTTCACTTCTATCGTGTGTGAATCGCACACACACCGTTTTTTTTTAAAGTCAAAACCTTTTTCTTTAAAATAAAAACTTGTTTTTATTGAAAACAAAAATCAGTGTGTTGCTAGGGATAAGTATAAAATTAAATAGTAATGTTAGGATATCGAAACATTTTTGTATAGGCCAGAACGATATAGTGGAAACGCGCTCTAAGATCTGAGTAATATACACACCACTACATATGCAAAAATTTCTTGAGACTAATTTCACTGTACCTGCGTCTTCGTTCGCGTTTAATTTAAAAAATGCTTCCTTAGTGGGCAAGTTTTTTTTTCTGAAGTCGCTTCTGTCGCTTGTGAATTGCACACACACACTTTTTTAAATGTTTTTTTAACACAAAGATAAACTAAATATCAACGAAATCGATTTAATCACCATTTGTGTGGTGTAAGTATTTGAATGAACAATTGTCAAAGCCTTACCGCGGGAGAGCCATTTTTTTGGACAAATAGGCGGTCTTCCCCTTCCTGAAATAACAAGAAATAACAAATGTTGCACCAGATACCAGGATAGCATAAATAACAAAGAGTCCAATTACTGTTACGATACAATGAAGATTAATTGATAACAAAATTTGTATGTAGTCATTTAAGCACAAAAAAAATAGAAATTCGAAAATTAAAAAAACAAAAAGAACACCAATAAATTTCATACCAGGTACCAGGATAGCATAAATAACAAAGGTTACATTTCATTTTGATTTGAATAAAATAACAACTCGTTCAAATATTTGAATTCCAAACATCGTTTTCATTCGATGCAACACCGAACACCTGTCATTGATCATAATTACACAGAAATTCGTTTTCCAACAGCGTTTAATTTGGTGAGCAAGCTAAGCAACATTGTTTCTATATGTAACACAGTGTATGACACAGTGTTAATTAATTATGCACATACGGAAGGGTGAAGTTGAATATATTATTTATAAGTATTGATTCATGCATGATGCTGTTAAAACCTCGTACTAGGCAACAATGAATAGCAGGGTCTGGAATATTTGCTTTTTTATGTTGAATCCATCCTCTCGCTTTCCTGTAACCCGTGGTGAAAGTTTCGTGAATAAATGTGTTACAGTATGTCGGTGAAGTGCAAAAGGCAGAAAGAGAGAGAGGAGCAGACGGGTCACCTGATGGAAAATGACCATCGCCGCCCATGAACGTCTGCAACTCAGGAGTCACAAACGCGTTGCCGGCTTTTTAGGAAGGAGTACGCTCTTTTCTTGAAGATTTGGTCGTATCGGTCTGAAAATACCGCAGACGATAACCCGTTCAACAGATTGGTTGTGCGGGTCAAAAAGTGTCTTTAAAAGCGCACAGTAGTGGAGCGCCAACTATCCAGGTAATGAGGATGAAAATTTTGCCGTGTGGAAACGATGGCGGAAAGTTGCGGCTGGTATTAGTCCGAACAATTCCTCGGAGCACTCTCCATAATATATACGATAGAGAATGCAGAGTGAAGCCACATCTCTACGTAACTCCAAGGGATCGAGCCGATCGGAGATGTTTGGGCTATTGATTTGTCCAAAGAACGCGTGGTGTTAAAGTCAATCATCTAATCAAATCAAATCAAAATACAAAAGCTACTTCTCAATCTAAACTATTTAGAAACAGAAAAGTTGCTAGAGATAGTGGCGTAGCCTGTGTTAAACTCAATAATTGTATACACATATATATATGTAACACACACACACACACGCGCGCACACACACGCATGCATACATAAATATCCACGCTCAAAAACAGCATTGATAATATTACTGTGAATTGATTTTGGGGGGTCTGGAGCTCTAAAATACGGCCTGTATTTTACGCTTAGTTTGGACTCCAGATCTCCCACAAATTACCAATTAAGCCATATATTTGTCAACTTAAATATTAAGATTTTTGTAATTTGTGGAGATAAATAAATGTATATATTATTACATTATTATTATTAATGGTTGGTGGCCCTAATCCTACAGAGCTAACTAGGCCCACTCGATCCAATAAAACAGTCTCACAGAAAACCAAAGTTAAGTCCGTTGTTTTTCGCCAGTAAATAAGATTACCACAGCCCGAACGATCACTAATGGTACGATTAATATATATTTAACTAGCTGAGACCCGCGGTGTTACCCGCGTTTGTTGTTATAACCGCGGGCAACGCCGCGGAGCGAAGCTAGTCTAAAAAAAGTAGCCTAAGTTACTCCTTATGTCATCAGCTATCTGCCAGTGAAAGTCCCGTCGAAATCGGTCGAGCCGTTCAAGAGATTACCCGGAACAAACAAACAGAATCTTATCAGATTATACAGAATGTTATTTTGGCATATGTACCGTGTAAACATACATATGCATTTAGTAAAAAGCGGTTATTTTAATATTACAAACAGACACTCCAATTTTATTTATTTGTATAGATGTATAGATTACTGATAATATGCCAATTAATTCTCTCTGTTCAATTGTACTGCATGGATTAAGGAGTGGTTTAAGCGGTCACCTTGCGGCTTCCTACTGCGCTGTACTTGATCCCTACATGGGATAACACGTTGTGTGTGACCCACAAATTGTTGTTCTGAGTCTGGGTGTTCTTTGTGTCCGTTTCATGTATGTTTGTTAAGTCCCCCGCGACACAGGATTTATTCGTAGTGCAGGAGTTGTCTTTTAAAAAAAACAATAGAAAAAAAGCTCTCACAATTAAGACGAATCTGTGACAGTTGGTATATGAAATGAACTCAATTAGCTATCAGTCATCTAACCTTTGTTCTTATCATCAACAGCCTTTAGAAGTCCACTGCTGGATATGGGCCTCTATTTAAAGTTTTGGCCTACTATGCCACGCTGGCCAGACTGCACGTACAGCGTAGTGGTTTAAGCGGTCGCTACGCCGCTTACTACTACGCTGAGTGTTGTGGGTCCGATCCCCACATGGGACGACACTTTGTGTGATCACAAATTGTTGTTCGGAGTCTAGGTGTTCTTTGTGTCCGTTTCATGTATGTTTGTAAATTCCCCTGCGACACAGGATTTAGTCCTAGTGCGGGAGTTGTCTAATTTAAAAAAAAAATTGTGTCAAGTTTTCCTCCTCTTTGCAGTGCTGTTGTCCTGCGTAGTTATCTCCGTTAGTTGCCTCTTGCGACACCCACAGGATGAATAGGGTGGTGAGACTCCGTCGCCACACCGAAACTTTGTTATCAAAGTGACTTAAATACGAATTCTTTTTTGTTACAGGAGGCAGAATCAGCTATTACATCCATGAATGGACAATGGCTTGGGTCTCGATCGATTCGCACCAACTGGGCGACGCGGAAGCCACCAGCACCAAAGAACGAGCGTGAGTATCCTTAATTTAAAGTACCTGGTGATCAGAATCACTTGGTTAGTGGTTCTGATTACCGAGTCCAGTCCATGAGTGCGATTCCCCTCGAATATCAACCACTGGACAACCGGTGGGGTGGTTATATCGGACTCGAAACTACTAAAAATTGAATCCTGTCTCGGGTACCAGTAGCCAGGGAATGAGTTTGACTGCACGGATGGCGTAGTGGTTTAAGTGGTCGCCACGCCGCTTCCTATTACGCCGAGTGTTGTGGGTTCAAACCCCACATGGGACAACACTTTGTGAGATCCACAAATTGTTGTTCTGAGTCTGGGTGTTCTTTGTGTCCGTTTCATGTATGTTTGTTAAGTCCCCCGCAACACAGGAATATATATATATTCCTAATGCGGGCGTTGTCTTTTATCAAAAAAAAAAACGAAAAAAATAAAACGAGGTATAACCAAGAAAGGAAATCCCGGGTACGTGATTCCAAACCTAGACAAATAATTATGTAAGAAACACAATCATTTGTTCTGTCTGGGTGTAATTTATCTATAACGAGCTTTTGCCCTTGGGTCCGCCCGCGTAAATGAAGGTTATTGCGGTAAAAGTAGCATCTGTCTTTCCTCAAGAATCAAAGTACCAAATTTCTTCTAAAGCGGTTCAGCGGATCTTGATTATCCATGCAACCTTAAACCCCCCTTTTCACCTTCTTAAAGTATGATTTCTTTGCTAAAAACTACCCTACATTACAAAAAGACACTTCAATTTTATTTCTTTGTGTAGAGTATAGATAATCCATAAATAACGGGCCTGTTGGTCTAGTGGTTAGTGACCCTGACTGCTAAGCCGGAGGTCGTGGGTTCGATTCCCACCCAGGACAAATAATTGTGTGATGAGCACGATCATTTGTTCTGTGTCTGGGTGTAATTTATCTATATTATGTATGTATTTAGAAATATATAAGTATGTTTATCAGAAGTCTGATTACCATAGTACAGGCTCTGCATAGTTTGGGATCAGACGGCCGTGTGTGAGATGTATGAAATTATTATTAATATTATTATTATAAAAAGTATATAAATACATACATACATACGCAAGTAGATACTGAAAACAATTTTATATTAAAACCCAAAGGTTGACTGGTAGAGAATGCCTTAGGCATTAAGTCCGCCAATGCACCAAAAGTGCATAATGTAAAAAAAAAATTGATTGCCTGTAAAGTCGGTATACGGGCGAAAGTTTTACGTGACAACGACTTTGTGATTTATTGTGAGCGCATAACGTGAGCGGAGCGTAACGCAGTTTCTTGAAATGTCACTTGGCAAACCAATTTATAAGACGTTGTCACGTCAAAATAATGTATAATTATTATTTTAATTTTTTTTAAGTTTTCTGTGTATCAAAGTGAATGCTTATCCCCACGATTGGGAAAGTGTGAGCTAGCTAACCTAACTCTGTTTAAATTTCAGAACGATTGAACATAATACCGGGAATTTATTAAAAATTTACGAACTAGAAACAGGGGTTTAACCCGTAGATCGATATTCGGCTTTGCTGATTCGTGTTCGGTCATCTTTCATGCCATTTAACACTTAAGGGACGGGCAGAGACTGTGTAGCGTTGTTAACCATCATGTTTTCAGTGAAATAGTCTTAAAAAAAATTGAATAAATATTAGGCGTTAAAGTATTAATTTGCCGGTTTGTACTGAAAAATTTAAACTCGTTTTTTTCTAAGATAAATTCTGAGATAATATATTTATTTAATCAAAATATTTACCCTTACTGCAACCGACCTTTGGGCGTGATTTTGACAGACTATAAACGGTCAGAATTCGTTCAAACTTTGTAGATATATCGAGGACCGATGACAATACACTAATATATATAATACGAGTATATAGACAATCCGTGTGGTGACGGATTAAGAATACAGATTGTCACCACCCCTATTCATCCCGTGGGTATTGTAAGAGTCAACTAAGGGAAAAAACTAAACTTGCTTAACAACAACACTGCAGAGAGAAGGAAAACTTGACACAAACCCTATACCAACCCGTCTGGCTAGCTTTGAACAGTAGGCCAAAACCTCCTTTCTAATGAGAAGCTTATGTCCAGCAGTGGACTATTAAAGGCTGTTGATGTGATGTGTAAGCGAAAAATGCAATGGCTGACCCCAGGTCAAACGTCGCAACAGTGGCCTAAAGCAAAGCTTACGAATAAAAAGATAATATTTCGATCCTTTTTCGCTTACGGTTATCTTAAACAATCCACTTCACAATACGATTCAATATTCCTTCATTTCTGTATCGATTCAACAAGGCAACACAAGTTTCAACACGCATTTCTTTCTGCAGATCACTCAAATCATGAGGCACCTATTTTTAGATATTTTTAAACTTATTTATTTATTTAATACTTAGGTTCTTCACAGCTGACTCATTGATTTGATGCAAATGAGTCAATATTGTAGGTAGGGTAACGTTAAAACATGTCGCTAATTCCTGGGTGGTTTGAATCGGATTGGCTTTCACGATCTCCTTCAATTCAACGTTATTCAAGTCGAAGTTTCCGTTACGAAAACGTTTAAACCAAAAGCGCACAGTACGTTCATTAGCAGTCTCCTCGCGTTAGTTCCGCGTCGGAATTCGTATTCAAAAATGACTCAAATTGTCAAAGTATCTTTCACGTCTAAGCTGAATAAAAATAACGACGGGTTGCACTCCGGGAGCGCCGGCGGAAGTGAAAACTTGAATATTAACGTTGTGCATTTGTTGATATTTTGGAATGGTTAGGGAATAATTTTGCACGAATTTCTTTAATTATCAGTATAAAAGTACTATCATTTATGTGGTAGAATACAATATTTATATATTGCGCTATCGTACACAAACATGACAATTTATCGAGACGCTGTCACCATCCATGGATGCGCGTGGCACGCTGTAACAAACACACACGAACATTCGCGCATTGTCATACTTCTGCCGGCACTCCCGGAGTGCAACCCGTCGTTTTTTTTTAAAGAAGAACCTCATAGGTAGGAGAGTTGTTTTTTTTTGAAAAATAAATAAAAATTTAAAAAACCCCCGACTCGCATCTTGGATTTGAAATTTATCATAGAGTATAGTATTCTTCTAGTCAAGCCCTTACATTTGATACCCATATTGAGGGAGTTGTGAAAAAATATGTAATCCGCCATTTTGTGGTTGCGGCCATCTTGGACCTATTTTTATCAAACATAACTAAGAACACTCCGGACTAATTCACCTTCCAAAGAAAAGAACCAAAGTCAAAATCGGTTCATCCGGTAGCTACGATGCCTCAGACAGACACACACAAATACACGTCAACCTTATAACACCCCTTCGTTTTTGCATCGGGGGCAAAAAGAAAATAATTGTTTTCTCACTTTTCACCGAATGAGGTCGGAAGAAAAAGAAATCAAACCCATGATAATATACCTTACAGATCTCAGACACGGCCGTCTGATCACAAACTAGGCAGAGCCTGTACTATGGTAACCAGACTGCTGATAAACATACTTGAAAATATATACAATTTATTTTCAAGGAAGAGGTTCTTAATTCGACTGTATTTTTTTTTATGTTTGTTACCTCTGAACTTTTGACTATGTGAACAGATTTTGATAAAAGAAAAAAAAAAATTTGAAAGGTGGCGCTTCCCGTGTGGTCCCATTTTAATTTAGTTCAGATCTGATAATGACATCTATGAGAAAACCATATAAGTCTTAAATTTGCATTTAGTATGTTCGTGACAAACAGACGAATAACTCAATATCACGCCAACCAATTTCGAGTTTATTGGAATGGATGTTCTTTAAGGGTACTTTGATGAGCACCAGGGACTTCCTTTCTAGGATATACCTGGTTCCCCGGCTATTAGTACCCGAGACGGCGTGCGGTTTTAGTCGGTTCGAGTCCGACATGCCACCGACGGGTGGTATCCGAGGGGATTTCCGCACGGAAAAAAAAAAAAAAAAAAAAAAGGGGGTACTTTGATGAGAGTTTGGTTAGATTCTGATCATGGGAACCATGACAAAGTACCGGAACTCTTCAATTCTTAGGAGCAAATTATTTTTAGTGCATATTAATTTGTTTGGGAATAGTGTTTTTGAAGTCGGTTTTTTTTTGTTAAAATTTTTATTGTTCAATTAGCCCTAACACCTACGTTAAACAAATTTTCCCCCGCTTTCGTAAGGTCACAACACTATTAAAAAAGCTCCTATATATATACGTGGCAAATCGTAATATCCGGTTCTGTAATGCCTTCCGACGCGACGCATGACGTACTTCCGGCTTAAAGTTATTTCCATTACAACATGATTACTGGATTAAAGAAAAGTTTGTATTTAGTGTAAAACTCATTTAATAATAGCTGGCCAGCGCAAATTCATATGTGTCTCATAAAAGGAACAAGTTTTACCCATTTTTAGGGTTTCGTACCTCAAAAGGTAAAAAAGGAACCCTTATAAGATCACTTTCTTGTCCGTCTGTCCGTCCGTCCATGTGCCACCACTGATTTGCCAAGGAACGGGTAGACCTAGCAAGTTGAAATTTATACCAGATACTGAGGTCTATGGTCCCTATTAGGTGTATAAAAAAAACTTGAGAGGTGTCAAGGGACACCCGGATGGAACGAAGTTCCTTTCGATTAATTAGTGAAGGAATTGTAATATATTTTTTTACAGTTATAATAACATTTTTTTAAAATATAATGTAAAAATAGAAAGACGAAACGAAAATATCTGGCTGCTTTCTATAAGAGAGAGAGAGACAGACAGAGAAACATGCGGCTTTCTATAAGAGAGAGAGAGAGAGACAGACAGAGAAACATGCGCACGCCGCACAGCTTACAATAGCTTACTATAGCAAAAAGTGTCGTTACAACTTTTCGTGAGATTTTTTTCCGTCTAGCCCGATAAGGAACTTCGTTCCAAAAATCAAGGTCCTGAGTCAACACGATAAAAAGATATGGGCAAATTTATATTTTCGCGAAAACTTGTAAGTACCAAAATGTTCCTTAATTTGAATTAAAGAAACGTCATACAGCACAAACAAAGGAATAATTCCAAAAAATAAAAAAAGTTGAAAATTAAGATAAATTTTGGTACTTACAAGTTTTCGCGAAAATCTACGTAAAACTGGGTAGGTACGGAACCTTCGGCGCACGAGTTCGACTCGTACCTGACCGGTTTTTTTTTAATTTATACTTCGCTTGGACAACTAAATATTATATGGTATATAGGTTTCCTCAATAAATGGGCTATCTCACAGTCAAAGAGTTTTCAATTCGAACCAGTAGTTCCTGTGATTAGCGGTTCAACCAAACAAAAAACATTATCTTTGACTTTATAACATTAGTGTAGTTTCAAGGACACGACACGTCATGCGTCGCCACGTGATGCGTCGCCACCAAAAAAGAAACACGGGTAGGAATAATAATAATATCACACACGGCTGTCTGATCCCAAACTAGGCAGAGCCTGTACTATGGTACCCAGACTGCTGATAAACATACTTATATATTTTTAAATACATACATATTATAGATAAATTACACCCAGACGACACACATCAAATGATCGTACTCATCACACAATTATTTTCCCTGGGTGGGAATCGAACCCACGACCTCTGGCTCAGCAGCCAGGGTCACTAACTACTAGACCAACAGACCCTAGTGTAGCAAACAATCACAGACTCTTTACAGTTCCTATCAGAATTAATAAATCAAATGATTATTTTCACTTCCAGTGAATTCGAAACCCCTGACCTTCGACGAAGTGTACAATCAGAGCTCTCCGACCAACTGCACGGTCTACTGCGGGGGTCTCACCACTGGACTTACTGAAGAGCTGATGCAGAAGACCTTCCAGCCCTTCGGCACCATCCAAGAGATCAGGGTCTTCAAGGACAAGGGATATGCTTTTATCAGGTAATACTTGACGGTAATACGCGTGGTGACGGATTAAGAATAGGGAGTGTCACCATCCCTATTCATCCAGTGGGTGTCATGGTGGGAGCCGACTAAGGGAGCAAACTACACTAGAAAATACTAGTGCAAAAAGAAGGAAACCTTGACACAAACCCTATACCAACCCGTCTGGCCAGCGTGGCATAGTAGGCCATAACCTCCTTTCTGAGGAGAGGCCTATGTCCAGCAGTGGACTACTAAAGGCTGTTGATGATGCCTGACCTTTCGACAAGGTTTCACTGGCCGTGATCACTTACTGAGTGATCGAAAAATACATACACTTCTATATCCTCGAAAGGGTGAACCAGGGTAAACGAAAACAATTTGTCGACTAAATCCCGAACAAACTTTTGTTATTAAGTTATTAATTCGTATTCAAATCAATTTCTGAGAGTAACTCTTGCACCAAATCCAGCGTTTGTTAATATTAGTTTTTGTCATTAACTAATAGTTACAAATCTGTTTTTGTTGTTATGATAGTAAAAAATCGTTCATCATCATCAACATAGGCCTCTCCTTAGAAAGGAGGTTTTGGCCTAGTATACCACGCTGGCCAGACAGATTGGTATAGGGTTTATCTCAATTTTTCCTTCTCTTTGCAGTGCTGTGGTCCTGGTGATGAATTTTTAAAAATACAAAAAGCTAAACATCTAGTATATATTGACCTCCAATTGTTTGAAAAGTCTATACCATTTAAGTACAAGTTATACTGGAAAAAAAGATACGAATGATGTTATTCTGACTCTTCTATACTCTTCTCCAGGTTCTCCACCAAGGAAAGCGCAACCCACGCCATCGTAGCGGTCCACAACACCGATGTGAACGGCCAGCCAGTCAAGTGCTCCTGGGGCAAGGAGTCTGGTGACCCCAATAATGCTCAGGCTCAAGGACAGGTAAGAACCTGGAGAATACTGGAGGACAGGTGATAATGGCCTGTTGCTTCACCTGATGGTAAATGTCCACCGCCGCCTATTGACTACTGCAACTCAAGAGTCACAATCTCGTTGCCACTTTTTGCTCCCCCCCCCCCCCAATATTGGGGCTCCCCCCCCCATACCAGGGAAGTTGAGCTCCTCTTACCACTCCCTCGGTGAAATGCAACGAAAGTTATGCATTGTATCTATCTGTTAATTAAAAAAGAGTGGCCATGAGTTTCTTTGCCCTTTCTTCTCATAAGCCTCAACCCCTTGGAAACGGGCGGTTGTAGATCGGCACAGGCATATAATAGATTTGAAACGTATAATTTTATTATATTTATTTTGCTGAATAAATGTCAAAACAGAGATTGTTGCTATTGTGTATGTTGAAATTTGACTTCATTCAAAACAGACGATTTCAAAGAACTTGAACTTTTTATTAACCCCCGACGCAAAACGACGGGATGTTACCAGTTTGACGTGTGTTTGTGTGTCTGTCTGTCAGTGGCATCCTTAGGTGAATTAGTCGAGAGCCTTCTTAGCTATGTTTGATGAAAATCGGTCCAAGATGGCCGCCGCCACAAAATGGCGGATCATATATTGTTTCACAGCTCCCTCAATATGAGTATCAAATGACTTGACTAGGAGAATACTACAATACACTATGACAAATTTCAGATACAGATGTGTCGAGTTTTTTTTTTAATTTAATTTTTGAAATAATGGTATTTTGAGTTTAAAAAAACACTTGCTAAACACCAGTGTTCTGTGAAGTCGGTCGAGACGACACAAACTTACCGAAGCATAGTTCTCGAGCGGTAAAAAAATTGTAGGTTTTTGTTTCAAGAAAAATTACCCTTATAAACCTAATAGACCCCATGACCCCGGCTTTTTGCCCCCAAACGTTACGTATCAATTAAATTACGATCTCAATAGCAAAGAAATTTTGAATATTTAATTTTAATTAGTCTCTTTTAAATGGAAATGCGTAAAAGAATTATTTTACACAAATTATAATGAAAATTATTTATTCATAAGTCCGTATATTTAATTGATATTACTTTGTGAATTTCTAGTTAAGTTTTTCATTGAAATATAATGAATTAGGCTAGATAATTACTGAGTCTAAGTAAATGATTTTTTTTACGTGGGAGGGCCATGCTTCTACACGAATGGGCCGGCTCGACCGGAGTGATATCACGGCCTGACAGAAAACCGGTGTTAGCAAATCTTTCGTTGCCTTTCACTGAGTGAGTAAGGTTACCGAAGCCCAAATACCCCTCCTGCTGACTCGAGCAGGAGGGACTCCAAGGGTAGCAACGCACTTGTGACTTTTAAGTTGCAGGTGTCCATGGGCTCCTAACCTAGTTCCTAACCAGGTGACCCGTCTGCTAGTTTGAACCCTTTCACCATTTTTTTTAAATTATTAAAGCTGCCTAGGTCTAGTGGCCCTGTCTGCGAAGCTGGAAAGACAAGGGGGACTTCGTCAAAAGTCTGGGGTTTCGAATTCACTGGAAGTGGTAATTGAATAGGTATTTAATATGCTGATAGAAACTGTGAGGAGTCTGTGATTGTTTGCTGCACTACTGTCTGTTGGTCTAGTAGTCAGTTACCCGGACTGCTGATCCAGAGGTCTTGGGTTCAATTCACACGCAGGACTAATAATTGTGTGATGAGCAGGATCATTTGTTCTGTGTCTGGATGTAATTGCATAATATATAAGTATGTTTATCAGCAGTCTGGTTACCATAGTACAGGCTCTGTCTAGTTTGGGAGTATAAAATGTATAAAGTTACTTTTATTATAAAATATTTTACATGAACGGGGTAATTCCCCTTAAGTTTAATTTTAAATCACTCCGGTTATGACGTCACAAAAGAGCTCCGATTAAAAAATAATAATTTCTTGCAGCTCCCAACAGCTTACAGTCCGTTCGGAGCAGCTTACACAGCTGGTGGAGTTCCGCCTACTTCTTACTGGTACAACACCTACCCTCAGCAGCTGGGAGGCTTCCTGCAAGGAGTTCAAGGAGTCCAAGGGTATACCTATGCTGGACAATTCGGTGGTTACCAGCAGCAATATATGGGGTGAGTTACTGTGACCATTTCTGTGTGTGTGTGTGTAAATGTTCGAAGAGCAACAGCGCTATTGGATGACATACTGCGAGTGCTCTGACCATTTTGACGTGACAACGTCTTATAAATTGGTTTGCCGGGTGACACTTCAAGAAATTGCGTTACGCTCCGCTCACGTTATGCGCTCACAATGAGAGCGAGTGAGAGGCACGCGTCCCTTCCACTCGGGCATGGTTAGCCCGCCTAAGAGCGAGAGAGACAGACATAAAAAGTGAAAGGCACGCGTCCCTTTTTTAAATTTAATTCTTTGTATAAATAAATGTTTTAAATTGTTACTATTATTTCATCCTTCTTCCTACTATACGAATGAATATTCACATTAAAATTACTTTACCACTCAAAGTCGTTGTCACGTAAAACTTTCGCCCGTATACCGACTTTACAGGCAACCAATTTTTTTTGTGTGTAAGAGACTACGTGTGTGTGACTGTGGTCAGTGTTTTGTAGATTTACTTGTAACCTAACCTGTGTAACACCAGATAAATCGGTGAATGTATTAAGGCATTCAAGACAATGTTTGTTTTAATTATTACAGTCATTTTGAATAGATTTCATGAAAATTCTCCAAATATTCATTCAGAACCCTGATTCGTTCATTCTTTATTATCAACAGCCTATAACAGTCAGCTGCGGGACAAAGACCTTGCCTTAGAAAGGAGGTTTTGGCCTACTATACTACGCTGACCAGACGAGTTGGCATAGGGTTTGTTTCAAGTTTTCCTTCTCTTTGCAGTTCTATTGTCAAAAATTAAGAATAATTTGGTTTTTAAGTGTAAAATTTTGTTTTTTTGTTAATAAAATATGTTGAGGTCCTGCGTTGAAAGGGGGGTATATATGTTATACTAGCTTCTGACCGCGACTGCGTCCGCGTGGAATAGTTACATTGGGCTAAAGCCAACTTTAACCCGCGACTTCGTTTACGTATTACATGTAAATATTTTCAAATAATACGCAAGTTAAGGAGCTATCTCCGTTTACGCAGCGCACGCAGCGGAAGCTCTCAAAAGGAAAAAAAAAACAGATTTTGAAACTTTCTTCATTGTTGCTCCACTCCTATTGGCCTTAGCGTAATAATATATAGCCTATAGCCTTCCTTGATAAAAGGGCTATCTAACACTGAAAGAATTTTTTAAATCGGACCAGTAGTTCCTGAGATTAGCGTGTTCAAGCAAACAAATTCCTCAGCATTACGAGTATAATATTATTAACCCAAATCTTATCTCTTTTAATGTTTATGATAACTATACGTCAAGTGTGTTCCGTTTAATTCACAGTAAGGACTATGGATGGAATAACACTGGTTCCTGTTCCAGCATGGGCGGCGTTCAGCTCCCGTGGGCTCTGGGGGGCGCGGTAGGGGGCGTAGGCTCTGTCGGGGGGGTAGCTGCTATGTCTCAGCCCCCTCAGGTCTTGCATTACCCAGCTGTGCAGCATTTTCAAGTGCAGCCCGTAAGTGATAAATATACATATATATGTATTTTATGACATAAAATACAATAACTTACTTTGTATCTGCATGCAGTAGACCCGCAATCATCATCATCAGCAATCATCAACAGTCTTTAATAGTCCACTGCTGGACATAGGCCTCTACTTAGAAAGGAGGTTTTGGCCTACTGTACCACGCTGGCCAGTTGGGTTGGTATAGGGTTTGTTTCAAGTTTTCCTTCTCTTTGCAGTGCTGTTGTCCTGCGTAGTTTGTTCTCTTAGTCGGCTCTTACGACACCCACGGGATGAATAGGGGTGGTCACACTCCGTATTCTTAATCCGTCACAACACGGACTAAGTTTATAGTAAATATATATTAAGCTTATAGTAAGTTTATAGGAAATACGTCTCTGTTTAGCGCTTTTGGGATAGGGTTCCTATTCCTAGTGACCCTGACTGCTAAGCCGGAGGTCGTGGGTTCGATTCCCACCTAGGACAAATATTGTGTGATGAGCACGGTCATTTGTTCTGTGTCTGGGTGTAATTTATCTATAATAGATAGATAAATACTTTATTTGCACACCAGGGTTTTACAGACATTATAAAGTAATTAACAACAGATGTAATTTACAAAGGGCGGCCTTCTTGCTTAGTGCAATTTCTTCCAGGCAACCTTTGGATGGATTCATTTTGAACTGGTGATAGGTATATAGAAATTAGAGGAATAAATAAGGTCTATATATATATATATATATATATATATATATATATATATATACTAATCTATACTTATACATAAATATGTATACACAATATGTGTATTTAAAAATATATAAGTATGTTTATCAGTAGTCTGGTTACTGTAGTGCAGGCTCTGCCTAGTTTGGGATCAGACGGCCGTGTGTGAGATGTGTTAGGTATATTATTATAATATTATTCTCTTTATTAAATTATATATGTATACATATTAATTACATCTATACAAATAAATAAAATTGGAGTGTCTGTTTGTAATATTAAAATAACCGCTGTTTACTAAATGCATATAAAAGTACCGATACCAGTACTTTCAAAACAAATAAATAAATGCATATGTATGTTTACAAGGTACATATGCCAAAATAACGTTTTTTACAATTTTTGTCTGCCTGTCTGTCTGTCTGTCTGTTTGTTCCGGGTAATCTCTGGAACGGCTGGACCGATTTCGACGGGACTTTCACTAGCAGATAGCTGATGACATAAGGAGTAACTTAGGCTACTTTTTTTAGACTAGCTTCGCCCCGCGGCGTTGCTCGCGGTTATAACAACAAACGCGGATAACACCGTGGGTCTCAGCTAGTTTGAAATCATTTCAGATCGGTGAAGATGAATGGTTAGCTCCGAGTCTCCTGGTGTGAGGCCAGCGGGCGCCCCCAGCGGAGCCTCAATGCTGCTGCGTGCACAAAGACTGGATCTAAATTCGATTAGCCACGTTTTGTTTACAGTGATCAAACTTATTGACAAAATTGAGTTGGATGCATTCGGTGATTTTGAAATTGAGTTGGTGAATGTGAGTTGATTTTTTAAATTACGCAATGTGTTTGTATTTTGAAAATAATTTTGAAGGATTTTTATTTAATATGATTAAGTGACTGAAGTTGTAAAATTTCAGTGATTATTGAAATATTATGTTGTGAAATAATTTTTTAAAACGTATTGTTTTCTGATTTAGCGTTGAAAGATTAAATGTCGTCTTGTGTCTAAGTTAAAAACCATTTAAATTAGTGAAAACGAAATATTTGGATTATAAGTCCATGATAGATATTATATTTAAAATAGCTTTCACTAGTTTCTAAAAAAACTTATTTTTCCGTTTTTTGTTTAAGGACTTAAGACATTTTTAGCATTATGAACAGAGTTACAAAATTTCGTAATTTTTTTTATAAAACTGTTACCGACTCTTAAGTGTAATATATCTATTATTAATTTAAAGTCTTTCAAATATAATACTTAAATCTTTAAGTGTTACCAAATTACTTCTTCAAGAAAAATGGGTATTTGATGTTACCATGAAAACTATTGAGTTATGTAGAAATATTTCTGTTGATTTTTAATTGTTGATCTAAAAAATACACGTTTATCGTTAATGCTATTATATTTGATTCGTGTATAAGTTGAGGTTTTGTTTTTTATTTATTTTAAGAAAGTTTTCGCTAAATTAATATAAATAGTAAGTACGTATATAATTAAGTAACTTCAAACAATTAACTCTTATTGGGAACGTGGATCTTATTTTAAAACTTACACAAACGAACTCCAAAAAAAAATCTAGTCAATTATTGACATTTTATTTTTAAAATGTTTTTATTTTACCGCAATTTTCTTGTTATTAATGTTTGGAAAAAACTATTGAAATAAACCTGTATGATGCAATACGCGGTTATGAAATGGCTTGATGCGCCCTCGTGGGGTTGAAAATGCAAATAATATTATAAAATGTGAGTCAAAAAATATTGAAAATTTACTCTATTGCTGCTTATGAATCCATGGTAAAGGCGTAATGATAAAACACATACTTTTAGAAAATATATATAAAATTAAACATAAGATTATTTAAGTTAATAATAAGGAGATATCACCACGCGGGCCAAAAACGGGGTTGCGAATTAAAAAAAGTTTTTTTTTTACGGTTGAACCATCTGCACAAGAAGTTGTAATAATAAGGAAAAAAAATAATGAGTAAAAAATTAGATTTTTGGAGATATGTTTAGTATAAAATAGTTTGAACATCGGAGTGAGAACATTTTATAAAAAAAAAAAACTTTTATATACTCCGAAACGCTAGGAGAGGTAGTAATATGAATAGGGCAAACTTTTTTGAGATGGTTAGAGGCGAGTCGGATTTATGACTAAGTCCGATTAAAGTCGGTGACAAATTTAAAAAAGAAGGATGTGGTTTTTTGAAGAGTCTCTGTGAAATGACTCGAATAAGTCGCAACGACTTTTATCTACGGCTTGAGCTTGTACGAGTTGAAAGTCGATTGACTTCAATCAAAAAGTGAAGTCGACTTTTATGAAAGTCGCAAGTCTGGACAGTCGTACTAACGGTGAAAAAAAAAAACGTCTTTAGACGAGATTCGTGAGTCGGTAATTTATTACATGCAAGACATCGAGAAATCAGATTTTTTCTCTTATGCGCACACTACCGACATTTCGATTAGTTAATTAAGTGTCAAAGTCGAAACATTCGACTTTTACGTAGAATCGAAGTCGGCTTTCAAAGTCGCTCATATATTTCACAAACTTTTTTTTTTTGTTCTTTCTGGAAAGCCATTGCCAAATTCAGAGATCCGTAAAATTAAATAATACTGTTAAATAAAAAAGGTTGTGTCTAGATAAAGATACACTGATCCGAAAAAAGTAGCGAAGAAGTTAGATTTATTTATTAATATTAACTTATAAGTGAAAAAAAAAATATTTATTGATTAGCGAGTAAGTGTAATACCCGTTTACTGTAGTTAGAGGAAATTGTAACGAGAAAAAAAACTCTATTCCCTCATAATAAGGTTTGGAAACGCGTGCGTAGCGCGATTTTGGCAACTTTTTTTTAAACTTTTATTTTTTGGGTCTACTAAGAGAGTTTTTTCTCTTTTTTTCTTTTAATATTTCCCTCTAATGAGGCTAGTGTTTATATAAAAATGCTGTAGTTATGTGTAAAAGTCTTTTTTGAAGCATTTTGGTCAACGATACGCTTGTATCGTGCGATTTGAACTATGTATAAAAATCATATTTTATACAAAAATTATTAAATTAACTATATCGTACGTATTTGAGAGGTTTTTTGTTACTTCTTTACAGAAATTAAATAATTCTCATGTCAAAAGGTTATCTCGGCAATGTTGCACAAAAAATGGGCTGACAAAACGTATCGGTTTAATGGCGCCTCTGTTAGACTCCTTGGTATTTTTGGTTTCGTCAATTTCGAAACACTTCTGTTTAATCACAGTTTAATCCAACTGAATGGAAAATATGATACATTTCAAAACCTCCAATCAACTGACTTAAGTCCAAATTAACTCACCGAAAATTTATTTGAACACTAATGTGAATGAGACTATTCAATTTATAATGACTAGTGGTTTTACTAGTTGAGTCATACTTGAATCGCAATTGAGTCGCAATTAACTGTCAAAATAGATCAAACTCAAACTCAAAATATTATTATTTCATAAAAAAATTGTTTGAAGTCGTATTTTATGTAGACTCTATAGTCATAGATCAACACATAGCAAAATAAATATAATAAAATTGTACGTATCGAAAATCTATTACATCAATCTCATCATCATCTCAAAGTGGACTAAACGAAGTTGTTGTTTAACGCTCATGGTTGACAATTTGTAAGTAACTCCTGCAATCAAAAGCCTCAATAGACTGAATGAAATCACGGTTGACTAAACGAATCCTAATCTCGTACTAAGTCCCGATTGACTAAAAGATGTTTTCGTGAGTCGTTGCTGTTGACTTAAGTCGCAATTGACTAACCAAAAATAATAGTAAAACAGTAAAAAATAACGTACAATTTTGTAATCCTAAATTTGTAAATCTAAAGTCGGGTGAAGAATATTTTTATTTTCCAGTCATCTTGAACGCCCTTAATTTACCACTCATTTGTAAAAATACTGACGAATTTTCTCGTCAAAATTATACATTTAATTTAAAAAAACACTGATTCCAGACCCAATTTAATTAAGTTTTTGCTTCAGGAGCGTATAATTTAATTAAATATCATATCCGATTACAGTAAACTACACTCGTTTATTTTAATTGTCAATGGTGACTACCACCGATTTGAGTATTTGGCCATCTCACTCACTCACTTACAATTTCTGTAGAGGGTAAAGGAAAGAGACAACACTATAAAGTGCGAATGAGATAAAGAAGTAACAAAAACTGTTCAGATACTTAGTTTTCACTGGTAGAGGTTTTATTTTAAAAAGTTAGCTGATTTAATTTGGTTCTTGAGCGTGTAGAAAAATATTTGGCAGACATATCGCTAGAAACTTATAAATTAAGATGATAATATATTAATATATACTAAAAAAACTATTCTACATAATATATATACATATATACATTGTTTATTTCATACTTCAAAGACTTTTCACACTTATTCTATAACTGTCGTACTATTTTCCTATAAATTATATGTAGGTATACATATATACACAATCTAACTTAACCATCGCAACATGTGATGAAAATAATTCTAGAACGAAATGTACGAGGCGCTCCTAACGCCATCTGTTTTCAGGTTTACGAAACAATTTAGGTGTGCAAAACTTATTTGCTTCTTTTTTAATTTGTATCTATTATCTGGTTTTGGTATCTGTCACTGTCACTGTTGACAATCTTCGAGTTTTACGAAAAAAAAAAACGAAACTTATTATAATAATAGTGTAGGATAATGGTAAATTAACAGAATTTACAGTCGTTTTAAAAATTGAGGTACCCGTATTTAATCATTTCCAACATATACATATAAGTACCGCTTAGTCTTAATAAAAGTATAATGAACTTAAAACATTTTAACTCCGATTAGTAAGTAACAAAAAAATGGCGTCAATCTCTTGAGTATATAAAAAATAAACTAAGATTCTTTGTTCTCTTAGATGGCATTGATATACATTTTTGCTACACAAAATATTTGTTTTGCAAAAAAGACCCGTATAAAAAATCAATAAGTGTGAAAATTCTTTACATGAGAATTGTTATGTCAATTTCGGGCATTCAGTCAATAATGGAGTTGGGAGTAATTTGGATGTACAAAAAAAAGTTTTGCAAAAAAATTAACTGTCAAAATACATTTGTAATATGAGTAATTTTAACAAAATTGTTAAAAATTTCAAATATTACGAAAATGGCAAAACGTTATTTAAACAACAATAATTTTGAATTTTTTTTTTCAACTTGCAAAATATAAAAAAATCATTTACATTTTTTTTGTATAACCACATTAACCAACAGAGGTACGACCTCTGATATCACAAATATAATTTAGCTAGTCAAATTTAGGATATAGGTACATATAATGCTAGTAAATCATTTATACCTAAGTGCTTATAGATTATAACGTATTTAACCATATATAATGATTGCCGATCGGAAGATCGCTGCCTTTTCTAATACTACTTCCTTCGAACATATATAATCATATGATAAAAACATACTGTAAGGCTTTGCTCGAATAAGTAATTAGATAGGTGAAATGCAAAATATATGATGAAGCAAACAAAAAAAAAATAAACTTAGATAGGATATTAAAATTTATTTGATTTATATTTTGAAAGATTTTGTTTAATTTTTTGTTTCGTTATTCCTTGTATATGTAAGTTCCAAAACACCAAATATAATAATCCTTATATATAATGTAGATTGGCTATTTATATATTTAATATAGTGTCTCCATACTTTTTCTAACTAGGATGCCTTACTGGTTATTTAATTTTTATCACGATTAATTAAAAATGGTGAGTCTATTTCATTTAAAAAACATACAACAAAGTAAATAGGTTGTTATACATTTCGGCTTTAAAACATAAGCCTTATAAAAAATTGTGTAATGTACATATCTATAACATTTCCAGCAATTAAAATCTACAAAAATGTTTTTTTTTTCTTTTAATTATTGACATGGACATCAATGTTGTATAAATAATGTATCTCGAGAAATATATTCACCATTTTTAATAAGGCGAGTGCCAAAAAAATGTTTTTTTAATATTATTTTTCTTTAATTTATCTCTCTTCGCGTTTTGACATCCGTCTATTCCAATTAAATTATAACACCAAGTTTTCAGACTAAATATAATCCTATAAGGAGATTTCTAAAAGTTTAGATTTTTTACAGTTTTCTTGAATATTATTTCAATTTTGTATTTCAAATATAATGGGGCGCACAATGCAAAATATTAATAACTGCATATCAACGAAATAATAATAGTTATTTTTTTTTTAAGTAAGACGGGCCTGTCAACGATGGGCCTGGCAAAGGTTACACCGTTTTTTTTTCAACTTAATATTAAATTTCATATTTTTTTAATAATTTACTTTTCCTTTTTTTGCAAAATAAAAAAATATTTGCATTACTGTCGCCCCAATTTTTGAAAATATTTGTATATACAAAATATGATTATATCAAAACTGTAAAAAATATGTAGTATAGACGTGAATAAGTGTAACTCAGTGTTTTCTGTTTTGATGTCCTGTGTCATGCGTTTAAATGATTGTATATGTTTAAAAAGAAATGGCTGTAACACAAAATGGAAGACTTTAATCCGAGCATCTGTATTTAGAACGCTATGAATTTATACAATATTTAAACGCATGGAAGTAGTGAATTTCTTTTTAATTTGTTAGAAAGAGCTAGATTTTTGATGTGTTTTAGTCATATGTCCCAAAGAGATGGCTCGTAACTTGTGTTCGTAAACAATATGGATACGGAAGTGAACAAATATACATATTTTTTGAAATGTATAAAAAATCTCTATCAACTGTCATTTTCTTTTATTTTGTTTCGAACCAGCAAAACATAAAAAAAAGCAATGAAGGGTTAAATTTAAAAAAGTAATAACGAAATTTGGAGTAATATAATAAAAAACGTAAACTTGTAATTGGACCAAATCATGAGCCAATTACATGTTTTTTCTTTCAGAATGATTGCGTTCAAATAAAGTAAGAGTGATAGAAAAAAGATATGACGGACACCGTTGCAAGAGGCACAAAAATATGCACTATAACATAATGATAAGCGTATCTTAATATAAGTTCACCCATCTCAGTGTAGGGTTGTAAAAAATACACCCTTGTCCCATGTTGGGCGCCAAATTGTGTGCATGTGAGTTATGGGGATAAGAGAGCGATAATACGTTTTAAAATGGATCTGACATGAGAATTAAACTGAATTATAAAGTATATTAACCCCAGGAAAATCACTGACTGCTATAACACATAAATATCTTTTTAAAGGCTTAGTAATTTAATTTATATTCAATTTGATATACATACATAGACGTTCCGATTGGCTAGAATGCCATCCGAAATGCGTCTTTAATTTGTTTTAACTTGGATCCATTGTACACCTATCCATAATGTATTAGTATTTTGGTTTAGTGTCAATTTGGTATCAGCCAGATTCGGTAAAGTCTTGTGTCTTAACGAAGATGTTTTATATCACAATAGAGCAGCGACTATAAGCATGTTTTAACCCACGTCTAAGAGAGATATGGATTGGAACATTTAAGCAAATGAATATGAGTCTTGTGCTAAATACATTAAGAATCATTTTGCTGGTTCGAACCAATTTTACTTAGAATTTGGTGTACCTGTACTCGTGGTTGATGTGTAGTGATTTATTTTTAAATCCTGTTAGCAATATCTTATAATACTAAAAGCATTTTTTGGTAAAAATCGGAAGTTATTAGGATTAATTCGTGTTTGCAAAATGTAAAAAAAAGTTTTTGGTTTCAATAAGAGGATTTTAAAGATTCTTAACTATATTTCAATGTAAAAATATCATTAATAACTGACTGAAGATATAAGGACAATCTAAGGGCTTGTATTAAACTCTAAAGACCGCACACGTTGGATTAATACATGTCGGTTTACCACACAAAAATTGTTTAGCAAAATTTAAAAAATATTTGTTTTAAATTTTGTAGATATGCATGTCTGGTAAGCTTGTAACACTAAAGGCCATATTATAGTAAGTATAAGGCTTCGCTTGACGTGTGTCGTACTGGATTTCATGGCGTAAACCCGTATATATTATGAGACATTGAATGTTTTGTCCCAAGCCCTTGATTGTACCTACGTATATACCCGTAAAAAAATTGCAAAGGTTTTTATGCAACAGTATGAAAAGAATTCCCCAAAAAATTGCAGTGACTGTTTGTAATCAACGTTACCTATTCGAAGACAAACGTAATTCAATAAAACTTACATGTTCCCCAGCGCCATCTACCGAACCTAGACCAAACTACTATAAAACTAATAATCCTGCAATGCTAAAACATATTGTTAGGGTAGATTAAACCATATTCTGTCTACAAACAGTTGCATACTACTAAAATTAATAGCTTAACATTAATTACAGCTTATAAAAGGCCCTATTTCAACAACAAACGAAATATAATTGTGTAAACAAACATATTTATTTCTAATACTAAATGGTTAGTGACCGGCGTCATAAAATGGCGGCGTAATATTAAATGTGGGACTACGATTTTTACCAGCAAATATATAAAAAAAAAACTAAATAAATCACAGCAATAATACACAGTAGGTGTTGAGAGTAGATTTTTCGTTTGATGTACCGCTAGTAACGACTTCTTAAACTTTGATTTCTATTCAGACTTCGGTTTCAAAAAGGTAATAAATAGCAAAAATAAAAAAAAAATATAAAAGCACTTTTTTTTAATTTACCCCCTTATTTCTACCGTCCATGGGTGTTGTAGTAGAAATAGTACTTTTTTTCACGGCTCAATTTTCTTTCTTTTTTGTTTTAAACAAAAATAATTGATTGTAATTCCAGACGCACATTTTTGAAATCGAATAGTGAAAAAAAAACCATTGAGCTTTTAAGTTTTTTTTCTAAAAAATGTGATGTTTCGAACTTAAAACGACCAGAACGAGTTAGTGATTTTAATCTTCCTTACTTCACCTTTACTATATTTATATCAATTGTGATAAGATCTTACTATATATACCCATACTGTTAAAGACACCAATAATTTTTTGGTCAAAAGCCGTTATAAAAAAGCCAAAGATAACCAAAGAAAAAGACCAGTTTACACAAAAATTCACCAAACAAAACAAGACAAATAGCAAAACAACACCAACAGTCTTTTAAATATGGAACCCTAAATATGCTTAGGTACCCTATTCAGACTTGAGGTGTGGAACCCTAAAACGCTTTTGATCCAAAAAAAATGTGTCTTATAAGTTAGTTATTTTTTATACCCCCCGATATTGTTTATAATTATTTCGCGTAAATATAGAATTAGGTGAGAATATTTAGAAATAATTTAGATTATAAGTAAACTTAGGTAAATGCTTGTTACGTTTCAAAACTAAAAAAAAAAATTAAGTTTCCTATCTTTTTGTTAATCTATTGATGTTATTTATGTAATCTGTGGAAATGATTTTTATGTTTGACGTAAATGTAAAATGGCGCCAAGAATAAAAGGAAATTAAATAGATAAAATTATTAATTGCAATATAGCATATATATGAAGCCAAGTAGGTTACGACATTGCAAAGATAAGCAATCCTAGGCAGGTCAGTCATTGGATAGGTAAACATTCTTAACACATTGAAACCCCTCCGTGCCTTGGAGAGTACGTTACGGACCAACGGTTGGTCCCGGTTGTGATATAAACATCTGTGGCAATCGTTACGGGTAGTTATAGCTCTAAAAATTCAGACAACAGTCTACCTACAGAACTTCTATATCGCCTAGCACTTGGGTTGTGGAGGGCAGTTGCTCCGCGTGACTTTTTTTTCTTTTTTCCATTTATTGACACAAAAAATACATTACGGTGTTAGCTGTAAAACTTCACAAAACCTTAACAGGTTTGTCTGGACGTTGAATCACCCTTGAGCAATCTGTTAACATCATTTCACTTAGAAATAACTTAGAACTAAAACAATGTTTATAACATAGAACCGACAATAGGCTAATACTCCTTATCGCTAAGAAACCGGTTCTCGAGCCGGCCGCTGCGATCTGTGTTGCGCTATGTGGTGTAGTTATGTAGGAGGAGTGTTGCACAATGAAAAATTGAAATTGAAATTAAGTTCAGTCGTGTCGTAAAAAGGCCGTTTGGGAAAAGGCTCTTAAAATATTGATAGAATCAGAAAGTCTGGACTTGTGATCAAGTTATTGTCGGTTCGCGCTTTACCTAGAACACTATCAATGCTGTGTGCCTACTCCTAATTAGTGATGTGCCGGATATCCGTATCCGTATCCGTGGATATCCAAGGGAGAAGAGAGATCCGTAACCGTATCCGTATCCGTGACTTTTTTGGCGGATCTTTCAATACAAAGATGAAATTCTATATAGATGATTTTGTATTCACTGTAAAACTCTTAGGTATGTGTTTGTAACACTATAAACAGCAACTTTTTTTCTGGCCATCCGCGGATACGGATCTTGACACCAAATATCCGTATTCGGATCCGTATCCGCGGATATACTTTGTTAACGATCCGGCACATCACTACTCCTAATACAGCATAGCTCCAGGTGTTAGCATACTCGCGGGAATTACGTACCTAAGTACCTAAATACTTAATCGTTTTTACAATTTCAGTAGTCTATGTGCTAATTTCAAGTGTTGATAATAACAAACAAGATAGTAATATACCTAAATACCTGTCAAATAAACCAAGCCGAAGTTAAGCTTCATAAAATCAGCTACCTATCAATACTAGTCCTGTAGGATTCGGTCATCGGTTTCGTATATTAACCCAATGTACATAAAAAAAGATTTTATTTAATTGATTTTATATGTACAGATATAAAGTTGACTTTCCAATGACCACTATTTTACTAACCATACCGTTAATATTACGTGTGTTTATGTTGTCAACGTCAAAAGTTGAAAGGCTCAATGTGACAGATGTCAAATTTGACAGCTGTCAGTGTGAGAGGTATGTGAGAAAGTCATTTCCACAGATTACAAAAGAGATCTGTTGGTTTTTTTCATTGTGTATGTATAATACCGAGTGGAGATATTATAAAATTAATAATAAGACGAATATACTGTGTACCTATCTGTAGACTTACAATGACCTACATATGACCTAGACTAACTATTGTATGATGCGGGATATATTAAATAACAGTAACATATATTGTGTTTTATTTATTCTCCTAGACTGCACCCTTCATCATTATAATCATCATCAACAGCCTTTTGTAGTCCACTGGCTGGACATAGGCCTCTTCTTATAGTTAAACCGCCGTAAGCTTGGCCCTCCTGATGGTTTGGGGGACGCGGGGCGGGGGTGCATTCAACCAATTACCTAGTGCGTCGCTGTCCGCCGGCAGTGACTGACGTGAAAGCATGGCTGTATGTGTTATTTTTCTTAAGACTGCTACACACGGTATTATTTTGCAACATGGATAATCTGCCGACTCTGCGTCACAAAAAGATTTAAAAACTTGAAGTTCGGCTTACAGAGGTTCTACTATTAAAGTTCTAATAAATAATATTTATTATTTTACTTAATTTTTAAATTGTATCTGAATATAATTTACATGATGAAGATAAGGTGATTTTATTAAAATTATTTTACAGTATTAAATTTTATAATTAATCATAAAAACTTACAATACACTGACATTATAATACATTAAAATAAATTCGATTTTTATTACATCGTGTGTAGATTAAATCTCAAACAAATAAATCGGCAGATATCGAGTTAGTACATTGTGTCATGTATAGCCGAGCGCATCACCCGCCCCGCGTCCCGCAAACCATCAAGAGGGCCAAGCTTATGGCGGTTTAACTATAGAAAGGTTTTGGTTATGACACGCTGGCCAGACGGGTTTGGTATAGGGTTTAATTCAAGTTTTCTTTCTATAGTAGTGCTTTGTCCTGCGTAGTTTGCTTCCTTAGTTGGGTCTTACGACACCCACAGGATGTATAGGGGTGGTAACACGCCGTATTCTTAACTCGTCACCATCCCCGAAAGGGTTAAGCAGAGGCACATTAAACTGCATTCCTTTTTACTTAATTATCCACCATTTAGGTTGGTATTTCATCTTCAAATTTGGAACGGTAGTAACCTTTTAAATTGAAAAATTAAATTACTAATCTATACTAATATTATAAAGCTGAAGAGTTTGATTGTTTGTTTGTTTGAACGCGCTAATCTCAGGAACTACTGGTCCGAATTGAAAAATTCTTTCAGTGTTAGATAGCCCATTTATCGAGGAAGGCTATAGGCTATATATCATCACGCTAAGGCTAATAGGAGCGGCAGCGCCAATGAAGAATGTTTCAAAAACGGAGAAAATTTAAAACTATTGAGAGGCGCAGACGAAGTTCAACTGCGGCCAAGTGCGAGTATATTTTACTTCTACTCGCTCGTCACGGTGACCGCGCTCGGCTCCATCTTTTGAAGTCAGAAGCCTTGGTAAAATTGTAAGCTGGTCTAATTTACTTATTATAAGCTCTAATAACACGGAGTACCTTTTTTGTTTTTTTTTTTTTTTTTTTTTTCGTGCGGAGATCCCCTCGGATACCACCTGTCGGTGGCATGTCGGACTCGAACCGACTAAAACCGCACGCCTTCGCCGGGTACTAATAGCCGGGGAACCAGGTATACCCTAGAAAGGAAGGCCCTGGTGCCCCGACATACCTCGGGTCATCTACAGACGAGTAGACTACCCCCGCCCCGTGTGGGAACCCCATGTTCCCTGTGCTCCCTGGAAGCGAGCGCGCTTCACAACGCGCTCGCCGCCACCTCGGCCTGCTTCTGCTAGGGTGACAGATGGCCTCACCTGTCACCCCCAGGCCTGCGCTTATGGAGGACGGAGGTCGTTCTGCGACCTCCGGCGCCTGAGTCGCCTGCGCTGCCTGGCCCGTGCCCGGGCCTGGCGGGCCGGGAGAGTTCTAAACCTCTCCCGGTCCCGCTCCGCCCCGGTCCCGCTCCGCAACACGGAGTACCTGGACGCTGTCAATATACTGTGAGGGGTGTAACACTCCTCCAGAATTAATTAGTCTGTATGACAAATGTCATCCACAACAACTTAATTTTATCGCTAGGTGGCGCTGTAGCATATTAAACTTTTAAAGGCTGACATTTTCTAGTTCCTTTTCCAATTTACCGAAGATTACTATTGCTAATTTATCCGTGTGATGACGGATTAAGAATACAGTGTCACCACCAATATTCATTCCGTGGATGTCGTAAGAGCCGACTAAAGGAGCAAACTACGAAGGACAACAGCACTGCAAAGACACCTCCTTTCTAAGGAGAGGCCTATGTACAGCATTTGACTATTAGAGGCTGTTGATGTAAGATTTGATGACAGTAAACTATGTCTTGACAAAACTCAATTTCATGTGGAAATGTCTTCAGACCCGACCGTTTTCAATGGAGTACAACGCCATCTGTGCTTCAAGTAAAGCAACTATCTTTAGCCACCGATTCTTTAATTATGTTAAACTACCTTATAAAGTCAAATTCTTAGCTATTTTTATTTACTTAACCTAGACTGCAATAGCACGGAGAATACCTGGTAATATTCCTCCAACCTAAATTAGTCTCCATAAGTATTCTTATTAATACCACGTAGTTCAGCATATTTTCGTTAGATGGCGCTATTGCATATTTTCCTGTTTCAAGTTTTATCAATCTCTATATTTTTTGTTGAAATAATATTTAATATACAGAAGTGAAAAATGGAGGGGAGGTAGGGTTTGTGCAGGCAACCTCATTTACTCCCTGAAAAGCAGGGAAAGATACACAACACCGGATTTCTGTAAGGCCGTGAAATCACTGTGGTCGAATCGGCTTATTTATGCCGAAGCATGGCTCTCCCATTTATATGTTTTATGTGATTTTGTGGTAATTAAACTTATTTAGAGACCCAATGTTTCGACCAAATCGCACTGATTCTGGGCTCTACTAAAAACTATTACATATTATGTGGTTTTCTGATTAAATTGTTTAATTTTATGGGGTTCCGTACCTCAACAGGTAAAAAAGGAACCCTTATAAGATCACTTTCTTGTCCGTCTGTCCATAAGTCACCACGGATTTCTGCCAGATTCTGAGGTCTATGGTCCCTATTAGGTGTATAAAAATCATGATATGGGCAAATTTCGATTTTCACGAAAACTTGTAACTACAAAATTTACCTTAATTTTCAACTTTTTTATTTTTCATAATTTTCTCTTTACTTGTGGTGTAAGACCTTGCTTTTAACCAAAATTGACAATTCTAGGTCAACCGGAAGTACCCTATAGGTTTTGGGTCTAAAACCTATATGGCAGTTCCCGTTGACCTAGAATCACGAAATTTGGCAAAAACAAACGTCTTACAGCACAAATAAAGGAATAATTCCAAAAAATAAAAAAAAGTTAAAAATTAAGAAAAATTTTGGTACTTACAAATTTTCGCGAAAATCTACGTAAAATCTGGATAGGAACGGAACCCTCGGCGCACGAGTTCGACTCGTACTGGACCGGTTTTTATTTTATATGTCTGCGATCTGTGGGAGTAATTTCGTGTAAAGGATATACTAATGTAACTGGAAATCGGGCAGCCCGCTATTGATTTGATCATGACGATAGTAGCTGACATGTCACAGGTTACACAATATAAGGCTCTGGCTGTAAAGCTCGCTTCACGGTTAAAAAAAAAACTGTGGCAGTTTTCATAAAATAAAATACATCAGATAAATAAAACTCTATATTAATATAATATAATAATAATTGTGTGTATCGGTACATTAAAATCCTTGCACACTCCCGTTGTATCTCTGTCTCCTCTCTTCTCTTTCTGCTACTCTTGCCTATGGCTTCAGACGTTTGTAGTTGGCGAGGTGGCTGTTGAGATGCTGTGCCAATTGGTCCGCTCGGGCGAAAGAAGCCTGGAGTTACACGAGAAATAATTAAATAAGTACTTACTACAGACTGTTTACTATTGGCTCTGGAACACGGGTATGATTAGTTCATTCGCGTTAAGAAAATAGTGACGCAATAGATGCCCATCGATCAGAAATCCCGTGTGGTGACGGATTCAGAATACAGAGTGTCACCACCCCTATTCATCCCGTGGGTGTCGTAAGAGCCGACTAAGAGAACAAACTACGCAGGACAACAGCACTGCAGAGAGAAGGAAAACTTGACACAAACCCTATACCAACCCGTCTGGCCAGCGTGGTATAGTAGGCCAAAACCTCCTTTCAGAGGAGAGGCCTATGTCCAGCAGTGGACTATTAAAGGCTGTGGATGTGATCAGAAATCGGCAGTAGAATAGTGTCGGATCTGACATTTATTGAACTTTAAATGGCAGCCATTTCAAATAATCATGTTAGCTTTTTGACATAATTTGTTTAAATTCTAAATCTGTAATTACGAAAATTGGCATACTAGTGAATAATAGGGTTTGTTTTTAATATGCAATGAAATAACAACTAATAATTTAAAAAATCCAGAAAAATCACATGCTTCATTTTACTTTAGGCGTCTATCAAACAAAGACTGAATAATATAAAATCTAAAATACATTTTTTTATGTACTAAAAATATTTAGCAAATAGTATCCAAATATGGTTAAAACTGAATTACGAATTTTTTTCAAAACCGACATTACTTTTACATTATGACGATTTCTTGTCTCTCTCGGGTATCCAGATTTTCAACAATAATATTTTATAATATTTTCGGACATCTGACACAACGCCATCTAGTTTCAAACTTAGTAGCTTATAATATCAAAGCTAGATTGACTGATAGAATACTTATATACTTTTTTTTGTAAATACATAATATACATGGAAAACACTCAAACTCCGAAACACTTGGTCCGACCCAGGAATCGAACCTGAGATCTTAGAACAGCCGCTACCACCGCACCAACGAGGCAGCATGTTTCCCACCGTCATTATTCAAGAAAGAGATTCACGACTGGGGTGTTATTAGTGGAATGTAATTATACATTTAATAGTGAGTAAACTTTATAGCCATACGAATTAAATATTAATGTTTGATGGGTCGTGGCATCATTGAAGACCTCAAAAAGTGGTCCCAGAATAGATCCCTGTGAGACACCCGGTGAAAAAAATAATTAAATCGTATTATTTAACTTAAAACATATTTTTATATCATCGTATATCATCGTATCATATATCATGATATTCGATAATAATAATATCGTGATTATAAGGATAAAACAAAGTTATTTAAATTTTGCGTTTTAAGTCTTTTATAAGCAAAGTATGATCGACTCAATCGAAGGCATTATAAAAGTTCACATCGGCAAAATCAATTTTTCACTTAGGAGAGATATCATTATTGTTATATTAATGGAGCCACGAATTCAATATTTTTTTGCTTCAAGAAAGACAATTTGGAAACGTACGGTGCGACGCGGGGATCTCACAAACGGATAGAGAGAGAGAGAGAGAGAGAGAGTACCTTGCAGACGACGCAGCGGTAGAGCTGCTTGGCGTGGTTGTGCATGTGGCGCGTGAGCGAGTGCGCGTGTCCGAAGCGCTTGCCGCACTGCGCGCACGCGTAGGGCAGGCGCGCGCCGCCCGGCGCCGGCGCCGCGCCGTGCGCACACGCCGCGTGGCGCCGCAGCTGCTCCCAGCGACCGAACACCGCGCCGCACAGCCGACACCGACCTAACACGTTCATTCTTTATTTGATGATCGAAGGTTACATTTTTATTGATACGTGTCCTCTTTGGACTACCTTAACGGCATGCAAAAATTGAATACAATAATTGTCAATTAATTTATTACATTTGTCAATAAACATATTAAATAAAAATGTGTCAAAATGTCAAGAAAGACGATTTGGAAATATATCGTGTGTACTGTCCGTGTAGTGACGGATTAAGAATACGGAATTTCACTACCCCAATTCATCCCGTGGGTGTCGTAAGAGCCGACTAAGGGCGCAAAACAACGCAGGACACTAGCACTGCAAAAAGAAGGAAAACTTGATACAATTCCTATACCAAACCGTCTGGCCAGCGTGGTATAGTAGGCCAAAACCTCCTTTCTAAGGAAAGGCCTATGTCCAGCAGTGGACTATTAAAGGCTGTTGATATGATGATGATGTGACTACACCGTACCTTAGCGTTCATCGTCCTTGCCTATCCCATGCCAACTTCGGCTACAGTCACTTGTTTGGAGATCTAAGCCTCGTGCGTGTGCCCAAAACGCCAATTCTCGTAATAAAAGTTCGATCAAAATTCAATTCCGATCGACTTTCGATCTCAAAGGTATTTTCGTAATAAAGTATTAAACGTCCAACGTTGACTGTCATGTAATTATACCGTACATATTGTAACCGAAAATTAAATCAATAATCTGCTAGTCTTAGTGGTACTTTACAACAAAAATACCTTTTATGATAGTTATGAGATCAGAACTGTATTGTAACCGAACTTCTATTACGAAAATTAGCCTTTTGATATAGCTTACATACCCTATTTTAACACTGAAAAAAAAAAGCCGTGTGGTGTCGTGGGACACCCGATAGGAACGAAGTTGTGACGATCAAGTAAAACTGATTCGACACGATTTTAATTACAACGCCATCTATGAAAGCGGCTATTACCTACATATTTTTCAGTTGGTTTCTAATTAAAACAATTTATACATTGGTAAAATCTCCTTGAGAAATGATGTCGTATACAATATTTTTTGCTCAACCTAAGAACATAAATTTTAATTTTACTAAGATGAAAAGTAATGATTTCCTATCTATTCGATAGAATGACTGACAAGTGACAACTCAAAATAAAAAGTGTCGTTACAAATTTTCGTACGATTTTTTTCCGTCTAGCCCCCTTTCACAACGCGCGATAAGGAACTTCGTTCCAATACATACACAGTAGGGACAAGTTGGCACACCATCAAAGTAATTATAATTAATCATAAGGAATTAGTTTCGTTTTAAGATTGTCTGATTTAATATCAAAATCACATTTTCTTTGATCTTTAAAACTGTAAAAAATTTGTTCACTATCCGCGTGGTGACGGTTTAAGAATACGAAGTGTCACCAGCCTTATTCATCCTTGTCGTAAGAGCCGACTAAGGGAGCAAACTACGCAGGACAACAGCACTGCAAAGAGAAGGAAAACTTGACACAAAACCTATACCAACCCGTCTGGCCAGCGTGGTATAGGAAGCCACAACCTACTGTCTAAGGAGAGAATTATGTTCAGCAGTGGACTATTGCAGGCTGTTGATGTAATGTGATGTGAACCGCCTCCATTCAGGTCTATTCCTAGCTAAATTCTCCCAGCGTGAGGAGTAGTCTCTTTATATTTGAAGAACTGTCTGTCCACTTTGTTTCCTCTTGAGTTCAGAATAAAATATGCGCTTTTTTTATGTAAGAGGAGGCAGACGCGTCACCTAATGAAAAGTGACTATCTCCGCCCATGAACGCCTAAAACTCAGGAGTCACAAACCCGTTACTGACTTTTTAGGAAGAAGTACGCTCTTTTCTTAAAAGTTTGAAGGTTGTATCGGTCCGGAAATACCGCAGAAGATAACTTGTTCTACAGATTGGTTACCCGAATCTCGAAGTATCTTGAAAGCTCACAGTGATTTACGATGAAGGTTTCAATGATGGCGGAAAGCTCACAGTGAAATCAATGTGAGCTTTTCAAGACACCAAAGTTAAGGTTGGTATTAGTCCGAACAATTCCAAAGAATTGTCCGTGTAGTGACGGATTAAGAATACGGAATGTCACTACCCCAATTCATTACGTGGGTGTCGTAAGAGCCGACTAAGAGCGCAAAACAACGCAGGACACTAGCACTGCAAAGAGAAGGAAAACTTGATACAATTCCTATACCGACCCGTCTGGCCAGCGTGGTATAGTAGGCCAAAACCTCCTTTCTAAGGAAAGGCCTATGTCCAGCAGTGGACTATTAAAAGATGTTGATGTGAATACCGACCTTAACTTTCCGCCATCGTAAATACGAACGATGGCGGAAAGTTAAATGTCTTGAATAGAGCCAACTATTAATAAGGCACTGTATTCACAGTCGTACAGTGAAATTAGTCTCGAGAAATTTTTGCATATGTAGTGGTGTGTATATTACTCAGATCTTAGAGCGCGTTTCCACTATATCGTTCTGGCCTATACAAAAATGTTTCGATATCCTAACATTACTATTTAATTTTATACTTATCCCTAGCAACACTCTGATTTTTGTTTTCAATAAAAACAAGTTTTTATTTAAAAAAAAAGGTGTGTGTGCGATTCACACACGATAGAAGTGAAACTTCAAAGAGGAGAGACCGATATTTAAATTTTTTTTTTCCCTTTCATCTAGGTTTTTAAAACTCCGGGGGGTGTACGGGGGGGTCAAAATTTTTGATATTTTTGGCCTAGGACGCACCGTTTGCGAGATATTTCAATCTAAAGCAAAAAATCGTCACTTGATAGTGGAAAGTGGAAACACGCACAAAACCAGAATAAACCAGTTTGACCATACACTACTACAAACGCAAAAATTTCTTCAAGCTAATTTACCTGTATCTCCATATCAAAACGAAAGCGAGTTATAGAGAGTGAGTACCGGCTCTCTCGTCGGGCGTGTGCGTGGTGTCGTGCGCGGCGAGCTCGGCGTCGTCCTCGAAGCACTTGCGGCACACCTCGCACCGCACCGTCATCGCGCCGCGGTGAGCCGCCGCCCTGACACACACACACAACATTAAATAGGTAAAAAGGAGACAAATATACAAACAAAACTTCTGAAACTCAATTGACCGGATGGTGTAGTGGTTTGTGTAACGGACTGCTATTCCAAAGGTCGTGGGTTCGATTCCCGCTCAAGTCAAACATTTGTGTGCATGAACATTTGATGTTTGATTTGGTCTGGGTGTTTCTATGTATAATATGTATGTATTTACAAAAAAAAAGTATATATGTATTTATATCAGTTGTCTAGTACCCATAGTACAAGCTCTGCTTAGTTTGGGACTAGATGGCGTTGTGTGAATGGGGTAGAATATTATTATTATTAATTCTCGTAATCAAAATTCGTTCAAAATGCAGTTCAGAGGTCCAAGTGTGAGTTTATTTCACATCTACTCGATCGTCACGGTGACTATACAAATGTAGTTGCTACTTTTGTGCGATACCTACGGGATCACCTTAACGTTTGACAGCTGATCGCATAAGAATTTTCCGACACAAAATTAAAAAGATGTTCGACCCAGAATGATGATCTGAATACACTAATTAAGAATTGGAGGAATATACAGGGTGTAATGGACGGTTCCCTTACACCTTGTATATTCCTTCAATCTTCTTATGATTATTTCGTTGCGGTTTCTGAGACAGTTTGATTGTAGCCTGGGACTTCCTGAGTGTCATAACTAATAACCGTGTGGGTCACTGCTGTTGATCCTGATGTACAGAAGTTACAATTTAATATTCAGGAGTTGAGTATTAACAAATTTAAATCCGCAATAAAACGTGGCTTGTGCCAGAGGGCCTACTACTCGATTGTGGATTACATGGAGGACAAGAATGCTTGGGATTAATTAGCGCAGGCTATTTCTTTCTTAAGTAAAAATGTGGTGTGGCTAGTATGTTTTTTATTATTTATTTTTATTCTATTTTTTATGTTTCACTTCATTTTCTCTTGTATTCGTTTTTTCTTCTTAATCTTGTTTTCTCTTCGTTGTTTTTTCACCTTTAAGTCCTTAATAACGGGCATACTAGCACACATCAAAACAACATATATTTAATAGTGCTATTGTATCTATCTGTGAATTGCAAAAGAGTGGCCATGAGTTTGTTTGCCCTTTCTTCTCATAAGGCTCAACCCCTTGGAAACGGGCGGTTGTATTGACAACCGGTGGTTTGACTTTTGTTAAATTTATTTGGTTACTATTTGACAAAACAGAGATTGTTGCTTTTGTGTGTGTTGATCTATGACTTTAGAGTCTACATGGAAGACGATTTCAAACAATTTTGGAAATTTTATGAAATAAAGAAAGTTTGAGTTTGAGTTTGAGTTTGAGTTTACAGTAGACGGCCTGTGGTAGGGATTAGTCCCATACCCCTTCGGGGATAGACATGAATACGTATACTAACTTGTGTTCCCGTAGTTTCTCGCGTCGGTTGAAAGTCTCACTACAACAATCGCACTCGTATCTGTCCGAGGAGCGGGCTCTCGACCGAGAGGTCCCGGCGCCGCGGTTTTGGTGAATTCGACGGTGAATTCTGGGGAGAGAAACATTGATAAATAAGTTTTTTTATATGGTATAGGGGCGAGCAGACGGCACACTTGATGGTAAGTTACTACCGCCGCTTATGGTCACCGCCACTCAAGAAGCATAAGTGTTTACTCCCCCCCAGGTATTAGGCCCCTCCAATACCTAGGGTGTTGATTTGAGGCTTCGGTAAACAACATTTTCAAGAGAACAGAACAGGGATAGAAGTTAACCATTAACCCTGTATATTTGGGTAAGGAATATGGATAGTTGGAGAAAGCTAGGATATTGCATACCTCGTGACTACCGCCACCCAAGGACACCTGCAGCTCAACAGAGACAAGCGTGTTGGTTTCTTTGAATGTCCCTTTAACTCCTCCTCTCCCCCCCCCCCCCCTCCTCAAACCTCAACATCGCCTAGTACTTGGGTTTTGCAGCTCTGATGGCAGTCGCTCCGTGTAAAAATCGAAGTTCAGTTAAGCCGACCCCAACCAAATTTGGGAAGAAGACTCAGAGGAAAACTTACTTGAGTGTGACCCTCGTGGAGTACCACTTCCTGCAGATGTGACACTGAAAGCTCTTGTCTGCAGACTCGTTTTCGGACTCGCTGATCTCATCATGAGAGTTGGGGGCGCCGGGTTCCGCCAGACGTTCAGGGTCCGAATCGGAATCCGAAGCTGCACCGGAGTATGACCAGGCGCCGAATGATCTGGAAAAATGAAAAACTATGAATTGCAGTACAAGATGGTACTGAAAGGACAATGGCAGGCATGTGTGGGACTTTTGTTGAATTGACGGGCCTGTTGGTCTAGTTGTTAGTGACCCTGACGCCTGTCACGGGTTCGATTCCCACCCAGGACAAATATTGTATGATGAGCACGGTCATTTGTTCTGTGTCTGGGTGTAATTTAACTATAATATGTATGTATTTAAAAAAATATATATATAAGTATGTTTATCAGCAGTCTGATTACCATAGTACAGGCTCTGCCTAGTTTGGGATCAGACGTGTGTGAGATGTGTGATATATATTATGTGTTTTGTACCCCCAAGCGTAATTCATGGATGGAATTATTGTTGTATTTTTTTGGCTGGTAATGTCACCAACAACAGTTATAATTCCCAGATTTTTAGAACTTTGCGTTCAAAAGTTATTTTAGTCTGCCTAAAGGCTGTACTAAAGTCGATACCACTAACAGTTGGCTGTCACAAATGAGTTGTCATTGATGTCAACAATTAACCTACGATTTTCTTGATTCATCAATAACCCACCGCACTGGAGGTGGCTCTGGGTCTGCCGCCACTGGATTTATTCATACAGCAGGAGGCCGCTATGGCGATAATTAGACTCAGACACCTGGGCCTATGGCATAAGAGTGAGGGATCGCACTCCAAACTATGGGATCAATTTGTGGAATACGAACCACTAATAGCAGCCCCATGAGATAGAATCCCAAAACACCACATCTTCACAAAAAGATACCACATCCAGATGCGAGAAAATGACCGAGATCAATCCGGCATTAATGAAGTCCGAATTTACACGGACGGTTCCAAGACTAGGTCAGGAACTGGAGCCGGAGTTTTCTCGCAAGACCTAAATATGAACATATCACTAGCGTTAGGCCAACACAGTTCCATATTCCAATGCGAATGTGTGGCAATAACTTACGCTGCCACAAAGGCCATGCCAAGCGGTATCAAGGACTATAACATCCGAATACTATCCGACAGCATGGCTGTCCTAAAGGCACTGGAGGGCAACACAATGACCTCTGGTATTATACTCAAATGCCATCAAGCATTGGAGCAGCTTGCCACATTAAATGTGGTACTCTTCCAATGGATTAAAAGGTACAGTAACTCACACGGGAACGATGCCGCAGATGAGTTGGCAAGGAGGGGCTCGGCAACCCCAGCTACCGGCCCAACCATACTCCTGCCAATACCGTTTAACCAAACTGACTGCACGGATGTCGTAGTGGTTTAAGTGGTCGCCACGCCGCTTCCTACTACGCCGAGTGTTGTGGGTTCAAACCCCACATGGGACAACACTTTGTGTGATCCACAAATTGTTGTTCTGAGTCTGGGTGTTCTTTGTGTCCGTTTCATGTATGTTTGTAAAGTCCCCCGCGACACAGGAATATGTATTCCTAATGCGAGCGTTGTCTTTTAAAAAAACAAAAAAAAACAAACACGATTCTGGACCAGGCAACGGACCCGTGAAGCACACAACCGGAGTTGGAAAAACTCACCCGGCTGCAGACAGTCCAAACTGGTGATGACTCAAGTCACACCACGGCTCACCTGCAGATTGATTAGTCTTAGCAGACAGGAAATCCGAATAGTTGTCAGTACTCTAACAGGACACTTAGCCCTGAACCGACACCTATTCATCATCAATGCGACGGACAGACCTCTGTGCAGGGGATGTCTGGTAGCAGAGGAAACGGCCGCCCACGTAGTCCTGGAATGCGAGGGAGTAGCCGCACAACGGGCAAGTATCATTCCTGAGACAAGATCGCTCCTAGAAGCCTGTGAACGCCCCAGGAGGCTTCTGCGCTTCTGGAAGGAGCTCGGTTGGCTCACTTAGCTAACCAATCCTCGACGCATAAAGGACCACTCTTGAGTCTAAATGTGGAAACCGAAGCCCACAACCAATACCAATACCAATAAAAGATTCATTGATAAAATGTTGCCAGGTCAAATCAATTTAATTACTTTTTTTACATAATGTTCACGATTTATCTAATCGATTTGAATAAACGTAATTAGTACCTTTCCTTAAAAGCCGGAGGACCGGAGCCGGCCGGGGTTCGATTTCCGCTCAAGTCAAACATTTGTGTGAATGAACTTTAAATGTTTGATTTGGTCTGGGTGTTTCTATGTATAATATGTATGTATTTACAACAAAAAAAGTATATGTGTATTTATATCAGTTGTCTAGTACCCAAAGTACAAGCTCTGCTTAGTTTGGGACTAGATGGCGTTGTGTGAATGTGGTACAATATTATTATTTTCCCTAAATTACTTGATTTAATATAATATAATCATTATTTTATTCTCCTTATCTGTGCAGTCAACATTATTAATAAAGAAATGTTTGTTTAAACATATTCGTTTTTCACTTAATTTATATTTTATGTATGGCAAGATTAGAAAAAGGTAGGGATGCGTTCTGTTAACAACACTTGAACGTTTAGTTATTGCAGTCGTAACAATTCTTTGAGAAGAATTTAATAACTTTTATCAAAGTTCTAAAAATGTTTTTCTATTTTTTTATGTTTCACTTCATTTTTTCTTTTATTCGTTTTTTTTCTTAATCTTGTTTTCTCTTCATTTTCTTTGTACTTTTTAGTCCTTAATATGGACATACTGGCACACATCAAAACAATGTTGTGGTATATTTAATAGTGCTATTGTATCTATCTGTGAATTGCAAAAGATTGGCCATGAGTTTGTTTGCCCTTTCTTCTCATAAGGCTCACAACCCCTTGGAAACGGGCGGGGCGGGTCGGCACAGGCATATCATAGATTTTGTATGGGTTAGATTTTTGTTAAATTTATTTGCTTACTATTTGACAAAACAGAGATTGTTGGTTTTGTGTGTGTTGATCTATGACTTTAGAGTCTACATGAAAGACGAGTTCAAACAATTTTAATTTTTTTATGAAATAAAGAGAGTTTGAGTTTATGATAATTACATGAAAATAGTTAGAATAACTCATTATATAAACATTACAAATTATCTCTAGAGATAAGGGAGAGGGGTTTTCTTTTTATCTTACCTGTCACCGTCCTCGTGAGAAGTATTATTGTGGAGGGGCGTCGTCTTCTCTTCTTGTTCAGTCTTTTGTTTTGGTGTGTCGTCTCCCGACTCGGACTCGCTGTCAGAACTGTCTGACGATGAAGAGCTATCTGATGATGAGCTCCCTGACGATGAGGATGAGCTGCCTGTGGATGAAAGAGAGCAGAAGTTTTGGTTAGAATGTTGTCTAGCTGTTAATGAACTTGATGGCAGTACATTTAAATTACTTGAACTGACGAATTCATCAGCGACCTGGGGCTACAAACTTGAAATTTTGTCAGCTGGTGAATTTTATATTATACGCACCCACTAAGAAAGGATTTTTGGAAATTTTACCCCTAAAGGGGTAAAATAAGGGATAAACGGTTGTTTAGAAGTTCAGTCAAGTCATTTTCAAATATAAAAACACGAAATAAAGAATAATCACGCTACTCGAAATTAGACAATTTTGAATGTCTGGTTTTTTTTTCATTGACCAGTATACCCTGAACTGCCATTATATGGACTTTTGTACCGCGACAAGGTATATATACCTCACACATTTCACACACAGCCGTCTGATCCCAAACTAGGCAGAGCCTGTACTACGGTAACCAGACTGCTGATAAACATACTTATATATTTCTAAATACACACATATTATAGATAAATTACACCCAGACACAGAACAAATGATCATGCTCATCACACAATATTTATCCTGGGTGGGAATCGAACCCACGACCTCCGGCTTAGCAGTCAGGGGCACTAACCATTCGACCAACAGGCCCGTCGAATGGTCAATCTATAAACTGGCACCTACAGTGTCACATAGCCGTTTTACATAAATTTGAACTTTATAGTAAACTAGCTTTTGCTTGCGTCTCCGCCCGCGTGTATGTTGGTTATCGCGGTAGAAAGTAGCTTAAGCGTCCTTCCTCAAGAATCTAAGTCTCTCCATGCCAAATTCCATTAAAATCAATTCAGCGGCTATTTATTATCCACTAGCTGACCCGCGCAACTTCGTCTGCGTCTCTCAATAGTAATAAATTTTCTCCGTTTTTGAAACATTATTTATTGGTGCTCCGCTCCTATTGGTCTTAGCGTGATGGTATATAGCCTATAGCCTTCCTCGATAAATGGGCTATCTAACACTGAGAGATTTTTTCAAATCGGACCAGTAGTTCCTGAGATTATCGCGTTCAAACAAACAAACTCTTCAGCTTTATAATATTAGTATAGATACACGATTTCACCCCCCTAGTCCCCCCCCCAAAAGACAATTTCCCAGTGTCTCAGTGCCAGTCCAGAACTTAAGGTATCCACACTTACCAGAACCGGAGCTACTGCTATCAGAGTCAGAATTAGAACTGTCTTCTAACTTCTCAACTCGGGTTTCGACGTCTTTCACGGAAGCTCCACCTATAAACAGCAATGTTTGAAAGAACATTTATACCTGGTCGGAGCCAAGGTCAAATATTACACTGCCAAAAATTGTGTTCCATCAACAGCTTTTAACAGTCCACATCTTATTTTTTTTTTTAATTTATTTATTTTATCTCCACAAATTACACAAATCTTAATATTTAAGTTGACAATTATTTAGCTTAATTGGACACAAGCCTCTCCTTAGAAAGGAGACTTCGACCTATACCACGCTGGCCAGACGGGATTGTACAGGGTTTGTTGCCAGTTTTCCTTCTGTTTGCAGTGCCGTTGTCTTGTGTAGTTTGCTCCCTTAGTCGGCTATTACGACACCCATTGGATGGATAGTGGTGGTGACACTCCGTATTCCTAATTCGTCATCACACGGACTTTGTCACAGCAGAGAACCCTGAGCTGCTCCAGTTATTTCTAACACTGCACGAGCCATCTGTCTAAGGCAATCCTAAGATATATACCCTACTAGTAACTAGACAACTATTGTCCAATATATCATGTGTCGCGGGGGGCTTTAAATACACCTAAAACCAAAGAAGACTCAGAACAACAATTTGTGGATCACACAAAGTGATGTCCCATGTGGGGATCGAACCCACAACACTCAGCACAGTAGGAAGCGGCGAGGTGACCGCTTAAACCACTGGTGTAGTGGTTTAAGCGTGCAATCGCTTGAAGTTAGTTAAAAAGGCAGTGGCAGAAGTGTGGTTGGACTGTTATCGGAGTGGGAGTTCTCTCGATCGATAGCCTGATTGCGGCTATCGTGCGGAGCGAGAGTGCGTGGAACTCTGCCGTCTCCTTCTGCGAGCAAGTTATGCTCGCGAAGGAGATGGCGGAGCGGGACCGGGAGAGTTTTAGAACTCTCCCGGCCCGCCAGGCCCGGGAACGGGCCAGGTACAGCAGGCGACTCAGGCGCCTCCATAAGCGCAGGCCTGGGGGTGACAGGTGAGGCCATCTGTTACCCTAGCAGAAGCAGGCCGGGGTGGCGGCGAGCGCGTTGCGAAGCGCGCTCGCTTCCAGGGAGCAGAGGGAACACGGGGTTCCCACACAGGGGGGGGGGGGGGGGGGGTCGTCTACTCGTCTGTAGATGGCCCGAGGTATGTCGGGGCACCAGGGACTTCCTTTCTAGGGTATACCTGGTTCCCCGGCTATTAGTACCCAAGACGGCGTGCGGTTTTAGTCGGTTCGTAACCGATAGGTGGTATCCGAGGGGATTTCCACACGGCCAAAAAAAAAAAAAGGCTCACAGACATTTCGAAGAGCTCAACACTCAGCGCAGTAGGAAGCGGCGAGGTGACCGCTTAAACCACTTCACCATCAGTGCATTCTACCATTACCTTATCCCTCCCTTCCTAGCTTTCTATACGGATGGAATAAAATCCCAATCACATATGATAAATCATATGATTTACAAATCATATAGTAGCACCTGCGACTAATTTACAAAACCCCTTCGATTTATTATTAATATTACGCTGGCGCAAGACTCGCGAAAGGTTTAAATCTAAAACAAAGGCGTAATCATTGATAAAAAGAATTTTGATTAATTTTAATGGCATTTATCTTTGTCTATGAAAGGAACAGAACTTACAGGGAACATTTAGGGGTCTCGTGGGGTATGAATATCGGCCTTTGTAATAGTGTTCTGGCCAACCCTGTGTCGGTTGAAGCCGGGAAGTTATGTAAATTAGTAGAGTTGTGTCTATATTACATGTTAACTTGCGATGTGCACGGATGGCGTAGTGGTTTAAGCGGTCGCCACGCCGCTTCCTACTGCGCCGAGTGTTGTGGGTTCAAACCCCACATGGAACTACACTTTGTGTGATCCACAATTTGTTGTTCTGAGTCTGGGTGTTCTTTGTGTCCGTTTCATATATGTTTGTAAAGTCCCCCGCGGCACAGGAATGTATTCCTACTGCGGGAGTTGTCTTTTAAAAAAAAAAAAAAAAAAAAAAAAAGAAAAGATGTGGTTGCAGAGCGACAAAGCCCTTTCAAAAAAAAACTTTGTCTATGACGAAATAACAATCGCATGTGAAATCACTGTGACTAAACCCAATCATTTCATCAAATGATTATGATTTAAAAATAGCAAATAGGTTCTATGTTTATTTTCTATATACCAGCAATTTTCTCATCTAACCTGTATTCCTCCTCACATCAACAGCCTTTAATAGTCCACTGCTGGACATAGGCCTCTCCCTAGAAAGGGGGTTTTGGCCTACTTTTCCTCCTACGACGTATTACCTAATACGTTTCTATTTATCTCTTCAGGGGTTTAAGCGTGAACGTATTAATATAATGTACAATCAACCATTAGAAAAAAACTACGAAACTAAACGTCCATCCAAAAAGTCATACATTCTCAAATACAATAGAGACTCGATTATCCGGACATCAGTTATACGGACAATTATCCGGATAGTCTACCGCGTTTAAATACAATACCGGAGTAATAGCAAGGCCTTACAGAAAACCGGCGTTAAGGAATTATGTCACCGGGTCATTTTAAGAGCTCAAACGCCCTGATTCTGGGTTGGAAGACTTATTTGAGTCTCTAGAGTAGCAAGTGGGAGGCGGTAGTCACTTACCATGGCCACTTGTTACCACCCTAATTCTCCCTATATCATAAAAGCACTATATTAGCCGGATTTCGAATTATCCGGATGTCCGATTATCCGGATGTATTACGAAAAGACCGGTTAATAGAGTCTCCACTGTAATATAATGTTAGTATAAAGCAAAAATATATATATATATTAGGTTAGTAACTTACACAATTTATTATCTTATTTACCTTCCGAGCTCCTGACGGACATGACGTCATCTTCCCTCCGCTGGGAGTCAAGCGTGGGCTTCTTAAAATTAGCCGCCAACAAGTGGGCTTCGTACAGATCGTCCTGTGGGCAACGTAATATACTCAGTATTTTTATATCTATCTATATCTTATATATATAAAATTCTCGTGTCACAATGTTGGTTACTATACTCCTCCGAAACTCCTGAACCTCGGTCCAGCCCGATTTTTATGAAATTTTGTGTGCATATCGGGTAAGTCTGAGAATCGGCCATTTATTTTTCTTACCCCTAAACGACAAGGGTGACCCATCCCTAAATTTTTTTTACAATATTTCCTAGAATAATGTATATGGCAAGAAATAATGTATATGGCAAAACGACTTGAATGGGCTCTACGGCATCAACATTTTACTGACGAAGATGGGGCCAATGTGGTATGGTCTGACGAATCAAACTTTGAAGTAAGTTAATTTTACTGCTTTTGTTATTAATAATCATGGACAGTTATTTATTTAACTAAAATAATAAAAGTTAAGGCAGTTTAAAAGAGTGTTTTTTTTTAACAGATATTTGGAACGCCAGGTGTGACCTTCGTGAGGCGACGTGTGGGCGAAGAATACCATCCAGATTGCGTCGTACCGACAGTAAAGCATGGAGGAGGCAGCATAATGATCTGGGGCTGCATGGCTACTGATGGGGTTGGCGAAACGTTTGTTTGCGAAGGTCGTATGAACAGCGAAAAGTACATAAAAGTGCTTAAAACTGCGCTTATGCCTTCGCTAACGAGTATTTTCGGCGATACCAACTTAGAGGGATTTATATTCCAGCAAGACAATGCACCTTGTCATAAGTCAGCGACTACGATGCGTTGGTTTACTGAAAACAACATTGGACTTGTTTGATTGGCCAGCGCAGTCACCAGATTTGAACCCAATTGAACATTTTTGAGCATTTTGAAGCGCAAGATTAAAGAGCATAGTATCACATCGAAAACGGCATTAAAGAATGCGTTAGGACAAGAATGGCATGCCATTACAAGGGAGGATTGTACTAAGCTTGTACGCAGCATGCCAGCTAGAATTAGTGCAGTAATTAAATCCAAAGGTGGACCGACTAGATTTTAAGTTTTTTCATTCTTTTTTGTGTAATTTAATGGTAATAAATCAATTCAAAAAGTATAAGTTGTTTTTTTTCTTTATTTTAAGTAAAATGTAGGGTGCCTAATACTTTTGGCCAAGGCTGTATAAATTAAGAAACTGACAGACTGACTACAGCTAAACCCGCTGGTTATAAAAGCATGAAATTTTGCACAAATGTTCCTCAGGTGACTAAGAAAGGATTTTTAAAAATTCCACATATAAGGGTGTAAAATGGGGGTTGGAAATTTATGTGAGTGAGTGAGTCTTAGGAAATGTCGACGCCTTCTAGCTATAAAGTCCGACTTGCAAAAATATCTGAAAAGGTTTGCTTGCAGAAATACGGTTTTTTTAGGCCAATAACTTTTTACAGAACGAAGACTGTCGGGGCAGCAAGTTACTAATAAAATATGATATACCGGGTACGTTGGTCCTGATTGCTAAGCTGTAGGTCGTGAGTTCGATTCCCACTCAGGACAAATAATCGAGAATGATCATTTATACTGTGTCTGTGTGTAATTTATCTATTATATGTATGTATTTAGAAATATATAAGTATACTTATCAGCAGTCTGGTTACCATAGCACAGGCTCTGCCTAGTTTGGGATCAGACGGCCGCGTGAGAGATGTGCAAGTCACTATTATTATTAGTTCGAAAGTGGGCAAAGCAAGAAACCGATGCCCAACAGTGGGCAAAGTGGGAAATCGATGCCCAGCAGTGGGCAAATTTCGGAATTGTTATTAATAGAATATATTAGTATTACCTTATCAATATTAGCATATTTCTCATGAATGTGTCGTAACGCTCGGAGGTTCTCGTCGAAACTGAGAGAATCTGACGCTTGGCTCGGAGATCCTGCCGACAAACAAAACTCTAATTAACAAAAACCTGAAAGATTTTCGTTTAAAATCCATACTAATATTCTAAATACGAAAGTGTTTCTGTCTGTCTGTATGTTTGTTACCTCTTCACACTTAAACCGCTAAACCGATTTGGATGAAATTTGGGAAAGGATATAGGATAGTTTTTATCCCAGAAAGGCACATAGGATAAAAACTATCCTGTGTCCTTTCAAAGAACTCAAACTATCTTTATCCCGAAATTCATCTAAACCGGTTCAGCGGTTTAAGTGTGTCTCTCAACGCTTAAACAGACTTTTGAATTTAAAATATTAGTGTGGAATGCACCATTTTTTTTTATAAAATGATGTTCATATTGAGCGAATCTCACGAACAACTGGTTTCAATATTTTAGGGTCAGATAGCTCATTTATTAAAGGCTATTCTTTCTTAAAAAGACAATATTTTTTAACAACTTTTTAACCCTCTCCCGCCCCCTGGTAATTACGTGGTGAGGTTTTAGACTACCCCTTCCCCTCTTACCGAAACCCACGTGTATTTTTTGGAACAAAGTGCATTAAAATTTTTCAGGATATTATGTTTGAATACGGGTATAATCTGATTAAATTTTGGAAAATTAAGCATAAGAATGTACAGACACATTAAAGTTGCTGGTTGCTTTTGACTGGCACAAAAACAAAAAAAAAACATTTATTTCTACATAGAAATGAAATGAATGAAAAATGAAATCGTGCGTTCAAATGAAAAAAAAATTTTTTTTTTGTACTGCAGCTCCCGTATTGGGCATTTTAGGAGTATTCCTGGATCGCGGGGTCTTTAGAAACATACATGAAACGGACACAAACAACACTTAGACTCAGAACAACAATTTGTGGATCACACAAAGTGTCGTCCCATGTGGGGATCGGACCCACAACACTCAGCGTAGTAGTAAGTGGCGTGGCGACCGCTTAAACCACTACGCCATCCGTGCAGTCAAAATACACGTGATATCTCATTAAGGATGTCCCCTCTTCCCTCCTTGTGACATTTCGTGTTTTTCTTGCCGAACACTTCCCCTCCCCTTTCGAGCCTCACGTAATTAATGGACTATCCCTTACTCACCCAAGTCCGGCTCATCATCGCTGTCCACCGGGATGGGTTCCGTATTGACGGGCATCAAATTACTCCTCACACGGATTTCTGCGAAAAAAGAAACAGATTTTTCTTCTTTTTCTTTATAAAAAGACAGCTCCCGCACTAGGAATGTATCCTGTGTCGCGGGGGACTTTACAAACATACATGAAACGGACACAAAGAACACCCAGACTCAGAACAACAATTTGTGGATCACACAAAGTGTCGTCCCATGTGTAGTAAGAAGCGGCGTGGCGACCGCTTAAACCACTACGCCATCCGTGCATGTGAGACTTTAATAACAAGATTTAAATATTGAGAATTTTGGTCCCACAAAGTGGTCCCACTCGTTTATTGAACTAACTGGTGCCCGGGACTTCGTTTGCGTGTAATTTTAAAAGCGCTGCCTTAGTGGTGGGTTCGATTTCCAGACCAGGCAAAATTTTATAACGATTTTATGAGAGAAAAAATGGCCTAACTTCCTCCTTACATAGACACCTGATAGTAAAATATTATCAAAATCGGTAAAGCCGTTTAGAACACATCCGGAACAAACATACAGACAAAAAAGTATTAAAACTGATTCTTAGGCATAGGTATCGTGCAAATAACCGTGTGAGCATGAAAATAACCTATCATTTTGACATAACAAATAGACACTTCAATATATTTATTTGTATAAATAAATTACACCCAGACACAGAACAAATGATCGTGCTCATCACACAAATATTTGTCCTAGGTGGGAATCGAACTACTAGACCAACAGGTCCGTTAATTAACTTTACATAATATACTCACTAGGTTGTTGGGCCTGTTGTTTGTTTGCGGCAAGCTGGTCCACCTTCCTGGGTCTGCCACGTTTACCCTTCACGCGGTCCGCTGTTGGAACCTACAGACAAAAATATTTATTATTAATTAACTTGTTGACCCCCCCCCCCTACCCCGCCCCTGGCCCTGTGGGGGGGTTGCCCATTATTGAGGCCTCAAATCAGGCCCAGGGTTTGGGCGACTCGAAAAATGGGTAACGCACTTCTTCTAAGCCGAAAGACGTCTACTGCTGGACATAGGCCAAGTCTACTTGAGTTTCAGTTTTGAATTGCATTCGTCCATGGGTGGAGATAGCCACTTAACATCGGGTGACCGCACACAATCCCGACGCACTGGGACTAGCGGCACTCAGTTCAGATTCGCTGGAACTATTCACTACTGGCACTAGCACGCTCCACAACAGGATATCGACCTCCGGTCTTGGAGGGGAGTGATGTGGCGACTTCCACATACGATGAAACAAAGAAACATACTACAGCGCCATCTAACGAAGACATACCGAACTAAGGAGTAACTATTGAATGAGAATCGCTAATCCTGTATCGCGATATAAAGAATTCTCTCGCCAATTGGCATATATACTTCCAAACATCAAGCGTTAGGCCGCGGCCCGCCAGGGATGATCACCTAGCCTGGTAGGAGGATCCTCCCTTTGTGTTGGAGGGACATGACACCCCTCCACACACCTATACCATACAAAAAAGTGAAACTTAAACCTTATTTCAATGTAATCGGATAAAAAGATACTCACAGCATCTTTTTTAGTGCTCGGCGTCCTCTTTGTGTATTTCCTCTTGACCCTGGGTGTGGTCTCCCCAGCTGAGGACGAGGCGGCTGAATCTGCAATCACATATTACACCATGACAAAAACTGAAGCCAGTAACCAGTGGCCATTAGACGAAAACTGATTTACTTGAATATGAATTAAAAGTAACATGAAAAAAAATTGTTAATTTTAGTGGGTAGTTAGTAATTTGGTAGCTACAGAAAATATTTTATAAGAACTTTATATATTAAGCAACTACACGGATACTTTAAATTCGTATTGGATAAAATTTATTCCTTTCGAAAGACGCAGTCGCCGGGGTAAGCTAGATCTTAATATAAGATATGGCGACCGGATGGCTTAGCGGTTTGTGTTACGGACTGCTATTCCAAAGGTCGCGGTTTCTATTCCCGCTCAAATCAATCATTTTTGTGCATGAACTTTTAATGTTTGATTTGGTCTGGGTGTTTCTATGTATAATATGTATGTATTTACAAAAAAAAAAGTATATATGTATTTATATCAGTTGTCTAGTACCCATTGTACAAGCTCTGCTTAGTTTGGGACTAGATGGCGTTGTGTGAATGTGGTACAATATTATTATTGTTATTTATTCTGTATTGACTCGGCCCGTACCACATATCTACCACCACCACTGCGCCACACCTATATAAAGGACATAGAACCTCACCTCGCCTCGCCTACTAACAGTCGGACCACGACCAAAGATTTCAGAAGCCCTGCCCTGAGCCCCACTTTATATATTACACTCATAGCGATAGCGTAGTATTTAAATACTAAATATTGAACATTGTGATGTAGTTTGTTCAACTTCTATGTCGGTAGATAAAAAACAATTCAGTATCTTTATGTTCACAGTTTGTTGTTGTAACTGTCAATTTGTTTACAACCGTATTTAATTCAATTTCAACTAATTGATTCATACACGATATATTAACTAAAGAACTTTGTTAACGTTAATCAGAATTAATGGCTCGAAGGACCATGTGTAATGTTATATAAATAGACTGACGCTACTGTTTTTTTTTTTATGAGTGTTCACAGCTACTAAGGGGCGGACCCAGTTTACTGCGTGTAGAGTACACTACTATACCCAATTTAAGGAGCGATTGTTCCGTCTGACAAAAAATATGCCTAATCAAACTCAAACTCAAACTCAAACTTTCTTTATTTCATAAAATTTTCAAAATTGTTTGAAATCGTCTTCCATGTAGACTCTAAAGTCATAGATCAACACACACAAAAGCAACAATCTCTGTTTTGTCAAATAGTAACCAAATAAATTTAACAAAATCAAACCCATACAAAATCTATGATATGCCTGTGCCGATCTACAACCGCCCGTTTCCAAGGGGTTGAGCCTTATGAGAAGAAAGGGCAAACAAACTCATGGCCACTCTTTTGCAATTCACAAGTAGATACAATGGCACTATTAAATATATCACAACATTGTTTTGATGTGTGCTAGTATGTCCGTTATTAAGGACTTAAAGGTGAAAAAACAACGAAGAGAAAACAAGATTAAGAAGAACAAACGAATACAAGAGAAAATGAAGTGAAACATAAAAAATAGAAAAAATAATAAAAAACATACTAGCCACACCACATTTTTACTTAAGAAAGAAATAGCCTGCGCTAATTAATCCCAAGCATTCTTGTCCTCCATGTAATCCACAATCGAGTAGTAGGCCCTCTGGCACAAGCCACGTTTTATTGCGGATTTAAATTTGTTAATACTCAACTCCTGAATATTATTTGGGATTTTATTATAAAATCGGACACATTGACCTCGAAAAGACTTGTTTATCTTTTGGAGCCTAGAGGCGGGTACAACAAATTTATTTTTATATCTGGTATTTATGGCATGTACATCACTTTTTTTCAAAAAGCTATCTTTATTTTTGTGAACATATATTACATTTTCATAAATATATTGACTTGCCACTGTCATTATATTTATTTCTTTAAATTTCTGCCTCAATGAACAACGATTGCCTAAATTATAAAGTGCTCGAATAGCTCTCTTGCAAAGCTCTTGCTAGCAAAATAGTTTGAATGTCGGCAGCATTCCCCCACAGCAGAATACCGTACGACATTATGCTATGAAAGTAACTGAAGTAAACAAGTCGTGCTGTATCAACATCAGTCAACTCTCGGATTTTCCTTACTGCGTATGCTGCTGAGCTGAGTCTACTCGACAATTTATCAATATGTGGGCCCCACTGTAGCTTAGCATCTAGTGTTATACCTAAAAATGTCGTAGTGTCCACAAGGTCCAGCCCGACATCCTTAATTATCACAGTAGTTTTCACTGGCTTGACGTTTGGCATAGTGAAACGTATACACTTAGTTTTTTGTTCATTTAATAGTAAATTGTTGACATCAAACCAATGAACCACTTTCGAAATGGCGCTGTTTACAAATGTGAAATCAGAAAGTGTCCGTTTTAGTCTAAATAATAGTGATGTATCATCTGCAAACAACACAATCTCGAGATTGTCCTTGACAAAGTGAGGTAAGTCGTTAATATATACTAAAAACAAAAAAGGGCCGAGAATAGAACCCTGTGGAACGCCCATTTCTATCACAGAGCCTGGAGACCGCTCACCATTAATATCAACTTTTTGAATCCTATTACATAGATATGAGGCAAGTAGTTCCAGGGCTTTATTTTTGATACCATAGTGCTGTAATTTCCTGATCAGCGTTTCATGAACAACACAATCAAAAGCCTTAGATAAATCGCAAAAGATACCTAGAGAATCGTGGGCATCCTCCCAGGCATCAAATATATGTTTTACTAGCTCAACACTAGCATCAGTTGTGGAGCGACCCCTTGTAAAACCAAATTGTCTATTGTGCAATAAATTATTATTATTAAAAAAACTGTGCAATTGATCATACATAATTTTTTCAAAAATTTTACTAAATACTGGTAGTACTGAGATAGGTCTATAGTTAGTTGGGTCAGATGTACTACCAGATTTGAATAAGGGAATAATTTTACTAGACTTCATAAGATCAGGAAATACACCACTATCAACACATTGATTAAATGTAAATGACAATTGATTAGCCACAAGAGATATAATTGTCTTAGTAATTAAAACAGAATTTCCCCATAGGTCGGTTGTTTTTTTAACATTAATAGTGTTAAAGGCTTTAATAATTTCAAAGGTGGACACATATTGGAACTTAAATTCACTATCAATTCTTCTAACATTCTCTTTTAAAATTGATTCTGCAAGGTATGGTGAGGAGTTCAAAGATTTAGTAGTTGATACAGGAATGTTAGTAAAAAAATTCTCAAATGCAGCAGCAACCTCAGCATTTGATGTGATAAATTTATTGTTTATGTTTAAATTAAATTCATTATTACGGTTTGGATCTTTGCCAGTTTCACTATTAATAATTTTCCAAGTGGTTTTAATCTTATCATTACTACTTTTAATCTTTGAACTAATAAAACGAGACTTAGCCAGTTTACAAAGTTTCCTAAACAGCTTCGAATATTCTTTAACATAATTATGAAACTGTTCACTTTTATTATAATTCCTCTCATCGTATAGCTCGTATAATCTTTTCCTACTTTTGAGTAAGCCAGGGGTAGCCCATTCACTAAATGTGGCGTTACCTTTAACCACTAGCGTTTTTGGTGTAAAAATGGTGTTAAATGTTGAAGAGAAAGTTTCAAAAAAACTATTATAATAAGTATTAGGGTTATTCTCTACACAGAGTACTGAATTATTAAAAGCAGCTTTAAGTTTATCCTTAAAGTTTTCACAACGCTTTGCGGTTTTAGGTATCACCACAATTCTTTTTTCTGACACTTTTTCATACCTATCACAGAAAGATACTAATTGACCACAGTGGTCAGATTGTAATTGATTGATTATTTTCTTGTCCTTAATAACAATATCTGTAAATATATTGTCCAAACATGTGGCAGTGGTGGCAGTGATTCGTGTAGGCTCCAAGAACAAGTTCTTCAGATTGTATGATTGAAAAAGTGCCTTGAACTTGGTTACTATACTTGAATTTTCCAATAGGTTAATATTGAAGTCACCACAGATAATGACCTTCTTTTTTGATCTTGTTACTTTAACTAATACTTCATCCATAACACGTTCAAAACAATCATACATAGCTGAAGGAGGTCTGTATACACATACTACTATGAAACCTTTTAGTTCTAAACAGGCTATTTCTGTAGTTCGCTCAACTGATAAACTAACAATGTCATGGCGCTCTTTAAATTTAAGTTTCTTATTAATGAGTATCATAGTGCCACCATGTATTGCTGTACTTCTGCTGAACGAGCTGCCTACCTGGTGGTGGTCAAAATTGAACATAAACTGATCCCCTTTTAGCCAGTGTTCAGTAATACAAAAAATATCAATTGCATTGCAGTTCATGAACAGTTCCACCTCCAAGTCTTTGCCCATCATTCCTCTAATGTTTTGATGCACCAAATTTATATTATTTATCATATTATTTTTAATAAATTTACTGTGATTGAACTTTCTATTAGTGATCAAATTAATATTGCAAGAGGTAGTCTCTATTGTCTTATCAGTAAATTTAAATTATTTGAAATGTCAATCTCATTATTATGTAAATTATTAGGTATGTCATTTAAATTTTTATTAATGTCTAAAGAAATATCTGCCAACGGATTGGCAAAGTCGCTATGGGTAATGTCAATTTGCTCAATAGAAGCAATAGTTTTAGCCAAGTTCTTGGCTGTAATGGAAAAATAATATGATAGCGAAATTGCTATCTGTCTCTTATAATAATTAGAAAGGTAATATCTACCTTTCGTCAATGAAATATTATTACTAACAAGCTTGTTAGTGTCGATTAGATGTAATTTATTACAATAGGGTCCATTTATTTGGCACGTTAGGTTGTGCATCATTATATTTAAATTATATCTAAAAATGAATTGGATTTCAACGTTTATTAGTCAGCGCGACAATTTAATAAAGCGATGCAAGTTCAATAATACTATAGTACATTCCGGTTAACAAATTAGTGACGCACAGGCTTTCGTACGAAACGATAATTTCTTTGAACCTCAGGGCTCAAAGGACCAAGGGGCGGGCGGGACTTGAACGATGCGTCACTATTTTCTTAACGCAAATAGACTATTTTACTCAATAGGTTGATCAGGATGCTTTTACTGGATGTCAAATTCATCACACTGCACAAATATTATTATTATAATTGTATTCTCAAAAGTCAATAAGAAAAATATATAACCATAAATTTTATAATTTCTAAAACAACGTACAAAAAAACATGCACACAATATCCAACTCTATTTTTAAATGAAAGCGTTTTAAGTCAAAATTTATAAATAAATATGAAAAAACATGATAAACCAATTACAACTACTACAAAAATATCTAAATACATACTGGTTTAATACAAGAGGACTCGCTGTTCTGTAGGATATCTACGTATAAAGCTGAAGTTTCATGTAAAATTCAAAACAAGATTTATGTTTGACAATCTTACATTTTTACACTTATTTTCCTCCTAACTTCTCTATCCTGTCTTTTCTTTTCCTTTTAACAACTCCCGCACTAGGAATATATTCTGTGTCGCGGTGGACTTTACAAACATACATGAAACGGACACAAAGAACACCCAGACTCAGAACAACAATTTGTGGATCACAAAAAGGGTTGTCCCATGTGAAGATCGAACCCACAATACTCTGTGTAGCAGGAAGCGGCGAAGTAACCGTAACAATTTACAGATAACGGGAACAATTTGAGACCACAGTTCCCCCTTAAAACTAAAAGGACAAATTTATAAAACTATCATCAGACATGCCGTCCTGTATGGTTCTGAAAGGCTTTTCATTAAGAGAACGGATGAGAGACGCCTGAACGTAGCCGAAATGCGAATGCTGAGATGGATGTGTGGATTGACTCGGATGGACAAGGTTAGGAATGAGTATATACGAGGGAGTCTGAAAGTAGCGCCACTGGATGAAAAGTTAAGAAGTAATAGGTTATCTTGGTATGGATATGTCATGCGGAGGGATGAGGAAAATGTGGCGAAGAAAGTGTTAGGTATGGGAGTTGAAGGGTACAAGAGAAGAGGAAGATCAAAGAAAAAGTGGATGGACTGTGTGAGTGAGGATATGACTAGGAAGGAAGTAAACAGTGAGATGACGAATGATGGAGTAGAATGGAAGAATAATACTTACTGCGCCGACCCTAAGTAAAATTGGGATGAGGGTAGGTAGGTGATGATGATGGGGCAACGAACGAAGACAACTCAAGATACACAAGTGCATTGTCACTTTTTGAGTGTTGTAAAAATGAGGGGGTGGGTTTTTGGTTTCCAGTTACCTCCCTCACTCAGTCAGTAAAAATTTTCTTGGAGTTATAATTTAAGAAGAGTTGGGACCACCATATGATCTGTTTCTGCTATTTTCTACTATAGAGATTTTAGAGGTAAAAATATGAAATTGTCGTTTTATAGTAATAGATACTTTCTTCGTTCGTTCTTTTTCCTAAAAATTTCTTCCCAGGAGCCAGTACAAAACGCTTTCACACAGTTTGTTGAATCTAGATACCCAGAGTTCTATCGCAAATGCATACATGTAATTCTGTTTAGATGGCAGCAATGCATATTGACGATAAATATTTTGATTCAATGAATATGTTACGTCTTAGAAAATAACTAGTTTCGATCTTCAGTACAAATTGGCAATTTCATACTTTAACCCCTGATACTACTGATTTACAATTATTTAAGTTACTGTTGGAAAAAAACATTAAAAATTCCGGGTTCATTTACAGATCGGATTCTGAGGATATATCCTTGGAGGGGCAGGTATCAATCAAGGTTAGTAAGAAGTAGATGATAGCATGTTCAGACAAGAAGACACGACGACTGAAAAAAACAACTTTTGAGCATTGGTTCCTTCTTGATGAACTCAATAGTGAAACATTTACTGTTCAGGGAAATTTAAGGCGAATAGTGGCGGATAAGTAATTTTATGCATTTCTTTTGGGTGTTTATTATCCAAGAAAGACATAGTCAAAAATCCTTCTTAAAAAAAGTTGAACCGACTTCAAACAATACTAACAAAGAGCACTTAAAATTAAGCGGCAATTGCAGTTGATTAGCTGTCATTTTTTTGAAGAGTTCCGTTGTCTGCCTCCGAAACTCATCATCAGATCTATACGAAATTAAAATGGGATCACTGCGAAATAAACCCTTTTTATTTTGAAAATCCGTCTATATATGACGGAGTTATGCTCGAACATACATAAATAAAATAAAGAAACATCAGAATTGATAACCTCATCCTTTTAAAAAGACGAAGCAAATATTACAAGAAAAAATTTAAACGTTTCAAATTAAACACATTTAAGTTTAACAAGTGTTGCAAAGGTAAAAAATTAAACTAACAACATTTTTTTTGTTGCCAACAGTCAAAACTACTCCATTCCTTTCTAACAGAACACAACTACATCCATGCAAAATTTTCCTGTATCTCTGTTTACCTTTCCTTTTAATAAATTTCCCTGATCTTCTTACAAGACCCCTCCTATCATCCTTTCGTGCTGAGTTGCCAGCCTTCCTCATTTTAACTAATCTAATTTTAGTTTGGGCTGGCAACTTTTTCCCGACGATCATTTTGCGCGTCGGTACTGTTCTCATAATCGGTTTCGCTATATAAATGTGTGTGTTAGTCAAGCATTCGCAAGAATTAAGATTGCAAGACTTTTTGGAAGCAAGAATTGGGATTATGTACGGTTATTAACGCGATCAAGTTTTGGATATTTTATACCTGGCCTATTGGTCCAGTGGTAAGTCACCCTGACTGCCAGAGGTCGTGGGTTCGATCGTCACCCAGGTCATTAGGATCATTTGTTCTGTGTTTGTGTGTATTAAATGTGTATGAATTTAGAAATATACAAGTATGTTTATCAGCAGTCTGGTTACCATAGTATTGGCTCTGTCTAGTTTGGGATCAGACGGCCGTATGTGTAGTGTGAAGGTGACCACAGCTAACGCAATCTTATAACCAATTTAAAAATAAAACTATTTTATTTTTTTAGTATTTAAGAAAAGTCTTGCAATCTTTTTTCGGTGTCTAGCAATATTTACACGATACAAGGATAAGGCAAGAAATAAAGATTAAAAACCGACCGACTTCAATAAAATCAGGTCGTTCTTAATCCGGTTGTATTACTTAGAACTCCGATTTGGACAATATTTTTTTATTTGGGAGCGTATATTTTCCGTTGGTCACATTTAAAGTTGAAGAAAAGATAGCACCGTTAAAGGTTAAAAGTACTTACAGTTTATTACAATTAATCATGATATTCAAAGCGTATTAAAGTCTGTGTGGATTAAGTGGGAGAGATACTCTTCCAATCATCATCATCCACAGCCTTTAATAGTCCACAGCTGGACATATGCCTCTCCTTAGAAAGGAGGTTTTGGCCTACTGTACCACGCTGGCCAGACGGGTTGGTATAGGGTTTGTTTCGAATTTTCCTTCGTAGTGCTATTGTATTGTCCTGCGTAAGGGAGCAACCCTTAGTCGGCACAAGATGAATAGGGGTGGGTGACACTCCGTATTCTTGTATACTCTTCTAAAGAAAAGTATTCTCCAAATCGGTCCATAAATATCGGCACATTCAGATAACAAGCACAAAAAAATAATACAACCGAATCGAACCGTTAAAAAAGGTTTTTTTTACATCGGTATTCAATTCTTGCCTCAGTCTTGCACCAATTTTTTTTAGTGATTAGTACAATTAGTGAATACATACATTTGTAACATGTTATAAAAACCAGTGCTAAAAAATAGTGTTTACTTCACAAAAAAAATATAATTGTAAATATAAAGGTGTATATTCATTAGACATTGGAGAAAATCGTCTAGAATCTTCTTTCTGTGATGTATGGGTTAAAGAGCTAGGTGCGGGCGCCTAATGGTCAATTCTCGTAATAAAATTTCGTTGAAAATTCAAGCCTCGATCTCACAAATGACATAAAAGGTACAGTGAAATTAGTCTCGAGAAATTTTTGCATATGTAGTGGTGTGTATATTACTCAGATCTTAGAGCGCGTTTCCACTATATCGTTCTGGCCTATACAAAAATGTTTCGATATCCTAACATTACTATTTAATTTTATACTTATCCCTAGCAACACTCTGATTTTTGTTTTCAATAAAACAAGTTTTTATTTTAAAGAAAAAGGTTTTGACTTTATAAAAAAAAAGGTGTGTGTGCGATTCACACACGATAGAAGTGAAACTTCAAAGAGGAGAGACCGATATTTAAATTTTGTTTTTTTTTCCTTTCATCTAGGTTTTTAAAACTCCGGGGGGTCTACGGGGGGTCAAAATTTTTGTTATTTTTGGCCTAGGACGCACCGTTTCCGAGATATTTCAATCTAAAGCAAAAAATCGTCACTTGATAGTGGAAAGTGGAAACACGCACAAAACCAGAATAAACCAGTTTGACCATACACTACTACAAACGCAAAAATTTCTCCAAGCTAATTTACCGGTATTCTCTTAGCGAGTTACCTATTTACAGTCTATTTGTCCATCCAAAGGTTGCCTGTAAGATATTGCTTTTTAGCGATAAGGCCGCCATTTGTACATGGTCACTAACTTGGAAAACTATTGTATGTATAATATCCTGAATTGGTGTACAATAAAGATTATTCTATTCTATTCTATATCTCTCCCACTAGTTCTGTCCATCGCCTCAATTATATTATTATTTTCTTTAAAAAATTTAGATTTCTAATGCACCTTCTCAGACATTTCCCCACCACGTAAAAGTTGACTGTGAGATAATGCCTGTGGCATTAAGTCCACCATTGTACAATTGAATGTACTTTTTGCATAAATAAATAAACTACTACTAAGACTAGTAGAATACCGATTCAAATTTCGGCCACATCATCATCATCATCAACAGCCTATACTAGTCCACTGCTGGACATAGGCCTCTCCTTAGAAAGGAGGTTTTGGCCTACTATACCACGCTGGCCAGACGGGTTGGTATAGGGTTTGTTTCAAGTTTTCCTTCTCTTTGCAGTGCTGTTGTCCTGCTTAGTTTGCTTCCTTAGTCGGCTCTTACGATACCCACGAGATGAATTGGGGTGGTGCCAATTTGTATTCTTAATCCGTCACTACACGGACTTCGGCCTTCGGACTTCGGATTTCGGCCACAACACGATATAATCACATTACAGTAAAAGTTTAATGTACTGTACTACGAGAATACCTTTTACGATATCTGTGAGATCGAGAGATCGGAAGTGAATTTTAAACGAATTTTTATTACGAGAATTGACTTTCTGATGTAGAGTGACTACACCGCCGATGTACACCCACAATTCAATAGTCACGGGTGCGCTCAGTTTTTGAAGTTTTAAAGATTTTTTTACTGTATGTTCTTGTATAAAGTTAAGTCTTATTCGCTAAAGAACCTAGCAGATCAATAGCGACGGAAGTGTGAATGTAAGACATTATCAATGCAAAAGTGTGTCTGTCTGTCTGTCTTTCTATGTTTGTCTATATGTTACCTCTTTATGCTTAAACCGCTTAACTGATTTAGATGAAATTAGGTATAGAGATAATCCGAGTACCGCGAAAGAACATAGCGTAGTTTTTATCCCAGAAATCCTCTTTTAAGGGGGTGAAATTTTGTATGGGGATTCATTAACCGCTGAATTGATTTAGATGAAATTTGGTATGCAGATAATTTGATTTCTGAGGAAAGACATACTTTTTACCCACATTTACGCTGGCGAAAGCTAGTATAATATATATCTTATATATAAAATTCTCGTGTCACAATGTTAGTTACCATACTCCTCCGAAACGGCTGGACCGATTTTTATGAAATTTGTGTGCATATCGGGTAGGTCTGAGAATCGGCCAACATCTACTTTTCATACCCCTTCAATGACAAGGGACAAAAAATTAGGGGTGACCAACCTCTGTAATTTTTTTTTCAATATTTTCTAGAAATAATGTATACCTATGGCAAAACAACGTTTGCCGGGCCAGCTACTAAGATATAATGTTTGACCCTGAGCTCAGTCCATATTCATTATATCCTATTAATTTATTACTATGAATCATAGTATATTGTTTTAAAATTGACATTTATTCATAATATTACTAGCTGACCCGGCAAACGTTGTATTGCAAAACAAAAAAAAAATAGGGATGGGTCACCCTTACCATTTAGGGGTATGAAAAATAGATGTTGGCCGATTCTCAGACCTACCCGATGTGCACACAAAATTTCATGAGAATCGGTCAAGCCGTTTCGGAGGAGTACGGGAACGAACATTGTGACACGAGAATTTTATATATAAAATTATTTGTTTAAATAAAATTTAATAGTGCTACACTATTATTATAATATTGTATAAGCTAAACTGCGGTTCCAATCCAATACACTGTAACTTTTGAAAACGAATTTTTTGAAAACGATTGAACGTTGTTCAGGCAAAACACTGTGTTCACGCCTATTACAACAATATAACCACAGACAATCTTTACCGTGGGAGAGCTATGCTTCGGCAAGAATGGGCCGGCTCGACCGGAGTGGATACCACGACCTCACAGAAAACAATGTGTTAAGCAATTCTCTCGTTGCCTGTTCACTGAGTGAGTGAGGTTACCGGAGCCCAAATCCAGGAGGGTCTCCAAGGGCGGCTACGCACTTGTGACTTTTGAGTTGCAGGTGCCCATGGGCGGCGGTAGTTGCTTACCATGGTGACCGGTCGGCTTATTTACCCCTTATACCATAAAAAAAATCAAGAATCGACCTTAATGAGGCAAATAAAGTTTATAACTATAATCCACATATTTTATAATAAATATATACACATATTTTTTTCGTCTTACACACGGCACTCTAATCCCAAATTAGGTAAAGCCTGTACTACAGTGACCAGGCCGCTGATAAACATACTTATACTCCATACAAATTTTAGATAAATTACACCCAGACACAGAACAAATGATCGTGCTCATTCCATTATTTATCCTGGGTGGGAATCGAACCCACGACCACTGGATTAGCAGTTACGGTCACTAAAAACTAGACCAACGGGCAGTACAGAAGTACAGGCTCTGCCTAGTTTGGGATCAGACGGCCGTGTGTGAGATGTGTAAGATATTTTATTATTAGTAAATCAAACGTCAAATCGTCTGTGTGGGCGGATTAAGAATACGGAGTGCCACCACCCCTATTCATCCCGTGGGTGTCGTAAGAGGCGACTAAGGGAACTAACGTAGGACAGCCAGCACGGCAAATAGAAGGAAAACTTGACACAAACCCTATATCAACCCGTCTGGCCAGAGTGGTATAGTAGGCCAAAACCTCCTTTCTAAGGAGAGGCCTATGTCCAGCAGTGGACTGTTAAAGGCTGTTGATGTGATGATGTGATGTGAAATCAAACGTTGTAATAGTCAACATAAAATGATATGTCTATACACCTAAACTGAAGTGAATATTTTCGAATGTTATTTAAAATGGTGAAAAAAAATTAGTAAATGGCTAATTAACGTCGTTGTAAAATACATATATTTACAAATTTATTTTACCAATCCGTAATAAAAACGAAAACAATGATTTTAATTTCTTTAAGGCATTACTTTTTCACTGCCACTACTCATCATCAACGGTCCACTGCTGGACATATGCCTCTCCTTAGAAAGGAGAGGAGTCTTGGCCTGCTATACCACGCTGGCCAGACGGGTTGGTATAGGGCTTGTGTCAAGTTTTCCTTCTCTTTGCAGTTTTGTTGTCCTGCATAGTTCGCTCCCTTAATCGGCTCTTACGACACCCACGGGATGAGCGGGGGTGGTGACAATCCGTATTCTTAATCCGTCACCCACTACTCACAGCTAAAATATTGTGGTAAACGCAAATCATTACTTACGATAATTCTGTTACAATATACACTGTAAATTTTATCCTGGACAATTAAATCAATATTTCAACTAAGAAAAGAGGTTTTATTTGATACGAAAACCTATAGTTTGTCGAATACTAAACAAATACACTGTAAGTTACAATCTTTTGGATTGGCACGGCAGTTACGGTAACATACGGTACAACTCCTTTTATGCGGAGTTTGCTTTTAAGTAATTGTTACACCATACCTATTGTCTTCTTTTTGTGATTTTTTACTTTGTTTACTTGTGTTAACAATTGTGGGTAAACCAAAAAAAAGTTAATTCTTCTGTGCTAATGAATATACACCGATATAAGAAAATTCAACTAAAATGTCAGTACTCTCCAAAGGACTGTTACTATTTGGGAATCAAAGGCGCAGTAACGCCATCTATCCGTTGGTCCGTTACACTTAGCGACACTAGCGCCAGTGGTGATTTTTAACAACTTCCATTTCAAAATTAAACTTCTTTGTTCTGTTTTCTAAATTCATTTTTAAATTAATCATAATAATATTTATTTATTTTACACCATAAAGTGGTGCATCAAAATCATTAAAAGCATCATCATTGGCAGCCTTTAACAGACATATGTCGTCTAGCCTCTCCTTAGAAATTAGGTTTTGGCGTAATATACCACCCTGACCAGACGGGTTAATATAGGGTTTGTGTCAAGGTTTCCTTCTCTCTGCAGTGCTGTTGTCCTGCGCAGTTTGCTCCCTTAGTCGGCTCTTACGACACCCACGGGATGAATAGGGGGTGATGACACTCCGTATTCTCAAAGTACTGCGTATTTACAGCGGTTAAACTGCGATTTTGATTCTTGTCTATGAAGAGAGCTGATATTTTTAATGAAATTCATTCCAATTAATAGGCACCCGAATTTAAATTTAATACTAAATATGCACTCTTACCTCCAGTAGCGCGCCTTTTGTATTCCCTTTTGGCTTTGCGTTCCAACGCTTCTGTAGGACAAAAGAAATAGTGTCGTATAGCGAAACTGTACATAATAATAACAATTAGGGGTCATTAGAGTTACATGTGTAACCCTAATGACCCCTAATTATTATTCGGAACTGCTGTAAAATGGTAAAAAATGTGTCGTCCACAGTAGTGGGGGTGAGCTTCACGAATGTGACCAGCTATGACAAGGACGGGTGGTATCAAAGTCCTGAAATTCGTCCTAAATGTCTGTTAGTATGTGAATCATGACTGTGGTTGCTCATTTGAACCCTACCCAATTCACACTCGATATGAATCCAATAGTAAAAAAGAATTGTAGAATAAATTCATTGAAAAGGTTAGTATGAATTATAGTTTTGTAAAATTAAAGATACAAAACACAAAAAAAAAACAAATTAAAAAGTAACATAACAAAGAGTTTCCCCTCCATTGACTCCATTGACAGACTGGTAGTGTGTCTGATGACGATGAAGAGAGTTGCCCTACATCATCAGACATATTACCAAGTCCTATTGGACTTGTAAAAAGGAATCATATGAGCCCAAACTTCAAAGGTTTACTAGTAGTTCCACCAATCACCACCACGTTCCAGCATCAGACCAGCTCCAAGATAAACCAAACCAAACTACATATTTACATACAAAATTATATTTGGATACGACTATGACACACATCAACAGCTTTTAATAGTCCACTGCTGGACATAGGCCTCTCCTTGGAAAAGAGGTTACAAGTAGGTTACAATTCACTTCCAACGTTTATTTACATAGTTAAAAAGTTACATACTGACAAAGGCATGTTAAAAACACGATTTAATAGGGAACTTGTGATCCGCCCCGACATCGCACGGGTGGAATGTAGTTACTACTAATACTACTGATGTGGTGTCAGTGTGGAGTAATTAATTATACTATTATTATGATAAGACTATACTACAGGACATCTTTTTTTCTTTAAAGACAACTCCCGTATTAGGAATATATCCTGTTTCGCGAGGTACTTTACAAACATACATGAAACGGGCATATAGGACACCCAGTGTGACCACCACCCTAATGGGACGACACTTTGTGATCACACAAAGTGTCGTCCCATGTGAGGATCGGACCCACAACACTCAGCGTAGTAATAAGCGGCGTGGCGACCGCTTAAACCACTACGCTATCCGTACAGCCAATTTCAAATACAATATTTATAGGCCCGATCTTCTCCTGCCGGCCGCTACCACCCGGGACGGACTTATGGCCTGACGCGGCGAGGGCCGCTTTACCCCGCATCTTATCGAATCAAGAATCGATCTAAAAGAATTAATTTTAATGATACAATGTAAAAGGTTATTTTGATCTACATTAAATGGACAACGTATGGCGTATGTTATAGCCTGCCTTGATAAATGGTTTATCCAACACTAAAAGAATTTTTCAATTCGAACCACTAGTTCCTTAGATACCAAACAAACAAACAGACTTTAGCTTTTTAATATTTATATAGATTACGGAAATTCGTTTCTTATTTTTTTATGTAGCTTTGCATCTTTTTCTAAGTTTGGTCACAAAATAAATTTCTGAACGCACCCATTAATGTTTGATAAGCAACAAATATGTCGATCCTTTTTTCATAGTAACAATATTTGCATTTTTTTAATCTAAGACACATTTAATTCGAATACTGTCCATAAATGTTGTCGATTCGAAACCCTTATTTAATAATGTTCTTTAATTAGCTTGACTTGATTTAACCGGTTTTATTTAGCTCGACCTGTTTTGAGCAGTTTTATTTAGCTTCACCTGTTTTGAACGGTTTTATTTAGCTCGACCTGTTTAAAAGGGTTTTATATAGCTCGACCTGTTTTGAACGGTTTTATTTAGCTCGAACTGTTTTGCATGGTTTTATTCAGCTTTTGTTTAAACGGTTTTATTGAGCTCGACCTGTTTTGAACGGTTTTATTTAGCTCGACCTGTTTTGAACGGTTTTATTTACCTTCACTTGTTTAAAACGGTTTTATTTAGCTTCACTTGTTTAAATGGTTTTAATTAGCTCGACCTGTTTTGGGCGGTTTTATTTAGCTCGACCTGTTTTGTACAGTTTTATTTAGTTCAACCTGTTTTGAACGTTTTATTTAGGTCAACCTGCTTTGTACGGTTTTATTTAGATTGACCTTTTTGAAACGGTTTTATTTAGCTTCACCTGCTTTAAACGGTTTTATTTAGCTCGACCTGTTTTGAACGGTTTTATTTAGCTTCACTTGTTTAAACGGTTTTAATTAGCTCGCACTGTTTTGATAGGTCTTATTTAGCTTGACCTGCTTTAAACGGTTTTATTTAACTTGACCTGTTTTGGTCAAATTTTGTAATTAAAAGTATACCCTCCCTGGTGATCAATTAATCTGAATTTGCTACACATCTTCAAAATTGATGACAATACAATTATATATGTTTATGTGTATCAAAGATGGCTGCACACCAAAAGGGCGGATTACATTTATTTTTCAACCCCATCAGTATAGGTACCAAATGATTAAGTTTGATTATTAGAATACAGTACATAATATAAAACCAGATTCAAAATGGCCACCACGACAAAATGGCGGCTTTCATATTTTAGCTTTTTGTACATTTTTTATTATAAATTAAAGGGCAACTCCCGCAATAAGAATATATCCTATGTCGCGTGAGACGTTTACAAAACATTCATGAAACGGACACAAAGAACACCCAAACTCAAAACAACAATTTGTGGATCACACAAAGTGTTGTCCCATATGGGGTTCGAACCTACAACATGTCCCGTTACCAAAACACCAAGCTTATGTACAAGCAAAAAAAACTGTTAGGTGTACCCAAACCATAGTGCATAAACCACTCCATAACTTTTTTTTGTTCACAACTCACCGAGTTCCCTAGCCTTCTTTCTAGCTAGATATTCTGGGCTAGTTTTGTCCACGCGTGGACGACCCCGCTTGCGTTTCTCCCCAGGCTCTGGAGTTCTGTTATTCATCATAGCGGCTGTAAGAAAATTAAAAGCAAAAACAAAATAACAAAAAATAATTAAAATAAAAGTTTAAAAAAAAATGGTTTGTGTATAAAAATAATATGTATGAATACGTGTATATTAAGATTCTTGTTGTCCTTTCAATTCTATATTTTTTTAACATCTGTGGCAATCGTTACGGGTAGTTCATCAACAGACTTTACTAGTCCACTGTTGGACATGTGCCTCTCCTTAGAAAGGAGGTTTTGGCCTACTATACCACGCTGGCCAGACGGGTTGACATAGGGTTTGTGTCAAGTTTTCCTTCTCTCTGCAGTGCTGTAGTCCTGCGTAGTTTGCTCCCTTAGTCGGCTCTTACGACACCCACGGGGTGAATAGGGGTGGTGACACTCTGTATTCTTAATCCGTCACCACACGGACAAGGGGTAGTTGGCGCCCTAAAAAGTCTACCAACAGTCCTAGTACTTGGGTTGTGGAGGTCTGATCGCAGTTGTTCATGGTAAAAATCGAACTTCAGCCGTATTGTAGTTGACTTAAAGCCAACCCCAACTTAGTTTAGGAAGAAGACTCGGAGGAAGAAGAAATAGAAGCCAAAGAAATCTAAATTTTATAATTGTCAAGCGGATGCCGAAAAAAATTCATTTAAATGTTATTTTTGCCCGTTGGTTTAGTGCGATCTTGGCGATCCTGACTTCTAAGCCAGAGGTCGTAGATTCGATTCCCAGCCAGGACAAATATTGTGAATTGAGCATGATCATTTGTTCTACATCTGGGTGTAATTTATTTATAATATGTGTGTATTTAGAAATATTTGTGCCAAGTGTACACAAATAGGCTTACGTTACGTTATTGAGCTAAAATTTTAATCTGCAATAGGGATGGAATTAAATCACAATCACCTGTTATAAATCATATCACACCTGTGAATAATTAACAAAGTCACTGCGTCCACTAGCCCCAGACACGCAAAAAGAAAAAGTTGAACGCATTTATATTGTCTATGACCAAATATCAGTAGTAATTGATCACAGGTGAAATCGCAGTGAATAAAATCTATCACTGATTCATATTATTATGATTTTAAAGTAGCAATAATCATCACTATTCTGAAATATTTGGGTTTAAAAGATCTCTGTTGATATGTGTATGTAAATATTAAGTATATATGTATATATGTGTGTATGTAAGTATATATGTATTTATATCAGTTGTCTAGTACCCATAGTACAAGCTCTGCTTAGTTTGGGACTAGATGGCGTTGTGTGTATGTGGTAGAATATTATTTATTTATTTATTATTTTATTTATTCTACGTATTAGCTTTAGCTACCATAAAAATAATCCTATTGAAATTTCAACTGTTAAACTGTGTGCTTTTTTAACCGACTTCGAAAGGGAGGATCGCCATAACTCCGTCATATATAGACGGATTTTCAAAATAAAAGGGTTTTATTTCGAAATGGTCCCATTTAAATTTCGGAGTCAGACAACGGAACTGTTAAAAAAATGTCAGCAAATCGAACGCAATTGCCGCTAGGTTTTTAGTGCTCTTTGTTAGTATTGTCTGAAGTCGGTGCAACTTTTTTTTTTAAGGATTTTTATTCATTCAAAGGTACGATCTTGACAAAAAGAAACTCCAAATAAATGTATACAGTTTAAAAAGTACTATTTAAAATTCTTACAGAATACAGGTGTTCAGCCATTCGAGGGATTGAATGGGCACCAGGGACTTCCTTTCTAGGGTATACCTGGTTCCCCGGCTATTAGTACCCGGCGACGGCGTGCGGTTTTAGTCGGTTCGAGTCCGACATGCCACCGACAGGTGGTATCCGAGGGGATTTCCGCACGAAAAAAAAAAAAAAAAAAAAAAAAAAAAAAAAAAGGGGTGGAATGGGATCTCAAAATCTATATATATATACTATAAGAGATTTCCACGTATATAGTCACTCATCACGATATCTCTGGAACCATTAGAGCTAAAGACTTGAAATTTGGTAGGAATATTCTTTTCACCGAGTAGAGGTCAGCTAAGAACGGATTTATCGAAATTAAAAAAAAAAAAATTAATTGTGTAAATAGCAAAACAACGTTTGCAGGGTCAGCTAGTATAAAATAAAGACTATCCTGAAAACGTCCATGCAAAATTCCGTGCGGAGCGGCAGAGTAGTTTTGGATCGCAAACGTTAAATATAAACATAAAACATACATAATATACACTTACCCATTTCTTTGGCCTGTTTTCTGGCGGCCAAATTGGCCAGATATTCTGGACTCGTTTTGTCCACCCGCGGTCGACCTCGTTTCCGCTTTACAGGTGTTGGCGGACCACTTGATTCGGCTGTTACAATTATTACAGTAATAATATTAATCTTTAATGCTGCTATCCCCTTGTTTTCCTATTTATATGTATAGTATGGGAAGGGGGGGGGGGGGTCGAAAGGCATATGAGCGGACGGGTCACCTGATGGTAAGTGACCCCCCGAAATAGAGGGGGGGGGGGGGGGGAATTGCAGCAGGGTCACCTGATGGTAGGTGACCACCTGTGGACACCTGTAACTCAAGTCACAAGTGCATTGCTGCACTTTCGAGCTCGCTCCCCCCGAAATAGAGGGGGGAAGAGATCGCAGAATGGTCACCTGATGGTAAGTGACCATCGTGGACACCTGCAACTCAAGAGTCACAAGTGCATTGCTGCACTTTTGAGCTTCCACCCTTAAACAGAGATTGCTGCATGGCCATGCTTAGGCACAAAACGCTGTTAAGTAATTCTTTCGTTGGCTTTCACCAAGCGAGTGAGGTTGCCGGAGAACAAACCCCCCTCCCCGGTTTCTGGGGGGGTCTCGAAAGGGGGGACACTATGACTCTTGAGTTGCAGGTGTCCAAGGTAGGCGGTAATCACTTACCGTCAGGTGACCCGCCTTCTCGTTTGCAGCCTATGGAATAAAAAATCCAGTCTTTCTGAAGTGGTTAAGCCAGGTCTAAAATACATCATCATCAGCCTTCATTAGTCCACTGCTGGACATAGGCCTCTCTTTAAAAATGAGGTTTTGGCCTACTATACTACGCTGGCCAGACAGGTTGCTATAGGGTTTCAAGTTTACCTTCTCTTTGCAGTCCCGCTGTCCTGTGTAGATTGCTCTCTTAGTCGACTCTCACGACACCCACGGGATGAATAGGGGTGGTGACACTCTGTATTCTTAGTCCATCACCACACGGCAATTTAATACGTACCGGTACTATGTTGTTCCTGTTTGTGTCTTGCAGCATACAACTCAACCGCTGGAGGCACGAAATGGGATACCGGAGAACGGTAATCTACGCTTAACGGTAGACCACCAGGCACTATGGGGGGCAAACGAAAAAAAACTTAATAAAATAATGTCTTAGATGGTTGGGTTCTTCGATCTTGGGAAACAGTTTTTTTTGGTTTGTTTGGTTGGTTGAACAAGCTAATCTCAAAAACTGCTAGTTCAAATTGAAAAATTCTTTGTGTTGGATATGCTATTTATCGAGGAAGGCTATAGGTTATATAACATCATGCTATGACCATTAGGAGTCGTGCATCAATCAAAAATGTTACAAAAATGGGTAAAATTTCTTCTTTTTGAGAGACGCAGACAATCACACGGGTCAGTTAGTATGAAATTTTTAGGTCAGTGTCAGTGATTTGTTTATATTAATAATAAAACTGAGGGGTATATGGACCCCCGGCTGGAACCAAGTTAGCTTCTTGGTAGACGTTTGCTATAGTGTCGGAAAATAGTCTTGTTACACATTTTTCGGTCTCGCTCGCTCTCATCCGTTCAGAGTGTGTAACGCCGCCGATAAAGAACTTCGTTCCAAAATAATATTTATACACATCTCACACACGGCCGTCTGATTCCAAACTAGGCAGAGCCTGTACTCTGGTAACCAGACTGCTGATAAACATACTTATTTATTTCTAAATACATGCATATTATAGATAAAGGACACCCAGACACATCACTATCACACAATCATTTGTCCTGAGTGGGAATCGAACCCACGACCTCTGGCGTAGCAGTCAGGGTCACTAACCACTAGACCAACAGGCCAGTCATAGCGGCATTTGCAGAACTTACATTTCATTTAAACTTTTTTTAACATTTCATCAAAATCTTTCCCTTAAATACCCATAGAATTATTCATGGCAGCATTCTCTTATACGCTTAAAAATTAAAAGTTCAATTAGAGTTTGTCATTTTCAAAAATTGTTAAGAAATTAAAAATTGTTAGCTCTTTACCTTATACCTACAAAACGAGGTCCTATACCACCCTATAGGTCACCCTATTAATACGCCCACACATATTCGAACATTCTGGGAATCAATTCTGCTGTTTTATGTTAACGTACACGCCACTATCATTCTATTGACACGCTATTGAGATGCCACTGACATCGGTCAAAATATCGGTATTCTACTAACATAAATTCAGTGTTAATAGACTGTGGATGTAGTGACAATAGCTCATCAATGGTGATATTAACAACATTGCCATATCTGGAAAATTAAAAATTTAATTTCCTTACAAATTTAAAATGTACCGTTAACTAAACTATTACAAAGACATCGACGACATTTGTATAAGTGACAAGTCATCGGGAGGCCATTGGTCTTAAATAGTTAGTAGAATACGAAAAATGCAAAAGTATTCCTACGACATTCCATCGACAGTCTATTGATACAATATTAAAATAGCAGAACGGAGGCCCTGTACATATTTCCTAATTAACACAAACCTTGATTAAGCCCATAAATATCGCCATTGGGCTCCAATTTTGGCTTCTTCTCTGGACTCTCTTTCTTACTCCCTTCGCTGCTACACTCTTCACGTTTGAGCTGAGGCAGAGCGCAATCCAATTGACCCTCGCATAACGCCATTATACTGATTCTATGCTGGAAATATAAAAAAAAAATTGTTGTAATAATCACCACCGTTTTCAGAATTATCGTTTCGTACGAAAGCTTGTCCGTGTGGTGACGGATTAAGAATACAGAGAGTCACCACCCCTATTCATGCCGTGGGTGTGACTAAGGGAGCGAAATACGCAGGACAACAGCACTGCAGAGAGAAGGAAAACTATACAAAAACCCTATACCAACCCGTCTGGCAAGCGTGATATAGTAGGCCAAAACCTCCTTTCTAAGGAGAGGCCTGTGTCCAGCAGTGGACTGTTAAAGGCTGTTGATTTGACGAAAGGTTGGAACCTGATTGGTCAGGGGGCAGGGCTTTATCGATGCGTTTATTTTTTTCTATCAACACATAGCAGTACCACATTCGTAATTTAATTATATTAAAGACTAACTTTTGCCCCCGGATCCGTCCCGCGTGTATGTCAGTTATCGAGATAAAAAGTCTTTGTCCTTTCTCAGGAATCAAACTATCTCCATACCAAATTTCATCTAAATCGGTTTAGCGTTTATTGATTCCTCGTAGAGACCTCCTTTACACCCTCTTAAAAAATATTTCCTGGATTAAAACTATCCTGTCCATTCCAGGGACTCAAACTATCTGCATACCAAATTTCATTTAAATCGGTTTAGCGGTTTAAGCGTAAAGAGGTAACAGACACACTTTCGCATTTATAATATTATTATGGATAGCCTACATCATGAAGAATTGTAATAAACTGTATTCTTCATTCTTTAAGAGTTAAGTTATTACCAACACAAGTTCAGGTTTGGTAATTTTTTTCTTCAAATTTAAACGAGACCAAACGGGCAGTATACGCTCCCATTTCTAAAAAAATGTATATTATCCATATACATATATATATATATATATATATATATATAGGTACATAAAAGACGGCGTTCAGAGGTTATTAACAAAATGTAAATACAAACGAATTTACATTATTAACAATAAAACTTGATTGCGAACACAATATTCGACCGGCGACCAATGACCGGATGGCGTAGTGGTTTGTGTAACGGACTGCTATTCCAAAAGGTCGCGGGTTCGATTCAAGCTCAAGTCAAACATTTGTGTGCATAAACATTTAATGTTTGGTTTGGTCTGGGTGTTTCTATGTATAATAAGTATGTATTTACAAAAAAAAAAGTATATATGTATTGATATCAGTTGTCTAGTACCCATAGTACAAGCTCTGCTTAGTTTGGGACTAGATGGCGTTGTGTGAATGTGGTAGAATATTATTATTTTATTATTATTATAATATTCAACACAAATCTACAAACAAAAAATACAAAGAATTATGCTCCCGTTTTCATCAAACGCTTGTACATACATGACGTCATTATTATTTCTGACAGACTTCTTAAGGATGTTGATTTGTGCAAGATGCAGGGCTCTACCTGGGTTTAGAGATCGGCTAGACCGGAACGACACCACGACCTCACAGCAGCGCTATTCTCTCAGGAAACGGCCTTGCGTACATCGCTGTCACAGCGTCGAAGTTCAAACTAACTTAGTTTGAAACGACGCTGTGACAGCGCTGTAGTGAGCCAGTGAGTTACCCCCCCCCCCCCCCCCCCCCCCCTTTTCACTTAACTCCTCTGATTCTGGTGACCATCAGTTAACCAGTCTGCTCGTGTGCCCCGTCTATAGCATAAAAAAAAGAATTATTCAGACGATTTCACTCTCTCGAATGAGGGTTACTACCCCGCTAACCCCACTGATTCTGGTGACCATCATGTGACCCGTCTGCTCGTGCCCCCTATACCATAAATAAAAGAAAAACCCCAAGTTTTATTTAAGACTTTCTTTGATCTACATTCGACAATACTCAGTTCGAATCTCTATCGGTCTATATAAAACCTTTCAAAGCGAATAAATCAGAGAGATTATGGGTACCTGTATCATAGAATAAATAAATAAATATACATTTACTCTTTGAAAAAGGCTTATACAGACATAAATAGATTTTGAACTTGTTTTCTTTATGGAATAGGGCAGCAAACTAGCAGACGGGTCACGTGAATGAAGCTGAAGCTAGCCGACGGAGATAGCCTGCTTAGTATATGGCACGGCCCTCAAATTAAGTTTTTTTTTTATCAACAAAGAAAGCATACAGTCATTTTCCTGCATCAAATTACTATACAATGAACCAGGGCCTTTAAAGATTAAAAATATATATTTAAATAATCATATTAAATGAATAAACGCTGTTTATTAGCGAAAACTCGAGTTTTTTGATGGTTTTGTCCTAATTTTTTTCACAAAAATGGGATTGCTTTCAAATTTTGTATAGTTAATCCCTAAGTATCATACAATAATACCAAATTAATTTTACGTTGGCAGAAAAGTTATAATTGTTATTATTAAATGAACAATCAGACATGACTTACGATAAATTGACCGATTCGACAAAAACCTGATGTAACTCTGTTCACAACAATAGGATTGCTTCCTAATTTTGTATAGTTTATCCCTAAGTGTCGTACAATAATACTTAATAAATTTTACGTTGGCAGAAAAGTTATAGGTATTTGTTATTATTATAACGTAATAATTATAATTAATAATTATAACGTAAAAATAACTTGGTATTATTGTATGATACTTGGGGATTAACTTTACAAAATTAGAAAGCAATCCTATTTTTGTATTGTTAATCTTAGTTAGTCTTAAAAAGCATTTGCATTATATATTGCTTGCAACATATCTCTATCTTATAAATTTTTTACGGGTTATTCTTCTTCTAAATAATTCGTAAAAGAAAAGTCTCGTAAGAAAGTATCTACACAAATAAATAAAATTGAAGTGTCTGTTTGTAATGTCAAAATAATAGGTTTTTTTACACGGTTATTTGCACGATACCTATGCCTAAAAACCAGTTTAAATATTTTTGTCTGTCTGTCTGTCTGTTTGTTCCGGGTAATCTTCAAAACTCCTGGACAGATTTTGATAATATTTTAGTACCAAGTAGCTGTCCGAGCGGGACCGGGAGAGGTTTAGAACTATCCAGGCCAGCCAGGCCCGGGAACGGGCCAGGTACCGCAGGCGACTCAGGCGTCGGAGGTCGCAGAACGACCTCCGTCCTCCATAAGCGCAGGCCTGGGGGTGACAGGTGAGGCCATCTGTCACTCTAGCAGAAGCAGGCCGGGTGGCAGCGAGGGCGTTGCGAAGCGCGCTCGCTTCCAGGGAGCAGAGGGAACATGGGGTTCCCACACGGGGGGGGGGGTCTACTCGTCTGTAGATGGCCCGAGGTATGTCGGGGCACCAGGAACTTCCTTTCTAGGGTATACCTGGTTCCCTGGCTATTAGTACCCGAGACGGCGTGCGGTTTTAGTCGGTTCGAGTCCGACATGCCACCGATAGGTGGTACCCGAGGGGATTTCCGCACGGAAAAAAAAAAAGGGGTGGTTCAGTAGGTATAACTCTATGTTTCCTGACACTTTTATAGTGTCTCCGGATGGAAAGGCGGTTATCACACTGCACTGCGCTCCAGGTTTTAACGTACGTTCGTCAACGCTTTGTCGGTACGTTGTCATAGGCATGTTTTCTATTATTCCACGGACCCCGTCGTGGTCAACTCAGTCCTCGTACCAGTTCAGGCCATATGAAATATCTGGGCCTGATCCTCGACGGGAGGTGGCTCTTCAACGAGCGCTTCCGACAGCTTGCTCCAAAGCTGGTCGGCGCTGCGTCTGCCCTTGGGCGACTTTTACCCAATTTGGGTGGACCCAGCGTCGGCTGTACACGGGGGTTGTCCGGTCGATGGCACTGTATGGTGCACCGGTGTGGGCGGCAGCTCTGACTGCCCAGAGTAAGGCACGCCCCTGGCGTCCTCAGAGGATATTGGCGGTTAGAGCCATACGCTGTTATCGCGCCGTTTCGAAGGAGGCGGCGTGCGCATTGGCCGGTACTCCCCCGTGGGATTTGGAGGCGGAAATACTCGCCGAAGTATATTGGCGGACGGCTGAGTTCGGGGCGGATAGTGGCAGTCGGCCCCCGCCCAAAGAGATACGAGAGTGGCGTGAGGCCGCTCGTCGAGCCACGATGGCTCGTTGGTCGTCCCGGCTGGAGGCTTAACGTGCTGGCTTTGCCCCCGTGGAGGCGCTCCAGACTGTCATCGTCGAGTGGGCAGGGCGGCAGCACGGGACCGATGATGCCGCCCTGAGTGTGGCCGCGGGTGGACGGGACGGATTTCCCCTCCCCCCGCCAGGAGCCAAACGGCCAGCCGCGAGGAGGCGATGTTCGCGTGTGCCGGACGTCGCCTGAATGGAGAATGTACCCGTAGGTGGTGCCCGCGCCGTTGCGGGCAGGCGCTAGGAGGGGTCGGGGTGTCTTAATAACAGCAGTTCCCGAATCCCACCAATTACAGGCGCACACCGTGTTGTTTTAGTAGGTCCGATTCCGACACACCAACCCGCCGCAAACCCCGGTGGGGTGAGGGCCCGAGGCGGATTCCACACGTAAAAAAAAGCCGCATCGAAATTGGTCCATCCGTTCGGGAGCTATGATTCCACAGACAAACAGATACACAGGTTAAACTTATCACCCCTCGTTTTCCGTCGGGGGTTAAAAGTAGTAAAAGTTGAAGTAGTTTTTAATGTGTTATGATGGAAAACTCTGATATCGTATAAGCAAACAGTAATTGTATCATGTTTGCATCGTTTCCGGTACCCACAGGACACGTTGCTTAGTGTGGTACCATAACGCACAGTATGTACTATTTGGAAGTAAACAAATTTTTATTTTATTACTCTTTTATTGATGGTCGTGGAAGTGATTCCGTGTGGTGACGGATTAAGAACACGGAGTGTCACCACCCCTATTCATCCCGTGGGTGTCGTAAGAGCCAACTAAGGGAGCAAACTACGCAGGACAACAGCACTGCGAAAAGAAGAAAACCTTGACACAAACCCTGTATCAACCCGTTTGTCCAGCTTGGTATAGTAGACCAAAACATCCTTTCTTAGAACAGACCTGTGGAACATTAAAGACTGTTGATGATGATGTGCATGATGAACTAATTTTGACTAATTTTAAATTATGACAATTAATTTTAAACAAAAATTATTCATGACATTGACGAAACCAGTTTTAGTGTGTCAGTTTTGTAACATAAAACGTCATTTCATAACAAAAAAAGAGTAAGCCTTCCAATAATGACATATCATAATTACCAACAGTAAAATTATAACATAACCATGTAATGATGGATTAAGAATATGGAGTGTCACATCACCACCCCTATTCATTGTAAGAGCCGACTAAGGGAGCAAAGTATGCAGGACAACAGCACAGTAAAGAGAAGGAAATCTTGAAACCAACCCTATACCAACCGTCGACGGGCCTGTTGGTCTAGTGGTTAGTGACCCTGACTGCTAAGCTAGAGATCGTGGGTTCGATTCCCACCCAGGTCAAATATTGTGTGATGAGCAATCATTTGTTTTGTGTCTAGGTGTGATTTATTTACACAATTAAATAAAATTGAAGTGTCTGTTTGCAATGTCAAAATAGGTTTTATTCATGCTCACACGGTTATTTGCATGATACCTATGCCTAAAAACCAGTTGATATATATGTCTGTCTGTTTGTTCCGGGTAATCTTCAAAACGGCTGGACCGATTTTGAATCTTGCTCAAATTCACAAGCTTATAGGAGCAATTTAGTATCAGATATGATACTATCCCTAATGCACTCTGTATTTTCTCATCTAATATCTAAAATGGCTTGGTCAACTGCAGTAGACCTGCCCCCCATTATGTTAGTATTATATTTTACTAGCTGACCCCAACTTCGTCTGCGTCTCTCAATAGTAATAAATTTTCTCCGTTTTTGAAACATTCTTCATTGGTGCTCCGCTCCTATTGCCGAAGCCTATAGCCTTCCTCGATAAATGGGCTATCTAACACTGTAAGAATTTTTCAAATCGGACCAGTAGTTCCTGAGATTAGCGCGTTCAAACAAACAAACAAACAAACAAACTCTTCAGCTTTATAATATTAGTGTAGATTATACATCTTTATTCTACACCGCTACAGCATATATTGTACAGACATGGATGTACATCTACATTTTGATATTACAATAGGCGGTCTTAACGCTCACGGCAATCTTTTACAGACAACCTTTACACGGATAGTGTCAAATCTGATTTAGGGTAGTCTGTGGTGTACTTTATAATACTCTAGATAAAAATACATAAAAACATACTAAATACATTTACAATATACATACTACTAACACATATAAAGACCCATAAATAATAATTACATACTAAGGTCCTAATTTTATGTGACACATAATTAGGGACAGGCATGGCAAATAGAGTACAACTATCTGCAACTGGTACCCAAGAGATGACAAACGAAACAGAGGACGCTAACAAGCGAGATGGGCAGATGACCTGACGCTAACATCATTTAGACATCACCCACTGGAAAGTTCTAGAGGCCAAATGCCAAGAGGCACTCTGAATTAAGAGATATTTTATAAACTTAACTTCTAAACTGTTTAATATTGTATGAACTAATTCAGAATAAAGGGCTTATTATTATTATTATTTAAGGTCCTGAAGTTTAATTGTGTATTGATTATTTTTAACCTATGACATACCAATTTTTAACAATATAATATACATATATAGTAAGGAAGCTTGTGGGAACTATGGTGAGAGATCCAAATACCTTGGCTTAGAGATCAAAGTGACAGATGGTAGTAAACAAGTGGCAGGTCTTAATCTAGATCCGTGTGGTAACGGATTAAGAATACAGAATGTCACCACCCCTATTCATCCCATGGGTGTAGTAGGAGCCGACTAAGGGAACAAAGTATGCAGAACAATAGCACTGCAGAGAGAAGGAAAACTTGACACAAACTCTATACCAACCCGGCTGGCCAGAGTGTTATAGTAGGCCAAAACCTCCTTTCTAAGGAGAGGCCTATGTCCAGCAGTGGACTATTAAAGGCTGTTGATGTGATGTGATGATGATGATGTGAAGTCTTAATCGGCAGTAGACAGCAAACATGGCTCAGCAGACATTGGTCTTGGAATCCTTGAGGTGAAAAGAGACTTAGGGGAAGACCACCAAATGAATGTGATGGAAGGATGATAAAAGAGAAGTACAAGAGCACATTAGATGCAAAGTAGAGTAATATCAGTTAAAATGGCTTAATTTATATGCAATGGTTATAACGATTGAGAAGGAGAAAGGAATCTTACACGAAAATGTTAGAGAAGACGAAGACAGAGAAGAAAGAGTTTAAAGAAAATATCACATGGTTTGTTTCATAATTAGTTTGTAATCCTCAGTGCTGAACCTGACGTTGTGAGTTAGATTTAAACCCAAGACAAATAATTATGTAATGAGCAAAATCATATATTTTGTTCTGAGCCTGGGTGTAATAAAATTTAACTGTAATAAGCTGTTTACATGGTTGGCAAGCCTGAACAAGTGTCCACAAACACAGGCGAGTAAACAGGGTGTGTGGGCGTGGCTTGCGTGAGCTTGTCGACGATCTGGACTAGTGTCGGTTTTTGAACATAGATCAAAGGAAGTTAGCAGCGAGTATTTTCAATGTATTTACCTATTATTAACTTCTTTCCCGCTGATCAATTTGATATTAGTTTAGCAGTCAGGAATCAACATTAAGTCTAAATGCTCTACTGATTGAGAAGTTTAATTGAGTATTTTTGAATAAAAATATGTCCATATCTGCTATGTTTGCCTGTCCGGAACACACTCAGAAGCATATAAATGCCATCCAAGCGTTTGTAAAGGCTTAGAGATTGTGGAAGTTTGCCAAGCCTTGGTACGCATGTAAACTAAGCATAACATGCATATATTAGAAATAGATAAGTGTGTTTATAAGCAGTCAGATTCTTCTAGCAGGTTCTGCCTAGTCTAGGATTATTTTGTTGTATAAGGTGTGTCAAGTACTGTTCAATAAGAAACACACAAACTACGCAGGAACAGCACTGCAAAGAGAAGGGAAACTTGAAACAAATCCTATACCAACCCGTCTGGCCAGCATAGCATAGTAGGCCAAAACCTCCTTTCTAAGGAGAGGCCTATGTCCAGTAGTGGACTATTAAAGGCCGTTGATGAAGAAAAATAAACACACTACTTAGTGCCTGCAAGTTTCTATAGGTAGAATTAGTAAGTAAAATATCCTATATCGGAGTTATTTAGGTAAATTAAATTATACACATATGGAAAATATATTGGAAATTGTTATTAAATAATTTTGTAATTAGGTTTAGCATGTGTATCCTTGTAGTATTTTTATGTTCTTTATTAATCTGTTATTTTGGTTGTACATTATTTTATAAATAAAATTGCTATTTTTATCACTAAGTCTAAATTCCCTACCAATAAAAGTGATAACTCTTAACACCCTTTAATTCTCCATTCTGAGCTCCGAGAAGCTCTTTATCGGTACACCAACATTGATCAAAAACAAACAGTTCATGTGAAATCGTAAAAGAGTTAGGTTCCCAAATAATAATAATAACTTGACACATCTTACACCCGGCAGTCTCATCCCAAACTAGGCAGAGCCAGAAATATATAAGTATGATTTTCAGCAGTCTGGTTTACGGTAACCAATTTACGGTTTACGATAATCATACTTATATATTTCTAAATACATACATATTATAGATAATAAAAATACAGTAGAATTGAGAACCTCCTCCTTTTTTTGAAGTCGGTTAATTACACACAGATACAGAACAAACGATTGTGATCATCACCCAATGCAAACAACTGAACATTCCTACTGCCCTGAGTGTTGTGGGTCCGATTCCCACATGTGACAACACTTTGTGTGATCTACAAATTCTTGTTTTGAGTCCGGGTGTTCTTTGTGTCCATTACCACATACGTTTGTAAAGTCTTCCGCGACAAAGGATATATTCCCAGTGCGGGAGTTGTCTTCTATTCAATATTATATTACAATGATTTTTCTTAGGTAGGAATCGAACCCACAACCCGGTTAACAGTCAGGGTCAGTACTCACTGGACCAGTGAGCTAGTGAAAAAATATAACTGTAGTATGAAATTCTTCTGTTATAATAGAACAGTCAATTAAATGGAGGTAAAGTTTTAAATTAATGTTTAAATAAGTACTTCATGGTGTATATATAACCACTCTAATGGTTACCAAAAACAATAAAACCTTTTATATATTGATAAATTGAAATAATACATAAAAAATGTTATGTTGTTTAATTGTTTTCTTTCTGTCTGTACTTTTTGCATTCAAAATTTGAATGTATTAACAAAACAATAGGCCAATACCTCCTTCCTAAGGAGAAGCCTATGTCCAGCAGTGGACTACAAATAGCTGTTGATGTGAACAAAACAGTACTGACACATTCCAATGCATGGTATTATTTGGTTTGAAGCATAGAGAAAAAATATACTTGTAAACAATAATTCAAGGTTTCTTAGTAGTTTTAAACGTTTTTCAACATAAATATTCTGTTCTGTCAAGGTTTCCCAACAGCATAAGTACTACTCAATGAATATTTCCTCGTAATTCAATGGATCTTCTGTAATTTTACAATTGACATGAGAAAATTTGTAAGAAAAACACCAGGAATTTGTTGTTTAAAACGTATAGCAATCGTATTTACGTAGATCCATCTAGTTGGACATAACATAACGTTAATTAAACCTTATCAAATACTCACAAAACATAAAGTATGTGTGTAGTTCTTGAGTTCTTACCTTTATGTTATAACACCATTATAAAACCGCAATACACTATGATATACCACTTTTTAAACTTAAAACTTACAATAAAACAATATTAATTATATTTCCACACAATACAAACTTAATATAACAACAGAAAAACGTATCTCGTAAAATAAAAGTTCTATATTAACGATCAATTCTATGAATGTACACTGTAAAATTGAGAACGGAAATATACGCAAAACAAACGTTTTCCACTTCTTATATATCGTGATACTACATTGTTATTGTATCAAAACGCATTTAAAAGTGATTACAAAAGTTTTTAGCGTAGATTATCGGAGATATAAACAAAATTCACAAGGTACTAAAATATTACTAGACGTCCATTTCACTAACGCTAACATCGCTACTGCCTCAAGGAACAAATTATAAAGCAAATCATTTTTTGCTATAGCAACATTCCGTATTACTTAACTAAGTACCGTTATCATACGCTGACGTCGTCGCTTGTTCCGAAGCGCAATATGAGGGTCATTACTAATTAGTATTACTCATTTCAGTAATTAGATCTATTTTAACATAGTCTCTATTAATCACATAGTGGTTAAATTTACTATTAAGTACGTTCTTAAAATTATAAAGTAGACTTAGGATTTACTAGTCATTGAAATAAGATTTAAAAAAAATAATGAAAACCAATTTTAAAACCAAATTAGAACAAACTCTAACTAATACTAAAATAACAAAAGAAATTTGGGCATTACTGACAAAAAAAATTTGGCAGTAGTAGTAAGTAGTAGTTAAACTGTGTGGTTAACCAGTGATAAGTTGATACTATAAAGATTTAATGGCCAACTTTTTTTTATAGTGGTTCATGAGGTAAAATCATTTCTCATTTCTTCAAATGGAAAAATAAGTTGTCTAATATTTAACTTAATGTTTCGTACTACAGTTACTTTTGTTTATTATTTGCTTTTTATTTGTGAATGTTCACTTACTCAAATATTCTCTTAAAGTAAGTGTCACCTTATGGAAGACATCGGACCATTTGACAACTTAACCCTAATTAACTGTTCAGATTATTATTCTCCGTAACTTATTCGGTTTATACGAAATGGACTTAAAATCCAAAATATTGATTTGAAAATTGCAGCTCATATACTATAATTACTAAAGATTTTTTAATTGTATGTAATTTATTTTTCATAATAATTAGTGAATGAAGTGATTACTCATATTGAGTCGTTACTGAGCAACATTCTTTGGGTGTGGGGCGAGGAGGGAGACAGGAGACAGTACGAAATAGCGATAGTTATAGGTAGGTCGAGCGTCGAGTTGGCATTGTAATAAACTACTTGACGTGTTTATCGCTGGCCGCGTTATCGCTCGCTTTGTGCGGTTTCACCTTGTTACGAACTCGCTCGCCTTTCAACAACTACGTCGTATTTTTTATCGTTTATTCACTTATTTTTCTAAATATTCTTAAAATAATTCTTATTATCTTAATTTAGATACTTTCTTGTACAAAAAATTCGGGTGTTTTTTTGTGGTTTGTAAATACATTTTTTTTAACTTCAGAAAAATATTTAAATTATGTAACTGTGTAATTAAAAGTAGTTTCCGGATTAAATGTACATACGTAATTTATGATGATATTCTTTTTGAAGTAAAGAGTTACAGGGTTGTTTTATAAATAAACAACTAAAATATTAGGGTAGGGATCGGTGCGATAAAGGCACAATAAGGGCCGAAAATTGATTTATTTCGTCACAAAGTTTATAAACAAAGTAGGTTTTAAAAGTACGACATAAATACAATTATACAGGGCAACACAATTAATTTCAATGTCAAGGAGACGCATAAATAAGTAGCAACAGCGACATAGTGTAGGTACAAATCATAGCAAAAATATTTAATTCAACATTATAATTGGTCGAATAGAATTTAATAGAACGAAATCGAAGCACAATTCAAAACTTTGATGCAGCACCATCTATCGGCGGGGATAGGCAAGTAAAATTAAAAAAAAAAAAACTAGTTATATCAAGCACATAACAATACACTTAGGTAATAAAGTTCGACATTAATAAATACACAAAAAATAATTAAAGTATCATACACAACCAAATACTGTTTGAATTGTCTACATGACTGTATAAATTACAATAATTTTATTTACTTTAAATTACACAGCCTTTAAACATAAATGTACTTTTAAAAAAAGTTAATAATTCAATTGTTTAACCTTAACCTATCCACGTATCGTATCCCGATTATGAAATTTTGAAAAATTCATTGTCTTTATGTTTTGTTTATTTATTATAACTCTATATTACGTTATCATACACTAATGGAAGGTTAGATAAGTACATAAGTCAAATTATTGATCTGGTCGTGTGACCTAAACAGTGGAAATCAATAGTTTTGCGAAGAAGAGGGTGGGGTGGATAGACAATATTAGAAAGAGACAAGGAGAACGGATCGAAAACAATGCATCCATACGCTTATTCATATTTAAAAAAGGAACATGACACAGCTATCTATTGTTTGTGGCTTCTATTATTAAAACTTTTTTTAAGCTGACCATGTGGTCACTTTAAATAAAAAACTCTTGAAAAAAAATTAGACTCACTTGAAATTGTCACTTAATATTATGGCGAAATCGTATTTAAAAACGTTGTCCCTAAACGCTTCGCCATATATTAATAACCCTTAATCTTAAAAATTATTTTTACGAAAACTTGCTGTCACCATTAAAGAATATAATTACAAAAGAGTCTTAAATTTTATGTCATTTAATGACTGCGTACCTACTTAGTTAATTGTTTTTCTATGAAATCATTATAAATCACTACTTAAATAAGTGTTTTGTATGACTAATAAATTCCCCATTCTATTCAGTTTTCGATGTGTAGATTTGACATTTAGATATTTTACTTTCAATATTCAGTGAAATGCTCAAAAAGAGTTTCGTAAAACATGATTAAATTCTTTGGTGTGTATTCATTTCGTAGTCATTTAAAAATAAACAGCGTTCCCCACCCTCCCCAGGTCATTGGTCTTACAATGACATAAGTTCAAAGTCTCAAAGGTTTCTTGAATACCTACCTGCTCCGCCATATTTTTCGTGAAGTCTGAACTGAAATTATCTACATGAGGCTCCCACGTAGCTTTAATAGTAGGAACCGATAAAAGATAATGATTCATCGATATCTGTGCAAATAAATAAAATTGAAGTGTCTGTTTGTAATGTCAAAATAATAGGTTTTTTCATGCTCACACAGTTATTTCCACGATACCCTATGCCTAAAAACCAGTTAATGAAAAAATGGTCTTTCTTTTTGTCTGTTTGTTCCGGGTAATATTTAAAACGGCTGAAACGATTTTGATTATATTTTACTACCAGGTAGCTGTCTATATATGGAGTAACTACCTTTTAAATAAGTTTAAATAGGATAGCAAAGTAAAAAAAAATTCGAAAGAAACTTTTAACTTTTTGAGTTAATATTGAAATAAGGTTACTGTCATTTCTCAACCGATAAAAGAAAAAAAGTCATTTCAAATATTTACGCGCCAAATAATCGCGCGATTTCGTTCAGAAATGTTTCAGTATAATAAAATTATTCTATTAACAGAAAAATGTTACTTAATGTTTAACACGCTTTTATTAGCTTGATATGTATTTATGTAACGGAATTTAAAACGTCATTTTAACCCACTTCAAAACGTCGAATTAAGTTAAAACTTTGCACATTTATCAACAATGCAATAATTTAAATAGTTTGTCCCATTATCCTGATCAGGAGCTTTATGATTACTGCCTTTTTCATACCTATGTTATAAAACTGCCACGTAATAAGGAGTGTGATGAAGCACATGTGTAGTAGAATAATTTTAGAATACTGCAGCGTGGTATAGACGCCTCACTTTGCAACATTCCTTGCGTCTGGAGCGGGTACAAAAACGATTTATGTGGCACCTACTGCCTAACTGCAATAGAGTTGAGACAAAAGCCTCATATAGGAAAAAGCTCCATAATTTAAACATGAATTAGTCTATCTAGTCGTAGAGAATTGAATGATTGTACCCGTCTCAATCCCCCACTAAAAAGGTCGGTTAAGGTCGACTAGTAGAAAATGCCTACGGCATTAAGTCCGCCTGTGTCACATTTGTGCATAAAGTATAAATAAATAAAATAAAATAAAAAGTAACTGTAATTTGTATACAAATTAAATTAAAAAATAACAATAATGTGTGATAAAATTACTCGTTATTTTTTTAGTCTTAATAAGAAAGTAATCACCATTAATTTTTAAAAAAGGTAAACTAAATTATAGTTTAAAAAAGCTAAAAAAACACACTTTGGTAATAATTTTCTATACGTTCAAAAGAAAATCATTTTATCGTAAAAAGGGTTGCTTTTTAAGGTATTTTATAATATAATAACTTTACTTTTACCAATCATCATCATCATCAACAGCCTTTAGTAGTCTACTGTTGGTCTTTGACAATATCTGTCAGTAAAATATTATTACAAGAATTGAGATTTAGCACGCCACGCTTTTTTTCCGATAAAATAATTATTACAAAATCAAATCGGTATTTCCGGACCGATACCACCTTCACACCTTTAAGAAAAGAGCGTACTCCTGCCTCAAGGGCCGGCAACGCGTTTGTGACTCCTGAGTTGCAGACCTGACCCGCCCGCTTGTTTGCCTCATATTCCAAAAAAAAATCACATCATTAAAAGCAATCGTAAATATAGTAGAGGTGTATCGTAAAAATAAAAGTCGTGCTGATAGTCGCTAAATTATTACTTTATTCTGGTTAAAATGACAAATATATGCTAATTTAGGGACTTGTATGATTAACTGGACTTGACTGCACGGATGGCGTAGTGGCTTAAGCGGTCGCCACGGCGCTACTTCACTGTGTGTTGTGGCTCCGATCCCCACATGGGACGACACTTTATGTGATTCAATGTTATACTATACGCCGAAGCCAAAATAAATTTTGATAAGAAATACTGATGATTATGAGACACATGATAATAGGTTTAAAAATTTAAAGTATAAACCGAAAGCATTGTACGTAGTAGTACCTACACTGTTTCAAACTGATTAATGAACGGATAACTAAATGTCATCATAAACAGTGTGGCCAACCTAGTGGATTTTCCACTGAAACTGGTGGTTCACCCACCTTTCATTGGCCAAATATTGCTTTTAGTGGCAAGATGATTTTTTTAATAGTTTAGTAGTAGGTAATAGTAAGATTATAAAGAACGTCGGAGGTAATGTTGAAAGATAAACGGTCAGTGTTTTGTGTGTTTGAACTGTTTGTGTACGCAAATTCCAAGATTGACAGAAAAGAGACAATACAACATTGGGACAACAAGATAATTGACAAAATTGTTTTGTTGGTTTGAAAAATTTAGCGATATTGTTTAGGGCCCGACTTCATTTGGTTTGGTTCTTCTGTTACTCAACTGGATGAGTTGAGTAACAGAAGAGAAAAGAAGATTGATACCATTCAAACCTATGGTCTTTCTAAAATCGGACTGTTGTTGTATACTTGTACCTACACTACATAAATACGTATAATCTTTATTCCGTTAGGCACAAATACGAACAACAACTCCGCCAAAATCAAAATTTGGAATAAAATATTTCGGAGTATTGGGTGATCTCGTTGTTTACCAATGCCCACTGTGTTAAAGAACCTATAAATACTAGAAGTGTTGCACTTCAAAGATGCCGAAAGAAATTTGAGCTTTGAGGAATTATCGACTTTTGCTATTACTCTCTCAATTACTGTCTCATGCCGATGTTGAGAGACTATTGAATAGTGTGAATGTTATAAACAAGCAGAAGAATGTAATGAAGTTAAATCTTTTATCTGCTATGTTAAGAATACGCTGTGTTTTGAGGTTGAAAGGAAAATGCTGCAACGAATGTGACATTGTAAAACAAATCGGTAACAAAGGATCGTATCAATCTGATTTCATCGAAAATGTTGCAGACAAAAATGATTCACCAGAAGAAGATGATTTAATTATGAATTAATTTAAAATGATTAAGTGTGTAACAACAGTTACTTATTTTAAATTAATTTTATGAAAATGTTTTGTATTCCTGATATTGACTTGCTGATTTACTATTTGTATGTAGGGACTAATCCCACCCACACGCCCACCACTGTAACTCCTGTACACCAGGATCCACAGCAGTGACCCACGAACACACCGAGTTATGACACTCGGGAATTCCCAGGAAGAAATTAAACTGTCTTGGAACCCACAACGAAATTAATCAGAAGAAAATTGGAGTTGGAAATACAGTAAATCCACTTACTATTTGTATGCTGATTTATTGATTGTAAGTAATAGTATGATTTAATCATAAAGAAAACTAATCATTTATATATTTGAAAAATCAGTTCGGATCTCCGGCTCCTAGGGGACGCAGGAACCAGGACTATATGGTGTTCCCACTAAAAACCACCCCACGGCCTGCCTCGGAGCAGAGGTTTCGGAGTATGTGATTTCGCCCCCCCCCCCTCCGGATCAACGCCGCATCTACTACGCTCTATCTCTCGTTTATCACTAAGACTAAAAAAATCTTTAGTGAATCATTTGGCGACTTTTAGATTATATAAAATAATGGTCGCTAAATTTTCACCTAAAGTTTTTCTAGTGATTAAAACCAAAAACACGAAAACCCTTAAACCACGTATTGGTTTATCTTGGGTGTGAATTTACATTCCTCATTCCTTTCTGTTTCGTTTAAATATTTTAAGATGTTGAATCTGGTGGAGTTAATGAATTTGTTGGCAATACTGATCAAAACTATCAACACTGGAACGTCAATAATATTTACAATTTGTCATGACACATGATTTCGTATAAAAAAAATCAAATAATGCGAAATAGTGCTTTGTTTGAAAGCTTCATTTTTATCTTACTGCTTTAGATAAATTCATGATAGAAAACGTACAAAAACGCACGCTTCAAGTGTAAATAAATTGAGTTTTGATGTGAATATTATTTAAAATATATTCTTAATCAAACCTTGGGAAAAACACAAGTTGTTTTTTTTTTAATTTTTGGACTAAGATGAGTCGCTGTGATATTAAAGTTGTGTTATTAGGCAGTGAACATGTAGGAAAGACTAGTTTAGTTCTAAGGTACGTGAATTGCCGGTTTAATGCAGATATTCCTTATCAAAATGTAAGTATTTTGTATTTTTTTTTGTCTGCCTTTGTTATAGTGAGCCTAACATAAACACACTCCCATGGTCGTAACTTAAAAATAATTAACTTCTATAATTAAAGTTTTAAAGTACCTTAGAAACTGTACAGAGTATTCTTACAAGGACAAATATTGTAAATTTTCAGAATAATTAAAAAAGAAATCAGTGTTTCCTTTGTAAACAGATTTTTTTTCTTTATTTTTTAATTTTTTAAAAATTAAGAATACAACTGTTAGACCCATAGAGTTATAAGTATGCTTATATCTCTATGATTAGACCAGAGTTGACATTTGAATGTTTCCCACAGAAACCTACCTCTGAAAAAAATAATTGGTTAATCTGGCCTGTTGGTCTAGTGGTTAGTAATATTTATTTATTTATCAACTTTATGCACACAAGTACAATGGCGGACTCAATGCCATAGGCATTCTCTACCAGTCTACCTTAGTCAGTAATATCAGATTTTGATTCCCATCCAGGACCAGTGGCGGTCTTAGTCATTGCGAGGCCCTGGATCGGTAGATCATTGCGAGGCCCTGGACGGGTAGATCATTGTGAGGCCCTTGTTTTTGTTGACTTAAGATGTCAATAGTTGACACTGGAAGCCTGTCCAAGTGACAGGTAGTATGAAACAACGAGGATCCCCGAACATTTATTTATTTTTATTTATTTATTAAAAACAATTACAGTGTTTTTACAGTTACATAAATCAATGTTAGTTGTATAATGCGAGGTGTAAGGTATGGCTCAAAATTCGAATGCACGAGGTCCTAGGCAGTTGTCCTGCTCACCACCCCCAAACCTGCCCCAGGACAAATAATTGTGTGATGAGCACAATCATTTGTTCTGTGTCTGGGTACATTTATCTACAACAGGTACATATTTATAATATCTAAGTATGTTTATCATCAGTCTGGTTACCATAGTATCATCAACAGCCTATACTAGTCCACTGCTGGACATGGCCTCTCCTTAGAAAGGAGGTTTTGGCCTACTATACCACGCTGGCCAGACGGGTTGGTGTAGGGTTTGTTTCAAGTTTTCCTTCTCTTTGCAGTGCTGTTGTCCTGCTTAGTTTGCTCTCTTAGTTGGCTCTTAGTCGACACCCACGGGTCCGTGTGGTGACGGATTAAGAATACAAATTGTCACCACCCCAATTCACCATAGTATAGGCTCTGCACAATTTATTATCAGATTTAAAACGGTGGGCTACTCCTGTTTGGGATTACACTATATCTGTTGTTTTTTTTTATGTTGTCTATGACTCTTGTACTAATTTGGCTGAGTATAATTGAAATCCCACTTGTTTTGGTTTTGGGCTCTGATTTCCAATTTTCTAGAAGAGGTTGGCTAGGTGAGCCAAACGAAGCTCCTTCCAGAAGCGCAGAAGCCTCTTGGGAGCTATTTTGTACCAGGTATGGTACTTGCCCGTTGTGAGGCCATTCCCTCGCATTCTCCACCTAATAGGGGGGTAAGACTAAACCTTAAGGAGGATTAAGGAATTATTATTGACTGCCTCAGTGGTGCAGTAGTTCCTGGATCGGACCAAATGTTTTTATGAGTTTACATCAGTCTATTTTATTTTCATAGTACAAGTTCTGCTTAGTTTGAAACTAGATGGCGTTGTGTGTCAGATGTCTCAAATTATTTGAGCTTCAGGTATTCCAGTGGAGTTGTAGAAAAAAGTGGACTATATTTAAAAATAATGTATTCCGATGATGTACATCTATACTAATATTATAAAGCTGAAGAGTTTGTTTGTTTGAACGCGCTAATCTCAGGAACTACTGGTCTGATTTAAAAAATTCTTTCAGTGTTAGATAGCCCATTTATCGAGGAAGGCTATAGGCTATATATCATCACGCTAAGACCAATAAGAGCGGAGCACCAATGAAGAATGTTTCAAAAACGGAGAACATTTATTACTATTGAGAGACGCAGACGAAGTTGCGCGGGTCAGCTAGTACAATATAAAAGAGATAAATTTCTAAGCGTAACGCTTTGTAACGATGACGTAACGTAAGCGTAACGATGGACCCGCCATGGATTCACCATGCCGAGTCCATCGCGTGATAGATGATTAAAAAGATTATCTCAACTGTATCGTAATCGTTAAGTTCTTTTACAAAAACTGCATGCCTATGGCACAGGGAGAAAGGGGGGCAAGTTATTGTCAAACTGGCTTGAATCGTCTTTTGCAACATAGACCCCAAAGTGTAGTTGTGAATGTTGACACCATGTTTTATGTTTTCAGACAGTAGGTGCTGCTTTCTGTGCGAAGACAGTGCGTGCTGGCGACAAAGACTTCAATATTGGCATCTGGGACACAGCGGGGAGTGAGAGGTATTTTGTTACCCTATCTATATATATAAGAGATTTCCACGTATATAGTCACTCATCACGATATCTCTGGAACCATTAGAGCTAAAGACTTGCAATTGGGTAGGAATATTCTTTTCACCGAGCTAAGAACGGATTTTAAGAAATTAAAAAAATAGTTTTTAAATAATGTAAATAGCAAAACAACGTTTGCAGGGTCAGCTAGTTTTAGAATAAATAATATTTTATTTAATAACTAGCATACCCGGCAAACGTTGTTTTGCCATATACATTATTTGTAGGAAATATTGAAAAAAAAAACATTTTACGGGTGGGTCACCATTGTCATTTAAGGGTATGGAAAACAGATGTTGGCCGATTCTCAGACGGTGCAGCCGTTTCGGAGGAGTTTGGTAACAAACACCGTGACACGAGAATTTTATAAATTCGATAACTAGCTGAGACCCGCGGTGTTACCCGCGTTTGTTGTTATAACCGCGGGCAACGCCGCGGGGCTAAGCTAGTCTAAAAAAAGTAGCCTCAGTTACTCCTTATGTCATCAGCTATCTGCCAGTGAAAGTCCCGTCGAAATCGGTCCAGCTGTTCCAGAGATTACCCGGAACAAACAAACAGACAGACAGACAGACAAAAATTGTAAAAAATGTTATTTTGGCATATATACCGTGTAAACATACATGTGCATTTAGTAAAAAGCGGTTATTTTAATAATACAAACAGACACTCCAATTTTATTTATTTGTTGTAGTTGTTATAGATAGGCCAGCGTGATATAGTAGGCCAAAACCTCCTTTCTAAGGAGAGATCTATGTCCAGCAGTCGACTAGTAAAGGTTGTTGATGTGATGATGATGGGATGGGATGATGATGTGAACCTGACGTAGTCCGAAAACACTCGATACATACCTACATACTTAGTTACATACCTACATACTTGATGAAAAGTAACGACTTTATAAAGCAAATAAACATACAACAAATGTACAAAGGGTGGCCTCATCGCTTAGAGAAATTTCTTCCAGGCCACCTTTAGATGGATTGGATTCATTTGAAACTGATAATAGGCATATAAAAATAATATTTAATAAAATATTTAATTTTATGAAAGATGTCTGCTTGCTGTCTTGACACTTCGAGTTCCCAGGGCGACAAATTATAACCTCACACAGTAGACGCACGGCAGTCTGATCCCAAACTAGGCAGAGCCTGTGCTATGGTAACCAGACTGCTGATAAATATACTTATATATTTCTAAATACATACACATTATAGATAAATTAAACCCAGACACAGAACAAATGATGGCGCTCATGGTGGGAATCAAAACTTCTTCTTACCTCCATGGGGAGACAGCCCTGATTATAGGTAGGTCACAGTTGACCATTTACATCAGGTACCACACCATCTTTCCATTTCCAGGTATGAAGCCATGACTAAGATATATTACAGAGGTGCACATGCTGCGATAATCTGCTATGAGCCGTCTTCGGTGGCATCTTGGAACAGGTTGAGACATTGGCTTCAGGAGTTGAGGACTGTGGAAGAGGTGAGCGAAATCTCCTGTAAAAGTCGACAGACAGTGGGAGATTTGGTATTCCAATAGACCTGACATGGCGTAGAGCAATGATTCCCAAACTATTTAGGAAAAGAGACCCCTTTTCTAACATGCACCGATAGCTCAGACTCCCATAGCCAAATTACTGCGCACTTATTCACTGGATGAGTTTTTTAAAAGTAAAACAATGATATTTCCTACTAAAATTTTAGTCATTCTTATAACAAGTACATGGTACATGTAACACAACTAATGCAGTATTTTGAAAGTTTCAAATAAGAACTTATTTTAACTAATAGGGGTGTTGGACTGAAACTTGTGTCGATTAGACCTCGTCGATCGCCAAAATCAGTATTCGTTTATGTCGAGAAACCGAATTCGACCCCAAGGGGTCGACCACTTTGGGAATCCCTGACGTAGAGCATTCAGTTGCAACGTTACAGATTCGATTCTCGCTTTTGGATTTTATGTATAACTTGCGAAAAATTCTACCGTAAGAGAGTTATACTGCCGGATTGACGCCAGGGCCTCACTTAATATCGGTAATAATCAATTCTTTTGTTGCTTTTCACCGACTGAGTGACGTTTCCGGGATGCGATCGCCACCTCTCCTAAACAGGAGTTTATAGGGGGTCCGTCGGGGTTCCAGGGATTGCCTTCCTAGGGTACACCCGTGACGGCGTGTGGTTTTTGGTCGGTACATGTCTGACATAACCACCGGTGGCTGTTGTGGTTACCATCAGCTGATCCTCGGCCTGTGTCTCATAGCTAACCTATCCCCCAATACCAAAAAAAAATCGGTTGTCTGTAAAGTCGGTTTACTGACGATAGTTGAACGTGACAACGTCATAAGAAAATACTGATGGAATGGTTGCATTTTTCAAAAATGTATTATTGTATACGAGTATCAGCTGTCTACGCGGACGCATCGCTCACTCAAGTAGGAGAGAGACAGATGTCGAACGCTGCCGAACGCGGAGGCCGATTGTGCCTCTTTGTCACTCTTTCCGCGCTCTCGCTTGCACTTCACGCCTTAAATGGAACGCCTCAGAGCGAGGTAACGCCGCATGAGTCATGTTTTTTCGTGCGTGCAGCCGGCTCCATCGAATTATAAGACGTTGTCACGTCAAAAACAGACATAAAAATTACACTGAGGCCGCTATTAACGAATAACTTACGTTTACAGGATTGCAAAGTATATCTTTGTGGGACTAAAAAGGACCTACTGGACTCAGGATACGTCTCCCGTGAAGTGTCTCAAGATATAGTGGCGACATACTCTCAGGGTTTATGTGGACACTTCCTCACTTCCAGTAAGACTGGCGAAAATGTCGGTAAGTGGAACCACTCATTCCATCTTTTCTATATTGAAAAAAAAGACAGCTCCAGCACTAGGAATATATCCTGTGTCGCTGAAGACTACAATCCCACATGAAACGGACACAAAGAACACGCAGACTCCGAACAATAATTTTTGAATCACCGGATGGCGTAGTGGTTTGTGTAACGGTTTGCTATTCCAAAGATCGCGGGTTCGATTACCGTTCAAGTCAAACATTTGTGGTCATGAACATTTCATATTTGTTTTGGTCTGGTTGTTTCTGTGTATAATATGTATGTATTTACAAAAAAAAAGTAAATGTGTATTTATATCAGTTGTCTAGTACCCATAGTACAAGCTGTGTGAATGTGGTAAAAAAAAAGTGTTCACATCACATCAACAGCCTTTAATAGTCCACTGCTGGACATAGACCTCTCCTTAGAAAGTAGGTTTTGGCCTATTATGCCAAGCTGGCCAGACGAGTTGGTATAGGGTTTGTTTCAAGTTTTCCTTCTCTTTTTTGCAATGCTGTTGTCCTGCGTAGTTTGTTCCCTTAGTCGGCTGTTACGTCACCCACGGGATGAATAGACCCCTATTCACTGGTGAATATGACCAGTGAATAGGGGGTCTATTCACTGGTGAATATGACCAGTGAATAGGGGGTCTATTCACTGGTGAATATGACCAGTGAATAGGGGGTCTATTCATCCCGTTGGTGTATAAAGTACAAAATACAGAGTTCTGTATTCTTAATCTGATACCACACTTAGTGTTATCCCATATGAGGATCCAACGAGAATATAGAACTCTGTATTTTGTACTTTATACACCAACTGGATGAATAGACCCCCTATTCACTGTACGTCATGCGTGCAGTTACCACGCTGAGTGTTGTGGTTTCGATCCCCACATGGGACGACACTTTGTGTGATCCACAAATTGTTGTTCTGAGTCTGGGTGTTCTTTGTATCCGTTTCATGTATGTTTGTAAAGTCCCCTGCGACACAGGATATATTCCTAGTGCGGGACTTGTCTTTTAAGAGAAAAAAGTTAAGAGAAGAGGAAACCCACAAGACTCAGCGCGGTTGGAAGCGGCGAGGTAACCGCTTAAACCACTACGCCATCCTTGCTTTAAGCAAGTGGGTTATATTACCAAATACTCTTTGTTAATTCTTCTTTACAGACGAACTCTTCCAGAAGATTGCCGACGACTGTGCAGCTGATTTAAAATTAATGAAAGAAGTAGAAGATTTAAGAGTGCAGTTAGCGAAAGACGAGGCGGCTTATAGAGTTAAGAATAATAACTATTGTATATGCTGATAGAAGAATACATACAGAAGAATTATTATGAAAGAAGAATTCAAGTCGAGATAAAAATTGCCATGTACGTTTAGAAAAACTTATTTTTTTAAAAGACATTTTTAATGATTAATTTGTTTTTAATCATCATCAAACTAGGTAGGGGTTGGCTTTAGGTCTTCAACGATACTGCTGATCTTCGATTTGTTAGGTGGAGCGTCTGCCTCCAAAACCCAAGTACTAGGCGATATCGAAGTTCCGTTGAAAGACTGTTATTGGACCTTGGGGCTCCCAACTAGCCGTAACGATTGTTACCGACTTCAAAAAATGAGGAAGCTCGCTTGTATATATTTTTTTATGTTTAATACCTTAGAAAGCCCTCATTTAAGAAGAATCTCGCCCTCTTTTAAGAATAAATTTGAAAAAAATGTTTTTGATATTTGGAGGCGTATTATTCCTGTGTCAAATTTGAAAAAAAAATACCACATAAATCACCAAGAGCCTTAAATAGTCCACTGCTGGATATAAGCCTCTCCTTAGAAAGGAGGTTTTGGCCTACTATACCACGCTGGCCAGACGGGTTGGTCACAAAAATCAAAATCACGACCAAATTGATTCATCCCGTGGGTGTCGTAAAAGCCGACTAAGGGAGAAAACTACGCAGAACAACAGCACTGCAGAGAGAAGGAAAACTTGCCACAAACCCTATACCAACCCGTCTGGCCAGCGTGGTATAGTAGGCCAAAACCTCCTTTCTAAGGAGAGGCCTATGTCCGGCAGTGGACTAGTAAAGGCTGTTGATGATGTATTTAAAAATATATAAGTATATTTATCAGCAGTCTGGTTACCATAGTAAAGACTCTCTAGTTTGGGATCAGACGGCCGTGTGTAAGATGTATCAAGGTATTATTATAGTTATTTTCACATTCACCATCAAGGGAGCCATATACTGGTTTGCCATACTGTATATATCATAACAAAATTTATAATACAAGATTTATTCCAAATTGTTAGAGCCATGGGCGTAGCTAGCCATGGGCTCAGGGTGGGGCAGAAGTCTAAAATAATATGTAACTAGCAAACTATACCCGCGGTAGTACCGCGGTTTATTTTTTCATACAAAAAGATTACACCCTATAGCACCCTGTATTCCGTACTCGTATGTATAACCAGCTGACCCGCGCAACTTCGTCTGCGTCTCTCAATAGTAATAAATTTTCTCAGTTTTTGAAACATTCTTTATTGGTGCTCCGCTCCTATTGGTCGTAGCGTGATGATATATAGCCTATAGCCTTCCTCGATAAATGGGCTATCTAACACTGAAAGAATTTTTCAAATCGGGCCAGTAGTTCCTGAGATTAGCGCGTTCAAACAAACAAACAAACAAAATCTTCAGCTTTATAATATTAGTATAGATTTGAATTATCCAAAACATTTTTTTATTGTTCACCTACCTACACCACGAAATCTTCCATCCAAAAATGTGTGTCTAACTTCAGCCGTTTGGGCTCTGGGCATGCCAATTTACTACCTAGATAATTTATTTTTTTAGGTTTGCTTAGGTACCTTCAGGTCAGAGCCATGGTGGGGCAAGTGCACCACCCTGCCCTATCGTGGCTACGCCCATGGTAAGAGCCGTTTTCGAGATAGAAGTAACAAAAGTATTGAAATTCCCTAATATATCGTCTGCGCCACTGTGTTGCGTACATTCGGTAATAAATACATGTATTTTGGCTTGTATAATGCATTAATTTATGTACAAGTAGTATTGCTAACTTTCTAAATTGTGATCTCCTTAAAACCACTTGGGCCTTTTCCTAAATTTGTGGGAAAATTCCCGAGTTGGCAACACTGTTTACAAGGTCATATGCAGCGTTTTAGCAAATTTGTGCCATGTCGCGGACTGTTAAAGATTAAAATTAAGTGTGTGTTTGTTATATGTTTAAAATGGTAGCTTATTTTATTAAAAATAATCATTTTGTAACAACTGAAATAAAAGCTTTATATTTTGAATCAATGTTTTTTTTATTTGTCACTGGCAACACCCTGTCAGTGTAGTAACAGATTAAGAATACAGAGTGTCACCACCCCTATTGATCCCGAGGGTATTGTAAGAGCCGACTAAGGGAGCAAACTACGCAGGACAACAGCACTGCATAAAGAAGAAAAACTTCAAACAAACCCTATATCAACCCCTCTGGCCAGCGTGGTATAGTAGGCCAAAACCTCCATTGTAAGGAGAGGCTTATTTCCAACAGTGGACTGTTAAGGGCTGTTAATGATCAGTCAAACTAGCTTTCATAGTACAAGCTCAGTTTAGTTTGAAACTAGATGGCGTTGTGTGTCAGATGTTTAATATATTATGATACTATATTCTTTGTGAAATGGGAAGCTATGCTTCGGCGTTAATGGGCGGGCTCGACCTGAGTAAGAAAACCGGTGCTAGGTAATTCTTTCTTAGCTTTTCTCCAAGTACTGGAGCCCAAACCCCTCACTTAAAGGACGGCAAAGCACCATTCTGTATGCCTGTATGCCTATAGTAGAGAACTTAAAGGTTAATCTGTCATTCAAAGGCTTTTTTGTTATGTTAGAGGGGGCAGACGAGCAGACGGGTCACCTGATGGAAAGTGACCATCGCCGTCCCATGAACGTCTGCAACTCAGGAGTCACAAACGCGTTGCCGGCCTTTTAGGAAGGAGTACGCTCTTTTCTTGAAGGTTTGAAGGTCGTATCGGTCCGGAATTACCGCAGACGACAACCCGTTCAACAGATTGGTTGTGCGGGACAAAAAGTGTCTGGAAAAGCGCACAGTAGTGGAGCGCCAACTATCCAGGTAATGAGGATGAAAATTTTGCCGTGTGGAACGATGGCGGAAGTTTGCGGCTGGTATTAGTCCGAACAAGACCTTACGGAGCGCCTTAAGAAATGAAAATAGCAAAATCGTCTGGAACTGCACATATTTTTTGCTGTGTGTATATTATGACATTTAGAAAGTGGAGTTCAGGAGTGTAGAAGCAAGGAGAAGTATCTCATATGGGCAGATAGCTGAAAAAGGGACCCAGAGGTATACTGAAATGAGAAGTCGCTAAAAACTACGATGTGAACACAGCTATTGGAGATGGAGTGAAGTGTACTGAGTTAAAATATTCAAATAATTTCGTGACCAGTGCAGTTAGTAAAATGCCAGTATCATCATCAGCCTATTTCAGTCCACTGCTGGACATAGGCCTCTCCCATTGCACGCCACTTAGATCGATTTTGGGCTTCTCGCATCCAGCTCCTGCCAGCCATCTTGCGCAATTCGTTACTCCACCTGGCCTGTGGGCCAGTATACAAAACCTCAACTATTTCACATCATCACATCAACAGCCTATAATAGTCAACTGCTGGACATAGTCTTCTTCTTAGAAAGAAGGTTTTGGCCTACTATACGACGCTGGCCAGACGGATTGGTATAAAGTTTGTGTCAAGTTTTCTTTCTTTTTGCAGTGCTGTTGTCCTGCGTAGTTTGCTCCCTTAGTTGGCTCTTACGACACCCACAGGATGAATAGGGGTGGTGACATGCCGTATTCCTAATCCGTCACCACATGGATAACTATTTACTTGATTATATTACTCTATCTTATTCTAATTACTTTTGGAGCTTTCTTTAAAATATAACCTAGGCTACCGCAGCGCCACCCTTATTGAACGCGTTTTTACTGAAACTTTTCATACACAGAGATATTTATTTTTCCATCTACCCTCCATAGTGCACATGTCATGCAAGTAAAGCATTCAATTTTGTTTTCACTTAATTATTTATCTAATCTATGCTAATATTCTAACACTGAAGAATTTGTTTGTTCGTTTGAACGCGCACATCTCAGGAAATACTGTTTCGAATCCAAATATTCTTTTAGTGTTGGATAACCCGTTTATCGAGGAAGGCTATGAGTTAGATAACATCACGCTGCAACCAACAGGAGTCGAGTATTAATGAAAACTGTTGCGTAAACGAAAATTTTATTCCTTTTGTGAGACGCAAACGAAGGGGGCACCTACAGATGGGTCGCCTCATGATAATGGGTACCCGTAAGTAACCACCGCACATGGACCTCTGTAACCCTAGTGTTAAAAAAACGTTGCCAGCTTTTGAGTTCTCCCCAGAATTATTTTGGCGGTGGTTGCTTGACGCTAAATAGGATTAGGAAATGGCAGGCAAATATTAATGACTAGCTGACCCGCGCCACTTCGTCTGCGTCTCTCAATAGTAGAACAAATTTTCTCCGTTTTTGAAACATTCTTCATTGGTGCTCCGCTCCTATTGGTCTTAGCGTGATGATATATAGCCTATAGCCTTCCTCGATAAATGGGCTATCTAACACTGAAAGAATTTTTCAAATCGGACCAGTAGTTCCTGAGATTAGCGCGTTCAAACAAACAAACAAATAAACTCTTCAGCTTTATAATATTAGTATTGATTATGTTTTAATAGAGAAACACATAGCACACGCTAATAAGTACATAATATGTGGTTATTTCCTGGTGAGGTGTGTCGTAGCAGCCAATTAAGGGAGCAAACTACGCAATACTGCAAAGACAACGCAAACTTGAAACAAACCCTTTTTTTTACGTGTGGAAACCCCCTTGGGCCGTCACCACACCGGAATTTGCGGCGGGGTGTGTGTCGGAATCGGACCGACTAAACAAACTCTATACCAACCCGTCTGGCCAGCGTTGTAGTAGGACAAAACATCTTTTCTAAGGAGTGGCCTATGTGCAGATGTAGACTATTAAAGGCTGATGATGATGATGTTAATATTTCAATATTAACGAAAGTCTGTAATTATCACCGCTGATAATTTCGTGGACTTATAAATACATAGTTTCATTTCCGTTTTTTATGATTACCATTTAAATGAATCAGACGCTATCACGTACTGACGCATACCGTTGTATGAGTTAACCTATAGGTACTTATCTATACTAATATTATAAAGCTGAAGAGTTTGTTTGTTTGTTTTTTTGAACGCGCTAATCTCAGGAACTACTGGTCCGATTTAAAAAATTCTTTCAGTGTTAGATAGCCCATTTATCGAGGAAGGCTATAGGCTATATATCATCACGCTAAGATCAATAGGAGCGGAGCACCAATAAAGAATGTTTCAAAAACGGAGAAAATTTATTACTATTGAGAGACGCAGACGAAGTTGCGCGGGTCAGCTAGTTAATGTTATAAGGCTGAAGAGTTCGTTTGAACGCGCTAATCTAATAAACTACTAGTTCGAATTGAAAAGTTCTAATAGTGTTGGATAGCCGATTAATCGAGGAATGCCATGGGTTATAACTACACTGTAATAAATATTGTCTAAATATAAGAAATGCCTAACAACTTTAATGTTATGTAAGCCTCAACGTTATTATTTTTGGAACGAAGTTCCTTATCGCGCGTTGTGAAAGGGGGCTAGACGGAAAAAATTCGTACGAAAATTTGGAACGACACTTTTTTATTAATATAAATTGACGTCTAACTGTGGATACCATACATTAAATTTGCTTTAACGTTCGCCAACGTCCATACCATGTTGAATACACCGGTTCTCGTCCGATCACCGAAGTTAAGCAACATCGGGCGTGGTTAGTACTTGGATGGGTGACCGCCTGGGAATACCACGTGATGTTGGCTTTTTGCTCTTTATTTTCGTGTCATCTTGTCAGACATTCAGCGCCATCTATCGAATAGATAGGAAATCATTTCGCAAGGAGATTTTACCAATGTATAAATTGTTTTAATTGTTTTTAATATGTAGGTAATAGCCGCTTTCATAGATGGCGTTGTAATTAAAATCGTGTCAAATCAGTTTTACTAGATCGTCACAACTTCGTTCCTATCGGGTGTCCCACGACACCACACGGCTTTTTTTTTATTTTTTGTTTTATTCCTTTTTATTATATTTTATCAAAACAATTTTTAAATTATATTTTTTGTTACTTTTAAGAATTTAAATTTTGAACATCGCTTGTAACTTGGTTCGCTTGGTGATGGTATTATTATTTTTTCACTGTGCTTGCTGTGGTCTCCTATAAGTGATGGAGTACACCGACTTTATACCCGTTCTGTTAATTACTGTTTTTTTACTTGTGTATATCTTTCGTAGGAGATCCTAATAAATAAATAAATAAATATATCATCACGCTAGGGCCAATAGGAGCCGCGATTCAATGAAAAATGGAAACGGGGAATATTCCTTTTTACAGTTGCAGAGGAAGTTGCGTCAGATAGTGATGATGTAAAAAAACGACGGGTTGCACTCCGGGAGTGCCGGCAGAAGTGAAAACTTGAATATTAACGTTGTGCATTTTTGGTATTTTGGAAAGGTTAGGGAATAATTTTGCACGAATTGCTTTAATTATCAGTATAAAAGTACTATAATTTACGTGGTAGAATACAATATTTATTTATTGCGCTATCGTACACAAACATGACAATTTATCGAGACGCTGTCACCATCCATGGATGCGCGTGGCACGCCTGTAACAAACACACACGAACATTCGCGCAAGCGCCCTTCGCCGCCTAAACGAAACAGCAGGCGCTGGCATACATTTTCGCCGTAGAAAGAGAGGGGGATACTTCCTCTCCTACGCCGCGCCGGCTGTCTACTCTCCATCCGTCTTACGAATTTTCGATCAGGTCACGTGTCCTGACGCGAGTTTAACATTTTTTACCCATTACAAAAAAAAGTGTACAACGCCGCTAAAGAAGTTTTCACTTCAAAACTCTGATTAGATTGTACATAATTAATCTTGTTCGAATTATCGCTCTCGCTTCAGCCTATAACATACAAAATAATAAGAGGTCAATTTGTGACGTAGAACTTAGCGTAGAACACACGCCAACCGCAATACCTGTCTTTAATGACACCGCGTTCTGTAGGGATGCCACTTTTTGTTTTGTTTTAGTTGCGTTGAAATATGTGGCCTCTTTGGTATGCGATTTATACTAAACCAGCTTTTGCCGATGACTATACTTCAATGTAGATTTATTTAAGTTGGATGATGGTCTTGTCCAGAAGTAAGCGATTCAAACTGCTAAGCTAAAGGGCGAGGGATCGATTCCCACATATATAACGCATCTATAAGTGCGTTTATCGTCAGTCTGGTTACCATAGTACAGGGTCTGTCTAGTTTGGGATTTGTTATTTTTAGTAACTTGTTTCTTAGTAAGCGCTGGATGTTGACTGTCTGACGGAGGGATATTTTTAGTACACCAATAAGTGGAATAGGTATCGTCAGGTTATACGTGAGACGCGGTGGATGGACTGCGTGAGGGAGGATATGGTTAGGAAGGGAGTAAATAGTGAGATGACGCATGACAGAGTAGAATGAAAAAATCATACATACTGCGCCGACCCCAAATAAAATTGGGAAAAGGGTAGACAGATGATGATGACGTGAGACGCGTCGCGACTATGATTTTAACCGACTCCAAAAAGGTATAGGTTCTTTTTATTCAAGGCGAGATTTGAACCGACTTCAGTGATTCTTTTCTTAAATACTATCATCAGTTGCAATCGTTAAGGGTAGTTCGAGCCCTAAAAACAACAGTCTTTCTACAGAACTTCGATATCGCCTAGTACTTTGGTTGTGAAGGTCTGATGTCGGTCGTTCTACGTAAAAAAACATACTAAAACAGTCGAATTGCAACCTCCTCTTTTGTGTTTTTGAACTCGGTTTGAAATCGAAATTCAGCATAGTTTGAACCGTTTTCAAAGGGATGTAGAATTCATTTTAATATAACTGATCAATCTGTCTGAATATAGTAATAAGAAGAATATCTTACTTTTTTTTTTCATAAGATAACTCCCGCATTCGGAATATATCCTGTGTCGCGGGGAACTTTACAAACATACATGAAACGGACACAAAGAACACCCAGACTCAGAACAACAATTTGTGGATCATACCAAGTGTAGTTCCATGTGGGGATCGGACCCACAATACTCAGCGTAGTATTGAGCGGCGTGGCCACCGCTTAAACCACTACGTTACTTGAGTGTTTAAACATGTTAATTTCTTGAACTACTAATCGGAATATGAAAAATATTTATTGAGAAAAATAATAATATATAAAACATCGTACTATTTTCTTTCTCATGTTGTGCTGTTCACATCACATCATGGTCCACTGCTGGACATATACCTCTCCTTAGAAAGGAGATTCTGGCCTACTAGCACTGCGGCCTACTAGCACTAGATGGGTTGGTATAGGGTTTGTGTCAAGTTTTCTTTTTCTTTTGCAGTGCTGTTGTGGTCTCCCTTAGTCGGCTCTTACGACACCCACGAATTGACTAGGGGTGGTGACATTCCGTATTCTTAATCCGTCATCACACGGACAGTTGTGCGGCTCGGGTCTTGGCAATGCGTGAGTTAATGTCGTCCTCCGTACCCACGGTTCCGAGGTAGTTTAAATTGTGGACTCACATCCTCGGTAGCAACTCGCAGTGGTGTGTTACTTTGTACACCAGATCGCATCTCCTGTGTCTTCCAGGTATTGATTTCAAGCCCCGTGATGCCAGCCTCTCGGGCTGCATATCGCGGTGCGTGTGACTCATCAGGCAGAGGTCATCGGCATATCCCAAGTCTTCTAGGACATCCGCTAATCCGTATTCTATCCCACGTCGCTTGCTCTGATGTGTAATCCCGTCAAGACAAACCAGGAAAACGAGAGGCTAGAGCAGAGAGAGAGAGAGAGATGAGGCCATCGTGTGTAGGAAAGGAAGGAAAGGAATATTTCCTGTAGATGGCATTTATAAATACATATATAGATAATTTAAATCCAGACACAGAACAAATGATGGTGCTCATCACACATTTAATTGTCGTAGGTGGGAATCGAACCCACGGTCTATGGCTCAGCATTCAGGATCACTAAGAAAGTGGTCAATTACTTTATAAATTGAAAACAATATAGGATTTACCTGTTGGACTTCGGGAAAACCTGGGCCATTCGTCATGTGTTTGGTGTCCAGACCACAGAGTATCCTGACTCATCCACCTATTTATTAACTTTTTATTAAAAAGTCAAGTCAACTAGCCAGAACTAGTTTAGACTTAATTGTTCAGTATTCTGACGGGCCTATTGGTCTAGTTGTTAATGACCCTGACTGGAGGTCGTGGGTTCGATTCCAACCCAGAACAAGTATTGTGTGATGAGCACGGTCATTTATTCTGTGTCTGGGTGTTATCTATAGTATGTATGTATTTAGAAATATATAAATATGTTTATTAGCAGTCTGGTTACCATAGTACAGGCTCTGGCTAGCTTGGGATCAGAAAGCCTGGTGCAATTTTGTTTACATTGGCTCGCTATCGACGGCGAGGGCGTTTAGCGTTGTGATTGGTGAAGATTTCAGTGCGGGCCAGACTGCCGTGTGTAAGATGTTTGAAGTTATTATTGTGTTTTCTTTGCAATTGCAGTTTGACTGCACGGATGGCGTAGTGGTTTAAGCGGTCACCTCGCCGCTTCCTACTGCGCTAAAGTGTTGTGGGTCCGATCCCCACATGGGTCATCACTTTGTGTTATCCACAAATTGTTTTTCTGAGTCTAGGTGTTCTTTGTGTCCGGTTCATTTATGTTTGTAAAGTCCCCCGCGACACAGGATATATTCCTAATGCGGGACTTGTCTTTTATAACAAAAAAGAAACGACAATGTAAAATTAAATGGTACAGCTTAGCATTAGTATCATTTTTTTTTTATTTGGTTAAATCACAACATATATATGTAACATTTATGGTCAAATCTAGGTAATAAGGTTCTGATATATGTACATGTCACTCACGAGCTAACACAGCATTCACAGTTTATTTATTTATTTAAAGCATGCATCTATTATATTAAGATTAATGCACAACATTTTAAGGCGTCACAACATGCATAATAGTGTAACAATACTGTGTAAAACTAAAATTAGAAAAAAACATCTATGTGTTTTTAACACTTAATTGAACAAATACTCTTATATATACACACAAATACAAAGAATAAAATATAAAACAAACAATTGCTGCTGGTCCGTGTGATGACAGATTAAGAATACAGAGTATCACCACCACTATTCATCCCGTGGGTGTCGTAAGAGCTGACTAAGGGAAAAACTACGCATAACAACAGCACTGCAGAGAGAAGAAAAACTTGACACAAACCTTATACCAACCCGTCTGGCCAGCGTTTTATAGTAGGCCAAAACCCCCTCTCTAACGAGAAGCCTATGTCCAGCAGTGGACTATTAAAGGCTGTTCATGAAAACAAACAATTAACAAGCTTATAACTATTATATGATATTAACTTTAACTACCCAAGAGACCACTTGAATCATTTGCTAAACCTTACTAACCTCATAGCAACTTTAAACAACTTTTTTGAATTTTGGAAGTGCATCGGCGAATATGTCTACCTCCCCACAAATGGCATTGTATGCTCTGGACAAACGAAATAGCGTTGAGATTTGTTTCAGATTGGTTCTGACCGGTGGCTCATAAAACAACCCTGCGTTGGCGAGAGCTTGTCTAGGCACACGACATGGTACTCAAGCCAACTTGTAAATATATCCTCACGATTTCGTCCCCTCAGACATTATTGTATTTATTTCATTCCGTATGTATAATATATTAATAGTTATTTATGTATTCGTCTATGTATTTTAAACTAGCTGACTCGCGCAACTTCGTCTGCGTCTCTCAATAGTAATAAATTTTCTCCGTTTTTGAAACATTCTTCATTGGTGCACCGCTCCTATTGGTCTTAGCGTGATGATATATAGCCTATAGCCTTCCTCGATGAATGGGCTATCTAACACTGAAAGAATTTTTCAAATCGGACCAGTAGTTCCTGAGATTCAAACAAACAAACAAACTTCAGCTTTATAATATTAGTATTGTATTTTAAATAGTATTTTCAAATTAATGTTGTATTTTCATAGCTTCTCTTCTTATTACATAATACATGTGCACCTGCCATGTCCCTTACTGAACCATCTTAAGGTTGACTGGTAGATAATGCCATGTGGCATTAAGTCCGCCTCGTGCAAACTGTAATGCAGGAAGTGTAAAATAAATAACATATAAACAAAATTACATTGATATATAGGTATTAACAAACTTACCTTAACAAACTTAACACCATAAATCTAGTGAGTTTAGTGGTTATAGCAACGATCAGTATGTACTTATCAGTTTGTATTTCGAGGTTTAATAATAATAATAATATTCTACCCCATTCACACAACGCCATCTAGTCCCAAACTAAGCAGAGCTCGTACTATGGGTACTAGACAACTGATATAAATACATACATACTTTTTTTTTGTATGTATAATACATATTATACATAGAAACACCCAGACCAAGTCAAACATCAAATGTTCATGCACACAAATGTTTGACTTAAGCAGGAACTTAAAACAAACCCTATACCAACACGTCTGGCCAACGTGGTATAGTAGGCCAAAACCTCCTATCTAAGGAGAGGCCTATGTCCAGCAGTTTACTTTTAAATACTGTGGATATGATGACGTGACCCTTACGTAGTCCGAACATACTCGATACACACCTACATACTTACTTACATACCTACATACTTGATGAAATGTGACGAAAGAACTCCTTAACACAGATTTTTTGTGAGGCCGTGGTATCACTACGGTCGAGCATGGCTCTCTTATTTACTACAAGTCCTGGGAAGACCCGTCGGCCCACATTAAAACAAATTAAGAATGACTCAATACCCATTAACGGATTCAACTTAATTAATTAATGTATTTACCAGTTGAATAAAAACAAATTCCACATAAATTTATTAATAGGTGAATGATTATTTAAAAACTTGGACAACCCTAAGAGCGGCTACTCCGTTTAAAGTGTCTGCCTCGCTCAGACGCAAATCGACATTCGTCGAGTCACCGCGTACACTATAAAAATTATTACAATAAAACAATACAAAATAAAAACATCGAAAAAAATACACATTTAATAAAAAAGTGTGTACTAAATAAAATTTCCGACAAATTCTCGTTCGAAATTCGAATATTTATATTTAAAATTGTGTTATTTTTACGAAATTAATTGCAGTGTTGTTTGTGTGTGTGTTTTTTTGTAAAGTTCAATAATTGTGTTTCAAATACTTTGTGTGGTATTATAATTTGGATTTGTATTTGAGTTTTTTTATTTGTGATTTTGTGTTGTTATGATGGACTAAGAGACATTTAATTGTACATAATTATAGCTGTTTACCCACCGGATTGTAAGGTAAGATACCTACCGTGGGAATATTGTATTTAACTTAAGATTGGATTAGATGTTTGGTACTCGAATACGGCACAACGGCTTAATGGATTCACACATCACATCAACCGCCTATAATAGTCCACTGTTGGACATAGGCTTCTCCTTAGAAAGGAGGTTTTAGCCTATTATACCACGCTGGCCAATCGCCTCTTACGACACCCACGGGATGAATAGGAGTGGTGACATTCCGTATTCTTAGTCCGTCACCACACGGCTTAAGGGATTGGTATGGAATTTGTCATAGAGGTAGGTTATAGTGTGGAATAGGAATAGGTACCATGGATAATAACGCTAGCAAAGCCGAGGGTAATCATTATCAACAGCCTTTACTAGTCCACTGCTGGACATAGGCCTTTTGTTAGAAAGGAGGTTTTGGCCTACTACACCACGCTGGTCAGACGGGTTGGTATAGGACTTGTTTCAAGTTTTCCTTCTCTTTACAGTGCTATTGTTCTCCGTAGTTTGCTCCCTTAGTCGCTTCTTACGACACTCAAGGGTTAAGTAAGGGTTGTTATACCCCGTATTCTTAACCCGTCACCATACGACTAAAATCTATTCTTTTTATAAGTGGTTTTGTATCATTCAGTCTTGAACTATATGTTTATAATTAAAAGCATATTCTAAACTACACACATATTATCTACTAGCTGACCCGCGCAACTTCGTCTGCGTCTCTCAATAGTATTAAATTTTCTCCGTTTTTTGAAACATTCTTCGTTGGTGCTCCGCTGCTATTGGTCTTAGCGTGATGATATATAGCCTATAGCCTTCCTCGATAAATGGGCTAACTAACACTGAAAGAATTTTTCAAATCGGACCAGTAGTTCCTGAGATTCAAACAAACAAACTCTTCAGCTTTATAATATTAGTATAGATGGGTAATTTACACACAGATATATAACAAATGCTTATCACACAATTATTTATTCCGGGTGGTGGTGAGTGACCGTGTGACATACAAACGAACACACATTATTTAGGACTACATGAACTACGTTTGCGTGGAATTTCCAGTCCTTTCCTCGAGGCCTCGGGTTCAATTCCCTGACCGGGATTTTTTTATAGGGCTTTTCTGAAAGGAAAAATAGTTACTTTTTATTCTTTCTCTATTTCTTTAATTATTAATATCCATTCTAATCCATACTAATATTATAAATGCGAAAGTGTGTATGTCTGTCGGTTACCTCTTGACGCTTAAACCGCTGAACCGATTTCGATAAAATTTGGTATAGAGATAGTTTGAGTCCCAGGAAAGGACATAGGATAGTTTATATCCCGGAAAACATTCTTTAAGAGGGTGAAAAGTGGTGGAAGTTTGTATGGGGAATCAATAACCGCTGAACCCATTCAGATGAAAATTGGTATGGAGATAGTCTGATTCTTGATAAAGGACATAGGTAAGGTAAAGATAAACGCGGGACAGAAGCTCGTAAAGATATAAACATATAATTCTTAGTGATTAAAAACGGGTGTGCCTTAGACCACACGACTGAATTAAAACTTCTTGGCTATGAGAGAAAGAGATAAAGAAAATGGGTGGTCGCACCTCTATCTCTTGCCCCTTTTTTTTGGTCTCTGCGGAAATCACCACCCACCGGTAGACCAAAAACCGCATGCCGTCTCGTTTACCAGTAGCCAGGGATATCCCTGGAACCTCGACTGACCCGGACAATCTACGGCTTGTAGATGACCCCCTCTTGTGGGAACCACGGTGTTCCCCTTCTACTACCTAAAGGACGCGCGCGCTCCATAGTCTCTCTTGCCTATACAGTAAGTACGTAAGTATACGAAACGTAACTCTTATCTCTTTCTATCTTCACTAACTTATATCTCCCTCTCAACTTCCGTTCGCCTCGCCCGATCACACTTTTCGTAACACTCTCGTCACGCATTCACCAGCTTACTTCCCAAGCGTGCTTAAAGAAGTTTTTCTTCAAAAATGTGAATAATAATAATAATTTTTTATTGATATAGCCATTGTAACAATACATCAGGACCCTGATTTCTGTGTTAGGTTACAACCTGTGTTACAGTAAACAGTGTCTTCACCCATTTTGTTGTATCAACTACACAATAAGAATAAAGTTAAGAAGAAGAAGAATTTGACTGCACGGATGGCGTAGTGGTTTAAGCGGTCGCCACGCCGCTTACTACTACGCCGAGTGTTGTAGGTTCAAACCCCACATGGGACGACACTTTGTGTGATCACAAAGTGTCGTACCATGACAAATTGTTATTCCGAGTCTGGGTGTTCTTTGTGTCCGTTTCATGTATGTTTGTAAAGTCCCCCGCGACTAAGGATATATTCCTAATGCGAGAGTTGTCTTGAAAAGAATAAAAAATAAATAAAAAAATGTTAAGAGTTTCTGTGTGTGTGTTTTCGGTTTGTGTGTAGTCGAGCGTTAGTAGCAATGATTTTATTTTCATTTTTTGGTCATTTTTTGCCAGTGAATTAATGAGCAGAGCTTAATTAATCTATACAAGTGTAGTTATATATGTAGGTAGTAGCTAATACCCGCGGCTCTGCCTGTGTATGGCGGTAATCGCGGTTAATAATAGCATATATCCTTCCACAAGAACCAAACTATCTCGTTGCCAAATTTCATGTAAATCCGTTTCATAATTATTTATTCCCAATGCAAACTTCCAACCCCCCCTTTTCATCTCCTTAAAGGATGATTCCGGGGATAAAAACTATCCTATGACCTTTCCCGGGACTCAAACTATCTCAGTATTAAATTTCATCTAAATCGCTTCAGCGGTTAAAGCGTAAATAGGTAACAGACAGACAGACTTTCGCATTTAAAATCTTAGTATGGATATAACGATTCTTAAACTGGTAACCATTTAACAAAAAGGTCGCCATGTTATAACTTGCTGCCTCTACCGTTTTTAACATGCATTTCGGCAAGTTTTTATTAGTTCAATGACCATTTTAATGAACGGAGTCATAAACAGAGAATTTTGTTATAACGATATTGTTTTTTTTTCGGACAACTGACACACAACGCCATCTAGTTTTAAAACTAAGAAGAGCTTGTACTATGAAAGCTTGATTGACTGATAGAATACTTATATACTTTTTTTTGTAAATACATACATACATTTGGTTCGACCCGGAATCGAACCCAAGACTTCAGTACAGCAGTCGCATACGCTATCACTGTACCACCGAGATTCTGAAGATATTTTTGTTTCTTTGACCAGTTGCTTCTAGTCTTAGGAGATTTTTCTTCTGTGCGGAGATCCGGTGAGTGGTTATGTCAGACTCATATCGACTAAAAACCGCAAAAACGCCGTCTCGGGACCAGGTGTACCCTAGAAAAGAAATCCCTGGTACCCCGACGTACCTCGTTCCATCTACGGCTTATAGATGACCCTCATCTGTGTGGGAACTCTGATATTCCGTTCCTGCTTCTGCTAGGGTGACTCTGTCTACTACGAGAATACCTTTAATAACATTGGTGCGATCAAGAGTTGATCGGAACTGAATTTTAATCGAACTTTTATTACGAGAATTGGCCTTTTGATATTAGCGCGTTCAAATAAACAAATAAACGCCTCAGTTTCTTAATATTAGTATTGATTTGTTAACTTAATGCAAGAAAATCTCCGCCGGAGCGGATGGATAGTAGCTAATAAATGTTATTGAATAGCCGTAGAAACCCAACGCTTTCCAAAACAGAAACGCAATATATTATAAATAAATGGTATTTCCTACAAAGATTTAGATATTACAGTGGAAAATCACATACCTTAAGACACCGTATTAAATTATCAAAGCTTACATCGAAAAAAAGAAAAATACAACAAAAAATAATTCAATACAAGTTTTCTAAATGAGTCATTGTACTTAGATGGGATTTTAACCTGCTGCGCACTAAGGGTACTTTTTTTTTAAGGTTCCGTAGCTCTATCAGTATCATTATTATAAACAGCCTTTAACAGTCAACTGCTAGACATAGGCCTCTCATTATAAAGGAGATTTTGGCCTATTATACAACGTTGGCAAGACGGGTTTGTGTCAAGTTTTCCTTCTCTTTCTAGTGCTGTTGTCTTGTATAGTTTATTTGTCGGATTGAATTAAAACTTCTCACACTTTTTAAGGACAATGTACGACTGGCGTGTTGGTTTTGAGGTTAGTGACCCTGACTGCTACGCCAGAGGTCGTAGGTTTGATTCCCACCCAGGACAAATTATTGTGTGATGAGCACGTTCATTTGTTCTGTGTCTGGGTGTACTTTATCTATAATATGTATGTATTTAGAAATATTTAAGTATGTTTATCAGCAGTCTGGTTACCATTTTTTTTTGTTTTTTTTTACGTGTAGAAACCCCCTCGGGCCATCTCCTATTTAGGAGACGTCCGGCACACGCGGGCGTCGCCTCCTCGCGGCTGGCCGTTATAACGGGTGGAGGAGAAAACCCGTCCCGGCCACCCGCAGCCACACACAGCAGTCTGGTTACCATAGTACAGGTTCTGCCTAATTTGGGATCAGACCGCCGTGTGTGAGATGTGTGAAAATATTATAAAAAACAGAAAAATGAAATAAATTTGTCCGATTATCCTGATCAAGATCTACCAAGAGAACGGCTCTTTCCACTTCTCTAAATATGGTAGTGTCTTATGCCACTTACTAAGGCGTTTACTGAAGTGGCGTCCGAGTACCTTACAGTTATGCCCCGGTATGGCAAAAAGCCGTTCATGAGACAAGGCCAAGGGTGCTACACAAAAAATGTAGGTATCACATCACATCAACAGTCTTTAACCGTCCACTGCTGGACATAGCCTCTCCTTAGAAAGGAGGTTTTGGCCTACTATACCACGCTGGCCAGACGGGTTGGTATAGGGTAAATGTAGGTACGGGTGGCCCTAGATAAGACGGAGGCCCTGTTATTCCATGGGCCCCGTCGTGGTCCACCCCCTGGCGCCTCCATTGTGGTCAACTCGGTCCTCGTACCGGTTCGGGCCCAGATGAAATATCTGGGCCTGATCCTCGACGGGAGGTGGCTCTTCGACGAGCACTTCCGACAGCTTGCTCCAAAGCTGGTCGGCGCTGCGTCTGCCCTAGGGCGACTCTTGCCCAATATGGGTGGACCCAGCGTCGCGACAAGACGGCTGTACACGGGGGTTGTCCGGTCAATGGCACTGTACGGTGCACCGGTGTGGGCGGCGGCTCTGACCGCCCAGAATAGGGTACGCCTCTGGCGCCCTCAGAGGGTAATGGCGGTCAGAGCCATACGCGGTTACCGCACCGTTTCGACGGAGGTGGCATGCGCATTGGCCGGAACTCCCCCGTGGGATTTGGAGGCGGAAGTGCTCGCCGAAGTTTATCGGCGAGTGGCTGACTTCCGGGCGGAAGGCGGATTTCGCCCTCCGCCCGAGGATGTGCGCGAGTGGCGCGAAGCCGCTCGCCGAGCCACGATGGCTCGTTGGTCGTTCCGGCTGGAGACTCCACGCGCTGGCTTCGCCGCCGTGGAGGCTCTCCAGCCGGTCATCGCCGAGTGGGCAGGGCGGCAGCACGGAACCCTTTCCTTCCGACTGACGCAGGTGCTTTCCGGGCACGGTTGCTTCGGAAAGTACCTGCACACGGTCGCTAGGAGGGAACTGAGTCCCGCCTGCCACCACTGCGACTGCAGTGAGGACTCGGCCCAGCACACGCTGGCGGTCTGCCCCGCATGGGCGGCGCAGCGCCGGGCCCTCACTGCAGTCATCGGAGTGGATCTCTCGCTACCGGCCGTAGTACGCTCCATGGCCGGTAGCGACAGTTGTTTTACCGCGGTCGCAACCTTCTGCGAGGTAGTAATCTCGCGGAAGGAGGCGGCGGAGAGGGCCCGGGAGGACGACCTCCACTCGGACCCGATCCGCCGCCGGCGAACCGGGCGGCGGAGGCCCGGCTATCACAGCCTCATGCCGCCCTGAGTGTGGCCGCGGGTGGACGGGGTGGGTTTCCCCTCCACCCGCATTAGTTGGCCAGCCGCGAGGGGGCGGCGTCCGCGTGTGCCGGACGTCGCCTAAAGAGAGGGAAAATATATCGAGACGGAGCCCGCACCAGGAGCGGGCTGGCGCTAGGAGGGGTCCGGATGTCTTAACAACAGCTGTTCCCGGATCCCTCCTGTTACAGGCGCAGAGTGGCACACCGTGTGGTTTTAGTCGGTCCGAGTCCGACACACCACCCCGCCGCAAACCCCGGAGGGGTGACGGTCCGAGGGGATTTCCACACGTTAAAAAAAAAAAAAAAAAAAAAAGGGTAAATGTAGGTATAATAAAAATTTAAATACAAAATAAATTCAATCAGAAAAATCTTATCTAGTTGTGCTAACTATTAATGGAGTTATTATTTAAATTAAACTTGTAAATTTAAAAAAAAAACATACTAAATTATCATAATATGAACATTTATAAAGATATAGCTATTTTTTAATCATTTGAATTTATTAATAAATGTGATAAATTCAATTAATTTGAGAATTATTTTTAACCGACTTCAGAAAGGAGGAGGTTTTCAATTCGGATGTTTATATTTTTTTTCAGTACGCTCGGGCATAACTCCGCCATATATGTATGTATAGACGGATTATCAAAATTATTTTTTTGAAAGGAGTTTTTTCCCATTCCCATTTAAATTGCGTATAGATCTGATCATGAGTTTCGGAGACAGACAACGGAAGTCATAAAAAAATGACAGCAAATCAACCGCGATTGCTGTTAGGTATTTAGTGCTCTTTGTTAGTATTGTTTGAAGTCGGTTCAACTTTTTTTATAGAAAGACTATATTTTTTTTAGATAGTAACATTTTTATGTTTGTTACTTTATTAATATTTTTTGGGGATCGAGCCCACAACACTCAGCGCAGTAAGAATCGGTGAGGTGACCGTTTAAACCACTACGCCATCCGTGTAGTCCAAATATTGAAACTTGGTAAAGTGTGCGAAGTTTAAATTCAATTCGATAAATAAATATGCAAGAACACAGCACTGGAAAGAGTCGGAAAACTTGACACAAACCCTAAACCAACCCGTCTGGCCACCGTGGTATAGTAGGCCAAAACCTCCTTTCTAATGAGAGGCCTATGTCCAGCAGTGGACTGTTAAAGGCTGCTTATAATAATGATACTCACAGGGCTACGGAACCTGAAAACAAATAGTACCCTTAGTGCGCAGCTGGTTAAAATCCCATCCAAGTATAATGACTCATTTAGACAACTTGTGTCGAAGCATTTTTTTGTTGTATCTTTTTTCTATGTAAGCTTTGATAAATTTAGTTATTTCCACTCTAATATTTAAATCTTTGATGGAAATACCATGTATTTATAATATATTGCATTTCTGTTTTGGAAAGCGTTGGGTTTCTACGGCAATTTAATAACATTCAATGTAGATACCACTAATGTGGTGTCAGTGTGCAGTAATTAATTATACTATTTTTATGATAAGACTATACTACAGGACATCTTTATCTATACTAATATTATAAAGCTGAAGAGTTTGTTTGTTTGTTTGTTTGTTTGTTTGAACGCGCTAATCTCAGGAACTACTGGTCCGATTTGAAAAATTCTTTCAGTGTTAGATAGCCCATTTATCGAGGAAGGCTATAGGCTATATATCATCACGCTAAGACCGATAGGAGCGGAGCACCAATGAAGAATGTTTCAAAAACGGAGAAAATTTATTACTATTGAGAGACGCAGACGAAGTTGCGCGGGTCAGCTAGTATTCAATATTTATAAGCCCGCTCAGATCCCGCCGGCCGTTGCCACGCGCCACGGACGTACTGCCCAAAGTGGCGACAGCCGCTTTGCCCCCGCATTTTAAACATCTAATATCTTTTAAAATATTAATTTTAATGATATGCTATTTTAATCTTCATTAAATCCACAACTTATCTAACGTATTTAATTGGATAAAGAATAATAATGTATCGTTTAAAATGGCTTTGCAAATAACCCAATATTTTTTTGTAAAATTTAAAAGATAAAAAATGGTTACTGTGGGTTACCATAGGATAAAGACATACACCATCGAGGACTTTTTTGTAGATCTTTTAAGATATACAATATTTTGGGCCATCGCGTAAAGATTGGCCAGTGCGTTTGCAATGTAAGCGCGCAATACCATGTTTTTTAAGGCAAATCTTTGCAATTCTCGACTTTTCTCTATATACTTACATGTATTATATATATATAAAGCGTCATCTTAAATCACTCTCTCTATTGGTAAAAACCATATTAAAATCCGTTGCTTAGTTAAAAAGATCTAAGCGTACAACACAAAAAACACTTTATTTTATACTGTTTTGTTTGACCCTTTTTTTTAGACATCTCCCGCATTAGGAATATATCCTATGTCGTGGGAGACTTTACAAACATACATGAAACGGACATAAAGAACACCCAGACTCAGAACAACAATTTGTGGATCACACAAAGTGTCGTTCCATTTGGGGATGATCCAAGTGAAAGGAGGTGAAAAGGGGGGTGAAAGTCATGGGGAATCAATCATTTAATGTAATTTGGTATGGAAATAATTTGATTTTTAAGAAAGGACATAGGCTTTTTACCCCGATAACAGTCAGACACGGGGACGGAGCCGCGGGCAAATGCTAGTTATATAAAACACAGATATCTATACAAATAAATAAAATTGGAGTGTCTGTTTGTAATATTAAAATAACCGCTTTTTACTAAATGCATATGTATGTTTACACGGTACATATGCCAAAATAACATTTTTTTTTAAAAATTGTCTGTCTGTCTGTCTGTTTGTTCCGGGTAATCTCTGGAACGGCTGGACCGATTTCGACGGGACTTTCACTGGTAGATATCTGATGACATAAGGAGTAACTTTGTAGCCGCTTTTCTTCTCAGGCGGACTACTCACCGGCTGACCCAGTGGAGAGATCTATGAGATTACCTCAGGGCGCCTTCGAAGAGAAAAGAAGTGTGTGCGTGTGGGAAACCTACGGGACTCTTTAGAGGAAAACAACTTACACCTCAGTCATACATACATGTATATTTCAAAACAAAATTAAATTAACAATAAAAAAATCAGAGGGTATAAAAAAAAAAAACCGCAGCGGAGCGCGTCAGAGCCGAGCTGATGGTGCTCGGTGCCTCCTCGTCGTCCCTCCAGGAGGTTACTTCCTCTTCCGCCCGAGTCGGCTATTTATATTAGATACGGACAAAAGTCCAACAAATTACAATTATAAGTTCAAGTACGTAACTCTTGGGTACGGCTGTCCGCTTGCGTCGTGAGCCGCGCAATCACCAGCTTTGCCAGAGGGTACCGAGAAACTTGAGTCTGTACCAGAAGGCCACAAAAGAGCAAGCACGCCGTCTAAGACTGACTGTCTTGACCCCGATCTGGGACCCTACGAATGGATTAGCACTCATATAATTAAACAGGTTCCAGAAACAAATAGGTTTAAGTAGAATTAAGAACATACTCACCACCTTAGTGTGGGTACTTTAAACAGACTACATATTACGAAATTCAAATTACACGACAATCAAAACACTATTTAAGGTTGGAAGACACGAGATAGCAGAGTGTCTCCCGTGGCAGAAAGCCGGACTTATATATCCTAGGTTCAGGAATCTTCCAGAAATTAACCCCTCTTCATCATTTCACTTTGACATTTAAATTGAGAAAGAAAACAACGCTAACAAAATCAAACGTAACTTGCTTTCCACCATAGCTGAACACTCTCAACACCTACACAATTTGACATGACAGAATAACAAAACAGATTAAAAAAGGAAGTTCTTTTATCAATCTATTATGTCTCAAACAAGCGCCATCTAGTGGACCGAAAGTGAACGAAAAAGATCAATACCGTAGCTACAAACTACTTTAGATAAATCAACAACAAAGCGATGCGGCCAACAGGTGTCGCTTTACTAATATACCAAAAAAATAACTGTTACACCACCCCCTCCCTCAAAGTATTCCCTGCGTAGTGTGCGCAGGGAATATCCTCAACAGGGCCAAAATCCATATGTGGTTTTACGAACCCCGTGGTTTAGGGAAACATTCTATACTATGACTCGCGACTACAAAGCCTGTGGTTATCCATATAGGACACCACATGACATAACCTGAAGCCATCCATATGGGACCCAAACACGACAGTAGGCCGGAAGCAATCCTCATAGGACACAAATAAGAAAAATTTTGACGTAGTCCGAGACCACAATTGAAAGAACATTTCCCATGTAGGAAATGTAGTGAATGGACCCCTCAGGTCACAAAGGGGTGTCCTGAGAAGGTCTAGTCAGTTATAACTACACCGGCTAACCTATCTAGAAGGTATCTAGCCCTAACTCTAATAAGACAATTTATAGTACGAAACGGAGTCACCTGAAGAAAAAACCTGTTCCAGTTCAAAGACCTTAAGCCCGCTGACAGACCATGTCAGAGGCGGCAAAGTCAGGAACAGCGGCGATGGCCTTAAAGCGGCCACGCCGGATAAGCCGCAAAGCAGACCGCATTTCACTTCGCAATCCGACAACCGTATCCTGAGGATTCGCTGAAATCCCCATGGAAGACAGTTCATTAATAAGTTCATCAATTTTAAGACAGTTAATGCACTTACGTACATGTGCCATGGTGGATTACAATTTAAATTCGATTATACAAAAATAATCTTAACAAGTCAACAAACCAGTAATGCAGACTTAATGTCTGTTACAGTTAAAAAAAAGTAAAAAATAATGATATTGAGTAGACTCCTTCACTATCAACAGAGTGTGAGAAGTTTAAAGTAAATTAATATTTAAAAAATATTATAACAAAATATTAAAACATCAAGTAATATCTCAAAGTAAAAAAATATTGCTACTGAGTATATTTCTTCACCATTAAGTGTGAGAAAGCTAAAGCAAACTAATATTTTTAACAAATATTATAATAAAATATTAAAATATCAAGTAATATTTCAAAGTAGAAACTGAGTATACTTCTTCACTATTAAGTGTGAGAAAGCTAAAGCACACTAATATTTTTAACAAATATTGTAATTAAATATTAAAATATCAAGTAATATTTCAAAGTAGAAACTGAGTATACTTCTTCACTATTAAGTGTGAGAAAGCTAAAGCACACTAATATTTTTAACAAATATCACAATAAAATATTAAAATATCAAGTAATATTTCAAAGTAGAAACTGAGTATACTTCTTCACTATTAAGTGTGAGAAAGCTAAAGCACACTAATATTTTTAACAAATATTGTAATTAAATATTAAAATATCAAGTAATATTTCAAAGTAGAAACTGAGTATACTTCTTCACTATTAAGTGTGAGAAAGCTAAAGCACACTAATATTTTTAACAAATATTGTAATTAAATATTAAAATATCAAGTAATATTTCAAAGTAGAAACTGAGTATACTTCTTCACTATTAAGTGTGAGAAAGCTAAAGCACACTAATATTTTTAACAAATATCACAATAAAATATTAAAATATCAAGTAATATTTCAAAGTAGAAACTGAGTATACTTCTTCACTATTAAGTGTGAGAAGGTTAAAGCACACTAATATTTTTAACAAATATCATAATAAAATATTAAAACATTAAGTAATTCTCAAAACTTGAGAAGCAAATTCAACTAAAGACTAAGATATTCTTGTTTCACAATTCAAGACACAAGTTATATTATCTCTAGAACATTAACACAGTAATCCAATGAATTGACAAAGTTTAATTATCATAAAAGTTATTTCAACATAAATTTTAAGTAGGGTATGTATATCACAAAACTATTTTATTCTAATTTTAAGCCAAGAGGTTATATAAAAAATGGAGGGTACATAAAACTTTATAAGTTAAGTTAAGTTTCATGTAAATTACACCAGTAGTACTGGGATAAAAAAACACACTGAATATACACATATGCACAACTTCACGCTACGGACCTCAAAGGTACGAACAGAAGTAGCTAACACAAAAAAAAAGAAGAAAAAAAAAACTAGTTAGGCCAAAAATGTTTCAAACTCACCCGAAATATGTGCAGTAGGAATTTTGAGTTAAATTTGGAATTTAGGTGTCTCACTGATTTTCCTTGCCTCAGGGATGATGGTACGATAGGCTGAAAATACAATGAGAGTAAAATTATTACATGCGTACTGCACCCGCACAACCAATTAACGTCCTGGGGAGTATCGGACGGAGGGAAGTGTCTCCTCCAAAGTGAATACCCTCAGGCACCCTCACACAGCACACACACAGAGGTTTGGATCACTGGCCCCACGTTGGGCGCCAATTTGTAGCCGCTTTTCTTCTCAGGCGGACTACTCACCGGCTGACCCAGTGGAGAGATCTATGAGATTACCTCAGGGCGCCTTCGAAGAGAAAAGAAGTGTGTGCGTGTGGGAAACCTACGGGACTCTTTAGAGGAAAACAACTTACACCTCAGTCATACATACATGTATATTTCAAAACAAAATTAAATTAACAATAAAAAAATCAGAGGGTATAAAAAAAAAAACCGCAGCGGAGCGCGTCAGAGCCGAGCTGATGGTGCTCGGTGCCTCCTCGTCGTCCCTCCAGGAGGTTACTTCCTCTTCCGCCCGAGTCGGCTATTTATATTAGATACGGACAAAAGTCCAACAAATTACAATTATAAGTTCAAGTACGTAACTCTTGGGTACGGCTGTCCGCTTGCGTCGTGAGCCGCGCAATCACCAGCTTTGCCAGAGGGTACCGAGAAACTTGAGTCTGTACCAGAAGGCCACAAAAGAGCAAGCACGCCGTCTAAGACTGACTGTCTTGACCCCGATCTGGGACCCTACGAATGGATTAGCACTCATATAATTAAACAGGTTCCAGAAACAAATAGGTTTAAGTAGAATTAAGAACATACTCACCACCTTAGTGTGGGTACTTTAAACAGACTACATATTACGAAATTCAAATTACACGACAATCAAAACACTATTTAAGGTTGGAAGACACGAGATAGCAGAGTGTCTCCCGTGGCAGAAAGCCGGACTTATATATCCTAGGTTCAGGAATCTTCCAGAAATTAACCCCTCTTCATCATTTCACTTTGACATTTAAATTGAGAAAGAAAACAACGCTAACAAAATCAAACGTAACTTGCTTTCCACCATAGCTGAACACTCTCAACACCTACACAATTTGACATGACAGAATAACAAAACAGATTAAAAAAGGAAGTTCTTTTATCAATCTATTATGTCTCAAACAAGCGCCATCTAGTGGACCGAAAGTGAACGAAAAAGATCAATACCGTAGCTACAAACTACTTTAGATAAATCAACAACAAAGCGATGCGGCCAACAGGTGTCGCTTTACTAATATACCAAAAAAATAACTGTTACACCACCCCCTCCCTCAAAGTATTCCCTGCGTAGTGTGCGCAGGGAATATCCTCAACAGGGCCAAAATCCATATGTGGTTTTACGAACCCCGTGGTTTAGGGAAACATTCTATACTATGACTCGCGACTACAAAGCCTGTGGTTATCCATATAGGACACCACATGACATAACCTGAAGCCATCCATATGGGACCCAAACACGACAGTAGGCCGGAAGCAATCCTCATAGGACACAAATAAGAAAAATTTTGACGTAGTCCGAGACCACAATTGAAAGAACATTTCCCATGTAGGAAATGTAGTGAATGGACCCCTCAGGTCACAAAGGGGTGTCCTGAGAAGGTCTAGTCAGTTATAACTACACCGGCTAACCTATCTAGAAGGTATCTAGCCCTAACTCTAATAAGACAATTTATAGTACGAAACGGAGTCACCTGAAGAAAAAACCTGTTCCAGTTCAAAGACCTTAAGCCCGCTGACAGACCATGTCAGAGGCGGCAAAGTCAGGAACAGCGGCGATGGCCTTAAAGCGGCCACGCCGGATAAGCCGCAAAGCAGACCGCATTTCACTTCGCAATCCGACAACCGTATCCTGAGGATTCGCTGAAATCCCCATGGAAGACAGTTCATTAATAAGTTCATCAATTTTAAGACAGTTAATGCACTTACGTACATGTGCCATGGTGGATTACAATTTAAATTCGATTATACAAAAATAATCTTAACAAGTCAACAAACCAGTAATGCAGACTTAATGTCTGTTACAGTTAAAAAAAAGTAAAAAATAATGATATTGAGTAGACTCCTTCACTATCAACAGAGTGTGAGAAGTTTAAAGTAAATTAATATTTAAAAAATATTATAACAAAATATTAAAACATCAAGTAATATCTCAAAGTAAAAAAATATTGCTACTGAGTATATTTCTTCACCATTAAGTGTGAGAAAGCTAAAGCACACTAATATTTTTAACAAATATTGTAATTAAATATTAAAATATCAAGTAATATTTCAAAGTAGAAACTGAGTATACTTCTTCACTATTAAGTGTGAGAAAGCTAAAGCACACTAATATTTTTAACAAATATCACAATAAAATATTAAAATATCAAGTAATATTTCAAAGTAGAAACTGAGTATACTTCTTCACTATTAAGTGTGAGAAGGTTAAAGCACACTAATATTTTTAACAAATATCATAATAAAATATTAAAACATTAAGTAATTCTCAAAACTTGAGAAGCAAATTCAACTAAAGACTAAGATATTCTTGTTTCACAATTCAAGACACAAGTTATATTATCTCTAGAACATTAACACAGTAATCCAATGAATTGACAAAGTTTAATTATCATAAAAGTTATTTCAACATAAATTTTAAGTAGGGTATGTATATCACAAAACTATTTTATTCTAATTTTAAGCCAAGAGGTTATATAAAAAATGGAGGGTACATAAAACTTTATAAGTTAAGTTAAGTTTCATGTAAATTACACCAGTAGTACTGGGATAAAAAAACACACTGAATATACACATATGCACAACTTCACGCTACGGACCTCAAAGGTACGAACAGAAGTAGCTAACACAAAAAAAAAGAAGAAAAAAAAAAACTAGTTAGGCCAAAAATGTTTCAAACTCACCCGAAATATGTGCAGTAGGAATTTTGAGTTAAATTTGGAATTTAGGTGTCTCACTGATTTTCCTTGCCTCAGGGATGATGGTACGATAGGCTGAAAATACAATGAGAGTAAAATTATTACATGCGTACTGCACCCGCACAACCAATTAACGTCCTGGGGAGTATCGGACGGAGGGAAGTGTCTCCTCCAAAGTGAATACCCTCAGGCACCCTCACACAGCACACACACAGAGGTTTGGATCACTGGCCCCACGTTGGGCGCCAATTTGTAGCCGCTTTTCTTCTCAGGCGGACTACTCACCGGCTGACCCAGTGGAGAGATCTATGAGATTACCTCAGGGCGCCTTCGAAGAGAAAAGAAGTGTGTGCGTGTGGGAAACCTACGGGACTCTTTAGAGGAAAACAACTTACACCTCAGTCATACATACATGTATATTTCAAAACAAAATTAAATTAACAATAAAAAAATCAGAGGGTATAAAAAAAAAAACCGCAGCGGAGCGCGTCAGAGCCGAGCTGATGGTGCTCGGTGCCTCCTCGTCGTCCCTCCAGGAGGTTACTTCCTCTTCCGCCCGAGTCGGCTATTTATATTAGATACGGACAAAAGTCCAACAAATTACAATTATAAGTTCAAGTACGTAACTCTTGGGTACGGCTGTCCGCTTGCGTCGTGAGCCGCGCAATCACCAGCTTTGCCAGAGGGTACCGAGAAACTTGAGTCTGTACCAGAAGGCCACAAAAGAGCAAGCACGCCGTCTAAGACTGACTGTCTTGACCCCGATCTGGGACCCTACGAATGGATTAGCACTCATATAATTAAACAGGTTCCAGAAACAAATAGGTTTAAGTAGAATTAAGAACATACTCACCACCTTAGTGTGGGTACTTTAAACAGACTACATATTACGAAATTCAAATTACACGACAATCAAAACACTATTTAAGGTTGGAAGACACGAGATAGCAGAGTGTCTCCCGTGGCAGAAAGCCGGACTTATATATCCTAGGTTCAGGAATCTTCCAGAAATTAACCCCTCTTCATCATTTCACTTTGACATTTAAATTGAGAAAGAAAACAACGCTAACAAAATCAAACGTAACTTGCTTTCCACCATAGCTGAACACTCTCAACACCTACACAATTTGACATGACAGAATAACAAAACAGATTAAAAAAGGAAGTTCTTTTATCAATCTATTATGTCTCAAACAAGCGCCATCTAGTGGACCGAAAGTGAACGAAAAAGATCAATACCGTAGCTACAAACTACTTTAGATAAATCAACAACAAAGCGATGCGGCCAACAGGTGTCGCTTTACTAATATACCAAAAAAATAACTGTTACAACTTAGGCTACTTTTTTTAGACTAGCTTCGACCCGCGGCGTTGCGCGCGGTTATAACAACAAACGCGGGTAACACCGCGGGTCTCAGCTAGTCAACACTATAATGTAATAAATAAATTACGTACATTGCTTCATCCGTTAACAGGAAGTGCGATAAATATGGCTCTTCATAAAATAAATAATATTACAATAATAATAAATAGGTATAAATAAATTACTTCCTTTACTGTCCGTGTGGTGACGGATTAAGAATACGGAGTGTCACCACCCCTATTCATCCCGTGGGTGTCGTAATAGCCAATGTAAGAGGCAGAGCCTTTGGTCAAGCTGTCGGAAGTGCTCGTCGAAGAGCTACCTCCCGTCAAGAATCAAGCCCAGATACTTCATCTGGGCCTGAACCGGTACAAGCAATGAATCGACCACGATGGAGGGGCCGGAGGGCGGACCACGACGGGGCCCATGGAACAATAAGGCCTCCGTCTTATCCAGGGCCACCCGTAAGCCCAGCGCGTCAATGCGACGGGTCACCAGAGAGACTCCACTGGTGGCTAGGCGCGCAGCCTCTTGAAAGCCCTTCCCCCCCCCCCCCCCTCAATCGCGACGTGGCGGCTCAATTGCGTCTTAATGCCTATCCCCTACCGCAGCATTCAATCTGCCACCAGACTCAGGCGGCCCGCGGCCCCGTCGGCGGCTGATATCGTCGCAGACGTTCTCTTACTCGGGTTTGGCCTTCCCCGATCCTTCTAGAAACTAGAAACTAAACCTAATAACGCTATTGATAGGCATTCGTAAATAGGTCCAAATGTTTACATACATCAGGTACAAAAGTAGAAAACGCATAAAAAATACAAAAAAGAAAACAAAAACACAAAAAAATAGACATACAAATACAAAAAGCTTATTCTAATAGTTTGTTACATCAGAATCAGAGGCGAAAAAATCTAAGGTGTATATCTATTTCACCTGGAAATACCATCAAAGTAACAGTATACCAAATATCAGACAAATCGGACCTGTGGACTGTGGTGAGATCCCTTCATCACCTAGGAAGTGAGCTGATGATCTTCAAAATTTGTAGCTAAGAACCATCTCAATCACATAGACTTTCGAACAAAAAAATCCGTATCCTAAATTAGTCCAACCATTCGTGAGCTATGATGCCACAGACAGATACACAGGTTAAACTCGTTCACTGCGATGGCCAGACCGTGGACACGGCTCTCCACACGCTGGCAGAGTGCCCGGCGTGGGTTGAGCAGAGGCGAGACCTCGTGGCGGCCATCGGAGTGGGAGTTCTCTCGCTCGATAGCCTGATTGCGGCTATCGTGCGGAGCGAGAGTGCGTGGAACTCTGCCGTCTCCTTCTGCGAGCAAGTTATGCTCGCGAAGGAGACGGCGGAGCGGGACCGGGAGAGGTTTAGAACTCTCCCGGCCCGCCAGGCCCGGGCACGGGCCAGGCAGCGCAGGCGACTCAGGCGCCGGAGGTCGCAGAACGACCTCCGTCCTCCATAAGCGCAGGCCTGGGGGTGACAGGTGAGGCCATCTGTCACCCTAGCAGAAGCAGGCCGGGGTGGCGGCGAGCGCGTTGCGAAGCACGCTCGCTTCCAGGGAGCACAGGGAACATGGGGTTCCCACACGGGGCGGGGGTCGTCTACTCGTCTGTAGATGACCCGAGGTATGTCGGGGCACCAGGGCCTTCCTTTCTAGGGTATACCTGGTTCCCCGGCTATTAGTACCCGGCGAAGGCGTGCGGTTTTAGTCGGTTTGAGTCCGACATGCCACCGACAGGTGGTATCCGAGGGGATTTCCGCACGGAAAAAAAAAAAAAAAAAAAAAAAAAAAAAAAAAAAAAAAAAAAAAAAAAGGTTAAACTCGTTAACCTTCCCCCCTTCCCCCCAATAAAGCAGGAGGTTGGTCCTATGGCGACCTCACTCAATCGGTGAAAAACAACGAAATTATTACCTAACACCGGTTTCCGGTGAGGCCGTGTTAGGGTGAATATTCGTTTATTTTTAATTGTTTATTTTTTGCCGCCATTTTCCTCCTTCAGAAATATAATGGACCGCAATTATAATCACCGTAATGGTAATTGTATTAAAATATTTAATTATATAAATCAAGCACATGACATAATCACAAGAATTTAAATAAATTTTATTACAAGATATTTTCTTTAGTACCTGGATGACCGGTATTTTTTTTTTAGGTAAATTTTCTAAAAATGAAACCTAGCTTGATCGATTAATCGCCCCCGAAACCCACTGCATACTAAATTTCATGAAAATCGTTGAAGCCGTTTCCGAGATTCAGATTATAATAGGTCTTTACCTATGAAATTGCCGTTTTGTATGCAATAAGTGAAAGTACTTATTTTTTCAAACTTTTTTATTTCTGTTATTCGAAGTAATCACCCATGCAATCGACGCATCTTTGCCAACGCATTGGCAGTTTATTGATGCCCTTCTTGTAAAAATTAGCTGGACGGGTGGCAAAACAAACTCTTCAAAGGCATTTTGTACTGCCTCTCGGGAATTTTTTACCTACTAAAAAGTTGTCTAAGTTTTGGAAAAGGTAATAGTCGGTAGGTACAAGGTCTGGTGAGTATGGCGGATGAGGGAGAGCTTCCAACCCCAGCTCTTGTAGCTTGGAGACTGTCTGTTGAGCAGTATGGGGTCGCGCGATGTCGTGAAGGAGCAGTGGGGACGACCGATTGACCAAAGCTGGTTGCAGATGTGACCACCAGACCTTTCACCCCCTTAAAGAATAATTCCGTGATATAAATTATCCTATGTCCTTTCCCGGGACTCGAAATATGTCTATACCAAATTTCATCTCAATCGGTTTAGCTATTTAAGCGTGAAGAGGTAACAGACAGACACACAGATGCACTTTCGCATTTATAATATTAGCATCTATTATATATTAGCATCAGTTTGTGACGCCTGAGTTGCAGACGTTCATGGGCGGCGATGGTCACTTTCCATCAGGTGACCCATCTGCTCGTCTGCCCCCTCTGACATAAAAAAAAAAACCAGAATCACACTTGTCGAATCGGCCCGTTTTTTCCCAATTCTCATTTGAAAACCTGCCTCTAACAGTCCACTGCTGGACATAGGCCTTCAAAAGGAGATTTTGCCCAACTATACTACGCTGCCAGGCTGGTATACGGTGTGTGTCAAATTTTCCTTCTCTTTGCAGTGCTGTTGTCCTGCGTATTTTGCTCCCTTGGTCGGCTCTTACGACACCCACTGGATGAATACGGGTGGTGATGCACACACGTATTCTTAATCCGTCACCACGTAATTACGTAATTTACCACTCTATAACTTGACCCCACTAATCTGTAAACCGCATAGAAATTATAATAACTTTGGTGGTAATGCTTATAAATGTTGCTATTAAGTTTTATACTAATTTGTTTACGTTATTTTTGTATAAATTAACAATTAAATTCGTTAAGGTGTTTTTTCCAAACGTTTTTTATCATAATTATAGCCATTTTTTTAAGGCACATAACAGTATTTTTGCTAATGGAATAGAATAGTTGTTTATTCGGTGAATATATCTTATCTAATCTCCGTCCGTGTGGTGACGGATTCAGAATACGGAATGTCACTACCCCAATTCATCCCGTGGGTGTCGTAAGAGCCGAGTAAGGGCGCAAAACAACGCAGGACAACAGCACTGCAAAAAGAAGGAAAACTTGACACAAACCCTATACCCACCCGTCTGGCCAGCGTCGTATAGTAGGCCAAAACCTCCTTTCTAAGGAGAGGCCTATGTCCGGCAGTGGACTATTAAAGGCTGTTGATGTGATGATGTGAATCTATAAAAGAAGAAACTGAAAGACTGATTCACTGACTTACGGATCAACACACAGTTTAAACCGCCTGGGTCTAGAAGCATAAAATTTTGCATAAATGTTCCTTACGATGGAATAACATCACAATCACATGATTTATAAATCATATCATCACAACTGTGACTTATATACAATACCACTGCTATTTAAATATTATTATTACTCGCGAAAGGTCTAAATAAAAAAAAACCGGTCAGGTACGAGTCGAACTCTTGCGCCGAGGATTCCGTACCTACCCAGATTTTACGTAGATTTTCGCGAAAATTTGTAGTACCAAAATTTATTTTAATTTTAAACTTTTTTTATTTTTTGGAATTATTCCTTTATTTGTGCTGTAAGACGTTTCTTTTTGCCAAATTTCGTAATTCTTCAAGGTCTACCCGTTCTTGAGAAAATCGGTGGTGACACACTGACAGACGGACAAGAAAGTGATCTTATAAGGGTTTCCTTTTTTACCTTTTGAGGTACGGAACCCTAAAAGGTCGTAATCTTTGACTCAATAAACAGTTTTGACTGAGTTTAATGGCATTTATCTTTGTCTATAACGAAATTTCAATCACATGTGAAATCGCAGTGACTAATGCCAATCATTTCATCAAATGATACACTAGGAAGGATTTTTAAAATTTCCACTCCTAAGGGTTAGAATTTTATTTGTCTTTGCGTGATTTTTAGTAGTAGCGTTTTCAAACTTACAGTAAATAAAGAAATAAATAACGTGTTACTAATTTTTAAAAACTACGTTTAAAAATTGATGAATGTTTGTGTGTGAAACAATTTTTTTTTTTAACTCAGCGATTTCAAACTCGCTGTATAATTATAGTCTGTTTTAAAAATAGTAATAATTAGACGCCTATTTATTAAGTTTTCAAAACTATTTCTATAAGTGATTAAATGGGGTTGTATAGAATATGGTTTGGAATTTATGTAACTAAAATTCAGCGTCATAGAGCCGTGGCTATAGGCCCTGAAATGATAGGGACCGGGTCCTCCCAGAGTAGGACATTAGAGGCCGGCGGTCGGGGTGGTTTTTAGTATAATAATAATAATAATATATTCTACCACATACACACAACGCCATCTAGTCCCAAACTAAGCAGAGCTTGTACTATGGGTACTAGACAACTGATATAAATACATATATACTTTTTTTTTGTAAATACATACATATTATACATAGAAACACCCAGACCAAATCAAACATCAAATGTTCATGCACACAAATGCTTGACTTGAGCTCGAATCGAACCCGCGACCTTTGGAATAGCAGTCCGTTACACAAACCACTACGCCATCCAGTCGTAATAATCACATACTCCTGGCTCCTGAGTCCCCGAGGAGCAGGAGATCCGAAGAGATTTTCCACCCCGTCAACAAAAAAAACAAAAGTCAGCCAGTTAGTTTGATCGCAAGCGAGTTCGGCTGCATATGGAATACTGTTCTCATCTCTATGCAGGGGTACCAGCTTCTCCCTCTGGACCGCATCCAACAAAGAGCGACTCGTATCGTCGGTAGCCCAAAGATCTCCGACCGGCTCCATCCCTTTCATAGAGATGTAGCTTCACTCTGCATTCTCTACCGTATATAACATGAAGAGTGCTCCAAAGAATTGTTCGGACTAGTACCGGCCGCAACTTTCCCCCATCGATCCACATGGCAAAATTTTTATCCCCATGTCTGTGAGCTTTTCAAGACACTTTTTGCCTCGCACAACCAATCTATGAAACAAGTTATCGCCTGCGGTATTTCCGGACCGATACGACCTTCAAGAAAAGAGCGCACTCCTTCCTAAATGGCTGGCAACGCGTTAAAAAATCTTCTTTTATACATCTTGTATATAAAATTCTCGTGTCACAATGTTCGTTCCCGTACTCCTCCGAAACGGCTTGACCGATTCTCATGAAATTTTGTGTGCACTTCGGGTAGGTCTGAGAATCGGCCAACATCTATTTTTCATACCCCTAAATGGTAAGGGTGACCCATCCCTAATTTTTTTTGTTTTGCAATACAACGTTTGCCGGGTCAGCTAGTTTACTATAATCTTGATTCATTGTATCCTCTACGATATCTGATGTCAACTACCATACAAACGAAGTTGCGGGTAAAAGTTTTTAAATGAACAATTATAGTTTAAAAAAGAAAGTATTAAAGAACACGCTTTTGTAGCTAGCCGAACAAAAAAGTGTATGGTGCGTTTCAAGGTATTTTTATAATATAACTAGCGATGCGCCCCAGCTTCGCACGGGTGCAATGTAGATACTACTAATGTGGTGTCAGTGTGGAGTAATTAATTATACTATTATTATGATAAGACTGACGTCTTATTCCTCTAATATTTTCTTTAATAATTATTTTAATTTTAGCACACACACACACACACACACACACACACACACACACAGCGCTAAAATTATGTATTTTAGCCACAGCAACATGTGATTGTGAATGGACAAAAATGCCACTAAAATCAATCAAAAATCTTTTTATCAAAGATTACTACCGTTTTTTCCTTTCGCGAGTCTTGTGCTAGCATAATAATAAGGTGCGGTGGTTTTGTTAATCAGTCACAGGTGTGATTATATGATTTATAAATCATATGATTTATCAATTGTGATCTATCGCAGTCTCACAGTCGATAACAAGACGTAAAAAGTATTAAAAGAAATGTAATTAACTCAAAAACCAGTAAAAAAACTTGTTCGTTGGTCAATTAATAATAATAATAATATTTTCACACATCTCACACACGGCCGTCTGATGCCAAACTAGGCAGAGCCTGTACTATGGTAACCAGACTGCTGATAAACATACTTATATATTTCTAAATACATACATATTATGGACTAGCTGAGACCCGCGGTGTTACCTGCGTTTGTTGTTATAACCGCGGGCAATGCCGCGGGGCGAAGCTAGTCTAAAAAAAGGTAGCCTAAGTTACTCCTTATGTCATCAGCTATCTGCCAGTGAAAGTCCCGTCGAAATCGGTCCAGCCGTTCCAGAGATTACCCGGAATAAACAGACAGACAGACAGACAAAAATTGTAAAAAATGATATTTTGGCATATGTACCGTGTAAACATACATACGCATTTAGTAAAAAGCGGTTATTTTAATATTACAAACAGACACTCCAATTTTATTTATTTGTATAGAAGATTACACCCAGACACAGACTGTGCTCATCACACAATTATTTGTCCTGGGTAGGAATCGAACCCACGACCTCTGGAGTAGCAGCCAGGGTCACTAACCACTGGATCAACAGGCCAGTTATTCAGTAATTGCATATTCAATTGCTCAAAAACAATGTAACAACTAGAATCAGGTTTAAAACCACACATACCTCGATGTAGGAAATAATTATTGACGGCGAAGGTTAGTTTGGCGCCGGACAACGTCTGTATTGAACTTTATTTGGAAACAAGATTTACAAGAATTCGATAATACAAGGATATAAGAATCTATATTTATAAAAATGTTAACTTGGTTTGTACGCTTTAAAAACTCAAAAAAATTAAACCGATTGAGTTCAAATTTCGACACGAAATACATCAACAGCTTTTAATTTTGACTGCACGGATGGCGTAGTGGTTTAAGCGGTCGCCACGCCACTTCCTACTACGTCGAGTGTTGTGGGTTCAAACCCCACACGGGACGACACTTTGTGTGATCCACAAATTGTTGTTCTGAGTCTGGGTGTTCTTTGTGTCCGTTTCATGTATGTTTGTAAAGTCCCCCGCGACATAGGATATATTCCTAATGCGGGAGTTGTCTTTTAAAAAAAAAAAAAAAATAGTCTACTGTTCTACGCTGGCCGGCCAGGTTGGTATATGGTTTTTTATGCCATAAGGGGACATACGAGCAGACGGGTCACCTTATGGTAAGCAACTACCTCCGCCCATGGACACCTGCAACTCAAAAGTCACAAGTGCGTTGCCGCCCTTAGAGTCAGTGGGAGGGGGAATTTGGGCTCCGGTACCCTCACTCACTCAGTGAAAGGCAATGAAAGAATTGCCAAATTGAATTGGGTTCGTGTCAAGATTTCCTTCTCTTTGCAGTGCTGTTGTCCAGCGTAGTTTGCTCCCACAGTCGGCTCTTACGGCGCCCACGGGATCTATAGGGATGGTGACACTCCGTATTCTTAATCCGTTACCACAACGAAATGAAATACATCCCGCTTTAAATATGGTTTTTATCTATTTTTCGCGTCAGTTTCGTTCTCGATCTCATCATGCCACAGCGAAACGGGTCACAGTTATTTGTCTACAATATGTATGTATTTAGTAATATATAAGTGTGTTTATCAGCAGTCTGGTTACCGTAATTCAGGCTTAATCCAGTTGGGATCAAAAAAATAGTGCAAAAAAAAATCTTGCCACATTTCAAACACGGCCGGTTTGAAATGTGGCAAGATTGTTTTTGCACAATTCTCGCATTAGGAATATATCCTGTGTCGCGGGGGACTTTACAAACATACATGAAACGGACACAAAGAACACCCAGACTCAGAACAACAATTTGTGGATCACACAAAGTGTCGTCCCGTGTGGGGATCGGACCCATAACATTCAGCGTCGTAGTAAGCGACGTGGCGACCGCTTAAACCACTACGCAGTCCAATCCAATTATTGCAGTCCAATTATTGTTCCGTGTGGTGACGGATTAAGAATACGGAATATCACCACCCCTAGTCATCCCGTGGGAGTCGTAAGAGCCGACTAAGGGAACAAATTGCACAGGACAACAGCACTACAAAAAGGAGGAAAACTTGAAACAAACCCTATACCAACCCGTCTGGCCAGCGTGGTATAGTAGGCCAAAACCTCCTTTCTAAGGAGAGGCCTATGTCCAGCAGTGAACTATTATAGGCTGTTGATGATGATGATGATGAATTATTGTTCGCATATATCTCCCTTCAATATAATACAATTTTTTAAACACGTATATATAAATACAATTTCTTTGTACAAAAACAGCAGAATTTATGATATTTATAAGGAAAATCTGTACGTATGAGTCAAACGCACGCGTTCCTCTACTTTCTACACCACAAACAGGTGGAGTGCTCTTTGAAAGACCTTCACATTTAAACAGATGTATATCTGTTACAGTCAGAACTCTGAATCAGTCAAAATTACTTTTAACCGACTTAAAAAAGGAGGAGAATTCATTCGGATGTTTATACATATTTTTTATGTATGTTCGGGCATAACTCCTTCATATTTAGACGGATTTTCAAAATTCTTATTTTGTTTGATAAAAGTTTATACAGAAATGATCCCATTTAAATTTCATATAGATGATGACGTTTCGGCGACAGCCAACGGAACCCTTCAAAGTGCCTTAGTGCCCTTAGTGCTCTTTGTTATAGTCCATCAACGTCGTGCGCGACCGTCCTGCGGGGTGACAGACGGTGGCGGGGACGAGGTACTCAAGATGTCAGCGGGTAGCGGGTGGTGTAGCGGGGAAGGGAAACGCGTGTAGCCGTGTGCTAGAATGACGCGCTACTTCGCCCCCGCCACTGTCTGTCACCCCGCGGGACGGTCGCGCACGAGATTGCCGGGTTACAGTATTGTTTAAAGTCAGTTCAACTTTCTTATAAAAAGGATTTATGATACTGCTATACCCTTATCTAACCCCGTTAAGGTCAGATGAGGTTTAATTCACCAATAATAGATGGGATCTGGCGCTCGGCGGTCGCGTTCCCGCGTCAATGGTCACTGTTATAACCTTTCTTTTATTTTTTACGTGTGGCAACCCCCTCGGGCCTTCATCCCACCGGGATTTGCGGCGGGGTGGTGTGTCGGAATCGGACCGATTAAAACCATACGGTGTGCCACTCTGCGCCTTTAATAAGAGGGATCCGGGAACTGCTGTTATTCAGACATCCGGACCTGCCCGCAACGGGGTGGGCGCCACATTCGGGTTCATACTCTATTTAGGCGACGTACGGCACACGCGGACGTCGCCTCCTATTGGCTGGCCGTTATGGCGCTAACCTAACCCAAATGGTTCAATAACGGTAGATGGTATCTGACGCAGCAATCAAAAGTACAATCAATGCTTATATTTGTATGTTCGTTACTTCTTCACACTAAAACGGCTGTACGAATTTTCAAAAATTCCTGAGCGGATGGGAGAGAGACCGAAAAATGTGTAACAAGACTTTTTCCGACACTTCTTGTCCAACATCATTCAGTGTTTAATTTATCATCATTCATTTTATGCATAATAAATATGCTTTATCATACATTTTTCAATTTAACTCTATTAAAATGATATTTTATAAAATAAACTAGCTGACCCGCGCAACTTCGTCTGCGTCTCTCAATAGTAATAAATTTTCTCCGTTTTTGAAACATTCTTCATTGGTGCTCCGCTCCTATTGGTCTTAGCGTGATGATATATAGCCTATAGCCTTTCTCGATAAATGGGCTATCTAACACTGAAAGAATTTTTTAAATCGGACCAGTAGTTCCTGAGATTAGCGCGTTCAAACAAACAAACAAACTCTTCAGCTTTATAATATTAGTACAGATTATAATGACTATACAGCAAACGTCTTCCAAAATGCGAAAGGAACTCCGTTCCGACTGGGGGTCCATTGACCAGTTACGCCAATATTTGAATAAAGGTATTAAGGTACCAGACACCCTGGATTAACACGTAGGTTACTTTTTATACCTAAAAATGTATGAGGGGGGAATGGGGGGAGGGGGTAATACGAGTATGTATACCGCTGAGCGCAGCTAGTTATAGGTAAATTACACCCAAATACAGAACAAATGATCGTCGTCAAGTATCGAACCCACGACCTCTGGTTTAGCAGCCAGAATTACTAACTGGAACAACAAGTCTTTCGTGTGTCCAATACCCATATTCACAGAAACTGATAAGTATTTGTTTTGTTAATAATTAGATTATTCGAACAGTGACCCCAATATAGTAATTAATTAGATAGGTGACGTCACGTACATAACCCACATACGCCATCTACACTGATATTATAAAGCAGAGTTTGTTTGTTTGGCAGTAATCTCAGGAACTTGACTGCCTCTGTGGTGTAGTGGTAGCGTATGCGACTTCTCGGATTTGATTCCCGGGTCGGCCCAAATGTTTGTATCATCAGCAGCCTTTAATAGTCCACTGCTTTACATAGGCCTCTCCTTAGAAAGGAGGTTTTGGCCTACTATACCACGCTGGCCAGACGGATTGGTATAGGGTTTGTGTCAAGTTTTCTTTCTCTTTGCAGTGCTGTTGTCCTGCGTAGTTTGCTCCCTTAGTCGGCTTTTACGACACCCAGGGGATGAATAGGGGTGGTGACACTCTGTATTTTTAATCCGTCAACACACGGAAGAAATGTTTCAAGTATGATCTGCAAATATTTTTTCTATGTATAATATGTATGTATTTACAAATAAGTATTCTATCAGTTAATCTAGCTTTTATAGTACAAGCTCTGCTGAGTTTGAAACTAGATGGCGTTGTGTGTTAGAAAAATTATTTTAGTATTGGATAGCCTGCTGGAATTGGCTTTAAAACATCACGGTACATCTAATAGCAGTGGAGTATCAGTAAAAATGTAACAAAAAATGGGCAAATTTATTATTTTAAGTGACGCATGTGTGTGAGAATATATCAACATATTAATGCGTCATTTTCATCATCTTCCTGCTTTGTAATCATTTTTATTTGAGGTCAATATGTGAAGTTGAGTTGATCTTGAGTGGAGACCGCGTCTTGCAAACGTAGTGTAGGACGCCCACAGGCCAGGTGGAGTGACGATTTGCGTAAGACGGCTGGCAGGAGTTGAATGCGAGAAGCCCAAAATCGATCTAAGTGGCGTGCAATGGGAGAGGCTTATGTCCAGCAGTGCGACTGCGATAGGCCGATGATGATGATGCGAAGTTCGGAAAGGGACGATTACACTTTAAGGGAGAGGGGGTCGACGGAGTGTGACATTGAGTGGGAAAGGACGAACTAAGTTCCTTAACGTTACGTTTAAAACTAATATATCAAAGTATTAAAACGTGACGTTTAAATTTTTATTAATTCCAGATTTAGCTTTATGTAGCCGTTTAGTATATTATTTTTAACTTTACAACACAATGACATATTGTTTGAAAATGATAGCTTTGTACACTTATTCTATACATATATAAATCCATACTAATAGGTATTATTAATGCAAAAGAGTGTCTGTCTGTCTGTCTGTTACCTCTTCACGCTTAAACCGGTGAATCGATTTAAATGAAATTTGATATAGAGATAGTTTGAGTCCCGGGAAGGTCGTCCCATGTGGGGATCGGACCCACAACACTTAGCGTAGTAGTGAGCGGCGTGGCGACCGCTTAAACCACTACGCCATCCGTGGAGTCCAAAAATTTTATAATGAAATTATTATTAGCGTCAAGATAACATATTCTGACATTCAGAGAACTGTATTTTCCGGCAATTATCATAAACTAGCTTTTGCCCGCGACTCCGCCCGCGTAAATGTCGGTATCGCGGTAGCATATGTCTTTCTTCAAGTATCAAAGTATCTCCATACTAAATTTCATCTAAATTCAGCGGTTCTTAATTCCCCATACAAACTTCCACCCCAGTTGTCACCCCCTTAAAGTATGATTTCTGGGATAAAAAGTACTCTATGTCCTTTCCCGGGACTCGGACTATCTCTATACCAAATTTTATATAAATCGGTTCTGCGGTTTAGGCGTGAAGAGGTAACAGACAGACAGATACACTTTCGCATAATACAGTTAGTTAATAGTAATCTTTATCACTACGCAATGATTCATAGCGTCAAGATAAGATTTTCTGCCATTCAGGAAACTGTATTTCCCGACAATTATTATAAATAAATTTAATTTGCTAAAATACCTAGAATTTTATAAACAAACAAGCCATTAGGGAAATTGGTGACATGCATGTCTTGTAAACAAGTCTTTGGTGAAACTGATGAAACTGATTGGAGAAACTGAGGCTGTGAGGGTTACTGCATGTAGAAAAGATGAGCGAAGACGTTTTCAGTGGGAGAGTCATACTTCTCTCGCCAAATTAGTCGGTCTAGACTCTAGACCGACTAATGTTAATATCATACGTTAAAAAATATATTGTACACAGAAAAGTCAACATTTATTTTAAACTAAATATTAAAAATAAACTAAACTAAATATTACCTCCTTACTAAGGAGAGGCCTATGTCCAGCAGTGGACTAGTATAGGCTGTTGATGAAATATTAAAAACTGTAATGACTGTTTTTTTTTGGAAATGTAATCTTACATATTACGTACTTACGACGCCCCCCCTAACATTTTTCTACGCCTCCCTAGTGGGGCGTGCCCCCCTGGTTGGGAAGTCCTGGTCTAGAGGTTAGTGACCGTGATTGGGAAGCCGGAGGTCGTGAATTCGATTTCCACCGAGGTCAAATATAGTGTGATTAGCATGATCATTAGTTCTGTATGTATTTAGGAATATACTTGTATAAGTACTTATTTATTTTAGTTTATTTATTTATTAGGCCACCAACGGCGAGTACATTATGTACTACAACGTATGAATTTTATAGCTAAGCATCACGCCACTTACATAGTCCACTGCTGGACATAGGCCTCTCCTTAGAAAGGAGGTTTTGGCCTACTATACCACGCTGGCCAGACGAGTTGGTATAGGGTTTGTGTCAAGTTTTCCTTCTTTTTGCAGTGCTGTTGTCCTGCGTTGTTTTGCGCCCTTAGTCGGCTCTTACGACACCCACGGGATGAATTTTGGTAGTGACATTCCTTATTCTTGATCTGTCACTACACAGACAATGGATATTTTTACTGTGGGGAATACGGGCATAGCCCTCCACCTGCTGGGGGTTCTTTGAACTTAAATATCCACTTAGAACTCGTTGCCTCACCGTTTCAGGCCTGCTGCTATGACCGCCCTAAGACTTAGGCTTTAGAGTCTCTAGCTAGATCTCATAGAGGTTGGAGATCAGGTGGTGCTCTACGGCTCCTGGATACTCTCTCGTTAACTGTCGACGCCTCTCATGCTAATATTCCCTTCCCAAAATGAAATCATGTACAGAATCATGGAGTCACATTGGATTTTGGACAAAACCATGGTCTAAATTGGTGAAGGGAATGAAATCCTTAGAAGATCACTTCGTTGTCTATCTGTCATCTCTTTTAACTTTTCTTTATCACGTTCTGAGGCCCAAGTGCGAGATTATTTCACACTAACTGGTGCCTGTGACTTGGAATTTGAAAAGCGCAGCCTTAGTGAGTTCGATTCCCGGACCAGGCAAAATTTTATAGGGTTTTTCTGAAAGAAATAATAGCTTAAGTTACTCCTTAAATAGACAGCTACTGGGTAGTAAAATATTATCAAAATAGGTATAGCCGTTTTGAAGACAAACAGACAAAAAATATTTAAACTGGTTTTTAGGCATAGGTATCGAGCAAATAACCGTGTAAGAATGAAAGAAACGTTTTATTTTTACATTACAAACAGACACTTCAATTTTATTTATTTTATACAAATTACTCGATCATCATGATGACAGCGTATAGCTCTGTGATTGGCCCTCTCTGAAATATCCACCAATCACAACGCCAAACGCTCTCGCTGACGGGAGCGAGGTGGTGTGAAATAAACTTACACTACGCCCACTGTAGTTTACACGGTTTTATTACAATTGTTTTAATTGTGGGAGTGACACTGGGTACACGAAAATTTTAACAATAAAGCGGCCATTTTTTAGTTTTAAATATCTAACATCTGCCTCAGTGGTGCAGTGGTAGTGTATGTGTATGAAACTAGATGGCGTTGTGTGTCAGATGCCCGAAAATATTATTATTATTTACACCCAGTCGGGTTTTTTGTTTTGTTTTTTTGACTATTTGTTGTAGATTACGCGTGGAGGTATAAAGTTCAAATTACAATAACAACCTTTTGTTTGAGGCAACTTCAAGTTCAGAAAAAAACAAGTAACGGTTGTTTTTTTATATAGTCAAAGCTAACTGCTTACAACAAGGCCTCGCTCGCGTGATTATGTCAATTTTTTTGTTTCTTATTTAAAAAAAAGAACAACTTCCATACAACCGTTTATCGTTTATTTACCCCCTTGGAGTAAAATGCCCAAAAATTCTTTCTTAGTGGGTGTTTAAAAATTCTCAAAATATAAAAAGTATCAGCTGACACAATTTCAAGTTTGTAGCCCCAGCGGTTTAGGCGGCAGTTGACAAATAGAATACGTGACGTTACAAATAGAATATTGGAATTTTTTTACATTGAAAACTAGATTTTAACCGCGGCTCCGCCTACGTGTACCTATGTTGGTTATCGTGGTAAAAAGAACCCTATGTTATTCGCTGATAATGTAGCTTTTCAATTGTAAAATAATGTGAAAACTTCTTTAGCGGCGTTGTACACTTTTTTGTAATGGGTAAAAAATGTTATACTCGCGTCAGGACACGTGACCCTGATCGAAAATTCGTAAGACGGATGGAGAGTAGACAGCCGGCGCGGCGTAGGAGAGGAAGTATCCCCCTCTCTTTCTACGGCGCGGCGAAAATGTATGCCTGCGCCTGCTGTTTCGTTTAGGCGGCGCAGGGCGCTTGCGCGAATGTTCGTGTGTGTTTATGTTACAGCGTGCCACGCGCATCCATGGATGGCGTCTCGATAAATTGTCATGTTTGTGTACGATAGCGCAATAAATAAATATTGTATTCTACCACATAAATGATAGTACTTTTATACTGATAATTATCAAAATATCAAAAATGCACAACGTTAATATACAAAAATTTCACTTCTGCCGGTACTCCCGCAGTGCAACCCGGCGTTTTTTTTAAATCGCTTTAGCGGTTTAGTCGTGAAAGCTTAACAAACAAACAAAATCACTCTTACGTTTAAAATATAATTATCAATATACCTATGTATAAATTAAGAACATAAAAAAAAATCGCATCGTCCATTTTTTGCCAACCTGACGGCGTAAAAGTTGCCGCCACAAATCACTTACAACGTTTAAGTTAAAGATTATGAATGCCTTTAATTAAAAGCAATAACATTATGACTGTTAGCTTATAAAACCGGTATTCTAAAAGTTCTAGAATGAAAAAAAAAACAATTATTAATACCAGTTTTTTACCAAGAAGGTTTTATTTATTTCATTACAAATTTTTGCGGTATCTCCACGTCTCTTTGCTTATTTTAATGTAGGATATCCTGATGTTAGGTTACTACCGGGAGTACCACCACTAATGAGGGTTTTCTGAAATGTTCCACGTGAGATGGCAGCACTGTAGCGTCAGGTCTAACCTATTTTTCGATCATTTTTTTGGTTTATTCATTCTTAAAAACGTTACAAAAGGAACATTGTTTTCTAAAATGCCACAGTGTTGTGCAGTGCCTGTGTGCAAATAAAATTTTGCGCCTCTCTTTTCGAGCTCAATCTTCAGTTCGGCAACCTTTCTCTGGCCGTAATCTATAATAAACTCAATAACACTTCCAAATTCATAGAATTTCACTAAAAAATTATACATCATCATCATCATCAACAGCCTTTAATAGTCCACTGCTGGACATACTCGTAAGCCTCTCCTGAGAAAGGAGGTTTTGGCCTACTATACCACGCTGGCCAGACGGGTTGGTAAAGGGTTTGTGTCAAGTTTTCCTTCTCTCTGCAGTGCTGTTGTCCTGCTTAGTTTTTTCCCTCAGTCGGCTCTTACGACACCCACGCGGCCACGGGATGAATAGGGGTGGTGACACTCTGTATTCTTAATCCGTCACCACACGGACCTATACCTAAAATTATACGTTCGGTAAGAATCTGTGCTATCTGACAGCTGTTTGGACCTGACGCATACGAAGCGCCGTCTGGTGGCAGAAAAAAAAACGAAAACCCTCATTGGAAAGAAGATTCAAGCAACTGGATGGGGTATAACCGAATTTGGTAAGGTCTTTAGTAACCGCAACTATTTAATCCCCGACGGAAATCGAGGGGTGTTATTAGTACATAACTGTTTGATAGCCAATCTTCGGCACAAATGGGTCTTCTCCACCAGGATGATACCCTGGTCTCACAGAAAAGCGATGTTGAGTAATTCTCTGGTTGATTTCCAGCGAGTGATTCACGTTACCGGAACACTTGATTGTTGGGCTATAATAGCATCATTAAACCCCCCCCCCCCCCCCCACAAAAAAAACTTATCAACAACTGCTCGTTGAGACCTGTTCACATAAGCCCGAACATGGTATATATGCTGTAACTTTCTAAGGAGTTGGCTATCCCGCAGACTACTTGATGCAGAAGCAAATTCAAGGTTACCATGTCGTGGAAATACCATCAAGGTAACAGACTTTGATGGTATTTCCACGACATGGTAATTAGCTATACCAAATTTCAGATCAATAGGACCTGTGGATTTTAGTCAGGGAATCGGACCCACTAAAACAGCGCCTTTTAAATTCCACGCGAAAGAAGTCACAGAATCTAGCTATTAAATATGCATATGCGGTATGCATATGGGTACATATAAATTAATATGCAAGATCATAAATTTATTTCATATGACATGGTAATTTACTTAAGGTATGTTAATCACTGTGATTCGTAATCTAAGGTGTGTACTTGACATTTGCACTTACGTATACAACACGTGTAATAATATACAATACCTAGGTATTTATATGATTATTTATATTTAAAAGATTACTTCTGAACTAGGAATATATCCTGTGTCCTGACGGACCTGATGTCCGTGTAGTGACGGATTAAGAATACGGAATGTCACTACCCCAATTCATCCCGTGGGTGTCGTAAAAGCCGACTAAGGGAGCAAAACAACGCTGGACACCAGCACTGGAAAAAGAAGGAAAACTTGACACAAACCCTATACCAACCCGTCTGGCCAGCGTGGTGTAGTAGGTCAAAACCTCCTTTCTAACGAGAGGCCTATGTTCAGCAGTGGACTATTAAAGGCTGTTGATGTGATGATGATGTGATGTGATGGACTTTACAAACAGTCATGAAATGGACACAAAGAATACTCCACTCAGAATAACAATTTGCCGATCACTTTTGTGTTCCATGTGGGGATCGCACCCAGAACACTTAGCGCAGAAGCATCCCTACAGTAACAGATAACTTACACCTAGCCACAGAACAGGGTGGGTGGGGATCGAACCCACGACCTCCGGTTTAGCAGTCAGGGTTACTAACCACTAGTCGCACAGGCCAGTTAATTACGTAGCATATTGAACTTTGCAGGTATCGAACCTGCGCTTTGTGATGTACCAGTTGAATGTTGTATGTGCACTCAACATAGGTAAATATTCATGACTGCACGGATGGCGTAGTGGTTCAAGCGGTCGCCACACCGTTTACTACTACGCTGAGTGTTGTGGGTCCGGTCCCCACATGGGACGACACTTTGTGCGATCCACAAATTGTTGTTCTGAGTCTGGGTGTTCTTTGTGTCCGTTTCATGTATGTTTGTCAAGGCCCCTGCGACGCAAGTTATTTTCCTAATGCGAGAGTTGTCTTTAAAAAAGCCAAAAAGAAAACATATCGTTATTTATCGTTTCCATTTAGTGTTTTTAAACTGGTTTGATACCCGTCTGGTGCAAACCTGTCGTAAGGTGAATGCCACACCTAAAATAAATTAGCAATTAGAATCAAGTTTTCGGACGTCACGAACATATTTTTATCAATGTTATTGATTTCGGTTAATATTCGTAAGTTTTCTGCGGTATCTTAACTCCTAAATGGATTAGCAAACTTAGATTCAGTGTTTGTCTATTTGAAAGAAGATTTTATACAAAGTATTTTTCATAATATCGTCATCATCATCTCAGAAGAAAGACGTCCAGGGCTGGATATAGGCCTCCCCCAAGGCCCTCCACAACAACCAGTCCTTTGATAGTACTTTTATACTGATAATTATCAAAATATCAAAAATGCACAACGTTAATATTCAAGTTTTCACTTTGAAAATCAGCGCTGTGGTCACTTTTAGGGACTATAGCATAGGCTGAGTTGTGGCCCTTTAGTCACACACAGTGATCATTTTATTCTTTTGTACTTGTTTGTTTTTGTTATTGTTTGTGCTATTCTTCAGTTGAGCAAATTGTTTCTTTTCTTTTTCTCTTCTATGTTATATCTGTAATTCCTTTTTTGGCTGTGTTTGTGTTGTGACTAATTAAACGTATTTTCTTTCTTTCTTTCTTTGCTGCCCGTATACAACGCGAATTTTAACAGGTCGTCCCACCACCTTGTATGGGGCCAACCCACGGTCCGTCTTCCGGTACGTAGTCGCCACTCTAGAACTTTTTGACCCCATCGGCTTTTCTGCGAGCAATTCTCACGGCAATGTCAGTGACCTTGGTTCGTCTGCGGATCTCCTCATTCCTGATTCGATCACGCAGAAAAACTCCGAGCATTGAAAGAAAGATAAAAAGTTTATTTTGGCAATAACACAACACTTTTGGCAATTTTGCAGCTTGAGTTACCACAGGTGCCAAAAATGGACCCAATTTAGCTTTTCAGATGAAAGCTTGCCGCTGGTTTCCAATTAGGTCCAAAATGTACGTAAAACCAGTTGCAGAACTTAAATACTACGCCATGTACATTCATCATAAAGTTAATAACATATAACAATAATATATAACAAATTACCTTTGTCTATTTCAATATTCTACCACATTCACATAACGCCATCTAGTCCCAAACTAAGCAGAGCTTTTACTATGGGTAGTAGACAACTGATATAAATACATATATATATTTTTTTGTGAATACATACATATTATACATAGAAACACCCAGACTAAATCAAACATTAAATGTTCATGTACACAAATGTTTGACTTAAGCGGGAATCGAACCCGCGACCTTTGGAATAGCAGTCTGTTACACAAACCACTACGCCATCCGGTCGTCATAAAATAAACATTGGACTCTAAATTGCTCTTTGGATGACTTTGAACCTCCTTAAAAGGCACATTGTAAAGGACTATGTCTTTGAAATATGTCGGCTTGTGTGTGGTGACGGATTAAAAATGTTGAGTGCCCCCCTACTTATCCCGTGGGTGTCGGGAGCTAAGGGAGCCAACTACGCCGGACAACAGCACTGCACAGAGAAGGAAAACTTGATCCCAACCCCTCTGGCCAGCGTGGTAAAGTAGGCCAGAACCTCCTTTCTATTTAGAGGTCTATGTCCAGCAGTGTACTATTAAAGGCTAATGATGATGATGATGATGAACCGTGAACCCATTTTATATATTTGATTTATCTATAGTATGTATCTGTTTCAAAATTTGTAAGTATGTTTTTCAGACTGGTTACTTTAGTACAAGCTCTGCCTAGTTTGGCATCAGACGGCTGTATGTTAAATGTGCCAAGATATTAATAACTAGCTGACCCGCGCAACTTCGTCTGCGTCTCTCAATAGTAATAAATTTTCTCAGTTTTTGAAACATTCTTCATTGGTGCTCAGCTCCTATTGCTCTTAGCGTGATGATATATAGCCTATAGCCTTCCTCGATACATGGGCTATCTAACACTGAAAGAATTTTTCAAATCGGACCAGTAGTTCCTGAGATTAGCGCGTTCAAACAAACAAACAAACAAACAAACTCTTCAGCTTTATAATATTAGTATAGATTTGCCCTCTTTACAATGCATCTGGCTCCGAATCTCTAACTAGACCACACGACCAAGCAATCTAATCATTATTTCTCTAAATTACAGACGAAATTTGATTGTAATAAAGTCACGTACATGTTAACGCTAGACTAGTTGATCAGTTGATCGTGATACGAGTTCAGTTTTATCTCCAAAAAAATAACTACATGTGCTAATGACCCGGTTGTCTGAGAACCGCTAGATACTGAACAGTTTTCTGGGTCAGACATGACTAAACAGTCTGTGTTTTTCATAGAGGATATAGACCTTGATATATAAAATGGGTTCGTATTAATTTCGTACATTTCGTTCGATGGTTCATAGTTAAATTGATTTAAAGAAATAAACATAATGACAGTGGTAAGTCAATATACATATGAAAATGTAATATATGTTCATAAAAACAAAGATAGCTTCTTGAAAAGAAGTGATGTAAATTAAATACCAGAAATAAACTAGTTGTACCTGCCTGTTGCACGGCTCCAAAAGATAAACAAGTCATTTCGAGGTCAATGTGTCCGATTCTATAATAAAATCCCAAAAAGTATACATGACTTTAGTATAAACAAATGTAAATCCACAATATAACGTAAACTATATCAGAAAGACTATTACTCAATTGTGGATTACATAGAAGACAAGAATGCTTGAAACGTGATGTGGCCTAGTGTGTCTTTTATTTATTTTTCATTTGAGAATTTTTTAAACTTGGAAATTTAAGTATGAAGAAAAAATACATCCTCTAAGTAGGTCATCGATAAATTACTTCCACGAATTTCATGGCTTTTTGACACCTTCGTCCCTGTTACAGCTGGTCACAATATTTGAGCCTCTACTCATATTTTGCATTAGGTTTTATTTAAAAAAAAACAACTCTATTCCTAGTGGGTGTCCTGTGTGTCCATGATATCCTGCGTGTTTAATAATAATCTTTATTACTGCGCAATTCTTTTTTTTAAAGACAACTCCCGCATTATGAATATATCTTGTGGTTCGGGGGACTTTACAAACATACATGAAACGGACACAAAGAACACACAGACTCAGAACAACAATTTGTGGATCACACAAAGTGTTGTCTCTTGTCAGGGTCGGACCCACAACACACATCGCAGTCAACTACATCTAGAAATGAGTGTAAATTAACAGCAGTTCCGAAATTTGCAACATTTTTAAGTTTACTGTTAATAATTCTTTGGCGTTTAATACTTGGATATATACGAGTCATCATCAAACATCAACAGTCTTTAATAGTCCCCTGCTGGACATAGGCCTCTCCTTAGAAAGGAGGTTTTGGCGTACTATACCACGCTGGCCAGACGGGTTGGTATAAGGTTTGTGTCAAGTTTTCCTTCTCTTTGCAGTGCTGTTGACCTGCGTAGTTTGCTCCCTTAGTCGGCTCTTACGACACCCACGGGATGAATAGGGGTGGTGACAATCCATATTCTTACTCCGTTACCACACGGAAGGATGGAGTATCAGGTTTAAACATGACGTGACGTAAATTATGACCCCTCCTACAGGAACAAAGAGTACCGTAACAATAATAATAATCATGCTATTCGTAATACATAGTTTCATTCAAGTTCCTGAATCAACACGATAAAAAGATATGGGCAAAGGGCATGCACAAGTAAAGAGAAAATTCTGAAAAATAAAAAAGTTGAAAATTTAGGTAAATTTTTATAAAATCTACGTAAAATCTAGGTAGGTACGAAACCCTCGACGCACGAGTTCGACTCTTAACTGACCGGTTTTTTATGGTACACAGGTTGGTAAGTATTAGTTGATAAGTACTAACATAGTTATTATAAGTTAAATTTTATAGACGCGTGGTTGGATACGTGGCATATTGACGTGTCATGTCAGTTCTGTCAAATTTTTATTTAGACGCGTAGATGGATACATGGCGCATTGACGTGTCATGTCAGTTCTGTCAAAAATGAAAGATTGACACATTAAAAAATGTTGCCTTTACCAAACCTTACTTTATTTTTAGTTTCTTTGTGTATGTTGTTTTTAACTTTTGTTTTATTTTTGTATGCTGTGCTTTATGTAATAAATAATATTCTATTGTACTCAATTCCATTCTATTCTAGTATGTTCTGTCCTGTTCTGTCCTGTTCTGTTCTATTCTAGTCTATTCTATTCTATAAATTACACTCAGACATAGAATCGAAACCACGACCTCTGGTCAGGGTCACTAGATCAACAGGCCCGTCTCATTATGATCAATAAATTAGCGAAGTTTTTTTTTTTCAGATAATAATGCAAACATGGATTACACCGTGTTGTATACACTACTACTGCTGCTAGGGTTGTCTTGCTTCACCGTGACTCAGGGACAGTATTACGGTTAGTAATTTATTTACTTCTTCCTTCCTTCCTCCGAGCCTTTTCTCAAACTTCTTTTTTTAATGTTAGAGGAGGGCAGACGAGCAGACGTGTCACCCGATGGAAAGTGACTATCGCCGCCCATGAACGTCTGCAACTCAGGAGTCACAAACGCGTTGCCGGCCTTTTTGGGATCGGGTTTAAGTCTACCACGATACGGCTGAACTTAGTTTTTTTACGTGGAGCCTGTGCCATCAGACCTCCACAACCCAAGTACCAGGAGATATCGAAGTTCTGTAGAAAGACTGTTGTAAGACTTTTTGGGGCTCCAAATACCCGTAACGATTACCACAGATGTTCGCATGGCAACCGGAACCAACGGCTTAACGATTGGTAACAATGTGTTAAGAATGGTCACCCATCCATAGAAAAAAAGTTTAACCAGGTGAGAGCATTGTCTATGCTTATAAAAAAAAAAAGTTTAAGCAGGTAACAGCATTGTCTATGCTTATAAAAAAAAAAAGACGTGTGGCACTCGGGGACTGCCGCGGTAAAGCTATTGCATAGCATTTTGTATCAACTTATGCAATTATAATTATTTATTTATTTTATTTATGCAGTATTTCTTTTTCTTTGATATTAATTCAAGTTACACTTTTTGAGCGTGGTGACCGATAAGAAATCAATTTTTTTTCTTTTATTAAATAAAAATATTGAAGCATATATTACAATTTGTTTTTAAATAAATAAATAAAAAATAATATTATTAAATCAACTTACATATCCATGTAAGATTTTTCTGCATTATGTTGACAAAATTTCCTTTGACGTTCAGCATTTGATTTTGGTACTGTTTTTTGTTTTGTTTTTAGCGTGAGGTTTTTTTTCGTTACGGAATTTCTGGATTCGGTCCCCGCGCTCAAGGCCCTCGATGGAAGCTATGCAATAGCTTAAAAAGTTTAACTAGGTGACAGCATTGTCTATGACTCTCCACATTACTATTATTGTACATCGTGTTCTTGCTGTGCAGTTGAAGAATAAAAGTTTTCATATTCAATTAATTACCATCTTTTAATTGATAAAAACACCCATAACCCTTTAGAGACCTGGCTAGGATTGCTTAACTTTGAAATGTGTTAACCTATTTGGTTACAACTCAGCCACGAGCCGGCGGAGAGGAGAAGATGCTCCCCCCCCCCCCTGAAATGAGGAGTGTTATAAGTGGCAAACTGGTACTGTCGCCGAATGTAAAGTGACTAACGCAAGGGTGTGCAATATTCACCCTAATTAAGTATTCAAGTGGCCTTTTAATCTATTAGCTAGTAGCCCAGCTACTCAAGAGGTCGTGGGTTCGATTCCCACCCAGGACAAATAATTGTGTGATGAGCACGGTCATTTGTTCTGTGTCTGTGTGTAATTTATCTTATGTATGTATTTAAAAATATATAAGTGTGTTTATCAGCAGTCTGGTTACCATAGTACAGGCTCTGCCTAGTTTAGGATCAGACGGCCGTGTGAGAGATGTGTGAGGTATATTACTATTAATATTATTAAGTTTTAACATCATAACTTGCACTATTCGAATAATTCCAGATAAACGAGTTACTCGAATTTTTAAAAAAAGAAGCAAAAAAACGAACTAGTTATTTATTGAGACTAGTTGACCGTCATAACATTCTACATAAGTTATAAATAAATACGATAGTTACTAACTTATTAAGTTTTTATTATTAATCCGTGTGGTGACGGATTAAGAATACTAAGTGTCACCACCCCTGTTCATCCCGTGGGTGTCGTAAGAGCCGACTAAGGAAGCAAACTACGCAGGACACCAGCACTGCAAAGAGAAGGAAAACTTGAAACAAACCCTATAGCAACCCGTCTGGCCAGCGTGGTATAGTAGGCCAAAACCTCCTTTCTAAGGAGAGGCCTATGTCCAGCAGTGGACTTTTAAAGGCTGTTGATGTGTTGTGATGATGATGATTAAGTTTTTTTTTTAACACGATCAAATATAATCAATATTAGTCATGTATAACTTCGAGCTTGGAAATTAAAGAAATCGCAAAAAAGTATGGACTAACGCCGCCCATTGACACTGGAGATATATAAATAGGTTGCCACCCTTTAAGTTCACCCCCCTGCTCTGGAAAATGGAAAGGAGTGAGTTTTAGTCCTCCGGGAACCTCACTCATCACAGAATGATGATAGCAACAAAAGAATTGATCAAAACGGGTTTTCAGTGAGGGCGTAGTTGTTCCAGTCGAGCTGGTGCAATGTGCCGGAGCATGGCTCTTCTGTACTTTGCTTACTTAACTTACCCTACCATCTTTTACTTCCAGATGTCTACCAAGGCCTCCAGCAGTTCTACCAGCCATATCAACGACCAGTCGACCTATTCGCTCCATACAACATATACACAGGGACCCACAGACAACCAAACAGACAAGATAACAGAAGAAGGAACGACGATGAAGAAGTATATTCAAGAAGACCACCGCTAGATGAATATGACAATGATTTTCCAATAACAACGCCTAAATCTAGTAGAAAAACTACTAAATCTTATTCTAGTCATTCTAATAAGAATTCTAATATTAGGAATTACAACACTGGTAGTATTTACAGTGACTTATATACACAAGCATATGAAGTAACAACTAAAAGAAATACAATAAATCCTAACAAAAGAATAAAAACAACAACAACAACAACAGCGCCCATAAACAATTTTTACGATAATAGAAGAGCAACAACAGAAAATGCTTTTGTAAGTAATAGTTATAACAACAGAGGGTCTGACAGCTTTAATAGACCAGTCACAGAAAATGTTTTTGAAAACCAGAAGCCAAGAGAAATATATAATCAGAATAACTTTGATTCACGAGGCAATTCACAAAACAACAGAAGAACTGACATTAATATAGATTATGATAATAATTTCAATAGGGTGCCAGCCAACAACTGGAACCCTAACACTCACAATGTAAATAATAATAATAATAATCAAAACAACAGATATATTAGTAATGAAAATAGTAATAATAATAACAGGGGTCAGAATAATAACTTTGAACAACCGACTAATCATAGGAATCCTGATGTGTATGCCATAAGCATGCAAAATAGGCCAACACAGAACAACAGAAACAACAATTTTGGATCTCCCAATTCAGGTTTCATTAACACAGATCACAACAACAACCGGGGAAATGATAATTTTAATAGGGGTACCACAAACAACAGGGGTTCGCAAAACAACAGAGGAGTTTTAAATACAAATTACGATGGGGAACTTTCGGGGGGTAATAATTACAACGATAACCGTCGTCCGGGGGTTAAACCTATACCTGGAGATGTTAATCAACCCCCTATAACAAACAAACCTGTGACTAATAACCCTTATGATTCAGGGTTTGGAGATTTCAGCAAAAGCTCTAGTGATTCGCCCGATATTTTGATAGGGCCTGATGAAGAAGACATGTCGGAAGGGCAGAAGAGACAATATATTAATATGGCTGAAAAAAGTAAGATTTGTAAATTATCTTCCTTCTTTTTGAAAGTCTTTAAACCTAAAAGCTTTTGGCTTTATCCAAGTTATATTATTTAACACGTAACAAAAGGGTTTGGTCCATTTATTTTGCACATTTTGGATTTTGCTTAAACTTGTCAAGCTGTTAGTGTATAGACAGTTATAATTATTTTTTTCAAAGTTATAATTCAATTAGAACTAAGAGAAATCAATTGAATAAAAAAATTCGGCCGACTGGTTCGATCGGTGTGAAACCTTGGCTTTACAGAATACCGATGTCAAAATAGTCTTTCCTTGCTTACGGCTTTCTTGGGGGGGGGGGGGGCTCAAAGTCACTTACTACCCCGTGACCCGTCTGCTCTTTAGCTTAACTCCAATATTCAATAAAACTTATTCTTATTTTCCAGTGTGTGATGGCTACAAGAGCATGCATCTAAAGAAAATTGTGGCTCTTCCATTACTACCTTCGCCAGATCCTGTACAAGTGAATGTGTCTTCGTGCGTCCCAATAACAGCTCCCCTTGTGATTGGGGGGAAAGTAACAAGCATCAATGAATTTCCACACATGGCACTGGTGGGCTGGAAGAAAATAAGAGTGAGTATTAATCGTTCTCTGAAAGTGCTGGAAATTTGCAGCTGTCAACTTCTGTTTTCGAGAAAAGGTAGCATACGTCCTTCTCCAAGATTCCTTCTATCTGAGTAAATTCATCAAAATTCATTTTTACTAGTCTAAATCATCATCATCACTTTTTTATGGAGGGCAAACGGACTGTAGAGTCACCCGATGATGACATCTTCAGCTCAAGAGCCTCAAGTTCGTTGTTGCCTTTTGAGTCTCGGACTCTGGTGATGTTAAATCCCTCGCTGAAAAGCTACAGAAGAAAGCTTAACACCGGTTTTCTGTGAGGCCGTGGTATTACTCCCACCAACTCAGCCCATATCTGCTGAAGCGTGGCTCTCTTTTGTTCGTTTTAACTCCCGCACTAGGAATATATCCTGTTTCGTGGGGGATTTTACAAACATACATGAAACGGACACAAAGAACACATAGACTCATAACAACAATTTGTGGATCACACAAAGTGTTGTTTCATGTGGGGATTGAACCCATAAAATTCAGCGTAGTAAGAAGCGTCCAGGTGACCGCTGAAACCACTACACCATCCGCGCAGTCAAGATTTGTTGTAATCGTAATAACAATTACTGAATAACGATTCCAGGGTTCCGGCTACGCTTGGAAGTGTGGCGGTTCCTTGATCAGCAACCAGTATGTCCTAACAGCTGGCCACTGCACGTATCAAGACAAGGATTATGAAGTAGACAGGTGGGTGGTGCTTTTACCCATTGCTTTTGCCTTTAGTGAAATAGTTTTTTTTAACTTTCATGTTTGCTTCTTTCACGTCTCGTTCCTGTCCAGGTTAGGCAGAGACGTTAGAATCTTTTATCTTTTCTTTAAAAAAGACATCTGGCTGAGATACAATTCTGTCTCGTGGGGGACTTTACTTTACACATACATAAACCGTACACAAAGTACACTCAAAACAACAATTTGTGGATCACATGAGTGTTGTCCCATGTGGGAATCGAACTCCTCGGCAGCGGCGAGGTGACTGAATATTAGAATATAGAATAGAATAGAATATTTTATTTTACAAATATGGGTAATACATGATAGGTGTTACAGTAAAGCTCAACCATATTTTACCAGTGGCGTGCAAACATTTTTTGTATTAGGCTAAAAAATATGCTTTTAGACTCAATGCGCAATAATATTAATTTTAAGTCTTAACATTAGATAATAAAAATCAGTAATGACACAATAGTAAACATACAATACAAACTCCACAAAAGACATCAAGATAATATATCCATAATCATAGCACTAAAATAAAAAAAAAACCGATAAAAATACTGTTACACTGTAGTAAGTGTTATCTACTAGAAATTTACGCAGTCCACTCTTAAACACTCCTTAAACAGTTTAAGGAGTTTAAGTTAAGGAGGAAGAAGTTTAAGTTAAACTACTATTCCATTCTTGCAGCAGAATCTAATCAATCAGCATTTAATATTCAGCTCTTATTCCAGTGGTCCACCGCAAGCCGTGCAGCTCGGTTCTTCTTACCTGAACGACCCTGGTGCGTTGGTTGTCCAAATATCAGCTGTCATTCGCCACCCGAAGTATAAACAGAGAAGATCTTATTACGATATCGCTGTTATCAAAATGGCTCAGACAGTCAAGTAAGTAGACAAAAGGTCTACCTTATTGTAAACCTCTGGGCCGAGATCTCGGGTTAGATGCCCGGGTCGGAGCAAATGTTTGCTGGATCTGCAAATATTTGTTTCGGAGTTTGGGTGTTTTCTATGTATATTATGTATGTATGTATTCTATATCACTTAATCTAGCTTTCATAGTACAGGCTCTGTTTAGTTTGAAACTAGATGGCGTTGTGTGTCAGATGTCCGAAAAATATTATTATTTAATATTATTGTCTCCAAGAGAATAGTCAGTATGCTGGTGGTCTTCTGACTACTGAGCCAGAGGTTGTGGGTTCGATATCCATCCAGGATAAATATTGTGTGACGAGTACGATCTAAGTGGGTGCAATGGGAGAGGCCTATGTCCAGCAGTGGACCGCGATAGGCTGATGATGAGTACGATGCTTTGTATCTGGTTGTAATTTATCTATAATATGTATGTATTTAGAAATATGTATCACATGGACATGCCTACTCAAAACTAGGGTCCTTTCTTCAAAAGGCCAATCCAGACCCTATACTGCACCCACAGTTCTCTTAAAAAAAAATCACGGACTAAAAAGACACCTCTGTAGTTTGTTTCGGCGTTTCTTCCAAAAGTGAGTCTTAGAAAATGCCGGCGCCTTCTAGCTGTAAAGTCCGACTCGTAAATTATCTGAAAAGGTTTACTTATAGAAATAAATTTCATTAATATTGGGTCGGAAATTATACTTAGCAATGTGCGTTTTAATACGCCCCTTTCTACCCCTTCGGAGATAAAGACGTGAATATATCTATGTAATAATCACCCAATAATGTCACCACCCCTGTTCATCCCGTGGGTGTCGTAAAACGCTACTAGGGGAGCGAACTAAGAAGGACAACAGCACTGCAAAGAGAAGGAAAACTTGAAGCAAAACCTATACCAACCCGTCTGGCCAGCGTGGCATAGTTGCCCAAACCTCCTTTTTAGGCTTATGTCCAGCAGTGGATTAGTAAAGGCTTTTGATGATGTATGTATTTTAATTTCAGGTTCTCGGAAATGGTTCGCCCTGCGTGTTTGGGAGTACCACCACCAGTTGGGAAGAAGGTTATAGCAACAGGATGGGGCAGAACCGAATTCGGTAAGGTCTTTAGTAACCGCAACTATTTTTAACCCCCCACCGGAAAACGAGAGGTGTTATAAGTTTGTGTATCTGTCTGACTGTCTGTGGCATCATAGTTCCCGAACGGAAGGATCAATTTCGATGCGGATTTTTTATTCGAAAGCTGATGTGATCAAGATGGTTCTTAGCTATAAATTTTTAAGTTTTTTTGGGGAATCAATGACCGCTGAACCGATTTCGATGAAATTTGGTATGGAGATACCTTGATTCTTGAGGAAAGACATACACTGCTTTTTACCGACATTTACGCGGGCGGTACCGCGGGTAAAAGCTAGTACATACGCATTATAGACAATCTTCACCCGGACATAACACATGATTGTGGTTAGTACACAATTATTAATCCTGAGTGGGAATCGAACCCACGACCTGTGGCTCAGCAGGCACGATCACCAACCGCTAGATAGATAAACCATCAAGTTATTCTCAAACAATATCAAGTTATATAATCTTTTATTCTTTTCCAGGTGGAGATCACTCAGTAGAACTCCGTAGCGTTTCCCTCCCAGTGTGGAACATGGCAGAGTGCCGGGAGATTTGGGGTACCTCTCTGAAACTACCCAATGGGCCCTCACCCGCCAGTCATATGTGTGCTGGTGAAAAAGCTGGCGGGAAGGACACCTGTCAGGTAAGAGATGAAATGTTTTTTCTTTTTTATGGTAGGTGTAGGAGTGAAAGCGAGCAGTCGGGCCACCTGATACCTGTCGGATTATACCCTTTCGGGTTGTGTCAATTTTTCGTGCTCTTTGCAGTGCTGTTATCCTGCGCAGTTTACTCCCTTAGTCGGCTCTTACGACACCCACGGGATAAACAGGGGTGGTGACACTCCGTATTCTTAATCCGTCACTACACGGTTTATCTCACTTCCACGCGCCATATTTGTTTAAAAAGGGGTACAGGGATTTCTTCACGTATATTATTATAGAAAATAACTTGACTTATTTCACACACAATCGTTTAGAAGCAGAACAAATGATCGTGCTCATCATAAAAAAATATTTTGTACTAGGTGGGAATCGAATCTACAACCTCTGGTTTAGCAGCCAGGATCACTAAGCACTGGACCGACAGGCCAGTCAAAGTTATACATCAGCCAAACTCAAACTCAGACTCAAAATATCTTTAGAATAGAATAGAACAAATATATACTATGTGTAACTATCACTATTTTTTAAAATTATATATATATATACTGCTTTTATTTCCTCCTTTTATCTATTTCCTAACCCACCAACCATTACCCTATACCTCTTCCCCTTCATGTTTTCTCTCCATACCACGGTTGCCTGTAAGAGATTGCCTCTGAGCGATAAGGTCGCCATTTGTACTTGTCTAACCTAATTTAAGTTATTTATTGTATATTTATACCTGGTGTACATTAAAGCGATATATTATTATTATTAGAATATTCTTATTTTAATTATTTATTGTACACCAATTACAATATTTTAGATTAATATTATTGCAGACGGATATGTACAATGGGCGGCCTTATCGCTAAAAGCAATCTCTTACAGGCAACCTTTGGATGGACAAATAGACAATAGATGAGAAACCATACTCAGTCAACCATCCACAGTAGAAACCATCGGTAGTCAAGGTGTATTGAAGCTACAGTAGTGTAAAAATTAATATATAATTTTATATATAACTATACGAGTATATACACACATACATATTTATACAATATATATTGATAACTATGTAATCATTTAGTCATGCACAGTTATTGAAAGCAAACAGTAGGCACTCAAGAAGTAGTAGTCTTTGACCATATTCTTAACTGCTGTCAGTGTTTGGACACGTCTTATGGATCAAGGCGTTCCATAATCTGACAGCTTGCACTGTGAATGACTTCTCATAGAAGATGGTAGAGTGGCTAGGTACCATCAGCTCCAAAGATCTCCAACTCCAAAATATCTTAATTTCATAAAAACATTAAGATTGTTTGAAATCGTCTCTTGTGTAGACTCTAAAGTTATAGATAAACTAAATATATACGTATCGAAAATCTATGATATGCCTGTGCCGATCTGCAAGCTGCAGTTTTCAAGGGATTGAGACGGCAAACAAACTCACGACAACTTTTTTAATTAACCAATACGTGAGCTAAAAATGAATCCCAGTAGCGTAAGCGTTTCTTCAAGTAGATTAACACATAGATTCCTCTTCCAGGGTGACTCTGGAGGCCCCGCCCAAATCCAAGATGGCTGCGTTTGGCGCGTCGTAGCTGTTACTTCTTATGGCAGGTCCTGTGGTGCACCAAATACCCCAGCTTTATACGCCATTACGCAAAGAGTCTTCGTCGCAGCAGTCATCTTTGGATATGATGATGACCAGGGACTCAATGAGCGACCTACGTTTGAAGATCGAAGGGAACCAAGTTTTAATAACAGGCAAACGGGGTTCAGTAACTACAGGCCGGCTTCGTATCCTGTTAATGATTATAGACGACAATAAATTATTGGTTAAGAACTTTTCGTTTTAATTTTTGGGGTTCCGAAGTCTTAATGTGCAACGTTTAAAGTTTCCCCACGCCTGGACTGTTAGTACAAGGAAACTATAATTTCGCATGGGTATATAATTATATATTTTTTTCTTTAAATGACAACTCCCGCATTAGGAATAAATCCTGTGTCGCGGGGGACTTTACAAACATACATGAAACGGACACAAAGTACACCCAGACTCAGAACAACAATTTGTGGATCACACAAAGTGTTGTTCCATGTGGGGATCGAACCCATAAAATTCAGTGTAGCGTCCAGGTGACCGCTAAAACTACTACGCCATCCACGCAGTCAAGTTTTGTTGTAATCGTAATAAAAATTACTGAATAACGATTCCAGGGTTCCGCAATAGGAAGCGGCGTGGCGACCGCGGGTCGACATCCCGTGGGTGTCGTAAGAGCCGACTAAGGGAGCAAATTACGCAGGACAATAGCACTGCAGAGAGAAGAAAAACTTGAAACAAACCCTATATATCAACCCGTCTGGCCTGCGTGGTATAGTAGGCCAAAACCTCCTTTCTAAGGAGAGGCCTCTGTCCAGCAGTGGACTGTTATAGGCTGTTGATGATGATGAGCCACGAGGAAAAGCTAATATTCAATAAATAACGCTTTAATAATGGCTATAGGCTTCAAAATTAAAGTAGTTACTTATTTATACATTTTGTAACAATGTCCACTGCGTTTTAAATACAAATATCCACATTAAACAAGTTATTTTTTCATACTTTACAGTATTTTACTACATGCCAAATATATCAAAAATATTTCCGTCCGTTATCTTTTAACAACTTAAATGTTATTGATAAAATAAAAAGCACAGTATATAAATGAAGTAATGTGTAGTGTCCACATCATTCAGTAACATAAAGAAATCGAAATGATTCTCGTTACTATTGTTGCGCTCTTAACCAAGATGGCGGCATGGAAGTTCACGAGAAATTCTTGACCATGGATCGCAAGGCCTTTATAGAATACTTCAACAGTCAGAACTTCTCATGGAAAATCACTGATTATAATCGAACTTTTCAATACGGCTGCCTTGAAAGTCCAATCGGAGACGAAGGATTACCACGAGAATGCAATGTACTCTTACAAGACTTGCCGAAAAACTTTGACGCGAGAGAAAAATGGCCCCAATGTGAAACTATCAAAGAAATTTATAATCAAGGACATTGTGGATCTTGTTGGACTTTTGGAGCTGCTACTTCAGCATCAGATAGAACTTGTATCCATAAAAACACACACGTACATTTAGCTGAACAAGACTTCGAATGTTGCCTAGACCATGTATGTGAGGGAGGTATTCCATACTTTGCTTTTTCATTCTGGCAAAAAGAAGGTTTGGTGACTAATAAATGCAAGCCGTATGACATAGAGAAATTAAATAAGAACACGTGTGAGAAAGAATGCGTTGATAGGAACATATCTTATACTAAAGATAAGCATTATGCAGAAAAGGTTTACCAACTCGACAACGATGTAGATTGTATTAAATCTGAGTTAGCCCAAAATGGCCCTATACAAGCCTCTTTTGTAGTGTTCGAGGATTTCCCAGATTATCGTTAAGGGTATTTATGAACATAAATATGGAAGAGGCATAGGACGGCACAGCGTTCGTGTCATAGGGTATGGAGTAGAAGATGATAAGGAATACTGGCTTGTAGCTAATTCTTGGTCTGAAACCTGGGGTGAAAAAGGATATTTTAGGATCAAAGTTAAACAGCCGGATGTAGGATTTGAAAAAGTTATGTTTGCTGGTATGCCGAAGAATTAATTTTAACATCTCTTTCTAGCATTTTAATTCATTAAGTTCAGAATGGCATGAAGTACACTTTGACTTAATATCTATTTTTTTTGTAAGTGCTATATATTAATTCAATATTTTTATGTATTCTTACTTCTGATAAAATAGACTGTCCGAAAATTTCTGCTTTACTTGAAAAATAAATAATAATAATAAAATAATACTTATGGACCCGATACACTGCCCTGGTAAATACCGCTATGTTAACTAACGATATCTATTATTGTAGATTATTTTGTTTTGTACTTTCAGATATTTCCTGTAAAGTAATATAATATAATATTATATTGTACCACATTCACACAAAGCTCACCTTGTCCCAAACTAAGCAGAGCTTGTACTATGGGTACTAGACAACTGATATAAATACATATATACTTTTTTTTGTAAAAACACACACACACAATATTAAATACATAGAAACACCCAGACCAAATCAAACATTAAATGTTCATGCACACAAATGTTTTACTTGAGCGGGAATCGAACCCGCGACCTTTGGAATAGCAGTCCGTTACACGAACCACTACGCCATCATAGTTAAAAAATAGTTCACTTTTAGTATAAATAAATTGTCTATAAGGAAATAATTTGTATAAATAAATGATGGTCTACCAAGTCAAAAGCTTATTCCTATGTTCCGTCTGAAAACTTAAATTTATACAGCCGGCCATAGAAAAAATTAAGTAGAACTTTTACTAAGTTGAAGTCTGCAATGGTGATGATGATTTTAAATACTATACAAGCCGCTTTACAGTATTTCAAGTTTTTCCGAATTATCCTGAGGGTATATATGAACAAAATAAGGGAGACTCGTAGGATGGTACAGCGATGGTACCCTATGACACACATAGGGACGGTACGGAGTAGAAGGTGATAAAGAATACTGGCTTGTAGCTAATTCTTGGTCAGAGAAATGGGATGAAAAAGGACATTTCAGAAACACCGTTTCCTAAATGGTCGATGTTCATTGTTGGGAATTATTTTATTGTGTATTTATCGTATTTTTGTGCATGCTATTGATTCGATTGATTTTAAGAGGTCGTTATTAATGCAATCTATATACCTATAAATAGTAAGTTAATTTGCGTCAGCATCAACAGCCCTTGATAGTCCAGGTCTGGTCTGGTTTGTGTATGATTAAAAAACTCAAAAAAATCTGCGTCAGTGGGGCTTAAATTTTGACTTTCCTCCGAGCTTTTTCCCTTCAAGGTTGGGGGTCGGCGTCAAGTCAACTACGGCTGAACTTCGATTTCGAACACGACCTCCACAACTCAATTAGGCGATATCGAAGTTCTGTAGAAAGGTTGTTGTCGGCCTTATTAGGGCTCCAACTCCAACCCGTAACGATTGACACAGACCTTCGTATGGCAACCGGGACCAACGGCGGGCGGTAGGGGTCTCATTGTGTTAAGAAAAGGTCACCCATCCATATATTGTTCTGACTATGATTGCTTAACTTTGTAATGTATTAACCAACTCGCTTACCAGTTTTCGATCAGGTGACCCGTCTGCTCGTCTGCCCCCTCTAACATAAAAAGAAAACACAGTACACAAATAGACCTCATTCTGACCTGTTGGTTTATTGGTTAGTGACCCTGACTGCTACGCCAGAAGTCGTGGGTTCAATTCCCACCCAGGATAAACAATTGTGTGATGAGCACGGTCATTTGTTCTGTATCTGTGTGTACTTTATCTATAATATTTAAGTATCTATACAAATAAATAAAATTGAAGTGTCTGTTTGTAATGTCAAAATAATAGTTTTTTCATGCTCATACGGTTATTTGCATGATACCTATGCCTAAAAACCAGTTTAAATTTTTTGTCGGTCTGTTCCGGTAATCTTCAAAACGGCTGGACCGATTATGATAATATTTCACTACCAGGCAGCTGTCAATATAAGGAGTAACTTAGACTATTTTGTCTCAGAAAACCCCTATAAAATTTTGGCCGGTCTGGAAATCAAACCCACTACAGCGCTTCTCAAATTCCACTCGAACGAAATCGCGAGCACCCGCTAGTCTATAATATTTATGTATTTAGAAATATATAAGTATGTTTATCAGCAGTCTGGTTACCGTAGTACAGGCTCTGCCTAGTTTGAGATCAGATGGCCGTGTGTGAGTTGTATGAAAATATTTCATACATTCGTAGAAGAACCAGGATCACTCTCACGGGCTCATAGAAAACGTGTGGAGCAATTCCTTCGTTATTTTTCAATGATTCAATGGACTTTGATGCGTGACCAAAAATTACTTAGCCGCTACTCGTCCATGGACATCTGTAACTTAAGAGTCAAAAGTGGGGGGGGGGGGGGCAGGTTCTTCCTGTGATCTCACTCACTCGGTGTGTCACACTAACATCGATTTTCTGTGAAGCTGTATAGTCACTCCGGTCGAGCTGGCTTATATGTATGTGCCGAAATATAGCTCTGTATCCATGTTTCTATAAACCGCCATGCGCCATCTTGGATACAAATAAAACAGAGGCAGTCATAAGTACTGCCGACAGAAGTGAAAACTCAAAACAATGGCACTACGCGTCGCTAGTTGGGCTCAATACGTCACGAGCATGTCAACGTCATCGGTGACGCCCGTAATTTTTTCTCGTACCTAAAGTCGCTCATCGCGGCTAAAGAAATTTTCACTTCAATAAAGCTAGGTTAACATTGTTGGTATTTAGGTTTGACCACTTCACTGGTCAGAGCCAATCTATACTAATATTATAAAGCTGAAGAGTTTGTTTGTTTGTTTGAACGCGCTAATCTCAGGAACTACTGGTCCGATTTGATAAATTCTTTCAGTGTTAGATGGTCCATTTATCGAGGAAGGCTATAGGCTATATATCATCACGCTAAGACCAATAGGAGCGGAGCACCAATGAAGAATGTTTCAAAAAACGAAGAAAATTTATTACTATTGAGAGACGCAGACGAAGTTGCGCGGGTCAGCTAGTACTTCATAACATACAAATCAGTATTTCAAGCATGACACAGGGATTGTAAAATTATATTCATCGTGGAATTTAAATATCTATTCTATACAAATAAATAAAATTGGAGTGTCTGTTTGTAATATTAAAATAACCGCTTTTTACTAAATGCATATGAATGTTTACACGGTACATATGCCAAAATAACATTTTTTACAATTTTTGTCTGTCTGTCTGTTTGTTTGTTCCTGGTTATCTCTGGAACGGCTGGACCGATTTCGACGGGACTTTCACTGGCAGATAGCTGATGACATAAGGAGTAACTTAGGCTACTTTTTTTAGACTAGCTTCGCCCCGCGGCGTTGCCCGCGGTTATAACAACAAACGCGGGTCTCAAATAAAAAACTGGACAAGGTGATCAAACGCGACTGGCCGCCGCCCAAAAGTTTTCGACGGGAACTAGTATACTATTCTGTCAAGAAAGTACCGGAAAAAGATCAATAATACACAAAATGTTTGTTATTCATCCAAATTTATTTTATCACCACTACAAAAAAGCGGCCGTGCAGTATATTTAGGTAATATACATACAAAGACATAGCATACAAACATTTGGTCCGACCCGGGAATCGGACCCGAGACCTCAGAACAGCAGTTGCATACGCTCCCACTGCGCCACCGAGGCAGTCATTATTACGTTGGTGTCCACGGGCGGCGGCAACCACTTCATCAATCATCATCAACAGCCTTTAATAGTCTACTGCTGGACATAGACCTCTCCTTAGAAAGGAAGTAGCCACTTACCACCAGGTAAAAAAAGACACTAATTTCCTAAGTAATAATTTATTTATATCTTATTTATAACATTTATGTCCATTATTACATATTATAAACTATTATTTTTATACATACATAAAATATTAATTACATTTGTATCAACGATTTCACTTGTGACAACACAGTGATATACCTGACACTAATTCGCAGAGTGAAATGTCAAAAGTGTCAAGGCTGTCATGTCAAATCAACCTACAACAACAAAAAAACACAGCTGTGACACAGAGAACAGTTTTTTTGGAACGAAGTTCCTTATCGCGCGTTGTGAAAGGGGTTGTAACGACACTTTTTATGTCAGTCATTCAGCGCCATCTATCGAATAGATAGGAAATCATTACTTTTCATCTCAGTATTTATTTTGAATAGTCACTTGTCAGTCATTCAGCGCCATCTATCGAATAGATAGGAAATCATTGCTCAAGGAGATTTTACCAATGTATAAATAGTTTTAATTAGAAACCAACTGAAAAATATGTAGGTAATAGCCGCTTTCATAGATTGCGTTGTAATTAAAATCGTGTCGAATCAGTTTTACTAGATAGTCACAACTTCGTTCCTATCGGGTGTCCCACGACACCACACGGCTTTTTTTTCTTTAAAGACAACTCCCGCATTAGGAATATATCCTGTATCGCGGGGGACTTTACAAGCATACATAAAACGGGCACAAACAACACCCAGAATCATAACAAAAATTTGTGGTTGTTTGAAAGACAGTGGAAGAGGTGTGGTTGGGGTGTTAAGGTACTGTCTAGAAGTACTAGGATCACAGACATTTCAAAGAGATCAACACTCGGCGAATTAGGAAGCGGCGAGGTGACCGCTTAAACCGCTCCACCATCCGTGAAGTACCGCAACAGTCATATCTAGTTAAGCCCAAACCTACTGGAAATATTCCATTCGCCCACCCATTCGTATAAGCATTTCATATTTGAGATCCCAATTTTCTGATCTAAGTCTTAAATTCGACGTTGATCGGGATGACGGTAATAGGTAGGGATAGAATAAAATCACAATCACATGATTTATAAATCATATAATCACACCTGTGACTAATTCACAGAACCACGGCGACTTATTATTATTGGAGTTTATTCCTCAAGAATCGATTCCCATATATGTCGCCCGGAATGAAAAAAATATGACGAGTAAAATTTAGTGATCAAATGACCTCGTACGTTTTTTAGTTCTAAATGTAATTTATAGATGGCGGTACGTAGTTGTAATAATATTTTTGTGAGTTTGTTGTTAGTTCTATGTTTGTAATTTCTTTCAGTTCAGTGAGTAGTGTACTAAAATTGTTTTAAAACGCAATAAACCCCAAAATAAATGGCAATTAATACGTGAGTTCTAATTGTTTTACTAACATTTACATAGATGGCGCTGATCACTAAAGTTGTACGTAGACAGGGTATGTGTTCTTAAGGAGTAAACTCCAGTCGTGGGTCGGAGCTAACACACACACACTTTTTCTTATTACGGTAGCGCCAGACTCGCGAAATGGTCGTAATGTGCATTTATCTTTGTCTATGCCCAAATCACAAGCCACATGTGAAATCGCTGACTAAAATAAATAATTTCATCATATGACCATGATTTAAAAGTAGCAATTATTTCCATGTTTGAACATGACAAAGAATGTTCGGCGAACTCGCGATATGTATATGCACTTTATAGCAATAGGTTTAAGATTTATTTTGGAGTGTCTTAACAATATCCTCTTTCGTCTCCTCTTGATCTGCGCTGCCGCTAAGTTAGATTAAAACCATAATTAGCAAAATGCCTATACCAAATGATTTATTTAATGTCGGCCTACATGTAGCTGCAATTAAAAAACAGTGGCCGTGAGTTTGTTTGCCCTTACTTCTCATAAACCTCATCTCCTTGAAAACGGGCGGTTAAAGATCGGCACAGGCATATAATGGAGTACCTTCATTTTTCTTTATGGTATACGGGGGCAAACGAGCAGACGGGTCACCTGATGGTAAGCAACTACCGCCGCCCATGGACACCTAAACATCTTTTTTTTTTTTCAAAATCAAAATATATCGGGTTGTTGTTATTGTGTATAGTTGATCTATGACTTTAGAGTCTAAGAAGACCTGAAATTATTGTAAAAAGAATTTTATGAAATAAATATGTTTTTATACCGCGTGGTGACGGATTAAGAATACAGAGTGTCACCACTCCTATTAATCCCGTGGGTGTCGTAAGTGCCGACTAAGGGAGAAAACTACGCAGGACAGCAGCACTGCAAAGAGAAGGAAAACTTAAAACAAACCCTATACCCACCCGTCTGGCCAGCGTGGTATAGTAGACCAAAACCTCCATTGTAAAGAGAGGCCTATGTCCAGCAGTGGACTGTTAAGGGCTGATGATAAAATATATTTTGAGTTTGAGTTTATGTAGTAGTAGTACAAATAAATTTTCAAACTCTTGTTTTTCGTACAAATCTATCCTAATCTAAAAACTAATTATTAAATATATTATAATTAATAATATTATTAATCAATGTCAAATTAGCATTCGTGTACTTTTCGCAGTTGGTCCCATTTCGCATTGCCGACTGCGAATGGGACCAACTGTGAATGGGACCAACCGCGAATGGGACCAACTGTGAATGGGACCAACTGCGAATGGGACCAACTGTGAATAGTTTACAAAGCAAATTTAAGTTTAACTTAACTTAATAACACTAAAATTAATTATTACGTATTATTTTTGTTCTATGAACTAAAAACTGCAAGCCACCCCTATAAGGTATATTTATGAACACACATAGTATTGACCTACTGGTTTAGTGGTTAACGATACTGCTAAGACCGAGGACGCGGGTTCGATTCCCACCCAGGACAAATACTGTGTGATGAGGATTGTCATTTATTCTGTGTCTGGATGTCATTCGTCTATACAAATAAATAAAATTAATGTGTTTGTTTGTAGTGTCAAAATAATAGTTTAGTAGTAATAATAGTTTTTTCATGCTCACACGATTATTTACACGATATCTATGCCTAAAAACCAGTTTAAAAAATTGTTTTCTGTCTGTGCCCTATAACATTCGATCACCCAATCCGGGAAAGGTAGCGCTTTTCAAATTCCACGCGAACGAAGTTGCGGGTTCGATTCCCGGACCAGCCAAAATTTGAAAGGGTTTTCCAAGAGCCAAAATAGCATAAGTTACTCCTTATATAGACAGCTATCTGGTAATAAATTTTATCAAAATCGGTCCAGTCGTTGAGAAGATTACCCGGAACAAACAGAGAGACAGACATAAATAATCGTGTGAGCATAAAAAAAAACCTATTATTTTGACATTACAAACACTTCAATTTTATTTATTTGTATACATTTAGTGTATTTTATTCTTAAATGATATGTGTTTTGCCTAGATGGGTATCGAACCAATAATCTCTGGTTTAGCAACCAGGATTGTTAAACACTACACCAATAGGCCAGACAGCCAGTTTTTTAAATTATTATTTCAATAATTAGATAATATTACGTAAGAATAATAAAAATAGCCGAGAAGACTTCTGTACCCTAACTTGAAGAGTAGAAAGGGCAAATATTACCAACATCGTCCTTACATATATAAGTAATGGTCCTTTTAGGGGTGACCCTTAGTCATAATAGGGTACGTGAGAATAGTTTTAGGGTGACCCAGGCTTATACTTGCTAACTAAATAACAATGCTTCTTCAACCACGATTCTTTCTTCGTTGGGGTCCCCTGTAAACAAAATATATTTTTTATAGTATTGTAAATAATAATAATAATAAATTTTACACATCTCACACACGGCCGTCTGATCCCAAACTAGGCAGAGCATGTACTATGGGTACTAGACAACTGATATAAATACATATATACTTTTTTTTGTAAATACATACTTATTATACATCGAAACACCCAGACCAAATTAAACATTAAATGTTCATGTACACAAATGTTTGACTTCAGCGGGTATAAAACCCGCAACCTTTGGAATAGCAGTCCGTTACACAAACCACTACGCCATCCGATCGTCTACGTTACGTTACAATATTATGTTTCATTACAATTTATCTTATTTTACAATGCTTTGTTATGTTACAGTATGGTGTACACTGTACTATGGTACCCAGACTGTTTGTATATATTTTTAAATACATACATGCATGTTTTAAGGGACATCGTAACGAATTCTGAAGTAGTGTGTTCAGACCATCATTCTGAGTCGAAAATCATTGGTATATTCTGCCGGAAAATTAAACGTTTTATGCAATCAGTGTTAACCTCCGACGCGTCGCCGTCACAACAGTTGTGACACCAAATTTTTACGCGGTAGCGTCTCTGTCACAACATTTAGAAGAATATATATCAGGGATTCCAAATATGTTTATTTCATTGAATATAATTATAAAATAACGTAGATATTGAGGTAATAATGACTTCGCTCAGCTGTGACTGGGTCACTAGTTCAAGGGCGCGACAGTAACGGGTCATAGGTCTACCGCGCGCCGCGACGTCCTAAGAGTTAAGGTCAGTCCCCGACCGTAGGTATCGCACTAAAGTAATAACTACATTTCTATTCCGTGCAAACAGTCTACGCACACTAACACAAGTTGGCAGGCACACAAGAGGCACCGCTTCAGCTGTTTGATTAATTACATTGCAATTTTTGACCGAATGTGATATTTATTAAAAAAATTCATCACACCACGGCCGCAAATTAATGAAATTTGTTGCGTTTTTGGCGTTATCTTATTCCTCACAGACAATCTTATTAGAAATGCAGTAAATAGTATGAGTAACTATTGTACTTTTTTGAAAAAAAAATATCAACTTAAATTTTAAACATGAAATTTTATAAAAAAAAAATATGACAAAGTATGAGGGCGTTTTGTGAAAAAAAATTATGAAAACCTAAGGGGCCAACTATTTAAAAAAAATGCGCAGTTAATGCAGTTTACAAAATTCATTTCTCATTAATTAATTTGCGGCCGTGTAAGCACAGTAAGGACAACAAAAAGTATTTTTTTTTTTAAAACTTCATAATTTGGGCACCAATTTTTATATTTTTTGGTTTTTTTTTTGTACGCCAGATAGCTGTACTATTAAGCGCTCCAGGATTATCCATTCTTTCTGGGACACCCTGTATATTACTTATTGTTTAATAACCTAATTGTAGTTAAAATTATATCATTTTAAAATTGCCAAGATGTTTTCTGTGTGCATAATTACGAGTAAGCTCACCTAAATATTTATTCTAAACAACTGTGTGTCTCGCAACATATTTTTATTCTGGAACTGTGGGTCATAAAAAAACCGGTCAGGTACGAGTCGAACTGGTGCGCTGAGGGTTCCGTACCAAAATACCTTACTTTTTTGAAAATTTTCCCATATTTTTTTATTGTGTTGACTCAGGACCTTGATTTTTATACACCTAATAGGGACCATAGACCTTAGTATCTGGTATAAATTTCAACTTGCTAGGTCTACCCGTACCTGAGAAAATCGGTGGTGACACTCGGACAGACGGATAAGAAAGTGATCTTATAAGGGTTCCTTTTTTACTTTTTAGGTATGGAACCCTAAAAATATTATAATAGTAACTTACCAGGTAGCTCAACAACTTCGTACACCTCCTCATTTGGAGATGATTCTTCTATGAACTCCATCTGTCCCCCCGCAGGATCCAGTACGTATCTATACTGTCCGGATCCCTCTGATGCACTGATTTCATCACTTGAATGTACAATTTGCTCATAGAAATGCTTTGAGGACCCATATTTCTTCGGCAAAGTGTTATTGAGAAGGATTATATTTTGATTTGATGGTTTTTTCTTAAGTCTTGGGATCTGATTGTGTGATGATGTATCATCAACATCCACCAGCTGGATTCTTATATTACTTGTGCCAATTGTGATTTCTTTAGACTTATTCGGTGATTGAAAATTATATTCATTTGCGTTCAATATTATTTGATCGTTGTATATATCATTATCGGAGTCAATTATTAACCTGTCTGGTTCTGGATCTATGTCCATTTCTACCAAATTGTTTTCGTTATTATTTAACTGGGTATCCGTATGATTGTATGTTTGGATTACTATTTTATTTGTTTCATTGTTTGTTTGAATGTGTATGTTATCTTCAGATGGTATATTTATTTCTTGTGAATCATTCAAATCATGTAACAATTGCAAATCAATTTTATGTTCCGTTTGTTTATCAATGTCTTGTTCTGATATCTGTTCGTTAACATTAAATCTTGATTCTGTTGACATTTGTGGTGATATGTTTCCTAGAGATTTCAGTGTGATATCACTGGACGTATTATGATCAACTTCATTGGGTAACATGATAGGATGAGAAGTATTTTCATTTTCTTTTATATTAACAAAGAATCCAGCTGTTCCTTCATCTGGATTGTATACAGGATCTTGGAAATTCGTTTCTGGGTGAGTCATGATGACAGTCATTTCTGTACCTGAAAAGATAGGAAAGATTTATTTTATTTTATACTATAATAGTTGCAAACTAGCAGTCTGGTCACCTGATGGAAAGTGACTACCGTACCATACATACATACCATACTTGTATATTTCTACACCATACGACAAATTACACCCAGACACAGAACAAATGATCGTTTTTAAAAAGACAACTCCCGCACTGGAAATATATTCTGAGTCACGGAGGACAATACAAACATACATGAAACGGACACAAAGAACACCCAGACTCAGAACAAAAATTTGTGGATCACACAAATAGCGTAGTAGGAAGCGGCGTGGCGACCGCTTAAACCAATACGCCATCCGTGCAGTCTAGTTTCTAAGAAGATTACCCAAAAGTTAAAATAATTACAACCACATCTTAACAAACCACATCTAAACAGTATTCGTACAACAGTTTTCATAAAAAACGGTAGCTTTTAAGCTGAGTACGTGTTTAACTGGCTGTGCTAAATGAGTGTGCTCTGCAGCAGAGCTGCAATCGATGTTCATTATCTTGTTATGTAGTGTGGTGTAATATTAAAAAATAAAAAGAATATGATTATAACTAATGAATGTCTATGTTGAATACAAATGAATGAACTAACTGATCCGGCACCGCAAATTCTATCAAAACCAATAAACTCGGGCACCAGGTGCCGGCTTAAATGAACATAGATAATTAATAACAAATACAATAAATACTTGGAATAGCTCGGTCAGCGCTTAGGCTTTTAATCTAGGGTGGGGGGAAGCTATAAAATAAAGAGATGTTACAAGATTAAGAGGCAGTTTATTTATCCCGTAGTTTCTGTAGAGTACATGGAATATTATAGGTCTAATTACAAGTGTAATTCTTATTCTCAAATTAGTTTTGTCATTAATGCAATCTGTTTACCTTGATAATACAAATTAAAGGTATTAGAGGCTTTTCCAGCCATTAGAGGTACTTAGGAAAGGAAATCCACTCTCTGAAGCAAACTAAATCCCTGGATCAGGCAGGTTGTGAGGTAAAAAACTAGTTGTAACGTAAGGACATTGCAATCTTATAAGAAGAAAAGCCAAAACTAAAAAAGAAAAAAAAACCCTGTTACGGCACTGTATCAAACAAAAATTATAGGTTATTTCCCTAGCTCCAAAGATGAAGTCTAAGCTCTGTAATATTTATTTATTTCCTTTAAAAACAACTATTATTACAGGTTTAGCCCAATGCAATAGTGTTATACCATCTACTTATTTATTATAAGAAATAATTCTTAATGCTGTTATTGTGAATTCACTCAGTGAGCAATAAAATAAATCTATTTCATCCGCAATTATATTCAGAGTACGTAGTGCGCGCGTCAGCGGTGCTTCTCTCTGCAGGTTGGTGTGCCCGCACGGGACAGCCAGCAGCGGCGGCTAAGATACAATAATTTACTCACCAGGGTTCCAAAACGTCTCACAAATAAATCGGAGGCATTACTAATAATTCCTGTAACCAAATAATCAAAGATTTAGAACACTAGTCTCCTTAAGCCTAGGACGAAAACGTGCCGACCCCCTCGAATTAAAACTTACCAAAAAGGCAAAATCATATTTCCATTAAAAAACTCGTTTTCTTAACAAAACTGGGCAACAATAAAAGGTGATTTAACCCTCTGATTATAACAAATGGAAACGGATTTCATTTCCATCTTTCAAAAATCACAAACATGTCTACCCTGTTCAGCTTCGCCCAGGAAGATGCAAATGCGACCAAAAAATGTTGCCAGAACAAGAAGTGCAAAAAAAACTACAATAGAATGAATACAGTGTACACTTTCAGGATTTATTTATATTCCAAAAAAAATGTATTAGAATTATCGGACAAATTGGAAATCGTGATAGTTGTAGGGCCTTCTTCATTAAATATAACATCCTCACACTACCATCATTATACATATTTGACATCTGCATATTTGTATCCAAGAACATGAGTCACTTCGCGAGAGTAAAAGACAATCACAATTTAAACACACGCCACAGAGACAGACTATACCTACCACCATCAAGAATTAAAATAATAAACCAGAGCCCTTACTACATGGCTGTAAATATATACAACAAATTACCTATCCACATTAAAAATGAAACGAAGACTACACTATTCATTAAAAAACTAAAAGCATTCTTAATTACAAAATGTTTCTATTCTGTTAAAGAATACGTTGAGGAAAAAAACACTTAACAAACTACATTTCTTATTACACGGAAAACAGAAAGCATATACTACTACATATAATATTATAAGATCATTGATGTACACTTGGTTGGCAAATAAAGATTTGATTTGATTTGATTACTTCCATAGAGTAAACAATTCCATGGACCGAATCAATACAATAGTCGATTAAAATAGACTAAAAATCTCGACTGTGACGCCATCTCTCGGAGCTTACTGAAACGTCAGAAAATCCATGTCAAAACAACTTACAAAATAACAACACATCGATAATTAACTTTTCTGTAATGGTGCAGAAATGCAATGTTACAGTGGGTATAGCAATGATGGCCTATGTACATTATATGCATTTGACATACATCATTCTAAGATATAATTGATTTAAGGTGGCTCTGCTGCAGAGCACGACACAAATAAATACCATCAAAACTACCTTAAGCAAAGAAGACACCAAATTTTTTATTAAGCGCAACCTATAGTTAAACCGCCGTAAGCTTGGCCCTCCTGATGTTTTGGGGGACGCGGGGCGGGGGTGCATTCAACCAATTAGCTAGTGCGTCGCTGTCCGCCGGCAGTGACTGACGTGAAAGTATGGATGTACGTGTTATTTTCTTAAGACTGCTACACACGGTATTATTTTGCAACATGGATAATCTGCCGACTCTGCGTCACAAAAAGATTTAAAAACATGAAGTTCGGCTTACAGAGGTTCTACTGTTAAAGCTCTAATAAAGAATATTTACTATTTTACTTAATTTTTAAGTTGTATCTGAATATAATTTACATGACGAAGATAAGGTGATTTTAATAAAATTATTTTACAGTATTAAATTTTACAATTAATCATCATCATCAGCCTATCGCAGTAAACTGCTGGACATAGGCCTCTCCCATTGCACGCCACTTAGATCGATTTTGGGCTTCTCGCATCCAGCTCCTGCCAGCCATCTTGCGCAAATCGTCACTCCACCTGGCCTGTGGCGTCCTACACTACGTTTGCCGAGACGCGGTCTCCACTCAAGAACTCGTTTTCCCCAACGGTTATCGGTTCTGCGGCTAATATGGCCAGCCCACTGCCACTTCAGCTTGCTGATCCGGTACGCTATGTCGGTGACCTTAGTTCTCTGCCGGATCACCTCATTTCTGATGCGATCCCTTAGAGAAACGCCGAGCATAGCCCTTTCCATAGCACGTTGAGCGACTTTGAACTTGTGGACCAGCCGTACCGTAAGTGTCCACGTTTCAGCTCCGTATGTCATGACGGGTAGGACGCACTCATTAAAGACTTTCGTCTTAAGGCACTGTGGGATCGACGATGAGAAGACTCGACGTAGCTTCCCAAACGCTGCCCAACCCAACCGAATTCTTCTGTTCACTTCGTCCTCGAAGTTGTTTCTACCTAACTGCAATGTCTGCCCGAGGTACACATCATTTTGAACAACTTCGAGAACGGCACCGTGTACCGCAATCGGTTCCGGTAGTACATGTTCGTTAAACATGACCTTGGTTTTATCCAAGTTCATCCGTAGGCCGATGCGTACAGAAGTGTCAGCTAAGTCATTCAGCATTTGCTGTAGGTCCTGCAACGTCTCTGCCATGATGACGATGTCATCTGCAAATCGCAAGTGAGAGATGTATTCGCCATTGATATTGATGCCACGCCCTTTCCAGTGCAGCGTCTTGAACATGTCCTCCATTGCATTTGTGAACAATTTCGGGGAAATAAAGTCCCCTTGTCTCACTCCTCGATGCAATGGTACGGGCCTTGTTTGCTGATTCTGTACTTGGACGGACATGGTGGCGGCTTCGTAGAGACATCTCATCACTTGGATGTATCGCCAATCTACTTGGCAACGCTGCAGGGACTCCAGAACAGACCAGATCTCGATCGAGTCAAAGGCTTTCTCATAGTCCACGAATGCTAGACACAGGGGCTGATTATATTCTTCGGTCTTCTGTATAATCTGCCGCACTGTGTGGATGTGGTCTATGGTGCCATATCCGCTCCGAAACCCAGCTTGCTCCGGTGGTTGGCATTCGTCGAGTGTTTGCGCAAGACGGTTCGTGGTGACTCTCGAAAACAGCTTGTAGACGTGGCTTAGAAGGGATATGGGTCGATAGTTCTTCAACCTGGTCTTGTCACCCTTTTTGAAGAACAAGACGACCACACTCCTACTCCACGCTTCTGGAGTTCTCCCTTCAAACAGGACAGCGTTGAAGAGCTTTTGGAGCTCCCTTAGTACGGGTTTACCCCCGGCCTTCAGAAGCTCTGTTGTAACGCCATCCTCTCCAGGGGCTTTTCCATTTTTCAGCTGTCCAAGAGCCATCTCGATTTCGTCAATGCTAACTTCTGGCAGGTCTTCGGTGTAGTGACGTGTTAATGTGGCTCTAGAGTCCTCATTTTCGGGATCAGGTCGAGATGCATGCAAAGCGTATAACCGGCCATAGAAGCTTTCCACTTCCAAAAGGACTGCCGGCTTCGAAGCAACGACTTCTCCACTTTCTGTAGTCAACTTTGTCAGGTGGCTTCTTCCAAGAGATTGTACGAACACTTTTGACCCCCGATTTTGCTCGATCGCTCTTTCAATTGAAAGAGTATTGGAGCACCGGAGGTCGTGTCGTACGAGTTTACTGATCTCTCGGTTTAGAGTCCGCTTTGCCGACAAAGTGACAGGTGGGTTTTCACGTCGTTTCTTCATCAGCCCTAGGGTCCTTTCTGAAAGCTTCGACTTCCTGCCCTTACGCTGCATTTCACAAAATCTCATACCTTCTTCCCTGAGGATCTGAACCACATTTTTGAGGTTCTGGTTTACGTCGATTGTGGTTTCCACGGCAGCGAATCGGTTTTCCAGTTTTGACTGGAACGTTTCAGATCCTGTCATGGCTTGGAGCCGAGTTGGTCGGAGCCTGGATTTCATCAAACAGACACGTTCCGCCTTAAAGTTGATATTCAGAGAGCCCCGGACAAGTCGGTGATCACTACCGGTATTAAACCTATTGATCACTGAGACGTCTCTGAATATGTGCTTTCTATCCGTCATGATGAAATCGATCTCATTTCTAGTCATAGCGTCGGGGCTTTGCCACGTCCACTTCCTTTGGGGCTGTTTCTTGAAGAAAGAATTCATCAAAAACAGCCCCTCCCGTTCGAGGAAGTTGACCAGCATTTGCCCCCTATGATTCCTGCTTCCAAATCCATGGGATCCTACTACCGATTCGCCGCAATTCTGTACTCCCACTTTAGCGTTGAAGTCACCCATAACAACGTTGTAGTGGGTCTTAGTTGTGAAGTGGAGGGCCCTCGATATGTCATCGTACATATCCTCCACCTCGTCGTCCGAATGTGCCGAGGTCGGTGCGTACACTTGTACAACCTTGAGGCTGTACCTCTCGGTGAGCTTGATAATGAGGTACGCTACCCTGTTCGACACACTGGAAATTTCCACAACGTTGTCAGATAGGGACTTATTTACCAGAAACCCAACCCCACCTTGGGATTGTTGGTCCCCCTCGCGGAAGTACATTAGGTGGCCTGACTCGAGGGTTATGGTGTCCTCCCTCTCTCTTCGGACTTCACATAGCCCTAGGATATGCCACCTAATCTTCCCAAGTTCCACCTCAAGTTGCGCCCGATGCGAGTCTAGCCGTAGCGTGCGTCCGTTGTACGTAGCCAGGGTCAGTCGGTTGTGGTGGCCTCCCGTAGCCCGGAGATTCTTCGCACCCCCTACCCCGCCTTTACCGTGGTCGCCACCATGACCAGGAATAGCGGGGCCGCCGGGAACTGGGGGCCGTGGCCTTTGTTGCGTCTGCATGGGAGGGGTTTGCCCATAATCGCCACGTTGGGCAGGCGGGTTGGCGATCGCAGGGCGTAGCTTGTCGCACCGGTAACGCTGCTGCCCGTCACCGGCCTGTTGTATTTAGCTACGCCTATTGGGATGGATATACCGCCATCGGTCGGTCGCCAGAGCCTCGTTCGTCGTTCAGCAGGATGCACCGCGGGCAGGTGAGGTTGGCTTGGGGCGAAAGATGGTGGTTCGCCCCTCACACCCCAATTAATCATAAAAACTTACAATACACTGACATAATAATACATGGAAATAAATTCGATTTTTATTACATCGTGTGTAGATTAAATCTCAAAAAAATAAATCTGAAGATATCGAGTTAGTACATCGTGTCATGTATAGCCGAGCGCATCACCCGCCCCGCGTACCGCAAACCATCAGGAGGGCCAAGCTTACGGCGGTTTAACTATAGTCGCAGTGGTTTCGTAAATTAGTCACATGTGTGGTTATATGATTTGTAACTATGGTTATATTTGTAACATTTTTTAAAATCGGTTTAGTGCTTTAGGTGTGAAAACGTAACAAACATACAGACTCACTTTAACATTTATAACATAAAAATGCATATAATAATTTACTTACCATCACAAGCTTGATGATTGCCTTTCATCATAAAAATATGATGTTTAAGTAGCACTCGGTTAAAGAACTCTTCACCGCATGCACACACATGTCTCTTTATTTCAACAGTGTTCATCGGTGAATGATCACCATATATGTGATGGAGCATCTGTTCCTCCGTTTCACACAACGTCCTACACAGCACACATATCTGTATCTCCGGAGCTAAAGTTATGCCCTTGAATACATTTACAACTTTCCTATTCCATGACAAAGCTCTCTTTTGAGGTACAAAATATTTCGATACCATCTTAACATCTTTTCCTTCTAAATTTATCATTTTTTTATGTTTTCCTATATGACTTAGAAACAGTCCTTCTTTGTCCGTTTCATAAGTGCAAATAGAGCAATAATAATAGCAGGGGTGACACTCTGTATGTTTCAAAGCATCCTGATATTCATCAAACGACACCAAACAGACGGGACACGTCCCCGGGTTTATTATATCGTGGCAAAGAAAATGAAACCAAATTGATCTGATTTTAATTATTTTCAAACAAAACGGACATGTGGTGTTTCCTGTTTTCTTTTCAGTATTTGAAATGGCATGGAAGAATTTTATATGTGCTGTTAATAATAATTTATTAAAAAATATATTGTTGCAGTAATCACATATAAATAGTTCACGTTTTACTCTTGGGGCGTCCGGTGAACTGAGTAGGTGGTCTGTTTTTATATGCGCTATTAAAGTGGCTTTATCTGATTGTTTCCTTAGGCATACCTGAAAAAAGAGTTAATTGAATAATAAATGTTGTGTCTTGTTGTGTCTTGTGTCGTAAGAGCCGACTAAGGGAGCAAACTAAGCAGGACAATTGTGGACAGGAGTGGTTTAGTAGACCAGAACCTCCTTTCTAAGGTGAGGCCTATGTCCAGCAGTGGACTGTTAAAGGCTGTTGATTATGATGATTAAAAAAATTATATAATTTGCATAGCCATTATGAAAATTTATTAGAATAGCAACAGTAAAAATTGTTGGAACTATAAAAATATACCTATTTTGAATGAAACAGTTTTATTACCGTGCCCAATTAATGAGGTACAGTGTTTATAGACCTCTTTTAATATTCTGTAATAGACTGTAGACTAATGTTATATCAATCATTTGATTTATATCTCACATATTACTAGTAAACAATATCTATTAGTATAGGTAGTTAGGCAGTAATCCTTGTGCATTGTGGCTATATGTAATGTGACATCAACATATCTGTGATCTTGGTGTGGTCTTATTTTTAGACGGTAATTTTTAAAACTTAAATCATATTCATTTCATTATCATGATCTAAATAAGCAAAAATAATAATTTAGGAGTAACTTTTACTTGCAACTAAAACAAGCAAAGGAATCATAGAGCACACAACCTACAAGTTACAATAATACCAACTCACACTGCACATATAGTTTTTAGGCTCCTTCATCAACTGAATTAATTCTTCATTATGAACTCTTCTTCTGTGAATTTCTACGTCTAATTCCGACGCCCAAACTCTGTCCTGGTGATCATCATCACAGAGGTCGCAATAGTATTTTTTAGCTGCCTCTTTGCTAGTTTTCACCGGTGTTCTAACAGTGTCCCTATATGAACGAAACATTTTCAGTACTTTAATTCAGAAAAGATTGAGTTCAAAGACTCACCTAAATCATTAAAATGGATTAAGATTTAGCAAACTATAAAATAACTTAAACAACCGCACAGATAAAAAATGCACTTGACATTTATCGTACTTGAAGCAGAATGTACATGTTACTAGCATAAGAGAAAGATCCAAAAGATAGCTATATAGGTAAGTATCGTAACAGAAAGAGCAAGAAAATAAAATATGTTTTTGGAACACGACCTGTAAATTCCGTTTCACTGAAAACTTTCACAAGCAAGTTACAAAGGTAAAGAAATCGGTCAAGAACTTTAAAAATGTTAGTCATTTTGATTTTTAAATTAAAAAGAACTGAATTTAAGGATATTAATTATCAAGTCAAAATCATATATTAAATAAAAGACTTTTACTTTCTTGTTATAATTAACACATTGATAAAAAAAACAACGAATAAGAATGACATATAGAGAATAGAGATGACAAAATGGCCGAAAGAAAGGAATGAAGCTTCCTTTACTTTTAAGAAATTTTGTGATTTTACTTAAATGAATAGTAGTGAAAAGTGCATTCAAAATGAAGGAAATAAACATTAATATTGAAGGATATAATGTAAACGGAATATGTGTCGGCTGCCTGAACTATAACCGTCGTATGCACTATGATAACGATATAAAAGTGTGTTTTAAATTACTTGGCGAAATTGATGTAAGGAGCTTGTAATTACTTTATTTCATTTAAAATCTCCTTGAAAACTAATAAAATGTGTTAAATACTTAGAATACAGCGTGTATTCATTCATTTTTCATAAAATATTACATATAAACATAGAACAAAAATCTTTAGATACGCCATTGTTTTGTTCGATTTTTTTTATTCTCTCGAAATGTATTAAAACAATTTTATTAGGTAATGTTTTCGTTACATTCGCGTTACTTTTTTTTTAGATATCAGATGGTTTGGAAGTTCAACTATGTTGGGAGTGCCTGGCGTATGTAAAAAAAACTTTGAACTTCAGACAACAAATTTTGAAGTCATTTGATTTCCTTATCAAATATTCTCAGGAGGTAAGTTAAGAAATCATCCCTATGAATAACACGTAAATAGACACCATACACCCTTGAGGAGCCATGGTCTAGGATATCGCTGCAATAGTTAGTGCGGAAGAGAATCACAAAAAAAAAAACAACTAAAATAAGCTAAACAGTTGTTAAACACTAAGGAAATGGTTTTTTACTTTCATGGACCTGTCGGTTTAATGGTTAGTGACCCAAGGGTTGTGGGTTTGATTCCCACCCAGGACAAATATTTGTGTGTAATTTACCTAGAATATGTATGTACTTAAAAAAATTAAGTATGTATATCAGTGGTCTGGCTGTCATAGCACAGGCTCAGCCTGCAGCATGGTTTTCAATGCAGGTAATCTTAAATATAAAATTCTCGTGTCACAATGTTCGTTCCCGTACTCCTCCGAAACGGCTTGACAGATTCTCATGAAATTTTGTGTGCACATCGTTTAGGTCTGAGAATCGGCCAACATCTATTTTTCATACCCCCAAATGGTAAGGGTGACCCATCCCTAAATTTTTTTTTTAGGCAAAGCAATTGCCTATATGATTGATTGAAATCCAGAAACATCATAAAGTAATACATAGATAGATAGATAACTCTTTATTTGCACACTAAATTACAGAGTTACAAGAAAGGAACACAGCGATCAAATATCGAGTGTACCAAGGGCGGCCTTTTTGCTAAATGCAATTTCTTCCAGGCAACCTTAGGATGGATCAAAAGTTGCAGAGAGACAGTAGTAGTTGAATATCTGAATTTGTGAACCTACTATTTGTTTATTATTATCTAATACATATCATCACATTACATACATCACATACATCTATACAAATAAATAAAATTGGAGTGTCTGTTTGTAATATTAAAATAACCACTTTTTACTAAATGCATATGTATGTTTACACAGTACATATGCCAAAATAACATTTTTCACAAATTTGTCTGTCTGTCTGTCTGTCTGTCTGTTTGTTCTTGGTAATCTCTGGAACGGCTGGACCGATTTCGACGGGACTTTCACTGGCAGATAGCTGATGATGACATAAGGAGTAACTTAGGTTACTTTTTTTAGACTAGCTTCTGTGTGAAGTGGCTGTTTGTAATGTCAGAAAAGTTTTTTCATGCTCACACGGTTATTTGCACGATTAACCTATGCCTAAAAACCAGTTTAAATATCTTTGTCTGTCTATTCTTTTCTTCCGAGTAATCTTCAATACGGCTCTACCTATTTTGATAATATTATACTACCAGGTAGCTGTCTATATAAGGAGTAACTTACGTCGTTCGGTACGGTCCGAGAATTGTACCAACTAAGGCAGCGCACTAAGAGTCCGTGTGGTGACGGATTAAGAATACAAATTGTCACCACCCCAATTCATCCCGTGGGTGTCGTAAGAGCCGACTAAGGTAGCAAACTAAGCAGGACAACAGCACTGCAAAGAGAAGGAAAACTTGAAACAAACCCTATACCAACCCGTCTGGCCAGCGTGGTATAGTACGCCAAAACCTCCTTTCTAAGGAGAGGCCTATGTCCAGCAGTGGACTAGTATAGGCTGTTGATGATGATGAAGGCAGCGCTTTTCAAATTCCACGCGAACGAAGGCATAAGCTAGTGTAGCATATAACCAAACTTTACCTCTTTATAATATTAGTATAGATAACAGTAGGTATATTTCAAGCGGTCTCGACAAAACCCTTTAACAGTTTGCAAAACGACCTGTCAAATTACAGTTACGGTAGTGGTTTTTTAAAACTTTTAGTTTTCGTTACAATGTTACATTTTGGAACGAAGTTCCTTATCGCGCGTTGTGAAAGGGGGGTAGACGGAAAAAATTCGTACGAAAATTTGGAACGACACTTTATTATTAATATAAATTGACGTCTAACTGTGGATACCATACATTAAATTTGCTTTAACGTTCGCCAACGTCCATACCATGTTGAATACACCGGTTCTCGTCCGATCACCGAAGTTAAGCAACATCGGGCGTGGTTAATACTTGGATGGGTGACCGCCTGGGAATACCACGTGATGTTGGCTTTTTGCTCTTAATTTTCGTGTCATCTTGTCAGACATAATTAAAATCGTGTCAAATTAGTTTTACTCGATCGTCACAACTTCGTTCTTATCGGGTGTCCCACGACACCACACGGCTTTTTTTTACATTCACACAACGCCATCTAGTCCCAAACTAAGCAGAGCTTGTACTATGGGTACTAGACAACTGGTATAAATACATATATACTTTTTTTTGCAAATACATACATATTATATCACCCAGACCGAATCAAACATTAAACATTAATTGAGCGAGAATCGAACCCGCGACCTTTGGAATAGCAGTCCGTTACACAAACCACTACGCCATCCGGTCGTCTACGTTACGTTACAATATTACGTTACGTCATAATGTTACGTTCTAATTTACGTTATTTTACAATGCAACGTTATGTTACAATGTTACATGGTATTACAATGTTCCGTTACGTTACAACGTTACGTTTCTTTTCAGAAAACATTCCTGGACTCACCGGATGATTTCAAACACCACACTACCACAAAACTGTCAGTTGTGTGTTTCCAAAACGTGGAATGCCCACCGAACTACACGATTGATAAAGAAGAGATAGAGTTTGGAGTTAAAGAGGAAACTGAGGGGGAGGAAAATTTTGTATTTGGTAAGTTTTTTTTGGACGAAGTTCTTAAAAGCGCGTTACACGCTCTGAGCGGATAGGAGCGACACCGAAAAATGTGTAACAAGACTTTTATCCGACATTTCTTGCTATAGTTACAGCTGTGTATGATTTTAACTTTTATTTATATTTTTATAGTAAATAACCCCGCCGCAAACGTGGTTTCCACACGTAAAAAAAGGGTTTTTTTCAAGTTTTCCTTCTCTGTGCAGTGCTGTTGTCCTGCGTAGTATACTCCCTTAATCGGCTCTTCACCCTGCATTCTTCATCCGTCACCACACGGATACTCCATTAATGTATCGTAACTTTTGTTACAGATGTACCTATAAAAGAAGAAACAGAAGATATACTCCACGATACAGCCTTCGAGGATCTCCCATCAGCGCACGACGCGACCTCAGAAGACGACATTCAACTTTCCCTGCTAAAAGATAGAACAGTCAAAGTTAAAAAAAAGAGGAAGAAAAAAGATTTGGAGGTAAGTTTTGCAATTTATTCCATACCAGCTGACCCGCGCAACTTCGTCTGCGTCTCTCAATTGTAATAATTTTTCTCCGTTTTTATAACATTCTTCATTGGTGCTCCGCTCCTATTGGTCTTAGCGTGATGATATATAGCCTATAGCCTTCCTCGATAAGTGGACTATCTAACACTGAAAGAATTTTTCAAATCGGACCAGTAGTTCCTGAGATTAGCGCGTTCAAACAAACAAACTCTTCAGCTTTATAATATTAGTATAGATTTATGGAGGTTCCATAAACCTGACTGGGTTTTGTGGTATCAGCATTACCTATCAGTTTTTCTTGAAGTGATATTTTAAGGAAGACACGTTATATTCATACTGCACGCACAAAATATTTATTCCGTAACCGTACATACATCTATAGGCTAGTTGACTCAATTTGAAAACTTTTATATACTTTTATATCTATTTTATCCCAAAAAAAACCTATATTTTAAAGGAAAAGCAATATTTACATTATGTATTTTGTATTAAAAAAAACAGTTTAAATTTCCCTTGAAAACGCTGAATAGTGTACTGAGTGACGTCACAGTCTGCGAAACAAAACTGTTTACATCTGTGTCCAGTGTCAACTGAAACTGTATTAAGGTGAGAAAATAAGCTAAAAACGAAAAACAATAAGGAGTAACCTGCTCTGTTGTATGAAAACAACAACAATGATGTTTTGCGTGGCGTGACGTAACACTTTCTGATTGGTGTTCGCTGTCACGTGACTTAATTTGTTGGAATCTATTTTTTTTAAATATTAATAATCTTTAACTTTTATGGGAAATAGACTGGTTTTTCTTATCTATGTCTCTTCATTTATATTTTGAAACTATAAACCAAGCAATTTGTTATTAGTGGACACAAGCCTGGGGTGTTTTAAGTTTAACCTCTGTATCTGTGCATCATACCTCCCGAACAGATGGACCAATTACGATGGGTATTTTTTTGTTCGAAAGCCGATGTGATCGAGATGATTCCTAGCTATAAATTTTGAAGATCATCAGCTCACTTCCTAGGAGATAAAGGGATCTCACTACAATCCACAGGTCCGATTGATCTGAAATTTGGTATACTGTTACTTTGATGGTGTTTCCACGATATGGTAACCTGGAACTTGTTGCTGCATCAAGTAGTCTGTGGGATAGGCTACTCTTAAAATAATTACAGCATATATACCATGTGTACGGTTTACGTACACTTAGGCAAAAATATTATTTAGCTGATTACGCAAAACGGTCGATTCCTTTCCGTCCGTCGTAATAATTTTTTTTTTTTTTTTTTTTTTTTTTAAAAAGACAACTCCCGCATTAGGAATATATCCTGTGTCGCGGGGGACTTTACAAACATACATGAAACGGACACAAAGAACACCCAGACTCAGAACAACAATTTGTGGATCACACAAAGTGTCGTCCCATGTGGGGTTTGAACCCACAACACTCGGCGCAGTAGGAAGCGGCGTGGCGACCACTTAAACCACTGCGCCATCTGTGCAGTGCAATTAATTTGACTCAGTGTGCACTTTAACTTCGTAACGTTAACTCTGATGTAAGAATCACTTTATATCATTTTACGTAACTTGTGAACAATAAACTTTAAAACACTACCTGAAGAGCTTCCTCTCACTCACACCTAAACTTACAAACTAATAGTAGTGTACGGTTCACGACACTGTACACCATGTTTGGGCTTGTTTTTGAAAAAAAATTTTGGATTGGGGGAGGGGGGGGGGTTAATTATAGAACAAAACATACACTTACCCGTGGTATGATATTCTTTTATCTTTATTTACCTTTTTGTCGTAATGTCGCTCGCAGTGGTCCTAATTAGGACCCTCGCGTTCTGTGCGGTGGCGGCTTATCTACCTCTTGTTTATTTAATATCATTGCTTGTCGGAGTAATTTCTGGTGGGTTGCTTTACGAGCATAGCTTTAGTAATAAGCCCGTATGGTGAATGCAAACTGGTCTATGTTAGGCCTTGCATTACGTGTATTATTATTCTCTTTATTTATTTTATACACAAATTAATTACATTAGGAATTATGGCAATCGATATTTTGAAATTCGTATGTGTGTCCTATACCGCTAAAGCGCTGCTTTAGTGGTGTAGTACGGTACGACTGCAGTTCATGAGGTTCAATTCCTGGACCAAGCAAAATTTCATAGGGTTTTTCTGAGAGAAAAAATTGCCTAAGTTACTCCTTATATAGACAGCTCGCTGGTAGTAAAATATTATCAAAATCAGAAAGACAGACAAAAATATTTAAACTGGTTTTTAGGCATAGGTATTTTGCAAATAACCTTGTGAGCATGAAAAAACCTATTGTTTGACATTACAAACAGACACTTTAATTTTATTTATTTGTATAGATCAAAACCGCGGCAAACCTGACAATTTATGTTAAAAAAAGTTAAAAATTAAGTGTGGGATGAATCCCAGGCTCATAGAGGTGTAAATAAGATTGAAACCTGCTTTTTCCAATAACTATAATATATATAACTTAGGCTATTAGGGTTCCGTACCTCAAAAGGTAAAAAAGCAACCCTTAAAAGATCACTTTCTTGTCCGTCTGTCTGTGTGTGTTACTACCGATCTTCTCAGGAACGGCTAGACCTAGCAAGAAATTTGTACCAGATACTAAGGTCTATGGTCCCTATTAGGTGTATAAAAATCAAGGTCCTGAGTCAAAACCATAAAAAGATATGGGCAAATTTCGATTTTAGCGAAAACTTGTAAGTACCAAAATTTACCTTAATTTTCAACATTTTTTTTTCTGAATTTTCTCTTTACTTGTGCTGTAAGACCTTGATTTTAACTAAAATTGACAATTCTAGGTCAACCGGAAGTACCCTATAGGTTTTGGGTCAAAACCTATATGGTAGTTCCCGTAGACCTAGAATCACGAAATTTGGCAAAAAGAAACGTTTTACAGCACAAATTAAGGAATAATTTTAGTTGTAAGTTGAAAATTAAAATAAATTTTGTTACTTACAAATTTTCGCGAAAATATGCGTAAAATCTGGGTAGGTACGGAGCCCTCGGCGCACGAGTTCGTCTCTTACCTGACCGGTTTTTTTTTAATAATAAAAACCCTATAAAATTTTGCCACCATTGAATCGCACCCAAGGCCTCATGAACTGCAGTCGCGTACCGTACTACACCACTAACGCAGAGCTTTTCGAATTCATCACAAACGAAGACGCGGATGCCAGCTAGTACATACATACACACACTCGAAAATCATAAACCAAATCTGATGAAAATAAAATACTGCATTATTATACTTCATTTATTGAACAATCAAGGGATCACACAATATTTTCTTTTTTTATTATTTACCTTTACCGCAAGGCGTACATTTTGATCTTCCCATGTAATCATATTCATACCTTGAGGTTGGACACGGGTCATAAGACTTAATTCTAACGCCTTGTGGTACACACCTCGTATTAATATAAGATACCAAATCGGTGCCACATACTGGTGCATAGGTATGGTGGGGACAGCCTTTTGGTGCAACAATAACGAAGCCTTCGGAATGAGACGGAACAGCACTTGCCAGAAGCACAATTTTCAAAAGCAAAAATATTAACAAATACATTGTCTTAAGATTCTGACAAATATTCTCGTGATTTAAGCAAGTTCAACGTTACTATGACAGTACTATGGTGTATGTCGATATTGGAAGGTAATTTATAGTAAAACTATTAAAGCCGGTAAACGTAACAAGAAATGTTGTTTGTAAATTAAATTAAATTTTCAAATTAGTGTTTAATTAGTTTCGTTTAGTTGATGTTATGTTACCGATATTAAAAGATTAGTTATACCTAGTTAGACACTTAAATAGTTATGGCACGCGTTTGAAAAGTCAATTATTGTGACAACAGATATCGTGTGTAAATTAAATTAAATTTTATTAGAAGTTTTTTCTAGAAATTAGTTCCGATGGTAAAATGTTGCAAGCGACACGCGAAAGCTGAGTTAATTTTTTTTAGCCAAAGCTGTGGCAAAGATTGAAAACGCTTATTAAGCGAAACATCTGATGGACCCCGTAAAACTTCCCTTCGCGAATTTATTGTTATGGTTTTTACGACATTATTAATATTTTTTATTTTATTTAATTCTGTTTGCAACAACAATTCATTGTACAATGGCGTACTTAATGCCACAGGCATTTTCTCCCAGTCTGCCTTTGAGTGGTGGGGAAATGTCTGAGTACGTGCACTTGAAATTAACTTTTATATGTAACGAGATAATAATAATTAAAGATATAGGCAGAACCAGTCTGACGGATATACATACATACATACTGAGATACACATACATATATACTTGCTGAGTTACGCTCAACGACGAGTTGTGGCAATCACAGAAAGATTACAAAGCGAAAACTTAAACTCAAAATATGTTTATGTTTTGTCAAATATTTAGCAAAATAAATATAATATAATATCGAAAATCTATAACAAATATGCCTGTGTAGATCTACAACCACCCGTTTCCAAGGGGTTGAGCGTATGAGCAGAAATATCAAACAAACTCTCGGCCACTCTTTTTTAATGAACATGAAGATACAATGGCATCATTAAATATACCACAACATTGTTTTGATGTGTGCTGGTATGTCATTGGACTAAAAGCGGAAAAGGCCATAAAGATAAAAATGAAAGTTGGAATAGAAATGAAACTGAAGTAAATCATAAAAAAAAAAACAACTAGCCCACATCACATTTATGCTTAACAAATAGCCTGTGCGAAATTAATCAAAAATTCTTGTCTTCTATGTAATCGACAATGGAGTAAAAGGCTTTCTGACATAATTTACATTCAATTGCGGATTTAAATTCATGTCGTGTCTTCTATGCTATTAGACCACAAAGCATTGCTTCAAAGAAACCATGATGACCCGTGAAAGCCCGTAAAAGTCCGTTAGTGACTTGTTTGTGCATTTACACGATATAATTCCCTTCATTCCAATACTAAAATAAAGCACTGAAAATCCTAAGTTGTTACGTATGTAATAATGTTTTGTTTCTATAAGCAGGGCTACTCCAAGGGCAGCAGTTGCAGGTGTCTATGGGCGGCGGTAGTTGCTTACCATCAGGTGACCCGTCTGCTCCTTTGCCCCCTTATACCATAAAAAAAAACTCCACTATCCGTGCGTCCGTCTGTCTGTCTGTCCGTCTGTCACCAGGCTGTCTCATGAACCGTGATAGTTAGATAGTTGAAATTTTCACAGATGATGTATTTCTGTTGTCGCTATAAAAATAAATACTAAACACAGAATAAAATAAATATTTAAGGGGTTCTCCCATACAACAGACATGATTTTTTTCCCGTGTTTATAGATAATGGTACGGAACCCTTTATGCGCGAGTCCGACTCGCACGTGGCCGGTTTTTAGAGTTTCGTGACCCAAAAGGTAAAAAGATAAACCCTTATAAGATTACTCTCTTGTCCGTCTGTCCGTGTGTCACCACCGATTTTTTCAGGAACGGGTGGACCTCGCAAGTTTAAATTTACTCGTATACCAGATACTGAGGTCTGTAGTACCTATTAGGTGTATAAAATCAAGGTCCTAAATCGATAAAAAGATATTGGCAAATTTAGAGTTTCGCGAAAACTTGTAAGTACCGAAATTTTAGTCAAGTCAAGTCCGGCCGCATATAGAATACTGTTCTCATCTCTATGCAGGGGCACCTCAGTACCAGCTTCTCCCTCTGGATCGGATCCAACGAAAAGCGACTCGAATCGTCGATAGCCCAAACATCTCCGATCGCCTCGATCCTTTGGCGTCACGTAGAAATGTGGCTTCACTCTGCCTTCTCTATCGCATATATCATGGAGAGTGCTCCAAGGAATTGTTCGGACTAATACCAGCCGCACCTTTACGCCATCGTTACACACGGCAAAATTTCTTCATCACCTGGATGCCCTTGGATGGACACTTTTTGCCCCGCACCACCAATCTGTGGAACGGGTTATCGTCTGCATTATTTCCGGACCGATACAACCAAACCTTCAAGAAAAGAGCGTACTCCTTCCTAAAAGGGCGGCAACGCGTTTGTGACTTCTGAGTTGCAGACGTTCATGGGCGACGATGGTCACTTTCCGTATGCTCATCTGCCCCTTAAGCATATTCTAGCATAAAAAAAACCTTTATTTTACAGATTTTTCCCTTTACCTTGCTTTTAACCAAAATTGAAAATTCTAGGTCAACCGGAAGTACCCTATATGTATTGGGTCGAAAACCTATATGGCAGTTCCCGTTGACTTAGAATCAAATTTGGCAAAGGGTGGGCAAGGAGGAAACGTGGGTGTCGTAAGAGCCGACTAAGGGAGCAAACTACGCAGGACAACAGCACGGCAAACAGAATAAAAACTAATATAACTACTTTTAATTGTCCAAAAAAAAAAGTAATGGCACTTGGCTCATAACAAACACATTTCAAATAAGTAAACTGCGAGAATGTACAAAGCAAGAGATAAAGAGATGGTTTAAGCGATCGGCACGCCGCTTACTACTACGCTAAGTGCTGTGGGTCTGATCCCCACATGGGACTACACTTTGTGTGATTGTTCGGAGTCTAGGTGTTCTTTGTGTCCGTTTCACGTATGTTTGTAAAGTCCCCCGCGACACAGGATATACTTATTCCTAATGCGGGAGTTGTATTTTTTAAAAGAAAAGAAAAAAATAGTTTGCGCTACATTCGACTTCCTGAATTTACTGAACTGGCCTTCTGGCGAAGTGTCTCTTGGAGTGCCGACAGAAGTGAAAACTTGAATTCACTAATCACTGAAATCACTAATTTTTGATTATAACAGGTTTTTTTTTTGTTTTTGCTATTCGAAAAGTTCTGACATAAATATAATAAATAATATAATATAATATTGTACCACATTCACACAACGCCATCTAGTCCCAAACTAAGCAGAGCTTGTACTATGGGTACTAGATAACTGATATAAATACATATATACTTTTTTTTTTGTAAATACATACTTATTATACATAGAAACACCCAGACCAAATCAAACATTAAATGTTCATGCACACAAATGTTTGACTTGAGCGGGAATCGAACCTAAATAAAAAAAAAAATAAAAAAATACGAGGATATATCTATGTTGTACGTATATACATAATATATGTTTATATTATAAAGGGCAAATTTCTCGGCAGAAAATTCCAATGGTTTTCGACTCAGAATCATGGTGTGAATACACTATTTCAGTATTCTTTACCATGTCCCTTACACCCTGTATATAGTTATATTATCAACGTATTTCAACCCAAACTCAACTCTCGTGTTAACGGGTCCAATATTTGTAGATACTTATCAACAGCTTTTAATAGTCCACTGCTAGACATAGGCCTCTCCTTAGAAAGGAGGTTTGGCCTACTAAACCACGCTGGCCAGACGGGTTGGTATAGGGTTTGTTTCAAGTTTTCCTTCTTTTTGCACTGGTGTCCTGCGTTGTTTTGCGCCCTTAGTCGGCTCTTACGACACCCACGGGATGAATTGGGGTAGTGACATTCCGTATTCTTAATCCATTATTTTATTTGTTGTTCAAAAATGCCCAACGCACCTTAAGAAGTTTTTACTTCAAAAATATTGTAACGTGATTATCTCTTGAGTTTGAATCGATTCAAACAATTACTGGTTTACACGATAAAGAAAAACTAAGACACGTTATGAACACTAGTTCATCAACATCACATCAACAGCCTTTAGTAGTCCACTGTTGAACATAGGCCTCCATACGAGGGCTGATATTTATGTATCCAGAAAAGGGGGAGGTTATCAATTCGTTTTTTTTTTGTATGTATGTTCGGGCATAACTCAGAAGCCCAAAATCGATCTAAGTGGCGCGCAATGGGAGAGGCCTATGTCCAGCAGTGGACTGGGATAGGCTGATGATGATGATGATGGGCATAACTCCGTCATATATAGACGGATTTTCAAAATTCTTTTTTTATTCGAAATGGGTTTATCCGAAATGGTTCCATTTATATTTCATATAGATTTGATGACAAGTTTCGCAGACATCGGAACTTTAAAAAAAATGTCCGCAAATAAACCGTGATTGCTGTTAGGTTTTTAGTGCTCTTTGTTAGTATTGTTTGCAGTCGGTTCAATTTTATTTAAAAAGGATTTCTTAGCCTAGAAATAAAGAATTTTGATAAAATTATATTCTTGTTTCCAATAATTACTTTGTCATGTATGATACCTTTGTAGAAATGGTGACCAAATTACGTTTTTTCTATCTACCAAATTGAGAGTTGTTCGTGTGGTGATGGATTAAGAATACCGAGTGTCACTACACCTATTCATCCCGTGGGTGTCGTAAGAGCCGACTAAGGGAGTAAACTACGCAGGACAACAGCATTGCAAGGGGAAGAAAAGTTAACACAAACCCTATGCCAATCCGTCTTACCAGCGTGGCATAGTAGGCCTAAACCTGCTTCTGAGGAGTGGAGTATGTGCAGCAGTGGACTATTAAAGGCTGTGGATGATAATGACGAATAAAAACAAAATACTGGCATTATATAGCATTTATTGAAGTAGCAACAGGGAATAGATTACCTCAGCATCCGCATCTTGCCATCTGATTAAAATAATCATTCCCTCTCGGTGGACACGGATCATAAGACCTGATTCTCACACCTTTTGGTACACACCTCATATTTATGTAGGATACATCGTCGGTGCCACATACTGGTGCATAGGTATGGTGGGGACAGCCTTTTGGTGCAAAAATAACAAAGCCTTCGGAATGCGATTGAACGACACTTGCTAAAAATACTGTTTTCAAAAGCAAAAATATTAACAAATTCATTGTCTCAAGTTTCTTCTGAATATTCTCGTAATGTTAGCAAGCTCAACGTTACTCTGACGGTACTAAGATGTAGTATCGATATTGGAAGGTAATTTATACAAAAACTAACGGTAAACGTTTGAAAAGTCAATTATTGTAACAACAAATATCGTGTGTAAATTATATTAAATTTTGTGATAAGTTTTTCGAGAAATTAGTTCCGGTGTAATACATACCAGCAGGCCTACCATCATGTTTTATTACACGGTTCAATTACGGAGCAATTTAGTAATCGTGAGTTCCCAAACTGAATCGCTTTACTTCGTACCCTGACATGCTCCATACGGCGCCGCATTTCAATCGCTACACTTATTTTTATTTGTTTTTATTTTAAAAAGACAACTCCCGCATTAGGAATATATCCTGTGTCGCGGGGGACTTTACAAACATACATGAAACTGATACTAAAGAACAAACAGACTCAGAACAACAATTTGTGGATCACACAAGGTGTCGTCCCATGTGGGGATCGGACCCACAACACTCAGCGTAGTAGTGAGCGGCGTGGCGACCGCTTAAACCACTACGCCATCCGTGTAATTTGATTGCTAGTTTGCTTTTGATTGGCATTGTGAGAAAGAGATCACGCTATACAAAATTCTGGGTGTTCTTAGTCCGTTTCATGTATGTTTGTAAAGACAGGATATATTCCTAGTGCCTTTAAAAAACAAAAACATAGACCTCTCCCATTGCACTATATCGTTTACAAAATTAATTTAAAACATCGATGTAAACATTTGGTTTCTTCTTTTGAACGTGTCTGTCACAAAGTCGTAGATACACCTACACACTTGGAAATTATTGTTACTTTTAAATCACATTCATTTGATTAAATGATTGGTTTTGGTCGATTTACTACCAGACAGCGGTCTACATAAGGAATAACTTAGGTTATTTTTCCTCTCAGAAAAACCCTTTAAAATGTTGCCCGGTCAGGGCAGCGCACCTATTAAGGCAGCGCCTTTCAAATTCCACGCGAACGAAGTCGCGGGTACCAGCTAGTTAAAAAAAAATAGGTAATAAGCATTTTAAGTTGAGTAGACAATGTACTGAAAGCTGTAAAATAACACTCAACACTCAGATCATGTAAGCGCTATTTACACTTAACTCTTAGGACGTCGCGGCGCGTGGATGACCTATGACCCGTTACTGTCGCGCCCTTGAACTAGTGACCCAGTCACAGCTGAGCGAAGTCATTATTACCTCAATACCTACGTTATTTTATAATTATATTTAATGAAATAAACATATTTGGAATCCCTGATATATATTCTTCTAAATGTTGTGACAGAGACGCTACCGCGTAAAAATTTGGTGTCACAACTGTTGTGACGGCGACGCGTCGGAGGTTAAGTTATGCTACAATTTGACTATCGTATCTGATCAAAGCCGTGGACTGATGAGGAGAGTGCCCGTGTGGTGACGGATTAAGAATACGGAGTGTCACCACCCCTATTCATCTCGTGGGTGTCGTAAGAGCCGATTGAAGGAGCAAACCCTGATAGGGAAAATTTGACACAAATCCTAAACCAACCTATTTTAATAGCGAAGTATAGCAGGCCTAAACCTCCTTTCTAAGGAGAGGCCTATGTCCAGCAGTGGACTAGTAAAGGCTGTTGATGATGATGATGATGAAGATGATCTATCTATAAAAACCGGACAAGTGCGAGTCGAACTCACCCACCGAGGGTTCCGTACAAATTTGTAATCGAAAGCTTCATAGAAATAATTAAAAATCTGTTTAAGTTCGTGCCAATAAAGCCCTGTCATATGATACCTCACATGACACGGTTAACTCAATCCAAAATTTGGACCGTTTCATAAAGACCCTCTATTTTTAATGATTTAATTACAAATGTATTGTTTTCAGATTTTCCCCTATACTTGTAGTATAAGATGGTATTACTTGCCAAATTTTGATAGTTGTAGGTCAATGGAAAATACCCCATAAATTTTGATTCCTTTTACTGTCCAAATTTACGTTTTTTGCGGCATAAACCTCCGTATCTTTTTTTACGTTAACTTAGAAGTTTGATTTTTTCACAGCTTCAAGAGACTGTAGATCTGAGTATATCGTTTAAATTTCAACTCGATACCTCCACGCGTAGCCGAGATAAAGGGTCTTGTCAGACAGGTAGACGGACGGACGGACAACAAAGTGTTCGTATAAGGGTTCCGTTTTTCGTATTAAAGTACGGAACCCGAATAAAAAACAAAATACTGGAATTATATATCATTTATTGGTCCATCAGGAGTTCGTACAATATCTTCCCGCTTGTTTATTTTGGTTTATTTACCTTTGCAACCGCATCTTGCCATCAGATCAAAATAATTCCCTCTAATTGGACACGGATCATAAGACCTGATTTTCACACCTTTTGGTACACACCTCATATTTATGTAGGATACATCGTCGGTGCCACATACTGGTGCATAGGTATGGTGGGGACAGCCTTTTGGTGCAACAACAACAAAGCCTTCCGAATGCGATTGAACAACACTTGCTAGAAACACAGTTTTCAAAAGCAAAAATATTAACAAATTCATTGTCTCAAGTTTCTTCTGAATCTTCTCGTAATGGAATCAAGCTCAACGTTACTCTGACGGTACTAAGATGTAGTAACAAATCGATATTGGAAGGTAATTTATAGAAAAAACTAACGGTAAACGTTTGAAAAGTCAATTATTAAAACAACAAACACCGTGTTTCTTTTTTTTTCAATTAAATTTTCGAATTAGTGTTGAAAGTAATTAGCCTAAAACATGCTGACTTGCTCAGCTGTTGCCCGAGATTTCGTCCGCATGGCAGCCGTGTTAAAGTTTCTTAGTCAACGGTGTCAAAGCAAAGAAGGAGGGTTATGTTTGACCTATAAATGTAGGACCTTTTTTTCTTGTATTTTTATACGGAAAGGTGATTAAAAGTGAAGATCTCATCAATAATTTAATGATTAAATTTCTGTTTTTTAGTTTAAGCGGCGGTAGCCTAGTGGTTAAGGCGTTGGACTTGCGATCAAGAGGTCGTGGTGTCAAATCCTGACCAGTACACTATCGATGTAAACCCACTCCTAACTAACACCAGCAATTTAACTAAATCCCGTGGGTGTCGTAAGAGCCGACTAAGGGAAAAAACTACGCAAAACAACAGCATTGCAGAGAGAAGGAAACTTGACACAAATCCTATACCAACCCGTCTGGCCAGCGTGGTATAGTAGGCCAAAACCTCCTTTCTAAGGAGAGGCTTATGTCCAGCAGTGGTATTAAAGGCTGTTGATGATGATGATGATTAGCGAAAGGGGTTAACGGGAAACTAGTAATTTCCAGTAGACGTTTAAAAACAAAACGTAGCAAAATCTATCTTGTAATTTTAGATTCATTGTGGGTGCTTACAGTAGTCACACTGTTTACATGGTATTATCATGGGAGGTAGCCCTCCTTGCTGTGCTTCGGCTTACAGATAAAAAACTCTTGATTAGTACACCGTTTTACAAGTAGTATGGTATATAAAAATTACAGAAATGTAACGTACAAAGGGTGGCCATATTACTAAGAGCAATCTTTTCAAGGCAACCTTCTGATGGGCCAAAATGTTTCCCAGAGACAGTAGTAGTTGACAGTGCAATGAGTTTTTAAGGTTAGTTGCTAATGAATTAGTCAGTCAGTGCAAGTAATATAATATATATGTTTTGATGGCGTAGTGGTTTAAGCGGTCGCCACGCCGCTTACTACTACGCTGAGTGTGTGCTGATTCCAATTCATCATCAACAGCCTTTAATAGTCCACTGCTGGACATAGGCCTCTCCTTAGAAAGGAGGTTTTGGCCTACTATACCACGCTGGCCAGACGGGTTGATATAGGGTTTGTGTCAAGTTTTCCTTCTTTTTGCAGTGCTGGTGTCCTGCGTTGTTTTGCGCCCTTAGTCGGCTCTTACGACACCCACGGGATGAATTGGGGTAGTGACAATCCGTATTCTTAATCCGTCACTACACGGACAATGATTCCAATTGTCTCATTATAAAACATAAAGAACGATTTGCTGTTATTGCTATCTATCGATCACCATTTTATAGACACGGTCAATTTTACAAAATCTCTAAATGATACCCTACATTCTTTAAAGCACTTTCAAAACATAGCGATCATTGGTGACATAAACATCAATATAGGACTCAACAGTAACGCCAAGGATCACGATCGATATCTAAATACACTAATGTTTCATGGTGTTATGCCTGCTCACAACTTTCCTAATCGAAATAACAACTGTTTGGATCACTTGATTATAAAAGTGAAATTTAAAGCTACCACCCTAGTTCTCGACACGTGTATCACTGACAATGTGCATGTAATCCTGCGTTGTAACATTAATATTAAATCTAAGGAAAGTAAACAAAACTTCAAGCGACTAGACATTAATGCTTGTATAAGTAAATTAGCAGTAACCAATTTTGGTCCCATACTGTCCTGTCAAAATGCAAATGAAGCAGCATCATTACTTGTAAACACAATCTCGCATATTGTCAAAGACTATACACGTACGTTGGTAATTCCTAGCCGAAATAAAACCTTGGATAACGCCCGGTCTTCTAGGTTGTATGAAAAACCGCGACAAACTCTACCTTAAATTAAAAAAAGACCCCGATAATACCATTGCATCTGTGATTTACAAAAACTTCTGCAATAATTTATTGAAAAAGATGATGAATTTCAACGTGTTTGTAAGAATTCGAAGGCTACGTGGGAACTTAAAAAGAAATATGGGAACATGATAAACCGAGCCTTGTCTATACAAATAAATAAAATTGGAGTGTCTGTTTGTAATATTAAAATAACCGCTTTTTACTAAATTCAAATATATGTTTACACGATACATATGCCATAATAACATTTTTTACAATTTTTGTCTGTCTGTCTGTCTGTTTGTTCCGGGTAATCTCTGGAACGGCTGGACCGATTTCGACGGGACTTTCACTGGCAGATAGATGATGACATAAGGAGTAACTTAGGCTACTTTTTTTAGACTATCTTCGCCCCGCGGCGTTGCCCGCGGTTATAACAACAAACGCGGGTAACACCGCGGGTCTCAGCTAGTTGTGAATAACATTAACAATTATTTTGCTAACGTAGGAAAAAAATTAGCTACAAAAATGACGTCAAATTGTGGTACTATTTACCCTAAATTTGATGTTCCGGTTCCTCATATGATCTCGATGTCTGTTGTTGCTACTGACTCTGCTGAGGTTGATAATATTATTGCTGGCATTAAAAAAAATACTTGGGCTACTGGGTGGGATAATAGACCAGCATCGATCATCAAACAGGCTTGACCTATTCTAGTATCTATACTGGTACATGTTTTTAAGTTATGTCTTCTAGAGGGTGTTTTCCCTGATGTATTTAAGATTGGTCTTGTTCTACCGATAAACAAGGGTGGTGATAGGGGCAGTGTTCGGAACTATAGACCTATTTCAATTCTTACAACTTTCTCTACAATATTAGATAAAATAATCAATGATAGACTAATAAAGTACTTAAATAGCAATATCGTTCTTGCTGATAATCAATTTGGCTTCAGGGCTGGTAAATTCACCGTAGATGCCATCTTAACTTTAACAGATTCTATTACCATAAATCTAAATAAAAAAGCCGTGTGGTGTCGTGGGACACCCGATAGGAACGAAGTTGTTACGATTGAGTAAAACTGATTAGACACGATTTTAATTACAACGCCATCTATGAAAGGGGCTATTACCTACATATTTTTCAGTTGGTTTCTAATTAAAACAACTTATACATTGGTAAAATCTACTTGAGAAATGATGTCGAATACAATATTTTTTGCTCAACCTAAGAACATAAATTTTAATTTTACTATTCGATAGATGGCGCTGAATGACTGACAAGTGACAATTCAAAATAAAAAGTGTCGTGACCAATTTTCGTAAGAATTTTTTCCGTCTAACCCCCTTTCACAACGCGCGATAAGGAACTTCGTTCCAAAAACCTTAAATCGACTGCTATATTTCTAGAACTTTCAAAAGCTTTTGAGTCTGTTCCTATTTCCACCCTACTCTGGAAACTGGAGTGCATTGGCGTTAAAGGCGTTGTCCACAATCGCTTCAAAATCTGTTTTGAGGATCGTTTTCAGTATGTTAGGATAGGTAGTGTCATTAGCGAACGTGAACTCTTGCTCTTTGGGGTGCCACAGGGTAGTGTCCTATTACCTACCCTATTTTTATATGTATATTAACGACCTTTGCAAATTGGCTATAAGAAATTGCAAGATAATAACGTACTTGTAAATGGCGCAGATTGGAATGATACTCAAACTCATGCTGAGGCAGCTTTGTCTACAGTAACTCACTGCCTTTCTCGAAATTCTCTTACACTAAACGTAGACAAAACCAAGTGTCTCTCTTTCTCACCCAACTCAGTCTCACTTTCTCCTCCCTCTTTTGTCCTTTATTCCCATGTACCATCTTGTGAAATAAAACCCATCTGTAACTGTTTGCAAATCGCTTGTGAATCCAGAGTCAAATATTTTTGAGTCTGGATTGACAATCATCTTTCTTGGAAGGAACATGTAAAAGTAACTACCTGCAGAATTAGAAAACTCATGTATCTTTTCAAGAGGCTGCGTTCAGTTCTAGACTTCCCTATACTTAAAATTATATTTTTGGCGTTAGTACAATCAGTGGCAGGATATTATGTTGCGGCGTGGGGCTGTGCAGGTAAAGTCAACCTCTTTACTCTCGAAAGAGCACATAGGGGTGTATTAAAAATCATGTCATTTAAGCCCATATAGTACGCTACATCTCAGCTATACCATGCGTTAAAAATTTTAACAGTAAGAAAGCTCTTCTTATTAACAGGTTTACTTCGTAAACACGCAGATCTCCCTTTTATTCCTAATATAAAAAACGCAGAATATATAAAGTTTGCATAATACAATTGTGTAAAACGCAACTTGCTAAACGACACTTCTACTTTTTTGCCCCCGCATTGTATAACAAAATAAATGAAATTTTCGACATTTATCCCACTACTATACGAGAATGTAAATCGCGAGTTACTAAATGGCTGCTTGGTCTAACTTACGAAGACACCGAAGACTTAGTCGCGTCTATTATATAACGTAACACGCACACTCACATGCACCCCCTCACGCAGGCACGTTCACTCAGATACACACACACACTCTCTCACACGCACACACACACACACGCACACACACATACACTTTGAAATCCTCAACGTTATACTCCACATGCTTAGTTTTTAGGGTTGTAATGTGGTAGAATGTAATGGAACGCTTGCATCAGATCCAAAGGTGGGCGTTAGTGACTGCGCCACAGTGTTTCACTAATGCAGTCATTATCAAACACATTTGAATTATTGTAATCTGTTTTTAGTTTTAAATAAAGAATTTATTTATTTATTATTTATAAAGAATTTTCCAAATCGGTTCATGATTGAGTTTTGTTTTATCACAAATTAAACAAAAACACAAAAATAAATAAAACACTGAATCATTCTATTTCATTTATTATATCATCAAATATACGTACAATATTTTCTTGTTTGGAGTCTTGTATTTATTGATATTGATAGTTTCCTACCTGTTGATCAGCATACCTCGGTCTAGGCGCACACGGGTCATAATGCAAAACTTTTACGTGACGCGGTACACACATCGCATTTATATAAGTTACGTGATTAGTGCCACATACTGGTGAATAGGTATGGTGCGGACATCCCTGTGGTGCAACTACAATAAATTCGTGTGTAGGTAACGATTGAACAAAACTTGCCAAAAACACAGTTTTTAGAAGGAAAAATATTAACGAATTCATTATCTCCAGTTTCTTCCGAATATTCTAGCAGGTTCAACCCTACCCTGACGGTACTAAGATGTAATAATAAATCTATATTGGAAGGTAATTTATAGTATTGCAATTAAAAACTAACGGTACACGTTTAAAAATACCATTATTATGACAACAAATATTGTGTGTAAATTAAATTAAATTTTCAAATTGGTGTTTAGAGAAATTAGTTCCGATAAGTTAATGTTACTACAGACTAGCTGTTGCCTGCGACTACGCCACGACACCCACCCACGCTCCCATCACCCAAACATCACGGGGCACACCGTGTAGTTGTTGGACGTCGCTGACTCATTCAATAGTCTTCTACTCAGCTGCATTAAGAAATCGCTCATCACAGGGTGTCATAGTACCTGAGGCGGCCAGTTTAGGCTTTTCAGAGGACCGTACCGTCATCTACCATATAACGTGATCGAGCTTTGAGTAGTCGGCTTATGTCGTGCCTTGTTCTAGATTTGAATTCCTGGACTAAGTCTTTTGAGGCCCCCTTCCCACGGGCTGGGCGTTATCTGTTCTCAACTCACTTTGGTTATGGCCTGGAGGGTAACTTTTCAAGAAGCTGCACGCCAGTGTAGTCTCTCTGGTGGTCTAGTGGGTAAATAATACGGAAACTCGTTTAATTTTATAGGCCCCGTCGTGGTTCAATCGTATTCAATGAAGACGGCCCAGGTGAAGAATCTGGAGTCGATAGTCCATGGAAGGTTTGCGTCAACGAGCACTTCCGACCTTTTGTTTCCAGGTCTTGCTGGGTTGCTGCGTCTGCCCTTGGGCGCCTTTTACCAAATTTTGTTAGACCTAGCTACGCTACAAGATGAGAAAAGGAAATAAAACACTGAGTAATTCTCTCTGTTATCTCTTTTATTATATCATCAAATATACGTACAATATTTTCTTGTTTGGAGTCTTGTCTTTATTGATATTGATAGTTTGCTACCTGTTGTTCAGCATACCTCGGTAATTAAATTAAAAGCGTCTCTGTACGCTTTTAATTTAATGACGCTCAATCGTATACAATGAAGAAGGCCCAGATGAATAATCTGGAGTCGATAGTCCATGGAAGGTGGTGCGTCAACGAGCACTTTCGACCTTTTCAGGTCTTGCTGGTTTGCTGCGTCTGCCATTGGGCGGGAAAATAATGTAATTACTATAACCGTGAATATAAATATACTAGCCTTTGCCCGCGGCTCCGCCCGCGTGTATGTTGGTTATCGCGGTAAAAAGCCTATGTCCTTCATCAAGAATCAAACTGTCTCTTTACCAAATGTCATCTGATTCCCCATACAAACTTCCACCCCCCTTTATCACCTCTTAAAGGATGATTTCTGGGATAAAAACTATCCTATGCCCTTTTCCGTGACTCATACTATCCCTAATTTCATCTAAATCGTTTCAGCGGTTTAATCGTGAAGAGGTAACAGACAGACAGACAGACACAGGTCGAATTTATAATATTAATATGGATGTTATGTATTTAAATTTAATCAGGAATAATAAATAAGTTTTATAAAGCTTTTTAATGGCGTAACATAGACCCGTTTTTAACACGCTTTTATTTGCTTGTACGTAGATACGAGTATGAATCTATGTATGTGTATATATGTAACGGAATCTTCGAACGTGATTTTGACCCACTTCAAAACGTCGAATTAAATTGAAACTTTGCACACTTATCAAGGGCCGATGACAATGCAATAATTTAAATAGTTTGTCCCATTATCCTGATCAGGACCTTCAGGATTAACGGATAAACGGTATTTCCATACCTAAAAATACGATACTTTGCAAGGTATTTTATAAAATAACTAACTGACCCGGCAAACGTTGTTTTGCCATATACATTATTTCTAGGCAATATTTAAAAAAAAATTTAGGGTTGGGTCACCCTTGTCATTTAGGGGTAAGAAAAATAGATGTTGGCCGATTCTCAGACCTACACGATGCGCACATAAAATTTCATAAAAATCGGTTCAGCCGTTTCGGAGGAGTATGGTAACTAACATTGTGACTCAAGAATTTTATATATAAGATAAATTTATTTTTACCAATATCTGTCAGTAAAATATGTTTACAACAATTGAGATCTAGCACCACACGCTTTTTTACGATAAAATGTTTCTTTTTGAACTTAAAAAAATTAAAAAAAAAAACTACTTTTTAGTTCGGCTAGCTACAAAGCGTGTTTTTTTTTAGTTTTGAAGTGATAACTTCTTGTGGGAGGGTAAACCGCTTCGTTACGTAACGCGTTACGGCGTCAGGCTATCTGGCTTCTCTTTCTACCACGTATATGGCAGCGGTAGGCAGGCTCCTCCTCTCTCACTCTAACCCACGCTAGACGTATTCCGGACAGAAGCTTTACATAAAATTTAAGTAATAACCTAAGCTTTTCTCAAGTTAAACAATTTCAATATTAAATAGTTCAACTTAGATTAGTTTAAGTTATCACTTCTGTCGTGCGTCCCAAGACGCACATTTTTTTTTCAATTATAATTTATTGTATCGGACCTCGTCCTGTTTCAGTCTTTTATTGCATTACTTTTAAATTATCTTTCTGCAGTCGGGTTTTTGATTTTTTTAAATTATTCCGTGTTTTAACTAAATCTATTTATTGAGATGTATAATTTTAATCTTAGTTAATTGATAAATCAGTTGTATATTGCATACAAATTTATTAAACATACGAATTTAATTAGGGACTAATCGTTCCAGCGAAACACGTCGAACATAATTATAAACATTTTTGTAATTTAATTTTATTTGTAAGTTAAAAACAAACGATAGAAGAAAATTATTAGCCTTATGTAACTATTACTGTATGACATTTTAATTTTCTACATAATTGCTACATGTACTCACGATATTATGATAGGCAATTTGTGGTTCTTACCCAACCTGGGGGAGAGCGAAGACTCCTGTAGGTGACCTTTAAAATTAGTCTATCAGGCCCTATTTAGACGTAGACACTAGACGACCTATAATATAGCAATTTTGCGATGCCCAATGCTCGTTATTATGACCGTCAGGGTTATTAGAGGGTACCGCAGGATCTCCTTTCATCAACAGCCTTGAATAATCCACTGCTGGATATAGGCCTCTCCTTAGAAAGGAGGTTTTAGCCTACTATACCACGCTGGCCAGACGGGTTGGTATTGGGTTTGTGTCAAGTTTTCCTTCTCTTTGCCGCTATTGTCCTGCGTAGTTTGTCCCCTTAGTCGGCTTTTACGACACCCAGGGGATGAATAGGTGTGGTGACACTCCGTATTCTTAATCCGTCACCACACGGATATATAAAATATACCATATTTTACCAAGCTGGTTTAATTTGGTATTTTTTTATGGAAACTCAGGAGTCACAAGCGCGTTGCAGGCCTTTGAGGAAGGAGTACTCTCTTTTCTTGAAGGTTTAAAGGTAACTTGTAATACAGATAGGTTGTGCGAGGCAAAAAGTGTCTTGAAAAGCGCACATAATCCAAGTGGTGGGGATGAAAATATTGCCGTGTGTAACGAAGGCGGAAAGTTGCGGCCGGTTACTACATTATAATCAACAACAAAACGGTTGTACTCACGCAATAGGGGTGAGCCTTTTTTTTTTGTTGACGGAGTGGAAAATCCCTTCGGATCTCCGGCTCCTCGGGGACTCAGAAGCCAGGAGTATGTGGTGATTCCACTAAAAACCACCCCGACGGCCGGCCTTAGGTGTCCTACTCTGGGAGGGGGTGAGCCTAACGCCGTGGTGACGAAATTTGGAAATTCAAAATGTGAAATTTAAGGGCGTTTCATAAGGGAAAGGAATATTGCTAATGTGGATTGATAATTGGAGTCAATATTAGAGGGGCTCGTGGTTAAGTGGTAACCGAGTAGGGTAACACATTGCAAAGTTAAGCAATCATAGCCAGGTCAGTATATGGATGGGTGACCATGCTTAACAAATTGAGACACCTCGGTGCCTCGGAGAGTACGTTAAGCTATCTTTCCTGGTTACCATACGAATATCCAATATAGTAGGCCAAAACCTCCTTTCTAAGGAGAGGCCTATGTCCAGCAGTGGACTGTTATAGGCTGTTGATGATGATGATGATGATACGAATATCTGTGGCAGTCGTTGGAGCCCTAAAAAGTTCGACAACAAACAGTTTTTCTACAGAACTTCGAAATCCCCTAGTACTTGGGTTGTGAAGATCTGATGGTCGCTCCGCGTAAAAAAATCAAAGTTCAAAGTAGGTATCTTAAAAGCCGACCGTAACCCAGTTTGGAAAAAAAGGCTCAGAGGATGAAAGGAAGTCAATATTAAGTTAACCTAAAATATATATTTTGTAAAATAATTTACGTTTCATAATTTATTGTTTACAGGAAAATGACGTCACGGACGATAGCAATAAAAATAAGACTGATAGAGTTAAGAAAAGGAAGACGAAGAAGAAAGAGATTGAGGTGAGGTAGTCCATTTATTTCGATTATAAAATTAATCAAACGGATGTAGAAACAGCTACGACCGAATGGCGTAGTGGTTTGTGTAACGGACTGCTATTCCAAAGGTCGCGGGTTCGATTCCCGCTCAAGACAAACATTTGTGTGCGTGAACATTTAATGTTTGATTTGGTCTGGGTGTTTCTATGTATAATAAGTATGTATTTACAAAAAAAAAGTATATATGTATTTATATCAGTTGTCTAGTACCCATAGTACAAGCTCTGCTTAGTTTGGGACTAGATGGCGTTGTGTGAATGTGATACAATGTTATTATATATTATTAGCTAGACTGTTGAATTTTAGCTATTCTCATAGTGTAATGTCATACGGTATTTTGTTGTGGGGAAATGCTGCTGACATTCAAAGTATCTTTGTGTTGCAAAAGAGAGCTATTCGCGCAATCTATAATCTGAGTTATAGGCAGTCACTGAGGGATAAGTTTAAAGAAATTGGTATCATAACAGTCGCATCTCAGTTCATAAATAAAAATTTAGTGTATGTCAAGAAAAATATTAATTTATTCATAAAGTTTAGCGACATTCAACAAATAAACACTAGAAATAAAGATAAACTCGTGTCACCAACCACCAGACTACAAAAAGTAAACAAGTCTTTTCAATGTCAGGGTGTGCGATTCTCGGGCACGCCGTCATCGCGGCGGTAAGACCCGTTACGGAGGATTGGCTCGAGTATGCGGTATGCGGTACCTTGCCCGGAACGGGCCAGGTACCGCAGGCGACTCAGGCGCCGGAGGTCTCAGAACGACCTCCGTCCTCCATAAACGCAGGCCTGGGGGTGACAGGTGAGGCCATCTGTCACCCTAGCAGAAGCAGGCCGGGGTGGCGGTTGCGAAACGCGCTCTCTTCCAGGGAGCAGAGGGAACATGGGGTTCCCACACTGGGGGGTCGTCTACTCGTCTGTAGATGTCCCAAGGTATGTCGGGGCACCAGGGACTTCCTTTTTAGGGTTCCCCGGCTATTAGTACCCGAGACGGCGTGCGGTTTTAGCCGGTTCGAGTCCGACATGCCACCGATAGGTGGTATCCGAGGGGATTTCCGCACGGAAAAAAAGGATGTGCGTTTCTACAATAAAATTTAGTAAAAAGTCTTTAGTAAAACAAGAAAAAGATTATTTAGATGACAAATTTGCTTGGGATTGATGCTGCTCACTCCCGCTTTTCTACCAGGGATTCCCAAACTGTTTTGGGCAAGAGACCCCTTTTCAAAAATGAACTGATACTTCAGACCACCATATGTAATTTACTTTATTCATTTTAATTTAATTTATTTTTCCTAAAAGGCCGGCAACGCGTTTGTGACTCCTGAGTTGCAGACATTCATGGGCGGCGATGGTCACATTCCATCAGGTGACCCGTCTGCTCGTCTGCCCCCTCTAACATATAAAAAAAAAACTTTAAAAATCCTCTCTCTATATAAAGTTTTTTTTCCTATTAATACAATAAACTTAATAATTTAAAAACTTTGCTGTTGGTTAGGTAGATAAACTTGACATCATTTTCTCATCAGAATTTAACAAAATAAATAGTATGTCTTATAACAACTTATATAGTGTCTTAAAAGTTTCAAATAAGAACTTGTGTTAATATAAGTTATATAGTGGTTCATTTTTAGACCTCGTCGACCCCCAAAATCAGTTTTGGTTTACGTTGACCCCTGAGAAAACGATTTCGACTACTTTGGGAATCCCTGCACTAGACGAACATAATAAGAGAAAGAAAATATTGTATCTATCTTAGGTAACACCAGAACCAGAAATTCAACCAATAGAAAAGACAAACAGAAAGCTAAAGAACCTTCCAGAAGACATGGTGGAATTGTACACAATGACAGAGAAGGAGATGTGGGCCATCAGAGACGAAGACAGAGAGAGCAAAGAGTTTCTCAAATTAAAGTTTAAATGCGATGATTGTATAAAAGGTTTTAATACTGAAAAATTGAAAAATGATCATTTTAATGGAAAACATCAGGAGGTAAGTTATATAATTATATTATTATTATATTAATGTACTTAAAATCTAATTTATTAAAAACAATAAAGTTTCTGTAGTGTTTTAAAATAATTAATAAATACCAACCTGTCTGGCCAGCGTATTATAGTAGGCCAAAACGTCCTTTCTAAGGAGAGGCCTATGTCCAGCAGTGGACTAATAAAGGCTGTTGTGATGTGATGTGATGTGAATAAAAAAAACTTGACATATCTCGCACACGGCCGTCTGATCCCAAACTAGGCAGAGCCTATACAATGGCAAGCAGACTGCTAATAAACATATCCTAAAAAAAATCTAAATAAATACATATTATAGACTAACTATTTCTTATCATCATCAACAGCCTTTAATAGTCCACTGCTAGCCATAAGCCTCTCCTTAGAAAGAAGGTTTTGGCCTACTATACCACGCTGGCCAGACGGGTTGGTATAGGGTTTCTCCTTGTCCTCTTGGAGGAGAGGATTATCGCCAGCGGCCAATATTCTAGCAGAAGAGGCAGCCGTTCATCGGCTCTCGGGCAAGGCCTGGTCCAGCAGGGTGGGCGTGTCTGCCGGTTGCCCTGCTGGCTCTTCGCTCTTCGGAGCATGGAGGAGGAAACCTCGGTAAAAAACCTGATGGCGGGGCCCTGTAGGGGCCACAGTTTCTCCGCTGATAGCGGTGGAGAAAGGAGGACGGGCTCGGCGTGTACTCACACTACCACCGAGCAGGCAGGGGGACGTAGTCTCCCTGTCAACCGTCGGCATATCGCAATCCCGAGAAGAGCGCTGTGGTTAAGTCTCGCGGCTCTGATCGGAGGCGAGGGTCTTGGCTTAACCGCCCGGACCGCGAGGAAGATAACCTCTCTAAAAAATTCCCCGAATCCCGTGTTCTGGTGCGTGGCCAGGGGATGCATGGCTGATGGGAAGTTCAGTCGCGAGCGCACTCCAAGCCGAGGTACCTGCGGACCCCTCGGTTGGGTTAAAAACTTACGCTTGCCCGGGTAATGGGGGATCTCTGCCCGGGTGGACCTTTAGTTCTCCCCCACTCGTGGGATTATTATGGAACATGTTAAAAATATAGACAAACGATCGGAAAACCAAACTCAACGGAAAAAGGCAAGTCAAACGGATACGGCAACGAAGGCAAGGAGGGAGAAGAAGAACAGTGGAGCGGATGGGTCGTCCACTGAGGGTGAGATGGTGTCAGGAACGCCTATCTCGATGGGGCTCCCAGAGGTCAGTCTGACTCTGGTCTCTGGGAGCCGAAGAGCATCGGATCGGCTGCGTTCCGGATCCGCCGCTTCGTCGGATGGCGCGGAGGCCATGGAGGCGGAACGAAGCGACAGCAGGAAACGCGGACGCTCCAGGGAAGAGGGGACCGACACGTCCGGCGAAATGATGCCACCAAAGGTGGCAAGCAGCCGCCGAGGGAGGGCGCGTAAACCGGCCTCGGCCTCGGTCTCGACCCCGTCAGGCTCCGCGTTCTCAAACGCGGAGTCCTACAGGAGCGTACGAGTGGACGGCGAGGCCGTAGCGGAGGAGGAGATCGCGGATCTCCTGCTCAAGGTTCGGGAGCCGGTGGGGGGAAATGCCCCCCAGGCTCCCGTGTCCGTGCAGGAGAGGGCGAAAGCGGCGGTGGCCGTCATCAACAAGGTGGCCACCAAATCCGTGAACCTTAAGGGCTCGTTTGTGAGGGCCCTTAAGGACTCCTCCTCCGCTTTGTCGGAGGTCGTGGAGGGCCTAGCGGGCGACGTCTCTCGCCTGCAGGTGGCCAACGAGAAGCTGACGGAGCGGGTGAACGAGCTGAGCGCTCAGTTCGCCCGCTTCCAGGCGAACCTCCCCGAGCGGGAAGCCCCGTCCGCGTCCCAGCCTGCCCCTACCACCAACTCAGGGGCATTTGACTCCCAACTGCGAGAAATCCTCATCGCAGTTGGGAATATGCTGGACGGACGCCTGGCTGGCCTGGAGGCGAGATTGCCTCCTGCGCCGAGTATGCGCCCCCCGCTCGCGTCGACACAGCGGCCCGCCGCTCCGACCGCGCTCCCCGTAGTGGGAGGCCGCGTCTCCTACGCGGCGGCGGCGTCTGCCCCGACTCCATCGGCTCCCCAAAAGCCGAGGAGGGGGGCCAAGGCACCGGCCCAGGCGCCGGCCAAGGCACCGGCTAAGGCGCCGGCCAAGGCACATCCCCAGGCGCCGGCCAAGACGGGGCCTAAAACGGCGCCGAGGAGCGGAGTGGCATTCCCTCCGCTCCCCACTCCGACACCCCTGCCGGGCCCCTCCGCACCTGCCCCCTCCAACGAGGGTTGGCAGGAGGCGAGGGGCTCCAAGAAGTCCCGAAGGCGGGCCAAAAAGGCTGCCAAAAAAGCAGCCCAGGCCCAGCCTTCGCCACCGGTGGCAACGGCCTCCACAAAGAGGCCGCGGAAGCTGCAGCCGCCCAAAACCGCGGCTGTAGTGGTGACCGTGTCCCCGGAGGCGGCGGACGGCGGGCTGTCCTACGCGGCCGTGTTTAAAAAGGCCCGGGATAGCCTCGCTAGCGACTTTGGAACGGTGGGGGTCAGGATGCGCCTCGCCCAGACGGGAGCTCGAGTCCTCGAGTTCCCTGGGGCTGAAGGCGCAAAGACGGCGGACTCCTTCGCCGAGAGGCTGCGGGGAATATTTGCGGCCACTGATGGTGTCAGGGTCGCCAGGCCTACCAAGTGCGCGGAACTGCGCATCTCGGGCCTGGACGACTCAGTGACGGCCGAAGATGTCCGCGCTGTAATCCGGGAGAAGACGGGGTGCAGCGCGGACAACGTCAGGGTCGGCACCATCCGCCCCGGTCCAGGAGGGCTTGGCGCCGTGTGGGTCAGCTGCCCCGTAGCGTCGGCCAAAGTATTGGCCGACGCCGGCAGGCTGCTCATCGGTTTCGTGAGCGCCAGGATCACAGTCCTGGCGGCGAGACCGATGAGGTGTTTTAAATGCCTGGCCACGGGACACACGCGCGTCAAGTGCGACAGTTGTTTTGACTGCGGCGGACTGTGTTTCCGCTGCGGTCAACCGGGGCATAAGGCGGCAGAATGCTCTGCCGCCCCTCACTGCCCAGTGTGTGCGGCGGGCAATAAGCCCGCCAATCATCAGATGGGGCAGAGAGGCTGCAAGCCTCCCCGCAGTTCTCGGCAGACGTCGGGGGTTAGCCAGTCGACCCAGGCTGCCTCCGATATAGTTCGTGCGTCGACGTCGTCGCCCATGGAGGAGGTTGTAGAGACGATCCAGTAATGGATCAAGTCTCCAACCTCCTGGTCCAGACGAACCTGAACCACTGTGCCGCGGCTCAGGATCTCTTCCTGCAAACCATGGCACAGTGGTCGATAGGTGTTGCCGTAGTCGCGGAGCCCTATTCTGTCCCTCCCCGTCCAAACTGGATGGGTGACTGGGACGGCTCCGTGGCAGTCGTCGGTTCCACGACGGCTCATTCCCCGCCCTTGTCGCTAAGAGACAAGGGCACTGGATATGTTGCCGTCGAGTGGGGGGGGATCACCATATATGGTGTCTATTTCTCCCCCAACCGGAGTTTGAACGACTTCGAGGTTTTCCTGACCAGCTTGGAGACCTCGATACGGCGACTAGCGTGCGACAGCAGGGGGGGTCGATAGTGGACCTCTCGTTCGCTACCCCTGCCCTCGCCGCACGAGTAAGGAACTGGCGTGTCCTGGAAGAGGTTGAGACGCTCTCGGATCACCTGTATATCCGATTTGAGCTCTCCCGGACCCAGGACTCCAGTAGGGGTCACGTGGCGCGGCGTTTATCCCGCTTTCCGCGGTGGGCTGTTGCCAGGCTGAACCGGGACCTACTAGAGGAGGCAGCCATAATTCACTCGTGGCTGTCTCCTCAGGCTCCGACCGAGGAGGTCGACGTGGGGGCTGGCCGCTTTCGCGATGCGATTACGCATGTATGCGATGCGGCCATGCCCCGCGTTCGAGGTCGTCGGCCTCCAAGGAAGGAGGTCTACTGGTGGTCCCAGGAGCTGGCGGACCTCCGTGCGGCCTGTACACGTGCCCGGAGGTCCTACACGCGCAGTCGGCGGCGTCACCGTGGAGACGGTGAGGAGGACCGGCTTCATGAGGAGTACCGACGGGCTCGGAAAACTCTGAAGCTGGCCATTAGCCGCGCCAAAGAGGAAAAGAGACAGGAGATGCTGGAGGGTCTTAATCGTGACCCTTGGGGTCGCCCTTACCGCGCGGTGCGACAAAAGCTCCGCGCGTCGGGCCCCCCCCTTACGGAGACTCTCCAGCCCAGCTTCCTGCGAGAAGTGGTTGAGGGCCTTTTCCCACAACGAGCGGAACACACTCCCCCGTCGATGGCCTCCCTGGCCGGAGACGACGGGGAGCACGGGGAGGACAATGTTCCGCCCGTCCGGGATTCGGAGGTAGGGGCGGCTGTTCTACGGATCCGTTCCAAGAACACCGCCCCTGGGCCAGACGGGGTACCGGCCCGAGTGCTGGCCCTGGCCCTCAACCACATGGCAGACCGCCTCGGGGAGGTGTTCGACGCTAGCTTGGCGTCGGGACGCTTCCCTGAGTGCTGGAAGAGCGGGAAGCTGGTCCTACTGACGAAGCCGGGACGGCCTGCCGATTCGGTCGCGGCCTATAGGCCCATCGTGCTGCTGGACGAGGCGGGCAAATTGTTTGAGAGGGTTCTTTCTGCCCGCATCGTCCGGCACCTCTGCGAGGTGGGCCCCGATCTGTCGGACGCCCAATTTGGTTTTCGGGCGGGGCGTTCGACAGTCGACGCCGTGTTGCGCCTGAGGGCCGTGACCGAAGAGGCCGTGAGCTGTGGCGGCGTGCTGTTGGCGGTGTCATTAGACATCGCCAACGCATTCAATAGTCTGCCATTCAGCTGCATCAGGGAAGCACTCCACTATCATGGGGTGCCAAAGTACCTGAGGCGGCTGGTGGCAGACTATTTAGAGGAGCGTACCGTCGTGTACGAGGACCGAGAAGGTAATCTGAGGTGTCGGCCCATGTCGTGCGGTGTTCCACAGGGGTCTGTTCTTGGACCCCTCTTGTGGAACATAGGGTACGACTGGGCCCTTCGCGCCGATTTCCCCCCCCGGGCTGGGTGTAATCTGTTACGCAGACGATACCCTCGTGACAGCCCGGGGGGCAAACTTCCAAGAGGCGGCGCGCCTGGCCACAGGGGGAGTCTCCCTGGTGGTCGGGCGCATTGAGGCGCTGGGCTTACGGGTGGCCCTAGATAAGACGGAGGCCCTGTTATTCCATGGGCCCCGTCGTGGTCCACCCCCTGGCGCCTCAATAGTGGTCAACTCGGTCCTCGTACCGGTTCGGGCCCAGATGAAATATCTGGGCCTGATCCTCGACGGGAGGTGGCTCTTCGACGAGCACTTCCGACAGCTTGCTCCAAAGCTGGTCGGCGCTGCGTCTGCCCTAGGGCGACTTTTGCCCAATATGGGTGGACCCAGCGTCGCGACAAGACGGCTGTACACGGGGGTTGTCCGGTCAATGGCACTGTACGGTGCACCGGTGTGGGCGGCGGCTCTGACCGCCCAGAATAGGGTACGCCTCTGGCGCCCTCAGAGGGTAATGGCGGTCAGAGCCATACGCGGTTACCGCACCGTTTCGACGGAGGTGGCATGCGCATTGGCCGGAACTCCCCCGTGGGATTTGGAGGCGGAAGTGCTCGCCGAAGTTTATCGGCGAGTGGCTGACTTCCGGGCGGAGAGCGGATTTCGCCCTCCGCCCGAGGATGTGCGCGAGTGGCGCGAAGCCGCTCGCCGAGCCACGATGGCTCGTTGGTCGTTCCGGCTGGAGACTCCACGCGCTGGCTTTGCCGCCGTGGAGGCTCTCCAGCCGGTCATCGCCGAGTGGGCAGGGCGGCAGCACGGGACCCTTTCCTTCCGGCTGACGCAGGTGCTTTCCGGGCATGGTTGCTTCGGAAAGTACCTGCACACGGTCGCTAGGAGGGAACTGAGTCCCGCCTGCCACCACTGCGACTGCAGTGAGGACTCGGCCCAGCACACGCTGGCGGTCTGCCCCGCATGGGCGGCGCAGCGCCGGGCCCTCACTGCAGTCATCGGAGTGGATCTCTCGCTACCGGCCGTAGTACGCTCCATGGCCGGTAGCGACAGTTGTTTTACCGCGGTCGCAACCTTCTGCGAGGTAGTAATCTCGCGGAAGGAGGCGGCGGAGAGGGCCCGGGAGGACGACCTCCACTCGGACCCGATCCGCCGCCGGCGAACCGGGCGGCGGAGGCCCGCCTACCACAGCCTCATGCCGCCCTGAGTGTGGCCGCGGGTGGACGGGGTGGGTTTCCCCTCCACCCGCATTAGTTTGGCCAGCCGCGAGGGGGCGGCGTCCGCGTGTGCCGGACGTCGCCTATAAAGAGAGGAAAACATCGAGACGGAGCCCGCACCAGGAGCGGGCTGGCGCTAGGAGGGGTCCGGATGTCTTAACAACAGCTGTTCCCGGATCCCTCCTGTTACAGGCGCAGAGTGGCACACCGTGTGGTTTTAGTCGGTCCGAGTCCGACACACCACCCCGCCGCAAACCCCGGAGGGGTGACGGTCCGAGGGGATTTCCACACGTTAAAAAAAAAAAAAAAAAAAAAAAAGGGTTTGTGTCAAGTTTTCCTTTTCTCTGCAGTGTTGTTGTTCTGCGTAGTTTTTACCCTTAGTTGACTCTTACAACACCCACGGGATGAATAGGGGTGGTGACAATCTGTAATCTTAATCCGTCACCACACGGACGTTTATTTCTTATTTCTAACATTAAAAATGACGAACTTTAATATACAACCGGTCATCTTATTTTATCGGGTGTATCGGGTATCTAACGGGTGAAATTTCCAAAAATCATTACTTAGTGGGTGCTTACAACATAAAAAGCGACAACTGCCAAAATTTCAATTTTGTACCCACAGAGGTTTAGGCTCTGCGTTGATAAACAGTCAGGGCTAGTATTGTATTTTAATTTTTTTGGAACGAAGTTTATTATCGCGCGTTGTAAAGGGGGCTAGACGGAAAAAATCTCACGAAAAGTTGTAACGACACTTTTTATGTCAGTCATTCAGCGCCATCTATCGAATAGATAGAAAATCATTACTTTTCATCTCAGTTTTTATTTTGAATTGTCACTTGTCAGTCATTCAGCGCCATCTATCGAATAGATAGGAAATCATTTCTCAAGGAGATTTTACCAATGTATAAATTGTTTTAATTAGAAACCAACTGAAAAATATGTAGATAATAGCCGCTTTCATAGATGGCGTTGTAATTAAAATCGTGTCGAATCAGTTTTACTCGATCGTCACAACTTCGTTCCTATCGGGTGTCCTACGACACCACACGGCTTTTTTTATTTAATAATTTATGCTCAAAAAAATGTACAAAGGTGGACTTAATGCCGTAGTCATTCTCTGGCAGTCTACCTCGGGGTGGTAGTAACTTTATGTGTATAGATAAATTCTGTCCAGACAGATACTGTCTGTCCAGACACAGAACAAATGATCCTACTCATTACACAATCATTTGTGCTGGACGCGAATCGATCCACGACCTACTCTTAGCAGTCAGGGTAGCTAACCACTAGACCAACCCGTCAAATGTTTTACTCTATCTTTAGAAAGGCGAAAACTGTCATCAATGTGAAGTCTGTCAAGCTTATTTCCTGACGAAAGACAACGTGGCATCTCACCGAGCCCTCCACCTCGCTGCCTATAAATGCATACTGTGTAATTTGAAAACCACACTCAAGATTCGCATGTTGAAACATGTCACACAACACAGGGACATACAGCAGCATATGTGTGACACTTGCGGCGGGAAATTCAGGTAAGCAAAGCATTAAACGTCAAAACGAAATGACAACTGGCATGTGACGTCACTCCCTAGTGTCAGATCAATGTCAATGTTAAAAACAATTTCAAATTTTTTTTGAACACGCTCTGAGCGGATGGGAGCGATACCGAAAAATGTGTAACAAGACTTTTTTCCGACACTTGTCCCAGATCATTCAGTATTTAATTTATCATAATTTATTTTATACATCTATACTATAATAAAATTATAAGAGTTTGCTTGTTTCTTTGTTTCAACGCGCTAATCTCAGAAACTACTGGTCCGATTTAAAAAAATATTTCAGTGTTAGATAGCCCATTTATCGAGGAAGGCTATAGGCTATATATCATCACGCTAAGACCAATAGGAGCGGAGCACCAATGAAGAATGTTTCAAAATCGTTTTTTTTTCCTTTAAAGTTAGCGTTAGTCCAAAGTAACTATTCCACGAGGACAAAGTCGCAGATTTTTTCCCGACACTTGTCCCAGATCATTCAGTGTTTAATTTATCATTATTTATTTTATACATAATAAATGTTTTTTATCATATATTTTTTTCAATTTAACTCCATTAACGTAATATTTTTTTATAATATAAATTAAAATGACTGCATAGCAAACTTAGCTCCGACCGGGGTTCCATAGATCTCTCACACCGGTTTTTTTATGAAATCTGTATGTTCCAATCATACAAACTTTTGTTCACCCGCGTCTCCTGAGTTTCATGTGGTGTAGTCACTTACCATTAAATAATCTGTCTGCACGTTTGCCCTCGAATTCTTAAAAACAGTAAAAATATTATTATTCTTTAATGAATTCTTATTTTCAGTACAAAATCAAAACTTTCCTATCACCGGTCTATTTGCCGACAAGAGAGGCCTCAGTGCGACTGCTGCGGGAAAGTGTTCGCTAATAAAATGACTTTAAAGTATCATTTGAAGTGAGTATCACACTAATATTATAAAGGCGAAAGTTTGTGAGTGTGTGTGTGTTAGTATGTTTGTTACTTCTTCACGCTTAAACGGTTGGACTCATTTTGATAAAATTATTGTATGGAGTTAGCCGACACCCTGCATTAACACATTGCCTACTTAAAAAAAAATCTAGTCTTCCCGTGGAAAAATTGTTCTATATTTGTTACTCTAATACTCGAGTGTGATAAATCGCGGGTAACACCGCGGGGCGTAGCTAGTTTAATATAATCAATATAATAATAATATTAACCTCATACATCTCACACACGGCCGTCTGATCCCAAACTAGGCAGAGCCTGTACTATGGTAACCAGACTGCTGATAAACATACTTATATATTTCTAAATACATACATATTATAGATAAATTACACCCAGACACAGTACAAATGACCGTGCTCATCACACAATATTTGTCCTGGGTGGGAATCGAACCCACGACCTCCCGGCTTAGCAGTCAGGGCCACTAACCACTAGACCAACAGGCCCGTCAAATATTGATCTTAAAGATATAGATCTCTGTATCATAGATTAGATTTTTTTTAATATTCTTAGTGCAAATATTCGTCAACGAATGACGAATATTTTAAAAAATCTATGACAGTTGCAGATGTGTTCGAAAACATTTCATCATCGCATCACATCAACAGCCTTTAATAGTCCACTGCTGGACATAGGCCTCTCCTTAGAAAGGAGGTTTTGGCCTACTATACCACGCTGGCCTGACGTGTTGGTACAGGGTTTGTGTCAAGTTTTCCTTCTCTCTGCAATGCTGTTGTTCTGCGTAGTTTCTTTTTTGCCCTCTTGTATATATTTTGTATTTTCTGCAGGATTCTACCTCACAATAAAGAAGAAAAGCCGAAGGAGACGTTATATATACCATGCAAAGGATGCGACAAGGTATTCCACTCGAAAAAGAGTTACAGAGCTCACGTGTAAGTACTGAATAATTTTACAGTCGTTTAGTGAACTTGATAATTGCGAATGAAATTGAAATTTATTAAATTTTGGAACGAAGTTCCTTATCGCGCGTTGTGAAAAAATTCCCCCCGCTAGACGGAAAAAAATCTCACGAAAATTGGTCACGACACTTTTGATTTTCCCAATGTATAAATTGTTTTAATTAGAAACCAACTGAAAAATATGTAGGTAATAGCCGCTTTCATAGATGGCGTTGTAATTAAAATCGTGTCTAATCAGTTTTACTCGATCGTCACAACTTCGTTCCTATCGGGTGTCCCACGACACCACACGGCTTTTTTTTCATTAAAATATCAATTAAATCTATAAAAGAAGAAACTGACAGACTGGGCCTCAATTCTGCTATTTTATGTTTACGCCAACCTACTGTCATACCACTGACACGCTATTGAGATGCCATTGGCATCGGTATAAATATCGGTAGTCTACACTAACTCAGTGTCTTTACAGTGGCGATGGAATGGCAGTGGCTCATCAGTGGTGATATCAAAACGATTGCCATATTTGGAAAGATAAATAAATCATTTCCTTATAATTTGAAAATGTATTACGTTTTATTTAATTTTGGTCCATAAAGTTGTTATGGATTTATCGTATTTATTGATACAAATGTATAAACTACAACGACATAATACACCGTAATTAATAGAATTATCGTTGTTGTTTTTGTTGTTGTTTAGTTAGTGTAAACTACCGATTAGTTAGTGTAAACCATCGCCACTGTAAAGACACTGAGTTAGTGTAGACTACCGATATTTATACCGATGCCAATGGCCACTCGATGGCATCTCAATAGCGTGTCAGTGGTATGACACTGGCTTGGCGTAAACATGAAATAGCAGAATTGAGGCCCTGATTAACTGACTGAGCGATAAACGCACATCTGACACCGCTGGGTCTAGAAGCATGAAATTTTGCAAAAATGTTCTTTAGGTAACGTAGGTGTACACTAAGAAAGGATGTCTAAAAATTCCACCCCTAAGGGTGTAAAATGGAGGAATTTCACTGTATCGTGTACACGACGATCACTCACTTTGATATCTACTTACAATTGACGATAAGAAGGAAACAAGTTATTTTTAATGAGGCGTTTGTATAAAAGTCGAAATCAAATTAAAACAATTTGAAATATTAATTTCGTAATTTGAATTGAAATTTGACTGCACGGATGGCGTAGTGGTTTAAGCGGTCGCCACGCCGCTTCCTACTACGCCGAGTGTTGTGGGTTCAAACCCCACATGGGACGACACTTTGTGTGATCCACAAATTGTTGTTCTGAGTCTGGGTGTTCTTTGTGTCCGTTTCATGTATGTTTGTAAAGTCCCCCGCGACACAGGATTTATTCCTAATGCGGGAGTTGTCTTTTTTAAAAAGAAAAAAAAAACCCTTAGAAGATGGTTTTATATAGGTATTTTTGTAGATATGGAATAGGGGGCAAAGGAGCCTAGCCACGTGATGGTGAGTGGCTTCCACCACCCGTGGACCCTTGCGGGATACACAAATGCGTTGCCTATTTCCGTTAGAATTATATAACCCCATACCATAAAAAAGGGCCTGTTGGTCTAGTGGTTAGTAATCCTGACTGCTAAACAAGAGGTCGAGGGTTCGATTCTCACCCAGGACAAATATTGTGTGATTAGCTCAATTATTTGTTTTGTGTTTGGGTGTAATTGTAATTTTGCTTTATAGTATTTAAAAATACGTGAACTCGGTCGCTGACTATTAGCTTACACCATATTGCGTGAGTGGGAAAACTTATATTCAAATTCACATTACATCATCATCATCATCAACAGCCTTTACTAGTTCACTGCTGGAGATAGGCCTCTGCTTAGAAAGGCGGTTTTGGCCTACTATGCCACGTTGACCAGACAGGTTGGTATAGGGTTTGTGTCAAGTTTTCCTTCTCTTTGCAGTGCTGTTGCGTAATTTGTTCTCTTCGTCGGCTCTTAGGACACACACGGGATAAATTATTAAAATTTAAGTCGGCAAAATGTCTTTTGAGTTGTATTTGTCCGTTGGCTGTCACTAAAACCGTCCGTATCCCATAAAAAATATAAACAAACAGCCAGCCAGCTACTAAACAGAAAATAGGTTTGGGTTTAGTTGGATTCCAAGAGCCTGTCGTGTTCCAGCGTGATCCACGACGGGCTGACGTACCCGTGCCCCACCTGCGGCAAGCTGTTCCAGTGGAAGCGCAACCTGGCGCGCCACACGCGCAACCACCGCGAGCGCGAGGCGGGCGCGCTGCACGAGTGCCGCGCCTGCGGGAAGAGCTTCGCCAGCCGCGACTGCTACAACAACCACATGCGCATGAGCAAGCGACACGTGCCGGAGGACGCCTACCAGTCACTATACTTTTTTTTCGTATAAAATAAATAACTTCAATTTTTTAACAATAAAGCATATTATTCCATAAACGAATATTTCAATGACCAATTTTAATACTATTGACATTTATTGATTATTTTTTACTATAAATTTTAATTGTCTTTTATTATTATTACTTAATTTGACCTGTACCGATGATGACTTTAAATTATATATACTTATATGGATTGATGACTTTGTTTATTTAAAATGATGATGCTTTATTTAAACAATACTCTTAGAATATTTAAGGAATGTACCTAATTTCAATAACGTATTATAATATTGCTTTGTTTATATATCATTGCCTAATATTTTGTATGCCTTTCGGCGGGACATAGCTTGTACATAATAAAATTGACATCTTAACCACCCATGTATCACAAAATTGAATAAATAAATGAAATTAAAAATGAACGCATAATGTACACAGGTGGACTTAATGCCCAGGACATTTTGTCCCAGTCGATATTCGGGTGATGTAGAAATATCCAAATATCAAAAAGTCAACAGTCTTTAAACAGAACTTCGATATCGTTTGCTTGTGTTGTGAAGGTCTGAGGGCAGTCGCTCTGCTCAGAAAATCGAAGTTCAGCAGTATCGTAGTGAAGCCAACCCCACCCTAGTTTGGGCATAAGGCTCAGAGGAAAAAAGAAGATATAATATTAATGATTTTTTTTCAGGCACGAATGTACCTACTGCAGCAAGAAGTTTCCTACAAAATGGTGCCTCACTGATCATATTGATTGGGATCACCTCAAGAGGATCAAGTATCAGTGCAGTGTTTGTTTTAAGGTAAGTCATCGTCATCCGTATGGTGAGGGATAAAGAATTCGAAGTGTCACCACCCCTATTCATCCCGTGGGTGTCGTAAGAGCCGACTAAGGGAGAAAACTACGCAGGACAACAGCACTGCAGAGAGAAGTAAAACTTGACACAAACCCTATATCAACTCATCTGGCCAGCGTGGTGCAGTAGGCCAAAACCTACGGCCTAAGTCCAGGAGTGGAAAGCTGTTGATGTGATCTGCTGTTGTCCTGGTAGTGTGCTCCCTTACGACACCCACAGGATGAAGGGTGACACTCCGTATTCGTAATCCGTCACACACACGGAAAGGTAATAATTAAATGTACTACAGTATAAAATGACTCTGCTGCCAAAGATTCCACATCCAACTTTATAAAAGTGCCAATGAAGAATGATCATACACATCATCACATCATCAACAGCCTTTAATAGTCCACTTCTAGACATAGGCGAGAGGCCTAAGAGAGAGAAGAGAAAGAAGAGGCCTAAGAGAAGCCTTAGAAAGGAGGTTTTGGCCAATGATCATACAGCAATGTGTAAATAAAATCCGAATTTTTGGCCCAACATGCTGACCCAGCACTTTAGCCCAGTGTCTGCAGCGGACTTCAAAACTGATTGAATTGATTCCAACATTGTTTACATAGTTACAAGTAGAGCCATAAAAAAGCGTGTTCAAAAGTGCTGTGTTCTCTTCCAGCCGTTCAAAACAGCAAAAATAATGGTTGCCCATGTCAACAATATACACGAAGGGAAGAAGAAAGAGGCAGAAGGGGAACATCTGTGTGAAATTTGTGGGAAATCCTATAAGGTAAGTTATTCTTCGTTTTGTAATCCGAAAGCAGGCTCGAAGGACCAACTGACTTGCGTGCATATCAGTAACACTATTAAGATCGAAGGACCAAAAACGTATAGGCGGTTGTACATATGTCAATTTTCGCCTTGTTACTAATATATCTGCACGGATGGCGCAGTGGTTTAAGCGGTCGCCACGCCGCTTCCTACTGCGCCGAGTGTTGTGGGTTCAAACCCCACATGGGACGACACTTTGTGTGCTCCACAAATTGTTGTTCTGAGTCTGGGTGTTCTTTGTGTCCGTTTCATGTATGTTTGTAAAGTACCCCGCGACACAGGATATATTCCTAATGCGGGAGTTGTCTTTTCTGAAAAAGAAAAAAAGAAAAAAATAATAATAATAAAAAAATATATCTATATATAATTCGAGTTACTGATGAGAGATATCTATACACCTATGTGTGGAGTGACTAAAATGTACAAGGTGAGGAATAGGAGGTAGAGGAAGCCTGAAAGTAGCACCAGTGGAAAAGTTGTGATGACATGTGACGGGCATGTGATGCGTCACCGCAGTCGTCAAGCAGACGGGTTACCTGATGGAAAGCGACCACCGCCGCCCATGAACGTCTGTAACTCAGGAGTTACTAGCGCGTTGCCAGCCTTTGAGGAAGGAGTACGAGTAAGGTTTGAAGGTCGCATTTAGTGTAGAAAGTTTTATATATGGAAGATGACGGATATAAGAGTAGAAGACGGCCAAAGTAAAGGGGGGATGGATTGAGTAAATAAAGATTTGTCTAGAAAGGGAGGTGAGCATCCATTCCATCAAAATATACAATCAGTTACCTAAAACCATAAAACAAGAAAATAAATATAACAGTTTCACAAAAAAATTAAAACTCTTTCTTGTAAGTAAAAGCTACTACAGGATAAGAGAGTATTTTGAAGATAGAATTCTAAAATAATAAAATTCATAAATTATACAACTAATATGATAAACTAGCTGACCCGCGCAACTTCGTCTGGGTCTCTCAAGTAATAAATTTTCTCCGTTTTTGAAACATTCTTCATTGGTGCTCCGCTCCTATTGCTCTTAGCGTGATGATATATAGCCTATAGCCTTCCTCGATAAATGAGCTATCTAACACTGAAAGAATTTTTCAAATCGGACCAGTAGTTCCTGAGATTAGCGCGTTCAAACAAACAAACAAACAAACAAACTCTTCAGCTTTATAATATTAGTATAGATAATAAATAAAATATTAATTCCTTTCTCCCAAACAAACTGTGCTGCGCCCGTCAGGGTCCATAATTGTTACTATATTTAAATTGATATCACCTATGCATTTACATTGTGGAAGAAATAAAGTATTGAGTATTGAGCAGTAAACTGACGAGTGATAGAGGAGAATGGAAGAAGAAACCTCATTGTCCCGACTCCAAATGAATTTGGGAAATGCGACCCTGATCTGCTATTCTATCGCACTATCTTATGTGTGGAGTAACTTTTTTTGACTTGCCTGTTGGTCTAGTGGTTAGTGACCTTGACTGCTGAGTCGGAGGTCGTGGGTTCGATTCCCACCCAGGATAAATAATTGTGTGATGATTTGTTCTGTGTCTGCGTGTAATTTATCTATAATATGTGTGTATTTAGAAATATATATGTTTATTAGCAGTTTGGTTACCATAGTACAGGCTCTGCCTAGTTCGGAATCAAAACGGCCGTGAGAGATGTGTAAAGCTATAATATTTACATTTTTTTTTTAAGACCGTGAAACGCCTAAAAGGCCACGTATGGGCGATGCACACAAAGAGGTCCAACACGAAGAGTTACAAATGCAAACTGTGCCCTGCCACCTTCACGTGGCAAACCAGCATCTACAAACACATGAAGATGATGCACGACACCAACAAGAAGACCAAGGTATGCGATGTCTCTTTCTAACAACCGTTGTTCTCGGATCTCTTGTTCTAACCCTAAGATATACAGACAAGGTGTTTGTGATCGAACTCTTCCGAAACGGCTCGATCGATTTTAATAGATTTTTTTATGTATATTTGGTAGGTATGAGAATAGGTCGTAAAGTATTTTTCACCCTCCAACCCCTATATAATTTACTAGCTGACCCGCGCAACTTCGTCTGCGTCTCTCAATAGTAATAAATTTTCTCCGTTTTTGAAACATTCTTCATTGGTGCTTCGCTCCTATTGGTCTTAGCGTGATGATATATAGCCTATAGCCTTCCTCGATAAATGGGCTATCTAACACTGAAAGAATTTTTCAAATCGGACCAGTAGTTCCTGAGATTAGCGCGTTCAAACAAACAAACAAACAAAAACTCTTCAGCTTTATAATATTAGTATAGATTTGGCAGAATAACTTTTGCCAGGTCAGCTAGTCTCCTCATAATTTTATCTTTTATCCTTCTAAGAGTATGATGACGTATGACATGTAATTAAAAAAAAAAAACGTTTACAGCCCTCACGTCCCGTACCACCAGTGAAGAAAGAAGAGCCTTACCCGGGAATCGACTTGGCGAACCATATGCAGTACCTGAACATGGTGCATATACAACCTTTGGGAGTCAATCAAAATTTAGTCTGAATTTTTTAAAGTGAAACTCGTAGGCTACGGTGCGCGCTTACCATTAAGCCGGCTTCACGTTAGTTTGCCACTATAAGGGGAAATCATCATCATCTACTGGACATAGGCGTCCGCCAAAGTTCCTCACAACAACCGATCCGGACCACCTTGTAGGGGGCCTACCCACGCTCCGTCTTCTGGTACTCGGTCACCACTCGACTTTTTGGCCCCATCGGCCGTCGTTTCTCCTAGCAATATGCCCCACCCACTACCACTTTAGTTTGCCAATTCTCCGGGCAATGTCGGTGACCTTGATTCGTCTGCGGATCTCCTCATTACCGGGAAATATAAAAAAAAACTCGAAAAAAAGATCAACCTGAGATTAGCACTTAGGGCTTTAAAGAAGTTTTGCCCTAGGTCATCTCTCATCTCTGGACCTGGAAGTTTAAATAAAAGCTGTTCCCGGATTTCTAACCGAAGTTACATCAAAACTTTAAACGGTACCTCTTATATTAGATGAACTTTAAACTTTGCTTAAAACGTGGCGTAGTGGTTTAAGCGGTTGCCACACCGTTTCCTACTACGCCGAGTGTTGTGGGTTCGATCCCCACATGGGACGACACTTTGTGTGATCCACAAATTGTTGTTCTGAGTCTGCGTGTCTTATAAAAAGAAAAAATGTGGGTACTCATAATTTACTTTACTAAACACTGCCACATTGTATCGCCCTTTGAGTGCCCTTCCCCTAACTCTGAGGAAAGGGTGGGGGGGAGGATTAGTTGTGGGCTCGGAGAATTTCCGCATTTAGACTCGAGAGACCACTCTCGAGTCTAAATGCGGAAATTCTACCAGCAGCAAAGCACCAGCTTTATGCGTCTAGAAAAGGTTGGCTAGGTAAGCAGAAGCCTCCTGGGACGTTCACAGGCTTCTAAGAGCGATTTTGTACCAGAGATGGGAGAGGGGGGGGGGGGGCACTCTTATGACTGAGTTGAAGGTGGCCAGGGTGATGGTAGCCTGACCACTTATTCTTCTTCTTCTTCCTTTAATTCAGTGGCTCCATCGGATGTCGATGATTTTGCCAATGTCTAGGTGGGAGGTAGATTTATTAGTTAATAGGTTGAAAATATTTTGAATACCAAAAGGGAATTGTTGTGATTTTAATAGTTTCTGTTTGTGGTTCTGTGGGACAGTAGAGAAAAAAGAAAAAGGACAGTAGAAAAAAATATAGCAGTAAAGGTATTAGGAAACTTTATAAATTTATTTTATTTATACGAATGAAATGGTAAAGGATCCTGACAAATGGGGTATGTACTAGAGTTAATAGATAAGCCAAATTAACGGGTCGGGATATTTGTTGAGGGAGTAGATCATACAGAGGTACGACCAATTTAGGACAAGAAAAGAAAATATGTTCCAGAGTGCCTTCATCGAGACCACACTCACATAGAGAGTGATCACGAACTCGAATTTTGGCAAGAAAAACTGGGGTACTGACAAATCCTAATCGTAAACGAATTATAGTAGAGGTGGCTGACTTATTAACATGTTTTTGTTTGAAGAACCAGGATCTAGCAGGAATTAAGGGTTGTAGAGAGCCGTAAAATTTACCCTTGATCATTCTACTGCTTTGCCATGTGTTATTCCAGGACTCAGTCAATGAAAGTTTGGCTAGGGAGCGCAGATCTCGGGCGAAGCAGAATTTGTGGCTAGCGCATCCGGTCTGAGCTGCTATTTTGGCGCAGGAGTCCGCAGTTTCATTGCCTGCTATACCTGAATGACTGGGGATCCATGCTAGAACTACTTCAATACCAGACAATAGGCATCTGTGAAGAACCTCTTTAATTTTAAGAATTATAGGGAAATTATTGCGAGCTTTGAAAGGATTTTTTAAAAGATCTTGTAGGCAGCTCAAGGAGTCTGACAAAATAAGGGACTTATCAAGCTTATGAGATTCCACATAGGAGACCGCTTCTAATAAGGCAATAGATTCTCCTGAAAAGATAGAGTTGTAGGAAGAGCATTTATAACTTAGTATAATTTTAAATTTGGGAATCCAAACTGCAGAACCAACAAAGGCATCTGAAGAAAGTTTTGATGCATCTGTATAAAGCGTAACCCAATCAGACCAATCCTCCGCAATGATGTGGAGAAAGTTTTGGTTGGCTGCCGGAGAATGTTTATTGATGCCAAAGTCAAGGATGATTTTTGGTAGGAAGGTTAACGCATTATAGTCGAGCTCAAAAAGAGGATTTAAAGAAGATTGAAAGATAGGATCAGATAGATTTTTCATTTTAATAAAGGAATTAAGGAGCAAAGGGATAGACTTGTGTCTCCAGTACAATGAGATAGTGGTCAGACTAGAAAGTTGAGACAGAATTGGAAGAAGGGGATGGGAATTAATTTGGACTGCATTAAAGAAGTATCTGTCAGCTAAGAATTGGCGGCGAAGATGAAGGGGAGGTTCCAAGCATTCGACTTGGAGGGCATTCACTGGAGAGCATTTCATAGCACCAGTTATGATTCGAAGGCACTTAGACTGGATCAGCTGAAGCTTAGACAGAGCACCTCTATTACATGGTTCCAGAAGGAAAGAACCATAATCAAAGTGACTCCGAACTATGGCATTGTACAAAAGTTTTTGGCAAAAGGGGTGAGAGCCCCAGCGAACCCCAGATAAGGCCCGCATAACGTTCACACCCCCCTCGCTCTTTTTAATAACATGGTTTAGATGGTGAATACCAGATAATTTAGAATCAAGAATGAGGCCTAAAAACTTTATGGAATCTTTTATTGGAATAAGTTCGCCTGCTACAGAAAGGTTGATATCAGGGATATTACGTTTGCGAGAGAAAACAAGAGCACTACATTTAGAAACAGACAGAGAAAGATTGTGGTCCAATAGCCAAACGTTTAAATAATACAGAGCGGAATTCAAACGGGAAGTGGCAGTAGAGAAGGAGGATGATGAAAAATATATGGCAACATCATCAGCATATTGAAGAACTTTACAAAAAGAACTGACAGACTGGTCTAGGTCGAAAGTATAAATATTATAAAGAATGGGACTAAGCACTGAACCCTGCGGAAGGCCCTTCCATACAAGACGAGGAGGGAGAAAAGAACCTTGATGACGAATAGAGATAGTACGACACATGAGCATATTGCAGATGACGTGAACCATCCTCGCTGGAATACTCAGATGTAGCATTTTCTGCCTGAGAAGAGGAAGATGTACATTGTCATAGGCTGCAGAGATGTCCAAGAAAACACCGATTACATTCTCGTTACGAGAAAATGCAAGGCGAATTTCAGAGGAGAGGATGCTGAGGCTATCTAAAGTGCCTAAACCTTTTCTAAAGCCATACTGGTTTTTGGCTAACAATTCGTTGTGTTCTAGAAACCATTCGAGTCTGAATTTAATTAAGGTTTCCATTATTTTAGCTAGTACTGAGGAGAGCGCAATAGGGCGATAGGAAGACGAATTTCTGGGATCTCTACCAGGTTTCAGAACAGGAATGACAATTTGGGTCTTCCAAGATTCAGGTATTTGACCATAATAAAAGATGGCATTGAGGATACTGAGGAAGAAAATTTTGGAAGAATTGGAGGATTTACGAATAAAAGAGTAAGGGATACCGTCAATGCCGGGAGAGGAATCATGAAGATTATCTAGAGCAAAGGATAGTTCTGTGAAAGAGAAGGGATCATCCATGGTATTTTGAGAGGAATCTGGAATAAACGGATAGGCAGGTGGGAAACAATCGAAACCTGGAGCATATGGAGGAGCCAGTTGGCTAAGGAAGTCGTGCAGGAATGAATGAGGGTCATTGCTAGAGATATTTGTTACGTCAAGACTTTTTCGGAATGACTTGAATTTTTTCCAGACAAGTGAGAGACTAGAGCGAGGAGATAAGGACTCACAAAATGAACGCCAACCTAAAGATTTTTTAGCAGAAAGAAGTCTAGTTGTGCTAGCAGCAATTTTTTTGAAATTGAGGAAATCCGACATAGAAAGGGATGCAGCAAATTTGTTCTCAGCCTCCCTGCGCTTCTTAACACTGGCAGTACATTCAGAATCCCACCAAGGGGGAGAAGCAGTCAATTTATTGGAAGGAAGTTTGAGGGGAATAGAGCAATCAGCAGCTGAGTTAATTGCAGAGATAAATTGGTCATAGAGGACAAGAAAATTAAAGGAATTTGTTTGAGGGAGAGTGGTTAAATTTTGATCTAGAGATGTTGCAAATTGCTCCCAATTGGCTTGGGAAACTCTGTATTTGAGGAGGGGTTGTAGGGTTCGGGGAACATATGAAGTAGAGGGGAAGTATGAAATTAAAATAGGGAAGTGATCACTACCAAGGGAGTTTGGCAGGGGGGACCAGGATAGGAGGGAGACTAGGGAAGGAGAAGATAGTGTTAAATCTGGAACACTAATATTTTGGCATGGAGAAACTCTACGAGTTGCGGATCCATCATTAAGGATGCACAAGTTGCAATCATCCATAACATCAAGTAAGACAGAGGAGCATGAGTCAATACAGTGAGATCCCCATAGAGTGTGACGGCAGTTAAAGTCTCCTAAAACAATCATAGGGGAGGGGATAGTTGAAAGAATTGTTTTTAATTCAAGAAGAATGCTTGTGTTGGGATGGGGAATATAGACAGAGACAAAGGAAACATTAAAAGCTCTGAGGGCCACTATATTTAAGCCAAGAGAGTGGTTTGGTAATAAGATTAGAGAGAATGTAATATTCCTATTGACCAATAAGGCACAACCAGCATAACCATCACTTCTATCATCCCGAAGACAAGAGAAACCAGGAATTCTAAAATGGAATTCAGGCTTTAACCACGTTTCGGAAACTGCAAAAACAACAGGTTTATGTTGATTGATCAAGTAAGAGATATCTTGTTTGTTACGTCGGATACTCCTACAGTTCCATTGCAGGACCTGGAGAGCCATTGGAAGCATTATTTTTTGTGATAACAGAAAGTAGTTGTTCAACAAGAACTGCAACGTCGTACGGTAAGGCATCTGACATTTTAGACAGCATGTTAATTAAAGAGCAAAGAAGGAGCTGTACAAGATTGTCATTAGGAGTAGCAAGAGGAGTTGTTTCAGTAGGGGGGATAAGACAACAACCATTAGGGTGGATAGAAGTTGGGGACTGAGTAATTGTATTATGGGCATGAATATCATATGTCTTCCCAGACATAGATATACGGCGAGGGGGAAGGTTAACTGTTTTTTTGTATGATTTAGAGGGAGAAGCAGATGGGAGAGGTATGATGGATGGATGAGTTTGAGGGTTTAGAGGGAAATTAGCAGGGGATTTGGGACTGGCAGCAGCCTCAGAATATAGCCGCTTGGCAAACTGTGGAAATCTAGCTGATGCTTCCATATAGCTAAGGTTTTCCTGAGACATGACACTTTTGATGGATTTTTGTCTGTTGTGTTCAGGACATCTGTTATCAGTAGCACAATGGCTACCACCATGACATAAAAAACAAGATATCTCCGAGTCAGGAACCAGGCAGGAGTCACCAGAATGCGGCTGAGCACATTTATAGCAGCGGGGCTGGGACCTACATTGTTTGGCAATGTGGCCGAACCGACAACAATTTCTACATTGTATGGTAGGTAACTGGTAAAGCGACACTGGCAGAGATGCATTGAAACAAAAAATTTTTTCTGGCAGACTCTGTCCTAGAAACGTAAGGACCACAGAGTTCGATGGGACCCAAACGGATACTCCATCTTTTCTATTCTTAACATTAAGACGTCTAGCTCGAACAACTTCGCCACAATTCTTAGGGACAGATATTCCAGATACTAGTTCCTCTAGAGTCCACTCAGTAGGGATATCCCTAACAACACCCATACGAAATACTTGGAAGCGAGGAATATTTGCCACATAATTATATTGTCTGACAATTGGGGAGTTAACAAAATTATTCGCTGAGATAGCAGACATAAATTCCACACAGACTTTGTTACGACCCATATTTTTAATGGTTCCCTCTACAATATCAGGTATTTTGTTTTTGTATAAAAACTGGGCGAGTTTGAGTGCCTTAAGAGACAGGCCGGATGATGGATCAGGTTCAAGCCTAGAAACATACACAGAATATGGACCCTTGTCTGATACCGAGTATTCGAGCCTGGAATCAGACTCAAATCCAGGTTTTGAGAAAATTGACTGAATCGATTCAGCTGGTGAACGTATTTTCTTTCCATCGAAGTCAACGGGAAAGACTGAGTCCGATTGTCGCTTTATAGCTTTGGGTTTATCGGGGGGTAACACACCGCCCCCATCAGGGGGGTCTTCCGCGCTCATTTCCGTAGAAATGAGCGCGGTTGTTAATATTCACTAACCTTGTTAAGGATTATTCCTGCAACAGAACCACACAAACACTATTTCGAAAGCACAATATGAAATTATATGCCAAAATTCAGAAAATAACCTAAAAACTCACTACTGTCGCTTCAACACCGACCACTTATTATCAAATGAAATATTATAATTATAGAAAATATTGTATAAGATGTGGGTACTTTTAAATTTATTTTGTAAGCTATCTATGGATTTGAGTGATGTGTTGCCATATTGTAAATATAATAAGAACAAAATAGGTTTAAAGTTTTATACAAAATAATTATAATAATATACATTTTTAAGTATAAATATGCCCTTTTATTTAGAGATCCCTTGGTTGCAAATATCGACCAGTATAACTTGAACTATCATTGTGTAGAGTTTAGTACTGTGACAAGTCAAAATATACTGGACCATGTACTTTTATGTAGCCGTTTTTTACATAATAACAATAGGGTATTGTATAAAAAGTGGTACAAAGAATTTTCTTCACAATATCACGATATAGAGAGACATACTCTTTGGTGCCTTTTAAATAGACTTATATTCCAGTAAGAATCCCACTTTTTTTTTCCGTGCGGAAATCCCCTCGGATACCACCTATCGGTGGCATGTCGGACTAACCGACTAAAACCGCACGCCGTCTCGGGTACTAATAGCCGGGGAACCAGGTATACCCTAGAAAGGAAGTCCCTGGTGCCCCGACATACCTCGGGCCATCTACAACAACAGGTAGACGACCCCTCCCGTGTTCCCTCTGCTCCCTGGAAGCGAGCGCGCTTCACAACGCGCTCGCCGCCACCCCGGCCTGCTTCTGCTAGGGTGACAATGGCCTCACCTGTCACCCCCAGGCCTGCGCTTATGGAGGACGGAGGTCGTTCTGCGACCTCCGGCGCCTGATTCGCCTGCGGTACCTGGCCCGTTCCCGGGCCGGGAGAGTCCTATACCTCTCCCGGTCCCGCTCCGCCGTCTCCTTCGCGAGCATAACTTGCTCGCAGAAGGAGACGGCAGAGTTCCACGCACTCTCGCTCCGCACGATAGCCGCAATCAGGCTATCGAGCGAGAGAACTCCCACTCCGATGGCCGCCACGAGGTCTCGCCTCTGCTCAACCCACGCCGGGCACTCTGCCAACGTGTGGAGAGCAGTAAGATTCCCACTGCTGGGGCTCCTTTACACTTAGATAAATGATGAAGTATGAAACGAAACAGCGAAACCCTTGGTACAAGCCAAAAATTCAGTAAGTATATTAAAAGAGTTACAAATAAATTCACTTGCAACCTTCACTTACCAGGAGATAGAGTAATGAATTATGAATTAATAAATAGGAAAAGAGTCCGCTGATCCACCTCCTGGTTCCATCATCAGACCATCGTTACTAAGGGCCATCTAAAACGATACTTTAACAGGCATAATCTCCCATTCTACCTTAGGGTGGGGCAGAGATGAGTGCACAAGTGCACAAGTTTTAAGGGTACTATTTTTATTAATGACAGTAATACATACACACTGGCCTGTTGGTCTAGTGGTTAGTAACTCTAACTGCTGAGGTAGAGGTCGTGGGTTCGATTCCCACCTAGGACAAATAATTGTGTAATGTGTCACGAGACTCCTCCCCTCCCTAGTGCGACGTCACATATTTTACAATTTCACATTAAAACAGCAGTTCAAAAGTTATTCCTCTTTAATAAAATCAAACATTTAAAAGTTTACCAAATTAAATATAACTATGAAAAATATTACCGGATAATACCGTTCCTCCCTCCAGACTTAAAGTCCAATAACATACTTGTCAATCTTGAGTGACTGTCATACCTATACCATCAGGTTATTCGTCTGTTTATTTTGAAATGTAATCATTTTTACAAGCTTTATATTAGCTTCACTTGTATGTTTGTTTGTATGTTTGTAACCGACTCCTTTGGGCGTGATTTTGACTGACTTTAAACGGTCAGAATTCGTTCAAACTTTGTAGATATATCGTGGACCGATGACAATACAACAATAAAAAAAAAAAAAATAGTTTTGTGGGGTGCTTTTTACTACTGACAACAGGCACCCAACGCTTTTTTTCAAATTTATTTTCTATTTTTTAGTTTGGTTTTCTATAGAAAGCGTGTTTTTTACTTTTTTAAAACCATATTTGTTTTTTTTTTAAACATTCTGCCTAGTAAAAAGTTTAAGCCTATTTCCTACATCTTGGATTTAAAATTAGTCACAGTGTATAGTATTATACTAGTCAAGCCCTTTCATTTGATATCCATATTGAGGGAGTTGATATGTAATCCGCCATTTTGTGATTAATTCAAAATTTCAAACAAAAAAAAAATTAGTTCATCATCAGTCAATTATCAATCAGTTTGGGAGCTACGATGCCACAGACAGAAACACACACAGACACTTCAAACTTATAACACACCGTCGTTTATGCATCGGGGTTTAATAAAACTATATTTTAAATAAAATGTACTTATCTTAATTTATTAACTTAAAAAAAACTTAATCTTTTCTATTTCTTTTTATTCTGATTTGGATTTCTGCCTTGATTACCACCGCCTCGTCCTGCCAAAGGCGCTGGACGTCCACGGTTACCAAAAGCACCTCGGTTTCCTCCTCTACCGGTCCTCATATTCTGACCACCACCACGGCCCTTTTGGACTTCACTACGACTTCTAGACTTAACCTGAAATGAGAATCAGTGTGAGATATAAAAAAACTAGTTAGCTTTACAGTAGTTAGTACATTCTTTGGATGGTAAGTATTCATATTTTTGGGCATCTGACACCCAACGCCATCTAGTTTCAAACTAAGCAGAGCTTGTACTATGAAAGCTATGAAGCTAGGTGAGCCAACCAAGGTCCTTAAGAAGCGCAGAAGCCTACTGGATCGTTCGCAGGCTTTTAATAGCAATTCTTTATCAGAATCACTGGTCTAGCTGAACTGTGTCTCTTGAGCCACAGGCATCTACGGGGACAGTAGTCACCGACTTTCAGTTGATCCGTCTGCTCGTTTGCTTTCCTATACCATAAAAAAGGATATTATTTTAACATTCTTTTTCTCTTTCTATTGTAAAGCGCAGAAGCTCTAAAACATATCGTAATAACGTTTGGTTGGGACCCCACAATACAGGCTTGCCTAGTGTGGGGAAGGTGTCAAATATTTATCTGATAAAATCTGCTATACTAATTTTATGTCTTGTTAGGCACTTTTGTATTTTTTCTAAATAAATATTTTTCATTTTCAACTTTATTAAACTACCTACATCCGTGTGGTGACAGATTAAGAATACGGAGTTTCACCACCCCTATTTATCCTGTGGGTATCGTAAGAGCCGACTAAGCAAACTATGCAGGATAACAACACTGCAAAGAGAAGGAAAAGGGTTTGTGTCAAGTTTTCCTTCTCTTTGCAGTGCTGTTATCCTGAATAGATTGCTCAATTAGTCGGCTCTTACGACACCCACGGGATGAATAGTGGTGATGACACTCCATATTCTTGATCCGTCACCACACGTACCAAAGACCCAATTCTCCCTTTCTGCGTAATGTCCCACTTGTGTCCTTTGAGTTCCAGGTCCATGGGCGTAGGCCACTTAACAATTGACCTATGTATAAGTTTACCCGCTAAAACAACAACAAACACAACACAACACAACAACCAACCTGAGTCTCTTCTTTCACCATGTCAATGACTTCGTCAGGAATTCGTAAATATTTGATCGTACTCCCTCTTATGTAGCATTCTGGCATCCTCCAGAACTTATCACCATCTCTGGATGTGCAAATAACTTCTCTGAGGTTAATATTCATCCAATTATCGCAACTAACAAGATGTCCATTGTAAGTTTCGCCATTCTTTAATTCAACTAGCATCGGGTGGTTCTGAGCTGTTCGAAGTAATGATAAAGGTAACATCTTGCTTATTTAAATTTCTTTAAATTATTTTCGTAATAAATAGAGACTTTTCAATTTGTTTACCGTGTCACATTGAGGTTATGATTCTAGGTTCTTTAAGTTGATTTGACACTTAAAGATGGCGGCAATTTTAAATAATTAAAATGTTACAACACTCAAGTCGACGAAAAAACAACTTTATTTCGACAATTAAAAAAATCATATATAACGTATTTAGTTAGTTTATATGAAAATTAGGCCAGAATTTGAGTATGAATAAATGTAACTATCTAGAATAATATGTTTTTTAAATTCATTACTAAAACTTTGACGTGTCGCTAAGGTTGATACACGTCAAAGTATAATTATTTTTTTTTGGCGAATTTGTGGTTACACTCTACCACAAAGCCAATAACCAAAAGTTGAAATTGAAGTAATTTTTAAACAGAACTGAAACTGTCATTGGGCGCGTTCCATTCTGAATTTAGTTTTAATATTCTAAATGCCCAACAATAAATAACATTTTATTAAACATTCAATCAATTGTGTCACTTTTTTTTATGTAATATTTGTCTATATTACCTCGAATCTCCTAAATCAGAATGTAATAAGTGGGTAGAAAACTTTATTAAAAAAAAAAGTGACAGAAAGGATTTATAATCCATCTGTCATTTTATTTACTTACAGTTTCGTACTGGAACGTCACGTTAACTCACGTTTACTTCTTGATTTCGTCTGCTGATTGCTGTTTGTACTTGAATCATCTGGAAAAACTGTGAAACTCTAGGCTTGTGAGTCATTCCTAAGTAATCCTATTAGAATTTTGAGTTAGGTATTTTGCCAACGATATACACTTTTTTGTAGGAAGACAACATTCCAATTCACCGCGTGTGAAGCCATGACATTTTAAATAATAAGCACTACAATTTATTGTATTACATGGTTTTTATTTAATAATTATAGTATTTAGCCGTAAAGTAATTCTATCTAGGTTTATTCAGCTCAAATATTGTATATTAACAGTATTGGTAGACATGCCGGCAATTGACCGGTTTTTGCGACTGTTACCATTTGTGATTAAAAAAAAAGCAAAGTGCCATTGACCTTAGCACACCGTGAGAGTTACCTGTGGATGGGAACACGTTTTTCTTAGTTAATCAATTTTCATCTTAATTTTGCGATAAAAAAACTGATTCTGGATTATTTAGTATCTAGAAAGACATAGATTAAGCTTTTTGTTATAATAATTAATATCATAAATGTGAAAGTGTATCTGTCTCCTCTTCATGCTTAAACCCCTGAAACTATTTAGATAAAATTTGGTATAGATGTAGTTTGAGTCCTCGGAAAGGACATCGGATAGTTTTTATCCCAGAAATCATCCTTTAATCGTGGGAAGGAAAGGGGGTGGGAGTTTCTATTCAAAATCAATTACCGCTAAACTGATGTGGATAAAGTTTGTTATGGAGATAGTTTGAAAAAGGATAACCTACAGACATACTCTTCACCGCAACAACGGACTTAAACGAAAGTGGAGCAGAGTGCAAAAGCTAGTATATACCTATATATATATATCTTTATATATATAATTCTTCTGTGAGTGTGTATGTCACTGAACTTCTCTCAAACGACTGGACCGATTTTGATGAAATTTTTTGTGTGTGTTCAAGGGGATCTGGGAATGGTTTAGATTCACAATTTTGTCCGCTGGACAATGTTTTTTTAATTAATTTTTAATTTATTAGTAGTTGTTGATTTTGGAATGTTTTACATTGGATCAGACAGACGGCGCTACCATTGCAGTGTCAAATTTGACAGGACAACGTCTGTCGGGTCTGCTGGTATATATATATATACATACAAATATATATATATCACCTAACTATAACTTATAAACAAATAATATTATAATGATCGATAAAAAGGCCATCTTAATTGAGCAACTTACGTACATAAATACTCTTTTACACATTCTCTGCCTACTGTAGGTATACATGGGACTAATCCCACCCACACGCCCACCACTGTAACTCCTGTACACCAGGATCCACAGCAGTGACCCACGAACACACCGAGTTATGACACTCGGGAAGTCCCAGGAAGAAATTAAACTGTCTTGGAACCCGCAACGAAATTAATCAGAAGAAAATTGGAGGAGTTGGAAATACAGTAAATCCACTTCCCTCCTTAGCAAAGCGGGAGACAAAATGAAGTAAAAAGGGCATACACCCTTTTAAACAGGGAAGCACCACGGCCACAAATATTACGGGTCCTACGTGAGCTATGTTTGATTTTTATAATATGTATGGCAGAATCGCCTAAACGCACGAAAATTCACCCTAGTTGACACAAGATCCCCATAGTATACCGCCCCAGATGTCACCTGCAAGCTATTCAGCATTATATTACGTTCATTATACCAAAGACTACATTCCCAGAGGATATGATGAGCAGACTGTTCATAGTGAGAGTTAGGTGTTGAGCATTGACACAGTGGTGACTCGACTAATACCTACTGTAGGTAGTGTCTGAAGATTTAACTGGTGTATCTCCATAGAACCTGAAGTTTATTAAGGTTCTATAGAGATTTGTTCATTGATGTTGCAGTCCCAGGATTATGTGCAATAAGGCCGCCCTTTGTACATATCCACCTGTAATATTTAACCAACTTTCTGTAATTGGTGTACAATAAAGCATATTCTATTCTATGTGAATGTCATCTTACCATCTGCTGCCATTCCTAGGGTACTACAGGCTTACTCGTTTGCTCAATTCGTCCTTTCTTCAACAGAGCATATGAGACAAAGCCTTGTAACAAAGTTTTAATTATTGTTTTTTTTTTACAGAAATAAGCCAACATGCCGCAAGCTAGACGCAAGACCCCGTTTAGTGGGAAGGCTAAAAAGCAACAACTGCAATGTAAAAAACAAAATAAGACACTATTGATGTCAAGTAAGTGAATAGGTTTAATTACTAACAGGTTATACTCTAAAGAAAAAAAATAAAAGAATAGCTTGCGGATGGAAAAAATACTGGTCCCTAAAAGAAATAATGAAGAACAAAAACTTAGGTATGCATATTAAGAAAAAGGCCTTCAACACCTGCATCCTCCCGTGCATGACATACGGCTGCGAATCATGGGCGATAACAGACAAGCAAAGGGAAAATCTGGCTAGTGCACAAAGGGCAATGGAAAGGAGCATGTTGGGACTCAGACTTAGTGATAAAATTAGAATTTCTGAAATAAGAAGAAAAACTAAAGTTGCAGATATTATAACTCGCATAGATCATTTAAAATGGGGTTGGACAGGACATATGCTACGTTCCAAAATAAATAAATGGAGCAAACAAGTCACCTTATGGTACCCAAGAGGGGACTGTAGAAGAAAGGGGCGTCCGAAAACTAGATGGATGGACGATATCCGCCTAACTTTGGGACCTTACTGGACTAGAGTAGCAGAGGATAGAGCTCAGTGGAGAGAGCTGAAGGAGGCCTATGCCAAGAGGCGCACCGAATTGCGAGACATAATATAACAAATAGAACTCGGAAATATGTATTGTCAAATCTGTAGCGAATTCGGAAGAAAAGGGCTTTATTATTATATTATTATACTCCTTGAAACTTCTCGGCAACAGTCACTGCACGAATGTCATTACAGTACGTAACTGTCGTATGTCGTAGCGTATGTCGAAACATTTTTTTTTTATGGTATTGGCGGCAAACAAGCAGTCTGGTCACCTGATAGTAAGCAACTACCACCACCCATGGACTCCTACAACTCAAAAGTCACAAGTGCGTTGCGGCCCTTGGAGTCTGGGATTTGGGCTCCGGTAACCTCACTCACACAGTGAAAGGCAAGGAAAGAATTGCTTAACACTGATTTTCTGTGAGGCCGTGGTATCACTGCTGTCGAACCAGCCCATTTGTGCCGAAGCATGGCTCTCCTACGTAACTACTATGTTTAAGCAGTCACCTTACTACGTCCTACTGCACTGAATGCTGTGTTCGTTCTCAGACAAGGTGGTGTTAGTATTGATTAACCAGATAATGTCGCACCAAAATTGCGACTGCAAGGATAGCGTAATGGCGGTCATCTCGCCGCTTCTTACTGCGCTAAGTGTTGTAGGTTCGATCCCCATATGGGACAAAACTTTCCACAAATTGTTGTTACGAGTCTTGGTGTTCTTTGTGTCCATTTGAATGAAAGTTTGTAAAGTCCCCCGCAACACCAGATATACTCATAGTGCAATAATTGTCTTAATAGTCCTCAACAGCCTTTGATAGTCCACAGCTGGACATTGGCCATTCCTTAGAAAGGAGGTTTTGGCCTACTATACCACTCTGGCCAGACGGGTTGGTATAGGTATAGATTTCTATCAAGTTTTCCTTCTCTTTGCAGTGCTGATGAAGTCCTGTGTACTGTTGACTCTTATGACACCCACGTTATGAATATGGGTGATGCTAGTCTGTATTCTTAATCCATTATGTAACCAATTTTAATTGTGTAACAATTTTTATGTCCTGGTAATTGAACCCATTCTTTTACAGCATCATCTGGCACCAATGCATATGATGTGGTGTCCGTCAACTACCAGCCTTCTCGACCCAGGGGTGGCAGAAACGCCAACAGATATGCTCTCAAGTTCTATAGAGAAAGTGATGAAGAAGTGGCCATAAAAAAGGAATTAGGACTGTAAGTAACCTGCAACTTATTTTTTTTTTAACCTCTCACTAATGACATGGCCATCAGTTCCAAAACTGGGCAGAGCCTGTTCTATGGTAACCAGTGCAGTGCAGTATGATAAACATATCCATACAAATAAATAAAATTGGAGTGTCTGTTTGTAATATTAAAATAACCGCTTTTTACTAAATGCATATGTATGTTTACACGGTACATATGCCAAAATAACATTTTTTACAATTATTGTCTGTCTGTTTGTTCGGGTAATCTCTGGAACGGCTGGACCGATTTTGACGGGACTTTCACTGGCAGATAGCTGATGACATAAGGAGTAACTTAGGCTACTTTTTTTAGACTAGCTTCGCCCCGCGGCGTTGCCCGCGGTTATGACAACAAACGCGGGTAACACCGCGGGTCTCAGCTAGTTACCAAATAAATATTATAAATAAATAACACCCACACAGAACAAATGATTATACTCATCACACAATTAATTGTCCTGGGTGTGAATCAAACCTACAACCTCCGGTTTAGCGGTCAGGGTCACTAACCACTAAACCGACAGGCCTGTCAACAATTTAACAGTACTCACAACTTTACTAATTCCTTCTACTGCTCTATTATTGTTATTATATTATAATCCTTCGTTCGGGCACAACTATATATCTTTGACATTCAAACATTATTCTTTTTTTCCATTTTGGTGTGTCCGTTTGCCAGGTGGCAAAGGCCTCCTCCAATCTGCTGCTACTGCTCTATTATTGCCTACTAAATCTCAATTTATTTATTTATTTATTTAGTATCCACACTTACTACTATCATTACAGGTATATCCTAATGCGATAGTGTAACTATTACAAAAATGCTTGTTTTAAATAACCTCTAACTTTTTGTTTTGTAACATATAATATATAATACTGTCTTTGTGAACTCACTCACTGTACAGCTAAATAAGTCGATATCTGTGGCTACTAGGTTTAGGGTGCGCAACGCACGCGTTAGAGGCGCTTCGCTTAGCAAATTAGTGCGTCTGCGCGGCACCGCCAACAATGGCGGACGGCGTCGCCGCCACACATACCCGTCCGGTACACACATGCCTACCAATCCTAATATATTGCTGTCGTGGATTTTTCCCCTTAGTAGATTAATATATTGGAGGCAAGACTAAGGTCCCTTCTTACTCTAAGCTCGCTATATCCGACCATGCCCAAGACGAACAGAGTCGGATACATGAGTGGGTAAAATGGGTAAACCCCGTACAGTCGCAAATATAAAAACCTCACAAATTTACTTTCATCTACCCAACTAATTTTGAAAGAATATTTATTAATTCTATCATTAGCTTTTTCTCGCGGCTCCGCCCCGCGTGTATATCAGTTAAAAGTATCCTATGTTTCTTGCAGATAATGTAGCTTTCCATTGGTGAAAGAATTTTTAAAATCGGTTTAGTAGTTTAGGCGTGAAAGCGTAACAAACAAACTCACTTACAAATGTATAACGTAAGTATTGATATCATCTCCACATATTTGTAAATTATTATATTATTAGCATGAATCAACAGATATCTTCTGAGTCACCGTCATAACTATTTCAGAATTATTTTTGACTGCACGGATGGCGTAGTGATTTAAGCGGTCGCCACGCCGCTTCCTACTACGCTAAGTGTTGTGGGCTCGATCCCCACATAGGGCGACACATTGTATGATCCACAAATTGTTGTTCTGAGTCTGGGTGTTCTTTGTGTCCGTTTCATCTATGTTTGTAAAGTCCCCCGCGACACAGGATATATTCCTAGAGCGAGAGCTGTCTTTAAAAAAATAATTAATTAAGAAGGTACGGAAAGATTGCTTAAAAAAAAATATCACATCAACAGTCTAATCGTCCACTGTTGGACATAAGCCTCTCCTTAGAAAAGAGGTTTTGGCTTACTATACCATGCTGGCGAGACGGGTTGGTATAGGGACCCCTATTGTGGAACATAGGGTACGACTGGGCCCTTCGCGCCGATTTCCCCCCCGGGCTGGGTGTAATCTGTTACGCAGACGATACCCTGGTGACAGCCCGGGGGGCAAACTTCCAAGAGGCGGCGCGCCTGGCCACAGGGGGAGTCTCCCTGGTGGTCGGGCGCATTGAGGCGCTGGGCTTACGGGTGGCCCTAGATAAGACGGAGGCCCTGTTATTTCATGGGCCCCGTCGTGGTCCACCCCCTGGCGCCTCAATCGTGGTCAACTCGGTCCTCGTACCGGTTCGGGCCCAGATGAAATATCTGGGCCTGATCCTCGACGGGAGGTGGCTCTTCGACGAGCACTTCCGACAGCTTGCTCCAAAGCTGGTCGGCGCTGCGTCTGCACTAGGGCGACTTTTGCCCAATATGGGTGGACCCAGCGTCGCGACAAGACGGCTGTACACGGGGGTTGTCCGGTCAATGGCACTGTACGGTGCACCGGTGTGGGCGGCGGCTCTGACCGCCCAGAATAGGGTACGCCTCTGGCCCCTCAGAGGGTAATGGCGGTCAGAGCCATACGCGGTTACCGCACCGTTTCGACGGAGGTGGCATGCGCGTTGGCCGGAACTCCCCCGTGGGATTTGGAGGCGGAAGTGCTCGCCGAAGTTTATCGGCGAGTGGCTGACTCCCGGGCGGAGAGCGGATTTCGCCCTCCGCCCGAGGATGTGCGCGAGTGGCGCGAAGCCGCTCGCCGAGCCACGATGGCTCGTTGGTCGTTCCGGCTGGAGACTCCACGCGCTGGCTTCGCCGCCGTGGAGGCTCTCCAGCCGGTCATCGCCGAGTGGGCAGGGCGGCAGCACGGGACCCTTTCCTTCCGGCTGACGCAGGTGCTTTCCGGGCACGATTGCTTCGGAAAGTACCTGCACTCGGTCGCTAGGAGGGAACTGAGTCCCGCCTGCCACCACTGCGACTGCAGTGAGGACACGGCCCAGCACACGCTGGCGGTCTGCCCCGCATGGGCGGCGCAGCGCCGGGCCCTCACTGCAGTCATCGGAGTGGATCTCTCGCTACCGGCCGTAGTACGCTCCATGGCCGGTAGCGACATTTGTTTTACCGCGGTCGCAACCTTCTGCGAGGTAGTAATCTCGCGGAAGGAGGCGGCGGAGAGGGCCCGGGAGGACGACCTCCACTCGGACCCGATCCGCCGCCGGCGAACCGGGCGGCTGAGGCCCGCCTATCACCGCCTCATGCTGCCCTGAGTGTGGCCGGGGGTGGACGGGGTGGGTTTCCTCTCCACCCGCATTAGTTTGGCCAGCCGCGAGGGGGCGGCGTCCGCGTGTGCCGGACGTCGCCTAAAGAGAGGAAAATATATTGAGACGGAGCCCGCACCAGGAGCGGGCTGGCGCTAGGAGGGGTCCGGATAGACATCCGGACCTAGTGCATAGTAATAAAATGTTACTTACCTGAATCCAACTGTCCAAAGTCTGGAGAGACTGGTAATCTGTCATACAGGTCTCCTAGTACAGATACCAGTCTTTCACATAGATTATAATCTAATTATATTAAACTAGCTGACCCGCGCAACTTCGTCTGCGTCTCTCAATAGTAATAAATTTTTCCGTTTTTGAAACATTCTTCATTGGTGCTCCGCTCCTATTGGTCTTAGCGTGATATGATATATAGCCTATAGCCTTCCTCGATAAATGGGCTATCTAACACTGAAAGAATTTTTCAAATAGAACCAGTAGTTCCTGAGATTAGCGCGTTCAAACAAACAAACTCTTCAGCTTTATAATATTAGTTGTAATATAAAAAAATTAAAAAATATATTTATGTGTGTGGGGTCTGTTTTAACAAATAAAACTAACTGGTGGCATCACAAATACTAACAAACTAACAACTCGGACGCCAGATACCACCTTAAAAGAACACAGAACCAACCACAAACACAATAAATGCCTCGGACAACTCGGTCAGCGCTAGACCTTTAATCTAGGACGGGGGGCAGCTAATAAATACAAGGATGTTAAGTTCTAGTGGCAGTTTATTTTCCCGTAGTGTCTGTAGAGTACAAGGTATCTTAGGACTCTAATTACAATAGGTAATTCTTATACTCAAATTAGTACTGTCATTAATGCAATCCTTTTCAAATAACAAAAAAAAACAATATAAAATTAAATAAGTTTTAAGAGTCACATAAAGACTCAATAAGAAATGAATCTAAGGGTAGTTGTGGCATCGACCTACTCTCTAGTAAAAAAATAACACCCCTTGGGGGGCCTGCAGTATCCCACGCCACAACGCCAAACAAAATAATAAAAAAGCATACCAAATGACATTGGTTCAGTCCGAATGAAAAGAATTCAAACCAAATCTAAAACATCTCACTCCGGTCCCACGTGGTGGAAGAGGCGGGGTAGCATTCCAAGGCGCCTGATAATGGACTGCAGCTAAACAGCTTTTTCTACCATTATAAGTGCTCCACAGCAAACTAAACACTTGGGTCAGGCCGGCAGAGAGACAAAATCCAAATGTCACGCAATGACATTCCAATCCAATAAGAATTTAAGGTATAAATAGAAACTTTAGATTTAAACAAAAGATTAGATAAAAACTAATGATAAACTAAAGATTTAGAATTAAACTAAAGAAAAAAAACCCTGATTCATCTGCAACAAATGAGAATTATAGGTTATTTGCCTATCTCAAAAGATGAATCCTAAATCTGGCAAGATACAATAGTTTACTCACCAGGGTCCCAAAATGTTTCACAAACTAAGCAGCTTTTTGACTTTACATTATCACTTCTATTGGAACAGTGGTCCTTCGTAGCCTTTTAACCGCAAGCCAGCACCTATATTTCGCCGACGCAAGATAATCGAATCCATCGTCGTAGTATTGTGAACTTTGCCCCCGGCCGCGCGGATTGAAGAAAGAAGTCGTACTCGTAGCAGCCTACAACGTCTATGAAGAAGCCGAAGTCATTCTTTGGGAGTATAAGTACAGTATTTGAGTGAGTTCGTTCCAATTAGCTATATTCCTGCTTCATTTAATGCCGTAAAAATCGTTCTCGATCTTAATCAATTTTTTCTTCTGCCACTATATACATATATCAGCTTGTAGCTTTTACAGTGCATTCATACCGCTTGCGAATCGTTTCTTCTTGTGGCAGATATAACGGCACGCGCATAAGATTCGTATATCATGTGTTAAGTACATGGTGACCTTGACACGAAATTTTATTACCTGCCCGCATCTGTCCCTTTTGTTTGCGCACACCTGTTCTATTGTATTAAAACAATCCTTTATTTGTTAAGAAGTATTTATTGTTTTCTTTGTTTTAAAATGGCAGATATTAAAACATTGTTGAAAAAACGTAGTTCAACAAAATCAAAAATGACCATTTATTCCAATTATTTAAATTTAATTAAAAGTAGTGCCGATATATCCACTTTGCAGCGCTCGGACTTAGCGGAGCGTTTTAAAAAATTCGATTCCTTACATGACGAATTTGATAACTTGCAGACACAAATTGAAATGATTATCGAGGATGAGGGTGCTGCGTTCACCGAGCGTGAGGAATTCGACCGCCAATACTTTAATCTGGTGGCGGTCACTCGCCACCTACTCGGTACCTCGGCCAGCGATGCGGACTCTGAGGCGGGCTTCAGGGATGCTAACTCAGGTGCACATAATTCCAACAGGAGTAGTTTTGTTCGTTTGCCTAGAATAGATTTGCCTCGTTTTGATGGCGACTTCCAATGCTGGTTCGAATTTAGAGACACATTTACGTCATTGATCCACGACAATCCTAGTATTAATGATATTGACAAATTCCACTACCTGCGACTTTCATTACAAGGACAAGCTGCCTCAGCGATTAAAAATATTACTTTTAAAGACGACCAGTACCAGGTAGCATGGGGCATGTTGTGTGAGCGATTCGATAACAATCGCAAATTAATTAAACACCACATACAAGCACTGTTTGACATTGAGTCATTACAGAGGGAGTCAAGTGTCTCAATTAGAAATCTCGTAGACGCAATTAATAAAAATATTAGAGCACTCACAATATTAAAAAGACCAACTCAACACTGGGACGATTTAATTGTATATGTCATGACCAAAAAATTAGACATCACAACTGGTCGTGACTGGGAGGAGTATAGCAACACAAAGTTAACAGATGACCCTACTCGTTGATACACAATTAGCTTATGGGTGTACAGCTATAGTGTACAGCCTCAGACACAGTCGTCTGAGCTCAATGATGTCCTACGTTCAGTCTCTGACGTACCTCGGCCCTTAGACGCGTTCCGCTACGGGCATTTCTTTATAACGTTTTACCAATATACAAATATAATATTTAATACAGTCCATATTTATTTAAAGTCCCTTAACGGCCTATTCAGTGGCCTATTTCACTGAATAGGCCGTTAAGGGACTTTAAATAAATATGGACTGTATTAAATATTATATTTGTATATTGGTAAAACGTTATAAAGAAATGCCCGTAGCGGAACGCGCCTAAGGGCCGAGTAGTGAGAGGACCGCGGCGTACGAGGCGGCGAGCTACGATCCCCGCTCCCCACGCCGGCCGGCCTTGGATGGTTCGCAACCGAGATCGGCTACATGTTTTGGTGCGCCGACATATTCCCCGGGTTGAAGAGATGTCTTCAAGGGTTGACTGGAAGAGGGCAGATGCAGTTGAAGGCACGACGAATGATGCCTCTCTTCGTCTTGAGTTCTGCTACTCTCGTGACTCCGTCTACGCCAGGATAGGTCTTCGTGACCCGACCCAGGGACCAGAGCAAGGGTGGCGTTGTTTTGTCCTTGATCAGTACCAAGGACCCTGGACTGACTTCACCTCTGGAATGAAACCACTTTGATTTGGCCTGCAGCAGAGAAGTGTACTCATTGTGAAATCTGCGCCAGAAATGCTGCCGGATGAACTGGATTCTTCGCCATCGATCTAGTCGCGTGATGTTCGCGTCAGTCACCTGTGGGTGCGGTACAGCTAAAAGTGGTCGTCCAATTAGGAAGTGAGATGGAGTGAGCGCCGAAAATCATTAGGGTCTGATGAAAGTGAAGTGAGAGGACGCGAATTCAAAACCGCCTCTATATGAGTGAGACAGGTAGTCATCTCCTCAAATGTGAAGTGGGTAAGATGCAGTAATCTTTTTAGATGGTGTTTGCAGGATTTAACTGCAGCTTCAGCCAGTGAATTAAAATGCGGGCTGTATGCGGGCGTAAAATTTAATTCGATTCCCTCCTGAGCCATTTCAGATGCAACACTTGATGATTTCAAAAACTTATACAGGTCGTTTGATGCACCTACAAAGTTTGTTCCATTATCGGACGTGATGCTTCGAGGCTTGCCTTGACGCGCCACGAAACGATTTAGAGCAGCCATGTAAGCCTCAGTGGTGAGATCTGAGACGAGCTCCAAATGTACGGCTTTGACTGCCGCGCAAACAAAGATGCACAGGTATGATTTTGTGACTTTGCAACCGCGACCTTTGCGATCGGCTACCAATACTGGGCCCGCGTAGTCAACATAACAATTTAAAAATGGATATTCAAGGTTTGTTCTCGAATTAGGTAATTGACCCATTATCGGTTGAACGTTTTCAGCCTTGTGTCTGAAACATTTAAGACACTTATTCACGACAAACCTAGACAAGTTTCGACCACCTAGAGGCCAATACTTTTGTCGAATATGTGACAAAAGCAACTGAGGACCGCAGTGTAAGAACTTTATATGTTGCAAGTGAAATAAATGTTTTGTGAAACTATGTTTACTACACAAAACAATAGGGTGTTTGGTATTAAAATCGTAGGGGGAGTTATCGAGCCTCCCGCCCACGCGAATGAGATCATCCGCGTCTAGAAAAGGAGTTAAAGGAAGCAATCTACTCTTGCGTGGCAATTTTTCACCAGACTTTAAGCAATGATACTCTTCAGGAAACATTTCGAGCTGTGAATGGTGAATAATGAAATTTAATGAACTTTGTAATTCAGACGTTGAAAGATTGCTACGCGTTTTATTTTTACTTTTTAAGTTATGGATAAATCTTTTTATATATGCAAATATGTTTTGTATTTTTGTTAAGCTAGAATAGTTTTCTAATAAATTATGTATGATTGATGAAGGAATGATTGTATTTGATTGATGAAAATTATGAGAATGAATGCTATTACTGCTAATGAAATGAGTCACTACTTCCGGTAAATCATGTTTCTCTGTGTTTGGCATTTTGGGCCACTCATTTTCATCACGTGATAGAAAAGAGGGTCCAGACCACCACAGCGGTGTGTCTTTAATAAGGTCGGCCCTAAGACCACGGGAAACAAGATCCGCCGGGTTGTCCTTCGACGGTACGTAGCTCCAGGTATGACTGCATGTACTCTCCTGAATCTCGTTTACTCTATTTCTGACGAAAGGTTTTAAGTGATTAGGAGAAGTAGAGAGCCAACCTAGGACTATTGTAGAGTCACACCAAAGTCTACATCTAAAAATGGGTATGGTAAGCGATTGTTGAACCTTAGTACACAGCCTTGCACCTAGCAAAGCTCCACAAAGCTCAAGCCTTGGTATTGTCGTTGGTTTGATGGGCGCTACACGATTTCTAGAGACTAGAAGTTGTACCGCTGTGGACCCTATGCTATTACGTGACCGAATGTAGACACACGCACCATAAGCCCTTTCGGACGCATCGGTAAAGACGTGTAGTTCATTCGTTATAGAGTCTTCATGCAAAACCCAACGAGGTATTTTTAAGTAATTTAGTGATGTTATTGTTTTTTCAAATATAGACCAAAGCGTTTTAATCTCGAGTGACACATCACTATCCCAGTCATATTTTCCAAGCCAAAGAAGTTTTAAAATAAATTTTGCTTCAACAACGCACGGACCCACGAGGCCCAGAGGGTCAAAGATTTGACTAATGACAGAGAGGACATGACGTTTTGTGACTTTAGACGAAGGGACAATATTAATACTGTAAGTAAGCAAATCAGAGTCACAAACCCAGTTAAGACCCAGAGTTTTATACTGTGAACAATTTAGATTATGCTCTGATAATTCTAACGTATTGTTAGTTGCGTAGTTACTTGTAATGTGCTTTAGAATATCTGAATTATTTGATCGCCATTTCCGTAAATTGAATTTAGCAGATGATAGAACCGAATGTACTCTTTTTGAAATTTCAATAGTTTCAGAGATTGTAGAACTTCCGCTCAAATAATCATCGACGTAGAAGTCACGTCGAATAGCGGACTTGACACGACTGTCCTCTGTGTCATCAGCCAGACTTACGAGACACTTTGTTGCTAGATAGGGAGCAGATGCAGTGCCATAGGTGACAGTGTTCAATGTGTACGTTCTAAGAGGTTCTGAGGGATCAAATCGAAAAATTATTTTCTGTAGGTTTCGTTGAATTGGACTAAGCTCTATGGCCCTGTACATTTTTTCTACGTCACCCGTGACCACGTACCTATGTTGACGAAAACGTATTAAAATGTTAAATAGATCGTCTTGTACTACGGGACCGACCATCTGAATGTCGTTAAGAGACATCCCCGAACTGGTAGAGGCTGATGCGTCGAATACTACGCGTAGTTTGGTAGTGGTGCTAGAATTACGAATAACTCCATGATGTGGTATATAATATTTGACCACGGAGTTTTCAGGTGAGGAAGCTGAGTCATAAGTGTCCAACGTCATGTGACCCAGACGTTCGTACTCTCGCATGAAATCCAAATATTTATCTTTAAATGAATGATCGCGATTAAAACGTCTTTCTAAGGACAAAAAACGTTTTTAGCAGTTTCATATGAGTTACCTAAAGTACTGGGATCCGATTTTAAAGGCATTGTGACAACAAATCTGCCGTCCTTATTGCGGACAGTAGTTTGAGCGAAATGTTGTTCACACATTTTTTCTTCGAGAGAATGAAAATGTTTTGATGAAACATTGTCAAGTTCCCAAAATTGTGTAAGATCGGGATTGACTTTGGAATGATGGCAAAAGTGTGAAGAATGAATATTTGGTTGTCCTGAAAGACTGCCTGAGACCAACCAACCAAATTTAGTTTCACACAGTTTTGGTAGATTTTTTCCTAAAGCTATTGTATTACTGCCTAAGACATTCCAGAACACTTCAGCCCCTACCAGGATATCTACGACCGACGGAATGTTAAAATTCGGGTCTGCAAGTTTAAGACCTGGTGGAATAGTGACGTGATTGACGTGTATGAACGACGCTGGTAGGACATTTGTAATTTCGGGTAAAATATGACACTCGATATCAACAGTGTATGCACAGCATAAAGACTCTATGGCGAGGTGACAAGACTGTGTACTTGTGGTTATCTTATTATTAATACCCGTTACCTTAGTGCTCGTACCGCGTTGTGACAAACCTAGCTTCTCCGCTAAATTCCGCGTGATAAAATTCGCTGTACTACCGTTGTCCAGCAGTAGTCTCGCAGTGTACTTTTTACCCGTCGCGCTGGTCACGTTCACCACCGCTGTGGACAGTAAAATATGTGCAGAAGTAGCAAGCTGCAAGCAATTGGCTGATAGTGCAACATTAGACGTAGTAAGCGAAGCGGAAGGCAAAGAATTAAAGTCTGCTTTAGTTTCATGATTTTCTAAATGTAAAAGCGTGTTGTGCTTTATTTTGCAATACTTGCAGTGAGACAGTTTGCATTGTTTTGCAGTATGTCCAAAGCGTAAGCAATTACGACAAATATTGTAATCGTTTGCCTTTTGAATGCGATTTTCTATCGATAAACTTCTAAAAGATTGACATTTAAAAAGGTTATGTGCTTGGGAGCAAAGTGGACATTTAAGTACTTTATTACTATAACTAAACTTTTTATTGCTTTTAGTTGAAGACTGATTTGTAGTAGATAAAGTATTATTTTGATGAGGAGATGAATTATGAATGCTGAGTGAGTGGTCATTGTTTAAGGCGACAAGAGTTTCTGTTTGAAGAGAATTAAGATTCGACTCATGGGATTCTAACCAGTCTGCCCGCCTGTTTAAGAACGAACAAAAATCAATTAGAGTAGGGTCATCTGTTAACTTTGTGTTGCTATACTCCTCCCAGTCACGACCAGTTGTGATGTCTAATTTTTTGGTCATGACATATACAATTAAATCGTCCCAGTGTTGAGTTGGTCTTTTTAATATTGTGAGTGCTCTAATATTTTTATTAATTGCGTCTACGAGATTTCTAATTGAGACACTTGACTCCCTCTGTAATGACTCAATGTCAAACAGTGCTTGTATGTGGTGTTTAATTAATTTGCGATTGTTATCGAATCGCTCACACAACATGCCCCATGCTACCTGGTACTGGTCGTCTTTAAAAGTAATATTTTTAATCGCTGAGGCAGCTTGTCCTTGTAATGAAAGTCGCAGGTAGTGGAATTTGTCAATATCATTAATACTAGGATTGTCGTGGATCAATGACGTAAATGTGTCTCGAAATTCGAACCAGCATTGGAAGTCGCCATCAAAACGAGGCAAATCTATTCTAGGCAAACGAACAAAACTACTCCTGTTGGAATTATGTGCACCTGAGTTAGCATCCCTGAAGCCCGCCTCAGAGTCCGCATCGCTGGCCGAGGTACCGAGTAGGTGGCGAGTGACCGCCACCAGATTAAAGTATTGGCGGTCGAATTCCTCACGCTCGGTGAACGCAGCACCCTCATCCTCGATAATCACTTCAATTTGTGTCTGCAAGTTATCAAATTCGTCATGTAAGGAATCGAATTTTTTAAAACGCTCCGCTAAGTCCGAGCGCTGCAAAGTGGATATATCGGCACTACTTTTAATTAAATTTAAATAATTAGAATAAATGGTCATTTTTGATTTTGTTGAACTACGTTTTTTCAACAATGTTTTAATATCTGCCATTTTAAAACAAAGAAAACAATAAATACTTCTTAACAAATAAAGGATTGTTTTAATACAATAGAACAGGTGTGCGCAAACAAAAGGGACAGATGCGGGCAGGTAATAAAATTTCGTGTCAAGGTCACCATGTACTTAACACATGATATACGAATCTTATGCGCGTGCCGTTATATCTGCTACAAGAAGAAACGACTCGCAAGCGGTATGAATGCACTGTAAAAGCTACAAGCTGATATATGTATATAGTGGCAGAAGAAAAAATTGATTAAGATCGAGAACGATTTTTACGGCATTAAATGAAGCAGGAATATAGCTAATTGGAACGAACTCACTCAAATACTGTACTTATACTCCCAAAGAATGACTTCGGCTTCTTCATAGACGTTGTAGGCTGCTACGAGTACGACTTCTTTCTTCAATCCGCGCGGCCGGGGGCAAAGTTCACAATACTACGACGATGGATTCGATTATCTTGCGTCGGCGAAATATAGGTGCTGGCTTGCGGTTAAAAGGCTACGAAGGACCACTGTCCAAAGTTCCAATAGAAGTGATAATGTAAACAATAATAAACAAAAAAAAGATACAAAAAATTACAATAAATGTCCTATGTGCAAAAAAGACCATTTTATGTTTGTTTGCGAGGATTTTCGTAAGTTAACAGTAGAAAATCGCTTGTTAAAGGTAAAAGAGCTTAAGTTGTGCTTTAATTGTTTGCGTCCTGGCCATTCTAGTAAACAGTGTAAATTGACAAATTGTAAATATTGTAAACGTAGACATAATACTCTCATACATGTAGACCAACCTGACTCAGCCAACTTTCAAGATCCTATGCCCAGTACTGCTTTACCTAGCTTAACTACTGAGGTTACTGGAGGTCCTCATTTTCAAAACAGCATGCCTGAAAGCGTCGCTTTTTCAGGTGATACTCCAGAAAATTCTACCCGTTCTGTTTTGCTATCCACAGCTCTGGTGACAGTGGTCAACAACCGGGGTGAGAAGCTCGACGCCAGGATCCTGCTTGATAACGGTAGCACAGCCAATTTTGTTAGTGAAACACTGTGTCATAAGCTGGGATTGTCCAGACGTAACGCTAGCTCCACGATAACAGGTATAAATAATCAGATATCTAATAGCACACAGTCTTGTAGGTTTACTATTCAATCCCGTGATGGTGTCTACAACGAAACTATTAGTTGTATTGTACTGCCTGAGATCACTAGGATGTTGCCTTCATCTATGGTGGACATAAGCAAAATCAGCATTCCAACAGATATTCAACTGGCTGACCCTTCATTCCACATTCAGTCAGTTATCGATATCCTCGTCGGCGCTGAAGTCTTTTGGAATGTCTTAGGTACCTCGTCGATCAGCCTAGGTAAGAATCAACCGAAACTTCACGCCACAAGATTCGGATGGATAGTGTCAGGTCCAGTTCCAATTGTATCATCCTCTAGAAAACTGACTCACTGCTGTAACGTGTCGATTGATGAATTACATTGTAGTATGAACAGGTTCTGGGAGTTAGATTCTGTGTCATCAATACATTCTTTGTCTCAAGAAGAACGAGCGTGTGAAGAAAACTTTCTTCATAACACTATTCGTGATGAACAGGGTCGCTTTGTCGTAACAATCCCATTAAAGAACAATCCTAATGTTTTAGGTGAGTCATACGAAAGGGCCAAACGTCGATTTTTATCTCTGGAGCGTCGTTTCCTCCGTGATACAAGTTTCAAGACACGATATGTTGCCTTCATGGAGGAATACGAGCGTCTTGGCCACATGACAGAAAATCGAACGTCCATGAAGCCTCACACAGGTGATAATGTTGAGTATTTCTTGCCTCATCACGGGGTCATAAAGGAGTCTAGCTCAACACCACTCCGGGCAGTCTTCGATGCCTCAGCGGCAACCTCGTCTGGAATATCGTTCAATGATATTCAGATGGTAGGCCCAACTGTTCAGGAGGACCTATTTTCAATTTTGTTAAGGTTTCGGCAACACAAATTTGTAATTTCTGGTGACATAGCTAGGATGTATCGTGCTGTTGCTGTCACACCTTCACAACGTGCTCTACAGCAAATCATTTTCAGAACTGATCCCAAATTACCGTTGACAAAATACAGTCTGAACACTGTAACCTATGGCACATCTTCCGCTCCATATTTAGCAACAAAGTGCTTGATAAGTTTAGCTAAGTTTGCTACTAGTAAAGCCGTCAAGTCTTCAATTGAACGTGATTTTTACGTTGATGACTATCTATCAGGGGGAAACTCAATTTCAGAAGTGGTAGATATGGTTAAAGAGGTAATTTCTGTTTTGTCATCAGCGAATTTTCATTTGCGAAAGTGGCAATCTAACAATTTGTCAATTTTAAACCAAATTACAACCTCTTCAGAGGCTTCGGGTTACTTGAACTTGGCTGAGGGTAGGAATGTGGCATCGAAAACATTAGGTTTACGTTGGGTGTGTGAAGGAGATTACCTGTCATTTTCTATTCACACTGACACCAAAAAACAAGTAACTAAACGTCAAATTTTATCGGTCATAAGTCAGATATTTGACCCATTAGGTTTGGTTGGTCCATGTGTACTCGAGGCAAAAATTATAATGCAACAATTATGGTTAGCCAAGTGTGATTGGGATGATCATGTCCCGGAGTCAGTTTGTGGTCTCTGGTACAACTTCATAAACACTCTTCCAAGTTTAAATACTTTAAAAATCCCGCGATGGGTTGTGTGTGACGATGCTTTATTACACGAGATTCATGTTTTTACAGATGCATCAGAAAAGGCGTATGGTTGTTGTGTATATCTCCGATCAGTGAACGAGCAAGGGATAGTTCAGGTACAACTTTTTGCGTCTAAGAATCGTGTTGCACCAATAAAGCCCACTACGATTCCTCGTCTTGAGCTTTGTGGGGCGTTGTTGGGAGCAAGGCTGTGTGCTAAGGTACTGAGTTCGATTACTCTATCTATTACTAGTTGCCAGTTTTGGAGTGATTCAACAATAGTGTTGAGTTGGTTGGCAATGTCACCGAGCCTACTAAAACCTTTCGTGCGTAATCGTGTTAATGAGATTCAGGAGAGCACAACAGGGCATACGTGGAGTTACGTCCCGTCTAAAGACAATCCAGCGGATCTTGTTTCTCGTGGGCTGAAGGCTGACCTTATCAGCGAGTGTTCCTTGTGGTGGTCAGGCCCTCAATTTTTATTAAATCATAAAGAGGACTGGCCAGTCATGCCCAACAGAAGCGTGAAACGGGATCTACCAGAAGTCATTGCATCTAACTTCATTGATCATTCATTTTTAACACAGTCGAAAAAACACGTACATTCATCTCTCACAAATCCATCAGTCATTCAGTCATTAATTCATAAATACTCAAACATAAATCGGTTACAAAGGATAGTATCATATATTCATAGATTCATATACAATTTAAGAAACCCCAACTCTAAAGTCACAGGTCCTCTATCTATTAAGGAACTTAAAAATGCCTTATCTGTACTCTTGCGTGTAGTTCAATCTGAAATGTTTCCAGATGAGTACGCTATAATGCGATCGGGGAAGTCATTGCCACGCAAGAACAGACTTATTTCTTTGACTCCCTTTCTAGATAAGGACAACATTGTTCGTGTAGGTGGCAGATTGAACAACTCCCCATATGAATATGGGGTAAAGCATCCAATTTTACTTTGCGGCAAACATCATTTTACTAAAATGTTATTCGAAATGCAACATAGAATCTTACTTCATGCCGGTCCTCAACTATTGTTAACAAATATCCGTCAAATGTATTGGCCTCTTGGTGGTAGAAATCTGTCTAAATCTATAGTAAAACGCTGCATAGAATGTTTTAGATATAAAACCCAAAATGTGCAACCAATCATGGGACAGTTGCCCTCTGATAGAACTCATTTAGAGTTTCCATTTTTTAATTGCCCGGCATAATCGACACTGCAATTCCTCTTTAGGCCAGTCCTCTTTATGATTTAATAAAAATTGAGGGCCTGACCACCACAAGGAACACTCGCTGATAAGGTCAGCCTTCAGCCCACGAGAAACAAGATCCGCTGGATTGTCTTTAGACGGGACGTAACTCCACGTATGCCCTGTTGTGCTCTCCTGAATCTCATTAACACGATTACGCACGAAAGGTTTTAGTAGGCTCGGTGACATTGCCAACCAACTCAACACTATTGTTGAATCACTCCAAAACTGGCAACTAGTAATAGATAGAGTAATCGAACTCAGTACCTTAGCACACAGCCTTGCTCCCAACAACGCCCCACAAAGCTCAAGACGAGGAATCGTAGTGGGCTTTATTGGTGCAACACGATTCTTAGACGCAAAAAGTTGTACCTGAACTATCCCTTGCTCGTTCACTGATCGGAGATATACACAACAACCATACGCCTTTTCTGATGCATCTGTAAAAACATGAATCTCGTGTAATAAAGCATCGTCACACACAACCCATCGCGGGATTTTTAAAGTATTTAAACTTGGAAGAGTGTTTATGAAGTTGTACCAGAGACCACAAACTGACTCCGGGACATGATCATCCCAATCACACTTGGCTAACCATAATTGTTGCATTATAATTTTTGGCTCGAGTACACATGGACCAACCAAACCTAATGGGTCAAATATCTGACTTATGACCGATAAAATTTGACGTTTAGTTACTTGTTTTTTGGTGTCAGTGTGAATAGAAAATGACAGGTAATCTCCTTCACACACCCAACGTAAACCTAATGTTTTCGATGCCACATTCCTACCCTCAGCCAAGTTCAAGTAACCCGAAGCCTCTGAAGAGGTTGTAATTTGGTTTAAAATTGACAAATTGTTAGATTGCCACTTTCGCAAATGAAAATTCGCTGATGACAAAACAGAAATTACCTCTTTAACCATATCTACCACTTCTGAAATTGAGTTTCCCCCTGATAGATAGTCATCAACGTAAAAATCACGTTCAATTGAAGACTTGACGGCTTTACTAGTAGCAAACTTAGCTAAACTTATCAAGCACTTTGTTGCTAAATATGGAGCGGAAGATGTGCCATAGGTTACAGTGTTCAGACTGTATTTTGTCAACGGTAATTTGGGATCAGTTCTGAAAATGATTTGCTGTAGAGCACGTTGTGAAGGTGTGACAGCAACAGCACGATACATCCTAGCTATGTCACCAGAAATTACAAATTTGTGTTGCCGAAACCTTAACAAAATTGAAAATAGGTCCTCCTGAACAGTTGGGCCTACCATCTGAATATCATTGAACGATATTCCAGACGAGGTTGCCGCTGAGGCATCGAAGACTGCCCGGAGTGGTGTTGAGCTAGACTCCTTTATGACCCCGTGATGAGGCAAGAAATACTCAACATTATCACCTGTGTGAGGCTTCATGGACGTTCGATTTTCTGTCATGTGGCCAAGACGCTCGTATTCCTCCATGAAGGCAACATATCGTGTCTTGAAACTTGTATCACGGAGGAAACGACGCTCCAGAGATAAAAATCGACGTTTGGCCCTTTCGTATGACTCACCTAAAACATTAGGATTGTTCTTTAATGGGATTGTTACGACAAAGCGACCCTGTTCATCACGAATAGTGTTATGAAGAAAGTTTTCTTCACACGCTCGTTCTTCTTGAGACAAAGAATGTATTGATGACACAGAATCTAACTCCCAGAACCTGTTCATACTACAATGTAATTCATCAATCGACACGTTACAGCAGTGAGTCAGTTTTCTAGAGGATGATACAATTGGAACTGGACCTGACACTATCCATCCGAATCTTGTGGCGTGAAGTTTCGGTTGATTCTTACCTAGGCTGATCGACGAGGTACCTAAGACATTCCAAAAGACTTCAGCGCCGACGAGGATATCGATAACTGACTGAATGTGGAATGAAGGGTCAGCCAGTTGAATATCTGTTGGAATGCTGATTTTGCTTATGTCCACCATAGATGAAGGCAACATCCTAGTGATCTCAGGCAGTACAATACAACTAATAGTTTCGTTGTAGACACCATCACGGGATTGAATAGTAAACCTACAAGACTGTGTGCTATTAGATATCTGATTATTTATACCTGTTATCGTGGAGCTAGCGTTACGTCTGGACAATCCCAGCTTATGACACAGTGTTTCACTAACAAAATTGGCTGTGCTACCGTTATCAAGCAGGATCCTGGCGTCGAGCTTCTCACCCCGGTTGTTGACCACTGTCACCAGAGCTGTGGATAGCAAAACAGAACGGGTAGAATTTTCTGGAGTATCACCTGAAAAAGCGACGCTTTCAGGCATGCTGTTTTGAAAATGAGGACCTCCAGTAACCTCAGTAGTTAAGCTAGGTAAAGCAGTACTGGGCATAGGATCTTGAAAGTTGGCTGAGTCAGGTTGGTCTACATGTATGAGAGTATTATGTCTACGTTTACAATATTTACAATTTGTCAATTTACACTGTTTACTAGAATGGCCAGGACGCAAACAATTAAAGCACAACTTAAGCTCTTTTACCTTTAACAAGCGATTTTCTACTGTTAACTTACGAAAATCCTCGCAAACAAACATAAAATGGTCTTTTTTGCACATAGGACATTTATTGTAATTTTTTGTATCTTTTTTTTGTTTATTATTGTTTACATTATCACTTCTATTGGAACTTTGTTTAACTACTATGTAACTGTTAGTAGTATTTTCTACCTTTTGAATCGATTGTGTACTACGTTCGACTGTTTCCAACAAATCAGCCCTCTTACTAACAAATAAACAAAATTGTGACAAAGTGGGTACTTTAGGTAAACTATTACAATACTCCTGCCAATCCCTGTTAGTGATTGTATCTACTTTGTTAGTCAACATATATAGCAAAAGTGTATCCCAATACTCGGTGGGTTCGTTCAATGTTTTTAGCGCTCTAATGTTTTTATTTATAATGTCAATAAATTGACGCAGATCCATACACGATTCCTTACACACAGCGGGAACATTGAACAAGGCCTGTACGTGATTATTTACTAAAAGCCTGCTATTGTCGTATCGCTCACACAACAAATTCCACGCCATTTGGTAATGATCGCCCTTAAAATCTATATTTTTTATTATTTGCTGAGCATCTCCCTTGAGCGATGCACGTAGGTAGTGGAATTTGCTAATGTCATCGATACTACTACTATTATGAATTAAAGAAATATAAATATCTCTATATTCAAGCCAACACTGATAACTACCATCGAATTGGGGTAAATCAATCTTAGGTAAGCGTACAAAATTTCGAGGAAACGATGCACCTGTGTTTTTGCCTGCCGAGCCCACCACAGACGTGGCGTCATTGCCGGCGTCGGCGAACAGCAAACTACGCGCCTGAGCTGCCACTGCATGGTAACGCTCTTCAAACTTGGTACGTTCTCCGTACGCCTCGTCTGGCTTGTCCGAGAGCACCTCAATCTCCAACTGCAAACTGTCAAATTCATTATATAAGGCATCAAATTTACTAAGGCGACCCTCTAGTTCAATGCGCTGCAAGCTGGAAAGTGATTCGCAACTAAGAAGCACGTTAACATGGTTGCAGAAGTTAGTGAGCTTAGCTTTCATAGCACTACGTTTTCTCACTAATAACTCATCGGTAGCCATTGCAAGAAGCCGGTTTTATATAAACAGAAAGGCAATATATATGTATATAAAGTATATAGCTCTGATTAGATGGTGCGAAATAATCTTACTGTAGTATAATATGAATATTTCAACAAACAGCTGTGCGACCCACAACAAAGAAGCGATAGCAAACCGGTTTCCGAGCGGCTATTATTGTAAAATATAACAACAAACTTTTATGTACAATGATCCATCAGATGAAAAAACAATCACCTATTCACTCAAATTTGAAACTGTACTGTAACGGTTGTAACGGTTTTTTTTTTTTTGAAATTTGAAAAATAAAGATAAAATACTGGAAGTGAAATAGCTAGGAACTTGGAACGATACACAAATATGCTTATCTTTATCCACAAGGCGGACTATGAATGTTCCCACGAAGCAACTTGAAGACTTGGCGGTTTCGACCAACGTAGCCGACCCTTGACCACCCGTCGACGTGAAAACTCGGGAACCAGTAGACGTCCTCTCCTTGTCCGTTCTAAGGTCACTCCGATCAAACTTGTCTGCCGTTGAACGCAGCTCACAATGACACGACGCTTTTGAATATTTTTTCGAGTTCAAAGTTCACCAACGTCGCCCGTACTGCGCCCGCGCAAACGTCTTCTTTTGTAAATAACGTTACGCGGATTTGATTGACGGCTCGAAGACCAATGTTTAGGCTTCTTCTTTGGTTAAAGAAAAGATATTGGTGGACTGTATAACAATATAATAAAAATGAAGGCAGTACAATGTTGGTTAATTTAAGCACGCGCGTCGCTCGTCGTTCGGTAGTGGAGTGAGTTAGTGACAGCTCGCGACCGTCGCCGTCGGTCACACCGCCCCTCCGCGCGCCTTCCTGCGAGGGGCACGATTCATGCGCTGGGTGCGTGAACAGGCATTATAAATATACCCTGTAACCAAACAAACAAAGATTTAGAACAACTAATCTCGACAAGCCAAGTATGAAGCACGTGGCATAACAAGACTTACCTTTTAACGAAAATAACAACTCGATCAATACAATTTGAGTCTTTAACGAGGTTGGCCAAATAATAAAAATAAGAAATAAGCCCTCGTTACAACAAAAAGACTACATTTTAAAAATCTAAACTTCTTCGACTCGGACCAAAGCTAATGTGACGCCATAAATGCCTTTTAACAATGACGCGTCCAAATGTTGCCAGATCAAGAAAAACTAAATCGATAACTACCATAGACGATCAGCATCGACTAATACTCTCTGAAACGTCATAAAATTCAACAAACGGAGATTCTGTCGTCGTCCGTTTGGTTAGCACGTGCGTCTAGAATTCTTGTGTGATTTTGTGACTATTGGGTCTTTTTTTTTTTTTTTTTGTTATTTTGTGCTGTCCTATTGGTTACGGTGTGTTGTTTGTAACTAAACATTACCGGTAAGTGAACATGAACGGAAATAAACCGCCCGACCCTCCCGATATTCCATATCCAGTAACCCCTCCTTTCACCCCTACTCCTTCCCTACCCGATCAACCCTCAACCCCTTCCAACCCCTTAGAACAGTTTGCCAATGTGATCTGCAATGTAGCGGTCCAAGATAATTGCCCTCTCGCTACAAACTCACGTAAACGGCATGTGAACGATGAGGTAAGTACCCCCCCTATTAAACGTAGCCCTAATCAAGTAAGAAGCCCGCTAGGTCGTGACAAGTACACGACAAATGATACTGGTCCCTACATTGTGCATGTTTCCCGCATGGAGACCCAATTGGGTTCTGGCACAACTCTCCACCCTGTCTCTTTTGGTGTTTTCCTTTTTAAAAATAAAATTAACAATGTGGTCAGAGATGGAGTCAAAAAAGTAGGTCGTAATAGGGTGTCAGTACAGTTTGCATCCCCTCAGGATGCCAACTCATTTTTATTAAACCCCTTACTAAATTCACATAAATACACTGCCATCATCCCCACCTTTAACATCACTAGAATGGGTGTAGTATCAGGCATCCCCACCGACATGGATGATGAGGATGTCATTAAATTTGTTACAGTGCCGCAGGGTTGTGGCCCAATAATTAAAGTCAGGCGCCTTAATAGGAAATGTTTTACTGAAGGTCTATTGGAGTGGAAACCTACGGAAACCTGTGTCCTCACTTTTGATGGCCAGGTTCTGCCTAAAAGAGTATACTGTTGTTACAACTCGCTTCCTGTTCAACAATATATTTACCCAACCGTACAGTGTAGGAAATGCTGCAGGTTTGGCCATGTGGAGTCCATCTGCAGGTCCAAACCAAGATGCAGCAAGTGTGGCCACGAACATCCTGGTAATGGTTGTGAGGTATCAGAAAGAGAGGCCTTTTGTGTGCTGTGCTCCGGTGACCACTTTGCTTATAGCAAGGCTTGCCCGGAGTATGGTAGACAGAGAGCTATTAAGACCATGATGGCGGAAAGGAACATATCCTACATGGAAGCAAGCAAGGTTGTTCCCTCTCCAACACGCCGATACGCTGACATCCTAAAAGCTCCACAAATCAACCAACTCCCTCAACCTTCTCAATCCACTCAGCCTACCCAATCCCTCCAGCACACACAGTCCTACAAAAAAACTGTGGTTCGCCAACCTAAACCTCGATCCCCACTCTCACATTCCTACGATAAAGTCGCACACCAATCCATTACTCAATCTCCCCAACCTTCACAACCTAATGGTTGTGCTATGAATAACTCATCCCTTGAATCCTCAACTATTGATCTTCTGTTACAACTCTTAACCTCCCTATTATCCCCCAATTCATCTCTATCCCAGTCTATTATACCGTCCAACGTTGCTGTCCCACTTATCAATATTTTAACAAATTTCAAAAATGGCGTCCCACAAAGTATTCCTACAATGGAATGTGAGGAGTGTATTCCATAAAAAACACGACCTCATATTCCTGTTGAACAAATTCAAGCCTCTAGCTATTTCTCTCGCTGAGACCTGGCTTTTACCAAGTCTCAACTTCCATGTCCCCCATTTCAATATTCTTAGATGTGATAGGCCTGATGGCTATGGAGGTGCTGCCCTCCTTATTAATACTAAAATCCCCTTAGTCCCCCTATCCTTGCCCCCATTCCTTGAGGATATCAGCGTGGTTGCAGCTAAGATCTGTAACATATCCGTGCTCTCTATTTATATAGCTCACCCCCATCAAAGTTTCCTGCCTACATTGAGAACGATTTTACAGGATCTACAGGGCCCAATATTGGTTATGGGAGACTTTAACTGCCATCACTATAGATGGGGATCTGAACACTGCGACTCTTTCGGTTCAGGTTTAGTGGAGATCCTCGATGATCTGAGCCTCTGCGTACTTAACAGTGGCTGCTCCACTCGTAGAGTTCTTCCTGGACAAAATAGTAGCTGTGTGGATTTGACTATTTGCTCACTCGACATCGCCGCAGCTGCTAGCTGGCAGTGCACCGATCTGTCGCATGGTAGCGATCATTATCCAATTTTAGTAACCCTCCCAACTTCAACCCACTTGGTAAAATCTCCGCCCCCCCTTTTAAAATATATCCTTTCAGAAGCTAACTGGCAAAATTTCTCCCAAACCCTCGAAAACTCTGTAAATGCTCTCCCCAGACTAGACCTTAGACCCTTAACCCAGGATGATCGTTACCTGGTGATGGACTGTTGTGACGCGTTCGTAGAGGCAATCAGATCAAGTGCAGACAGTTCCTTCAAAATTAAAAACTCGAGCAAAGGCAAAATTCCGTCACCTCCTTGGTGGGACAGTGAATGTACTAGGGCAGTCAAGTATAGGAAGGAGTCCGAAAGGAGATACAATGCCGATATGACCACCCATAATTTACTCACCTATCAAAACGTTTTCGCCTCTACCAAAAGACTCCTTCGACGCAAGAAGCGCGCCGGTTGGGTTAAATTTTGTTCCTCCTTGTCCCCATCCACCCCATCCTCAATGGTGTGGAAGAACATAAATCGGTTCCGATCTGGTTGTTCGCCTTCTGTCTCTTCCTCTATCTCCCCCAATACAGCTGAGCTTTTCCTGGACAGAATTGCCCCCCCGTATGTCCCACAACTCGATGAAGCGACCTTACCAGACTTACCGCTTCAGTCAGTGGATACCCATGACGACCCATTTTCTCTGGAAGAACTGAACATGGTCCTCAACAGTGTGCGAGACTCGGCTCCTGGCATAGACGGCATTCCATATTCTTTCATAGTTCAGGCCAAGCCTAGTACAAAAACTTATTTTTTAAACATTTTGAATTTCTGTTATTCTAACGGTTGGATCCCAGATACATGGAAAGTTCAAATTATTATCCCCATTCTAAAACCAGGAAAACATGCTGGTGATCCAAACAGCTTTAGACCAATCGCCCTCTCATCAGTCCTTATTAAATTATTAGAACATCTCATCAAAAACCGTCTCGAATGGATTGTAGAGTCAAGGAATCTACTGCCAAACTATCAGTTCGGCTTTCGCAAAGGGCTCAGTACAATGGACAGTGTTGCAGTTTTAATAACTGATATCCGTCTTTCTCTGTCACAAAATGCATCTGTTCTAACATCTTTTCTCGACATATCTGCTGCATATGACAATGTCTTAATACCCATTCTCAGGCAGAAACTGCATCAGCTGAGAATTCCGGTTAAGATGATCCACTGCATATGCGCAATGCTTGTGTCCAGAACTCTAGTCCTAAGGACCTTAGGTGAAGAGTTTGGCCAAAGAAAGACCTGGAGGGGCTTACCACAGGGCTCTGTACTGAGTCCGTTGTTGTACAATCTATACACTGCCGACATGGGCTCATGCCTAAACAATGATTGTAGCATCCTTCAATATGCCGACGATCTGGCATTATATGTTTCGAACCATTCCATCCAAGAGGCAGCCACATCACTCACTATTTCCCTTAATTCTCTGTGGCAGTGGCTATCAGATCATGGCCTTAGTCTTTCTGCTCAGAAAAGTGCGGTTGTTATTTTTACCAGAAAGAAGACTCTGCCACAGATTGATGTCCAAGTACAGCTGCAGGAAATTCCTTTATTAAACAAATTTAAGTTCCTAGGAGTATATCTTGACTCTAAATTGACTGGCGTTCACCACATGAACCACTTAACCGCAAAATGTGAACGTGTAATCCCAATTTTAAAGGCCGTAGCTGGGGTCTGGTGGGGAGCACACCCATACACCATGAAACTGGTATATAATGCCTTAGTACGCAGTATATTGGACTATGGGCTATTTTTACTGATTCCATGCAATAAAAGCGCTTTGGCAAAGCTGGACAGAGTCCAATCTAGGTGCCTTCGCATTGTTACTGGTTGCATGAAGTCCTCCCCTATAAATGCCTTACAAGTGGAATGTTCAGATCCACCTTTATCAATAAGAAGACAATTTCTCGCTTCACGTTTTATAATAAAATCTGTTTGTAAATCTTCCCATCCTCTTCTTCCAAAAATCTTAGAATTAGACTCCATTTGTACTACCTCAAATTACTGGACTCATAAGGGAATTCCATTGATTCTACAATCCTTTCGCTCCTACTCTACTTTTTTTAACTCTGCTGTGTCATTTGACAAACTCCCTCTGTTTTCCTTTAATTATAGTGTCCTTTGTTTTAAGCCGAATGTTCTTCTGGATGTTGGAATCCCTAAGAAATCTGCCTCTTCTGTTTCCACCTTTAATACACACTTAGCTGAACACTGGGATGGGTTTGAGAGGTTCTTTACTGATGCATCCAAACTTAATAATGATAGCTACACTGGAGCCGCTGTGTACTTCCAAAACTCCAGAATTCTCTTACAGTATAAGTGTCCAAAAGAGGCTTCAGTTTTTACAGGCGAGTGTGTTGCTATCTTAGAGGCATGCTTGTACATTGACTCGCACAACATCCACAAGGCAGTCATATTCACTGACTCTCTAAGTTGCCTTAAAGCCCTGCTACAAAATCCCTTTCGTAGTAAACTTCACAGTCCGCTGATCCCAGAAATAAAAAAAACCCTTTTGAATTGTTCCACCAACTCAAAAATAGTTCAACTGGTATGGGTTCCCAGCCATAGTGGCATTGTGGGCAATGAGTGTGCAGACTCACTGGCCAAAAGTGCTGCTACTTCTGCAATGTCGGACCTGAAACATCTTACACACCAGCATTACGACCTCTTAAGACTGCCTCAGAGAGAATTGTTAACATCCTGGCAGGAAGAGTGGAATAATTCCTCAAAGCATAAAGGGCGTCACTACTACGCAATCCAACCAAGCATTACCCCAAAACCCTGGTTCTATAAATTTAAGAAGGTATGTAAACCTGTCATCTCCACCATATGTAGGCTCCGCATAGGTCACTGCAGCTCACCTGTGTTCCTGAACAAGATTCGGGTACGGGATTCGTCCTTATGTGAATGTGGCTTAGATGAAGGCAATCTAGATCACATATTCTTCAGTTGTCCTAAAAATATCCCATCCCTAGATCTCTATTCTCACCTTACTGAACTAAAAATCCCCATCCCTATCAACTTCTCATCTCTCCTAACATTTTCTTCCCCCCACCTTCTCCAGGTCTTGATGTTGTTCATCCGATCCAATGACATCAGACTTTGACCTTCATTTCTATGAATATTGGATTTTTATTTTTTTGTGATTGTTTCCTTATTAGTTACCTATTTATTTATTTAATACATATCTTATCTATTTGTACTTGTCTGCTTGTTTCAGTGTAAATACTAACCACAACAAAAAGCCCCACATTCAGTCTACAATTAATATCATCAATTCAATTTTTTGTGTAATAAAACCCACGTATTTCCATCGCACTTGACACTGGCAGAATTGTCGACATCGGCACAGTTTGCCATTTATGAAGAAGAAGAAGAAGAAGAAATTCAACAAACAAACCAAAAACACGTCTATGATTCAATTTACTGTAATGGTGCGAAATGCACCGTTACATAGTATAGATACTACTCCTAGTTTAAGCTAGTACCTATGTATCAGTCTGTGTGAGAGAATAAAAATAAAGAAATTATTACTATTATCTATCAAGCGATGAACCTGGCACTTGCACAGTGAATCCATGGAAAGCCAAGAAATAGTTCTCGTGATAAAAAAATTTTGGTGTTTACCTTTCAGAAAAGAATTAGAACCGGTTCCAGAAGAGGACTTAGAAATAAACCCTCCAGATTTCTTCCCAGCAGGTGTTTCGTTCCCCAAAAGACCGCCATGGGATTTTAACATGACACCGGCCCAGCTTGATGCACAAGAGCAGAGATATTTTAAGGTAATATTCCAGCCCAAACAGCTCCAGTGGTACACCCAAAGGTCAAAAGAACTCAAATAATTCCCTACCACCAACCTTGTAATACAACTCCACCATTTGTCGACAGAATTATGTAGACCAGCTGCAGAGTACTCTTCATTGGAAGAACATGTCCTACTTTGAACTGAACTTGGAGACCTGGAGACAGCTGTGGAGGGTGCTGGAGATGTGTGATATACTCCTGCTGATCGTGGATGTCAGATACGCTGTAAGATGTTATGAACATACTTGTAATCTATACAAATAAATAAAATTGGAGTGTCTGTCATTAAAATTAAAATAACCGCTTTTTACTAAATGCATATGTATGGTACGGTACGGGGGTTGAAGATTAGCTGAAGAAACAGATAGACGGACGAAAAATATCTAAACTGGTTTTTAGGTATCGTGCAAATAACCGTGTAAGCTTGAAAAAGCTTTTTTTTTTTAAAAGAACTTGGAGATCAGACAGCCATGTTAGATGTTTGTCAATTTATTATTATCTATACAAATAAATAAAATTGGAGTGCCTCTTTGTAATATGTTTACATGGTACATATGCCAAAATAACATTTTTTACAATTTTTGTCTGTCTGTCTGTTGGTTCCGGGTAATCTCTGGAACGGCTGGACCGATTTCGACGGGATTTTCACTGGCAGATAGCTGATGACATAAGGATTAACTTAGGCTACTTTTTTTAGACTAGCTTCGCCCCGCGGCGTTGCCCGCGATTATAACAACAAACGCTGGTAACACCGCGGGTCTCAGCTAGACAGCACTAAATATTATTACAGTTCGCCTTTGTTTTAACTAGATGGCGTTAGATACTTTTACCCCATATACGCTGTGCTGCCGGAGTACTGTTGCGCCATAGGATTAAATGGTTCTTATAATGAGTAGTTAGTTCATGAACAATCGAGAGTCGTATGGAATCTTGAGGAGAGCGCCATCTAGTATCAAGTAAGGCACAACGATCAAATTAATTCAAAATTGCGACACTTTCTGCGTTATCTAGTGTCGAATATCGTCAGATAATAGCTCATAGAAATCTGTAGATTCCTTTATATACGTTGGTCTGTCTAGAACATTCTATCGGATCCTCGGGATTACTCTAGTAATTTCGATAGCCCTATAAATGAAGAGCGTGTTGGCCTTACGTGCGAGTATTTTTTCACTAGACAGCGGAGTAACATCTAAGGAGTTACTTAGTGTTTGTAAAAGAGAGAGTGTGTGTTTGTGTGTGAGTTTGTAAAATTAACCACCGTCTTTTATTTAGGGCTTGTAACAGTACAATATTAAGTTCATATTTTTTTTCAGGGAATGATGTTCCCCCCATCTCTTTATAAATACATAGTTGAGGATGAAAAGAAGGATATGATTCTAGTGCTGAACAAGATTGATTTAGTACCAGCCAGCGTTGTGTGTGCTTGGAAGGAATTCCTGACTAAGACCTACCCGGGGCTCAAAGTTGTATACTTTACGTCCTGCCCTGGGTACAACCTCCATGGAGCCACTAGCGATAAGGCAGGCAAGTAATAATGTTAATTTTTTATGGCATAATTGGGCAAACGAGCAGACATGTCACCTGACGGTAAGTGACAACCACCACCCATGGACAGCTACGACTCAAGTGTTACCCGCCAAGTGTGGAAATTACTGCTACTTTGAAATCATAATCATCATCTTATCATAATCATAATGATTGTGTTTAGTCACTGCGATTTGACCTGTGATAAATCGCTACTGGAAGATGGTCATAGACAAAGATAAATTCCATCAAAACTTAAGCAAGAAAAACCAAACTTTTTACCAACGACAAATATGCCGTGGTATGCCGTGGAAGTGGGTGCGAGGGTTATACCAGCCAAATCCCTCTATAACCTGCTTAAAGACCTTGGATTGCCAAGACCTTCAGTAAGCTCTTTTTCAGTAGGCTCGTATCAAATATGGTTAGGTGGAGGGGGTAAAACAGCAGACGGTGGAGGTAAGCGCTGACGGGTCGCAAGGAGTACTCCCTAAACCTATATTTGGGTCGCAAGTCCGAGGTGCTATCGAAGTCGCATGTGTTACGTGATCCCCCCATCTATCACGCGAACGCTAAGAAATAGGTCTGGACTTCCTTTTTTAAATGGAAGCTTAAAGCCTTTCCGTTTTAAAATAATTTGACTGCACGGATGGCGTAGTGGTTTAAGCGGTCGCCACGCCGCTTACTACTACGTCGAGTGTTGTGGGTTCGAACCCCACATGGGACGACACTTTGTGTGATCCACAAATTGTTGTTCTGAGTCTGGGTGTTCTTTGTGTCCGTTTCATGTATGTTTGTAAAGTCCCCCGCGACACAGGATATATTCCTAATGCGGGAGTTGTCTTTTTTAAGAAAAAAAAAATATATAATAATATTCCATTAATCAATCACAAAATTTGCAATAAAATACTTAATAACCTATGTAATAATACTAAATAATTGTGAGTTGTATTTTAAATCATGACATGCCTAAATAATTTAGTTCTTTTTTTTGTAATTATTTTTTATGACATGGGAGAATTACGTAGGACAACAGCACTGCAAAGAGAAGGAAAACTTGACACAAACCCTATACCAAACCATCTGGCCAGCGTGGTATAGTAGGCCAAAACCTCCTTTCCAAGGAGAGGCCTATGTCCAGCAGTGGACTATTAAAGGCTATTGATGTGATGATGATGATGATGTCCAGCTAACCTCATTTCTAAGGAGAGGCCTATGTCCAGCAGTGGACTATTAATGGTGATGTACAGCTGACTGTGATAATAAGTTCAAAGTATTTTTTTTAGGTTTACAAGTCCGTCGTCGAAAAGGCAAACAGCGTATGTGTGCAGAGGGCGCCACTAAGATATTGGAGGCGTGCAAAGAGATCGTGAAGGGAGATGTAGATCTATCCTCGTGGGAGAAGAAGATCAAGGAGGAGACTAATGTGGAGTTTGATTATGATGAGAACACTGAAGTTGGTGAGTTTTTTTATCCATATACTGCTCCTTCTCTTGGTGCACGGAGTAGTAAAACTGTTCGTTTTTGTGTCTTTTATGTTTTTCCACCTAATTTGCTGAATTTAATTTAATGCATTCTTATATTGAGATAAACGAAATTTAAAAAAAAACTACTTCTTAAAAGGGGTGTATTAAGACATTACATGATATTGACAATATCTAACCATTTTACATAAATATCTTCCCAAATGCAACTGTTGGAACGCGGCCCTCTCTTTATTTTAGAAGGATATAAGACCCATTCCTGAAAAAGCGACGGGCTGTTATAAGTTTGACGTGTGAGTATGTGTCTGTCTCTGGCATCGTAGCTCCCGAACGGATAAACCGATTTTGATTTTGTTTTCTTTAAAAGGTAAATTAGTCGGGAGTGTTCTTAGCTATGTTTGATAAAAATCGGTCCAAGATGGCCGCCGCCACAAAATGGCGGATTATATATTTTTTCACAACTCCCTCAATATGGGTATCAAATGAAAGAGCTTGAGTAGTAGTATACTATACACTGTGACAAATTTCAAATCCAAGATGGGAGTCGGGGTTTTTTTTATTTTTTTTCTGATTTCCTCAGGCGAGACGATTGTGGAGAAAGCAGACACCTCATACTACACCCACGAGAAGTACAAATCTGGTATCCTCACTGTTGGGTGCGTGGGACAGCCCAATGTGGGCAAGTCGTCGCTGCTGAACGCGCTGATGGGGCGCTGTGTGGTGTCGGTGTCGAAGACACCTGGCCACACCAAACACTTCCAGACGATATTCTTGACACCACAGGTAACAAGTTAATTGTTCTTTTACCGAGCCTTTTCCCAAACTAGGTTGGGGTGATTCCGACACACCACCCCGTCGCAAACCTCGGTGGGGTGACGACCCGAAGGGGTTTCCACAAGTAAAAAAATAAAAAAAAGGCTTTCAGTCGACTACGGCTTAACTTCGTTTTTTGCAGTTTACTCCTAAGGAATCCACTTTTATGTAAGGCCCGGTATGAAAACATTGAAGAGTAAAATTTGGTGATCGAATGACCTCGTTACGTTTTTTGTGCGCAACCTATCGTGCTCGCCTATCACTATTTAGTCATGTGTGTGTATAACTTGTATACTTGTGTGCAGCCGAATCGTTCCATGACACACACACTTTTTTTTTTAATGGAGCGACTGTCATCAGGCTTTCTTCTTCGTCTTCTTTAACTCTATCAGTTTTATTTCTATTGCTATAAACTATCCTGTAAACAACAGTTATGAAACGTAAGTTACTTTAGAAAATATATATTTTAAGTAAACTTAAAATTTCGCTCCATCATTCCGAAAACTAGGTTGGGGTCGGCTTTAATTCTACTACGATACTGCTTAACTTCGTTTTTTGCTGTTTACTCATTAAGAATCGATTTCCATATAAGGCGTCCGGTTTAAAAAAATTGAAGAGTAAAATTTTGTGATCGAATGACTAAAACTACTAGGCGATATCGAAGTTCTGTAGAAAAACTGTTGTCAGACTATTTAGGGCTCCAAATACCCGTAACGATTGTCACACATGTTCGTATGGCAACCGGGACTGACGGCATAAAGTGCTCTGCGAGGCACGGAGTGGTTCCAATGTATTAAGAATGGTCACCCATCTACACACTGACCTGGCTAGGAATACTGAACTTTGCATTATAATAATCTCGGTTACCACTTAGCGACGAGCCCCTCAAAACAAAAAAAAAAGACGTGTGGCACTCGGGGACTGCCGCGGTAAAGCTATTGCATAGCATTTTTTATCAACTTATGCAATTATAATTATTTATTTATTTTATTTATGCGGTATTTTTTTCCTTTTTTTTTCTTTGATACCTCAAAAGACAAAATCCATGAACTCGTTTAGACTACAGAGCGTGGGAGAGCCATGCTCCACGAATGGGCCGGCTGGACCGGAGTGATACCACGGCCTCACAGGAAACCTGTGTTAAGCAATTCTTTCGTTGCCTTTCACTGAGTGAGTGAGGTTACCTTAGTCCAAATCCCCCTTCTGACTCGAGCGGGAGGGACTCCAAGGGCGGCAACGCACTTGTCACTTGAGTTGCAGGTGTCCATGGGTGGCGGTGGTTGCTTACCATCAGGTGACCCGTCTGCTCGTTTGCCCACTGATACCATAAAAAAAAAGCTCGAAAACACAGAACCTTCTAGAGCAGTCGGGTAAAAAGTGTAAAAGTCAATCTCTGTGTATCCCTTATTCCTATCTCATTTCTCCTTTCTCTAATCATTTTCTCAAAAAAAGACAACTCTCACACTACGAAGTGTCCCCCGCGACACAGGATATATTACTAATGCGGGAGTTGTCGATGAAAAAAAAAAAGACAGAACAACAATTTGTGGATCACACCAAGTGTCTGGGATCAAACCCACAACACTCACACTAAGCCATCCGTGCAGTCGTCATCATAATTCCTTCTCAAGTAGTAAAAAATGCAACAATGCTCTTATGAATTTTTGAGTTGCAGCTGTTCATGGGCGAAGGTAGTCGGTTACAATCAGGTTGCTGCTTGTTTACCACCTTATACCACAAATATATTGCCGAAATATATAAAACTAATTATTTTCGGTATTCCTCAGGTACGTTTGTGCGATTGTCCAGGGCTGGTGTTCCCGTCCACTGTTCCAAGACCAATACAGATCCTTATGGGGTCGTACCCCATAGCTCAGCTGAGGGAACCCTACACTGCTATAAGGTAATCTTTACGTAGTATAAAATGAAGTCGCTTTTTTTTCTTGTACGCTTAGTATTTTTTGGCTCGAACAACGCAAAGGTTTCCAGCAATAGAGAGAGAGTGATTCAAGGGGCGGGTTTATTTGTTATACGGATCTTCAACAAGAATATCACATAGCATTCACAAAGAATATACATTATTAGTCCGTGTGGTGACGGATTAAGAATACGGAGTGTCACCACCCCTACTCATCCCGTGGGTGTCGTAAGAGCCGACTAAGGGAGCAAACTACGCAGAACATCAGCACTGCAAAGAGAAGGAAAACTTGACACAAACCCTATACCAACCCGTCTGGCCAGCGTGGTATAGTACGCCAAAACCTCCTTTCTAAGGAGAGGCCTATGTCCAGCAGTAGACTGTTATGGGCTGTTGATGTGATACATTATTGATCTGGTGTATCCTTAATTACAGAAGATCACAGCCTGCATTAAAAGTCAAATATAACATTAGGAATCTTCTTCTTGTTCTTCTTATAAAAGACAACTAGCACTAGGAATATATCCTGTGTCCGGGGACTTTACAAACATACATGAAACGGACACAAAGAACACCCAGACTCAGAACAACAATTTGTAGATCACACAAAGTGTCGTCCCATGTTGAGTTTGAACCAACAACACTCGGCGCAGTAGGAAGCGGCGTGGCGACCGCTTAAACCACTACGCCATCCGTGCAGTAATCGACGAAGAATCGAAAAGTATTATTACACAAATTATAAATGAATCAAATCAAGTCAATTTAAAATCACTGTTAAATTCATTAAGTCAATTTAAATACTAATAACATTTTGAAAGTTAAATATTAATTACTTATAAATAATATTTAACCGTCAATCAACCGTCCCCGCTGGAAATCATTGGGAGAGGCCTATGTCCAGCAGTGGACAAGCATAGGCTGAGGTAAGTAATAGTAGTAGTAAAGCCTCTTTATTTCCTTAATACTAACAGACTTCCTTAAAACAATATTATTTAATTATTAAGTATACAATGATATTATACTTTTTAAGTAATATTTAACTAAAATCGTAATGTAAAGTTACATTTATTGTATATAATTCAAATCAAATCAATTTTATATTAAATTTATGTCGTACATAGTAGATAAAATAGAGAATTTCAAAGATTTTTAATGTGTAATCGTAAAAAATCTGTTTTTGTGCGCTTAAATTGCATACGTAGGCTGAATCTTATGAGATAGACCAAAATAATGTCATTTATCGTATTATCTTTAATTATACACTGCAATTAAAACTGCGTAGATGATGGCGTAGTGGTTTAAGCGGTCACCTCGCCGCTGCCTACTGCGCTGAGTGTAGTGGGTTGGATCTCCACATGGGACAACACTTTGTGTGATCTACAAATTGTTGTTCTGAGTCTGGGTGTTCTTTGTGTCCGTTTCATGTATGTTTGTAAAGTTCCCGCGACACAGGATATATTCCTAATGCGGGAGTTGTCTTTTTACACGCTTTATGTTAGCTTCACTTGTATGTTTGTTTGTAACCGACTCCTTTGGGCGTGATTTTGACTGACTTTAAACGGTCAGAATTCGTTCAAACTTTGTAGATATATCGAGGACGGATGACAATACACTAATTAATAAAAAAAAAATTTAAAAAAAAAACACGGGGTGCTTTTTACTATTGACAACAGGCACCCAACGCTTTTTTTTTTCATTCCATTTTTTAGTTTGGTTTTCTATAAAAAGCGTGTTTTTTAGTTTTTTAAAACTATTTTTTTGTTTATAATGGAAAATAATGGTATGGAATTCTCACACACAGTTCTTCATCACCCAAAGGTCGAATGGAAGAAAGTTCGCTTTATGCAATATATTTTAAGGAAGTAATAAAAAATTAATTAAAAGATTTAATTGACACGTTTAACCTTCTAGGTACATAGCAGAGCGACTTGACCTCCCGAAGCTACTCCGCATTGACCACCCTGAAGGAGACAACACATGGTCGCCTAGAGACATTTGCGATGGGTGGGCGAAGAAGAGAGGTTATCTCACCGCTAAGGCTGCCAGGTATAAACTATATCAATCCTAAATATATCATCATCAGCCTATCGCAGTCCACTGCTGGACATAGGCCTCTCCCATTGCACGCCACTTAGATCGATTTTGGGCTTCTCGCATCCAGCTCCTGCCATATTGCGCAAATCGTCACCCCACTCCTAAATATATACCTAAAGGGGTTCACAGAGTTGTATAATTAAACTCCTGTAAGCGCGTTATTGTATATAGTGATATACAACATCAAAGAAAAACGTGGAACACTCCCAAAAGATCAAGGTCATGTCAAGGTTATCATATCGGCTTCCTACTGCGCCGAGTGTTGTGGGTTCAAACCCCACATGGGACGACACTTTGTGTGATCCACAAATTGTTGTTCTGAGTCTGGGTGTCCTTTGTGTCCGTTTCATGTATGTTTGTAAAGTCCCCGCGACACAGGATTTATTCCTAATGCGGGCGTTGTCTTTTTAAGAAAGAAAAAAAAATATATATGTCATGAAAATACCACCAAAGTAACATTTAACCAAGTTCCAAATTCAACAGATTTGTGTAAGTTAATGAGATCCCTTCATTAACTAAATGAGATGATGATGTCCACAAATTATAGCTAAAACTCATCTTGATCACATCAGCTTTCAAACAGAAAAACCCGCATCATAATCGGTCCATTCGTTTAGGAGCTACGATGGCACAGACGCACACAGACACGTCAAACACCTCTTTTTGAAATGGATGTTAAAAGACTTGGTATACTAGACTCAGTATTTTTTAACCCAAGAGGATTAATAGTCTATACCTACTAGGGATGGCATTAAATCACAATCACCTGTCATAAATCATATGATTTCTAAATAATTTCATCACACATGTGACTGATTTACAAAACCACTGCTACTTCATTATTATTATTACGTCAGCGCAAGACTCGCAAAAGGTCGTAATCTTTGATAAAAAGAATTTTGTTTGATGTTAATGCCATTTATCTTTGTTTATGACGAATCACATGTGAAATCACTGTGACTAAAACCAATCATTTCATTAAATGAATATGATTTAAAAGTAGCAATAATTTCCATGTCTAATACCTACAAATAATAATATAATATTGTACCACATTCACACAACGCCATTTAGTCCCAAACTAAGCAGAGCTGGTACTATGGGTACTAGACAACTGATATAAATACATATATACTTTTTTTGTTGTAAATACCTACATATTATACATAGAAACACCCAGACCAAATCAAACATTAAATGTAAAACATATCTATACAAATAAATAAAATTGGAGTGTCTGTTTGTAATATTAAAATAACCGGTTTTTACTAAATGCATATGTATGTTTACACGGTACATATGCCAAAATAACATTTTTTACAATTTTTGTCTGTCTGTCTGTTTGTTCCGGGTAATCTCTGGAACGGCTGGACCGATTTCGACGGGACTTTCACTGGCAGATAGCTGATGACATAAGGAGTAACTTAGGCTACTTTTTTTAGACTAGCTTCGTCCCGCGGCGTTGCCCGCGGTTATAACAACAAACGCGGGTAACACCGCGGGTCTCAGCTAGTAAACATATAAAATAACTTGACTTCACTGTCTGATTTATCAACACAGAACTTAAACCGCTGTGGCTAGAAACTTGAAATTTTAGCAGTTGACGCTTTTTATGTTGTAAGCACCCACTAAGACAGGATTTTTGGAAACTTCACTCCTAACGGGGTAAAATAAGGGATGAAAGGTTATATTCAAGTTTGTCATTTCCAAAGTTAGAAACACTAAATCGATTCTAATATTATAAATGCGAAAGTGTGTCTGTCTGTGTGTTTGTCTGTATGGTACCTCTTTACGCTTTAACCGCTAAACCAATTCAGATGAAATTAGGTACATAAATCATCCGCGGGAAAGGACATAGGGTAGTTATTATCTCAGAGAACATCCTTTAAGGAGGTGAAAAGGGAATCAATAACCGCTGAAATAGATGAAATTTGGTAGTTTTTATTTGGTCGAAACCGCGGGCAATAGCTAATGTATTAAAATGTTATTGTTTCAGACTAGACACTTATAGAGCAGCTAATAACATACTCCGAATGGCTCTGGACGGGAAGATATGTCTGTGGCTCCGACCTCCAGGATTTGCTGAGCAAAAAGGTCAGTAAGCGTTTTTTTATGACATCCACTAAGCAGACGGGTCACCTGATGGTAAAGGAGTACCACCACCCATAGACAATTGTAACTCTTGTTTAACTCATGAATTAATGTTTTTTTTTTACATCTCACAAAACATGATCCTAAATTAGCATAGCCTGTAACCAGACTGCTGATAAACATACTTATATATTTCTAAATACATACATATTATAGATAAATTACACCCAGACACAGAACAAATGATCGATCATTACACAATATTTGACTGCCTCTGTGGTGCAGTGGTTATGCGACTGCTGTGCTTAAGGGGTTCGATTCCTGGGTCAGACTAAATGTTTGTATGATCTGCGAATATTTGTTTCGCAGGATTGGTATTTTTTATGTGTGATATATAAATAATTTAAAAAAAAAAGTATAAAAATAATATATCAGTCAATCTAGCTTTCATAGTACAAGCTCTGCTTAGTTTGAAGCTAGATGGCGTTGTGTGTCAGATGTCCGATAAAAAATATTGTCCTAGGTGGAAATCGAACCCATGACCTCTGATTTAGCAGTCAGCAACGCTAACCCCTACACAAACAGGCCTGTCATTATAAATAAAAATTATTCTTTTGAAGTTTTTTGTACTTTTGAAATGTTTATAAATATTATTTTGCTGTCAACAGAAAAACACGAAACAGCTGAGGAAATAAAATACATTAAATGGGTACAAGCTCTCACTGGTGCAAGTGTGATAGAGGAAGTGACGTCATCAGACGAGGGTCACCAGTCTGAGGGTGATTCAGACGCAGACGAGAGCAGCGGTGATGATGATGAAGAGGAACAAACCATTATGGCCAACAAATTCGCAGCTTTGACTAGTCAAGACTGAGAAGTTTGATTTAAAGTGAAATTAACAGATGGGTGACCGTCTTTATTATAAATAGGTAAAAGAATACAGCAGATTTAAGTGATTGGAATGTAATGTGTGTCTGTCTGAGGCATCGTAGCTCCCGAACGGATGCATCGATTTTGTTCTGCTTTTGACGTGACAACGTCTTATAATTCGATGGAGCCGGCTGCACGCACGAAAAAACATGACTCATGCGGCGTTACCTCGCTCTGAGGCGTTCCATTTAAGGCGTGAAGTGCAAGCGAGAGCGCGGAACGAGTGACAAAGAGGCACAATCGGCCTCCGCGTTCGGCAGCGTTCGACATCTGTCTCTCTCCTACTTGAGTGAGCGATGCGTCCGCGTGGACAGCTGCTACTCGTATACAATAATACATTTTTGAAAAATGCAACCATTCCATCAGTATTTTCTTATGACGTTGTCACGTTCAACTATCATCAGTAAACCGACTTTTTTGTTTAAAAGGTGAACTATAGTCCATAGACGTTGTGCGCGACCGTCCTGCGGGGTGACAGACGGTGGCGGGGACGATGTACTCAAGATGTCAGCGGGTAGCGGGTGGTGTAGCGGGGAAGGGACACACTTCTCTTCGTGTGTAGCCGTGTGCTAGAATGAGGCGCTACCTCGCCCCCGCCACTGTCTGTCACCCCGCGGGACGGTCGCGCACGAGATTACAGGGTTATAGTCGGGAGTGTTCTTAACTATGTTTGATGAAAATCGGTGTTACAAATACTAGTAAATCAGTACAGTAGGTATTTAAAAATATAATTTGATCAAAATTAATGGATGCAGAGTTTTTTGCTCTCTAATATCCGCCGATACGCGGATACTCGCCACATCACTAATCGCTGTATCCTCTTATCTGAATAACTCTCTAAAACTGGCACAACTAAATTTGCGTATAAAAAATACCAACGGATTCCACAACTTTCTACTAATTATTCGTTGCTAGATGATTGTGGAATACGTCATGTTTTTGTATAAAACTTGAGACGTTAAAGTAATCTTTGTTCAAAAGAGAGGTCCTCAAAACAAGTTATATGTTCATGCTGATTTTGGAATATATAGGGTGCTACAAAAAAGGTATGGTTAAATTTTTTGAATGGTATAATTTCGTAAATAGCGCCAATCGTTATTAGAAAATTTGTGATTTTTAGTATAATAATATTAAAACTACAAATTAATTTTGAAAATTCGCCTATTATTTCGTATGTGAAAGGGTTGGCTAGAATGGTACTATGTATATTTAATACCAAGGATGTTGATGGAAGATCAGGTATTTTGTAAAAATGGAGACAAAAATCGAACAACAATATTTTTCAAGCTAAATGCCAGAAAAAAAGCTAAAGATTGCCCATATTTTAATGTAACACCCTGTATACTTAAAACTCATGTAAAATATTATACCGCGATGTAGAACTAATAGTAGATAATTGCGCTTAATGTTATATTATATCACCCTATGTGCATTTAATAGTAAACATCTACAGAGTTTATATAAAATGGCTGCTACACGTACTAAACGAACCAGTGATTAATTATAGTCACTGGTTAAACTGGTAATTATTTATTAAATCACTGGAATAAATATAATTATTTTATTAAGCCAGTGAATTATCATTAAAGATGTGATTAAAATACATGCTTTTATCAAAACTGCGATATAAATATTTATTAATATACTAGAATAATTTATTGTATATGTATGAATTTAATTAATTTATTAAATGCTAAGGAAGTCACTGGTTACAATATATTCGCATTAAAACATTTCACTTAGTAGATTATGACTTTTTTATAAATACGTTAATATTTATTAAACTATAATAAAAAAACGTTCATTTGTAACAAGGCTATAGTCGTTTCATATGTAAAGTCTACTTATAATAGAATAAAAAACTAAAAATAATACGGATATTTCGTACCTATCAGGTATCTGATCATTTGGATATACCTCCCGGTTTGACTGTCTTTGAGATTGGCCGGACTTCCGGTATCCGGCTAAACAGCTATCTAATAAACTATAAAAACTAAAGTTTCATTCAAACCAGCGAGTAAATGTATTACATACTTATAAAATCACTGGAAAAACCAATGATCTTGTAATCTCACTGGAATAACCAGTGACTTTATAAATTATGAAGGCTATTATATTACGCTTTTTACTTTTAATTGTGTAGTTGTTTTCTTTTAAGTTTATGCTATTATTGTTAAAATGTTGTTCCTAAAAAAAATAAGTATATATTTTTGTCAATTTCACTGAAGTTTTATATAATTGACTGGTCCTTTTTGCCTACGGTTCGGTTTAAACCCAGGACAAATACCAATTTGGGGGGGGGGGGGGCAGGTTTTATGGGCACAGAAAGGGTGGCATCTTGAGTTGCAGATGTCGATGAGCGGCGGCAGACACTTAACTCTGCTACTGTGCTCGTTTGCCACCTTTTACATAAATAAAAGCTATCTTTATAACAGTATTATTCGTATCTTTTGTGTCATAAAAAAAAAGGTCTCCTCACATTTACCTACGAGAAACTCCGTTTTAGAAAATGATCTAGCCGTGCCCTGCGGCTCCATTCTATGTGCTATCTATATCAAAATAGATGTTAATGTGGTGACAGACATGATAATGTACAGTAAAACAAAAATTTATTACAGCGCCATCTAACGAAGACACACAGAACTACGAAATAATTGATAATCCGATCGCGATATGAAAATTAATCATTATTACATGTTATGTAATTTCAATGAATTGACGTGTTTACGTTCGTTAAATTTTGGGAGACTTATAATAAATAACGCTTAACAATTGGTTTAAATTTATTCTACAATTATTTAATTATTACAATGTGTATTTTTTATATTTATTTCTATAAAATGATTATTTTATATATAGTTTTTGTGTTTTATTTATTACTAGTTGAGACCCGCAGTGTTACCCGCGTTTGTTGTTATAGCCGCGGGCAACGCAGCGGGGCGAAGCTAGTCTAAAAAAAGTAGCCTAAGTTATTCCTTATGTCATCAGCTATCTGCCAGTGAAAGTCCCGTTGAAATCGGTGTAGCCGTTCTAGAGATTACCCGGAACAAACAGACAGACAGAGAGACAAACATTGAAAAAAATGTTATTTTGGCATATGTACCGTGTAAACATACATATGCATTTAGTAAAAAGCGGTTATTTTAATATTACAAACAGACACTCCAATTTTATTTATTTGTATAGAAAACATTCATCATGGACAGATAACATATTATGATTTGAATCAATCTCGATTTCAATTGTTGAGGCATATATTCACACCAGGGTTGTTGCTGATCACAGGAGGGGGTAATCTAGAATCCGTAGATGGCCCGAGGTACGTTGGGGTTCTTGGGATTTCCTTTCCAAGGACAGAACCAGGTGTACCCCCTGGTTCTTTCTGTGATCTGTAATGCTCCAGAAAAAGACCGCTGAAAGGGATCGGGAGAGGGCTGATTCCGAGCGAAGAAGACGTCGGCGGCGGAATGAGCAGCCGACTGGACCGCGGGCCGCCAGAGTGGGGACCTCTGCTGGCAGATTAACTGTTGCGGTAGGGGATAGAATAGCAGCCTGATCGCACTGAAACTGTGACCGCAAGGGAGAAGCCACTGGCTTTACCTGAGATGGGGCCTAGTTAGGTGCGGCGTCGATCTGGGGGGATCTGAAATCACATAGCCCGGGTTCTCCCCAGAGCAGGGCGCCTAAGGCTGGCCATCCTATTGGTGGGTGGTATCCGAGGGGATTTCCGCATGAAAAAAAAGGGTTGCTGTTGATACAGGTTTTTATTTTTATTTTATTTTTATTTTTACACTTCCTGCATTACAGTTTGCACGAGGCGGACTTAATGCCACATGGCATTATCTACCAGTCAACCTTAAGATGGTTCAGTAAGGGGCATGGCAGGTGCACATATATTATGTAATAAGAAGAGAAGCTATGAAAATATAACATTAATTTGATAATACTATTTGAAAGAGATAGACGAATACATAGATAACTATTAATATATTATACATACGGAATATAATAAATACAATACTCGTAAAGTTTGGGTGACGATAACATGAGGATATTTCTGCTAGCTGTTTCCTGTACAATTCGCGGACTTTAGCTTTGAACGTGTCACGACTTCCTGACATCCTGATCTCAAGCGGGAGCGCATTCCATAGTAGGATAGACTGGACAGCAAATAATAATAATAATAATAATAATAAAGTTTATTTCTCTTCCACAAAGGTTCCTTAAAATTAAAACTTATAAATAAATTGAGAGTACGTTAAATGAAGAATGAACAAGAGAAGAAGTGTGGATTCTTTTGAGATTCTAAATTTAAACACATTCGAATACAGAACAGTTCCAAATTCAAAATTGCCGGGAAATATGGAAACGACAGAACTTAAAAGGCATGCCTAGTAAGCTGTTCTATTCATGTTTTAAGATGACATTGATAATTTTTATGTAAATTTTTATGATTATAAAACAAAAAAAATTTTTATTACCATCATTAAAAACATATTTGTTTATTAATCACGATTTATATTTTGGTGTGTAAAATTGACGGGCTTGTTGGTCTAGTGGTGATTGAGCCGGACTGCAAAACCAGAGGTTCGATTCCCACCCAGGACTAATAGTGTGAGGAGCACGATCGTTTGCTCTGTGCCTGAATGTAATTTATCCATAATATGTATGTATTTATAAATGTAAAATGCGTCTTTGTCGGTCATAGCGGTAAAAAGAACCCTATGTCCTTCCTTAAGAATCAAGCTGTCTCCATATACAATTTCACCTAAATGGGTTCAGCGATTATTGATTGCCCATACAAACTTCCACCTTTTCACCCCCTTAAAGGACGATTTCTTTGATAAACAACTATCCTATGTCCTTTCCCGGGACTCAAACTATCTCTATACAAAATTTCAACTAAATCCGTTCAGCGGTTTAAGCGTGAAGAGGTAACAGATAGGCATACAGACAGACACACTTCTAATATTAGTATGGATAAGTATGTTTATCACCAGTCCATAGCGTGTGTGAGGATAATTATTTTATTATTGATTTGTAACTTGAAACGGAGAATCAGTACTCTTGTGGCGACTCCCACATACAAAGAAACAGAAACATACTACAGCTAATGAAGACACACCGAACTACAGAGTAACTACTAAAATATTAATTGCTAATCCTGTGTCGCGATATAAAGAATTCCCTCGCCGATTAGCATATATAGGTACAACATCCCAACATCAACCGTTGGGCCGCGGCCCGCCAGGCATGATCACCTCGCCTGGTCGGAGGATCCTCCCTTTGTGTTGGAGGGACATGACACCCGTTCCTCCACACTCTAAAGCGGAATTGGGTCGGTTATGTCTCGCCAGAAAGACTGCTGGTCTGGAGTCAATAGGTATGTGTTTAGAGACAAGACCGCGATTAGGCAAATGAAGTGTAGGACCTGTTGCACAATGGACTTGAAGAAAGTGGATGGCAGCAGTATGCGGCTGCCCAAAACCTGGATAGTTGTCGCTTCTTGTAGGAGGCCTTTGTTCAGCAATCGGAGAGGATCTCTTGCTACCGGCCGTCATACGCTCCATAACCGGTAGCAACAGATGACGACTAATATTAAAAATATTTGGGACTCAAAATTTCTTTCTTGGTCACTGTAAATTTCTTCGTGCACTAATTTATCTGCAAATGTTGAAACCTCTTGGTTGGGAATAGCGAAGACTTCTGGCCTGCTCTTTCAAGAAATGGGTCTGCTCCTCCTGACGGCGGGCCTTGTCCTCCTTGTCGTTCTGTAGCTGCTCTTCCATGCGACAGGCCTGCTCCTCCTGACGCGGGCCTGGTCCTCCTTGTCGCTCTGTAGCTGCTCTTCCATACGACAGGCCTGCTCCTCGTACCGCGGGCCTGGTCCTCCCTGTCACTCTGTAGCTGCTCCTGACGGCGAGGCTGCTCCTGGAGCATCGTCATTAGAGCCGTGATATCTGGAACCGCTGACGATGGTGGACGGAGTGGCTTCCATTGCTGGCTGCTGACCCTCTGATGTGCACCTCCAAACCGCCTTATGTCAGCCTCTTGCCGGCGCTGGCTTCTTGTGCCGCCGTGTCTTCCTTTAGTTTAGAGAGCGTTTGTAATGAAAACGCACAAATACATGTTTTTACGACTTCACATTAGAAATCTTTGAAGTTCTAGGATTTATTATACATAAAAACCTACTCTCTGTATTAATGAAAACCGCATTAAAATCCATTACGTAGTTTGAAACATATAAGCGTACAAGAAATAAAAGCGACTTCACTTTATGACGTGAAATATTCTTGCAGGATTTAACCAAAATATTTGTGTCTGTTGCATGCACAGACTGCCTAGATTCATTAGTATGATTAGCTTTATATTAAAGCTTATTTAATAGATAAGATCTAGTATTGGTTGATAATATTTCGCAATAGATTGATTGCTTGTATAATGGACTTGTAACTGTTGATAACATGGCAACACATTATCTGTTCCTGTGACAGCGCAGATGTCCGTTTATCTACTTCTATAGTTATCTAGACAGGTAGATATGTATGTATAATAAAAGATAAAATAATTTACGTTTATCAATTTTAGAATGAAGTTCCTTATGGTACGATGTGGCGAGAGTGATTTTCCGAGTACGTTACGAAAAATCGTTAGTCGCTATCTCTCTCGCTCTGCACACACTGCCTGCAGAGCGAGAGAGACCGAAAGTAATCCGTCTACTTGCATTGCGCATTTTTTTTTAATAATTTGAGAATAACGCATCGGAGATCGAGGCGTGATGCGTATGCTTTATAGAGAATTTGATGAAAAATAAAATGACACCAGTTTTGTTTCTCTACTATCAATAGATTTCGAGTCATTCAGTTTATTAATAAATAAATAGCTGCTTTCCTTTAAACGACTGGCTGTAATTCATAGGCAAATCAACTTCTTTTGTTTATATATAAAAAAAAATATGCAAATTATTACTTTTTTTTTAATATCTTGGTGATAAATGGAGTCTTTGTCAAAAAGCATAAGGAACTTCGTTCCTATCGGGTGACGACACCACACGGCTTTTTTGAAGTAAAACTTCTTTACGAACGCTTGACTTGGGGAATGAGCTGGTGGATGCGTAACGAGAGCGTTACGAAAAGTGTGATCGGTCGAGGCGAACGGATAGTTCAGAGGGAGATATAAGTTAGTGAAGATAGAGAAAGTTACATTTCGTATATTACTATAGGGACAAGAGAGAGGTGCGAGCACACATTTTCTTTCTCTTTCAGTCATTTTTTCATTCATTTTTTTTTATTTTACCATTCATACACCTTTATCGACTGCTACGAGGTTGATTTTCTGTTTTCGCAAAGTTCTTAAATTTCATTTCAATAACATTGTATTGCAGTTTCATGAGGCTATTGTGTTTTCTCGCATATTGATTAGTCATGAGCATCTAAGTATGCGTTATTTAACGCTATTAGAAATCATTAGACGGGCCTGTTGGTCCAGTGGTTAGTGGCCCTGACTGCTGAGCCGGAGGTCCTGGGTTTGATTCCCACGCAGAACAAATATTGTGTGATGGCACGGTCATTTGTTCTGTGTCTGGGTGTAATTTATCTTTAATAAGTATGTATTTAAAAATATATAAGTATGTTTATCAGCAGTCTGGTTACCATAGCACAGGCTCTGCCTAGTTTGGGATTAGACGGCCGTGTGTGAGATGTGTTATGTTATTATTATTATTAGGGCAGATTAAATAAGAAGAAATTTTCCATTCCACAGATCGATTGCTACAAGACTTCGTCAATCGTTATCAATGATTGATGGAAGCATCCAACGGTACAGATTGACGAATTCTCAAGTGAGGAGAAGAGGACAAGGCACGAAAAGGTGTACTTCAAGGAGAGATGACCGTTTTCTACTGGTTCGACTCGATTTTAATTACAACGCCATCTATGAAAGCGGCTATTACCTACATGTTTTTGAGTTAGTTTCTAATTAAACCAATTAATACATTGGTAAAATCTCCTTGAGAAATGATGTCTAATACAATATTTTGAACTCAACCTCAAAGAACAGAAACATTAATTTTACTGAGATGAAATGTAATGATTTCCTATCTCTTCAATAGATGGCGCTGAATGACTGACGAGTGACATTTCAAAATAAAAAACAATTCTAATAAAACAGAAAGAGACCGTAAAGTGAGATAGCTGCTGAAGTACAAACGCGTGCATCAATCAAGTCAGTATGACAACCTTATCTCGTTATCAAGTTATATAATTCGTTAATTGATCTAATCTGTGGGTATATTAATAAGGTAAATATTATATCCTATAGTCTACATTAAGTTTTGTTTTTTTATGTAGTTGTGCCATGTTTAAAAGGTAATCTTGTTGTGTTTAAAATGGTTTGTTGTCTCAATGTTTTCGCACAAGGTTCGGCCATTTAGAAATGGGCGGGTATAGATTGACACCAGCGGACATAGTATAATCTGTTTTCCATTTTCCTTCTAAATGATTTTACTAGTACTATGCCAACGCAAGCGATTGTCGCGTTAACTTTCTGTGTGTTGTTCATCTAACATTTTTGTTACATGTTTCAATAAGAAAATGGACGACCTCGTATAGTTATTAATAACTTCTGTAAAATAACGATATTGATTTTGTTCAAGGCTATATTTGTGAATCTGTGGGTGTTTATTTGACGTAATGTAAACAAATCGTAAAACTACTGTTTTAGATGTTATTTCTTCATTTTAAACGATGTTTCTTACATTTCTAATTGTAGGTGTATACAAATAAATAGTTACTTTTATAAATAACACACTACATAATTGTTACAGGAGATTTATAAAGAAAAACAAAAAGTCCTAATACAGTTTTCTTTAAATTTTTCTATTGGTGTTTATATCGGGTTTACGACTTTATTCTCATAAAGAATTACATATCCAATTACATGAGAACACATTTTGAATAAGATACAAACATTTGCCGATCGGCTTGACACTAACTAAGCCTTAGTTAGTGTCAAGCCGTTCGGCAAATTTGTTTCGCTACCTCTCCTTAGTTACTAAGGAGAGTTAGCGCGTAACATCACTAGTCAGACGAGGATAGCGATTGCCAGCTGTACTATCCCCGCAAATTGCTAATGCGCCTGGCCGCCATTTTGGTGACGTATTTTGTTGACATTGACATTAGACACTGCTGTACCGTTAGCATTATTCTGGCTGATGCGAATTGCGAGGGACGAGTACCTACGCGTTTTTGTTTGTTTTTTTTTTTGTTTTAAATTGAATCAAAATCTAACCTAATTATATTATTAATATAGTTATATTACTAATAAGTCTTTTCTAATAAACATTGAAAATCACACAAAAATTTTTCATTTCTTAGATAGATACCTATTTCCAAGGTGTGAGATTAATTAAATGTCATCAAATATCAGTTTTTTCGTAAAATGTAATCTTACAATAAATGTCATTTCAAATCTGTCAAACTTAATAATTAACCTATTAAATTTACAATTGCATTTCTTTTTTAGCAAGCTGTACTTTTCTATTTTGGATGACGTCACGTGGCTCTTAATGTGACAAAGTTCCTGCGCATTAGCAATTTGCGAGTATAATACGACGCTTTATAAGTCGAATGCTAGTGTTCTCAATTCACAGATCACCCTCTAATAGCTTCCGCATACATATCATCATCACATCAACAGCCTTTACTAATCCACTGCTGGACATAGGCCTCTCCTTAGAAAGCGCCGTGAAGTGGTCTTATTTTACTTAAAAACTAGTGAACGAAATGTTTTCCCAAAAATTAATTAACAAAAATTTAAGTAAAAATGCTAGCGGCCACATTTTGATAGGCAACCTGGTAGATATAAAATCCAAATCATAAATATGCGTAATATTGGGTTTTTAGCACATACTTGATGAGTGCATTGATTCTGCAGCCGGATCTTAGACCTATATGACAACATTGAAAATATTTTCGAAATTATGGCTATCCTATTAGATAATAGGATAGGAAAGCATAATTTAATTTAGTTCACGCTAATTGGCGCAAATTGGCGGTTTTTTAAAAATTAATTTTATCTTGAACGGGATCGACCTATGATTGGACACAAGTCTGTGACGACACCGCAATAGTCACAAGTGTCAAAAGTGAACCATAGATTAAATAAAAGATTTGAAGTAAACAAAACAAACAATCTCAGTTTGTGGATTCCTTCGACCAATTTTAAGTGCGCATTTTTTGTTTTTTGAGTGTTTTAGTTATTTCTAAAAGTATTTTCTAATAGTTTTTGAAAGAAGTGATATAATTATCGCTAATTGCTAATTTAAAATTTTCGTCTTTTGAGCTACGTTGCCACAGAAACGAACAGTTTGTGTGGAGTAGTTTTTAGACGTATTTTTACATTATGACACTACACACCATTTATACGCCATTTTTTTTCTAATATATCTTAACAAAAATAATTAATTTCACATTATAACCACGTCAGCACTGTTTTGTGCATGTCATATGTCAATTATGGTATGATCTGATCATGATCTCGGGGCCTTGTGTCATTCCTTCTTGCCCTTGAGTAGGTTACTGGCGTGTGACGTCAGGGTACGTTTTTGCCGCGGATTTAGAAAATTTAAACTTTAATAGCGATTTTTAAATATAAATAGATCTAATTTCCCGGAAATATTAATGTACTATGTACAAAATCATGTATTATAGAATAATCTATTTTTTTTTCTAAACTTAGTTAAATAGTATATTGGCAAAGATATTAATTTATTATTATTTTTATTATTTAAAAAAAAAACTTAAAATTCCTCCTAAATCTCTTGTAAATTTCATATTTTAGTTAGTGTTTTTGAATGAGTCCCTGGGTGGTTTAAAATCACACTGAGGTAGGTAGCGCTATAACCAGTTTTACTTTTAGAGGGAATCTTGCTAGGGTTTCGGGGTGACTTCTCCAGGTGAACGATCTACTTAGGTAAAGTGGTGTTTCGCGCCGCCTGCCTGCGAGGATTGGCATGTTGGTAGTTCCGGGAGGAAGAGTGGTTAACGAGGTAGATTAACACATTTCAAAAGTTAAGCAATTCTAGCCAGGTTAGTCTATGGATGGGTGAACATTCTTAACACATTGAAATCCCTCCGTGCCTTGGAGAGCACGTTAAGTCTTCGGTCCCGGTTGCATTTGATTTAAAGTGTATTTTCTTCTTTAAGTCTTTTCCTTGAAGAGCGAATGGTAAAAAGTTTATTTTAGAGCATTTTATTAATAAAACTGCTTTGGTTTCAATAGCACGATGGCTATTTACGACACCATCATAGTCGGTATGGGAGCGGCAGGCTGTTCCGCTGCCTCGGTGCTCTGCAAGGCTGGCAAGAGAGTGCTAGCTCTGGAGGCGCAGAACAGAGTCGGAGGGAGAGTCAACACCGTACCTTTTGGCAGTGGAGTTGTGGAACTGGGTGCGGAATGGTGAGTTACTCCTTTTTTTTCTTTGCGTAAATCCCCTCAATACAACCCACGATACAACCCACCAATGGTCATGTCGGACTCGAACTCGAACTAGTAGCCGGGGAACCAGGTGTCTCTAGAAAAGAAATCGACGTACCTCGGGCCATCTACGGCGGCGCGTAGATAACCCTCTCCTGTGTGGGAACCCCCATATTCCATATCGCTCCGCAGCGCGGGTGACAGATAGCCTCACCTGTCACCCCCAGGCGTGCGCTTATGGAGGACGGAGGTCTTTCCGCGACCGGGAGGCTGCTGGCGGGCCGGGAGAGTTCTAAACCTCTCCCGGTCCCGATCCGCCATCTCCTGCAGTGAGCAGCAGGAAGCGGCGTGGTGACCGCCACTACTCCAAACGTGCAATCTGCCAATCGCTAATGTTTTATGGCAAATAAATGATATTATTATTATTATTATTATCAGCAAAAACAAACAACATCAAAGATCAGGAACATTCAAGAGGTGAAAACAAACCAGATGTTTACAAATACGTGTTATCATTATTTTAATTCAAACTTGACACGTCCAATACGGTTCATAGGTGATAAATTGTTTAATATAATAATAATAATAACCTCACACATCTCACACACGGCCGTCTGATCCCAAACTAGGCAGAGCCTGTACTATGGTAACCAGACTGCTGATAAACATCCATACTTCCATACTGTACAGAAAGATTATAAATGCGAGTGTGTCTATCTGTCTGTCTGTTACCTCTTCACGCTTAAACCGCTGAACCGATTTAGATAAAATTTGGTATAGAGATAGTTTGAGTCCCGGGAAAGGACATAGGATGGTTTTTACCCCATAAATGAAAATTTGTATGGGGAAACAATTATATGAAATTTGGGAGGAAGATAGTTTAATTGTTGAGGAAGGGTACTTTTAACCACGATAACAGACATAGACATAAGTTAGTGCTTATAAATTACTTAATACATACATAATTAACATTAAATAATAAGAAAAAAATATGTACATAAAATCAAAAGAAATTCTCGGCGAGCAGCACGGGACTGGTTCGTTTGAAATCTTACAACAGTAATAAATAATTCATTGCTATATATACAATAACATGATATATACACATATTCTTGTATAGGAATGTTTGCACTGATAATATATGCTTCCACACGTTAAGGCCAATTCTCGTAATAAAATATCGGTCTCAATTCGCCCATCCCTATTAAGAATATAGGATCTGCAAATCAGCAATTTTACAGGAGGACGCGTCAAAGTTTAAAATTGCTTAATTTTGTATATATATATAAATACATAAATTTACTTTGTTAACATAGCTATTTTAAAAACTTTGAGGAAAAATTGACTTTTTGTTAAAGCTGCTGAAAAATATTGCTTTTTTAGGTCAATAGTAAAATAAAAGCAAAATCAAGAAAATTGCATATCCGACCTTCTTAATAGGGACAGGCGAATTGTTAGCTTACACTACATTTAGTCGACTATTTACTCGTAGGACTCTATACCGATACTCGATAATGACAACTTGTATGTAGTACTAAGATGGTATTTTTACATTCACTCGTTCGTTCTCCAGAGATAATAAAAACAGCAATGCGGGTTGGCAGTTGATATTCGATTTAATGGACATGAAGGGATTCCCCCTACTTTCATTTGAGTTTTACTAGGTTTTACACATAATACACTAAACATTAACACATAGATTATATATTATTATTTATTTACAATATTTACACTTATTCTACACCTAAAATATTATTTACAAAATATATATATCATTAATACACACGTTTATAATATAAGTAAATATCTAGTGATCTCTTGTGCTATTCTTGAACTAGCTATCTTCCTATTTAAACTGCTAATTGTGCTGTGCTTGTGCCTGTATCTTCTACCTACTGTACCTTCTGTTTATTTCTCGTGTGCTGGACAAATACATTGTGATAACAGTGAGTTGAACTCTTTTATTTACTCCTCATACACGAGACAAGTAGTTACTACCCTAGTACCTACAGACACTTGTGCTGTAACCGTTGTACTGTGCGGATTAAATCTCTTAATAGTTACACAATCTCTTGTTATTTACGTGAACCTGACCCGACTCCTTCACAATCCAGTTCCGATCAACTTTTGATCTCACAACTGTCATAAAAGGTATTTTCGTAGTAAATTATTAAATATCCAACATTGACTGTAATGTGATTATATCGTACTAGCTGACCCGCGCAACTTCGTCTGCGTCTCTCAATAGTAATAAATTTTCTCCGTTTTTGAAACATTCTTCATTGGTGCTCAGCTCCTATTGGTCTTAGCGTGATGATATATAGCCTATAGCCTTCCTCGATAAATGGGCTATCTAACACTGAAATAATTTTTCAAATCGGACCAGTAGTTCCTGAGATTAGCGCGTTCAAACAAACAAAAAACAAACAAACAAACTCTTCAGCTTTATAATATTAGTAAGTATAGATTGTAACCGAAAATTAAATTGGTAAATTTTTACGAGAATTGGCCTTCAGATATCATGAATTTGAAAGTGAGTTTGTTTGTTACGCTTTCACGCCTAAACCACTTAATCGATTTTAAAAATTCTCTCACCAATGAAAAAGCTACATTATCAGCGAGTAACGTAGGGTACTTTTTACCACGATAACCGACAAAGGAGCGGAGCCGCGTGCAAAAGCCAGTTAAAGATACACCCAGCCACAGAACAAAGGATGGTGCTCATCATGTTACTATTTCGGATGGAATCGAACCCATGAACTCCGGCTTAGCAGTCAGAATAACCAGGCCCAACATATACTACAGCTATTGCCCTTTGCATTGATATCAGATGCTCATGAAACACTTAATTCTATCTCATCATCGACTCCCCCCCGTGGACACCTGCAACTCGAGAATAAAAAGTTGCTAGCTTTTAAGTGATCTGGCCTAAGGCCTGGTATCCACCAAAGCAGAGAGGAGAGGAGGCGAGAGGAAATGGTCTGCGAAACTAGCAAGTTATTTAAACCAAGAGGAGATGCGTAGCGGAGAGGAGAAGTGAGCTGTGTGTAGCAGAGAGGCTCGTGAGAGCTGTGAGAGCTCGAAACCAGTCAAGTCCAGTCAGTCAAGTCACTGTAGCTTCGAAAGGACGACGTCATGTGGTTACGATAGTTGTATCTTAATTTGCTTAATTAGAGGTTGAACTGTTACGAGCGGGGTATATAACAAATAAAATTTGTCGGTTAATTACTTTATTGCACTGTGTTTACAAACACTCACTATAATAAACCAGAAATCACTATATATCTCGTTAGTCGCACTTTCTATTCACTCCGATGTTAATTCGCTGTGTCGTAAAACGAAACTGCCTCGAACGGCCAATACGCTCCGCTTATTACTAGAAAGATCGCTAGTATTCGATAGTCCGTTCCACACAACAAGAATATTCCAGAATTAGACACGCGTTACTTGCAGCGCCATCTAGCGCTGTAAGATTACAACTACTCGTATTAACCACAATCTTAATAGATGTACTTAGTCGATACTAGATGGCGCTGTCCTCCACATTCCATACAATCGAACCATTTAATCCTATGGCGCAACAGAAGGAATACGATTAATTTTGCCATATTTAAATCATGGACTGCAACATAGATTCTAGATAAGAAACAATATAAAATGTCACAGTCATGGCGAATATGCCCCACAATTTCATGACTTTGCTGGGAAAAGGCAGCGGGAAATTTGGCGCATGCGCGAGCGCCCACCCGGCCGCCAACTACACACAATCAGCTCTGCCGCGCCGCTTGCTCGCTTGCCCAAAATTCTATAGAAAAATGAGACATCTCCTCTCCTCTCCGCTTGATCCATTTCCACCAAAGCTAAGCGGAGAGATGTAGAAATAACGAAACCTGATTGGTTATTCAAAACACATCTCTCGTCTCCTCTCCTCTCTGATTAGGTGGATACCGGGCCTTAGGTAGGTAGGGACGACTGGGCCTCCGGTAATCTTAGCACTCTGTGCGAAAGAGCTGCTTAACACCGGTTTACTGTGAGGCCGTTTTACCGTGGGAGAGCCATGGCCCTCGGCTCGAGTGGGCCGGCTCGACCGGAGTGATACCACGGCCTCACAGAAAACCGGTGTTACGCAATTCTTTCGTTGCCTTTCACGGAGTGAGTGACGTTACCGGAGACAAATTCCCCCTCCCGCTGACTCGAGCGGGAGGGACTCCAAGGGCGGCAACGCACTTATGGCTTTTGAGTTGCAGGTGTCAGGTGACCCGTCTGCTCGTTTGCCCTCTTCTACCATTAAAAAAAAGGCCCTGGTATCATTCCTGTCGAGCATAACTCTTCCACGGTATCTTTGTATCATCATCGTATTTCTACCCTTTTCTCAAATTTATTTGGAGTCGGTGCAATGCGTTAAAACTTCCATTCTCCTTGATCAAGCACTTTTTCATTCCACTGCAAATGGTATTCACATCACATCAACAGTCTCTAATAGTCCACTGCTGGATATAGGACTCTCCTTAGAAAGGAGGATGGCCAGACGGATTGGTATAGGGTTTGTGTCTAGTTTTCCTTTAATTTGCAGTGCTGTTGTCTAGCGTAGTTTACTCCCTTAGTCGGCTCTTACAACACCCATGAATACCTCCTTTCCAAGGAGAGGCTTATGTCCAGCAGTGGACTATTATAGGCTGTTGATGAATAGGGGTGGTGAGACTCCGTATTATTAATCCGTCACCACATGAATAAATGAATGAGAAATGGTTCTGGCTTCCTTCTTCCTCCCAGCCTTTTTTCCATACTAGGTCAGCATTAAGTCTACTACGACACGTCTGAACTTCGATCTTTTACGTGGAGCGTGGCTCAGACCTCCACAACCCAAGTACTGGGCGATATCGAAGTTCTGTAGAAAGACTGTTGTGGGACTTTTTAGGGTTTAACTACCAGCAAAGATTGCCACAGATCTTCGTATGGCAACCGAGACCGACGGCTTAACGTGCTCTCCGAGGCACGGAGATGTCTCAATGTGGTAAGAATGATCACCCATCCATAGACCGACCTGACTAGGATTGCTTAACTTTGCAATGTGTTAACGTACTCGGTTACCAATTAGTCACCAGCCCCATACACTTTTGAAAAAAATATACCTCCCCTTACATTAGCAAATTTAGGAATAAAGTAAGCAATACTTTTTTTGAAGTCCATTTTTTTGTTTCAGGGTCCATGGGGAAGTTGGCAATAGTGTCAATAAGCTAGCAGTAGAACACAGCGTGCCCTTACTGCCTCATGACATCACCCTCAAATTTTTCAGGTAATGTACCTTTCTTATTGTGGGCTCTCACGGTGGAGCGGTCAGACATTAATATAAATCCTTTTTTTTAAACTTGAACCGAAAAAATATGAAAAAAGTACCCTAAATTTAACAGGCAACATTTTTTTTTTTTTTTTTTTTTTTTTTTTTAATTAATTAATAATAGCAATAGTTCTTTGTAGTCTGTTTGAAGTCGGTGCCAAGCTAGATTGACTAGAAATAGTCATAGTCCATTGTTACCTGTTATATTGAGGGTACTTATTATATATTTTTTTACTTAGATTTGTGTCGAATTTTTAGTGCTCTTTGTCAGTATTCTTTGAAGTCGGTTCAACTTTTTTTCAAAAGATTTGTTTTACCTTTTTTACTGTAAGATGTGTTGGTGATGGGTAGATAAGTACGATATTTAAAACACTACGTACCGTAATGTATAGTACAAAACTGTAGTATGTCAGATTATCTATACTCTATACAAATAAATAAAATTGGAGTGTCTGTTTGTAATATTAAAATAACCGCTTTTTACTAAATGCATATGTATGTTTACACGGTAGGTACATATGCCAAAATAACATTTTTTACCATTTTTGTCTGTCTGTCTGTCTGTTTGTTCCGGGTAATCTCTGGAACGGCTGGACCGATTTCGACGGGACTTTCACAGGCAGATAGCTGATGACATAAGGAGTAACTTAGGCTACTTTTTTTAGAGTAGCTTCGCCCCGCGGCGTTGCCCGTGGTTATAACAACAAACGCGGGTAACACCGCGGGTCTCAGCTAGTTTTAAATATAATTTAACAAGTCCGTTACTTTATTTAGATAAGGTAGTAAGATGTTACATTTGAACCCGAAAACATATAGTTTTCCACATTACTTGATTTGTCAAAACTAGGAGTGGTATTATTTCTTCACATTTGAATTTAAATAAAGGGGAAATATACACTTCCAAATAAAATAAAAGTTTCAAATGAAATAGTTTTGAGGTAACAAACATAAAAATAATTAAAAACAAACATTTTTTTTGTCTGAATGTTTTGTAATCTCATATATTACAAATCCATCCACAGCCTTTTATAGTCCACTGCTGGACATAGGCCTCTCCTTAGAAAGGAGGTTTTGGCCTACTATACCATGCTGACCAGACGGGTTGGTATAGGGTTCGTGTGGCAGACCGCCTCGGGGAGGTGTTCGACGCTAGCTTGGCGTCGGGACGCTTCCCTGAGTGCTGGAAGAGCGGGAAGCTGGTCCTATTGAGGAAGCCGGGACGGCCTGCCGATTCGGTCGCGGCCTATAGGCCCATCGTGCTGCTGGACGAGGCGGGCAAATTGTTTGAGAGGGTTCTTTCTGCCCGCATCGTCCGGCACCTCTGCGAGATGGGCCCCGATCTGTCGGACGCCCAATTTGGTTTTCGGGCGGGGCGTTCGACAGTCGACGCCGTGTTGCGCCTGAGGGCCGTGACCGAAGAGGCCGTGAGCTGTGGCGGCGTGCTGTTGGCGGTGTCATTAGACATCGCCAACGCATTCAATAGTCTGCCATTCAGCTGCATCAGGGAAGCACTCCACTATCATGGGGTGCCAAAGTACCTGAGGCGGCTAGTGGCAGACTATTTAGAGGAGCGTACCGTCGTGTACGAGGACCGAGAAGGTAATTTGAGGTGTCGGCCCATGTCGTGCGGTGTTCCACAGGGGTCTGTTCTTGGACCCCTCTTGTGGAACATAGGGTACGACTGGGCCCTTCGCGCCGATTTCCCCCCCGGGCTGGGTGTAATCTGTTACGCAGACGATACACTGGTGACAGCCCGGGGGGCAAACTTCCAAGAGGCGGCGCGCCTGGCCACAGAGGGAGTCTCCCTGGTGGTCGGGCGCATTGAGGCGCTGGGCTTACGGGTGGCCCTAGATAAGACGGAGGCCCTGTTATTTCATGGGCCCCGTCGTGGTCCACCCCCTGGCGCCTCAATCGTGGTCAACTCGGTCCTCGTACCGGTTCGGGCCCAGATGAAATATCTGGGCCTGATCCTCGACGGGAGGTGGCTCTTCGACGAGCACTTCCGACAGCTTGCTCCAAAGCTGGTCGGCGCTGCGTCTGCCCTAGGGCGACTTTTGCCCAATATGGGTGGACCCAGCGTCGCGACAAGACGGCTGTACACGGGGGTTGTCCGGTCAATGGCACTGTACGGTGCACCGGTGTGGGCGGCGGCTCTGACCGCCCAGAATAGGGTACGCCTCTGGCGCCCTCAGAGGGTAATGGCGGTCAGAGCCATACGCGGTTACCGCACCGTGTCGACGGAGGTGGCATGCGCGTTGGCCGGAACTCCCCCGTGGGATTTGGAGGCGGAAGTGCTCGCCGAAGTTTATCGGCGAGTGGCTGACTTCCGGGCGGAGAGCGGATTTCGCCCTCCGCCCGAGGATGTGCGCGAGTGGCGCGAAGCCGCTCGCCGAGCCACGATGGCTCGTTGGTCGTTCCGGCTGGAGACTCCACGCGCTGGCTTCGCCGCCGTGGAGGCTCTCCAGCCGGTCATCGCCGAGTGGGCAGGGCGGCAGCACGGGACCCTTTCCTTCCGGCTGACGCAGGTGCTTTCCGGGCACGGTTGCTTCGGAAAGTACCTGCACACGGTCGCTAGGAGGGAACTGAGTCCCGCCTGCCACCACTGCGACTGCAGTGAGGACTCGGCCCAGCACACGCTGGCGGTCTGCCCCGCATGGGCGGCGCAGCGCCGGGCCCTCACTGCAGTCATCGGAGTGGATCTCTCGCTACCGGCCGTAGTACGCTCCATGGCCGGTAGCGACAGTTGTTTTACCGCGGTCGCAACCTTCTGCGAGGTAGTAATCTCGCGGAAGGAGGCGGCGGAGACTGCCCGGGAGGACGACCTCCACTCGGACCCGATCCGCCGCCGGCGAACCGGGCGGCGGAGGCCCGCCTATCACAGTCTCATGCCGCCCTGAGTGTGGCCGCGGGTGGACGGGGTGGGTTTCCCCTCCACCCGCATTAGTTTGGCCAGCCGCGAGGGGGCGGCGTCCGCCAGCTAAAACACGTTGTCAGGCCTGTAAAATTCGAGGATTCCCCTTCATTTTTCTAGAATCCGATCATCAGATCCTGATTAAGTGATAATGGGACCACCTCGGGAGTATACCCTTTCGATTACAAAAAGAATTTTGACAATCGGTCCATAATTGACGGAGATTTCGAGTAACAAACATAGAAAAAAACATACAGTCAAAGTAATAAGCTCCTCTTTTTAACCGACTTCAAAAAAAGGAGGAGGTTCTCAATTCGACTGTATTTTTTTTTTATGTTTGTTACCTCAGAATTTTTGACTAGGTGAACCGATTTTGATGATTCTTTTTTTTTGTGTTTTTGAAGCCGTTTAAAAACTATAATTATTTTTTTTTACTCTACGGATGGCGTAGTGGTTTAAGTTTTCGCCACGCCGCTTCCTACTACACCGAGTGTTGTGGGTTCAAACTCCACTTGGGACGACACTTTGTGTGATCCACAAATTGTTGTTCTGAGTCTGGGTGTTCTTTGTGTCCGTTTCATGTATGTTTGTAAAGTCCCCCGCGACACAGGATACATTCCTAATGCGGGAGTTGGAGAAAAAAAAACGCTGTTTAGTAAACAGACTATCATCTCAGCTGTTATATTTCATGATTTCGTACAATTTCAGAGATAAAACTAAATTTCTTTCATCAACCACAGATCTGACCGTTCTGACACAGGCTCAGACGACATCTTGAATGACCTTGTAGAATATGCCTTTAACACTGTTGATGACCATCCTAAGGAACCAGAACCGCTTGGACAGTATTTAACGAGAAGGTAAGTCTGGCAAACATACAGGTAACTTACAACGCCATCTAGCGAATACAAGTCGATTTGTAAATAAGTATCTACATAATATATATTGGCCCCGTTTACACAAGAGTTAAGTTGAGTTTTTAGGGTTCCGGACCTGAAAAGGTAAAAAAGGAACCCTTATAAGATCACTTTCTTGTCCGTCTGTCCGTCTGTTCGTGTCTCACCATCGTGTTTCTTAGGAACGGGTAGACCTAGCAAGTTGAAATTTATACCAGATACTGAGGTCTATGGTCCCTACTAGGTGTATAAAACCCAAGGTCCTGAGTCAACACGATAAAAAGATATGGGCAAATTTCGATTTTCGCGAAAACTTGTAAGTACCAAAATTTACCTTAATGTTCAACTTTTTTTATATTTCAGAATTTTCTTTTTACTTGTGCTGTAAGACCTTGCTTTTAACCAAAATTGACAATTCTAGGTCACCCTAAAGTACCCTATAGGTTTTGGGTCGAAAACCTATATGGTAGTTCCCGTTGACCTAGAGTCACGAAATTTGGCATAAAGGAACGTCTTACAGCACAAATAAAGGAATAATTCAAAAAAATAAAAAAGTTGAAACTTAAGATAAATTTTGGAACTTACAAATTTACGCGAAAATTTACGTAAAATCTGGGTAGGAACGGAACTCTCAGCGCACGAGTTCGGCTCGTACCTGACCGGTTTTTTTTAAGTAGAATATACAACATACACCAGAATTCCGGTCTTTTCAGATTAAAGGAGTACATCGCAACGAAGTACCCAGAGCTATTAAACGACAAGTATTTAATAGACAATATTCTACATTTCATAGATTTGTTTATGAACAACTATAATGCTACTAACAGCTGGGACGATCTGACCACCCATGGCAATTACAAAACTTTAGAAGGCGACCAACATTTGAGTTTCCATAAAAACGGATATAAAACTGTGTTTGAAGTATTATTGGTATGTTAATAAATCTAAATATATATATATATATATATATATATATATATATAAAACATTTTTTTCAATTTTGGTCTGTCTGTCTGTTTGTTCCGGGTAATCTCTGGAACGGCTGAACCGATTTCGACGGGACTTTCACTGGCAGATAGGTGATGACATAAGGAGTAACTTAGGCTACTTTTTAGACTAGCTTCGCCCCGCGGCGTTGCTCGCGGTTATAACAACAAACGCGGGTAACACCGCGGGTCTCAGCTAGTATATATATATATATATATATATATAAATATAGTTCTACTGTGCATGTATGTGTTATTGAACTCCTCCTAAACGGCTAGACTGATTTTGATGAAATTTTTCGTGTGTGTTCAAGTGGATTCAAGAATGGTTTAGATTCATAATTCAATTCAGTGTGTACTGGATGGTAGGAGAGTAATGGATCCGGATGTCACTAAACCGCCAGGATGGCTTTTATCCAGCAGTGGGTGCAATGCTGCTTAGATGGATGTGGAATATTGTTCTTAATATTTCCTGATTTTTTTACAGAACACCTACCAAGGTGCTTCAGGGTATCCGAACTTAAATATTCGATTTGAAAAGGTGGTCACGAAGATCAAGTACCCCCAGGATCCGGTACAGGATGTGGAGGTGACCTGCAAGGACGGCTCCACTTATAAGGGGAGGAATGTCATTGTGACCGTGTCCCTGGGCGTGCTGAAAGAAAGGTATATTTTTGCTGTACTGGTTTAGTAATAGTTTCACAGATGGTAAGTTTTTCCAAGTTAACTAAGTAGTAGAGTGGAGAAGAGAAGAGTGGAGTCTAAAGGATTAGAATAGAGTGTTTTAGATTGTATTGGGTAAGATTGCATTAAATTGGATTGGGAAAGATACGATTGAATTGGGTTATATAACATTGGATCGAAGTGGAGTGGAGTAGAGTAGAATGCAGCGGAGAGGAGTACAGTGCAGTGAATACAGAAAAACACTCTTTATTGTACACCAAATATTAATAAATAGATTACTGTTGAAGTTATTACAAAAGGCGGTCTTATCGCTAAAAGTAATCTTTGCCACACAACCTTTGAATGGATCTATAGATCACAGCTTGATAAATAGTTATCTTCTCTTTCTAATCTAATTTGACTGTCGCAGTGGTTTAAGCGGTCGACACGCCACTTACTACTACGCTGAGTGTAGTGGGTTCGATCCCCACATGGGACGACACTTTGTGTGATCCACAAATTGTAGTTCTGAGTCTGGGTGTTCTTTTTGTCCGTTTCATGTATGTTTGTAAAGTCCCCCGCGACACAGGATATATTCCTAATGCGGGAGTTGTTTTGATATATTCCAGTGCTGAGGATCGTGACTCCCTTTTACCCTGTCAACCATCTGTTTCCATCGCGGCGGCTCGAATTGTTGATAGCCAAAAGATCTCCGATCGGCTCGATCCCTTAGCATTACGTACAGATGTAGCTTCGCTCTGCATTCTCTATCGTATATATCATAGAGATTGCTCCAAGGAATTGTTCAGACTATTACCGCAACTTTCCGCCATCGTTCCACACGGCAAAATTTACATCACCATCACTTGGATAATTTTCTCCACAACAGTGGTGCAGCCAATTATCCGCTTTCAAGACACTTTTACCTCGCACTACCAACCTGTGGAACTAGTTATCGTCTGCGGTCTTTCCGGACCGATACGACCTTCAAACCTTCAAGAAAAGAGCTTACTCCTTCTTCAAAGGCCGGCAACGCGTTTGTGGCAAGCGTTCATGTGTGACGTGTGACTCCTGAGGTGCAGACGCTTTTGGGCTGCGGTAGTCACCATCCATCCGGTGACCCGTCTGCTCGGTTGCCCCCTATTCCATAAAAAAAAAGTTGTGGGTAAATTTCAACTTTTAAGGCACTTTTACCTCGCACAGCCAATCTGTGGAATAAGTTATGGTCTGCGGTAATTCCGGACCGATACGACCTTTAAACCTTCAAGAAAAGAGCGTACTCATTCCTCAAAGGCAACGTGTGACGTGTGACTCCTGAGTTGCAGACGCTCTTGGGCGGCGGTTTGCCTCCTCTTCCATAAAGAAAAATCATCATGCCGTTCGGCGACTAGGCAATAATTATAATGATACAAAATATATGTGCCTAAACCCTGGACGGACTTAGGAGAACCAGTTCCGGGCCTGACGTGGGTTCTTTGTTGATTGTTGTCGACTTGCATGTTGGTCTAGTGGTTAGTTAGTGGGAGGTTAGTGCTCCTGCACGCTAAGCGGAAATTTGTGGGTTCGATTTCCACCCATGACAAATAATTGTATGATGAGCACGATAATTTGTTCCGTGTCTGGGTGTAATTTATTTATAATATGTATGTATTTAGAAATATATAAGTATTTATTTATTTTGAAAAGACAACTCCTTTACAAACATACATGACACGGATACAAAGAACACCCAGACTCAGAACAACAATTTGTGGATTACACAAAGTGATGTCCCATGTGGGGTCGAACCCACAACACTTAGAGCAGTAAGAGCCAGCCGATCAGGATCTGCTTAGTTTGGGATCAGACGGCCGTGGAATTGTGAAGTTTTTGAAGTAAAACTTCTTTACGCTAGCATGACTTGGAGAGTGGAGAGCTGGTGAATGGGTAACGAGAGCGTTACGAAAAGTGTGATCGAGCGAGGCGAACGGAAGTTGACAGCCAGATACAAGTTATTGAAGATAGAAAGAGGGAGAGTTACGTTACGTATATTACTATAGGGGCAAGAGAGAGAGGTGCGAGCACACATTTTCTTTCTCTCTTTCTCTCATAGTCAAGAAATTTTACTTCAGTCGTGTGGTCTAAAGCACACTTCTTGTTTTTATTATTAGGTACGACTTCTGTGAGTCTTGCTCTATTTTTTTAAAATTCTAATATAGAGTATCATATTTTTAGTCATGCGTCGATGTTTTACCCCCCACTACCTGACTCCAAGGCCACAGTTATCGATAAAATGTCAATTGGAGTTATGGACAAGATAGTGTTGCTATTCCCAGAAGCCTGGTTTCCAAAGGACCGTTCCTTCTTCGCCTTTATATGGAGTGGTGATGAGAGGTCCAAAATACCGCTGGAAGATTTCTGGGTTACTAAAATATTTGGCTGCAGTAACCCCAAAGGTTCTGACAGAGCTTTGACATTGTGGACTAGTGGGAACGTCGCCAAAGTGGTAAATAAATTTTATTATTATAAGTTTTATTAGGAAAAAAGTATGGATGAATTATTTCATACATATAAAATTCCTTGCCCATACTGATTGATTAGAGAGAGAGGGAGAGAGAGAGAGAGAGAGAGAGAGAGAGAGAGAGAGAGAGAGAGAGAGAGAGAGAGAGAGAGAGAGAGAGAGAGAGAGAGAGAGAGAGAGAGAGAGAGAGAGAGAGAGAGGGAGAGAGAGAGAGAGAGAGAGAGAGGAGAGGGAGAGAGAGAGAGAGAGAGAGAGAGAGAGAGAGAGAGACTAAACTGCCTGGGCTTCAAACTTGTAAATTTGGAAGCTGATGTTTTATATATTATAAGCACCTACCAACCCGACGACCCGATGGCATAGTAGTTTGTTTAACAGACTGCTATTCTAAAGGTCGCGGGTTGGACAAAGATTTGTGTGCATGTACTTTTAATGTTTGATTTGGTCTGGGTGTTTCTATGTATGTATTTACAACAAAAATAAGTATATATGTATTTATATCAGTTGTCTAGTAGGCTCTGCTTAGTTTGGGACTAGATGGCGTTGTGTGAACGTGAAAAAAACTAAGAATGGTCTTTTAGAAATTTCACCCCTAAAGGGGTAAAATAAAGGACGAATATTTGTATGGAAGTTTTTTCTGTAAACTTATGCTAGGCCCTTAGCCGGCCGTATGTGAGATGTTTACCGTGTGGCAACGGATTAAGTATACGAAGTGTCACCACCCCTATTCATCCCTTGGGTGTCGTAAGAGCCGATTAAACTAAACTACGCAGGACAATAGCACTGCAAAGAGAAGGAAAACTTGACACAAACCCTATACCCACCCGTCTGACCAGCGTGGTATAGTAGGCCAAAACCAAAATAAGAAGGGAGCTATGTCCAGCAGTGGCCTATTTAAGGCTTGGGATGATTGTATATCAGCAGTCTGGTTTCCATAGCAGAGGCTCAGCCTAGTTTAAGATCAGACAGCCGTGTGTGAGATGCTTCAATTATTTCAAAAATGTAGTGATTTATCTAACATTTTAGGTAGAAACCTTACCGGAGGATCTCGTTAGAAGAAAGTGTATGGAACTGCTCAGACGCTTTATGGGAAAAGGAGTTAATATACCAGAACCTATAGACATAATTAGGTAAGTTATTTTTTCATGGCACCAGCACAGGAGGGGGCAAACGAGCAGTCAGTAAGGGCACGTCAGGGGATCAACTGACTGCCTCATGACATAACCCTCATAATTTTCAGGTAATCCATATAAAAGTGTACCAAGTCCTCCAATTTTGTTCTAATTAATTTTGTTGCGGGTTCCAAGGCAGTTTATTTGCTTTCCTGGGATTTCCCGAGTGTCATAACTCGGTGTGTTCGTGGGTCACTGATGTTGATCCTGGTGTACAGGAGTTACAGTAGTGGGCGTGTGGGAAGGATTAGTCCCATTTAAAAAAAAGTCGGGTCTCCTTATGGTAAATGACTTCCGCTGCTCATGTACCCAACTCAAGAATCACAAGGGCGTTGCCGCCTTTCCAACCGCCCCTGCCCCCGTAATCGATGGGAGAGGGGGTTTGCCGGTAATCGCGATCCACTCTGTGTGAAAAGCAACCAAATAATTGTGTGTTTTCTGTGAGGCTGTGATATCACTCCCGTTGACCGGATCCATCAGACCCAGGTCGGAGATACGCGACTTCTTCGAGATTATGATGATGGTATTCGCGACGTATCTGTCGACGGTGTGTTGCTATACAGGCCTGTTGGTATAATGGTTAGTGATTCTGTCTGCTAAGGTGGAGGTAATTCCCACCCAGGACTAATAATTGTGGAATGAGCACGTTCATTTGTTCTGTGTCTAGGTGTAATTTATCTATTAAAATGTGTGTGTATTTAGTAATTTATAAGTATGTTTATTAGCAGTCTGGTTATTAGCAGTCCGTGTGTGAAATGTGTGAAGTAAAAACAAGAAAAAAAAGATTTGTTTTTAACCTAATTTCTTCGAACTACTGCAGTAACAGTCACTGTTAGCTCTCTAGTCCCATTATTTTACCTTATCCCAATTCGTTCATTCCCATGGAGGGTTGGAACCAAGCGATCGGCCAACTAAAACCCAAATAATGTCACCTTCATATGAACAGCCATTTATATAAAACAAAAAAAAATACTAAAACGCCATCTAGCGAAAACCATTCGAACTACGTTCTAACTACCGATCCTGCATTGCGCAATGACAGTTCACGTTAAAATTGTTTTTTTTTTAATTTTCAGATCAAACTGGCACACAAACCCGTATACCAGAGGAAGTTTCACGTACGACAACCTCCAAACACATCAGTACCCTAATGCCCGCGCGATCCTAGCAGAGCCCCTTGTGGACTGCAGCGGAGCCCCACGAGTGCTGTTCGCTGGTGAAGCTACCGACAACGTACTCTTTTCTACTGTCCATGGAGCTATGGACTCTGGACGTAGGGAGGCGAACAGACTATTATCTAAAAGTAAATTGTAAACCAAAGATTTTCATAAATATAAAAATGCGATCCTGTTTTTTTTATTTTTTTAAACCCTGTTCGATCATCATATAAGGCGCCCGGTATGAAAAAATATGAAGAGTAAAATTTAGTGATCGAATGACCTCGTTACGTTTTTTGTGCGCAACCTATCGTGCGCACCTTTTACATGTGTGTGTATAACTTGTATACTTGTGTGCAGCCGAATCGTTCTTAACGCGTAAACTCCAGTCGTGCGTCGACACGGACACACACACTTTAAATTTTAAAGTTTTGGTCTGGTATGGTAGATAGGTAAACTGATGGTGTAATTAGCACCGGCCATGGAGAGGTCTTCAGTTAGAGGTGTAACTGAAGAGACGGAAGTCCGTTGCCACTCTTTGAGTAAAAATAGGGGGGGGGGGGAGGAGGGGGGCTACAAGAATCTTACTCACTCGATGAAAATTGAAGACTGGCTTAAAACTGATTTATCTATGGATTGTCTGTTTGATTGTCTGATAAAGGATACGGAGTGTCACCACCCCTATTCATCCCGTGGATGTCGTAAGAGCAAACTACGCAGGACAACAGCACTGCAAAGAGAAGTAAGACTTGAAACAAACCCTATACCAACCCGTCTGGCCAGTGTGGTTTAGTAGGCTAAAACCTCCTTTCTAAGGAGAGCCTATGTTCAGCAGTGGACTGTTAAAGACCGTTGATGATGGTGATGATGATTAAATGTGAGACTATGGTATCAGTCAACTGTGTTGACTGTGGCAGATTCACTTTGTACACGTACAGTTGACTGCACGGATGGCGTAGTGGTTTAAGCGGTCGCCACGCCGCTTCCTACTACACACGGGAGTTCATGGGACGACACTTCGTGTGATCCACAAATTGTTGTTCTGAGTCTGGGTGTTCTTTGCGTCCGTTTCATGTATGTTTGTAAAGTCTCCCGCGACACAAGATATATTCCTAATGCGGGAGTTGTCTTTAAAAAGAACAAAAAAAAGTTTACTTCACTGAAAACCCCGGTGAAGAATTAGCCGTGGTCCTTTTTATACATGCATACAGTTACGCCTGTATCTCTAAAGAGGTGAGCAGAAGTGTATAGAATACTTTTGGCAGGTATTGGTTCCATTAAATAGGGACAACCCTATTACCATCAATTACTTGAAGAATTAATGGTTTAAAAATTTAAGAGTATATCAAAGAAGAAAGGTTGATAAGAAGAGATGGCTATAGAAGGAAAGACTGTTGGTCGTGGGTTCGATTACTATCCAGGCCAAATGATTGTGTAATGAGTACGAACATCGATTGTGTTAAGGTATAATTTATCTATAATATGTATGTAATGGTCCATGGGGTGACGGATTAAGAATACGGAGAGTCACCACCCCTATTTATCCAAGGGAGTAAATTAAGCAGGACAACAATACTGCAAAGTGAAGGAAAACTTGACACAAACCCTATACCAATCCGTCTGGCCAGCGTGGTATAGTAGGCCAAAACCTGCTTTCTAAGAAGAGGCCTATGTCCAGCAGTGGACTAATAAAAGCTGTTTATGATATTATGATATGATGGATGTACTTGGTAATATTCAAGTATGTTTATCAGCAGTCTGGTTGCCATAGTACAGGCTTTGACTAATTTAGGATCAAACGCGGCGCCGCCATGTGTAATGTTTTATAAACTTTTATTAAAAAAAACGGCTAGAAAAGATGGCGACGAGGCTTTGTTAATGTAATCATGTATATTAAAAACCAGTTTATCGACCCTAACACTTGTTTTAATTAGGCATAATTAATTATGAATATAAAAAAATATATCGTCCTTCAACATACATACTACTACGCCTTATTCTCGTCTTTTTATAGTTCCGTACCTCAAAAGGAAAAACTGAACCTTTATACGATCACTTTGTTGTCCGTCTGTCAAGACCCTTTCTCTCGGGAACGCGTGGAGGTATCGAGTTGAAATTAAAACCATATTATTCAGGTTTACGGTCCCTTAAAGTTGAGAAAGAAATATTTTCAAAGTTAACTTTAAAAAGATACGGCCGTTTATTCCGCAAAAAACGCATATTTCGAAGGCAAATCAAAATTCATTAGTCCGAGTCGCACTTAACCGTATTTTTTATATAGTATAGAGGTCACCTGACGGTAAGTGACTACCGCCGTCGCTTGACGCCTGCAACTATGTAATCACAATCGCGTGGCCGCCTTTTACGGTCCATCCGCCCAGGATCAGAAGAACCCCGCGTCGGTAACTTCAATCACTCAGTGAAAAGCAACGAGAAACCTACTTAATACTGGTTTTTTGTGAGGCTGTGGTGTCATTCCAATTGACTATTGCATGTAAAACTCTGACAAACAAATTATGAGAGATCACGCCATTTTTATTTATGAAGTCACTACCTATTTCCCGCGGCAATCGATAAAACACTATAAATCCAAGACCCGCGGTTTCACTCTTGTGATTATTACTTCGTGTTTCTAACATAGAAAATTACGAACTTCCATTGGGTTTATGCCATTAAAAACTTAAAAAGACTGTATACCCGCTTCCAGGGCAAATCCAAGAATACAAATCAGGACTGATAATAATTAAAACACAGGTATATCCGAGACCCACACTGGAGGGGGGCCTCTACACGCCGTAGATGGCCCGAGTTACGTCAGGGTGCTAGGGATTGTCGTGCTAGGACCCGAGACGGAATTTGGTTTTAGGTCGGTTCGAGTGCGACATAACCACGCCATTGGGGGGTGTAATCCGAGGGGATTTCCGCACAGAAGGGAAAGGTTCATCCTATAAACACTACTTCGAACCCAAACCAAATTGACGGGCCTGTTGGTCTAGTGGTTAGTGGCCCTGACTGCTAAGCTGGAGGTCGTGGGTTCGATTCCCACCCAGGACAAATATTGTGTGATGAGCACGGTCATTTGTTCTGTGTCTGGGTGCCATTTATCTATAATACGTATGTATTTAAAAATATATAAGTATGTTTATCAGCGGTCTGGTTACCATAGTACAGGCTCTGCCTAGTTTGTGAGATGTGTGAAGTTATTATTATTAAATTTTGAATTTAAATCGATGCGCGCCATCTAGCGACCCACAAATATAGATATATTTCACCAAACATTAAATATAAGGAACAAACTGATAACTCGAATTAACAGATGAGCGTCATCGAGTATCAGATATGACGACAAAAATCCAATATTATATTTATTTTAGTGTTTCATAATCATCAACCTTTACTAGTCCACTGCTGGACATATGCCTCCATTTAGAATGGAGGTTTGGGCCTACCATACCACGCTGGCCAGGCGGGTTGACATAGGGTGTTTTACAAATTTTCCTTCTCTTTACAGTACTTTTATCCTGCGTAGTTTACTCCGTCACCCACGTTATGAATAGGGGTGGTGACACTCCGTATCCTTAATCCGTCACCACATGGTTAATACAATGTGCAATACCAGTAAGATTTCAAATATCGTCCTACAGCCTCTTCGGATGCTTTAAGTCAGGTCTTCATCCTGCTGCTCGTATGTGTTGTGAATGGTGATATCGTTCCAACTGTATATGCCGTCATTGGCGTCATTGGAACAAGTCCAGATAATGGAAGAGCTAGTCCTGAACTGATCGTCCTCCAGCAGAGATGGGTGATGGTCTCTGATATACTCTGTAACTCTAATTTTAATAAGTTATGGTTTTCTGTAACTCTAATTTTAATAAGTTGTCCGTGTGGTGACGGATTACGAATACAGAGTGTCACCACCCCTATTCATCCCTTGGGTGTCGTAAGAGGCGACTAAGGGAGCGAAATACGCAGGACAACAGCACTTCAGAGAGAAGGAAAACTTGACACAAACCCTATACCAACCCGTCTGGCCAATGTGGTATAGTAGGCCAAAACCTCCTTTCTAAGGAGAGGCCTATGTCCAGCAGTGGACTGTTAAAGGCTGTTGATGATGATGATGGTTTAGTAAAACATCTCAACAAATAATCCATCACCACACGTACAATTGCCTCCCACCACGGAGGATTTTAAGTTTCCTTAACAGACTGAGGAACCATGAAAACCGGATTGATTGACGGCAACTATCCATCAATGCATCTCATCTTTTTAGGGAGATTTTTTCAACGTTATCTTAATCCTAAGCGTATTTGATATTCGTATCAACCGGTATTCAGATAAATAAGACTATATTCAGTAAACCAGCTCCCCCCTTTCCCCCTCCTCGGCTACGGCTGGGTGTTATTCTAATCTGATCATAATACTAATACAGAACTTGTCTGGAGTAATTTAATTTCTTTAAATAAATATAGACTCTAGATTCAACTAGATAAAGTGCAATTCAAATCGCACAGCGCTAATTACGTGAAATGGTGCCCTCTCTTTCTGTTGCGTAACTCGTATCTGTTTTGACGATGATAGGGCTGCTACTATATACTTTTCGATATTCTTTGGAAATACAAGAAATATTAAATACCTGTTTATGCCACCGGCTCCGTCCGTGTGTATGTCACTTATATCGGTAAAAAGTAGCGTCTTTCTCAGGAATCAAACTATCTAGATAACAATTTCATCAGGACCGGTTAAGCGGTTCTTAATTAACCAAAACAAACTTCTACCATCCTTTTCACCCCCTTAACTGATGATTTCTGGTATAAAAACACTATCCCATGTGTTTTCCCAAACTATCTCAATACCAAATTTCATCTAAATTGGGTTAGCGGTTTAAGCGTGAAGAGGTAACAGATAGACAGACCGATAAATATACATACAGACAGACACACTTTCGCATTTATAATATTAGTATTAATTGGCAACTGAAGAATCTTTGGGCACCCTCACTGACTGCTCCTAAGACTGCAATATCGACCTTCGACTGCCCAAGAATTAGGTAAAGGGAAGGGTCTGCAATCTCCCCCCAGAATCAGAGGGTTTTGGACTTCCGTAACCTAACTCATTAGGTGAAAAGCAATGTAAAGAATTCCTTAACACCGATTTCTGTGAGGCTTTCGTATAACTCCAGTTGATAGTTTGCTGGGAGTGCTGCAAAGTTACCTTGCTTGGGTACATTTTGATGGCAATTCATACAAAAACCATGGCTCGCCGGAATTTTATAAATAGACTGCATGGAATGGCGTAGTGATTTTAGCGGTCGCTTCCTAGTGCGCTGGGTTTGGTGTGTGGATTCGATCCCCACATGGCAAAACACTTTGTGTGATCCATAAATTGTTATTCAGAGTCTGGGTGTTGTTTGTGTCCGTTTCCGTACCTATGCAATTGCCGTTTTGTATGCTATAAGTATGTAATAAGTACTTATTTTTTCAAAAATTTTTATTTCTGTTATTCGAAGTAATTCAATTCAATTCAATTCTTTATTAATAAAATATAAGCATCACAGTATACACCAAATCGCTTATATCTATGCTAATTTTAACAAAAATAAACTAAATACTATTACAATTTTAAAACTCAGACCATCAAAAAAGAAACAACATAAAATTTGTAAACAAAAACAACCTTACATCAACTTAGGAACTATAAAATTACTCTTTAAAATTTAAATATGTATAAATATGTTTTAAAATTATGCTTTGGGAGTCGAAAAATATATCTGCATCTGGACTATACTGAAGGAACTCATTGATAAGCCTAATTGCTATAGCAGTGGGGCTATGGTCGGCCTGGGGAGAGCGCCACGTAGGCGGACAGCACAGGAGTCTATGTTGTCGTCTTCCAACGGCACGCATATATTGGTCGGGAACATAAAAATGTATTGTTTCCCGTATAACAGGGCTATCTACCTTATTCACCCATGCAATCGACGCATCTTTGCCAACGCATTGGCAGTTTATTGATGCCCTTGTAAAAATCAGCTGGACAGGAGGCAACAAACTTTTCAAAGGCATTTTGTACTGCCTCTCGGGAATTGAATTTTTTACCCACTAAAAACTTTTCTAAATTTTGGAAAAAGTAATAGTCGGTAGGTGCAAGGTCTGGTGGTCACATCTGCAACCAGCTTTGGCCAATCGGTCGTCCCCACTGCTTCTTCACGACAACGCGCGACCCCATACTGCGCAACAGACAGTCTCCAAGCTGCAAGAGCTGGGGTTGGAAGCTCTCCCTCATCCGCCATACTCACTATACTTTGTATATATATATATAAAGATATATATATATATATATATATACAAAATCCCCTGCTACACAGAATGTATTCCTAGTGCGGGAGTTGTCTTTTAAAGAAAAAAAGAAATCATATTGTCTTGGATATACAATATATATATCACAGGAGGAACAATTAAAAGAAAATTACTTAACTTTAAGAGATCTTCCACAAATTTTAAACCCTTCCTCATTTAAATTTGCAATGTTATCACTTTTTCTTGGCCTCAATATCAACCTGAAACTGAAGAAGTTATTAAGTCTAATCTGTATTAACAAGTTTGTGTTACCATTTAAAAATGGAGAACGCTTTTCTGTTAACTAGTAACCCTAACATCACTACGAGTTTATGCCGTTATTTACAACAACAAAATAGTTGATCTCTTAGAGATCATGCTGAGATATATAAATATGGTTGAATATTAATCTATTAATTTAGTTTTGTGAGAACCATGTTGGTTAGAACAGTTATATTTTTGGCGCTAGCTGTCTTTGGGAGCTCGACCGAGTAAGTGATGTTAACATACAAATATTTAGATATAAATCCATTTATCTATCTATATCTATAAAGGAAGAAACTGACTGACTAATTCACTGATTGATCGATGAACGGACAGCTGAAACCGCTGGGTCTAGAAGCGTGACATTTTGCACAAATGTTCCTTAGGTGACGTATGTGTAAACAAAGCTAGGATTTTTTTAAATTCCTAAGGATACAAAATGGGAGTTGATAATTTATATGAAACTTCGTAATTTTTGTAGTAGTGTTTTTAAATTCACTATTCCCTTTATTAAAAGTAATAAAAAACATGTTACTAATTATTCAAAAGTAACCTCAAAAGGGGTGAAAGTTTGTATGGGGAACAATTTTCTTTTAACTTATCGATTCCAAACTCAATTTAATGTATAATATAACATAATATAATAGTTAGACACCTATTTTTTTACTTCTTAAAACGTAAGTACACTTTTCCCGGCCAAATTTATTGTCAAAATTGACATTTACGAGAGCGAAGCCGTGGACAAATCGTATGATATTTAATCTGTTGTGCGTGTGTATGTGACTGAACTCTTAAACAGTTGGACCGAGTTGAATTTTTTTTTTGTCTGTGTTTAAGAGAATTCGAGAATGGTTTAGATTTACAATTTGTCCACTACAATATGTTTTTTTTTATAATTTGTCGTTGAATGTTTTAGAGTTGGACAGCGCTGCGATCGCGGTGTCAAATCACATCAACAGCCTTTTATAGTCCACTGCTGGACATAGGCCTCGTTTCAGAAAGGAGGTTTTGGCCTACTATTATGGTGTCGAACATTCAAAAATATTTGATTTTCATCAAAACGCTCCAGATTTGTTTAAATTTATTCAGAAAGTTTGAAATTTTTGGATTTAAGACGTGTGTTCATGACAACGTCTGTTGGGTCCGCTAGTTTCTATATAAAAACTAGCTGACCCGGCAAACGTTGTTTTGCCATATATATTATTTCTAGGAAATATTGAAAAAAAAATTTGGGGTATGAAAAATAGATGTTGGCCGATTCTCAGACACACACAAAAATTCATAAAAATCGGTCCAACCGTTTCGGAGGAGTATGGTAACTAACATTGTGACACGAGAATTTTATATATAAGATGTTAAGTTCGTTTGTGTTCGCCTCAAAAACTCTTAAGTTCTGCACCAATTGAGCTCAAATTTTGACACCACAACAAATATTGTTTTTATCTATTTTAACACGCTTTATTAGCTTGACCTGTATGTATGTATCTATGTAACGGAATCTTTCAACGGAATTTTCACCCTCTTCAAGACGTCTAATTGATTTGAAACTTCGCACACTTATCAAGGACCGATGACAATACGATAATTTGATGAATTTAGCCGATTATCCTGATCAGGATCTTCAGGATTAACGGCTTTTTCCATACCTAAAAATACGGTATTGTATTATGCTACGTACTAAAAGACGGGTGCTGATGTGGCTTACTTACTTGATATTTTTTTAGTTTTAACAAGAAAATAATCATCATTATTGACCAAGAAAGCAAAAATAAATTAAAGTTTAAAAAAAACTAACAAACACGATTTAGTAACAAGCTGAACTAAAAAGTAGAAAATAATGTTCTATAAGTTCAAAATGAAAAATCATTTTATCGGAAAAAAAGCGTGGGGTGTAACTTACTTTTACCAATAAAATATTTTTACAACAATTTCTCATAAATTAAAAGGTACACCAAGGCAATATTTTGAACGCATTTCTAAGTAATTTACGAATCGGAACGTATAAAACTTAAAGCTTAATCGGCGATGAGAATGCAAAAATAGGCAAAAATGCTTAACAGCCAAATTCAAATAAACATATTTTCAATTTAAACTCTAAGTGCACAAGGCCCCTGCATGAGCGAGGCCACGGGCGGTTGCACTGCTCGCCACTTCCAAAGGCCGAGTGATATTTAAGAATAGGGCTGTAAGGCTTCCTCGTATTTCTTTAATTGTTATTTTTTTACTGTGATTCTATTATTAATGAGTTTTACTTAAGTACCACCAGTTGCTCTTGGTAGTTTCTCCTTGATTTTAAGGTCACTGCTCATTTCCTAACCTCGGTGTTAGGATCACATTTTTTCCTCTTTTTACTTGTAGAAACCCCTCGGGCCGTCACCCCACCAGGGCGATATGTCGGAATCGAACCGAATAAAACCACAATCCTTTATTTAGGCGCCGTCCAGCACACGCTGGCGTTGCCTCGGAACGGTGCCCGCTTCTCAGAAGTGCCGGACGATAGGAGCGGAGAGAATCCTCTCAAACAATTTACCCGCCTCGTCCTGCAACACGTTGGGACTGTAGGCCGCTACAGAATAGGCAGGCCGGCAAGACTTCATTAACAGGACTAGCTTCCTGCTCTTCCAGCACTCATGGAAACCTCCAGATGCCAAGCTAGCCTCGAAAACCTCCGAATGAACCTTACTCCCTCAACAAAAGAATTGCTTGACATTTCTTTTCTGTAAGACCACTTCACTCCGGTCGAGCCATCGCGTGCTGAAGTTTGGCTCCCCCGCGATGATAATACACATTGTTTTTTTATTCTGAACTCCTTATAAACTAATCGTACTTGCCCTCTAGAAACCTTATGTTTATAATCAAAGTAATATTATAGTAGTATTAAGATCATAAGTTGAAGATTGTGTCCGATAGATGGCGTTGTATTAAACGGCTACATCGCGCTATAGTTTTTTACCAGCGATATACATATAAGCAGATGTTAAAATTTTGTAGAGGAGACTTACAGCTCCTAGATCAGAACACAGTTGTGGTTTTATTTGTTCCCAACCCTTCTAGTAGTTCTTAGTTCAATAGGTCAATAAACACCTTATGATAAGATGTTGTCTATGGACTAATGAATGTCAACTGATAAAGCATGACCTGGGGACATCTAAACATCTTATATTACTCATCTCGGGGTTATTAACATTATCAATGTTTGTCTCTTGTGATTTTAAGTACCTAGCCAGTCTGGTGGTAGCCGAGCAAGAGGAAGTCGGTTTAATTCGAACCCAAGGGGTTCAATTCCCACTCACCTAGACAGAGAACAAATGATCCTGCTCATCGCATAATTATTTAATATATTAGCAGCACTAAGAACAAATTTAAATCAAGTCACATCACACGTCAGACGCGGCCGTTTGATCACAATTTTGGCAAAGCCTGTACTATGATAATCAGATTAGTTCTGTATCTGGGTGTAATTTATGTAGGTACACTATGTATATATTTAGAGAAATATTTAAGTATGTTTATGAGTAGTCTGGTTACCATAGTACAGGCTCTGTCTAGAGTAGGATCAGACAGCCATTTTGCGAGATGTCTCAGGTTAAATGTTTACAATTTGATTAATTGCAAGACGTGCCGAAAGCAATATCGATACGATAAGAGCCAAAGTATCTGTAGAATTTCAGCATATAATTATTTAAAATGGGTTAGGTTATCATTATTTTATAGTATGGGGGACAAACGTAATGAAAAATCCTTCGAAATTCAGATACGATCCACTCTCGATTTCACAAAGTCATAAACGATATTCTCGTATTAAAGATTCAACGTTGACTGTAATGTGATTGTATCGTATTGTGAACGAAAGTTGAATCGGTATTCTGCTAGTCTTAGTAGCCCACCCAACACTCATCCAACAATTGTTTCTTGCCCTGTATTAATAATAATAATAATATAATAATCTACCACATTCACACAACGCCATCTATTGAGTGTCAATATCATCAGTAAGTCTTGCAAAGACAATTTTTCCTCATTTTTATTAAAGAAAATGGTTATTCGCACAAATGAGAACGAACATAACCATTATTTTTTAACGTAAGCAATTATATTAGGATAATGTGATAAATGGATAAAAGTTATAAAATTCCAATTTTTTTGTGTTAGTCGCTTCAAGTGGGTTTTGCTCTAAATGTCTATGACATAAATTTCCTTAAAATCTTGGAATATCTTCTCTTTATTTTTCCTGGAATATTTTTCCTGCAGTCTTTTAAGTTGATGATCGAATTTATTTGATTTTTATATTAGATTGGTATAATACTGGTCAGTTTTGTAAAATCTGTAAGGCCATTTATTTGCGATACAGCTGTACTTAGTTAGCTGTAATTTTAAAGATTATTTCTTACCCTGTATTTAGTTTATTCAGGTGAGAATGGAGATCCGTAAAAATGCGAAAACGGCAAGCTAATTTTCGTCGCAAATCATTTTAAAATCGTCCCATTTGCCTTGTATGTTCAGGATGTCCTGAATCTCCTTTTAAGTTTCACACCCTTTCAACCATAACTTAACCACCTCACTTTTGTGTGGTTTTAGAAGTTCAGACAAATCGATTTATGTTCCTAATATCTCCTTTTGGATCGATGGCCCGCGGGCCGTAGTTTGCCTATTACTGGGTTTGTGTCGAGTTTTCCTTCTCTTTCCAGTGCTGTTGTTCTGCGTAGTTTGCTCGCTCAGTCGGCTCCGTTTTCTTAATCCACACGGATAGAATTTATTAAGATATAGGGGGTTATTACACCAGTGCTATTCTCTAAGGAAACGGCCTTGCGTACAGCGCTGCCACAGCGTCGAACTTCAAATTAACTTAGTTTGAAATTCGACGCTGTGACTGAATTTCAAACGAACTTAGTTTCAAGTTCTTCCTTAGAGAATAGTACTGCAGGTCATCTTATGAAAAGAGACTACTAAGTGACTATCTATCCAAGTTTTATGGATGGATCCAACGGCTTCTCGCGACCATCACCGCGATCTTGTGGCTTACCAACGCATGCGTTTTCCGGTACGCGGTCCACACTCGTTGGATGCGGGCAGCACAGGACCGGTTGCTGTAGCGAACTTTGAGGGAGGCCTATGTCCAGCTGTGGATGTTTTTCAGCCGAGATGCCTATAGATGGATATTTTTGTCGTGTGGAACGATGGGCTTTGCTCTCTCACGATTAAAGTTTTAAACTATATAATAGACCGAAAACCTTTTTAGAAATTTATTGATAATAATCTGCATGTAAAATTATATTTATTACAACACAATGCATTGTTTTGTAATATGTAATTTTTCAAATACTTTTTAGTGGCGTGGAGACAATGCCGTTCCGCACAGGGCTAGCTATTAATGTTTACTTTAAACTAGCTGGTACACGCGACTTCGTTCGTGTGGAATTTAAAAAGCGCTATGCGAAAGTACGGTACGCGACTGCACTCCATGAGGCCTCGGGTGAAATTCGAAAATCTTTCAGCCTTTTTGAAGATTAACCTGAACAAACAGACAGACAAACATACAAAAAATATTCAACTGGTTTTTAGGCATAGGTATCGTGTTAATAACCGTGTGAGCATGAAAAAACCTCTTATTTTGACATTACAAACAGACACTTTAATTTTACTCATTTCACTTGTTTATTTATCATCTCACTTGTTTATCTTAATTGCAATTAGGTTCATTTAACAGTATTAACTTAATTATAGATAAGATTGTCTGCTTAATTATGAAATTAACAATTTACATAACTATAATGTTCTATAGTATTATAACAATTAAAAAGACTATGACTTATTAAAATGACATAGCTGACTATTAACATTGTCAACAAAACGCTAAAGCAGAAAAAAAATTGTAAATTTGGAACGCGACGTTTGTAATTTGATTTGACTGGTAGATTGTTGCCAAGTAATAAAGTTTACCCAAAAATACGAAAAAAATTAATATGTAAGAAAACTTAAAATCAGATATTTTAGCGTATCACAATTTGTTTATTAAGATCTAGGCCAATGAGATTTTATACCAGTTATCTCAAAATCAAAATAATATCCAAAGTACCTAATTATTATAAGTACTCATGTGTAGGTATCCCTTATAGAAACTGTGATAGTGTCATTCCTTTGTGTCTTAAAGTAAAAGATTTCATCATAATTGAAAAATTAATTCAAATGATAAAATAGGAGTCTACAAAATCAACATATAGTATCTCTTTTACATCACCTGACATTTATATAAAAAAAACGTTTCCTTAAATCGATAAGGCTACAAACTTGAAATTTTGGCAGTTGATGCTTTTTATGTTCTAAGCACCCACTAAGAAAGGATTTTTTTAAATTTCACATTGGGTGGCAAGCCTTTATCTTATGGCAAACATTTACCATAATTCTTGACTATCGGCAGAATAATAATAATAATATTCTACTACATTCACACAACGCCATCTAGTCCCAAACTAAGCAGAGCTTGTACTATGGGTACTAGACAACTGATATAAATACATATATACTTTTTTTTTTGTAAATACATACTTATTATACATAGAAACACCCAGACCAAATCAAACATTAAATGTTCATGCACATGCATATCAAACATAAATGCTTGACTTGAGCGGGAATCGAACCCGCGACCTTTGGAATAGCAGTCCGTTACACAAACCACTACGCCATTCGGTCGTCGAATGAATAATAGAATGGCCAACAATGATACAAATCCTCGCCGAAACAAAACCCGAAACCAAAGGCGACCTTTGGGGTTGGCGAGCAGGGCAACCGCTCAGGGCCTCGCTCATGCAGGGGCCTCGCGCAGTCACGACTAACTAGAAAAAGTGCCTTACGCCTCGCATTCTAAAACTCATATTGACAGCCTGTCAGTGGCAACTGTCGTCGGTTTGTGCTTTTATGTTCGAGCAGCAGTATGTGTAGCACTGCATTATTTTCAAGTATCAACATTAAAACGAATTCGACAAAGATAAGGGCCTCGCAATGATCTACTAGCCCGGGGCTTCGCAATGATCTACCTGCAAGGGGTCTCGCAATATCCTACCCACCCGGAGCCGCGCAATGGCCAACGCCGCCACTACCAGAAACCCTTATTTCTTATGTTTTTATAGCGATCTTTGTTAATCTCTCTTTCTGTATTGTCTATACTAATCTAAACATAAAAAAATCTAAAATTTTCTTGCTCGATGACCGAAGACCGAAAAGAAAAAGTTGTTTCTGTAAAGAGATTCATATACAACTAAGACAATCGTTGCGAAAGAATGTAAAGCGTCAAACCCTTTAGTCTACCGTCACCATTATTTAACTATAAACTCTACCCATAACCGGGCAACTTGGCGTAACAGACAAGAAATTAATTAAAGCAGTCTAAATTCTTAGTACAGGTATCACCTAACACATACGTAATTCATCTACAAAAAATTAAAAAAAAACTTCCGTCGTGTTCTTATGTCAAAATCCTATTTCCCTGAATTGGCGATTTTTTTAAATTCATTTCATCTTCATTACATTAGAAGTAGCTTTAAAAGCTACATATTAAATTAGATAACATTATTCATTAATCGCACTAATATAAGGTCAAATGACGATACCGATATATAATCTTGAAGTGATTCCTTCTGTGATGTTTAGTGTAATATATAAAGTAAATTTAATGTAATAACCTAAGCGTTTCTTAGAAGTATTTGTGCGACACGTCTCACGTCTCTAAGGTCACGGAGTTATTTTTGCAAAGATAGAGAAACCAGTGAGCAGATGTAAGTAAAGACAATATATGTTTTTTTTTTAAATTGTTGATATATAGATTCTAAACTCTATCATTTCTTTTATGTGTCGTATAAAGAACAGACGTATAATTTAAAATAAATATACTAGTTATAATTGTAGGTTTTATATATTATTTTCGTCTTGTTAGTTATTTATTCTTTTAAATTAATAGTGTTTTAAAAAATAAATCATTATCGTCTAGCCCATAGTGTCTGTACCAACTACTTAAAAACAAAAACCAAGAACATAAACATCGTAAAAAAAAATATTTAATTTTTTTTAAAGAATTCACAATTCCACGGCAACTTTAAATATCTTAGCCGAGCTTGATCTCCAGAATACCACAATTAATGTCATTAGTTTCTATGAAATAAATTTCATACAAATTCCAATATACATAGTCTCTTTCTCTACATATAAATAATAATATAGAAATGTGTGAAACTGGTGAAAAGCAATGAATGAATTACTCAACAGCGGTTTCTGTGTGTCTGTGGTTTTACTCCGGTGTATCAGGCCCATGTGTGCTCAAAGGATGGCATGATAAAATTACTCTGAAAAGTTCAAAATAAATAGCTGTCTGCAAGAGAACTTTGTTTTACAGTAAATATAGAGGTTCATAGGTTCCTTTTTACCTGCCAGCTGCCAAACAATTCAAAGAAATCTAATACCTATTTATTTTGTTATTACCCAAATAATAATATTTTTTGGACATCTGACACACAACTTCATCTAGTTTCAAACTAAGCAGAGCTTGTACTATGAAAGCTAGATTGACTGATAGAATACTTAAATACTATTTTTTGTAAATACATACATATTATACATAGAAAGTGCCCAAGCTTCGATTCGATAAAAATATTTGGTTAGACCTGGGAATTGGACCCGAGATCTCAGCCACATGTGCCACATTTGCCCTGGGTGGGAATCGAACCCATGATCTGGAATCATGCATGATTAAGCCGGAGCTTAGTAGTCAGGTTTATAACCATTACACCAACAGGCCTGCCAATATAGGTTTGTTTGATACACTCTATCACCTTAACTAACGAACCGATTACCAACTAATTAACAAACAGGGAAAAAACTTCAAAAAGGAGGGGGGTATTAATTCAGCTAATTTTTTTGTGTGTTCAGGCATAACTCTGCCATATACAGACGGATTTACAAAATTCTTTTTATATGTAAGAGGTTTAACTTTTTTAAGAAGGAAATTTTCTTTACCATACAATCAGTTTGAGAACCATACTTCGCACGTGTAAACAGTATATACAGGGGTGCCACCGGTGCCTAGGCACAAACTGCAAACCTTGGGCGCAGAAATTGCCAAAACCAGTGTAAAGCAAATGTAATCAATAGCCTATAACAGTCCACTGCTGGACATTAGCCTCTCCTTGGAAAGGAGGTTTTGGCCTACAAATGTAAACTCAACTATTTTCGAAAATTCTAGAAGCTTGTTCGAGTTACGATACTCATCATCGTCACATCGACAGCCTTTAATAGTCTACTGCTGTACATGAGCCTCTCCTTAGAAAGGAGGTTTTGGCCTACTACACCACGCTGGCCAGACGGGTTGGTATAGGGTTTGTATCAAGTTTTCCTTCTCTCTGCAGTGCCGTTGTTCTGCGTAGTTTTCTCCCTTAGTCGGCTCTTACGACACCCATGGGATGAATAGGGGTTGTGACACTCTGTATTCTTGATCCGTCACCACACCACACACCAGACCAAATCAAACATTAAATGTTCATGCACACAAATGTTTGACTTGAGCGGGAATCGCGACCTTTGGAATTGCAGTCCGTTACACAAACCACTACGCCATCCGGATTTCAGAGATGAGATGCGAAAATATGAAGTAGATACGAGGGGTGATCAATAAGTAATGATAATCGAGTATTTCTAGAACGCACAAAAACCCAAATTATTTTTTTTCTGCTTGCTTATATATCCACTACTTCAGCTTCAAAAAAATGTATAAATAGGACACCATTACCGGGAGATACATTCATTTGAATACGAACTGTCGAAGAGAAAACATCAAAATGGAGAAAAATGAAATAAGAGCTGTCATCAAGTACCTCTGCCTGAAAAAAATGTCTACCAAAGACATACACAGCGACTTAGAGGAAACATTGGGGGAGTCTGCTCCTCCATATTCCACAGTCGCACGCTGGGCAAAGGAATTTAAGCTGGGCATAACCTCCACTGAAGATGAACATCGCGAGGGACGCCCTTCCACGTCCCTTACTGGAGAAAACGTCAAAAAAGTGGAAGATATCGTGTTGGCCGATCGAAGGGTGACCGTAAGGCATGTAGCTGAGGTCACAGGGATCTCCTATGGCAGCGTTCAAAAAATCATTGTCAACAAAATGCATATGAAAAAGGTCTCTGCGCGTTGGGTACCGAGAATGTTAACCGACGAGCAAAAAAAGAAACGAGTCGACATTTCGAGGGTGAATCTTCAAAAGTTCCAGGCCGATAAAGAATTTTTTTTGTCGCGTTTTGTGACCATGGACGAGACCTGGATCCACCACTTTGATCCCGAAACCAAACAACAATCAATGACTTGGAAACGAGCTTCCTCACCAACGCCGAAGAAATTCAAAGTGTCAAGTTCAGCGGGAAAGGTTATGGCGTCTGTTTTCTGGGATGCAGAAGGAATTATTATGGTGGAATATTTGGAAAAGGGGGCCACTATGGCTCTTACTACGCAGGCCAAATAAGAAGATTGCGAGAAGCTATTAAGTCAAAAAGACGCGGTAAACTGCGCGCTGGAGTGCTGTTTCACCAAGACAACGCCCCGGCTCACAAAGCCGCAGTTGCGATGGCTGCCATTGAAGAAACGGGGTTCGAACTGTTCGAACACCCTCCCTATTCGCCAGATCTAGCTCCCAGTGACTTCTACCTCTTTCCTCGGCTCAAAGAACACCTCCGGGGCAACAAATTTGAGGACAATAGTGAAGTGATGGCCGCAGTAGAGGCATTTTGGGAGGGTCAAGACAAAGAATTTTTTTCTAAGGGAATCATGGGCTTAGAAAAAAGATACACTAAATGTATTAACTTGCAAGGAGACTATGTTGAAAAATAAAATACTTTTTCTAATCTAATAGTTCTGTTTCATATTGATTATCATTACTTATTGATCACCCCTCGTATATTGACATACCCTAAGACAGATAAGCGGCCATCTAGTACGTTACACGAATTTCATGATTTTTTTATCCCCACCCCCCACAGGAAAGGTGGAGGAAAAAAATGGAAATTGTTTGAATTATCTATAAGAGAGACTAAAAGTTGCGACAATATTGTATTAATAAATAAAACCTTGCACTTTTTTGTTTATTTTCGTATTATTAAACTACAATAAGTTAAAAAAGATGATAGCTTATCATTTATAATGGCATAATTAACCGATTTTCATGCGTATGTTACGCATTTTTCATGCATATGTTAAGCTTGTTAAATTCCGTATATAATCCGATTGTTCATAATAAAAAATACACTCCGTGGAAGAAGATAGGCAATAAAAAACTGTTCAATATTTTGTTGGTATGTATGTGTTCATTAATAACTAATACATATAATATATAAAATTCTCGTGTCACGGTGTGCGTGGTTGAACTCCTCCGAAACGGCTCTACCTATTTTCGTGAAATTTTGTGTGCATATCGGGTAGGTATGAGAATCGGCCAACATCTATTTTTCATACCCATAATATATTTTTTTGAAATAATGTATATATGGCAAAACAACGTTTGCCGGGTCAGCTAGTAGATATTATAAATTTGCCCTGGGAGACTCATGCTTCCAGGGAAGGCAGCGGTAGTCACCATTAGAGGACCAAGTGCGTGTTTGTTTTACATCGACTCGCTCTCGACAGCAAGTGCGTTCAGCGTTGGGATTGGTTAAGATTTCAGTGCATGCCAACCGCAGCGCCCTGACCATCGAGTAAATCTATACTAATATTATAAAGCTGAAGAGTTTGTTTGTTTGTTTGAACGCGCTAATCTCAGGAACTACTGGTCCGATTTGAAAAATTCTTTCAGTGTTAGATAGCCCATTTATCGAGGAAGGCGATAGGCTATATATCATCACGCTAAGAGCAATAGGAGCGGAGCACCAATGAAGAATGTTTCAAAAACGGAGAAAATTTATTACTATTGAGAGACGCAGACGAAGTTGCGCGGGTCAGCTAGTGTGACATAAACTCGCACCTGGACCTCATTTGACTATTCTTGTCTGGCCTATTACGTATTTAATTCAAAGTAAATTATTACACATGGCTGTCAACGACGTATGTATATCTACAGATGTATTCGTTTCTTGTTTGTATCATGCACTAGCTGACCCGCGCAACTTCGTCTGCGTCTCTCAACAGTAATAAATTTTCTCCGTTTTTGAAACATTCTTCATTGGTGCTCTGCTCCTATTGGTCTTAGCGTGATGATATATAGCCTTCCTCGATAAATGGGCTATCTAACACTGAAAGAATTTTCCAATCGGACTAGTAGTTCCTGAGATTAGCGCGTTAAAACAAACAAACTCTTTTGCTTTATAATATTAGTATAGATTTGCGTCTTCTTCAACTTGTAACTAATTTGTAAAGCAAATAACGTAATCCAATTAATCAATCTTCGATTACCATCTTGCATTGAATTTTCCTACTTCTTATTTCTAACATTGAAAATGACGACCTCCAATACAACCGTACAGCCCATATTGTTGGTAAAATAAGGGATGAACTAAGGGATGACCAAACAGACATACAAAAAATATTTAAACTTGTTTTTAGGCATAGGTATCGTGCAAATAACCATGAAAAAACCTTTAATTTTGACACTTCAATTGTAATTATTTGTATAGATTACACACAGAAACATAGCTAATAATAATAATATTTTGGACATCTGTCACACAACGCCATCTACTTTCAACCTAAGCAGGGCCTCAATTCTGCTATTTCATGTTCGCGCCAAGCCACTGTCATACCACTGACACGCTATTGAAATGCCATCGAGTGGCCATTGACATCGGTATATATATCGGTAGTCTACACTAACTCATTGTCTTTTCATACTATGAATATTAGATTGACTGATTATACATAGAAAACACCCACAATCCGAAACATATATTTGAAGATCATACAAACATTTGGTAAAATGAAAAAAAAATCGTGCTCATCACACGGATTTGTCCAGAGCGGGAACGAAACCTACAGTTAAAATAGCTAACCAGTAGACCACCAGGCCCGCTGCACAAAATGCTTCTATTTATTATAATTTTTTTTTCTACAGCGAAATGCAAGTCTATGATACAATTATAGTAGGCATGGGAGCGGCAGGCTGTACCGCTGCCTCAGTGCTCTGTAAGGCTGGCAAGAAAGTGCTGGCTCTCGAGGCGCAGAATAGAGTCGGAGGGAGAGTCAACACCGTTCCTTTTGGCAGTGGAGTTGTGGAGCTGGGAGCGGAATGGTGAGAGAAAATTCCACTTAAAATACTGTTCACTAGCTATCTCTATCGCTATCTGTTCGATAGCTGTGGTTCTCGTCGGTAAATGACGTCACAACGTGTGCTAAAAAAAATGGCGTCCTCTTCCTTGTACAAAAATGGCATGTTCTTCCTCGTTTCTTGGAAGAAGAACCATTATTTAGTTCGATGGGTGTGGTTCTGGTCGTTGTAGAAATAACGAGACTCATGAACTTTTTAACTGTTGTGTTGTGAATTAACTTACAATAATTATAGTGCATTGCGCACACGACGCGTGCCGACACCAAAAGAGCGATTGATGTTCAAGATGGCGATCGGTGAATCGTAGGGAGGCGCCTCCGCGCTCCTTGTATAGGGATGGGAAACCGCAACATACTCACGGGGTTGAAGGATTCTTCAATATATTGTAGTCTCCATAAGCCTACAGCCTCTACCCTTTCGATCGGCAATCAGCACTAGGCCAGCAGTAGCCTACCCGTATGCAGGAAAAGAAATACCACCAAGTCCCCCCTTATGTGTTGATTAGGTTTTGATTTTAACCTAGATCCACGTACGCAGCCATGAAAAGTACGCTTGGCGATTCTCCTCCTCCCCCCCCCCCTCTCCCCCAATAACCAGTATGTTTGTCTGACGTGAGATAGTAGCATTTTAGGTCCTACATGGAAGGAATCTGTGTGATATTTGTGAAAAATGATTTTCGTGAGGTGATGTTTGGAGCACAAAAGAATAGGATGTTCGTTCAACGCGACTTCGCTCGCGTGGAGTCCATGAGGCTCCGGGTTCGATTCCCGGATAGCAAAACTTTTTGTACAAGAAAGAGGACACCATTTTTTTACCGCATGTGCAAGACAGCGTTTACCTTAATGTTACCTATGTAACTTGTGATACTTGTGATAAAAGGCATATTTTCCCTATGAAGGATACCTTTTTAGACAATCACTCTTCAAACTCACCAGATCTCAACACACGTTAAGGCCTACTAACGAATGTTTCCTGTTTCCAGGATCCACGGCGACCATAACAGCCGTGTCTATGACCTTGCCATACAAAACAACGTTACCATACTGTCTCAAGATGTCTCTTTCCAAGTGTTCAGGTAACAATCGATTCATGACTTTATTGTATCAAAGCCGGCTCGAAGGACCAAAATTAATAGTAGTTTTATTGCACTAAGAGCAAATTTTGGTCAATGTACTCGTATAACTTTAGTGAGATTTAAGCCAAATACAGGTCATTTGTTTCATTTGAAATCGAGCCACAATTTTGTATATCAATAGTTCCTTATCCTTTTCTTAATCCAGGTCAGATGGCACAATGCCAGACAAGAAAATGATCAACGATCTGGTGAATTATGCTCTGGAGTCCGTCGACGACCCTCCGGAGGAACCGGAGCCTCTAGGGCAGTATCTCACGAGAAGGTAAGTGAAGACTGGGTGATAAAACAGTCTATCTGGATGATGAGTAGGTTAGGCTAATGCTAGTAGGTTATGAATGATAGAGTCAAAAGAGCAGAATGTCAAAGCGCACACTGTCAAAAGCGCAAAATTTCAAAGTGTAGAAAATGAAAAGTAGTGCGATGCTGCGGAAGAATTTGGATTCCCGCGGCCCCGCGCGCACGTGCCAGGAGACTCCGGGGTAGTTTTAGCCGGTAAGAGTCCGGCACGCCCCTCCGCCTTTCCAAAGGCGGAGGTAGTCCATGAGGTTTTCCCCCCTTAAAAAAAAAGGTTAGTATTGCGATCAACAACGTTAAACGAAACAGCCTATATTGGACATTATTTAAAAAAAAAGAAAAATCAAAATAAGAGCAGCTAACCCGTTTAAGTATTTTTTTGACATTTAGCGCTTTTGATATTCTGCTCTTTTGACATTATGAGATCGTTTATAATTTTGCGCTTATGATCTTATGCTCCTAAAAGGAGGAAGACTACTTCCAGCTCAGATAATGCTGGCCAAGATCAGGAAAAGGTTTGACTCATCCTGCGTTTTACCGTGGTACAGCCACACTTCATCACAAATGATCTCACTGGACAGGAATAATATCACAGCTTTACAGGAAACCGATGCTAAGCAATTTTATCGAGAGAGGTTACTGGAGGACCAAACCAAACCACCACCACCCCCCCCCCCCCCTCTCCTCTGGGATTTTTTTTTTGTGGGACTAATCCCTCTCACACGCCCACCACTGTAACTCCTGTACACCAGGATCAACAGCAGTGAGTGATGAACACACCGAGTTATAACACTTGGGAAGTCCCAGGAAAAAATTAAACTGTCTGGGAACCCGCAAGGAAATTAATCAGAAGAAAATTGGAGGAGTTGGAAATACAATAAATCCACTTCCCCACACCTTCGCTAATCTACACACTCAGGAGTATGTGGTTATTCTACTAAAAACCAACCCGACGGCCGACCTCAGGTGTCCAACTCGGGGGAACCCGGTCCATGTTATTTGAGGTCCTTCCAAATACCTTGTGAATTGAGTTACAGTTGTCTATGGTCCCGTATGCTCGTTTCCTCCCCACCCCTCTCCAATTAATCTATGTTACATTGCTACAGATTGATGGAATACATGGCCTTAAAGTACCCCTCGCTGTTAGAAGACAAGGATTTCATAGATCAGTTTCTTCATTTCATGGACCTTGTCGTAAACAACTACGAGGCTTCCAACAGCTGGAATGACATCACCACCCACTCGAAATATATGGACCTGAAGGGGGACCTGCATTTAAGCTGGCACAAGAATGGATACAAAACTCTTTTCGAAATATTATTGGTGAGTTAAGTGTGTGTTTGTATGTTTGTCATTATTCATGCTCAAAGGGCTGGACAAATTTTGATAAAATTAGAAATGGAGGTGACACCCTGACCAACACATTGGCTTCTTTTTATACCGATAAAATTAAGGGTCTCATGGGATAAGCAAGGGGTTGAAATGTATTTGATAAACCGCGAGTAACGCCGCGCGGCGCAGTTAGTAACTAATAATACTCAAGATAGCCTTGCAGTCGAATTTCGACCTGTTAGAATGGCTTGTCCCTTTTTCTTGACCAGTATAACTTGAACTGCCATTGTATAGACTTTTCTATGCCGACAGATCAAAATATATACTGGACGCATATACTTTTATGACCATGACCATTGACACACAAGTTCGACTACCCAGTCGAACTTGTGTGTCAATGGTCATGGTCATAAAAGTATGACCATGACCATGACCTCTCAAAAAAAATGCCCCGTTTTTGCAACATTTGTCATTGATGCTCGGCTCCTATTGGTGGTATCGTAATGTTATATAACCCACAGCCTTCCTCGGTAAATGGGCTTTCCAACACTTCAAGAATTTTTCAATTCGAACCAGTAGTTCCTGAGATTAGCGAGTTCAATCAAACAAACAAACTGTTTACAATTTTAGTAATATTAAAAATGTTAGCTTTGTGCACTTTTTCTATATTTGAATTTCAAGTATCTATTGGAGTGTCTGTTTGTAATATTGAAATAACCGCTTTTTACTAAATGCATATGTATGTTTACACGGTACATATGAAAAAAATTTTTTTTTTACAATTTTTGTCTGTCTGTCTGTCTGTTTGTTCCGGGTAATCTCTGGTACGGCTGGACCGATTTCGACGGGACTTTTACTGGCAGATAGCTGATGACATAAGGAGTAACTAAGGCTACTTTTTTTAGACTAGCTTCGCCCCGCGGCGTTGCCCGCGGCTATAACAACAAACGCGGGTAACACCGCGGGTCTCAGCTAGTCACAAATATAATATGCTTCTAAGCACCATATTTGTTTAAAACGGCGTTTACATAGAATTTTATTTACGTATCACTTTACAGCTAGTACAGCCTCCAACCGACATCCAGCTCGAGAACCCACGCGCTCATTGGGCAAATCAAATTCAAAAACTTACTTAAGGTAGTAGATAGGTAGGTAGTGCCTTCAGGTAGTTAGTTAGTGTGTTTAGGTTGTAGGTAGGTCGGTAGTGTGTTTAGGTAGTAGATAGGTACCGAGGTAGTGTTTTTAGGTAGTAGGTGCGTAGTGTGTTTAGGTAGTGATTAGACATTTCCTACCTAAATGAACCAAAAATTATACCAATATTTTTATAAAAAATACTTTTTGAATTTCATCACAGAACACGTACCGAGACGGTCCAGGGTATCCGAACTTAAACCTTCAACTTGAGAAGGAGGTCACAAAGATCACGTACCCCCAGGATCCAGCCCAGGATGTGGAGGTGACCTGCAAGGACGGCTCCACGTATAAGGCGAGGAATGTCATTGTGACAGTATCACTCGGCGTGCTGAAGGAAAGGTATGACCAGCACTAAATAATGCATAAAAGGTAACATTATTAACCGACTTAAAAATAGGGAAGTATAGAATCAGGAAAAAATATTGTATTCACTTGATAAGTTATTGTAAACGGAATATTTCAAAAGTCTATTTTCTGAAATTGGTTTCTGATATTTCGGCACTATTGCAAGCGCCATGATCACCGATGGTGAATAAGAAAGAAAGAAAATACTTACATTTATCAGGCCTGTTGGCTTAGTGGTTAGTGATCCTAACTGCTAAGCTGGCTTACCACACCCACTACCTCTTGAGGTAGTGGGTGTGGTAACTTTTACATACAGAGAAACATACTACAGCGCCTTCTATCGGAGACACACCGAACTACGGAGTAACTGCTTATCTTGTATCGCGATTTTAACAATTCTCTCGCCGATTAGCATATATACAGCTTCCCAACATCAACCGTTGGGCCGCAGCCCGCCAGGCATGATCACCTCGCCTAGTGGGAGGATCCTCCTTTTGTGTTGAAGGGAGGTACACCCGTTCCTCCACAGTGGTGCCCCGACGTGATTGGAAGCAGCTTTCAAAGAATATCCTCAGCAGCACCATGGCCCCCATTGTACACTCCCACAATGATGAGCAGTAATCAAGTTTCAGCCAGCCAGCAACCTTGGCCACAGTGGGTTCGATTCCCATCCAGGACAAATAATTGTGCGATGAGCATGATCATTTGTTCTGTCTGTGTGTAATTTCTCTATGATATGTATGTATTTAGAAATATATTAGTATGTTTATCAGCAGTTTGGTTACCATAGCACAGGCTCTGCCTAGTTTGGGATCAGACGGCGATTATTATTTATCCCATTCATGCTATCCAGTTTACAATAACTTATCAAGTGGAAATGACCGGTGTAGTTTAAATAAATTACATACAATCATATTTCATGGGTCTGTCTAGTTTTTGACCCGATTGGGACTGGATTGGATATCTACGCACTTGTAACGGACACCGTAGAATACTATATCACTTGATGTAGCATCCCCATCAGGTTTGAAGCTTTCATTCCTGAAGGCCAATTCTCGTAATAAAAGTTCAGTCAAAATCCAGTTCCGATCAACTCTCGACCTTGCAACTGTCACAAAAGTTATTTTCGTAGTAAATTATTATATTACTAAGACCAGATTACCGATTTAATTTTCGGTTACAATACGATATAATCACATTACAGTCAAGGTTGGATGTTTAATACTTACCTACGAAAACACATTTTATCACAGTTGTGAGATCGAGTTGATCAGAAATGAATTTTGACCGAACTAGTTACGAGAATTGACATTCTAATAGTTTACACATTATTTTAAAAGTTGCATGACGTATTAACGCATGATCTGCGCGGTTACTTATACGGGAAATACGGAAGATGAGAGCCCTGTTACAAGATATTGTTTAATTTGTTGTAAAAAAAGACATTGACAAATTTTTGGCGCGCTTCTAAAGTCATTATTAGGACTGTCACATTTTGAAATGTCACTCCAGTGTTGCTATAGTGATATTCTGCACTTTAACTGTTTTGTTTAAAAAAATAATAATGTTATGTTTTGGACTTCAGTATATTTGCAGTTGTGCTTTTATAGATACGATCGTGTATGAAGTTTTTATTTTATTTTTTGTAACTCGCTTTTATATTCTAAACAATATTACGAAAAGACAAAATTGCCTCTTAATTTTGTCTATTATATATTAAAAAAACTCCACGTATCAAGGGTCATGTCAGTCGTGTCAGTTTACATTCAATTCAACAATTTTCGGATTACAAATTGACATGCATCCACATATTTCCTGAAAATAAAGTGATTTTATAAGACCCTTGAACCCATCTGTCAATGTGACCTATTTACGCGCCAAAGCTTGTCTAACTTTTTTATTGAAATGTAATATTCATGTTGCACACCTTCAGTCAACCTAGTTTTTATTAATTGCTTGTGATGACAAAACTTTTCTAAATTTGATTTGCGTTGCATCTTGGAACAGGGATCTTTTAAACTTACTTCAATATTTGTTTTCTTTTTATATAAAATTACGGGCTACATCAGGTTTACATAATAATTTGTATAAAAACTAAAACTTCATACAATATGTATTGCCAAACATATATTTATGTCATTTGATTCAGTAATCTACTCTCGTTTTCATAAAAAAAAGTCTTTATAACATATAATTTAACTACTACATTAATTTTAACTATTCTAGCACACATACATATTTTTCAGACATGCAACCCTATTTTCTCCAAGTTTGCCACAATCAAAAATATCTGCTTTAGACTATGTATCTATTGGTGTGGTAGGAAAAATTATACTACTATTCCCATACCGGTGGTTGGAGGAGAGCGAAAGCGATGGTCGAGATTTACTTTGGAGGGGGGAGGACAATAAAGGGTTAGAGGGGGATTGGATTTTGGAAATTGGGGGGTGTACAATACCAATGGCAAATAAAAACGCCTTGACGCTCTGGAGTTGTGGAGAAAGTGCCAAATTGGTCAGTATTAATTTTTTTTGGGCTCTGGTCTAGGGCATAAAAGGCATGTAGGGTAATCGAAGGTTAAAAATCCATTAACCTTGGTTTAATAACATGTTAGTCGGGTAACCCTGATAATCTGACATCTGTCAGTTTTGACGTTTGACATTGATTGCTATGTGTTTGTTGTGATGTCTTATCGTGTTAGGAAATCGATAAACATTTTCATATGTAACCCCATGTTATGGTGGTAACGCATGATAAAAACTTCATGGTATTCACATTTTTTAAAGGTGCACTAGCAATAATAATAATTATTATAAAACTTATTTTTGAAACCAAGTTCCTTTTCGCGCGTTACACGAACTGACCGGACTGGAGCAAGACAGAAAAATGTGTAACAAGCCTTTTCCGACACTTCCTGCTATACTTACTGCAGTGCATGAACTATATACATCGCCGCACATAGATTATTTAACACACCACTCGACGGCTCTGTTCTTTTTGTTCAATTCAACTTAAATTAAATATAATGACTATAACAAACGTTTACCAAAAAGCGAAAAGTGAAAACCGGTGACCATAGACCCCTCACGTCGTTTTCTCTTGACGCAGTGCGTATTCATTATGCAAAAGTCCTATGTATGCCCGTTCTGCAAAGCTTCAAATAAACAGACGGGCAAAAAGTTTTAAAATATGTTCTTTCTGTGTGGACATTGAGAGGAATTTAATACAAAACTGGTATTATGATTACATGGAGACACTTCCATTTTATTTAAATTGGGAGATGTGTAAATTGTATACACGAAACCCACTGAATAGACCTTAGACATCTTAATAGGGTTTCAACACAAGATGTTTGTAAAAATAGCAGAATTTACACATCATTTTGTCATCTATATTACAGCCTTTACTTTTTGTCCTACAAAAAAATTTTTACTAGAAATTTTCAGACAGAACAAAACAAACAGATTTCATGGTTATTGCGCGATTTCGGGGCAATTTCTGTTAGGTCGAATTGTAAGTCCACTCGGGAGCAATGAATTGAACGGTACCGTACTGGTACAGTCACTTTTACTATAATGTAGAATATTCTCTCATTTTCCTTTAAAAGTAATTTTGAGCTCTGTAACCATGATTATGGTAGTTTCGTGGTCTCACGCACAGTCGCAAAGGTGCTCGATCGAGTGGAGATACAGGCTGTGTGCTAACCACCCTATATAGATTCTGAGTTTTCTTTTTTATAAGAGACAACTCCCGCACACACCACAACCACTCAGCGCAGTAGGAAGCGGTGGTAGGTGATCGCTTAAACCACTTCGCCATCCGTGCAGTCACCATTGGTGTTCACCATACGAGCTTAGCAAGATCGCTTTCAGAAATTTGTACTACCTTCAGTTTTTGTATTCGAGTCGAGTTTTCAAAGTCTACAGTCGTGGCCTGGACTTTGATACTGCTCCTGGCACCGGTAACAATTTCTCGTTTGTTTTAGCTACGAAACTCTATTTGCACCACAACTACCCTCATCCAAAGTCGAATCAATAGATAACATTACAATAGGTGTTGTTGGCAAAATCATTCTCGACTTTGAGAAAATCTGGTGGGACACGAGCTCTGGCCTCCACGGCTTTCTGTGGAGTGATGAGGCCGCAAAAGAAATCTCGTACGAAGATAGATGGATGCGCAGAATTGAAGGTTTTGAACTTAAAATGGGTTCGAACACCTCCATCTGTTTATGGACTGCGGGAGACGCGACAATATTGGTTAGTATGCTGCATATTTCTTGTGCATGGGACGGGAAATGCAGCATGACATTCTAACAATTTTGATAAGTTTCAAAGGTGTTGGGTCTTTTTTTCTCGATAATTATGAAGGATTTTTTGTAACTGCATAATACCAACGATTTTGGTGACCGGTTCTTTGATTATTTTCGTTTATATTCTTCTTAGTAAAACAATAAAAATCTAAAGCCCTTTTTCGGTGATATGCTTATGGAACAGGATGATTAACTAGTCCCTTTTTTCCACTTTTGCTTCTTTAACTCATGCTTCACCTCCGGGCTGATGGTCTGAGCGAGGTATGTGCTCAATCTTCTAAGACTTAAACTTTCGCAGTCCAACTTTCCAGTTTAAAAATTAACTATACCCCTTTTTAAACACATTTGGCGCATAGAAGCAAATCATGTTTGAGATACTTGAGTTTTTTTTCCTGAATCTTTTTAACAATTTGTGCAATAATGATATAAACAACATTAAAGAGTCTACATTTTGTCCTGTATCAATACGAAATTCTATACAATGACACTTCGAGTTTTAACTTATTCCAAACTGTCGGTATTCGAAGGCCAGGTGATCTCTTTCAAAGTTTCAACAAGGTTTCATTGATCGTTGTAGGGGCAGGCAATTAACAGGTATGTATATGAATTGCAATAATCAACTATTTTAAAACTCGTGGTCAAATCATCATCATCACATCATCATCAACAGCCTTTAGTAGTCCACTGCTGGACAAAGGCCTCTCCTTAAAAAGGAGGTTTTGGCCTACAATTCCACGCTTGCCAGACGGGTTCAAGTTTTCCTTCTCTTTGCAGTGTTGTTGTCCTGCGTAGTTTGTTTCCTTAGTCGCCTCTTATGACACCCACGGGATGAATAGGGGTGGCGACACCCCGTATTCTTAATCCGTGATATACTTGATAAACTTTTTAGTAGAAACGACTTTTAAAAACTAGGTGTAAAAACTGCCTAAGAATTCGTCTATTTACAGTCGATTGGTCCCATCCAAAGGCTGTAAGAAAATGCTTTTAAGCAATAAGGCCTCCATTTTTGTACATGATCAATAATTTTATGTGTGCAATAAAGTTTACTCTGTAATACGCATCCGCATTATATTTGCTTTGTCAAGACGAAATAAAACAAAAAATATTTTAGTTTAAAACAATTTGTTTTTTAAGTCTAATTTTACAAAATATTGGTTGTTACACCTGGTGTCAGTAGGTTGAAATTGTGGTGCTGGGGGTACCACCATTTAGACTGACGATATATATACCTAATAGAAAGGAGTCGTCAAAAGCAGAGAGACATTAACTATATATCATCGATTGCCTCGATGGTGCAGTGGTATGCTGTCTTGGGTTCGATTCCCGGGTCGCATCAAATATTTGTATGATCTGCAAATATTTATTTGTGTGTTTTCTATGTATAATGTGTATGTATCTAGATAAAAAAGTATATTATTATCCGATCAGTTAATCTAGCTTTCATAGAACAAGCTCTACTTAGTTTGAAACTAGATGGCGTTGTGTTTGATGTCAGAAATTTATTTATATCTATTTGTAATTTAAGACCTATCAACATGCTTAATAGTCCTTCGCCAATTCCAATTTTATCCCAGCTATCTTCCTCAGATCGTCTGTTTATCTAGCCAGGAATCCTATCTTCCGTTAAATGAGCTTGGTATAGGGAGATTCGCGATCTCAGCTCTAGGGTATAAGGACTTATTTCCGTTCCTCCAACGTCCAGAGGACTGTGATCCTCCGGTAGATATGGCCAGCACTCAGTAGGCTTATCCTATTTGAACAAGATTCTATAAAGGAGTTTGATTTCCTCAAGGTTATGATTTTAAGATGACAAAAATGTATTCGCACTATTATTTATCTGTATAAAAATATATTAAATTGTCAATGGTTCGTATATTAGATTGTGGCAAACCTGGTAATGTGGCGGGGTTGATTAATAGATGTCTTAGAAGAGTATTTTGTCTGTAAGAGAATACTAGAAATTTTTAATATCTGTATGATAAACTGACATTTTCAAAAATTATTGAATCAAATGACAATCGCTCAAGTTTCAAACTGCTTACCTGTAAATATTTTGAAGAAAGCATCGCAAAAAATGGAAATTTCCAGATACACAACAATGTTTTACCCCCCACTGCCCGACGGTAAAGCGGCAATTATCGATACAATATCGATAGGAGTAGTCGATAAAATAGTGCTGCTCTTCGACAATGTGTGGTGGTCTAAAGATCCTGGTTTTAATGGTTTTGTGTGGAGGAAAGAAGACAGGTCTAACGTACCTAGTGAGGATTTGTGGGTTACTACAATATTTGCGGCTAGCAGCCCTATGGGTTGCCAGAAGGCTTTAACACTGTGGACGAGCGGTCGTATGGGTAAATTGGTAAATATCTACATGTATATCACTTTTTTTTACGGTTAAGACAGAGCAGTCACCTAATGGTAAGTGACGATCACCGCTCATAAAGAATGGTATCTCAAAGAGACACAAGTTCGTAACCGCCCTTTAAGAACCCTACCCCTCAGGAATTTGGGGGAGTTGGGCTCTAGTAACCCCTCGTACTTGAAGAAAAGCGAAAAACGAAAGAATTCCATCATCATCAGCCTTTAACAGTTCTCCTTAGAAAGGAGGTTTTGGCCTACTATACCACGCTGGCCAGACGGGTTGGTATGGGGTTTGTGTCAAGTTTTCCTGCTCTCTGCAGTGCTGTTGTCCTGAGGAGTTCGCTTCCCTTAGTTGGCTCTTTAGACACCCACGGAATGAATATGGGTGGTGACACTCTGTATTCTTAATCCGTCACCACACGGTTTTCTGTGAGGTCTGGTATTAACTGCGGTCGAGCAGGCCCATATGCGCAGAAGCATAGTTTTTCCACGTAGTAGGGTAGCTAGCAATACATGCTTCATGCGATATAGTTATGACTAAATGACTTTGTGTCCTGCAATGCGCACGCGCCGCCCGGTGAACAGGACCGGCAATCAAACACTTGGATTTGCATAGTGATAAAGTTTTTTGTGTGCCGATATAAAATGAGTTGTGTGTGGTTATACTATTATATATGTTTACTAGCTGGTACCCGCGACTTCGTTCACGTGGAATTTGAAAAACGGTGCCTTAGTGGGTTCGATTCCCGGTCCAGGCAATATTATTAAAATCGGTACAGCCGTTCAGAAGATTACCCGAAACAAACAAACAGACAGACAATAAAAAAATAATCTGGTTTTTAAACATAGGTATCGCGCAAATAACCGTGTGAGCATATAAAAACCTAATGTTTTGACATTACAGACACTTAAATTTTATTTATTTGAATAGAAGGTGTTTTATGTATGTGTGTATAGTATAATATTTATTTATATAATTGTTGTGTATGCCACATCACGCCCCCTAGTGACTAGGTACCGTAATCAATCAATCATTAAACAGGTAAATACAGACGCTTAAAACAAAATATAACAAGACCGCCATATTTCTGTTAGAATACAATATACACGGTGTAAGGGACATCGTACCGAATACTGAAAAAGTGGTTTCAGACCATGATTCCGAGCTAAAATTAAAATTAGGAAAATCATTGGAATTTTTTGACGGAAAATTCATTAATTTATTTTAATTTTCCCTTTTTCTGGTTAAAAATGATGAAAAATGAGATCACAATGAGTAGACAGAACATATTACGGTTTTTTTTTTAATAAATACAAAAAAAAACTGGCCGTAATTTTGTGTTAGTGTGCTTAGACTGTTTGCACGGAATACACATGTAGTTATTACTTTAGTGCGATACCTACGGGGAATGACCTTAACATTTGACAGGTGATTGCATAAAAAGTTTGATTTTCCGGCATAAAATTTCAATGATTTTCGACTCAGAATGATGGTCTGAATACACTATTTCAGTATCCGTTACGACGTCCCTTACACACTGTATATTGTATATGTAAACATATTGTAATAGGGTCCATTCAAGTATTACATAAGCAACTAAAGTAGCGGGGGTCTTTAATTTGCTTAGGTTTTATGGCATGAAGGATGGCGGGGTCTGCATAGTGATTACGTTAGCTAAATTTATTTATTTTACTTTTTTAACAGATTAAAAAATACTCATATAAATGTTTACCCACTCGTGTATAAAAGGGAGTTGTTTTATTGGCTGATATTGAAATTTTAAGGCGATGTGAGGATGACATTTAAATTGTCACTATAATGATCATATTCTTAAAAGGCAAAAATCTTGTTTACTTTCATATAACTTTCACACGTTTTTTTTGTCATTGTACAAAGCTATGTTAATTCCCTCTTCAATGTTTATCTATAAATTTGTTGTCATTTAATTTTCAATCATCATTATCATCATCAACAGCCTTTATTAGTCCACTGCTGGACATAGGCCTCTCCTTAGAAAGGAGGTTTTGGCCTACTATACCACGCTGGCCAGACGGGTTGGTATAGGGTTTGTTTCAAGTTTTCCTTCTTTTTACAGTGCTGGTGCCTGCCTGTTTTGCGCCATTAGTCGGCTCTTACGACACCCACGGGATGAATTGGGGTAGTGACATTCCGTATTCTCAATCCGTCACTACACGGGCCTTTCAATACGAGCAAATAAAACTAAACTCATATTGCTATAAAAAAGATAGTAGGCGTCAAAATTTGTTGATTTTCTCGTCAATCACTCTTCGCAATATATTTTCAGGATATATTCTTATGAGGTACGTTGAAGGGACATTCCTCTAGTAAATATTAGGTGACCACAAGATATAACTACATCCATTATCAGTATTTACTCGTCATTCTGTCAGGACATCGGTTGACTTTATTATTGTAATTGTTCCTATTTCATGAAGGTACATTCAAGTACATTGCTGGTACATTCTATTCATATTTATTTATTTATAACAATATATACATCGGCGGACTTAATGCTTAAGGCATTCTCAGCCAGTCGAGTCGAGGGTGATGTAGAGGAAGAATGAGGCAGGTGCACTTATGGGTTGCACCAGGGACTTCCTTTCTAGGGTATACCTGGTTCCCCGGCTATGAGTACCCGAGACGGCGTGCGGTTTTAGTCGGTTCGAGTCCGACATGCCACCGACAGGTGGTATCCGAGGGGATTTCCGGGGGGAGAGAAAAAAAAAAAAAAAGGTGCACTTATGGGGAGGTAATAAATGATAGAAAAATATTTATCCTTCGAATGGGCATAAAATTCCAATGATTTTCGACTCAGAATGATGGTCTGAATACATTATTTCAGTATTCGTTACTACGTCCCTTACACCCTGTACCTAATATGTATATACACCAACAGAGATATACGTAGGTATATAGACAGAATGACGTAGTGGTTTGTGTAACGGACTGCTATTCCAAAGGTCACGGGTTCGATTCCCGCTCAAGTCAAACATTTGTGTGCATGAACATTTAATGTTTGATTTGGTCTGATTGTTTCTATGTATAATAAGTAGGTATTTACAAAAAAAAAGTATATATGTATATGTGTATATTATATCAGTTGTGTAGTACCCATAGTACAAGCTCTGCTTAGTTTGGGACTAGATGGCGTTGTGTGAATGTGGTACAATATTTTTATTATAGATAATACTAAGGTAATGAACGAAGAGTTTGTTGATTCTGCCAATTCACTCAGCGATAGATCCTTTGCTTTCATCTTAAAAGAGTAACGATTTGTAGTAACGTATGAAAACATATTAATTTCCGCAACCATACACCCGCGATTCTGACCCACACTACCCACTTATTGTCAAGGATTATGATCAGGTCGGGGTCACCACTATTGTAGTGTTTGAGGTTAAGGGCACCAAAAAAATTTTCGAGGGCTTCAAATTTAGTCTTATTTAAGTATCAGAATCCAGAATGCCCTAAGTATTTGAGTATTTTTTAGTACTAATATAATTACTTAGTTGTTTATTATTTAATTTAATTCAGGGTGTTACAGAAAGATGTAGGTATATAGTAAACCACCGTAAATAAAGATAAAACGCTAAGAATTCTAAAGAAATTCGCGGTTTTCAATACAGAAATGTTATTTTGAAAGTGACAAGTTAAATTAACCTGAAAATTTATAAAAAATAATAATAGTGCTCCTACACTAATAAAAGCGTTTTATCTTTTTTAAGCTAAATCAACAGTAACAACCAGTGTAATTCTCACAAATAATCATTTAAATCCTGTACAACTATTCTAATTTAAATTTACATTCTGTATACTCGTATAATTCTAATATATATTTACAGGCTGTAATATAATTCTCTGTATATAATTCTCTTATGGCATGTTTGATTTGGACCATATAAATGTGCCGTCTTAAAAAAAAAATACTGTCATATTGACATATCATGCCTGACAGTTGTTATGTCAATGTGTTGCTTGACTTATTGCGCTAGTGGCGTCGCTGTTGGTGAAAAATGGTACTAACATTACTAGTTTTTTAAAATATGGAGGCTGCATGCTGCCTTCAAGATTTCAATTATAAAAATCACTTATTAGACATTTTCATTTTATGAATGCTTATATATATACGGTAGGTATGTAATGTCTTAACACGCGGAATTGTTAGTTTCGTATATTTAAGAAGGAAGTTATTTTTCAATAATTTTTTTACTAACATTGTAGATAGAAACATTACCCGAAGATGTGGTTAAAAGGAAATCCATGGAACTTATAAGACGTTTCATGGGTAAGAATAAAACCATACCGGAACCTATAGACATGTTGAGGTAAGTTTTACACATAATTTATATTATTTTACATCTCTCATGTTCGGTAAGTAGGTTCTTATTACCTCCAAATGGGGCTTGTTAGTGACTAAGGGAGGTTCAAGTATTACGTAAAGCAATTTGGGGGGGGGGGGGGGAGGGGGTTTCGTAACGCGTTACGATGCGTTACAGGGGCGGGAGGGGGTCTTTCTTAGAACACGTTACGTAACATTGTTTCTAAAAAATTAGGGAATTAAAACTCGCAAACTGGCAACCCTTTTCATTTACGTTACGGGGAATCCCTCGATTGTATTAGTCTGGTTGTCATTTTTTGCATGCCTTAAGCACGAGCGTAGGTATGCTACTCTCACCTAAAAATTCAAATCACCGATCAAGTGGCGTTAAATCGTAGTTAAATTATTGATTTAACTACGATTTAACGCCACTTGATCGGTGATTTGAATTTTTATGGGATAATACATATAAATGGGATAAAAAACACATTATTAAGGCAATAAATTATTAATTAATAGATCAAATATTTTTTTGAGCTGCATGTAGCCTTTTTAATATTAAAAAAAGTGGCTTTAATGGATTTTAATATGAATTTTTCGGATCATTCATGGCGGCGTAAACCTTATAACTTTGAGAGAATAAAATTTAAAACCTGAATTCTTTTTTAATCTCCTTATTATAAATATGAGAACCAACACGCACAAAATCATAACTTAGTATCCATTCGTTTAATTGATATCTCATTTTTTCGATTGAAATTTTCACTCAATTTTTCCATTTTTTTTTATTTAGTAGATTAAAACTATACCAAGTGTAAAAACTACATAACTTTTTACGACTTTAGGGTGAAAATGATCACTTTAGTGTTACGTAACGTTTAGAGAGGGGGAAGGGGGGGGGGCACAGAAAAACGTTACGGTGGCTTACAAGGAAGGGGGGGGGTCAAAAATCTTCAAAAATTGCGTTACGTAATACTTGAACGCTCCCTAATTAGCGCTCTAGGTTAATAATGTAGCTAGAAAAGCCCTGAAAAGAAGCAACTGGCAGAAATATCCTCCCCAGGATATTTCTGCCAGTTGCTTCTTGTAAATTTCACATACCCTTAGCATGTTATCGTCAGATCGTCGGCAATAGCTCAATATGCTCGAGCCTTTTGCTTTCATTCCCCAATTCATCTGTAGAAATTATCATCATCAACAGCCTCTAATAGACCACTGCTGGACATAGGCCTCTCCTTAGAAAGGTTATGGCTAACCTTACCACGCTGTCTTGACGGGTTGGTATAGGGTCTTTCAAGTTTTCCTTCTTTGCAGTGCTGTTGTCCTGCGTAGTTTGTCCCCTTAGTCGGCTCTTACTACACCCACGGTATGAATGGAGGTGGTGACACTCCGTATTCTTAATCCGTCACCACACAGATCCTGTTTAAGTAATATCTCCGTCTACAATATATAATATCTATCTTCTTATTTACCGTTTCTTATAATTTACTCCCGATTATCATATCTATTCCTTAAAACTCTGTCGACGGCACGAGACTTGCTTTCTACTACGTAAGTCTAACTTAACTTGGGGTTTTCAATCAAGCAATTCCTTAGAGCGGTTTCGCACTTCGACAGAATCCGATCCGTATCCGTGAAAATACGGTCCGAACTACTTCTATGCTAGCTTACGCACTAGATCCGACTCTCGTCATCTGATTTTATTCAGTTATCCATGAATCTCTATTCCGGAGAATTTTGACGAACCAAAATAGCCATACTATTATTTTTATTCGGTTCTTCTTCAGTGTCGTTCCTACGTACAATAGCATTGCCAGTTGACGCCGAACGAAAGGACTCATGATCAACAACGTGAACGGTCTGCAGTGGCTCCGCGGCAAGTAACGTATGCTAAAAGGTGACCCCTGAGTTGCTTGGATTAGAATCAGCGATCGCAATAGTTAAACGACATACGAATTCAGTCAGTCAATCAGCTTTCCAAATTCGTAATCTGGTATCAGAAATCCGAAAAGCAATATCCGAATTCAGACCGAGATTTCTAGATCCGTAATTTCACGGGTTCGGATCGGACGTGAAACCGCTCTTAATCTTGTTCCCTCGCTCTTAAATTTCAAACTTTCAGGTCGACATGGTATTCAAACCCGTTCACTCGAGGAAGTTACACGTATGACAACCTCCAAACACCCTTACATCCGAACGCTCGCGAAATCCTAGCGGAACCTCTCGTGGACAGAAGCGGAGCGCCACGAGTGCTCTTCGCAGGTGAAGCCACAGACAGCCACCACTTTTCCACTGTCCACGGCGCCACAGACACAGGCCACAGAGAAGCGACGAGGTTATTACCAAAAGGAAAACTGTAAATAGGAAAATGAATAAAGATAAATAGCCAAAAATATAACTTAAGGGTTTTAAATGATACTGACTCAAACATATACCTATATGTAGAATATCCATCCAGAATAGGGTAGTTCACACCTTAGTCAATTTTACTTTTTATTATCTGTTAAAACGACAATTTTGTATGAAAAATGTACTAAATACCAACTTATGACGTCACTATTCTAGAGCTACTCAATTGAAGAATATATTTCAAGGTTTATTTGATTTAAATTTCTAATAGTGATAGAGGTAGAATAATTGTTTTGTGAGATTTGTTTTAATGAAGCGAATATTGTTATTTATTTATGAAAAAGTCAACTACCCTATTATTCAACAATTGTATAGCCTGTTGAACTATTTAAAAAACGTAATTCAACAGTCGTTTTTAAATAAGTTATCAAAATGCCATCATAGACACACTATTTTATAGATGTACAGATTTGTATACATGAATATAATAAAAAATACAAATATATTTGTAATTTTTGTATTTATATTTAATAAAATTATTAAATATAACTTTTTTTTTCTTATTTAATATCTCTAGTAAAATACCTTCCAGAATATCAACTTTGAAAAATACAACCTACTCGTATAGAGGTAGTGTAACTATTCTTGAAGGTTTTGTCATCTCGAAGGCGTTCAACACCTTACACCATAATTCTAAATTTAGATACCATTAGTTAGGCGTTTTGCAAGGCCTAGCATACTACAACTACTGCAATGATTACCACAGTAGACCAAAGAATAACTGCAGTAGATGAGAACTAGGCTTCCACCAGTCGATGAGGTGGTGTGCCACAAGGGGCGGTGCTAGGTCCTATGCAAATTAAAAATGCAATATTTTGTACACATTGCGACGGTTTTACAAACAATGTAAGTTTTAGTACGCAAGACTCTAAATACATTGACATATGTATGGTCTACTGAAATTATATTGTTAAAACTTATTTGATTCACTACCAAGGCATAATGATATATTAGGTTTTCATTTTTTCGGTTTCGTTCAAACTTTGGGCTTATATTTAATAGTTGTGGCAACAGGGTTTTGCATCATTCGAAATAAAAAATATAACAAGTTCCCACATATCAGTGTTGTTAGTTTAATTAATTTATCATTGATAATCAAATAAAAACATGAGACATGTTCGTTCGGTTCATCGATCCTATCACAGTTTGAGTTTATACATTTATTGGAGATTATACATCTGTTCAGAAGCAAAACAGTTCCCCCATGGAAAGTGAACATCGCCGCCCATGAACGTCTGCAACTCAGGAGTCACAAACGCGTTGCCGGCCTTTTAGGAAGGAGTACGGTCTTTTCTTGAAGGTTTGAAGGAAATGCCGCAGACGATAACCCGTTCCAGAGATTGGTTGTGCGGGGCTATATTGCTGCAATCAGAGGGGTTGGGAGGCACCAATGTCGAACTTTAATACTAACTTGAGGAGATATAGATTACCGAGGCAGCACAAGTGTATTGGGTGCACCTTACCGAACGATCGAGGACGGTATACACATGACGGCACGGTTGCACCCGGGGCGGAAGGCGAGGCTTGTGCTAGGGGAGTACCAACGACTTAGAAATATGACTCCGGACATATGTCCGCACAACTTGAGAAAATTACTAAAGGAATCAACCGGATAGCTAAAGTTGGGTGGGTCTTTTATACATAAAGACTGGAGACTGTTAACGTACTGGGAAACGTATGGAGGCTATGTTCCACCCGTGGACCCAAACTCGCTCAAGGGTGATGTAGGCGACTGGCTGACAGTCACAAAATATAACGGGGAGACAATAGAAGAACGGTATATCAATGACTTAATAAGAGAGACCAAAAAATTCATGGCAGAGGAGTGGGTTATGCCAGAGAAGCTGCCAACAATGGAAGAATGGGTAGCTAGCGGTGTGCGGATGCGGGGGAAAGCCGGGACGGGTAGAAATACCATGATACGAATAGAAGGAAAAGAAAAAAGACGGTGCTACAAGGGGGGTAGACGCAGCACTAAAAAGTGACAGAGAGATAATGCACGAACTGACTGAGGCACAGAGGGAAGACATGAAAATCATGCAATGTGTGGGGGGGAGGTCCGGCCAGTTGTGGTAGGGGGAAATCAGTTGTACCGCAAAATAGACTTCCTCTCCAACTTGGTTGAGGTTGGCTTATATGGCTCAAGAACAAGCACTATGACTACTACAACTCCCTAAAGTATCTAGGTCGACTTACCCAGTAACCCTTTATATTAGGTCTTTACCTATGAAATTGCCGTTTTGTATGCAACAAGTGAAAGTACTTATTTTTTCAAACTTTTTTATTTCTGTTATTCGAAGTAATCACCCATGCAATCGACGCATCTTTGCCAACGCATTGGCAGTTTATTGATGCCCTTCTTGTAAAAATCAGCTGGACGGGAGGCAACAAACTCTTCAAAGGCATTTTGTACTGCCTCTCGGGAATTGATTTTTTTACCCACTAAAAAGTTGTCTAAATTTTGGAAAAAGTAATAGTCGGTAGGTGCAATAACATGAAAATAATTATAATAATAGTACAATACTCTTATTATAATTATCTTCATGTTATTGCTATACTGGTGTACATTTATGACACTATTTCGGTGTATTACATATGCTTTAAAAAATATTTCAACTAAATTAACTACATACTTACTCTAGTGCTGTTCTCGTCCATAGGAAAAAAATCCTAGCATACATTATAATGTTTAAAAATAACTATCACAGTTTATTATCACACGTGTTTTTATCGAATCAAGCTTTTAGGTTTTTACCGAATCGGCTCAGGACGACACTATTATCGAATTCGTGGCACCTTTTTATAACATTTGTATATATATATCACGTCTATCCGTGTGGTGATGGAATAAGAATGTGGAGTGTAACCACCCCTATTCATCCCGTAGGTATCGTAAGAGCCGACTAAGGGAGCAAACTACGCAGGACAACAGCACTGCAAAGAGAAGAAAAACTTGACACAAACCCTATTCTAACCCGTCTGGCCAGCGTGGTATAGTAGGCCAAAACCTCCTTTCTAAGGAGAGACCTATGTGTATGTCTAGCAGTGGACTATGAAAGGCTGTTGATGATAATACAACACTTCAATAATTATTGCATTTAGTTACATAACTTTGTTGCGACTGCCACATACAATGAAAAAACATAATTCAGCACCATCTAACGGAGACACACCGAACTACGGACGGTAAGTACTAATCCTGGATCGCGATATAAAAGTTCTCGCGCCAATTAGTAGGCCAATTTTTCAAGAACTATTGGGCTATGTCCGCCAGGTAAGATCGTCTCGCCTGGTGGGAAGATCCTACGTTTGTGTTGAAGAGGTATAATAATTACCTCACACATCTCACACACGGCCGTCTGATTCCAAACCAGGAGGAACCTGTACTATGGTAACCAGACTGTTGATAAACATACTAATATAATTCTAAATACATACATTTTAAATTACACTCAAACACAGAACATTCCTAAGTCGTGTATCAACAGATGCACACACTTAAAATGTTTATCAAATGTATGTTAAGATGAAATACACCTAAACGCCTTTACTAGTTATACTAAATACGCCCTTACACAGTTATTATAAGGCAGCGTTTCGTACACACACTTGGATACTGTTACGTCATTAGTCAGCTGTCAGTTAGCATATTGACATTTATTTTCGAGCAAAAATACACAATGAAATTCATTGCGTGCTTTCCTTGTTACAATATCTTTAATGTTCAAACATAATACGCAATGTATAACAGTTTTAATAAGTTAGATCCTAATCTTTAAGAAAATCCTTACCAACAAGGTCTTTGAATTATTTCTCTTAAATCATTAAATACATCATGAATTGTACTCCATTATTAATTCAATGTTTTCACAAACAAAAGCCAGGTATGACGTCACGGCTCAGTATTTCATACAAAAATATACTGGCGTTCAATAAAATGATACAGATTTTATCAACCCCATTGACGCCCCCCACATCATATGTCTTACTTATTATCAATTAAATAACTTTTTGATATAACAACAAAAAATTGTAGGTAAATATAAAATATTTCGAATAAATATTATCACAGCCTGTATATAATGTATAAACCTTATATAAATAAACTTATACACTAAATAACATTCTTCTTTCTTCAGGTACATTGTGAAATAAAACATCTGAAAATATAGTTATAATTTTTTTTTTTTAGACGAAAATTTTCACACTTATTTACTACATTTACACAAAACAGGTATTAAAAATAATTATACACTATTACAGCATACGAAAGACATGTTATAACATGTTGTCACTTTGACATAACGTTGACAGCTGGAAATAAAAATAACTTGACACATCTCACACACGGCCGTCTGATCCCAAACTAGGCAGAGCCTGTACTATGGTAACCAGACTGCTGATAAACATACTTATATATTTCTAAATACACATATTATGTAGATACATTACACCCAGGCACAGAACAATTGATTGTGAGCTGGACAACCAGTCTTCAGTTAGGTCTCCAGTACAGAATTCCTTCATGGCCGTAGCTGACTTACAGCCACAGGTTCACTGAGGTCAAGCAGGCCACCATGTGTATAGCTATATATAGCTATTGGGTAGACATGGAAATAATTGCTACTTTTAAATCACATTAATTTGATGAAATGATTGGTTTAAATCACAGCCATTTCACATATGACTGTAATTTCATCATAGACAAAGATAAATGACATTAAAATCATAATCTTTTTTTTATTTAGACCTTTCGCATGTCTTGGGCTAGCGTAATAATAATAATTAAGTGGTTTAGTAAATCATGTACATGAGAGGTTTTATGATTTATAAATCATATGATTTAACACAGGTGATTGTGATTTTAATCCATCCCTACTGTCCACTATCTCGAAGATAACTAAACAAAGAAACGTTATATATCGTTAAAGATCTTATCAAACTAGTTGTACCCCGCCACGCTACGTTGTGGTACATTCTGGTTGCATTAATGTGAAATAATTAACAAAAATGACGCAAAAAATAAATAAGAACCATCTTTGAAGAGAGTTGTTTATCGTGTCATAATTTGAGCAAATTCGTTGCAGAACTGAGTTTTTGTAGCGTACACACACAATTATTTTTTTTATATATTATATAGATTGAAAGAAAATGGTGTTCTATATTTCAAAAGTAAAATTATTTCCATCTGTCAACACAATTACATTCATTCATTCATTCCATTCACTAGTTAAGCAACGGTGGAATTAAATACAGTGGAGATATTTGTTTAAAAAGAGGCACAAAGAGTTATCTTCACATATTGATGTTATGTTATGTTAGAGGGGGCAGACGAGCAGACGGGTCACCTGATGGAAAGCGACTACCACCGCCCATGAACGCTAGCAACTCGGGAGTCACGAGCGCGTTGTCAGCCTTTGAGGAAGACGTACGCTCGTTTCTTGAAGATTTGAAGGTGGTTTCGTTCCGGAATACCGCAGTCGATAGCTTGCCCAAAATAGTTTAGAAATACCTATTCTAGATTATAACCATATAATCTAATATAAATATCAAAATCGAATTTTCTCACTGCACTTATTTCCACTGTGGCAACACTTAGTATATAATAGGGCGTTTATTTGTGGTATTCTTCACCAAGGAGGTTGGCATTTCCATTTTTAAAATGTACCTAAGTATTAAGATCTTATATATATTTTAATTTTTAAGTAAGTCTGACAGTTAATATTTCTATAGCCATGTTTACATGGACAGTAAGTTAACTTAGGAAATACTGAAAAATAAGTATTCAAAACAATTTACATAATTAAACTATTTTAAAGTCCGTTTTAAAGATTTTTTTATAATTGCAAGATCAAAGAAAGTTATTAATACTTTTTAGAGTATAGGAGCAAACGTGCAGACGGGTCATGTGATGGTAAGTGATTATCACCGTCTTTTGTGTACCCCACCCCAGAGAAGGGTGAGGGAGGGGGAGTTGGGCATCCGGTAACCTTAATTACTTATCGTATCGATGGCAACACTTGACACGATTTTGACCCAGTGCTCGGTGACGCGAATGGCGTTTGGCCTTGCTTAATACAAGTCGTCAAGCGTACACGAATCTGAGCTCGCGGGGCATGTTAACAAGTGGCCCATTGTCTGTGGAGTTGCGCCACAGTCCCATTTATTTACGCTTTGGACAGATTGTCCTTAGATCTGCCAACCTGGGTAAGCAGCCTATTAAGCGCGTTCGAGGTTGGCCAGAGGAGTTTATCTCCTGGAGGTAAATTTTCTGCCAAGGGCACAAAATCGGGAAAAGGGAACTTATTACGCCATAAGCGTAGTTATTGACGTCAGGATGGATCCTTAGTCATTCAATAAAAAGCAACAAAGAATAGGTATGGTATTTGTTTTTCATCATCGACTAGAAAATATACCGTCCCAAATAAAAAAAGGGTTTTCAAATCAGTACCTACATCACGACCGAGTGCCGAGTTAACAAACATAAAACCTTTATTTGGAGTCAGTTAAAGAGAAATTGCCAACCTCCTTGGTAGTATCCAGCGCCCTCTACTGGTTCCAACCTCACATGTACACAAAGTTAAATCGACACAAACTCTGGCTCAAAGAAGAAATTATTGGTCCATAGCCCTGAGCGTTGTCGTACAATTCAAAGAGTGGCGCCGCAACCAACTTATAATTCTTGGGTACAGCAAAAAGAGCTCTGTCTTGGAGCTGGACTAGAAATAGCCTCTTATGTTCCTTTGGCTTAGTTATATGAGGCGGGATGTAAGGGTATTGGGGGGGTTCGAAATTTGGTCGCCACCAATTACCTGCAAATAAAATACATAATATATAATTCACCAATTTTTTTTTAAAAGATGGCCTCCATTTTAGGAATATACAGAAAGAATACCCAGACTCGGAACAACAATTTGAGGATCACACAAAGTGTTGTCCCATGTAGGGATCGAAACCACAACCCTCAAATTAAAAAAAACTTCCCATCCCCGAACTCTAAGGGGAGGAAGGTTTTTTGACTCTGTTAACATAACTCACTCATACAGCATAACCATTACTTTTCTATGAGGCCCTGGAATCACTCCAGTTAATTCAAACATGTCTTGAATTTAAATTCAAAACTACTTACCAATGGTGTCTTCGATGACCCACTCTTGTTTAACACCATCTTGTCTGCCAAGAGTTTCTGTGAGTAGCCTCTTGAGACCCTCAATCTCATCCTGAAAAAGCAAAAATATAACTTGATGAACTTGATTTTGACTTGTCTTTTCTTTTTTGTCTTTTAAAAAATAAAACTCCCGCATTAGGAATGTATTGTGTAGCGGGGGACTTAACAAACATACATGAAACGGACACAAAGAACAGACTCAGAACAACAATTTGTGGATCACACAAAGTGCCGTCCGGGTCGGACCCACAGCACTCAGCGTTGTAGTAAGCTGCGTGGCGACCGCTTAAACCACTACGCCATCCGTAATATCCGTGTATGGAGTTTTAACATTACAGATATGTTTCGTCAGAGAAGTAATGTAAAAATCTCGATCACGTTTAAGCACCATCTCGATCACGTCAGCTTTCAAACAACATAATCGGTTTATTCGTTTAGACCGAACTCGTTTAAACACAGGCAGACACGAGAACACAAACTTACAGCACGAGGTATTTTTGCGTCGGATGTTAAAAAAATTACAGCAAAAGATAAAACGAGTTCTTCCACTAAGGTTTGAAATATATATATATTTATATTGCTGGACTCTAAAGGGTGTATTTCAAAACTGAGAGTTTAATGTAAATCTATTTCACAATCTACTCGATACAGTGACCGCGTTCGGTCTTTTGATTGGCCCGCACTGAAATCTTGACCAATCGCAACACTGAACAACGCCGTCGAATGAGCCCTCAGTTATTTTACAAAGTTTCATCCCATCACCGGTCTCTGATGATATTCCTTACCTCACCAGGATTCAGTTCACCTCCGGGCAGCTTAAAGAATGCTGTACCGAGTTGCAGCAGTAAGACATGAGGTAGACCATGTTCGTGGACCAGTAGGACTCCTTCTACAGACCTGTGAACAATAAGTTTTTTTTTATGCAATAGGGGGCAAACGAGTAGACGGGTCATCTGATGGAAAGTGACTATAAAATATAGTTATATGAAATTAAATACCACAGCATCAAATTACTTCCCTGACTAACTGATTCATCAACGCAGAGCCTAAACTGGATTCGAGAAGCCGAAAATCGATCTAAGTGGCGTGCAATGGGAGAGGCCTATGTCCAGCAGTGGACTGCGATAGGCTGATGATGATGATGATGAGCGTAGGTTAATCTTTAGAGTAGAAATTTCATAACAGTAAGTAAGTTGTTTATAATATTAAGTTTTATTTTGCTTAGGGCTTGGCACAGACTTCAAACCTATCAATAGGTAGCACATACAAACAATAGTATTTTATTAATATTAAAGGTTTGCATAAGAGGTGTATTAAATTTAATCTTTATTAAGTTATTTTATACTTTTTAGTTTTTGAAATCGGTTTTTTTAAACGTAGTTTTTTTTATTTTTTACTTTTTAGTGTCTGAAATAGGTTGTTCTGTTAACTACAGTAGGATTTTTCTAGATTACATCAGGTAAACTGTAACATTTCGTTGCTTTTTATTGTCATATATCTAATAGTAATTTTTTTAGTTTTCAAATAGTAAGTAGCTATGGGTACGCCTACGAAAGGTGCAGCGCGCCTTAAACAATATAGATCCCAAGAAACGGGAACGGAAAAAAGGAATCGACTCCGAAAAAATGCTGTTTGAAACTCTATTTCACGTTCTTGTGAGACAGAGATAGATCGTAAAGAACGTTTGTTAGCTATGAAAAATTATATAAAATTACGTTCACGTCAAGAAACTCTTGAACAGTATGAGTCTAGACTAGCTAAGATTCAAGAACGTCTTGCCAAAGAGACGTCTGAAATGGTAAACGGCCTCCGCATAGTGTCATTCCTGTAGATGTTAACAACTGTGGTGGATTGTTACACAGCATTAAAATAGAGATAGGCTCTAGGGTGATGCTGAGAAGAAATATGGCGGTCTCTGATGGATTAGTCAACGGAGCAATAAAAAAATCAAGTGGCCAGCCCTTCGCCGTGACCAACTAGAAGCAGGAGAACTGCCCGAAGCAGTATTGATTAAATTTGATGACGAGACGGTAAGCACTAGGGTAAAAGATGCGGAGGGCCTAGTTTCAATCGCATCAACATCTGCAACTTTTCAGGCCAATAAAGGTTACGCTGATGTCGAGAGGTTAATGCTGCCACTAATTTTAAGTTGGGCTGTCACCGTTCACAAGCTCCAAGGTACGACATTGGAGAGGGCGATGATAAACCTCGGAAAAAAAAATTGCAAAAGGTCAGATATATGTGGCTTTAAGTCGAGTGAAGAATTTAGATGGTGGCATTAAGTGATTTGGAACCATCTAAATTATTACACAAATCACATGATGACAAAGCACTACAGGAAATGCAATGATTAAGACAATTAAGTCTAATTTATTTTTTGACTTATTTTTAAAATTTCCCTTTAATTTATTTCTTCGTTCCGAAATTTTGTATGCAATCGTATTGGTTTTAATATTTCTCAATTTCTCTACTCCGCAAGCTCGCTCCGCTTCAATGACAGGTAGCCTAAGACCCACTTATCGGGACACGGGTTAATAGTAATATACATATAATCAACTTAAATGAAAACTCCTAAAAAGGCCGTACACAAACTAAAATTATATCATCCAAGTAAACAATAATATTCATTAAAAATGTCCATAAAATAATATATAATCAACTTAAATGAAAAGTCCTAAAAAAATGTTCATAAAATAATATATAATTAACTTAAATGTAAACTCCTAAAAAGGCCGTACACAAACTAAAATTATATCATCCAAGTAAACAATAATATTCATTAAAAATGTTCATAAAATGAAAACTACTGGGCCTAACTATGTTAAATTTTTATGTGACCAAATGGCAACTATTCCGCATCAAACTAAAGAAGAATCACGTAAATCGGATCATAAATCTCAGAGTAATTGGTGTACATACATAAAAAAAAACATACCAATCAAATTGAGAACCTCCTCCTTTTTGAAGTCGGTTAAAAAAATGTATTATGAGCACAATCATTTGTTCTGGGTTGTAATTTATCTGTTATTTGTATATATTTAGAAATATATAACCCTTAGCATTCATTATAAAACATGAAGGCTTAGGAAATAATGATAATAAGCCCTTTATTCTGAATTAGTACATACAATATTAAACAGTTTAGAAGTTAAGTTTAAAAAATATCTCGTAATTCAGAGTAAAAGTATCTTCTGCAAACTGAACTGGGATGGCTTCGGCCTAAACATACACGGTGCTAAACTAAACCACCTAAGATTTAGGAAATGCTATGTATATTAAAATTATATTATTAATATGTTAACACTTTGAAAGAATGACTCTTGGGTATCAATCCGTGAGCAGATCAATTAAAGAGAGCAAAGTAGTGGGCAAATGCTATTATATTCTCTAAACATTGTACATCATCATTGTTGTTGGTTCATCTCAGAGGTTCCAATGGGATAGAAAAGATGATGTCTTCCATTATTTCACTATATTTTATAGAGCCATTTGCAAATGTGTAAAATAAATGTAAAAAAATATATTTCCGCGGACAAAGCCGTTGGTTTCTCTCGTATATTGACTGTAGACAATGTTTTAATGAGAAAAGTCACTACAATTAAAGAATACTAACCTCCTCATGCCAATTTTGGTGAATTCTTCTCTCATCCTTTGAAACCTAGCTGGCACCGACGCATCTTTCTCAAACAATGGCTCTTTTGTTCCGAATGTATAATTAGTCAGTGGATATAAGTTAATTGTTCTATTAAGCGTTAAATTAGGTTGATTTTGACTATTTTGGTGTTGAATCCCCGGCCTCGCCGGCCAATTCTTATTTCCAGGAGCTCCTTGTACCGCTGCCATAATTGAAGATATAATATCACTTATTTATCTATTTTCGTGAACAATTCGGTTGTGAGTTACTTTATACACTTAGAGTTATTATTCACTAAAGTAGTTAACTTCGCAAAACGCGTTACCAAATAGCATTGACAATGAGCAAGAGAACGCCAAACAAGCGACCATTATCGTCCTAGTGTTGCCAAGTCGCCAAAAAAAATCATTTCAAAATATTTTATGTTGGCAATATCACAGATACAGGTACGCGCACGAAACGACGACGTGAAAACTGGATTACATTTTTGTCCACCGTCAATTTCGGGACAAAACTGTTGGATTTTTTTATTACCAAATGACGCTTAGGGCCTGTCCGAGCAGTGATATTTCAGTTCGAGGTTAATTTCTCTTGTATTATTATACCATAGGCACTACCAAACCACGGTACTATTATAATACAGTACTGTGACTCGGCCGCATGATAGAAATAAATGCCTACAGCCGCGCGGTACGTAAACATGCGTTAGGGCTGCCCGTCTCCAGCATTTTAATTATATTTTCCTACTTTCTGTTTCTATTTAGATTTGTGATTGTAAATATCCTTTTTATATAAATAAATGAAATACTTTGTATATTGAATAGGAAGTGTTCAATAAAAATGAGTGTTGTTTTTTGATTGGTAAATTTAATTAAAAAAACATGTTTTTGTTTGAAAAATAAATCGGGCTTATAAATTTGAGACCGAAAAATATTTGCGCCTCGACTGAGTCGTACGAAATGCTTTATTGTTAAATTTTAAAGTATAATAAATCCGCATTCTTATATAAAGCTTAATTAAAAATTGTTTTGGGAAACATGGACAAGGTGGAGAAAATGGAATATCTTTTACTTGGTTATAGATACCTGCAGCTACTTTACAATTTACATGTTTGGTTTTAAGTGAATTTCGGAATATTTCCTCCATTTTTTCTATATATTCCACAAAATCATCGTTGGGTACAATCAAAAAAGTTCGCGAATTAATCTTACTGTAGTCCCGGTACCTTAAATACCGACTCGAGCTGAAATTGGGGCTTTTTTGATCGGGTTTCACATACGATTTCAAAGCATGACAATCATCATGTTTCTCCAAACAACGCTTAAGAAGATACCCACAAATATAAAAAAGTGAATTTTTTTCTGGTATATCTAGCTGATTGTAATCCGAACTAGTAATTTGGATGCTGGAAAATTCTTCAAAATCTGTATTTGATATTTTGTTGGATGATACCAGTAATGCATCGCTAGTATCTTTTTTGTTCGTCGATTCAACAAGAAGAGTTCCGAAATCATCTGCACAATTCCCGCCTTTTGGAGGTTTTATGATGTTGCAGAAAAATAAGTTTTTAAACGCCAATGCAAACTGTCTACAAGTCGGATTTAGAGCCGTGCCATTTTTCGTTCGAATTTGTCCGAAAAAATTTTCAAGAGCGTCTTGATTGCATCTTCTAGTCATAAGAAAATTAAATCCTTCCATCCGCAAGTCATCGAACAAGAGCATTATGGATGTAATAGTTATTTGGAAACCATCAATGAATCTAACACTTGATGTGACGTTATTGCCATTTTTTGGATTCTTTAATTTTAAATCTTTGAAAAAGCTTAGCATCTGTTTAAAAAATGCCTTTTGTGACTCATTGCCTTCATACGCTCTTTTATATTCATAACTATTCCTCAGATTAGATGTATTCAAAGAATCGAACAAATTATTCATCATCATTAAAAATTTTGCCGTGTCTCTGCCGGATTCTTCAATTTCATTGTTATCTATATACGTACGAATGCCATTTGCAACGGACTTGCTAAGAAGTTGTGTCGCATAGCAAACCTTCATTTTCTCGAAGTTTGTGGGTTTGATATGACTGTCGTTAAGTTTAGGTGCAAGCCTCAAACTCTTTTTTATGTCCTGATTATAAAACTTGACAATGTGATCATATTTTGCTATAGAATCACCGAAGTGGAAATCATATTGCATCAGGTTATTTCGAACGTTTTTAATTAGATGCGGTGCATCAAAAATATAATAAATTTTTCTATCATTTATAAAAAAATATGGTCTTTTAATTGAAACTGATCTTTGTTTGGCAGCTTTCATTAAATCAGACCCTTGATCGGACACAAAAATACGGACGTTAAGACCAATTTCGAATAACTTTTGCAGTACTTTATCAATCCATTTATTTATTTCTTCATAGTTTCGACATTCTGAAATAAATGCATATGATATAGGCTGTTTCCAGTTTACAAACATACCACGAACCATTATTACTAACGCATTTTTAGCGGGTTCAGGAGACTGCAATCCTTCAATTTCGTGGAATCCGGTAATTTTGTCTTCTTTAATATTAAAGAACAGATTTGCTTTTAATGACATTGCATCAATCATAACTGAACAATTTTTTTCTGTTTCTGTCATTTGTCCAACTTTTAATTTAAGAAGAGACATAGCTCTTTCATTGATTTCCGTTGTAATTGGGAAAGAATGATTGAACAATGTTGAAGGACAGGGTAAACATAACGCACTTTGCAAAAACCGGTATGCTTGTGGGCTGATGTAGTATAAATTTAAACAGTAAATGATGTAGTCTTTATCATATCGATTTCCTTTTCCATGTTGTTTTAGTTTACTTTGGGCTTTTATCAGGAGAGCTAGTTTGTCGGTCAAAAATTTATCGCAAAGTCGATGGAAAGTATTTTCTTCAGCTTTTTGTGTTTCATTTTCAGTTTCGTGTAATTTTATTTTCTTTCTGCATTGGAGGAGTTCAAGTTTCAATTTTCTTTTCCTTGGAGTGTTGCTAGAGAGACTAGTTGAGGTTTGAGCAAAGATTCCGTTTGTTGCATTTTCAGTCTGTGTACTATTTTCATTTCCTACCAACGGAGCAGTTTGGGTTTGCTTATCTTCTTTTAGAGAGACTCCTGGATCAGTACTAGCTAAGCTTGGCAGCATCAACAAAGGTAGGCCATTCTTTTTTAAAGGTTTTCTATTTGAAGAATGTAACACATCCTCCAAATTAAAATGTTTTTCACAAACTTGGTAGGAACTAAAGTTAGGTTTGTTTTTCAAATCATCTCGCCGGATCAGTTGCAACCATTGAAGACGTCTGAAAAAAAAAATACATGTCTCACTCTCGGAGACTGCCGCGGTAAAGCTATTGCATAACATTTTTTTTTCTTTAAAAGAAAAAAATCTGCGTGGTGTCAGGTATTTTTCGTTAGGTTTTGATAATTTCTTAATTCGGTCACCGCGCCGCGCCGCGCTTAGAGCCCGCGATAAAAGCTATGCAATAGCTTAAAAATCCTTCTATAGAATAAAAAAAATGTGCTTTCTCCTTACGCGTTACAAAACTCCAATCCTTAAAAACTTCAACACCTACCTACTCAACTAGAATGCAAGAAACAGCTGACGAGTAAGTAACTTTTTATCTCAGCTTATTAACGTCTCTATAAATTAGGTACCTACCTACAACTCGCATCAACTCAAAACAAAAATTCTTTTGGTCACCAATTAATTAATTATTAAAAAGCTGAACAGCTGACTACGAATGTTTTAAAATCACAACCCTCAAACATCTAAATATTATATATGAGTCTAGCTGTTGTTGTTAATACCGAGAAAATAAAACCAGTTTTTAGTGGTATATGTTGTTATAGTAGCAGCAGAAACACTTTGTGAAAATTTCGAAAACCATCTAATGACACACAGACGGTAAATTTTTTTTTCTAGTATTATTCATACACACAGATAATAAACAAATATTATTAATAATAAAATACCACGTCTTTACTTTGAATTATGCAAAGTAAGAAAACACACATGCACCGAAGTTTTAACACAAGCGTAAGTAGGTAGGTACCTACCGTATCATGATTCATTCAGAACCGCATATAACTACCTATTTCACTCGTCTCAATAACTTTCCGTTACTCTATTTGCTTTATTTATTAATCCAAACACCTTTTTTTTCGTGAGATAAAAGGAAATACTTATCCATTAAAAAGACACACATTATGTACCTACCTACTAGTAAGTAAAATTATTTTATAGTCTTACCTTTCAGAGTTTCCAGGTAATTTAAAAAAACTTATGTCTGGATGCGTTATTGACGAATTCATACAACCAAAAACAGCACAATATTTCCTACTCGTCATATTAACTGATTTTTAGAAAAAAAAAAATCGCGCGGTTATTGTTAAAAAAACAACACACAGTCCGTTCGACACTGCGGTACAGCCGTGACTGTCTGCGCCCCGAGCGCACCCCGAGATCGAGGCGCGTAGGTATAGCTCGCTTTTCGTCCGTTTGTATGAAGTTGGAGTACTGTATTATAATAGTACCGTGACCAAACTTATGTATCACGCACTCCGAATTAAATTTCAAACGATTTTTGACAGTTTAATACAGACGGTCAGTTTAATACAGATTGTCGGCTGAGACGCCCTTTCAAATGGGTAATAGAACTAAAATTTTAATATATCTAATACTAGGACGTGACGGCGTAACAGACATATAAAAAGATGGCACGCAACTTAAATTTATCTATTTAATTAGTTGAGATGAGACTCATGAAAGGTTTTTCTACATAAAAAACTTACACAGTAATACTTACTACTTCATACTACACACAATATTCGGAAATAAATCGACATCGTATCACAATTCAATGTATCAAATCAGTTTTTTATTTCAGTTTAATGTTTTTCCGACAGTAGTACTATATAGATCCGAGAATTATAGTTTTTTCTAATGATATACATAAATATATCATTAGAAAAAACGTGCGATGAAATATCGGATTGCCCCTTTCATTTCAAAAAAGGTTTTGTCGCTTTCACTGAGGAGTTAGTGGAGTGCTTGCAGCTTCCTTCCGCCTGCCTTTCCTTCACTTTGTAGACGTGACGGGACAGTCACATTTTTTTGTCATAGTGACAAGAGTCAATTATTGGAAGAACAAGAATAAATATGATAGTAATTACTAAAATTCAAATCCATTTTCCGTTTATACTTTTTACTGCTCTATACTAGATTTTTCTATGAACATATTTATTATGAAAATGAATGAACGTTATGGTTCATAATCCACTAAACTGAATCCACAAAAATAGTGAAAATAAAAATGTAGAAACATTTAAATAGTAAATTGCATTTACTGTTAGACTAGTTGGCTCGACAGACTTTGTTCTGTCAACATTTTTTTATAAATTAGTTTTCACTTAATTTCCTATTTTTGGGCTACCTCTTTTTATGGTTAAATTTAAAAAAATATTTGGTATAAAATATTTCAAAATGTAATTCACACATTAGATTTTTGTGTTTTGTGCAACTTAAGTAACTTAAGTGAAGTGAAGTGATTTAAGTGAAGTTAATCTGTATAACTTTTAATTAGTTGTCTTGATTAACTGATTATCAAAAGGCTTACGGTACGGTACGGTCTTTGTTAGACAAAAAAAATAATTAAATTCGAATAAATACCGATTGTTAAACAAAAGCTTGAAAAAAAATTAAAAAGTTGGTGTCAGAATCGAACAATGTGTTTTGACATTACACTTTTTAATTGACTTTGACATTGTTTTGATTTTGTGTTCTTATATAGTTTTTATTTAATCGTTTTCTACTAAACTATGTCTCAACAATTAGAATTACTTACAGAAAGCCCATCGCAATGGACAACAGTATCTTTACTAACCCCAGAAATACAAAGAAAGGAGATAAAACCGTTTGTTATTCGTAAGTAGTTACACAAACTATTATTTGTTTATCAATAGTTAAAATAAGCTACATAACCATAATCATAAGCCCACTACTGCAAGTAATCCCTAAATCCTCAAACCTATTTCTCTACTTCTGGGTGGTCTCAAATAAATCTTGGAGTGAAAGTTCATTCCAAGTTCTGTATTTATTATAGTATCATTAACAGCCTTTAATAGTCCCCTGCTGGACATAGGCCTCTCCTTAGAAAGGAGGTTTTGGCCTGCTATAAGAATCAAGATAGTTTGGTATAGGGTTTGTTTCAAGTTGTCCTTCTCTTCGTAGTGCTGCTGTCCTGCAGACTTTGCTCCCTTCGGCTCATAGGACACCCACGGGTTGAGCAGTAGTGGTGGTGGTATTCTTAATCCGTCACCACACACGTTTTTTTTTTATTATTATGTTATTTATATTTTTGTTTTAATTTTTAAATTTTTTTGTATTGCGGCGAATTGTTATACATTCAAACACAATTATATTATTGTTTGTGAATAAATGAACTATGAACACGGACACAATATAACAGTATAGATTTTATTTATATAATTTTTCAGTGGCTTTAAAAGAACTAGAAGGAAAACCAGACATTAGAACATCAAGCCTCATGAATGCTGACAAGTTCTCAGCGGTCCGAGAAGTTGTTAGACACTTTGCTCGATTACGGTCTGCAACCAATGAACCCTGGCTGCATGAAGATGTGAAACTGTTTCTAGAAGGATTAAGGTAATCATCCCTACTAATATTATAAATGCGAAAGTATATATATAATGATGGGGGTGTTAGTCTAGTGGTTAGTGACCCTGACTGCTAAACCGGAGGTTTTGGGATCGATTCCCACCCAGAACAAATATTGTGTGATGAGTATGGTCATTTGTTCTGTGTCAGGGTGTAATTTATCTATAATTGAATGAATCTATTTAAAAAATATATATGTATGTTTATCAGCAGTCTGGTTACCTCTGTTCGGCCTTGGGATCAAACGACCGTGTGAGAGATGTGTGATATATTAAAAAAAAAAATTAAAAAAAATATGTTTGAAAAATTGATTTGAAATTGAAAAAAAAATTGAAAAAAGCGTGGGGTGCTTTTTACTATTGACAACAAAATTTCTTAAAATTTATTTTCTATTTTTTAGTTTGGTTTTCTATAAAAGCGTGTTTTTTTTTAATTTATTTTTTAAATTAGTATATTGTCATCGGTCCTCGATATATCTACAAAGTTTGAACGAATTCTGACCGTTTAAAGTCAGTCAAAATCACGCCCAAAGGAGTCGGTTACAAACATGCAAACAAACATACAAGTGAAGCTAATATAAAGCGTGTAAAAAAAGATAAAAAAACTGTCAGCGCTAAACCTGCCTCGCAAAAGTAGCTCTGTCAGTGCTAATTTGACTGCCTTGCTGGTGCAGTGGTAGCGTATGTAACTGCTGGGTTGAGCTCTGGGGTTCAATTCGCAAATGACCAAATGTTTGTATGATCTGCAATTATTTGTTTCGAAGTTTGGGTGTTTTCTATGTATAATATGTATAAGGTTAATGGGTAAGTTGCCCTAAAATACTTTAAGGGGTTGTAGTTTTCATCATTGCTGATAGATTTTATTATGAAATACCTTATTCCAAAAATAATATAATATAATATTTTCATAAGATTTTTATAAAACTCACCAAAATTTTGCCTAATACAATGTTTTTAGACTTTTATATCCTTTTTTTATGTTTTTTGCTGTTTGTGTGTAGTTGATAAATAGTTTTATAATTTCAATTACTAAAATTGTAGTTAACGTAAAAAACTGGTCCAAAGAAGATCTTTAATATTTTTTTTCTTTGACAAATATAAAAAAATCTATGACAGTTAAACTGCAGATTTGTTAAAAAAGATGTATGTATCCTCAGCTATTTAATAAGGTTATTATACCTTATTAGATACCTGAGGATACATACATGTTTTAGGATATTATAAGAATTCATAAAAAAAACTTAGATGAAAGACTGGGGGTGTTATGAATTTCCGTAAAACCCGGTAGTATCTAGTTGAAAACTTGGCTGGTATTTTTGGACTGTTTCGTTGACTATTCGTGACTAACTATTGCTAAGTGGACAATTATTTGTGTTTCTTACCTTAAAGTATTTAGGTTGACTTACCCTATCGGTGGCATGTCGGACACGAACCGACTAAAACCGCACGCCGTCTCGGGTACTAATAGCCGGGGAACCAGGTATACCCTAGAAAGAGGTTGACTTACCCAGTAACCCTGTATGTATTTACAAAAAAAAAGTACATAAGTATTCTATCAGTCAATCTAGTTTACATAGTACAAGCTCTGCTTAGTTTGAAACTAGATGGCGTTGTGTGTCAAATGTTCAAAAAAAACTCTGTACTTATTTTCATGAAATTTGGAATGGAGATATTATACATAGGTCACTTTTACCGCTTTAACTGTGTGTGCTAATGATGTGACAACCGCCGCCCATGGAAACCTGCTACTGCAAAGTGCGTTTCTGACCTCTGAGTCGCCCCCCAGAATCAGGGGAAAAGGGGAAGGTTTGGGCTCCGGTAACCTCACTCACCCATATCGCTGTGATGACTGATTAAGAATACGGAACGTCACCACCCCCTTTCATCCCGTAGGTGTCGTAACACCCGACTAAGGGAGCAAACTATGCAGGACAACAGCATTGCAGGAAGGAAAACTTGACACAAACCCTATACCAACCAGTCTGGCCAGCGTGGTATAGTAAGCCAAAACCTTTCTAAGGAGAGGCTTATGTTCAGCAGTGGACTATTAAAGGCTGTTAATATGATGATGACCCTCACTAACTGGTGAAAAGCAATGTAAGAACTGTCTTACACCGGTTTTCTGTGAGGCCGTGATATCGCTCCGGTCGAGCCAGGCCAAAATGAGCATGGCTCTCCCAAGAGAATAAAACCAGTTACCGAAGGCCCACCATAAACAGATGACAGCATAGATCAAAAATCACTTTTATAGTTAAACTGCCGTAAGCTTGGCCCTCCTGATGGTTTGCGGGACGCGGGGCGGGTGATTCGCTCGGCTATACATGACACGATATACTAACTCGATATCTTCAATCTTCATTATTTATTTGTTTGAGATTTAATCTACACACGATGTAATAAAAATCGAATTTATTTCCATGTATTATAATGTCAGTGTATTGTACGTTTTTATGATTAATTGTAAAATTTAATACTGTAAAATAATTTTAATAAAATCACCTTATCTTCATCATTTAAATTATATTCAGATACAATTTAAAAAGTAAGTAAAATAATAAATATTCTTTATTAGAACTTTAACAGTAAAACCTCTGTAAGCCGAACTTCAAGTTTTTAAATCCTTTTGTGACGCAGAGTCGGCAGATTATCCATGTTGCAATATAATATCGTGTGTAGCAGTCTTAAGAAAAATAACACGTACAGCCATGCTTTCACGTCAGTCACTGCCGGCGGACAGCGACGCACTAGCTAATTGGTTGGATGCACCCCCGCCCCGCGTCCCACAAACCATCAGGAGGGCCAAGCTTACGGCGGTTTAACTATAATTGCGAGTTTTGTTTAATTAGATTTTCTATTTCCAGGTTTTCACCTGAGTGTGTAACGGAGTTTGCAACATTACTCTGTACGGATAAAATGTATGATAGTGCACCAGCACATTTAAGAGTGAAGCCAGGTCTTGTTAGCATGAAGTGGAAGATCGATATATCTTTAAGGTAACATATATCCTTGGACTAACTTTAATGTCATGTCAATTCATGATAACAGGCCTATGTGCTGTTCCGGAATACAATCTACCTGTATGTCCAAATATCATTAAGATCCGTATAGCCGATCTGGCTTTTTTTTTATAAACGAGCAGACTGGTCACTGATGGTAAGCAACTATCGCTGCCCATGGACACCTGCAACTCAAAAGTCACAGGGGCGTTGCTGTTCTTGGAGACTTCCGCTTGAGTCAGCGGGAGGGGGGATTTGGGCTCCGGTAACCTCACTCACTCAGTGAAAGGCAACGAAAGAATTGCTTAACACCGGTTTTCTGTGAGGCCGTGGTATCACTCCGGTCGAGCCAGCCCATCCGTGCAGAAGCATGGCGCTCCCACGTCCAGTGTCACGTCTGTTAGATGGGGACAGACGTGCAGACGGGGCACCTGATGGAAAGTGACTACCCCCCGCTATAACAATTTATAGGATGTGGCACAAAATCACAGTGAACTGTGATTTATTATTCGCGTATCAACTTCAACTTTTGGATAATGGCTTTGTGGCATTTTTGCGTACGTAGGTTAGGGTTGCTAGGTAGGTAGGTTATGTAGGGAATGGTAGCTATATATATTAAGATTTACTGATACATAGTCGAAATAGGGTATTTATGCATCGTCTGAAAACAGCTTATTGGCAACGTGTGAGTAAAAGCAGGAACCCTAACCTACACAGTTCTTTCATAGTTCAATGTGATTTTGTTCCATGCCTAACGCACACGCATTCGAGCCATAGTGTATATTAACTATGTTTTTGTTACATGGAAGGGACCAATATAATCAGACCTTTTTTAGCGCCATAGTGCCATGAGTCACGTAAACCATAGACTAATAATAAAACTCTTTTTTCAGCCAATCAACACATTTTAACTCAAGTTTATCACATCAGAGCAAAGAGATTCATAGCCAACATGTGTTCGTTATATTAACATTCCATTTGACGGACGGACAAAAACACACATATCGTTTATCTATTAATAAATTTCACGAACTTAGGTACACGGTGGCGAGTGCTTTGAAGGCAATGATTGTTCTAGAAAAGAGGAATTGTATGAGAAAGAACTGACGAAGATTTTATTGGGGTTGAAGACTTATTTATGGGAAATATCTTCAAAAATAAGAATTTCAAAACCTTTTTGATAGATTGAGGTCAAATAAAGAGCACGCTGTTAAAGTAAGCGTTAAGCGATGACCGTATGCAATAATAGGTTAGTTTTTATCATGTTTTTTTAAATATTTATTCATGAAATTAAGTGTAAAAGAAGACTAGGATTTAAAATTTATTATTATTTTCAACTTTAAACGTCAACCACTGTTAGAGGTAAAGGTTTTGACAATAAGAAGGTATGACGTCACAGATTGTTATTCTTATAAATGGTTTTACAGGTATAATTAAGGTACCCTAATTTGTGTTAATAGTTATTAATCGACTTAAAAAAACGAGTTCTTATTTAGGTTGTTTGTGTTGTATGTTTGTTACTGCAGAAGTTTGTTATTTATTTGGGCAAGTGTACCTGTGTGCTTGGTCCCATTCAAAATTGAAGAAATAAACTACTAAGGATGAAAAATAGTAAATGAAGAATACAGGTTATTATAATTCATAATGATAAATGCGCATTAAAATCTGCGATACTTAAATAATTTGGCGCGATCTTGAACTAAAAAAAAACATAAAATCATTTTGACAGCTGACAGCTGTCAATTTCATTGATCGTTCAATTATGTCACCGATGACAGTAGTTGTGTAAGTTTAAGAATTCTAAAAAATAATGTTAAACTATTTATAAGTGTAATTAAAATCGGTGCTGCTCCCAGTAGGTACTTGGCAAAGGTGCTAGAACTAAATAAGAAGAGTCTTAATCTTTCTTAAAATTGCTGCTTGTGAAATGTTTTTTTTAGAAAAATAGCGTAAAATAGCATCCGTCTCTTTTTTATTTATTTATACTAGAGGGGGCGGACGAGCAGATAGGTCACCTGAAGTAAGGAAACGCGTGCCGGCCTTTTAGGACGGAGTACGCTCTTTTCTTGAAGGTTTGAAGGTCGTCTCTACTTAAACCCGTACGCAACCATCTCTGGTTGTTTGTTATATGGAGAGGAAGGGGGGGGGGGGGATTGTATCGCTCTTAAACCAACCCCGTTTTCTAATATGTATCTCTTAACTTATAAGCGCACTTAATACATTCCTTTAATATTGAAATATTCACAGTTTGTTGGAGATATATTAGTATACTAAGTAATGTACACAAATTATACAGGGTGTAAGGGGCGCCGTAACGAATACTGAAATAGTGTATTCAGACCATTATTCTGAGTCAAAAACCATTAGAATTTTTTACCGGAATATTAATTTTTTATGCAATCAGCTGTCAAAGGTGAAGGTCATTACCCGTAGGTATCGCACAAAAGTGATAACTACATGTGTATTCCGTGCAAACAGTCTACGCACACTAACACAAGTTGGCGGCCGGAGGGGAGGACCCGCACGCTTCGGCTGTTAGATTAATTACATTGCAGTTTTTGTCTGCATGCGGTATTTATTAAATTGTTTTCAATAAAATGTTCTGCTTCATCAATCATCAACAGCCTTTAATAGTCCACTGCTGGACATAAGCCTCTCCTTAGAAAGGAGGTTTTGGCCTACTATACCACGCTGGCCAGACGGGTTGGTATAGGGTTTGTGTCAAGTTTTCCTTCTCTCTGCAGTGCTGTTGTCCTGCGTAGTTTTTTCCCTTAGTCAGCTCTTACGACACCCACGGGATGAATAGGGGTGGTGACACTCTGTATTCTTAATCCGTCACCACACGGACATGTTCTGCTTACTCACTGTGAATTAATTTTTAACTGAAATAATAGAAAATTATAAAAAAATATCCAATGATTTTTGACTCAGAGTCATGGTCTGAATACACTATTTCAGTATTCGTTACGACGTCCCTTACACCCTGTATATTTAGTTCACAAATAAATATATTGTATATAAGAAAAATAATTTTCATGAGTGATGTTTATATTAATTAAAGATACCAACTGTTTCGAATCCAATAAGGGTCATAATTATCAAGAGACATAGCGACCTGTCTGGCATAACACAACGGTGTATCTTGAAATAATATAAATATATTGTATTCACGAAGACAAATTGTTTAAATATGGAAAAGTTTATTTTTATTAATAAAACAATAAATTATATTTAAATCGTTTTATTTACAAAATTTCACAAAAATCATTAATTTTATTTCAACTTTCTTGAGGTAAACTCTGGACATCAATTCTTGGAACATGATCTTTCTGTAATAAAAATGAGTATTCAGATAATTTTTACAAGTCGGACTTTACAGCTAGAAGGCGCCGGCATTTGCTAAGACTCAGTCTGGGAAGAAACGTCGATCTTGGTCAAAATCAACGACCCAAAGCACGTAAACCAATCTTTATACTATTAGTATATATTGTATTTTAGTATTGTAAACAGACCAACGAGCCGCTAATGGATACCTGAACCCCCCCCCCCCCACCCCTCCCCGATTAACGGCATACGGTATTTCATAATACTTTGAACCACCATAGCAGCAAAATAGTTACCTGCGTATGCCTGGCTGCATGAACCTTCAGGCTCGCTTTTTGAGTAAAGGCAGCCCCACAGCTGCATATGTATGGCCTTTCTCCTGTATGACTTCTCACGTGGATCTTCAGGATACTCTTTCGCTGTAACCAATATCCATACTAATATTATAAATGCGAAAGTGTTCGCTGTCTGGTACCTCTTAACACTTAAGCAGCTGAACCGATTTCAATGAAATTTGGTATAGCGATAGTTCGAGTCCCGGAAAAGGACATAAGATAGTTCTTATCCCAGAATCGTCCTTTAAAAAGGGGGGTGGAAGTTTGTATCGTAAATCAGCAACCGTTGAACCGTTTACATGAAATTCGGCATTTGTTTTTGTTTTGTTTTTAAAAAAGACAACGCCCGCACTAGGAATATATTCCTGTGTCGCGGGGACTTTACAAACATACATGAAACGGACACAAAGAACACCCAGACTCAGAACAACAATTTGTAGATCACACAAAGTGTCGTCCCATGTGGGGTTTGAACCCACAACACGCGGCGTAGTAGGAAGCGGCGTGGCGACCGCTTAAACCACTACGCCATCCGTGCTGTCAGAGAGAGAGAGTCAGAGTATGGAGATAGTTTGATTGTTTTTTTTTTTTTTTCCGTGCGTAAATCCCCTCGGATACCACCTGTCGGTGGCATGTCGGACTCGAACCGACTAAAACCGCACGCCGTCTCGGGTACTAATAGCCGGGAAACCAGGTATACCCTAGAAAGGAAGTCCCTGGTGCGAAGGAAGTCCCTAGTGCAACAGGATATACTCCTAGTGCGTGAGTTGTCTTTGTCAATAAGTATTGCTTAAAAAACACTTCATACCGTAAAACTTTTCTCGCACAGATGACAGCTAGCCAGTGGCTCTTTCTTTTGATTGTGGACCCTCCATATATGACCTCTTAGCGACTCCTGCAATAAATAAATCCCTTTCAATACTAACAAAGAGCACTAAAAACCTAGCAGCAATCGCGGTTGATTTGCTGACGTTTTATGAAGAGTTCCTTTCTCTGTCTCCGAAACTCAACATCAGATCTATATGTAATATCATCATCATCATCAGCCTATCGCAGTCCACTGCTGAACATAGGCCTCTCCCATTGCACGCCACTTAGATCGATTTTGGGCTTCTCGCATCCAGCTAATGCCAGCCATCTTGCGCAAATCGTCACTCCACCTGGCCTGTGGAGGTCCTACACTACGTTCGTTACTATGTAATTTAAATGGGACCATTTCGAAATAAGCCCAAATATTTTTTTTTTACTGACAAGTCGTTCTCAGCGCAAGCAGTTCGACTGTGGAATAATCTACCGGAAGCAGTTAGGCAAGCTAAATCACTGCAAATATTTAAAAAGCTATAGGTAAATTAGCTTGGAGAAATTTTCGCGTTTGTAGTAGTGTATGGTAGCGGACAGCGTAAACTGGTTTATTCTGGTTTTGTGCGTGTTTCCACTTTCCACTATCAAGTGACGTTTTTTTGCTTTAGATTGAAATATCTCGGAAAGGGTGCGTCCTAGGCCAAAAATAACAAAAAATTTGACCCCCCCGTAGACCCCCGGAGTTTTAAAAACCTAGTTGCTAGGGATAAGTATAAAATTAAATAGTAATGTTAGGATATCGAAACATTTTTGTATAGGCCAGAACGATATAGTGGAAACGCGCTCTAAGATCTGAGTAATATACACACCACTAGATATGCAAAAATTTCTCGAGACTGATTTCACTGTAGTCACAAATCAATACTTGGCATCATAGAGGAATTTGTGTATTTATGTACCTCTGCCTGTATGTAATAGGTCTTTACCTATGAAATTGCCGTTTTGTATGCAATAAGTGAAAGTACTTATTTTTTCAAACTTTTTTATTTCTGTTATTCGAAGTAATCACCCATGCAATCGACGCATCTTTGCCAACGCATTGGCAGTTTATTGATGCCCTTCTTGTAAAAATCAGCTGGACGGGAGGCAACAAACTCTTCAAAGGCATTTTGTACTGCCTCTCGGGAATTGAATTTTTTACCCACTAAAAAGTTGTCTAAATTTTTGAAAAAGTAATAGTCGGTAGGTGCAAGGTCCACTCAAGGTATTACTCCACCTACATGTATTGTAAGATAATAAAAATATTTTGAAAAATATTAACTTCTCATTTATTTAATAAAAGAAAAAAATATTGTTTTCTTATCGGTCACCACGCTCAAAAAGTGTAACTTGAATTAATATCAAGGAAAAAAAAAATGCATAAATAAAATAAATAAATAATTATAATTGCATAAGTTGATAAAAAATGCTATACAATAGCTTTACCGCGACAGTCCCCGAGTGCCACACGTCTTTTTTTTTATTTCTTTTTTTTATTTGTTGCAATATTACATCCCAGGCTACCCTATTTTTTTTGACAATATCCATATAAAGGTTCTCTGTAAGAGATCTCCTGAAGCGATAAGACCGCCTATTGTTATACCAAATGTATTTAATATCTGTATATATAATACTTCAATGGTGTACAATAAAAAGATAAATCTATATATATATATAAAAGAAAGTCGTGTTAGTTACACTATTTATAACTCAAGAACGGCTTTACCGATATGGCTGAAAATTGGTGAGGAGGTAGCTTAGAGCCAGGAGACGGACATAGGATACTATTTATTCCGAAAAAAAAAAAACTTTGCACGAACTTTGCTTTACTCGGAGACGCCACGTTATTATACTTGGAATGCTTCATCGAAGAATTTTCAAAGACGGAAGATTTTTTCTAAGAAAAAAATTAACTTACTAAATTCGAAAATCAGCTTATTTATTGCCTTTAAGGCGGAACAGAGTTCGCCGGGTTAGCTAGTAAATAAATAAGGTATACCTTGCTGCTGTAGTGGTTGTTACACATGTTGCAGACGTGTTGTTTGGCCTCCCCGTGGCTGGTGCTCAGGTGCACCGCCAGGGTAGACGTGGAGACGAAGCGCTCACTGCAGTGGGGGCACTCGTACCTTGAGGAGACGGCAGGGATAAGGGATTTACAGTAAGTGCGGTTTATTTCACCCTGAAGAGAGAGCCTGGGGCTCCAAAGTATAGAATACCCTCATGGTTTTTCCTTGACACTTGCCTATGATAGCGCATGCAATGTGCAAACGATTTGAAAACATGCACGAAAAGTTATATGTGGGTATAACGGGGCCCCTAGTCATACAAAAACTTGGGGCCCCTTTAGAAAGTACAAAACAGTAAATAACTAAAGTAATAAGCAAACTACGCAGGACAACAGCACTGCAAAGAGAAGGAAAACTTGACACAAACCCTATACCAACCCGTCTGGCCAGCGTGGTACAGTAGGACAAAACCTCCTTTCTAATGAGAGGCCTATGTCCAGAAGTAGACTAGTAAAGGCTGTTGCTGCTGAAGACAGAATACTTTGAGCTCCAGTGTGATAAACATGGAAGTGATCAAAGCGAACAGAAGAGTAACCCAGCCAATTCATCGACCATTTTGGACTGTTATTAAGTATTACTTTACTTTGTAGTAGTAAATAAAGTCTCTTATGACGTCACAAGGTATTTAGTAGTAATAACTAACTAATAGCTGAGTGTTGTGGGTTCAAACCCCACATGGGACGACACTTTGTGTGATCAGCAAATTGTTGTTCTGAGTCTGGGTGTACTTTGTGTCCGTTTCATGTATGTTTGTAAAGTCCCCCGCGACACAGGATATATTCCTTGTGTTGAGTTGTATTTTCTTAAAAAAAAAACTTACTTATAAGATGAATCATCTCGATGCCTTTTTGCTTTCTTGAAATGCAGCCTCATACTTTCCTGTAACAATTATTATTGTTGTATATTGGTATTTTTGACGTGACAACGTCTTATAATTCGATGGAGCCGGCTGCACGCACGAAAAAACATGACTCATGCGGCGTTACCTCGCTCTGAGGCGTTCCATTTAACGCGTGAAGTGCAAGCGAGAGCGCGGAACGAGCGACAAAGAGGCACAATCGGCCTCCGCGTTCGGAGCGTTCGACATCTGTCTCTCTCCTACTTGAGTGAGCGATGCGTCAGCGTGGACAGCTGCTACTCGTATACAATAATACATTATTGAAAAATGCAACCATTCCATCAGTATTTTCTTATGACGTTGTCACGTTCAACTATCGTCAGTAAACCGACTTTACAGACAACCGATTTTTTTATAATAATAACCAACAAACAGAGCCTCGACCAACACCTAATGAGGCTCACGTTAGATGGCTGGATCAAGGGTCTGATGCAGAAGGTAGTTCTCTTTGACACGGCCCGTATAGTGAGGAGGTTCCTGTCTTGGTCCCTGTACCCGATGTCGGTGGTCTACTGTTCTTTTTATTTATATATTTTTTTTTATGTTAAAGGGGGCAGACAGGAACTCTGCCGTCTCCTTCTGCGAGCAAGTTATGCTCGCGAAGGAGATGGCGGAGCGGGACCGGGAGAGGTTTAGAACTCTCCCGGCCAGCCAGGCCCGGGCACGGGCCAGGCAGCGCAGGCGACTCAGGCGCCGGAGGTCGCAGAACGACCTCCGTCCTCCATAAGCGCAGGCCTGGGGGTGACAGGTGAGGCCATCTGTCACCCTAGCAGAAGCAGGCCGGGGTGGCGGCGAGCGCGTTGCGAAGCGCGCTCGCTTCCAGGGAGCAGAGGGAACATGGGGTTCCCACACGGGGGGGGTCGTCTACTCGTCTGTAGATGACCCGAGGTATGTCGGAGCACCAGGGACTTCCTTTCAAGCAAGGCAGACAAGCAGACGGGTCACCTGATGGAAAGTGACTATCGCCGCCCATGAACGTCTGCAACTCAGGAGTCACAAACATATTTCTTTTGTTATATATTTAAAAATGTAATCAATATTTTTATAACGTAATAAAGAAAATAATAATAATATTTCGGACAGCTGACACACAACGCCATCTAGTTTCAAACTAAGCAGACCTTGTACTATGAAAGCTAGATTGACTGATAGAATACTTATATGCATTTTTCTCGTAAATACAGATATATCATACATAGAAAACACTCAAACGCCGAAATAAATATTGATAGATCATAAAAACATTTGGTCCGACCCATGAATCGAACCCGAGACCTCAGCCTCATACGCCACCGCTGCACCACCGATATTAAAAATATAAACTTGATATTTTAATACGAAAAACAATCTATATGTTTAATCGATTCATTAATGACGGAGTTCTGTCCTCCGCTTTTCAAAGTCGGTTAAAAAAGACGGTACTCACCGGTGATTTGAATTTAATATCACACTCCACACAATAGTACTCTCTCTTTTCGTGCACGGCCTGCATGTGTTTGTGTAAAAGAGACGGATATATAAAATATTTGTCGCACCGATCGCAGTGGAGCCGTTTCGATTTGTCGTGACGCCTGAATAAAGGAAAAAAACTTTGTTAAAAATTTTATAGAAGGTTTCAGAAGTAGAGATGCGACGGCTGCTGAGTCGGATACAGGACAGCCTTTAAAAACAAATAGCCGGATATCCGGATATCGGATATCCGGTAGCCGTTCTATTTTTAATTAATTATAATAATAATATTGAATTATATTTTATTGTATTTACTTACATACTATGCACCCTGAGACTCTCAATAGTGTTAAACAGCTTCCCACAGGTGTGACACGGGTGCCTCTCGCCGGCGCCATGTTGGGACCGGACGTGGCGCTGGATCACTGTGCGCTTACTGACGACAAAAGCCATCATTTACATTTTTTGATAAAATACAATATGGCTACTACGAAGTTTAATTAATTAATTAAAACAAATATATAAGAGATTCTGGATAGATGTATGGCGGATGGATGTGTGGAGGACCGGGTGTCATGTTCCTCAAACACAAAGGCAGGATCCTCCGACCGAAGTGATCATGCCTGGCGGGCCGCGGCCCAACGGTTGTTGTTGGGCAGTTGTATATATGCTAATCGGTGAGAGAATTCTTCATATCGCGATACAGGATTAGCAATTCTCATTCAGTAGTTACTCCGTAGTTCATTGTGTCTTCATTAGATGGCGCTGTAGTATGTTTCTGTTTCTTCGTATGTAGGAGTCGCCACAGATGGATGGATTAATGAATGAACATAGATGGACGTTTGTTTTTCTTTATGGAAGAGGGGGCAAACGGGCAGCTGGTCACATGAACGTCTGCAACTCAGGAGTCACAAACGCGTTGCCGGCTTTTGAGGAAGGTGTACGCTCTTTTCTTGAAGGTTTGAAGGTCGTATCGGTCCGGAAATACCGCAGACGATAACCCGTTCCACAGATTGGTTGTGCGAGGCTTACAATGTCTTACAAAGCAAATAGTGTTTTTTTTTTTCAAACAAACAAAAAACGACAACAGATTTGTATGTTTGGTACACAGATGGTTTATAGTACGGCCTATGGGAATTCCAAATATGGTGCTATGAATAGTGTTGCGCCATAAGATTGAATGGAATATTCTTGTTTGTCTGGAACAGACTATCGAATACTAGGGCACTTTCTAGTTGGCCGGCCTGATTGCATTAAGATGCGATCGGGCCGCCATGCCGCGATTGAAGGGGGAAGTGTTCTCCCCTGGGATAGGGCCTGATTAGGCATGGAGGACCTGAAATAACATGGTCCGGGTCCTCCCCAGAGTAAGACACCTAAGGCCGGCCGTCGGAGTGGTGGCTCCTGAGTCCCCGAGGAGCAGGAGATCCGAAGGGATTTTCCACCCCGTCAACAAAAAAAAAAGGGAACTTTCTAGTAAAATTCAAAAGCGCTATAAAAGCGGAGCGTGTTGGCCGTTCGAGACAGTTACGTTTTACGACACAGCGAATTAACATCGGAGTGACTTTCTAGTGCAACTAACGAGAGTTATAGTGATTCCTAGTAGTGAGTGTTTGAAAATACAGTGAAATCAAGTAATTAACCCACAATTTGCATTTAATATATCACATCACATCAACAGCCTTTAATAGTCTGGAGCTAGGTCTCTCCTTAGCAAGAAGGTTTGGGCCTACTATATACCCCGCTTGTAACAATAGTGTAAATATATGTAAACTTTATTTACTTGGTGGTAAAGTCGCATTTATCACAGGTGTAAGTGATGGGAGCCGATGTGTGGCTGATGGTGTAATGCTCCAACAAGTGCTGGCGGGAGAGACGCACTTGACCGCACAGTTTGCACTTGTACCTGGAATAATAAGAACTTTTTATTGCTAGTACTATGGTATGTGTAGGAATATTAATTGACACACCCAACACACAAGTGTTTGTCTGATCCCAAACTAGGCAGAGCCTGTACTATAGTATAGTACAGATATAGTATAGTACAGGCATAGTATAGCACATACCTAGTTATAGCACAGGCAAAGTACTCGTATAGCACAGGCAAAGTACTCGTATAGTACAGGCAATGTCTAGTAAAGGCATAGTACAGTACATACAAAGTACAGTATTTATTTATTTATTAATAGAAAACTGAACAGCTTTTTTTACATCATTATCATCATCAACAGTATGTAATAGTCCCCTGCTGGACATAGGTCTCTCCTTAGAGACAGCTTATTTAAATTAAATTAAATTCTTAGGCAAATTACAGACTTGCGCGACATTCGTTACATGAAACTAAAAAAGATACTAAAATATTACAATACTAACTTTTAAACTTTCGCGTTCCATGATAATTAATATTATTTAACGGGAATTAACGCGATCTCTTATTTAGGGTATTACATACCTCTGGTTTGCCTGACGTTTCGACCAGGTTGCACCGGCCGTGGTCACAGGCTGACTGGCTCATCGGCGCACGCCCTCCGTCGTCGAATCCGTGAAGTAGAAGGCTCTTCATCTACCCGCACATTTTCGATATTATTTTTGTGTCGCCATGTACCGTCACATACCACACTAACAGTGTCCCTATTCTGTAAGCAAACCGATGAGTCCCTATTCTGGTGTTTAACCGATTGCGCAGAAAAGCGAGGTGGTATGTTTTTTAACACTGGATTCCACGCTGTAGATAATTTAAAACCATCTTCCCGATTGAAAGTTTTATGCTTTTTAATCTCAATCGCTTCACGTACAACTCTTGAGTAAAAGTGACGTTCGGTGGAGAGGACTTGCGTGCGGTGAAATTCAATCCAGTGGTTGATGCCTGCATCGAGTGCATGTTCTGCAATCGCTGATTTGCTCGTCTGTCGGTTCTTCACAGCAGCGATATGCTCTTTGACCCTTTCTGCAATAGTCCGCTTAGTTTGGCCTATGTATGAGCTTCCGCAGCTGCAGTCTATTTTATAAACACCCGGAGTTTGTAGTGGCAATGTATCCTTCGGTGTGCCGACGATGTTGTGAACCTTTATGCCTGGTGTGTATACTGTCGGAATGGAATATTTCTTTAGTACAGACCCGATCTTGTCCGTAACTCCCTTGACATAAGGCATATAGGCCGGTTGCCTGTTCACTTCTGGATACTTGCGTCTTATTTTCGGTTGCTTCCGTCCTCCTTTCACTTGATATCCGTTACCTTTGAGTACCTCCTGAACATGTTTTAGCTCCTGTTCTAAATGTTCAGGGTCACAGAGATCGTAAGCTCTGTTTTTGAGTGAAGTCATAACAGATTGCAAGTGCCGGGGGTGATGATGAGACGTGGCGTGTAGGTATCTGTCCGTATGAGTAGGTTTACGGTACACACAGTGTGACAAGGACCCATCCGATCTCACGGCTACTTTAACATCTAAGAAGGACAACGACCTGTCCGTCTCCATTTCATATGTAAACCTCATTTTGGGGTGAATAGAGTTCAGATGTTGTATATTTTGATCCACTTCTTGTTTGTTTCCTTTTTGAAGAGAAGGCTTTAAATCTCGGCCCGAATACCGTTAAGCTATGGAAGCGATACGTGGATGACATTTTCAGTATCGTCAAAGGAAACAAACAAGAAGTGGATCAATATATACAACATCTGAACTCTATTCACCCCAAAATGAGGTTTACATATGAAATGGAGACGGACAGGTCGTTGTCCTTCTTAGATGTTAAAGTAGCCGTGAGATCGGATGGGTCCTTGTCACACTGTGTGTACCGTAAACCTACTCATACGGACAGATACCTACACGCCACGTCTCATCATCACCCCCGGCACTTGCAATCTGTTATGACTTCACTCAAAAACAGAGCTTACGATCTCTGTGACCCTGAACATTTAGAACAGGAGCTAAAACATGTTCAGGAGGTACTCAAAGGTAACGGATATCAAGTGAAAGGAGGACGGAAGCAACCGAAAATAAGACGCAAGTATCCAGAAGTGAACAGGCAACCGGCCTATATGCCTTATGTCAAGGGAGTTACGGACAAGATCGGGTCTGTACTAAAGAAATATTCCATTCCGACAGTATACACACCAGGCATAAAGGTTCACAACATCGTCGGCACACCGAAGGATACATTGCCACTACAAACTCCGGGTGTTTATAAAATAGACTGCAGCTGCGGAAGCTCATACATAGGCCAAACTAAGCGGACTATTGCAGAAAGGGTCAAAGAGCATATCGCTGCTGTGAAGAACCGACAGACGAGCAAATCAGCGATTGCAGAACATGCACTCGATGCAGGCATCAACCACTGGATTGAATTTCACCGCACGCAAGTCCTCTCCACCGAACGTCACTTTTACTCAAGAGTTGTACGTGAAGCGATTGAGATTAAAAAGCATAAAACTTTCAATCGGGAAGATGGTTTTAAATTATCTACAGCGTGGAATCCAGTGTTAAAAAACATACCACCTCGCTTTTCTGCGCAATCGGTTAAACACCAGAATAGGGACTCATCGGTTTGCTTACAGAATAGGGACACTGTTAGTGTGGTATGTGACGGTACATGGCGACACAAAAATAATATCGAAAATGTGCGGGTAGATGAAGAGCCTTCTACTTCACGGATTCGACGACGGAGGGCGTGCGCCGATGAGCCAGTCAGCCTGTGACCACGGCCGGTGCAACCTGGTCGAAACGTCAGGCAAACCAGAGGTATGTAATACCCTAAATAAGAGATCGCGTTAATTCCCGTTAAATAATATTAATTAAAATATTACAATAAAGCAATAATAAATAATGATAAAACATTGAATTAAATTATATTAAATAAACTCAAATCAAATTAAATTCAATCAAACCAGTACATTACTGGCATAGTTTAGTACCGCCTTTTAATATAATATTGTAAACATCAGTAGGTAACCGCTTACCTTGTGGTATGTGACTTCAAATGGCCCCGCAGTGAAACAACACTCGGACAATACTGTGTGCATATGTTGCATTGGAAAGACCCGTGTTCCTGTAAACAAAAAATCTTTTAAACAAGAAATTTCAGGATCTTCACTTCCATTCACAAATGGACCGGCTCGACTGGAGTGAAACCAGACCACCAGCAATGGAGCTAAAATTATTTTATGGCTTTTCTTTCCACCAACTGAGTGAGGTGAGGTTACTGTAGGATCAAAACCTTCCCCCCCCCCCTGCCCCCCAAGACCGAGAAGGAAAGTTGAGCCTCGAGTAAGCCTGCTCTGCATATTAATTAGTGATCTGATAATGTTGAAAACGGTAAGCGAATACCACCGCCTATGTATGTACGCCTCCTTAATCTTTAAATACATCTACCGTACTAGGAATATATCCTGTGTCGCGGGGACTTTACAAACATACATGAAACGGATACAAAGAATACCCAGACTCGGAACAACAATTTGTGGATCACACAAAGTGTTGTCCCGTGTGGGGATCAAACCTACAACACTACAGCAGTAAGAAGCGGCGAGATGACCGCTTAAACACTATCGCAATTCTGGTCCAACATTATCTGGTTAATCAGTGTTAACACCACAAGGTTTGACAATTAAACTGCCTGACTTTAAAATTACTCATCATCATCAACAGTCTTTATTAGTCCACTGCTGGACATCATCCTCTCCTTAGAAAGGTGGTTTTGGCCTACTACACCACGCTGGCCAGACGGGTTGGTATAGGGTTTGAGTCATGTTTTCCTTCTCTTTGCAGTGCTGTTGCCCTGCGCAGTTTGCTCCCTTAGTCGGCTCTTACGACACCCACGGGATGAATAGGGGTGGTGACAGGTCAAATAACTCACCAATCTATGTTTCTCCATGTGGGTTAGCAACACATCTTCAAAGTTAAATCCTTTTACACAGTTCTCACATTTGAAAGGAGCTCGTAGGTAGGACTCTGTTTTTGATTTCTCCTTTAACTCTTGTCGCACCTGAAATATGGTTTACACGACTAGATGGCATAGTGGTTTGTGTAACGGACTGCTATTCCAAAGGTCGCGGGTTCGATTCCCGCTCACATTTGTGTGCATGAGCATTTAATTTTTGATTTGGTCTGGGTGTTTCTATGTGTATACCTGGTTCCCCGGCTATTAGTACCCGAGACGGCGTGTGGTTTTAGTCGGTTCGAGTCCGACATGCCACCGGTAGGTGGTATCCGAGGGGATTTCCGCGCGGAAAAAAAAGGGTGTTTCTATGTATAATATGTATTATGTATGTATTTACAAAAAAAAGTATATATGTATTTATATCAGTTGTCTAGCACCCATAGTACAAGCTTTGCTTAGTTTGGGACTAGATGGCGTTGTGTGAATGTGGTAGAATATTTTTTTTTTTTTATTAAAAATTAAATTACACCCAGACACGTGACAAATGACCGTGATCATCATACAAATATTTGTCTTGGTTGGGAATCGAACCCACGACCTCCGCTTTAGTAGACAGGGTCACTAACCACTAGACCAACAGGCCCGTCGGACATCGGAATACAAATAATAGCCTGTGTGACATCACACCATAGATATAAAATTATCCAAAAAAATATCTCTGTTATTGTCTTACCTGATCAGCAGACAACTTAATAACAATATATTCATCAGTCTCTTGTCTCATTCTAGATGTAAATCCTTCTCTCATCTCCTTCTTTCTCCCTCTCTTGTTACAAGACTTGTCTTCTTGACTGTCAGATTCAATTTTTATTTCTTTTTCTTGTTTTATATCAGTATCTGTCTTTAGCTGTAACTATACATTTTATTTTCAGTATACAATCCATGTGGTGACGGATTAAGAATACGGAGGGTCACCACCCCTATTCAACCCGTGGGTGTCGTAAGAGCCGACTAAGGGAGCAAACTACGCAGGACAACAACACTGCAAAGAGAAGGAAAACTTGACACAAACCTTGTTTATGGATTAAAAAAAAAGACACCTCTGTGGTTTGTTTCGGCGTTTCTTCCCAGAGCGAGTCTTAGGAAATGCCAGCTCCATCTAGCTGTAAAGTCCGAATTTAAAAAATACTCTGAATTCTCATTTTTATTACAGAAAAATCATGTTCCAAGAATGGATGTCCAGAGTTTACCTCAAGAAAGTTGAATTACATTTAAACATAATTGAATTTAATGAAAACAAACCCTAGTCATCCCGTGGGTGTCGTAAGAGACGTCTAAGGGAGCAAACAACAGCACTGCAAAGGGAAGGAAAACTTGACACAAACCCAACCTGTCTGACCAGCATGGTATAGTAGGCCAAAACTTCTTTTCTAAGGAGAGGCTTATGTCCAGCAGTGGACTATTAAAGGCTGATGATGATAACATAATAGGAGGCAAGCTTATTCCCGTCATCCAGGCACATTTATATTTCTAAATACAAACATATCACCGTATAAAGTGGAAAGTTTTTGAGTATGTGTGTTTGTATCTTTGTTACTTCTTCACACTCAAACCGCTGTACCAATTTTGATAAAATGTGATATGGAGGTAGATGATACCCTGGATTAAAATAAATTCTACTTTCATCCGGAGAAAATGTATGTGCCCGTAGGACGAGCAAGTACCTACTTTAAATATCAATACTTCCATACTTTTAAATGTGAAAGTGAGTTTGTTTGTTTGTTACGCTTTTACGGCTAAACCACTAAACCGATTTAAAAAATTCATTCACCAATGGAAAGCTACATTAACAGCGAGCGGGCGGAGCCGTGGGCAAGAGCTAGTATGTGGTAAGCCACGGATAACACCGCGAGGCGCAGCTGGTTATAAATAAATGACACGATCATCTGTTCTTCAGCACATATGAGACAGGTCGACCGGATCCTTTTAGTTCCTAGTCCTTTAGTTGCCTTTCAACTTCTGCTAGTGGAGCTCTTAAATTTCCTATGAACATAGTCTCGTGCAGGGCCCTCTTTCCCACTGGGCACGTGCCCAGGGCCCGTCAATAGATAGGGGCCTGATTCCTGCCAGATCACCAATCGAAAATCAATATTTATCACCGAAAAACATGATTATTTCGAAAAATCAGAACCATTTGTAATGACTGACTACAATACTCTTTGTCCATTCTAACAAAATAGTGCTCAGCTAAGTTCGTAGGAGCCCCATTATGCTAATTTGCCCAGGGCCTCCAATAGATTAGAGACGGGCTTGGACTCATGAAGAGAGGCAGTTGCCTGTTGGTCTAGTGGTTAGTGACCCTGACTACTAAGCCGGAGGTTGTGGGTTCGATTCCCACCCAGGACAAATATTGTGTGATGAGCACGGTCATTTCTTCTGTGTCTGGGTGTAATTTATCTTTGATATGCATGTATTTAAAAATATAGCAGTCTGGTTACCATAGCACAGGCTCTGCCTAGTTTGGGATCAGAAGGCCGAGTGTGAGATGTGTGAAGTTGTTATTATTATTATTTATTATTATTATTATTTACGGAGCCCAGGGCTACAGCCTAATAAGCTTGTTGATAGATCTCCCTTGTAGCCCTACAGTCAGCTCAATAAGAAATTCTTCTTACCTCTTCACTATTCTTTCTCTTCTTACTTTTGAAGTCTTGTAACATCACTAACGGTATCTCATCATCATCTTCTAGATTATCATCTGCAGTATACTCTTCTGTTTCATTTTCTATGTCCGCTTCTGGACCTACGTGGATTATAGCAGGCGCTGTAGTTCTAATATCGTAATTATTTAATTGAATTTGTAGAAATGATTTTGAGTCCTGCAAAAAGATTAGATGAATTTTGATGATAATGATATCGCGATGTAGGATCATAGTCACGAAGTGGTTCAGCATATATTGGATAGATGGTGCTAATAAATTTGTCTTGTCTTTAAAAAGACATCTCCCCCACTAGAAGTATATCCTGTGTACCAGGAGACTTTACAAACATACATGAAACGGACACAAAGAACAATAATTTGTGGATCACATAAAGTGTTGTCCTATGTGGGGATCGAACCCACAACACTCAACGCAGTAGGAAGCAGTGAGAAGACTGCTTAATCCGCTATACCCTCCACGCAGTCATGCTAAAGCTCACATTCAATCCAAAAAAAACCTTACCCTATAAACACCCACCCTCCCCCCAAATTAATATATATCATCACAGAATATATATCACTAAACATTAAATCAAAGGTGAGAAGTAATCAATAGCAATTAAAACCGATGAGCGCCATCTAGTATCAAATAGGATGACAAACGTTTAATATTATATTTAGTGTTTAAGTTTCCTTAACAATACTCATCATCATCAAAAGCCTTTATTAGTTCATTGTTGGATATAGTCATCTATTGATGATGATGATGATGATACCCGCACTGTCCAGATGGATTGGTATAGGATTTGTTTCAAGTTTTCTTTCTCTTTTGTATCAATGCTTAATACACAATTATTAATCGGAATTAATCCTACTACCTCTGACTGAGCAATCAAGATTACTAACTGTTAAACCAAGAGGCCAATACAACTTCATCAACAGCCTATAACAGTAAACTGCTGGACATAGGCCTCTTCTTAGAAAGGAGGTTTTGCCCTATTATATCTCGCTGGCCAGACGGGTTGATATAGGGTTTGTTTCAAGTTTTCCTTGTCTTTGCAGTGCTGTTGTCCTGCGTAGTTTGCTCCTTTAGACGGCTCTTACGACACCCACGGGATGAATAGGGGTGGTGACATTCCGTATTCTTAATCTGTCACCACACAGATATCAATACAACTTACCTTTACAGAAATCTGATTCAACACCTGGCTTGCTCTCTGCACTTGTGCGATAAACTTCATACATTTATTTACCATCCATTTGCAAATTAAACAGAGCACCATGTCGAATTCATTCGTGTCTATCTGTAAACATTCATAAAAATACATGATTTTCAATATAATCACAATGATGGGGCTATATTTTTTTATGTATCCTTCAGGTGGTAAAATATTTCAACATTCTATGAAAAAAGAGGGTAGGCAGATCACCTGATGGTAAGTGATTTTCAACATCCATGTGCTATCACATTAAAAGCCTTTAATAATCCATTGCTAGACATAGGCCTCTCTTTAAAAAGGAGGTTTTGGCCTACTATACCAAGCCAGACGGAAGCTTAGTCAGCTCTTATGACACCCACGGGATGAAGGTTGCTCTCCATAGCCCCTTTACAGTGCAACTGGAGGGGTACAGTGGACAAGAAAGCAAAGGTTTTCTGTAAGGGCATGGTATCACACCAGTTGACCCATTTGTGCTGTAGCATGTCTGATGATGATGATGGCTCTCCCACGGTAAACTTGGTTTATGGTCTTAACCTTTTCCAAGTCCTAGAGAAATTGTTGCTTCACCCTAAAGCTGCTGCTTATTGAAAACTATAATTAAACAGCAGTAATCATAGTATAGCTCTATGGGAAGAGCAGGATTCATAGACTATCCTATGTAACTCAATGTCTTCTATGTGCCTCTATATAAAATTGATAGCACAAATTTACCCTCACTCTGAAACTTGAAAATAGAATAAAGTTCTATTCCTGTGTTTTTGTCGATGTTTATTATGTGATTTCTCCGCCAATTGAAGTCTGATTGCTGCGTTATTTTATTTATGGTATATCCTAATGGCAAGTCCTATTTGATTTTAAAGAAAACATTATATGGCAAATAAAGGGATTAAGTACAGATTACTTGAATTTGTCGTTGTAAATACAAATAAAATGAATTATCGTCAAAGCCACGATTAAATCATGATTAAGGCGTATTGAAGTTGGTTTATTATTTTCAAAAGATAATTATTTAAAATAAACAATACCAAATTTGTTAACCTTGTCGGCGAAATTTCGATACGCGTTTATTTCCTCAGTTGACATTTGAAACACTTCTTCTGTAACTTTTAGACAAGCCCAGCACGTAGTTTTGCTAAAATATCTCTCAAAACTATTGCATTCAGTCATTTTTATGAATTATTTAACATAAATACGAAATCAAAACAATAATCTATTTTTTTCTATCACACAACTAAATTAGAGATACGTCATACGCCGTATGTTTACAAATGACAAGATGTGCTTTTTTTTATTTGTATCGATTAAATAGTTTAGTCGATTTTATAAAATTAACCAACACAATGACATCTACGAATACTGGTCTTGTAATGAAATTAATTTAAGTGCAAATAAATTGGTTCAAAGTATATATTTATTTAGGAGAGCCCTATGTCCAGCAGAGGACTATTAAAGGCGGTTGCTGATGATGATGATTTATTATAACTGTGTGCCCAGACTTCTTTCTTTCTAAAGTCTAGATCAGTTTTCATGACTTGATGCTATTATTGTGTTACTAGATTGTCGTAGGAAGAAGACCAATATATCTGGTAACCTACCGTTGTATGTTATATAATTAAATTAGATTTGTGGTAAATAATTTTCTTGGCATCTGACGTAATAAAGATTGATACCTACCTTTTGCCAGTGGCTTCGCTCAAGTTTCAACCATTTTGTCAATCAATCTTTCATGAAAGTAGCTAGTGTTACTCTAGACTGTAATCTGTGTATATGTGCAAAATTTCATCTACTATTCTAGCATGACTGAGTAATATAGATCCATCAAAATTATAAATTTGTATGTAGTGTGTCTAAACACTAACATTCCAACTCAACTCAAAATCTGTAAAAAAGCTTATAGGAACTTGGGGTTGGTACTTCGTATGGCTAAAGACTTTACCAATATAAAAGCTGTTACAGCATTATATAATGCTTTAGTTAGGAGCCAACTGGAGTGTAATGCAGTTATCTGAGCTCCACATAAGACTAAATATAGTCTCATATTGGAGCGGGTGCAAAATAATTTTATTAGATTTATTAACATGAAGTAGTATATCCTATCCTTTTAATCCGTTAATGTATCCTACCCGGTTTATATTAGGTATGGTTGGATATAACGACTGAGGGTTAGGAGGGAACTCACACTCGTTACCTATATCTTTAAGGTAATTAGAGGGGGGATACATAATGCAGATATATTAGAGAGGGTGGGTTTATGTATCCCAGACGGCTACGCGGGATGTCGGCGGCGGCCGCGCCTTCTGGTGGTGCCGCGCGCACGCACTATCTTACTGCGTGAGGCACCGTTGACGCGCGCGCTACGCACACTCAACCTTATAGCTGACGATGTGGATATATGTTGTTGTTCTTTGAGCGTTCACAATTATAGCACTAAGTAAAATTTGTTATTTTAGTTTGTAATTTAGTTTAGTTTAACTTAAATTTAATTAATGCAACTACAATATTGCATTGGAAAAATTCCGTAAAGATATTGTAATAAAAAAAAAATCAAAATTCACTTTCGTCCTAAAAATATTTGTTAAATTATTATTATTGTTGAAAACCTATTTTTATCCTATTACTCGTGTAAGCAATTATAATATTAATTAATTTCCTTAAAATTTGGTTCGTGTATAAAATAAATAATAAAAATTAACTAAAGTCAAACTTCTTGTACACTGTTTCGATTTATTACTGGAGGGTAGCCAGCAGTCGTGCGCTCGAGCAGTGCGATACGTAAGGTGACCTAATCTGAAGGCAGTGGAGCTGGACTTCGATCGATATATCGATGCCTAGGATTCCGATGCTGGCTGAGGCAGTTAGGGAGGTGCTCTCAAACCGAGGTGATACGCTTATGCTGCCCATTGAAAAACTCGTGGCTAAAACGCTTTCCAAACCCAGCGTGTACCTAATACTAAAGATATTGAGGGCAATATTTAAATTGAAAATTCTTAATCCATATCTATAAAAGAAGAAACTGATTAGCAAATGTTCCTTAGGGTGACGTAGTAGTGCACTAAGAAAGGATTTTTTAAATAATGGGTGCAAAACCCCCGAGGGTGCAAAATGCGGGTTTGAAATTTATTTAAAACTTCCGTTACTTCTGTTAGTATCGTTTTAAACTTACAGTAAATACTCTTTATTAAAATAAATGTTACTAATTTTTCTAAACTACTCTTAAAAAGAGGTGCAAGTATGTATGGGGAACTATTTCTTTGTAACTTATCGATTCCAAACTGATTATAATTACATATATTCTCTATCAAAATTAATGTTAATTAGACATCTATTTTTTTATTTAAATGGGGTTATTATAAAATAGGGATGTGCATATACCTGTAATCTTGATATTCATTGTAACCTCTACGATGTCTGATGTCGACCACCACGCAGACGATGTCGCGGGCAAAAGCACTAGCTTTCTACATTAGAAAAACATACTAATGTTTTTCTAATGTTTTTTTTTTTTAATTATTTTTATTCATGACCATAGAACAAGTCTTTCAGTCGAAAACATAGATGGGTTTAAACTTTTTTCTAATGTAGAAAGGCAATGTTGCAAGTATAAATTTTTTACTTACCCTACACACTGTGTAAAGAGATGAAATAAAACAGCTCATAACACAAAAAAAACATTTTATTTAGCAAGGAACCATGCCCAATACAAATAACAATATAAATAAACACAGAGTTTCCTATTATTAAGACATTATAGTATAAATTATAATAATTGAATTTTAAAAAAATGCAGCTAGGCATAGAATTTTAAGTTTTATTACTAAGCGTTCTATTAATAGGAATGGACACCCAAAAATATGAAGAGTATCATTCCTTATTCAGTAAAGACATACGGTTTAATTCACATAATATATTTCAGAAATACCAGAGACTAGTTTCCTCTATGCGGGTATTTATCAACACCTTTTTTTATATTACGTTACACTGACACTTACACAACAGAAAGTATTACCAGCAAAATACCGATTCAACTTTCACTCACAATACGATATAATCGCATTGGTTGTTTAATACTTTACTACGAAACTACCTTTTATGACATTTCGCACCTTTAATAATAAACTGAATTAATTCAAAATTTACGTTTTTCGAGTTTTCAACAAATACCAAATCAACTTCATCAGTAGAACACGAACAATCCAACAGCCGACTCGATACCATAAAAATGGCAGAGATAACAGATCGTCGTTCTCTTTTTGACGAACTCGCACGTACATGAATGTCAAACTTTAAATGCGATTTCCCACAATTTTGAAATTCTAAGTTAATTCAGTTTATAAATAAAGGTGCGATTTGTGAGATCGAGAATTTTTATTACGGAAATTGGCCTTCAGGTAGATTAAATTATTGATAAAGGTCCACGTCAAGGTAAAATACATATCGTATAACTTTCATCCCTTTCACACACATTCTCTTTTTATTTAACTTCATAACGTAGCGTTTTATAATAATAGTAATATAATAATAAATAAAGTCTGGCATATGTAAAACATTATTATGATGATTATTTTGTAGCAATAACGATTATAAGTAGGCCAAAACCTCCTTTCTAAGGAGAGGCCTATGTCCAGCAGTGGATTAGTATAGGCTGTTGATGATGATGAATGATTATAAGAAGATAGCTAGGGTTAGCTATTCTTGTAAATCAGCGTCAAATATAACGTGGCGACGCATTCCGTGGCGACGCGTCACTACGTGTATATCCACTCTGACCCTCCGCTTTTGCCGAACTGCATCTACTAGGACCTACATATATTTATATGTATTATACGACCTGCATTTATAAACAGTGCCATGTAATAAAATATTGAGTATTAATTACAATTCATTCCATATCATATAAAGTAATGGACTCACAGCTATACACAAGAAACACACAAACCCATGTAGATACACTGACATGTATTTATTACACTTAAAATTTGCTAAGCTTTATTTTAGCTGTTGGCAAATACTCAACAAAGATACAGATTCACAAGCACAATACACACACACACATACATGTACACACACACATGCACATTCGCGCACACACACACAAACTCATATCGTTTTTTTTTATAATTTAGTAATTTGTTATTTTTATTTATTTATCCGTGGGAGAGCACAAATAGGATGGCCCAACATGAAGGGCTGATACCAGGGCTTCACAGAAAACAGGTGTTAAGCAATTCTTTCGTTGCTCTTCACCGAGTGCAAACCTGCACTATCCCTAATTATCAGTTGCAGGTCTCTTTTGGTTGCAGTGTTTGCCCCCTATACTAAACAAATCTTTTAAATAACATATATACTCACACTCAACACGCACATACACTCACACATACACGGCACAACGCACAAATAAACAAACATACACACCCACACCCACACACACCTAGAGATGTGTATATCCTGCGAACAGTCTCTTCTAAAAGTGTTAAATAATATGATCTTTTTAGTTTTCGAACCTTAAGAGCACAAACTTTCTCTTTTCTATATTTAATCTAATAACGATCACATATTTTCATTGCCTTATTTTTAGTATGGTGCTGTATTTTGTACGAAATTATCGTTTCATTTAGTTATATTACTTTATTGGGTTTTTTTTAAGAAGCCAACTACTCCCGCTCTATGAATATGTCCTAGATCATGGGGGACTTACAATCATCACACGTTTGACATCAGGTATATTTCTTTAACATTGATTATTTATTTAAAGGCTCATACCTTATAATATTATAGCATACTAGCTGACCCGGCAAACGTTGTTTTGCCATATGCATTATTTCTAGGAAATATTGAAAACAAAATTTAGGGGTGGGTCACCCTTGTCTTTAGGGGTATGAAAAATAGATGTTGGCCGATTCTCAGACCTACCCGATGTGCACACAAAATTTCATAACAATCGGTCCAGCCGTTTCGGAGGAGTATGGTAACTAACATTGTGACACGAGAATTTATATATAAGATACACCCTTATTAAGCATCTAATTATGTAAACAATGAATTACTTATGTTTCTATTCCTTGTTTTTATATTTTAAGTGAACATCCGTTTTATGTTTATTAATATAACATCTATCGTACGATTTCTCACAAAATTCACACTGGACAACATTTGACCGTTGTGTTGGATACAAAGAATGTAAGTCAATGACTTCAGTCGAATGGTCACTAACCTTCATAGCTGTATTGTCATCTAGTTTCCTCATCAACAGCATATTTTGAGCAACTTTTTTAATTTCTACTATATTTTTTGAGTTTAATACCTTCTCGAACCAGACTTGGTTTACCTTCTTGAAGTGGCAGTACGGTATGTGAGATAGGAGATTGAAGTGGTATTGTCTTATGTGATGCTTGAGGTCCTTCAGGTAGAAGAAGTTTATTTGACATGCTTGGCATATATGTCTGAATTTGTTTTCAATAATTTTCGGTGTTGTACTGAAAAGAAAAGTGTAAAGGTGAATATTAAACGGTAATATAGTAAAGATCGTGGGAGAAGAAGAGAAGGCCTCTTTCCACTTGAATCCCCTGGTTTACACCTTCAGGGGATTGTACAAGACTCACTATTCCACTTCGATCTCCCAGTACCATTACCCCTATCCCCTGGGTTACTGAAGGTATATGCATAATAAAGGTCTATAGATCAGTAAGATAGATTTAAACTGTCGTAATTTAATAATCATTGTCTTGCACATAACCCCTAGTATTGAATGCACCATTGACCTGCACCATTAGAAGACTTATAAGTTTCGTTTGCACCATCAATATTAATACAACTACTTTCCCATACTTTACTCGTCTATTTCATCCAGTCCCACCAGTAGGTCGATTTTCGAACTTTATGGAAGTTTTTTTCCAAGACCTATTCCTTAGCATTCCATGGATTCACCGTGCAGGTGCCGGGTCAATCGCGTGATAGATGGGGCAACACATGCGTCTTCGACAGCGCCTGGGAAATGCGACCCAAGGATAGGTTTACGGAGGACTCCTTGCGACGCGTCAGCGCTAACCTCCACTGTCTGCTGTGTTACCCCTTCTACCTAAAAATATTTGGCAGCCCAAGGTCTTTAAGCAGATTATAGAAGGATTTAGCTGGTATACCCCTCGCACCCACTTCCAAGGCATACAAAGCAACGAAATAATCATTTTTGGTTACTTCGTTGGTAAGTCAAATTACTTGTTTCTTTTTAAAGCGTGGTCTTCGTTTTTCATGGCACCGTGAGTTCTCCTAGTACTACACGCTTAATTGAAATTGCATACAAAAATATATCTGGTCTGAACGCCGAGGCACAGATATCCTCCGGTATTCTGTAATGATTTTCATACGTGTCCGCTAATAATTTCTAGTCACTGGCGGTCTTTATGAATGAGAACGGCTTCTGTGATTATTTTTTTGTTGAGCCTTCCTTCTTCTTCAAACTTGATGTTAGTTCTTATGTTGTTAATATTCCATTCTCGCGAGTGATAAACTTATAGATTCGCGTATGATTTGTATAGCCTGTCATGGCGACATGAATGACCTCGGTCTAATAACGCCTTACAACCTGTCAGTAAGTGCCTGGCTGTGCCTGTTTCCGCACTGCACATCGTACAAGCCTCTCTGTAGCCTTACTAATAAAAGGTAAAATTTTAATAGGGCAGGTGACCAATCGTATAAAAGTGTGCGCTATTTCCAAGCTGGTGGGATACAAAATTCTCCTAGAGTTAACCATTCATAAGGCATTTCTAGGTGCATTGCGTGCATCTTGTAGGTCTCGTTTTCATCTTGTTGTAATAAATATTTTGTTATCTCTTTGTCGGTCTGTCTTCTAGCATTTCCCAATCCAACTCTACTGGATTGGATTGCGTACCCACAATGAATTCCTTGTGGAATCGGAGCCGTGACTCCAGCTCTGATGAATTTGGGAGGGATCTAACGATTTATTTTGACAAGACATGCATTTTGGTAACTCTTGGGTGTTTGAAGAGTTGCGAAGGCCTTTTTAATTTCATTAAAAAGTTATTCCGAGCCCCTGTACAACGTTGACAGGTCTGGAGATGGTGCTAGCCCGAGCTACGACTTCCATGTCTTAGTGACTTTCGCGTCCAGTATTCTGAAGTGGTTTTGGTTTATGTCGTATACCAGAAACAGCCAGTTGAGACGTGATGTTGAGTAGTTGTCGTAAATCTAAGCTTTTTTTACGTTACTTATTGGCTGTTGGTCTACCTTGTCTTTTACGAAGTCATCGACTATTGCGTTCATAGATAGAGTACGAGCTTTGTAGTATATCTTAGTCCTCAGTAGTAGTCCTCACTCCATCCGTCAGGTACAAAAGTCATACGCCTTACGCAGTAGTTCTTGGCACTGCTTCGGGTTACGTTTGAGGATCGCAAGGTCGTCTGTGAATGCTAAGATGGATTCCGTATATTTTCCATTGATCTTAAACCGTTAGCACCACCTCTTTTCGTATGTTGCTATTTTCGTATGTGGTGATAAGCATCAACCTTGTAACAACCCTACTCGGTATTCGAGGGGTTTTGTATGTCGTGATTTCATATTTTTTTATATTCATGATCATTTATTGAGTCCCAAAAACACGTTTTTAAGGTAATGTCATTAAGGTCGAAAATTGCTTGCAACTCTTTTTTCTTATCTATATGACGTTTTGACTACCATAAAACTAGGCGCAAGGTGATTCCGACCCGATCTTTGTTTGTTTTTACCAACCTTCATCTATAAAATAAGTTTAAAGATTTATTATATTTTAAGAGTAATACTCACGAATTATTTTTGTTTAAAATTAAGAGTGCCAATGACTTAACCTTTAATGGTGGAAACGAAACTAATTGGTCACTTCTGCACCATTGACGGTGCAGGTCAATGGTGAATACAGTACTAGGGGGCACATAACATCATGATAATGTTGAAAAACAAATCTTGAATATTTCAACGTAAAGGTTAACCATTATTACACGATGGATACAAATACCACCGTAAAAGAGTATATAAGAATGATACGGTTTTATGGCATTGTAATTGAAGTAAATATAAATATAGTAGTTACGGTTTATAATAAATAAACTATATTTTTTCAACCTTTGGTTCTTGATTTACAATGTGTGAAAGTAAGTTTTAAAAGATATTTTTAGAAAGGACTAAATAGGAAATAATTTTTTTAGTACTTATTGAGTCCCCGGCACAGGGGATCAAAGTAAGTGTTGTACAATTCCCTTAAGGGTTGTGCCAGGGGATTGAAGTGGAAAGAGTGATATAGGCCAGCTTGAAGATATGATCTGAGTTTATAAAAAGGAAACTTGTGCTACAATATACATAGATATTTATATCTGTCAACAGCTGCTGCAATGAACACAACATGTTTGTAGCCGTAGTCAAGGATACAAACAAAAATCTGTATGTTTTACTAGCACCAGAAAAAGTTTTTATAAACAGAGGCCATGTGTACTACATTTTAGGAAGGTCTTAAAACATACATAAAGTTTATTTCATTGTATGCAAACGTTATATATGACAAATAGACAAACATCATGTGAAGAAAAAGGCAAATGGCGGTCTTATCGCAGTCCACACTCTCTCCTATTAACAATTATGAATATGAACTATATTTGAAGCACTATATTCATTTGACATAAAAAAAAACAAGCAAAGACAACAACATAAAATTCTTAGATTTTGTTAGTTCTTCAATGTTTCATTCAAATGTTGAATTTACACTTCCATTGCCTAATACCGCGTAGCAAATTTAAAAAAAAACAAAGTACGTAACATAGTTTACGTACTTTGCTTTTTTTTTTATTTTATTTATAATAACTTTCTATATGAAAATACCTTTTTGGTTCATGTATCTTTACATTATGACACATCAATAGGCCTCTGTTCTTGAATACAATATTACACTTTTCGCATGTGAGCCCTTCTTTTCTAGGCAAATTCTGTTGGGAAGTGTGTAATGATATATGTTTTTTCAAGCTTTGTTTGTTTACAAAACTTCTTTCACAATAGTCGCAAATAACTGTTTGTTGAGAATTAAAATATTTTTTAGACATTACGGTAGAATTTGCGCGAATATTTACGTTACGACAAGGCAAGTTCTTTTAATTCAATGGCTCCATCGAATATCGATGATTTTGCCAACGTCAGGGGACAAGGCAAGTTAGCACAATGTATAATAGAGTTGTGTAGCTCCTGAATGAGTGATATAAAAGATATATATCATTCACGACGATAAAATGTATCACTCACTCACACTAGCTCCGAATATATCAGTAACTCAGTACTAGCTCACTAGATCATTAGATCACTAGCTCAACGACGCCGATCTTTGTTTCATGAGCGAGTGAGACTAAAGATAAATGAGTGAGATAGATGATGGTTGAGTTCACGCAAGTTTCTTTATGCAAAATGTACATTATTTCTATAGGATCAGTTTAATATTACTTAAGAATTAAGCCTGCCAAGTACAAGGAAAATCAAATTATGTACGATTTCTATTATACAACCTAAAAAAAGTACAAGAAATAATTTCTTTTTTTAAATATTATATAAAAGGGTGTTAATAATTATGTAATCTTATCAAAATGAATAAATTTTATTTAAAAAAAAAGGTTAAGAATGTAGTTTCAAAAACTGAATTTAGGTTAATATGAAAATAAAGAAAGGTTTGTATGGCGAGAGAGGCTTAAAGTGGCTTAAAGGCTTAGATGAAGAAATGAATTAATTGAGAGACCAATCAATTGAATCGGATCAATGAGCTAGTGAGCTAAGTGAGTTGGTGAGCTAAATGAGTTGGTGAGCTAAATGAGTTAGTGAGCTAAATGAGCTAGTGAGCTAGATGAGTGATATATATCTTTAGAGCGAAATGATATGTATCAATCTTTTCAGCTCAGTGATACATTTTGCGCATCACTAATGTATAAAGTACTGAACTGTCAAATATGTAAACATAGAAACGTCAAAATTCAAAGCTATTAAAACTTTCCACGACATAAAATAACAATTATACCAAGATTTTGTGGCCAACTACTATGTTAGGTACTTAGAATATCATGATTTATAAATGTCTCAATCATAAGTTCTATTAAAAGTAAGGTAAATTGTAGGGTTTTATTGAAATTTTAGAAACTTCGTAAAAAAAAAAGAACGTAATTATCAAAAACTAGTGCTGTCCGAGAAGTGATGATAGGTGCGTTGGGCATTTTTGAACAACAAACAAAAGAATGTATTTTTTGAGATAGGAAAAAAAACCATTAAACTCACGATTAACAGACTTATGTACTCGATACTTATAGACATAAATTGGCCCCGTTTACGTGAGAGTTGAGTTTGGGTTGAAGAAAATTGATAAAATAACTATATTTAATATAAACATATATTGTGTATATACGTACAATAGATATATTTGTATTGTATAACTTATGATAATCACTAAGTTATCTTTATTATTCCTGTAACGCTTGTCTGCACATTTCTGGAGGTGGGCGATAATAGCCACGACATAGTTCATAACTAATGTGGTTATTTTCAGACACAAGCAAATCTGTATACCTACTGTTTATTGTTCTAATAAAGATTATTTCATTAACTTTATATTCATATCGAAACTTTTCGAATCGTAAAAACAAAAAAAAACAAAATTTCAAGTTCTCACTTCTGTCTGCACCCCCGGGGTTTTTTTTATAATATTATATGATATTATAGTTGCCACGGTTTTTTTGTTTATTTTGTGGGTTTGCTGTACATTGTTAGAGACGAGAGAAATCCTTGTATTTTGACTTTTATGAGGACTTGACACGATAGATTTCAGAAATTGGCCATCACTAGCTAAAAACCAAACAAATCATAGCCAACTTGTAATTGTGTCAGTGTCCATAAAGAGTGATTTGTCAATGTCATTAAAAAAGTAATTATTGCATTGGTTGTATTTGTTGTCATGTTCCAATGGATAAAAAAAGTTGAATTCATGAATGACATAATCCAGAAGATCGTAGTTCTTCGTATATTGGTAGTTCCTTTCAATTGAGCTGTGATTCTGTTTGTTATCGTGATGTTAAGCTAGTATAAAAATAAAAAACAATGGGTAAAAATAAAATGATAGCGAAGAGTTGTCCCAAGTGTGAAATGCAGGCAAGTATTTACAACATTATAATAAAGCTTTTTATTCCGAACCTTCACAGTATGTGTGCTTTACGGAATAGGAGCCCTCCAATGCCTGATGCCCTCCGATGATTGAACTATATCGATTACATGGGCTTTCGAATAAAAAAATCCGCATCGAAATTGGTACATCCTTTCAGGAGCTATAATATCATAATAACCTCACATCTCACACACGGCCGTCTGATCCCAAACTAGGCAGAGCCTGTTCTATGGTAACCAGACTGCTGATAAACATACTTAAATATTACTAAATACATACATATTCCAATATCCATGTTAAGGTTGTCTGTAAGAGATTGCAGTGAGCGATAAGACCGCCTGTTGTATATATATACCTCAGCCTATGCTTGTCCACTGCTGGACATAGGCCTCTCCCAATGATTTCCAGTGGGAACGGTTGATTGCGCCCTGCATTATACCAAAATGGAGATATCATTCCATGTCTGTACAGTATATACCGTAGCGGTTTACAATAAAGATGTATAAATAAAAATAACCACTAAATAAACAGGCCCATGCTATTTTTTATTTAGGTAGCAGTAGCGTCTAAGTCATGCAAGTGCGGACATACTTTCTTTGCCTCACGGAGAGGTGCGGACTCTTTGCCAGCAGTAGAAGACATCAGACGGAGAACCGGACGAGTGAGAAGATCCCAACCACAGTTCTATGATGCCCAACATTATCAGAAACAGATTAAAAGACGGGTGAGCATTGATAAATGAATATATTTTTACTAAAACTTCAAAAGAATAAATAGAGGTGAATTAACTATAGGGGCGAGTAACCAATATTATTTCACACTAGCAACACAAAAAGGAGCGCTGGCAGCGCCACTAATACTCCGCCATATTGTAGCAATGTCTAGCACACAAAATAGTGCGCTTCAAAATGGCGGAGTGATAGTGGCGCTGCCAGCGCTCCTTTTTGTGTGCTATTGTGGGTAAAAATAGTGCTATTTTGGTAGAAATACAGAAGTAGTCCAATTTAAGGTTACTCTTCCCTATATATTACAGGCTTGTTGGGTTAGTGGTTGTGACCCTGAGGATTTAGTCGAAGGGGTCTGATTCCCACCCAGGACAAATAATAGGTCTTTACCTATGAAATTGCCGTTTTGTATGCAATAAGTGAAAGTACTTATTTTTTCAAACGTTTTTATTTCTGTTACTCGAAGTAATCACCCATGCAATCGACGCATCTTTGCCAACGCATTGGCAGTTTATTGATGCCCTTCTTGTAAAAATCAGCTGGACGGGAGGCAACAAACTCTTCAAAGGTATTTTGTACTGCCTCTCGCGAATTTAATTTTTTGCCCACTAAAAAGTTGTCTAAATTTTGGAAAAAGTAATAGTCGGTAGGTGCAAGGTCTGGTGATTTTGAAAGACCAATTAATTGTCTGATGAGCATGATAATTTTTTCTGTGTCTGGGGGTGTAATTTATCCGTAATATGCATGTATTTAGAAATATTTAAATATGTTTATCAGCAGTCTGGTTGCCAGAGTCACATTATATGCATTTGTCCCATGTGGGTCTCAAACCGCTCGAAGCGAAGCAAAGTGACCGCTAAAACCACTACACTATTCGTGCAGTAAAATTAAATGTGGTCCGTTGCCAGGTTATCACACCTTGTCTTGGTGTCCGTCTCATTTATTTTTTTCTATTCCACAGTCGCCAAAGAAGAGATCCCTATCAAGATCATTGGATGAAGATATAAAGCCCAAAGACAAAAGTGATAGCGGTGAGCATTCACATGTGTTTGTTAAGTACAACTCGTTCGAAGTCTCGACTAAGTTTAAGACGACTAAATATCGTACGAGACTTAAGGCTGTGTGAGACAGCTAGCGGGGCGTCGACGCGACATGAGGGTTTTTTTTATGGTACAACCAAACGAGCAGACGGGTCACCTGATGGTAAATGACTACTGCCGCACATGGACACCTACAACTCAAGAGTCACAAATGCGTAGCTACCCTTCCTGTGCCCGTTCTCCCCCTTTCTGTACTCGTTCTGCCCCCTTCCTCTGTCCGTTCTCCCCCCTTTCTCTGCCCGTTCTCCCCCTTCTTGTGCCCGTTCTTCCCCTTCCTGTGCTCGCTCTCCCCCCTTCGTGTGCCCGTTGTCCCTCCTCCCTGTGCCCGTTCTCCCTCTTTCCTATGCCCCACCTCCCCGTTATCTCAATCAATCGGTGAAAAGCAACCGGTTTCTGTGAGGCCGTTATCACTCCGGTCGGTTCTTGATTATTTTACTCTATTTATTAAGAAAACGAACTGCTTTAGAGACGGGCCTGTTGGTCTAGTGGTTAATAACCCTGACTGCTAAGCCGGAGGTTGTGGGTTTGATTCCCACCCAGAACGTATATTGAGTGATGAGCACGGTCATTTGTTCTGTGTGTGGGTGTAATATATCTATAGTAAGTATGTATTTAAAAATATATAAGTATGTTTATCAGCAGGCTGGTTACCATAGCACAGGCTCTGCCTAGTTTGGGATCAGACAGCCGTGTGTGAGATGTGTTAAGTTAGTAACTCACGTAGTTAGTGGAAGCTCCCTCGTCAACACTAATTGATAATTTTCTTCTAAGCTCGTGCTCGCCGTCGTCGTGCCCTGAGGCGTGCCCAACGGCCCGCGCCCACCAATTCCGGAGAAAGAACCCGCGACCCCACGCCGCAGCTCCGGCCCCCACAGCTGGCCAGATGTCGACTAATTCTTCAAGAGATCAATAGAAAAATATCAGCAGTCACTTGGCAGCCCCCAAGTGATTCATAGAAGATAAGTTTATAATAAGAATTTAAAGAAATGTTTTTGTTTTTGGTTTTAGGATAATTGAGAATTTAAGAAAGGACCCATAAAACAGTAGGTTTCACTCAAATTGGGATAGTATAATTATTATTATATATTAAAATGTATTTCCATGCCTGAAATGTTTCACTGAATATGGCAAAATAAACTAGATAGGCAGCATTGTCACAGAAAACCACCACCACTTACATTGACTGAGGTTACCGCAGTCCTAATTCCTCCCCTTCTGATTTTGGAGGAGGCGGGAACTTTTGGGAAATTTACAGAAGAGCCATTTAATTTTAGTCCCGTTCACGTAAGTGGGACTTACGTGAGTGGGACTAAAATTATAATCGGCAAATGGTGGCCTTTTTATGCCTCTGTCAACCGTCTACTGCCGTTTTTATTGTAAATGCCTTACATACAAAAGCTCAACAACGAAATAAAATAATTACAAAAAAATATTTTTATTAATAACTAGCTGTACAATTTTTTTTTCTGTGCGTTTTCCCCTTGGATACCACCCACCGGTGGTTATTTCGGACTCCAACCGCTCGCCGTCTTGGGTACCAGTTGGCGGGGAACCAGGTGTACCCTAGGAAGGAAATCCCTGATACCCCGACGTACCTCTTGCCATCTACGGCTTGTAGATGACCCCCTCCTGTGTGGGCACACTATCTGTACTCTGCTATACTTGGCTGTGGCACATTGTGATTGCATTGATGAGGAATGAAGAATAGAACTAACTCGAAAAGTTGACAAAAATAATCTTTGAAGCGTGTTGTACAAAAAATTCTTTCTGTGCTTTATTAAGTCTCTTTCTCTCTCTCTTGGGCGCAGCCGGTCAACTTCTGTAACTAAAACCGGCATAAGTGCGTTGCCGGCTACTGGGAAAAAACTCGGAGAGTATTGGAACGAAAATTTTTTTTTCAATTAAACTTTATTTTGGACGGATGGCGTAGTGGTTTAAACGGTCGCCACGCCGCTTACTGCGACGCTGTGTTGTGGGTCCGATCCCCACATGGGACAACACTTTGTGTGATCATCAAATTGTTGTTCTGAGTCTGGGTGTTCTTTGTGCCCGTTTCATGTATGTTTGTAAAGTCCCTCGTGACAGTATATATCCCTAATGCGGGCGTTGTCTTTTTTTAAAGCAATAAAAAACAGAAAAAAATTGAATTGCCAACAAACGATACACATTTCTACACAGCCCCCTCTGTCCCCCTGGGCACTCTGGGCACGTGCCCAGGGCCCCTCGATCGATAGGGGCCCGATTCCTGCCAGATCACCAATCGAAAATCAATATTTATCACCGAAAAACATAATTATTTCAAAAAATCCATTTGTAATGACTGACTACAATACCTTTTTTTGTCTATTCCAACAAAATAGTGCTCAGCTAAGTTCGTAGGGGCCCCATTATGCTAATTTGTCCAGGGCCTCCAATAGATTAGAGACGGGCCTGTTTCTGCAATAATTAAAAAATAGACAAAAACATGCCTTGTGCTCATGCAGTTATAGACAATCAAAACTAACACAAGTGAAACTTGTACCATTCTAAAATTTAAAAGAAACCTGACAAGTGCGAGTCGGACTCGCCGACCGAGGGTACCGTACAAATTTGCAATCGAAAATCATAAAAAAAATTAAAAATTTGTTTAACTCTTAGGACGTCGACGTCGACATCTTACTGTCGCGCCCTTGAACTAGTGACCCAGTCACAGCTGAGCGAAGTCATTATTACCTCAATATCTACGTTATTTTATAATTATATTCAATGAAATAAACATATTTGGAATCCCTGATACATATTCTTCTAAATGTTGTGACAGACGCTACCGCGTAAAAATTTGGTGTCACAACTGTTGTGACGGCGACGCGTCGGAGGTTAAGCTTGTGCCAATGAAGCCCTTTCATACGATTAACTGTAACCGATGACACGGTTAACTGAACTTAAAATTTGGACCGTTCTTTGCATAAAGACCCTGTTTTTTAATGATTTAATTACAGATTTATAGTTTTCAGACTCTTCCCTATACTTGTAGTATAAGACGGTATTACTTGCCAAATTTCATAGTTCTAGGTCAACGGAAAAGACCCTTTTTTTTCCGTGCGGAAATCCCCTCGGATACCACCGGTGGCATGTCGGACTTGAACCGACTAAAACCGCACGCCGTCTCGGGTACTAATAGCCGGGGAACCATGTATACCCTAGAAAGGAAGTCCCTGGTGCCCCGACACCCCCCCATTACGGAAAATACCCTATAAATTTTGATTCCCTTGAGAGTGTCGAAATATACGTTTTGTGCGGCATGAACGACCGTATCTTTTTTTTTTACGTTAACTTGGAAGTTTGACTTTGCCCAGCTTCAAGAGACTGTTGACCTGAGTATATCGTATTAATTTCCACTCGATACCTCCACGCCTTACCGAGATAAAGGATCTTGACAGACAGACGAACGGGCGGGCAACAAAGTGGCATTCTATAAGGGTTCCGTTTTTTCCTTTTGAGGTACGAAAATAAAGGCCTAATTCAACAAACAGCCTATAAGAGTCCACTGCTGGACATAGGCCTCTCCTTAGAAAGGAGGTTTTGGCCTACTATACCACGCTGGCCAGACGGGTTGGTATAGGGTTTATTTCAAGCTTTCCTTCTCTTAGCAGTGCTGTTGTCCTGCGTAGTTTGCTCCCTTAGTCGGCTCTTACGACACCCACGGGATGAATAGGGGTGGTGACATTCCGTATTCTTAATCCGTCACCACACGAAAAGGCCTAATAATAAAAAAATATAAAAAAAAAAACTATTAGGTAAAAAAAGAAATTATTAGAAACAATATATTAAAAACTACATACCACGGACTATGCAAATCCAAACCTAGTTTAGATTCAAGAAAGTCCGTGTTTTTTTTTCTTAAAATTAGGTAAATTATCGCCAAAAATGTCCAAATGTTTTTGAAATGTACACAAACCAATTTAACATTTTATAGATAGAATGTTTTTAAGCCATTTGCAGACTATATATTATCTATACAAATAAATAAAATTGAAGTGTCTGTTTGTAATGTCAAAATAATAGGTTTTTTTTAATGCTCACACGGTTATTTGCAAGATACCTATGCCTAAAAATCAGTTGAATTTTTTTTTGTCTGTCTGCCTGTCGGTTTGTTCCGGGTAATCTTCTAAACGGCTGGACCAGTCTTGCAAATATTTTACTACCAGGTAACTGTCTATATAAGGAGTAACCCTTTAAAATTTTGCCCGGTCCGGGAATCGAACCCACCAAGGCAGCGCTTATCATCCGCGACTTCGTTCATGTGGAATTTGATAAGTTCTACCTTAGTGGGTTCGATTCCCGAACCTGTCAAAATGTTGTAGAGTTTTTCTGAGAGGAAAAACAGCTTAAGTCACTCTTTATAAAGACAGCTACCTGGTAGTAAAATATTATCAAGATTTGTCCAGCCGTTTAGAAGATTACCCGGAACAAACAGACAGCTAGACAAAAAGTTTTTAAACTAATTTTTAGGCATACGTATTGTTGAAATAATCGTGTGAACATGAAAAAACCTATTATTTTGAAATTACAAACAGAAAATTTAATTTCATTTATTTGTATAGATATTTCAATTATATAGAAAAAGTGATCAAAACCAATGATTTTTAAAGGAAGATACATTTTATTCAAAGTGCATGCACCGTAACACTATACATACATTTATTAAAGCATTTTAGAACAAAACATACACTAACTGTCCGTGTGGTGACCGAATAAGAATACGGAATGTCATCACCCCTATTCATCTCGTGGGTGTCGTAAGCGCCGACTAAGGGCGCAAACTACGCAGGACAAAAGCACTGCAAAGAGAAGGAAAACTTGAAACAAACCCTATACCAACCCGTCTGGCCAGCGTGGTATAGTACGCCAAAACCACCTATCTAAGGAGAGGTCTGTGTCCAGCAGTGGACTGTAATAGGCAGTTGATGATGATGATGATGATGATACACTAACTGTTGTATGATATTCCTTTATCTTTATTTACCCTTTTATCGTAATTTGTGCACCTTTAGGAATACACAGGAAGGCATTTTATGAATTTTCTCGAATTAATTAGTACTCGCTCGACGTGGTCCTAATTAGGACCGATTCACAGCGTTTTGTGCGTTAGTAGCGTATCTACCTCTTGTTTGTATATAATATCATTGCACCGAGCTAACATTTTTTAAACAATATGTGCTGTTAAGTTACAGGAAGGCATTTTATGAATTTTCTCAAAAAAATTAGTACGTGCGCTCACTCGCAGTGGTCCTAATTAGGACCAATTCGCAGGACTTTGTGCTTTGATGTGCACCGAGCTAACATTTTTAAAGAATATGTGCTGTAAAGTTACAGGAAGGCATTTTATGAATTTTCTCAAATTAATTACTACGTACGCTCACACGCAGTGGTCCTAATTAGGACCAATTCACAGCGTTTTGTGCGTTAGTAGCGTATCTACGTCTTGTTTGTATATAATATCATTGCACCAAGATAACATTTTTTAAACAATATGTGCTGTAAAGGTAAAAATTATGTAAAAACGCCTACGTAAACTATAGGGGTCCAGTATATTGACCTGTCATGTAAAGTATGACAGAACTCTATAGAATAACAATTCAAGAAATTCGGCCGCCAAGATCACTAATAAATTATAAATTATTCCTATTCCTAAGAATAAATGATTCCTATGAATTAGAATGTAAATAATTTTAATTATTAAGACACATTATGTTTTCATCAATAAATAAATCGTTTTTAATATTTGTTTTATTTATGACTCATTTGTATGTATAAAACTAGCTGGTGCCCACGACTTCGTTCGCGTGGAATCTGAAAAGCGCTGCCTTAGTGGGTTCGATTCCCGGACCGGGCAAAATTTTATTATGTTTTCTGATAGAAAATATAGCCTAAGTTACTCCTTATATAGACAGTAACCTGGTAGTAAAATATCAAGTTTAGAAACCGTTTGAAAGATTACCCGGCACAAACAGACAGACAGACAAAAAATATTTAAACTGGGTTTTAGGCATAGGTATCGTGCAAATAACCGTGTGAGCATTAAAAAACCTATTTTTTTGACATTACAGACACCTTAATTTTATTTATTTGTATGGATTTATAACTTTATGTATTGGATTTATAAATGACGAACTTTCATACAACCGTTGATCCCTCATTTTACCCCTCTAGGGGGTGAAATTTCCAAAAATCGTTTCTTAATAGGTGTTTACAACGTAAAAACCATCAGCTGCCAAAATTTCAAGTTTGTAGCCAAAGCAGTTTAGGCCCTGCGTTGAACAATCAGTGAGTCAGGGCAAGGAATTTTATATGTTTAGACTAGCTGACCCCGCAAACGTTGTTTTGCCATATACATAATTTAAAAAAAAACCGTGTGGTGTCGTGGGGCACCCGATAGGAACGAAGTTGTGACGATCGAGTAAAACTGATTCGACACGATTTTAATTACGCCATCTATGAAAGCGGCTATTACCTACGTATTTTTCAGTTGGTTTCTAATTAAAACAATTTATACATTGGTAAAATCTCCTTGAGAAATGATTTCCTATCTATTCGATAGATGGCGCTGAATGACTGACAAGTGACAATTCAAAATAAATACTGAGATGAAAAGTAATGATTTCCTATCTTTTCGATAGATGGCGCTGAATGACTGACATAAAAAGTGTCGTTACAACTTTTCGTGAGATTTTTTTCCGTCTAGCCCCCTTTCACAACGCGCGATAAGGAACTTCGTTCCAAAAATTGACAAAAAAAAACATTAGGTGTATGCACACAAAATTTCACGAAAATCACGCACACCGTGACAAGAGAATTTTATATATTAGATTTAGCATTATATACATAAATAATTTAATCCAATACATTTTAATGTCACATGCTTTTTCTACATAAAACTTTATTGAACTAATTTCACGATAACAATTTCGTGCGTGAATTGACGCTCAAAGAACAGTATTAAATAAAAAAAGATGAATTTGTTTGTGGTTTCATTTTTATTCTATTTATATATTAAAAGCGGGAATTGTCTATGGAGAAGAGGAATTGTTCATTATGCTGTTAATAATAAAGATTACGGTAAGTTTATTACTCAGAATCATTTGGATTCGTTTAAATTAGTTTTTAAAGGCCGGTGTCGCGTGGTATTGTAGACATCTTTTTTTTTGGTTATATACGCGGCTCCTTGGGGATATACGCGGTCCGCGGTCCCGTCGGCTGCTTATTCCGCCGCCGACGCCTTCTTCGCTCGGGATCGGCCATCTCCCGATCCCGTATAGCGGTCTTATTCTGGAGCATTACAGCTTCACAGAAAGAGACCATTGCGCCCCAGCCCTCCTCACCCGTCAGCATGGCAGTAATGATTGCTGGCGGGGACAAGTCTCGTCCGATTTCATTGACCAGGACTTCGCGTTCAGACGCCCACGCGGGGCAGTCTTCCAGCGGTGCTGGGCGGAGTCCCAGTCGGCCGCGCAGTATTGTAGACATTTAGGATGGATGGGATAGGATGACTGGCTTGTTTGTGTAGTGGTTAGTGATCCTGACTGCTAAACCAGAGGTCGTTGATTCGACTCCAACCGAGGAAAAATAATTGCGTGATGAGCACGATCATTTGTAATGTGTCTGGGTGTAATTTATCAACAATATGTGTTTAGTAATATACCAGTTGGGCCTCGCTGTATTACCCGCGGTTGTTGTTGTACCAGTTATATTCTTTATTTTTTATTTTATGTTAGAGGGGGCAGACGGGTCACCTGATGGAGTCCGTCTGCAACTCAGGAGTCACAAACGCGTTGCCTACGCTCTTTTCTTGAAGTTTGAAGGTCGTATCGGTCCGGAAATACCGCAGACATAACCCGTTCCACAGATTGGTTGTGCGGGGCAAAAAGTGTGGCTTTAGGGCGTAACTAGTTATAAATGAAATCACTTCTTGACTATTATATTTTTTTTTTTTTTTTTTTTTTCCATTTATTTAGGTAAATAAACAACGACACAATACAAAGTTTTAAATAACATTACTTATTAAGTATGTGCAACTGTGTCATCAGCGACATTTACCACAGAGTAATGAAGTAATATTTATAGGGTTTGAGAACATTGAGAGTTGATAGTTACAAAGTAACATTATGGATATTTATAGTAGCTTAATGTTTTATATTAATTAAAATTCAGACTTTCCAGCAAGAGTTTTTTAAAAGTACTAGGACGCGTTGCCATAAGATCAATAGTAAGAAAATGCTTGTTATAACTATCAACTAATCTGTGCATCGGTGATCTCTTGCCTGCATTAGTTCGACATCGAGAAGTTGCAAAAATTTTACAGATGTTACGACAATGAGTCCTTGCGGGTACGACATAACAAAGCTTGCTCGTAAGTGCAACGCAATCATAATTGTTGTGGCATAGATCATACAGTAACATTGCTTGTAAATATAATATTATAAAATAATTAGAGTTTTACATATACAGACCTTGAAAGTACCTAGACTTTATAGGGTCGCAGACAGCAGAGCAATGACTACCCAAGAATGTGCATAGTGCCTTAGTGACATGACATAACTTACTAATGTAGTGAAGTTACAACAGTACCTTGCTCATCCCACCAATTCCATCCCCTCATAACCTACGAGTATATGCTATTCCAGACTATAATCTATCTTTGTGCTAAGTTTCATCCAGATGCATTCAGCCGTTTTTGCGTAAAATAATAACATCCATACAGACTTTTGCCTTTATAATATTAGTGAGATAAGTATGTTTATCAGCAGTCTGGTTACCATAGTACAGGCTCTGCCTAGTTTGGGATCAGACAGCCATGTGTAAGATGTGTCAAATCATTATTATTAAACATAATTTAGACGGAATTAAGTCAGTGCCACTTTTAGACAAGTTAATTTAATTATTTTAAGTTATCTTGAAAAAAAAAATATTTTCTTAGATTATCACTCTCAAGATCTAATAGCGTCCACGTTAGAAAAAATTCAGCGCGAAGTCTGCGTCAAGTTCTTCAAAACTCCGATGAATTATAGCGCCAATGAAGAAGACAAAATACTGTACATCAGCAACCCTGACAAGAGGAAGGACTGCCCTCTTGAAGAGTACGACTTCGATGAAACTGTGGTGGTACGCTTCTGAAATATATACAAGTTCTTTTTCTGTACTTTATCTCTCTCTTAATGTTAGATATGAGATCTTCGTCGTCTTCCTGCCGTTCTTTTATGTTTGGGGGGCAGACGAGCAGAAGGGTCAACTGATGGTAAGTGAGTAACTCAAAGAAGCACAAGTGCGTTGCCGGCTTCTAGGAAAAAACTCGGAGAGTCCCTGCATGACCTGGACATGCTCCGGACGTATTGCGCCAGACTATCGACGCTTAGTTCCTTTGTTTTGAGTTTTCACTTCTGTTGCCAATCCTTATGACTGCTTCTGTTTTTTTTTGTAGTTTATAGTGTAGTTTCTTTAATTAAAATCAGATTTCTGTGAGGCCGTGGTATCTTTGTACAGAAGCATGACTCTTCCACGAGTTCTATTCTTGATTCTATGGTAAATTATTTGCCAGCAGTAGAAACAAACTTGTGTTGTACTTAACAGCTTGTGTACCTGGAGAGTGAAGATCTTATCTTATTGGTTCACAGGATATGAAGATCGGTTACAAATGTCTAAACGAAAATGATTTAACAAGAATTGTTGTGGAGATGCTGCGAGCAAGTGTTAAAATATCAGGTATTCAGATTCTCTGACCTTTGAAACTGACTCTGACTTTGAAGAGTTAACTGGAGAAGTACCTTTACATGAGAACGATGCATACTTCTTCACAAGAGAATAGGAGTATGAGAAAATTACAATTCTATATAACTAGTACATTGTAAATGTGCTCAGAGAATGAGGTGGAGATGTGTACTACACTCACCAGGGGATGCGTGCGTGATTCAGGGAATTAGTTCTAGGTATATTTATAATAAATACACGTCTAAATCAAAAATAATAAAAATATACTGATTTACAGGGCGCGCGAGTAACTTCGATTCAGTAAAAGTGAGTATGATCATTTAGTCTGAATTTTGGAGGAGAATGCAGAGACAGGTGTTATGTCCCTCCAACATAAAGGGAGGATCTTTCGGCAGGGCGAGGTGATCATGCCTTACGGCCGGCGACCCAGCGGTTTACGTTGAGGACTTGTGAATATACTATTCGTCGCAAGATCTTCAATGCTTCAATAGATGGTGCTGAAGGTTTTGTTTCATGGCGTGAAGTAAGTAAGTGCAGATTTGCACCATTTGTATCTAATGATACATATTTTGTACTGGGTCAACAGTACACCATATAAAGTGTCCCAAGTCATTTTAGCGATTTAACCGAGACTTTCTCTGACAACAACGTTCATGCCGTCCTGATTTCGGAGACTTGGCTCAAGCCCCACCTACCCTCCACCTCATATCCTCTCTCTGGCTTTTTACTTATCCGCAATGACCGTTTAGATAAAAGAGGTGGGGGCGTCGCTATCTACCTTCGTAGTTACTTACCTTATAAAATCCTCGCCTCTTCCTCCTCCAACCTTTCCACCTACGCAGAATACCTATTCCTCGAAGTTTGTGTCAAGGGAGTCAACGTAATTCTAGGTGTAGTCTACTGCCCCCCAACCGTTAACTACTTCTCTAGTCTGGAAACAGTTCTGGAATCTTTAGGGTCGGAACACTCGCATCACATCATCATGGGCGATTTCAACACTGACCTCCTAGCCCCAAACACTCCTCGTACACGCAATCTCCTTCAGATCATCCAAGCAACCAGCCTTCATATCCTGCCCCTTCAAGCCACTCACCACAATTTAGACTACCATGATACCTGGCTAGATCTAATGCTCACCTCTGCCCCACACCTTGTCTCTTCCCATGGACAACTCCTTGCCCCTGGTTTTTCCCATCATGACCTTATCTTCCTCTCCTATATCCTGAAACCTCCTAAACCACCTCCTAAACTTCTACAGATCCGCAGTTTCCGACGCATGGATGTTGACAAATTACACGCAGATGCTGCTAAGATCGATTGGGAGGATATGGCAGCTGCCACCGACGTGGACAACAAAATTCGTATTTTTAATGACACCATTTTGAAATTGTATGACGTCCACGCTCCTATCAGGAGAGTAAAACTAAAACGTGCCCCGGCGCCTTGGATGACGAATGAGGTTCGAACTGCTATGAGACGAAGGGACCAGTCCTTTCTTCGTTTCAAGAAAGATCGCTGCGAAGACAAATGGAACCTTTATAAGGCTGCAAGGAATCGGTGCAACCAGGTGATACGCAACGCTAAACGCCGACATATTCTTCAAAACATAGAGTCTTCTTCTTCATCCAGTATCTGGAAATTTCTTGGTACTCTAGGAATTGGTAAACAACAGCATCACGTGTTTAACAATAAAATTGGTTTGAATGATATCAACCGTCATTTCTCATTCACAGCTACGCTGGATCTTCAAACCAAATGTCAAACGCTACACTACATATCTGGTCTAACCAGTTCCACTTCTGACTCGTTTGTATTTTCTCCGGTGTCTCCCGAGGATATCAAGAAGATTGTTCTTTCTATCCGTTCTAATGCTGTGGGGTGTGATGGCATTAGCCGTCGCATGATTGTCACCATCCTAGACTGCATTCTCTTAGTAATTACTCATATAATAAACTTCTCTCTTGACTCCGGTACTTTCCCCTCCTTGTGGCGTAAGGCCTATATTATTCCTCTCCCAAAAAATAATAACCCTTTACTTCCTGAACATTTTCGGCCTATTTCTATTCTTCCATTTTTATCTAAAGTACTCGAGGCCTGTGTACATAAGCAACTCTCACAGTTTGTATACAGAAACCAACTTTTAAGCCCTCTACAATCGGGCTTCAGACCCGGCCACAGCACAGTTACCGCTCTCCTTAAAGTGACTGGCGATATTAGGAAGGGCATGGAAGATACCAAAGTCACAGTATTAGTCCTAGTTGACTTCTCTAATGCCTTTAATACCGTCAATCACGAAATCCTGTTATCTATCCTATCCCATCTTATGGTTCCTTCTGAGACACTGGAATGGTTCTCCACCTATCTTCAGGGGCGACAGCAATGTGTTCGTGTTGATGACTTATCATCAAGTTGGTGCGACCTCCACGCTGGCGTCCCACAAGGCGGAATTTTATGTCCTCTCTTATTCTCTATATTTATTAACCTCGTAACTCAAAATCTTCAGTGTGCGTATCACCTGTATGCTGATGATCTGCAGCTGTACTCACAGGCAAGGGTAGAGGACGTAACGCGGGCTATTGACGAGGTCAATCGGGACCTGGAGGTCATAGAATCCTTTTCGATGAGATTTGGACTGTCAGTTAATCCGACCAAATGTCAGGCAATCATAACAGGCAGCAAACGGATTATGAGCAGATTGGATACTGCCTCTATCCCACCGGTCGTCTACAATGGTTTAATTATTCCATTCAGCCCGGTAGTCAAAGACCTGGGCTTACTTATCGATTCATCCCTCGATTGGCGAGCTCAAATTACTAGCGTGAGCCAGAAAGTAACTGGCAATTTGCGAACATTGTATCGTCTCAAGAATTTCCTACCGCCTAAAACCAAAGTTACGCTCATGCAGTCCTTAATAATGCCAATAATTGACTATGGTGATGTGTGTTATTTCGACCTGAATGCAGACCTTCTAAATAAGCTTGACCGTCTTCTCAATAACTGCATTCGATACATCTTCAATCTTCGGAAGTATGACCATGTGTCTGCTTTGCGTTCCCAATTAAACTGGTTACCTATTCGCCTCCGCCGCAAACAGCGTGCACTTACCTCTCTATTTGCATTTCTCAATTCACCGTCCTCACCTACTTACCTTGCTCCCTACTTATGTTACCTGTCTAGCAATCATGACAGAAATCTTCGCACAGATAACAATCTGCTTCTCTTATGTCCCTCTCACAACTCCGACTTCGTGAACTCTTCGTTCTTTGTTCAAGCAGTACTACTCTGGAATGCGCTCCCGCTCGAAATCAGGATGTCCACAAACCGCTTTATATTCAAAAAGAAGGTACATGCTCTCCTTCTTAAAGAAATGGCAGAACGGTCTAATCCATAGTTAAGTATACCTCAAATTCAGGTTTTCATAGTGTACGAATATGATATGTCTATGTATCTATATAAATATACTTGTATATATATGTATGTGTATCTTTGCGTATTTATGATGTGTAAGTGTAGTATGTGTGTATATGTTTATATATGTAGTGAACCGTATATATTTTCATTGTACATTTGATATTATGATGTAACCTCTGTGCACCTACCTGACAAGATTTCTACATCACCCAAAGGTTGACTGGAAGAGAATGCCCTGGGCATTAAGTCCGCCGATGTACAAAAGTGCATAAAGATGAATAAATAAATAAATAAATATATGATGACGGTCAGAAAGTGAATGCGAGTGATAAAAACAATTTACAATTATTTAATTTTAAATCGCCCCCACATGAAATGTTTCTTTCGTCTGTTAGGCGTAAGTCTCTGTTTGAAAGTTTTGCTATACGCAAGAAAGGTGTTAGCAACAAATGCATTAAAAATACTCGTTTTTGGTAGACTTACAATAGACACTTGTATTGTTCAAAAAACTTACAACGTAAGTGGTTTTTTTTAATTGTTAAAATATGAGACCCAGAAGCTTAATTCTTGTAGTTAGGTCAAAATTCAGTTCCGATCAACTGTCAATCTCCCAACTGTCATAAAACGTATTTTCGTAGTAAAGTATTACTAAGATTAGCAGATTACTGATCCATTTTTCAGTCACAATACGATATAATCACATTACATCAACAGCCTTTAATAGTCCACTGCTGGACATAAGCCTCTCCTTAGAAAGGAGGTTTTGGCGTACTATACCACACTGGCCTGACCGGTTGGTATAGGGATTGTGTGAAGTTTTCCTTCTCTCTGCAGTGCTGTAGTTCTGCGTAGTTTTTTCCATTAGACGGCTTTTACACACCCACGGGATGACACTATGTATTCTTAATCCGTCACCACACGGACATTACAGTAATGTTTAAAAATTTACTACGAAAATGCTTTTTAAGTATGACAGTTTAAACAGAACTTTAATTACGAAAATTGGCCTTCAGGACAACCGATTTTCTGATATACAGCAAATACGTATTCCCAAGTGGATACTAATATAATTTTTTATTTCTCTAAACTAGCAAGGGAATGGACCTTCAGGATTACTGTCATGGAAGGATCGTAATTTCATAAATTCCCATTATCACGACGAGTGTGGGGAATTTGTAGTGAAGTCGGTTCCCATCGCGCGGAAGTTTGGCTCCAACATCGAAGTAACTGATGACAATGACAGATATTATAAAGAAAAACTTTGGCCCCTTGGAGTCGTCATGTATTCGGCAGATGCAGGAGCCAGTGAGCATTTTTTTATCAATTTAATAGGGAGATGAGCAGACGGTTTACTTGATGGTAAGTAGGTTAAGCGGCGGCAGCCTAGTGGTTAAAGCACCGACGTGAACCCACTCCTAACACAAGGGAGGGGTTAACGAGAGCACTAGTAATTTCGGTTGCTAGTAGACCTTTTCATAAAAGAAAAGTCACTACCACCGCCAATGGACACCTGCAACTCCCATACTCTTACTCTCCCGAGGGGGGGCAGTGAACGCAATGAAAGAATCGCATAACAGCGGTTTGTCTAATTGGAGCCAAAGTATGGCTCTTCCACGATGACAAACTAATTTAGAAGAACTTCCTACTTGTCTCATAGAGGTATCAAGTACGGAATCAAACGACTGCATGGATGACGTAGTGGTTTAAGCAGTCACATCACCGCTTCCTACTCCGCTGAGTGCTGTGGGTTCGATCCACACATGGGACGACACTTTGTGTGATTCACAAATTGTTGTTCTTAATTTGGATGTTGTTTGTGTCCGTTACATGAATGTTTGTAAAGTTCCCCTCAACAAAGGATATATTTCTTGTACGAGAGTTATCTTCATTTAAAACCTGCGGATCCATATTTTACGAGTGGTGACGGATTTAGAATACAGAGTGTCACCACCCCTATTCATCCCGTGGGTGTCGTAAGAGCCGACTAAGGGAGCAAACTACGCACTACAACAGCACTGCAAAGAGAAGGAAACCTTGAAACAAACCCTATAGCAACCCGTCTGGACAGCGTGGTATAGTAGGCCAAAACCTCCTTTCTAAGGAGAGACCTATGTCCAGCAGTTGACTATTAAAGGCTGTTGATGATGATGATGAAGACACGCACTTGACCAAACTTTAATTAAATAGTTGCCTTCCCATCCGAACCTAAACTGCTTTGAGTTTGTTTGTTTGTAACGCTTCACGCCTAAATCACCGAACCGATTCTGAAAATTCTTTCACCAACCAATGGAAAGCTATATTATCAGCTAGTAACATAGGCCACAACCGCGACAACCGACGTAAACGCGGGCGAAGCCGTCTGCAAATGCTAGTTTCTTATATTCCAGGACGCTCACAAGCCTTGTTAGCTCTTCGAAACGCAATGACAACTATAGAACTCTCTTCATGCATTGTGTTCCACAATCTTGAAGATCTAAGTATGAGCCCTAGGAACTTCCTATGGTTCTCTAGTTTTGGTGGAGAGGTGATGCCAAGACTTGGAGTCGTGCCAGGAAACCAGGTATGTGTTTAGACTTGTTAACTCCAATTTAAGATTAGGCAAAAGTGAATTTGTTACATGTTTTAACAGCTCAACCGATAATTACTAGCTTTACATTTAAATGCATAAACATAAAAGCACTGACGACAGAGGGCTTGGCATAGGGTTTGTGTCAAGTTTTTTTCTCTTTGTAGTGCTGTTGTTCTGCGTAGTTTGCTCCCTTAGTCGGCTCTTATGATACCCACGGGATGAATAGGGGTGGTGACATTCCGTATTCTTAATCCGTCAGTCCTTGAGTGTCGTAAGAGCTTAGGACTTAGACCTTAGACTTAGAGCTTAGACTTAGGGAGAAAACTATGCAGGGTAAAAGCACTGCAAAGAAAAGGACCAACCCGTCTCACTAGCGTTGGATAGTTGGCCAAAACCTCGAGGTCTACGTCCAGCAGCGATCTGTTGAAGGCTGTTGATGTGATGGGATGTGAATAGTTAGTACGTTGTATATTTCAGAGCCTACTGCTCTCGTCTTTGGTCAACGGCGCCCCAGGCCACACTGCTCATGCCCTCAATATGCTGTTGCGCATTCTTGGTATCCCCATGATGTCTAACAGATACGATAGAGACAATTACGTCACTGTTCATTGGAAAAATATTCAGCAAGGTAAGTTAAAATAGGGATTTATTTATTGAGAGCAAATCAGTAATAAAAAAAAATACTAACTTATTGTAAGAAACTAAATAGGAACAGGAAAGACTTCTTGAAACATACCATGCTGGCCAGACGGGTTGGTATAGGGTTTGTTTCAAGTTTTCTTTTCCTTCTCTTGCAGTGGCTGTTGTCTTGTCATTCTTAATCTATTACCACACGGACAGACATTTGAACCAGTAGTTTTAGTTTGTTAGTTGTCAGTTTAGTTTTTTAGTTTGTCAGAGTGGGCAGACGAGCAGACGGGTCACCTGATGGAAAGTGACCATCGCCGCCCATGAACGTCTGCAACTCATGCGTCACAAACGCGTTGCCGGTCTTTTAGGAAGAACTACGCTCTTTTCTTGAAGGTTTGAAGGTCGTAGCGGTTCGGAAATACCGCAAACGACAACCCGTTCCACAGATTGGACAGCAAAAAGTGTCTCGAAAAGCACACAGTAGTGGAGCGCCAACTATCCAGGTGATGAGGATGAAAATTTTGCCGTGTGGAACGATGGCGGAAAGTTGCGGCTGGTATTAGTCCGAACAATTCCTCGGAGCACTCTCCATGATATATGCGAAAGAGAATGCAGAGTGAAGCCACAGCTCTACGTAACGCCAACGGATCGAGCCGATCGGAGATGTTTGGGCCCTCGACGATTCGAGTCACTTTTTATTGGATGCGGTCCTGAGGGAAAAAAGTTCAGTTTGAGTTCCTGAGATTAGCGCATTTAACCAAACAAACTTTTCAGCTTCTTAATATTTATATATATTATATTTATAATAAATAGGTATGGAACATTATTTTGAGCGTTTGCCTGAAGATGCGATGCTAAGAAACTCAGATGGTGTCATTATGCAATATGACTACACCAGTGTCACACACGCGCCCTCCAACTATCTCTGTGCCGACTGTTCCCTTGGCCAGCAAACAGTGTCGCCTGTGCAGGTAAGAAATCTAATTTAACTAACTATTTTTTGTATTTACATCTATTAAAATACAAAATTTGACCAAAATAACCCTTCCTTGTTTTGTTTTAAAATCTAGCAAACCCAAACTTACCACTGACGCGAAAAAATACAGGGTTACAAGAAAAGTCGTGCTAGATCCGTTAAGGGCGTGGAGTACCCATAATTTCTGACATATTTCACTATTAAACACCCTACCCTAAACTTAACCCTCTTCGAGATAATCGTCTTTTAATTTTTTTATTGAAATTTGCTAATTTTTAGGCTACTACATTTATTTTTGTTTATTTTGTGTATCTTATTATTATTATTTTTGCATTTTTACATGTGTAATAAGATGCTTTAGGACGTCAGTCATTAAAATAGTTCATAAGTTAATTGAATAGATCGTAGTAGACAAGTGAAAGTAAAGAAATAAAAAAAAAATTAGAAAATTATTTTTCTCTAACGGATATTTAAAAACAATATTATGGTAAGGTAGGTAGGGTTTGTATCACATTTCGTGCAAAAAAAGTAGTTGGGTCGCTCCAGGTAACAGTTCTAACGGTCCCGCGCCTATTGTCCTTCAAGTTAAGACGCACCAAGCGAGCGAGACAAGTGACGATTTATGTAGGTGCGAATGAAAGAAAAAATGTGTAGAGACCAGTTAGGGCTGGGAATACAACAGGGGGCATTGTTTGGTTGTCACTAGTTGTACTAGTTGTCAGTCTGCTTTTGTGCTTCGTACATAGTAGATGTGATATCGTTTTGCTCTTTTTCTCGACTTGGCTGTGATTCTGGACTATTTCTTCTGATTTGTGACTACTGTGCTTGTTAACCGGACTCTGATTTGTACCTGTGATACGGAAGTGTTGAAGATGACGTCCTACACACCTGAGGAATATGCTGATATGCTTATTTGTTACGGATACTGCGATTGTGTGTCTGCCCAAGCTCGCAACGAATACATAACTCGCTACCCTGGTCGTCGAGTGCCGGATGTGGCCGTTTTTGACAGAGTTTATCGAAGACTTCGAGAAACTGGCTCTGTTTTGAGACGAAATACAGACATGGGAAGACCACGAATTGACGACGAAGAACAGGACAATGAGATAGTGCAACGCTTTCGAGCGGATCCGACTACTCCCACTAATATTGTTGCCCGTGATCTGGGACTTTCGCAATGGAGAGTGTGGTTTACAGTGCATACTGCTGGCCTATACCCGTACCATTACACGCCGGTACACGTTATTGAAGAAGGAGACCCAGCGAGAAGATTGGACTTTTGCAGATTTATGCTAAATGCTGACGTAGAAGACGGACGAGTCCAAATTTGATAAAGATGGCATAACTAACTATCACAACGCCCATTACTGGGCCCCAAAAGAACTAAGGAATCCCAATAAGAAAAGAGTGAAGGGGTCCCAACGAAGATTCAGCGTGAATGTGTAGATGGGCATTATCTCCAATCATTTGATTGGACCTTACTTTCTCCCGGATAATCTAAATGGGGAAAGCTACGAAAATTTCCTGAGAGCAGACTTGAGTGATTTGCTGGATGATCTGCCACTCAACCTGATCAGGGACATGTGGTTCCAACACGATGGCTGCCCTGCCCATTTCAGGAGAAGTGTCAGGGACTGGCTGGACACAAATTATTCAAACAAATGGATAGGACGAGGTGGGCCGTTGCCATGGCCAGCAAGAAGTCCGGACCTAACCCCCATGGATTTTCATGTGTGGGGGTGCATGAAAAGTCTTGTGTACAGCGAGCCGAATCCAGTTTCGTCTGTGGAAGACTTACGAGAAAGGATTGTGGATGCAGCAAATAAAATGAGGACCACGTTGACCACTGGAGTAGTGAAGACTGCTCTCCGTAGAAGGATGCGACAATGTATCAGAAATGGAGGCGGCCATGTTGAACATGAACTGTAGAATAAGAAAAAGTTGTGTGAAAACCTTTAATAAATGACATTTCATGCTTAACTATTGTTTTATTTTACTTTTTTGGGCTAAGTATAAATTTTCTTCTCCACTGTCGCCTATGAAACTAAAGTTTTTTCAATGCATTTGAATAAAACCTTAGATTATTATACCTCGTTAGATAGCTGATGAAACGTAGATATTTTAAAAAACATCTGCCGAACAATTACCATAATATTGTTTTTAGATATCCGTTAGAGAAAAATAATTTTCTAATTTTTTTTTTTATTTCTTTACTTTCACTTGTCTACTACGATCTATTCAATTAACTTATGAACTATTTTAATGACTGACGTCCTAAAGCATCTTATTACACATGTAAAAATGCAAAAATAATAATAATAAGATACACAAAATAAACAAAAATAAATGTAGTAGCCTAAAAATCAGCAAATTTCAATAAAAAAATTAAAAGACGATTATCTCGAAAAGGGTTAAGTTTAGGGTAGGGTGTTTCATAGTGAAATATGTCAGAAATGATGGGTACTCCACGCCCTTAACGGATCTAGCACGACTTTTCTTGTAACCCTGTATAATCCGCCGATTATACAGGGTTACAAGAAAAGTCGTACCCATTTTTGTGGGCTCCACGGTAAAGAAAAGGTAAAAACGCGGGCAAATTTGACAGCGCCAAAGTGTAATTACACAATATGGCCTGTGTTCTTATTTAAAATATCTACCTACTCGTCAAAAGTTTACTTTCTATGGTTAAAATAAATATTATTATTATATTATATCTTTTAAAGTTTTTTATATTTTAGGTAACTGTTAAACCTATTTTTTTATTTATTATCATATTTATTATCATTGCTTAAAACTATAGAAGGTATCGTTTAACGTTTAATAAAGAACCGAATCGACTTGACAATTAAATCTACTTTTCAATGATTACCTACTTCATCAAGTTTTTTTTTCAGGATCATTTATGGCAGAGGACCCTGACAATGGGGCATAGGACCGATCTCAATCCGATGGACACTGAAATACTGAATTTATTGTACGCAAAAGAATGTCAAAATAGATTTACTGGACAAGATAAATAAAAATGATTTTACAATTTATTTTAGTATTTTGATCAGCTCGGTTTTGACGATTCCATAGAGTTTTAGCATACATTTTGTATGCAATATTATGTGGCTATAAAGGCACCAGCAGTGGTGCCCATAGCATATATACTCATATTTTCATGATAATGTTCTGTCTTGTTAGAGGGACTCGTGGTTAAGTGATAACTGTGTAGCACATTGCATAGTTAAGGAATCGTAGTCAGGTCAGTCTATGGATGGGTGACCATTATTGACACATTAAGACCCCGCCGTACCTCGAAGAGCATGTCAAGCCATAGTTGGAGCTCGAAAAAGTCCGACAACAGTTAATGTACAGAACTTCGACATCGCCTAGTACTTGGGTTGTGGAGGTCTGATGGCAAGCGCTCCACTGAACAAATCGAAGTTCAGCCGTGTCGTGGTAGACTGAAGGCCGACCCTAACCTACTTTGGGAATAGGCTGGGAGGATGATAATGTTTTATTTCAACTTGGTATTGATACTTGATGGAATTTAAAGAAGGATTTAAAGAAGGAATAATTTTACAAGAGAGCCAGCACAAATGGCCCGGCTCGCCCGAAGTTAAGCCGGAGGTCGTAGGTTTGATTCCCACCTAGAAAAAGTATTCATCATTTGTTCTGTGTCTGGGTGTAATTTATCTATATTAATATATATATATAAGTATGTTTATCAGCAGTCTGGTTACCATAGCACGGGCTCTGTCTAGTTTGGGATCAGACGGCTGTGAAATGTGTGAAGTTTTTTTTTAATCATTTAAATTATTAAAAATAAAAGACATCTTTATTAGGTACATGTATACTTAATACAGGCAATATTAGGTCTACATAAGGTGTTTTTTAACATATTCTATAAAGAGGTGGCTTTTATACACAGATAACAATTACATAATATACATATCAGCCTTATTCAATGTTTTAACTTTTGAATACAGTAATAAATAAATCTACCGTCAATTACTAATAAGCATTAAAGCAGTGTTGCCAAGATAAAGTTTTTGTCCCTAGTTATAGGGTAAATAAATGTAACCAAGCAAGTTTTTTTTAAGGAAATTAAAAATTTCATTCATATTCAAGTACGATGCAAGCAAGATTTTTAAGGCAAATATCATTAGTAAGCTATAACTTTAAGTTTATAAGTTGGCAACATTTCAACAGCTTTTGCTTTTAAATACGGCTCCATCACGGATGATTGGCATTTTAAAAGATCATAAGTACTGGTAACCGCTTACTATTAGACTTTGTGTTAGTGCAGTATCATAGTTTACAAAGTGTTACAGAAAAGTGGTCACATTTTAGGGTTTGCTCAATTGACCCTTTATCATCACAAAAAATAAAAACCAAAAATTATTGAAATTTCATGAAAATCCATTGCGTACTTTTATAAAACAATTAACCAAAAAAAATATTTTAAAAAAGAATTTGACCGCACGCGTTGCGTAGGGGTTTAGGCGGATCTCCACATAGGACAACACTTTGTGTGATCCACAAATTGTTGTTCTGAGCCTGGGTGTTTTTGTGTGCGTTTCATGAATGTTTCTAAAGTCCCTCGCTACACAGGTGTTCCTAGTTCGAGACATGTCTTTAAAAAAATATTCAAAATTCATTTTTACAACTGAATCGACTATTTCTCGGCAAACAACGCTAAAATTGACTAAAACTTTCTGTAACACCTGTATAAAGATAGTTACTGGTCGATATTTTTAATCTATGAATTAATTATAACGACGTAATGACAAACTAGTACAAAAAGTGTACGCAATCAGCTATTACGGATTCATAACAAGTGGCGGTAGGCGGCAGCCTGCTACCTTCCCCGCGGGTAGCCATTAACTAAATCAATGAATATTTTACAAATACACACAACCATCTATCTACAACCTTATTTCCTTAGTGCAGGCATCACCGTTATCCTATTTTAGACCTTATTTCAATAAAGTGAAAGTCGTTATTTGTTGAAGTGTCTGTTAGAGTGAGATTTTTGTACGCGAGTGTGATGGTGGTTTAACCGCCTGCAATTATTGTGATAAGGAAGCGATTTTTACTTAATATTTATTTAGTATATTCCCTTGAGGGTTATATAATGGATTAAAATCTATACATATTAAATTACTTGCCTTGCCTGACTGATTCATCAACCCAGGGCCTAAACCGATGAGGTTATAAACTAAAATTTTGGAATTTAATGCAACACCCACAAGAAATTATTTGGAAACTACACCCCTAAGGGGGTAAAATAAGGGATGCACGGTTGTATAGAAGTTTATTTTCAAATTTAGAAACACGAAATAAGAATTAATCACGCGTGCAATTGGTAATAAAAAAAAAAATCTAGCTCGACAGTAGTCGCCTATGTGTAACATCTAATATCTAGCCTTCATTGGTCTAATAAAGTAGCGCGCGCTTTTTCGGCTTATTACTAACTTCCGTTACATTTTACGAAATCACTGCCACAGATAGCTGAAAAGCATGAAAAAAGATTTTCGTATGTTTTATAAATATTTTATTATCTAATGATGATGCAAGCTATTTTGGACTTATTACTCAGATTTAAATTCGACATTTATCAAAGTTGCCTAAATGAGGTAGATTATGTTACATAAGTATTAAGGCTGGCTTCTATATCATAGACAGAACTAACTTTTTTTATTGCAGGTAGTTAAATCTCCTTCCTGTCTTGAAATGAACACAAACTTTTGAATGTTTAAACTAAGTTTGATTTATAATAAAATTATTCTTCCATGTTATTCTAGCGACATCTTTACACTTAGATACATGATTCTTATAAAGCTCTTTAGTATCAGCCAGGAAGTCACACAAAGTGCATGCAAAAATTGGCGCCTTTTCACAGCTGTCACATGAAAAGTTTTTCGCGCCATTTTCGGTTTCCACGACACAATAATCGCAGGGTTTTAGTCGATTTTCTTCGTTCTCCACATAGGTCTGGACGTCACTATTTTCTTTTTCCATTTTCAAATCTTTGATGTCTCTAACCGAAATGGAGGGAAACGTCACATCACTTTTTTTTAAACGTTTGCCGCTTTTACACTTTTTAAAAAAATTGTTCAATTTCCCTCTGACATTATCAACCTTATTACTTGTAGTCTCAGGACTTTTATTTGATGTTTCACTATTTAATTCATTCTTTTCATTGTCATTTGACACTATTTTATAAACTGTTATATATTCGGATAAATCATTTATTACCTTTTTTGGTATAATATCATTGTCTTTTTCAATGTTGTCTGGTACACTCGAATCATCAGATTGTGCAGTTTTTATTGCATAGTCTTTAAAATCGACACTATCTACATCTAATATTGAACTACTTTCGCCTAAACTAGAACTTATATTGACAATTTTCATTTTTTTACTATTTAATTTAGAATTTGATTCCGCAAGACTCAAATCATCATCGGAGATAAATCGAAAATTTGAATGAGACACAGCGTCCAAGTTATAATCTAAATTATCAGAATAATCTTGTTTTATTATATTATTTATGTTTAAATCTGGTTTTCTTTTCAATGGCGGCAATATATCAGGCACTTTAACTTTATTTAAAGCATCTCTATTTAATGAATTTATTGCTTGTATGTTTTTAAGTGTTTGTAATTCTTTCTCTTTTTTCCTTTGTATGAAATGTTGTTCCTGTTCAATTGGTATATCCATATTCTCCAAGTTCTTCAGCACTTCTTCTTCATTAAAACTCAAGTCTGAAAGATCCTCTTCATCAGTAGCACTAGACACGTTTTTACTTTCACCTTTTCCGATTTTAATTATTTTAGTATTTTTAACAATGTGCTTTTTACAATCTTTAACTGGAGTGTTATTTTTATTGATTTTATTTTCTTTAACATTTTTAATACTGCCTAATACATTTTCTAATTTTTGTTTCTTTTTATTGAATTTCTCATTAATTGTGGGTGATATTTTAAATTCTTCAATGACATTTTCGAAGTCTATTAAAGAAGACAATTTTGATGGTGTGCTTGTTCTATTTATTGTTTGTTCTTCCGTTTTATTGTCATCACCACGGCTTTTGTTAAGTGGTGATGATGGGCTGGGTAATCTTGTACATATGGCATCTGGAACAATTTAGAATTTATAAATTTTAATGTTTACGTAGATACATACGAATAGGTATATCTTTTATATGGAGGGGCTCGTGGCTAAGTGGTAATCGAGTAGGTTAACACATTGCAAAGTTAAGCAATCATAGTCAGGTTAGTCTATGGATGGGTGACCATTCTTAACATATTGAGACCCCTCCGTGCCTCGGAGAGCACGTTAAGCCGTCGGTCACGGTTCCCATCCCATGGTCCCACCGACAACAGTCTTTCTACAGAAATTCCTTATGACTTATTACTTGGGTTGTGGAGGTGTGATCGCAGTCGCTTATTTAAATTCAGCCGTGTCGTAGAAGACCTAAAGCAGACCCAACCTAGTTTGGTAAATAGGTAATAAACCTCTTTCCTAAGGAGAGACTTATGTCCAGCAGTGGATTATTAAATGCTATTGATCTAATGTGTGTTGATGGTAGAATAAGCTCATGGGTCACCGTAATGTAAGTGACTACCAGCGCAAATGAACATGAACTTTTGAATTTCGCTATTTAATCTCTGGCAACCTCGTCAATAATAAATAAATATTTTGGACATCAGACACAAATTCATTTAGTTTCACCACGAATTTATATATTCCTAGTGCGAGAGTTGTCTTTTGAAAAAAAAGCATGTGCGCTGAATTAAACCCCCCCCCCCTCCCCAATTTGGGAAGGGGTTGGATCGCCAGTATCAACACTCACTCGGTGAAAAGCAACTGAAGAATCGCTTAAACCCATGGTTTTCTGTGAGGCAGTGGTATCACTCCAGTTGGCCGGGAACATCTCAGCCCTCCAATCGGATATTAATTACATAAATCCTTTTGAAAAAAAGTTGAACCGACTTCAAGCAAAACTAACAAAGAGCACTAAAAACCTACCAGCAATCGCGGTTACTTTGCTGTAAAATTTGAAGACTTCCTTTGTCTACGAAACTCATCATCAGAACTATATGAAATTTAAATGGGACCTTTTCGGAATAAACCCCTCTTGAACAAAAAAGAATTTAGCAAATCTGTCTATATATGACAGAGTTACGCCTGAACACACATAAAAAAAAAAAACATCCGAATTGATAACCGCCTCCTTTTTGAAGTCTATAAATAACTAGAAAAATACCTTCAATATATCTTTCATCAGGTGGATCCTCCCACCACACTGGGCTAGGGCATGTTAGTATCTCCATAAAGTCCTCATCGCTGAGGCTATGATTATCTTCAATCAGTTTCACCATGTCTATCATGGATATTTCTGGACTGTTGTTACTCTTAGTAGACTTGACGGAACTTCTGCTGTAACTCTTCAATAATAAGGTGGATTTCATTCCTGTAATATAAAAATATAATTACTATAACTGCCGGTTTGAGTTACTGACCAATTATCTCTGACCAATCAGATTCCAAACTTTCGTACGAAACGATAATTTCTTGGAACCTGATTGGTCGGGAGGCGGGACTTAATCGATACGTCACTATTTTCTTAACGCGAATGGAATAAAGCTCTAAGGAAGGAATAGATAATACGGAAAAAAATGAGCCGAACGGGTCATCTGATGGTAAGTGAGAACCGCCACCACGGACCTACAAATCAAGAGAGTATACGTACTCTTTTTTGAAGGTAGTATTGGTCTGGCAATTTTGTTCCACGAATTGATTCATTACATCTCAGACTGCTAAACTTCTACAATGAAGATCCTACCTACTTAATTATGAAAAAAAATGTGTTTTTTCTATATAGTAAATAGTATAGTATAGTATATAAGTAGTCTTACCTCCTTTCTGTGGCACACTCAACTTCCTTTTATTAGCAACGGCAATAACTTTAAAGTTATGCTTCGGTTTTAAAAACACTTTTTTCGCGCACATTTCTCTTTTCAACTTATCCGGATAATACTCTACTTGTTCCACTAACTGCACTAAATGTTTCACTTTCGTCTTAAGCGGAGTATCTTTCTGACATGTTGCAGTAGGTGTTATAGTCGATTTTATCTCTGGTTTAGGAGGCTCTTTGTCAACAACGGATTTTATTATTTTCTTATTTTTGGCGCGAACTTGACGGTTTTGCTGTGTTGACTTTTTTCTAGTGACAACTACATTCGTTGCTTTAGTTGCAGGGACATTCTTCTTGGCGCTTTTTGACGACATTTTTTTCTGAAAAGTAATTTTGAAAATATTATTTTTTATAGTAAGGCGAGGTGATGTACTAGTCCTTGCCTTGCTAAACACAGGACGGCTGGATATACGGGTTACGAACAACAAATAAGTCTTTTTCTTTTCGAACTGTTGCCATCTCAGTTCCGTTTCTCAACAGAACTAAAAGTTTGATTTTTTCAGTGTTAACATTTTAACATAACAGTTTAAGCCTTAACATTTTTCCTGATTAAAAAATGACTGGAACAGTCCTTCAGTAAAAAAACAAAAAAACTTACTTTTACATTTATGATATAAATATGGATTAACAAATCTCTCATGATGGTTAATTTAGCACATTACCATTAATTACTAATAAAAATAACTTCCTAATACACAAACAGAGCCTGTACTATGGTCACTGGACTCCTGGTCCGGATGTCCTAATAACAGCAGTTCCCGGATCCCTCCTATTACAGGCGCAGAGTGGCACACCGTGTGGTTTTAGTCGGTCCGATTCCGACACACCACCCCGCCGCAAACCCCGGTAGGGTGACGGCCGGAGGGGGTTTCCACACGTAAAAAAAAAAGAAAAGGTCACTGGACTCCTGATAAACTTACTTATATATTACTACACATCCATACTAATATTATAAATGCTAAAGTGTCTGTCTGTCTGTTACCTCTTCACGCTTAAATCGCTGAACCGATTTAGATGAAATTTGGTATAGAGATAGTCTAAGTCCCGGGAAAGGACATAATGTAGTTTATATCCCAGAAATCATCCTTTGAGTTGGTGAAAAGGGGGGTGGAAGTTTGTATGGGGAATCAATAAACCCTGAACTGATTTACAAGACATTTGGTATGGAGATTCTTGAGGAAAGACACAGGCGGAGCCACAAACAATAGCTAGTATTTTCATAAATAACACATAAATGATCATGTTTATCTAACAGTTATTTGTCCAGTATGGGATTCGAACTCCCTACCTCTTGTTTGGCAGTGAGGATCACAAATTAATAGACCAGCAGGCTAGGTACAGCGGTTACCAACCCTAGTTATTTAGGCAATCTGATCAAAAATCAAAATTAAAAATTTCAAACCACCTGATGACTTTCAAACAGTTAAACAACCAATTCTAAGAACACAAAACTTAATGTGAATTAGTCCATTGTGTTATGTTTCTACAGAAATATACTAATTAAACTGAAGACACCAGCCCCACTTGAATCAAGGGTAAAAAAAAAACTCTTCCCCTGTACAGATTATACAACACTGATAATAAGGCCGTTTAAAAGCCATTAACAACAATAAAATACTTCTTGGGAACTCCCCAGTCGTTCTGTTATCATTTTATCACTTATAAAATTAATACAATTTATCAGAATTCTAATAAATGATTCCTAACTAGGGACTTTTTAATGCATTATGGTTAAATTATAACTGTAATTCATTGAATTTTTAATGTATTACGGATTAAGAATACAGAGTGTCACCACCCCTATGCATCCCGTGGGTGTCGTAAGAGCCGACTAAAACCATGCAGAACAACAGCACTGCAGAGAGAAAGAAAACATGACACAAACCCTATAAGAACCCGTTTGGACAGTGTGGTATAATAGTAGGCCAAAACCTCTTTTCTGAGAAGAATCATTTTATCGGGGTGGGGTACAGGGTGCTTTTCAAGAGATTTTATAATATAATAACTTTACTTTTACCAATATCTGTCAATAAAATATTGATACAACAACTGAGATCTAGCACCCCACGCATTTTTACGATAAAATGTTATTTCTTTTTGAAGTTATAAAAAAACTATTATTTTATTATAAAACTATTATTTATAAACTATTAGCGGTGGGTTTTGGTTTCTACATTTAGAGACAAGAATGGTCATTTAGCTAACGCAGCACCTTCCAGAAGTGCAGAAGCCTCCTGAGGCGTTTATAGGCTCATCGGAGCGATTTTGTATCAGGTTTGAAACTGGGATCCTGTGACTACGTCTGGTCATAGGACAAATCAAGAAATACAAATAGTTGCTCTTTGTTGAGTTAGGCCTTTAGTAATAATAATATATGTAATAATATATTTTTTTCTGTAATTATAGTGCATAATAGATAACACAGAAATTAATTAACAATGCATACAATCAGTGGTCAAAGCGCTGTCCTCCTATCTAGGTTATGGAATAACCTGTATTAAGGAGTAACCGCCCCACACACCTTTCGGTAGCATGTAATAATACATCTCACACACGGCCGTCTGATCCCAAACTAGGCAGAGCCTGTTCTATGACAACCAGACTACTGATAAACATACTTATATATTTTTAAATACATACATGTTAGATAAATTACACACAGACACAGAACAAATGATCATGCTCAACACACAATATTTGTCCTAGGTTGGAATCAAACCCACAACCTCTGGCTTAGCAGTCACTTTCAATAACCACTAGACCAACAGACCCGATAATACAATGTACTGTCATAAAATATTATGTAATTTTTTACATTTATACATGATTATTACTGTAACTCGGTGAAAAGCAATGAAAATATTGTTTAGCCTTAGCAGATGTACCAAAGCATAACTCTTTCATGGTTGAATTCTTCTTGAAATAGCAAATGCGATAAACAAAAATCTTTTTATATTTACATTAGTAGGATAGGTTTTAGGAACAGAGCAGTGAACATGAACACTGCAGGCAATAACTGCTTTACATCGTAAAGTCTTGAATATAGGATACTTTACAGACATATTAAGAATAAGGAGTGTCACCACCTCCATTCATCCCATGGGTGTCATGAGCTGACCAAGGTAGCAAACTACGAAGTACAATAGCACTGCAAGGAGAAGGAAAACTTGACACAAACCCTATAACACTCTATCTGGCCAGCATGGTATAGTAGGCCAAAACCTTCTTTCTTAAGAGAGACCTATATCCAGCAATGGACAATTAAAGGCTGTTGATGTGATGTTTATAAGCAGTATGGTTACTATAGTACAGGCTCTGTCTAGTTGAGAATTAGACAGCTATGGGAGATATCTCAAGTTATTGTTACTATTATTATTATAATAAAAAAAATAAAAAATTAGACTACCCAGCAAAGAACAAATAAAAAAGTTTGTATTCCAAAGTAGCGCTCAGCTGCCACCGTGTTAAATTATTTAAAAAAAACCTAGAAAAACTGACTTAGGATGATGTACTTATAGGTAAATGAAAGTTATGATATTAAAGAAATATACATATAAGTAAATTTAAAAACTATTATTTTGGTTAATTGCACATCTTTGAGATGGTAATGCATCACCCATAATATTAAGAAGACTAGAGTGCTTAGTAGATAACAAAGTTGTGAAAGTTACTAATTTAAAAAAGAAAAATGCTCTGCTAAAAAAAGATATTATTACTACCATAGAGACACCTTAGTCAAGTTTTAAAAACATAAATTAAGTTTCAATTTAAAAGTTATGGTGGAATAAAGAAGTTACATGAATAAATCCTAAAAAAAAATACACTCCTTTATTATTTTGGGCAGAAATTACAACAAAGGGAGAATATTAACATAGATTTAGTGTGATTTGATAGTTTTGGACTTCAACACTGAAATTCAACCCATAATAATGTGTTTGGCACTTGTGAATAATAGTTTTTTTTGTATGTTTTATCAATAACACAGGTGTACTACTTTTAAAATATTTAAAGATAATTAAGATGAGCTTTTTACATTTCTTATAATTAGTTTATTAACTTTTGGGTCATGGATATATGTAAATTTATATATATATATATATATATATATATATATATATATATATATATATATATATATATATATATATATTAAAGTATTCTAAGGAGGGTGGTCTACCCTTCTTAGTATATTTTATTTACTAGCATATATAGGAATTTCGACTACAATTAGTCTTTCTATTTGAAACATGTACAGTGACAATATAAAATACCTTTTATAGGATAAACTAAAACCACTCCTTTCATACACACTATTGAATATATAAGGTCCTCTATTAAGCATTAATTAAATACATTCTTCATAAAAACTATCTAATTTTGTTTAAATTACAGGAAGTTCTGTAACTGGAAACCAAAAAGAAACAGAATTTTCTTAGAACTAAATTAGTACTTAAGTCTGTTCCTAGATGGCGTTACACGTCACTTCATTCAAAGGTACATGAGTATAATATTTTGCTGCTTTTATTTTGAGTAAAATGTACAAGTTTTAGTTGGATTAGAATTAAATTACAATCAAATTTATCAGTGAAACGCCTCACGTGGGGTTTTGTAGAGTATTAGTATTTAAAAGCTATCTATCTTCCATCCTTGTCACCGCTTAATGTTAGAGAGAGTTCGAAGTAAATGAGCACACGGAAATAATATCACCCCTGGCCTCATGTTTACGATACATAATATGTAGTGAAATAGAGATTATGAGGTAATAGAGCATCGAATATTCCAATTATCATACAAGAAAAGCCTTATAACTTGACTCAAATGTTACGAATTGAAAAAGAAATTAAATTTACCTGTTCTATGGATCCCAGGTGCAAACTCGTATGTCAATTGTATTGTTTAACATTCATAACAATTTCATTACAAGCATTTCATCAAAATGAATTCATTTGTTTACTATTATCTAATTTACGATTTTTACAATTGACTCGGAACCCGTACGACAACCTCGGGGATTTGGAATGACTAGTGATGTGATACGTAACTATGAAATTTGACACACTGGTAAAACAATCAAATGGTATCGACTAATGTTCCCAAAAGTCAACGTTTTGAATCAAAGTTATTTTTGGATACCTGACACAACCTTTTCTAATAATAAATGCTTTCACACTTCAAAATATTAGTACAAAACATTTTTAAGTAAACACTGCTGGGCAGAAAGCTGAAGAATGGTTCGAATACAGCTAAAAGCTATTGCTTTTAAAAAAGTGCAACCTTTAGTGATCTTATGAAATATAAATTACCTTATTGAAATTAAACCACTATAAACACGTCAATAAAATGTGTCTCAGTAAGAGTGCACTTTTTAAGTTTTAGAAACATTTTTGTGAATGTGGCATTCTCTCACAAACAAGTTGCAACTCGGAAATTTGACAGCTGTCACCTATGTTTATTCCGATTATTAAAAATGGAGTGCTTTTCGAAAGAACAAAGCGTTATAATTGTGAAAACGCATTACAAACATGGGGAACGTTACGCTGAAACCGCTTGCAAACTTCGCCAAATTTTCAGTTGATAAAGTGCACCTAAGGTGTCAACCATTCGAGGAGTGGTCAAAAAATTTAAAGAAACTGGGTCGATTATGGATATTGGCACCAGGTCATGGAAAGCACCGGTAATTCGTTCAATGGGTAATGGAGCAAAGTGAAATCGATGCCAATTTTTCCAAAAAAAGTCATCTTCTCCGATGAAGCGCATTTCCTTTCCATCCATCTAAATGGCTACTTGAATACACAAAATTTTCGAATTATGGGCTCAGAAAATCCTCATGCAATCCATGAGAGACAAATTCATCCACAACCAGCAGCTGTCTGGTGCGGATTTTGGTCAGGCGCGTGATTGGGCCTTACTTTTATGAAGATAATTTATGTCTTTGGGGTTTTGTGAAATCTCGGGTTTATGCGAATAAACCAGAAACCATTCCTGAACTCAAATCAGAGATCCAACGCGTCATCAAAAGTCATGGAAAATTTCATGAAAAGAGTAATGGCCTGTCATCAGAGCCGTGGGGGCCGTTTGGTTGATATTTTATTCCATACTTAATCGGAACATGTCCTCTTTACAATCCAATAAAAATATCACAACTCTTTCATAAAATACGTGTTTCTATTCTAAAATGAAAAAGTGCATTCTTACTGAGGCACCCTTTAATACACCACTGTAAAAAAGGATTAAAATAAAAAACTTTAAACACATGCTTTTCAAGTAGCGTCCACCCGCACTGACTGTTATTTGACAAGAACAAGTCAGGCTGTAACAGCAACGTATATGGTAAGTTTACATCAGTACGTCACCGTGGTAGTCCACAGATGAACTGAATTAGTATGGGCAAACGCGGTATCCACCCGTAAACAAATCTCCGATACTGTTCCTACGGTGACATGGTAGTACTACAATTTTTAAGTTGACACGCATTAAGATATGTTAAAAATAGAATAGATTCTATTTATTAACTCAGTTTATTCTATTGAAATGCAATATTTGTCAACAATAGTTTGTCGTTGTAAAAAATACGTTTAATAAACAGAATATCTACTCATGAATATTATCATTATCATCAATAATAGTAATAATATCATCATAAGTACCGGAATTGTTTCGTCGCCATTACTTGCTCCATCGGTTAAGGCGATATTAATCGCAAAATATCAAAATCGACTAAAACATCTCACATTATGTGTTTGACGTGACTACTCAATAAACGAAAAATCATGTGCAATAACATGATAAGTTGCTTTAAACTTTACGAATATTTCTGTCTTCTTGCTTTATATTGTAAATGGTGACCTTGAAGGTCAATAATGAAGTACAGATCCGCTGCAATACATAAACTTCTTGCTGCTTTAGAGATCTGCCCACGTAGAAAAATCCTTCCAGCCAGCGTCAGACCTGTTACCGCATGGTCATACCTACTTGAAGAAATTAAGCGGCCTCCAAGCCTTGCTTTGTAGTTTTATATGCATACAATTCTATTTTAAAACTAATCAACCTTTTGGAGAGTAAATTATTTATTGTATTTACATAATTTAGGTCAAACGTTCTACACAAGTAGATTTCTATGTAGAAACCAGTAGTAACCAGTATGTATACCTATTTTGTAGTACCTACTTCGAAATCCTCCATCTTGATTTGTGACTGAAATATAATCGTTGCTTGAAGTCACGATTCTTTCAACGTTGACTTGATTATCGGAAAGACTATGATTCTAAGTTATTTGCAAAGGCATAGCGCTTGCTTTGTCTTATTAAATTATAACCTCAAGTAGGTTAGAAACGTAGAATTCAAATCGCTAAGTAGATACTTCGTTGTTTTTAATTTTCTCTGTTCTAGAAAAAAAAAATGCGCTATTAAATCTTCATAAATCTTCTTAAGACAGCAATCATTGGCAATTAATAACGGTTGAGGCTATTCAGAAGCATTTGTTGTCGCCATTTTTTAGTCTACTTTGAACAGTTGCTGCAAATACATTTCGGAGTAAATAAACGGGGTAAGACGGTCATGTCCTTCGCATTGAAAAAAAGCATTTACGTTGTTATAAGAAGTGCTAAAGCACTACACAAAAATTTCGTTGGCGTAAAATACATTAATTCGTTTGATTATGTACTGGCTACTGGAAAATTGTCTGTATTTATTATATGTTGTTGTTAGTTTGGTATTCGTAATATTAATAAAGGTTTTTTGTTATTTTTAGATGCAAGATTAAAATATAGGTAAGTACCTGCTATACAATTTAAAAAGAAACAAATATTTATCGGTGTAATAAATTTAAATCTATTGGTGTCAATAGCATAGTTACGTATATTTTTTTTTATGAATTTAAAAAAAAACCTCTAACTGGTTGATTTATTATGCACAAGAGTACGAAAATTAACATTTATATATTTAAGTCTTCGCAATGTAGCCGATTACACATTAATAAAGCAGGGGTATTTATCGTTATGTCAATATAAATTTACTTATTGCATAACTTCATAGGGTGGTTCAGCAGAATCAATATTAGAGATGCAACGAATAGTGATTTGGCCGAATAATAAATATTCGGCGAGAGTCATGGCCAAATCGCCGAATATTCGGCAACGCTTAGTACGTTCCAGAAAACGCAAAACAAAATCCTAACTTAACAGAATTTGCTAAGATTATTTGAAGTGCCTCGGTGGAGCAGTAGTAGCATATGCGACTTAATGTTTGTATGATCTGCAAATTTGTTTCGGGGTTTGAGTGTATTCTATGTATAATATGTATGTATTTAAGTATTCTATTAGTCAATCTAGCTTTCATAGTACAAGCTCTGCTTAGTTTGAAACTTGATGGCGTTGTGTGTCAGATGTCCGAAAATATTATTATTATTATCTTTCTAAAGCAGTATATAGTTAAACTTAATGCACATGTTGTACAAAGGCGGACTTAATGCCATGAGGCATCCTCTCCCAGTCGACTTTCTGGTGATGTAGAAATATGATTTTCCGAAGCAGGTATAATTTTTAAGATAAAGCGCGATCTTTTCTATCAACAAATGCTAAATAAAATGTTTTAAGTATTATTATGATAAGTTATTGGTAAAATAAAAATCTTTTCTTGAACGTATATCCAAAGCGCCATTGCTAGACCCGTATCGAATATGGTTATCCTCTCCTTAGAAAGGAGGTTTTGGCCTACTATACACGCTGGCCAGACGGGTTTGTATAGGGTTTGTGTCAAGTTTTCCTTCTCTCTGCAGTGTTGTTGTTCTGCGTAGTAATAGTAACGTTTTTTTTACTATTAGGTACTTATTTTTTAGTTTTGCATTGTCATCGAAACTTAATACGTGTTTACAATAATCGTATCTCTTGAAGTTGAACTCCCTTGAAATTTTCATTACTTATAAAGATATGATACCTTTTTTTTATTTTCGGAGAAAGCAAGCAACTAACTGCACGAAAATATTTTGTAATGTCAAGATTCACTCGTTGCAAATCTGGCAGCTGTTTACCGTAATTTCGCACGCAACGGCCTACAGGTATGTATACGAAACGTTTTCTTACTGTTAACTAAATAAGGGTGCATTTAGTAAAACAATATCGTTTAGTATTTAATGTAAATATGTTAACGCAACGGGTGGTTGCAATTTTAAACGGAATTCATAATCACGGTGGTCATAGTAGGTAGTAGAATAGTGTCGGATCTGACATTTATTGAACTTTACATGGCGGCCATTTTATATAATTGTTATTTTTTTGACATAACTTTTTAAATTCTAAATCTGTAATTTTGAAAATTGGCATACAAGTGAAAAATACCAACCAATAATTTTACAATTTTGTAGAAAAATCACATGCTTTATTTTACTTTGAGCGCGTATCAAACAAACACTGAATAATTTAAAATCTAAAATACATTTTTTTTCTTGAAAGTAGTGATAATATTTAGACAATGTAGTTCCTTGTGGTGACGGATTAAAAACACAGAATGTAACAACCCCTATTCATCCCGTGGGTGTCGTAAAACCGACTAAGGAAGCAAACTACGCAGGACAATATCACTGCAAAAAGAAGGAAAATTTGAAACAAACCTTATACCAAGCCGCTTGGCCTGTGTGGTATAGTAGGGCAAAACCTCCTTTCTAAGGAGAGGCCTATGTCCAGCAGTGGATTGTTATAGGCTGTTGATGATGATGAATGTAGTATCCAAATATGGTAAAAACTGAATTTCGTATTTTTTTCAAACCGGCATTATTCTACAACCATGAAGATACATTTGAAAGCACTTCTAAATACATTCTTAGTTCACTGACTTACGCAATTAAGATTTATGGTTTGCCGTTTTATTTTCATTTCCAGAATGTTTTTTTTTGCCACAGAAAACATCTGAAATGATGTTTGGTACTACTTAAGTACAGTATGTACTTTATAGATTACTTGCCTTAAAAAAAACAGTTAAGTTAATAGAATTTTGGCGTTCTGCACAACGTGAGCCCGTGACTGTTCATCTAATTCACTGATCACTTTTACGATGTTAGTTATTAATGCAGTCATTGTAGTATCAATGTTGTCCGCCTCTTCATTTGTGGAATAGTTGAGAAGATTATTTTTGATTTCATTCCATTCTTGGAGATTTACCAAATTACCCGCTACATTTTCGTCTAAAGTGTTTATGATTTCAAGGAGAGCCATAGTTTTATTTATTTGATCAACTTGACTGTCACCATAGACGATAAGCGGTGAATTTCTATTCGCAATAATATTTTTCATAATGGCCACCATAGATCTTTTATAAACCAAGTTTACGTGGTCATATTGCGCGACTTTTTGTTGTATCCCTTTCTCTACGTCTTCACCGAGAATATCAGCAAATCGAGTTTTTTGTACGACTTTTGACAACGAGGTAAATGCACCTTCAAATTTTTCATTATTACTGCTGCATAATATAGTTAAAATATCGATAATATATGTTACGAAACCTTTGCTGCTTCTACAAATCTCTAATTTTAGACAAGCGCGATGGCGTTCGTTATGTGTGTGTTTTTTTATTTCCTTCTCTATAATATCAATTGTGTAATTGTTGCGCAAGAAAGCTTTATTATTCGTATTCCCTAAAACGTAATTGAATAACCGTCTAATTATTCGATTAGATACTCCAATCGAGTTAAGCACAACTCTTTCTGTTCCCGTTCTACTTTTAATTTTATTATGTGTTGTTTCCGTGATATATTCGTTAAATTTGGTCCTAAAGGCCCGTTCTATTTTTTTTAACACATGCTTCCATTTGTCATCTGTAATTTTTCTTTCGAGCGCGCGAAATAATTTTGAATAATGATTGGGTATGTGTCTTATAAAACTATTAACTTTTGCGTCATCTTGAACATTGTGTATCCATGGCTGCCATAAGTTTGCGGTTGCATTAATAAGTTTAGTTAAATTCCCAGTTTGATTCGCCAAATTATTTATCTGCGCCTCGATCACCAGACTGGTATTGATGTGTTTATCAATCTCCTCTTGAGTTTTATTGATATATTTATCGATTTTCTCTTTAGTTTTATTTAGTAATTGTTGCTGTAACTGCTCTTGCATTTGTGGTTGTAACACTTCTCCAACTTGTTGCTGTATTGCCATCGATGCGTTCTCTAATTCACCTACTACTGTTTCAGTTATATTTTTAATTGCCTCCACTTGTTCGACCCATTTCTGAGGATTATCGCTTTCGACAACTGTTTTAGATTTATTTTTTAAATAATCGAACCACTGTGATGAAGGTATCACAGATATATTGGGCATTCTACCGTAACCTGTGTTAATTGGGGTTTCCTTCGGGCTTAAAAGTTTAACGAGATTATTAAACCATGTGCCGATACCACCAGAGCTTGGTGTATTATGTTTAACTGGAGACCGAACTTTGTTTTTATTATAGTAAGTAGTTTTTTTGTGGTTCTTCCGCTGTCGAAGTCCATGTTTCTTCCTGGGTGAAGACGGCAAGGACAATTCGGAACTGTCATCGACCTCATCGAACCTTTTGACATGCTTCAGCCTTGACCTCGCATGATAATTGCTGTCGTGTTTAAGAAGAGGTTTGGGTTTTATTAAATACTGAGTTTGATCATGAAGTATTTGTTGAGAATCATTATTGGATAAACCAGTAGCACCTCTTTCGTAACTTTTGTCATCTTCTTCGTGATCTTTATTCTTCTGTCTATGGCGATGTCTGTTATTACTTCTGTGCTTTTTTTTCTTGCTCGTTGTTGTAGGTATCTCATATTTACTATTCTTTGTGGAAGTCAATTTTATTGATGTATGTTTTCTCTTATGTTTTTTGGGAGACCTGTTGATAAAATTTCTAATTATTAATGAAATACTATTGAATTGAAATCTTATTTTGGCGCGTTGGGCATTTTTTTAAATGGGAAAATACAATTGAACCGTTACCGTTACCAACACCTCTGTACATAATTCTATGAGTTTTCACTTCTATCGGCACTCCTGGAGTGTTTTTGAAGTGAAAACGCGTTGGACATTTTTGAACAATAAACAAAAGAATGTATTTTATGGGAAAAAACCATTGAACTCGTAAAACTGTTACCGTTACCGAAATCTCTATTGAAGTGAAAACTTCTTTAGGAGCGTTGGGCATTTTTTGAGATGGGAAAAAACAATTGAACCGTTTTATATAACTGTATATAAGTATGTATGTTTTGTGTTTTGTGCCACTGTATTTTTTTTTGTGGATAAAGATTTTTCCAGACACTTTAAGACAACGATTTTCGTTATAAACCTCAGAATCAGAGGGAGAAGGGGTTTAGGCTCCGATAACCTCAATCATTCGGTGAAAAGCAGCGAAAGAACTGCTTAACACCTGCTTTCTGTAAACTGTGTGTGGTGTGCTTAACACCTGGTATCAGAACGCAAGGGATGGGGGGGAAGGCACGTAAAAGCGGGAACGGGCTGAGCGAGTGTTGTATTATGACGTCACGCGAAATGAACGCGGACCGGTCGTTGCGCGCTGCCTTTAAAACTCTATATCTTGGAAACTTATTGACCTATCGAAATAATTATTTCACGAGTATGTCTTATTTTCAACGCAGAATACAGAAAGCTAACATTCAAAATTAGTGAACATTGTTAATTCCTATGATTTCCACCGAATGAGTTAGGTCATTGGAGGCCGAACCTTTCCTCCGGTCGAAGTAAGGCTGTCTCACGTACAAATATAATAATATCTCCCATGTCTGCTTCATCATCATCATCATCAACAGCCTTTAATAGTCCACTGCTGGACATAAGCCTCTCCTTAGAAAGAATGTTTTGGCCTACTATACCACGCTGGCCAGACGGGTTGGTATAGGGTTTGTTTCAAGTTTTCCTTCTTTTTGCAGTGCTGGTGTCCTGCGTTGTTTTGCGCCCTTAGTCGGCTCTTATGACACCCACGGGATAAATTGGGGTAGTGACACTCCGTATTCTTAATCCGTCACTACACGGACGAAAGAATATAGCATTTTTACTGACCTTCCAGTTGTTGTTGTAGTTTTTTCAGTGCTGTCATCACTATCACTATTACTTTCGCTTAATTCTTGATACGAAAAGGATCGACCCCTTATACCCGATAGAGGCGTCACTTCTTCTTTAGAAAAATCCTGATCCTCTGAGGAGTCCTCCTTTTTTTTTCTAATAGCAACTCTGGGATCTTTTACGTCAAAACTACGTCCATATTTTTGGATGACAAAGTCATGGATATGTGAATTTGACGTACGTCTTTTAGGTATTGGTGGATCAAATTTTACATTAAATTTTAAATCTTTATTTATTTCCAGAGTTGTTGAGCTGACTGCTGATATTAAATCTGTTGGAAAAAATTAGTAACAGTTTTAATATTATCGCTAATTTCACGTTCCGACGAATTAGTCGGATTCATCTTTACCGTTCAAAAAACATTTCAAAAATATTAAACTTAAATAGATTAAAACAAAAAGATTCAAATATTTCAAAGTTATAAAAACAGCAACGAACAAATGATTGAGTAAAATTATTTTAATTCTTAATGTAGTTACCATCATCTATTAAATAGTCTATACCATCGTATTTTGCTAAACATATTTTTTATAAAAAACTTCCTAAGTCAGACTCCTTGCTTATTATTACGCGCCATTTTGTTAGTTAACCAACTTTATATATACACAAGATTCATTTAATTATTCGTATTCTAAATTTGGAAAAGTATCTTTCAAATTAAATTATACCAAGTCGTTGTACCAAGTCTCTATTATATAACACAGTACTACAGCGTCCAGAAAGAGTGAAAAATACCTATAAATATAAATTAAAACTTACACAATATTTCTATAAAATAATACATTGTAATGTAATATGTGCATTTCAGCAACTAAAAATGAAGCGAATGAAACTAAAATGTAATGAAACTGTTTTATTTTTATTGTTTCGAAATAAAAACTATTTATAGTTCGAATAATATTGGGTGCATATTATCATGCTCCAGATATGGGACAAAATCACAGTGAACTGTGATTTATCATTCGATTTTTGCATACATAGGTTAATGTTGCTAGGTAGGTAGGATGAATAATAAAATAATTACTAGATTTACTGTTAACAGGCGTAATAGTGTCTGTGCATCGTCTGAAAACAGCTTATTGGCAACAACGTGAACGTGAGTAAGTAGTAACCTTAACCTACATACGAAAAAATCCAATGAAAAATCACCGGTCTTTGACAGTTCGCCATGATCCTATCATGCACGGGTAACGTACAGATTAAGGACAGAAACATCTATAACCTTAATTTGTCAACTTTCACTACAAAAGCACGGGTTGATAACTAATTTGCGTTATCTTAGCATTTCTTTATTAACTTTTTCAGCTCTAGTATAACTGAATTGATTCATATTTATCGACTTGAAAAAAAATCTTCAACTTTTGATTAATGGCTTTGAGATGCAACTTTATAGTGTTTTATCTATGGATGCAACTAGAGTTGTGTAGCTCCTGAGTGAATGATCTAAAAGATATATGTCATTCACGGCTTCACGAAGATAAAATGTATCACTCACTTACACTAGATCCGAATGTATCAGTAACTCAGTTCTAGCTCACTAGATCATTAGCTCAATGGCGCCATCTGTTTCATGAGCGAGTGATACTAGCGATAAATGAGTAAGATAGATGATGGTTGAGTTCACGCTAATTTAGTTTCTTTAGGCAAAATGTGGTGTGGTGACGGATTAAGAATACGGACTGTCACCACCCCTATTCATCCCGTGAGTGTCGTCGAAGAGCCGACAAAGGGAGCAAACTACGCAAGACAACAGAACTGCAAAGAGAAGGAAAACTTGAAACAAAGGGTTTGTTTCAAGTTTTCCTTTTCTTGGCAGTGCCACCATGCTGGCCAGACGGGTTGGTATAGGGATACCAACCCGTCTGGCCAGCGTGGTATAGTAGGCCATAACATCCTTTCTAAGGAGAGGCCTATGTATAGCAGTGGACTGTTATAGGCTGTTAATGACGATGAGGCAAAATGTACAATATTTCTATAGCATCAAAGTTTAACATTACTTAATTATTATTTGAGACTTAAGCCTGCCAAGTATGAAGGAATATCAATTTAATATGTATGGTTTCTAATATAAGGTACAAAAAACCTTTAATTATTTTATAAAATGTTGTTGATAAGTGATCTTATCAAAATGAATAAAAATTGTATTTATAGAAATAATTATTATTGATTCTACAGAGGTGGCTAAGTGGTAACCGAATAAGCAATACGGTTTTTAAGCAATCCTAGCTAGGTCAGTCTATAGATGGATGACTATTCTTAACACATTGAGACCCCTCCGTGCTTCGCAGAGCACATTAAGCCATCGGTCCCGGTTGCCACGGGTGGTTGAAGCCTTAAAAATACCGACTACAGTATTTCTAAGGAACTTCGATATCGCCTAGTACTTGGGTCGTGGAGGTCGGCAATCGCTGCACGTAAAAAAATCGAGGTTCAGCCGTATCGTTGAAGACTTAAAGCTGACCCGAACCTAGTTTATGAAAAAAGGCTCAGAGGAAAAAAAAAAATTGTATTACGCCTTGGTTTTGAAGTAAATTAAGTAAATTTTCACTGATTTGCATCATTGACTTGACATTTTACAACTTTTTATGCAATAAAAAAAATGAAAAGTCAAGTTATTTAAAAAAAACATGATTTTGTGCGTTTGCATTGCAAACGCTGGCTAAACCTTACGAGATAGATCGAAATAATGTACTACGGAATTTTATATTTTATAAAAATCTACAAAAATGTCCTCAATGGTATATGTCTATCCCCTAAGGACAACCCACAGTAACCATTTTTATCTTTTAAAAATTACAAAAAAGAAATAGGTTAGTTACTAAGCTATATATTGAAACAATACATTAATATTCTTTATCCATTTAAATACGTTAGATACGTTGTGCATATTTTAGAAGATATTAGAGGTTTAAAAAGCAGGGGCCCAGCGACCGTCAAGCCGTACGTCCTTCCCGGGTGGCAGCGGCTGGTAGGACCGGAGCGGACCTATAAATATTGCAATTAAAGATGTCCTGTAATATACTGCTATCATAATATTCGTATCATTAATTACTCCACACAGACACCACATCAGTAATATCAGTAATAGTACCCGTGCGAAGCCGAGGCGGATCGCTCGTAAAAATTTATTTGATAAACTACGGGTAACACCGCAACTAGTGGAGAAATAAACATGGAAAGAAAAATATTGTATAATTTTTTTATTGGCTTAAAAAATAATGACACGCCATGCACTTAACTGCGAATAAAAGTCATTATATGAGTTTTAAAGACTAGAAAAGTACTTTAACTAAGCAAACTTCCCTCCGCCTATAAATGTTTTTCACGTCATTCCCGTTGGCTACACTAGCGCCATTCTGGTCGGTTTTAGAACTATTATGAGCTGCTTTTTGCCAAACACTTTTTCAGTTTGCCGCCCATACAAGGTAGTGCTCCTTACCAGTAGAGGTACCAGGCGCGAATCAAGTCCTCAAAACACTGGCACACCCGTAAAACGGTTACTAACTCGCTCATAATCGATAGGTATAGTGCATTCTTAATTCTAGGCCTGTCGATCTCAATAAAATGTTAAAGTGTGACGTCACAAGTCTATTAGGGTTGTGGGAATACGCAAGCATCGCGCATACAACAACGGATCCGCGCTTGGCCTCTACACTCCATATTTAAAAATAAAGTTGTCACGTACTACACGATCTCAAAAATGCAAAAAATATTATTTTTACAAGCCTATAAAAAAAATATTTGAATAAATCAATATTTATTATAAATTGTTTTTTTTTAATCAAACACTTATTTAGTTTATCACGATTTTTATTACGACACGTGTCATGTGTTATTTTCCATATGGTTTATGTAAGTAAAATGATTTTTAGCTTTATTCATCGTACTTCTGAAGACCCGTCCGCACAGTGATATTTCACCGCGAGATTTAATTCGCGTGGAAATAAATAACCAACGTACCTACCGCGTTCAATTTGCATAAAAAAACAAAAAAAAAATTCCGCCAGTGCAATTGGTCCTATATAGATCCCATGTGTCACTTCGGAACAGAATAAAATATAATAAATCATATGATTTATAAATCATATCCCCACACCTGTGACTGGTTTACAAAACCACTGCTACTTAATTATTACACCAGCGCAAGACTCGCGCAAGGACTAAATCTAAAAAAAGGTTATAAGTAATCTTTGATAAAAAGAATGTTAATTGTTTTTTCCCTTTGTCTATGACGAAATCACAATCACATGTAAAATCGCTGTGTCTAAGACCCATCAAGTCATCAAATGAATATGATTTAAAAGTAGCGATAATTTCCATGTCTAATCTACAGTAATCTCACCCACTCGGTGAAAAGTAATTAACGAAAGAATTGTTTACACTACTTTTCTGTGAGGCCGTGGTGTCACTCCGGTCGTCGAGCTACCTCGCTGTACATTCAGTATTTTTTTAAATAATCCAAAGTTATCTTCAAATATTTCGTTACAGACTTAACGTTAGCGGTCGGTTTGATGACTTTTGAAGCAAGTAAAGGTTTCCAATTATCTATAAAGTTAGGTAACTCACCAAAATATAGAAGACAGATATCAGGCGAAAATGATCCTTTGAATCCGAATATACAAAAGTATAAACATATTAATAATGAATCAGATCCTTACAACACTAAAACCTACCGATCCAAAAGATTTAATTCTAAAAAACGAAACTCTATGAATATCGATGAGTCTATGGTAATATTTCGTACGAGTTTTCGATCATCCTCACTTGAGAATGAAGATGTATCAGGAGATGATGATGCTACTAAAAAATCGATGAAAACTACTGCAAGGTAATCGCATACTTTATACTTTTAGTTTACGACTGATAAATATTTTTGAGTGTGTCAAAAAAATAAAAAAAATAATAGATTTTATGATTTTGAGATAATGTACTTTTAAGATTAATTCTGCTTGATTACGGTAAAACTTTAAATAGGTAAAGAGCAAGATAAGGCCGTCTTTATTGCATAAATTGATAATGGCTAAACGCAAAATCGATGTGGAAGATCCGCAACTGAGAATGCGGATTCGAATTCCGAACGTCCTAATAACTCTTTGTTACAATCAAGTCCTACGAGAGATCAGTAGCTTTAAAGATAATGAACCCTTATTAAACTAGGTTGTCTTCTGTTCTTAGTTCATCATCATCATCATCATCATCATCAGCCTATAACAGTCCACTACTGGACATAGGCCTCTCCTTAGAAAGGAGGTTTTGGCCTATTATACCACGCTGGCCAGACGGGTTGGTATAGGGTTTGTTTCAAGTTTTCCTTCTCTTTGCAGTGCTGTTGTCCTGCGTAGTTTGGTCCCTTAGTCGGCTCTTACGACACCCACGGGTTTAATAGGGGTGGTGACATTTCGTATTCTTAATCCGTCACCACACTTGGTGTTAGTTGTGGTACCCAAATTAATTTACTACTTGTAAATTACAGTAGCCATTTTATTTGCAGGATTGCTCAAAGAAAACACAAGAAGAGATACACATCAACAGAATTATATACAACACGCAATACGAAATATGAAATAGCTACAACTATAAAAAAGAAAAAGAGATTTAGGAATAGTGAAAAAGACGATCATAGACAAAAGAGTGTTGGACGTCATTTAAAACATCATCGTATTAACAAATTTAATTCGATGGCACAGACAATACACAAAATTCCTCGTAATGTTAGTTCAAATGAAAATTTACAGAAAACTGACAGCCAATCTAATTTATCTATTCAAGATATCATACTTCACGTTTTAAAAACGATACAAATAGGTGGACATCACGTAAAAAATAAATCAACTGAAGTTTTAAGTTTGCGGTTAGAAGATATAAAACATAAAATTAAAAAAGAGAATGATTTTTATTCATTTGAACAAAAATTCCGACAACGACATTCAGAAAAAACTCAAAAAGAACTCGATAAAAAAATAGATGTCGCTATCAATTATGTAGCAAATAAAACTTCTCATAAATGGCAGTCTTGGATCCATTCAGTTACAGAAAACGATAAAATGAATTCGATTAAAAACATATCTAATCATTTTTTAAATTTAGATCAAAACTTTAAACAAAGAAGAAGCACAGATAACGAATTAAAACAAGTTATTAGAAGTATATCGACAATTTACGAAAGAAAATTCAGCGACCTTATAGATAATACAAATTTCAATCAAGTTAATAATATGACTGGACTAGAAAAAAATATACTTAACATTATTTATCTAAGCGATCGCTTCATTACACGGCTTTTTAATTACATAATAGATGACGAAAACAAAGATGAACATAAAGGTAAGGATTCCAAAACATTCGAAATAGAATTAAGTGATGAAACAAACACGGATTTAAATCGAGCTTGCATGAAATTAGACGTTTGTAGGACGCGCAAAAGTTTTACAGCATTCGTTATGGATTTTCTCACGATATTATTGAGCCTTGACAATAATAAATTTGAAGAAGCGTTCGACTCGTTGTCCGATGTCATTAGAAGAGACGATTTCAACCCCGCTTTTGGTCAGGATATAGATAAGGGGTTAAAAGTAAATTTCGCTAATGCTGATGATCAAAATTTAGTTCATAAAAGGTCGATTATAGCAATGATTAAAAGTATTTTCTCAAATAGACACTCACCTGTGATTGTATTTAGTGATGATAAAATTAGTGAAGTTAACAAAACATTGACATTTATTCAAATTATTAACATGTTAGATGAAAAAGTACCAGAAAGTGAGGCAAATATTAAAACTTGGAACAATATAACAAGAAACTTCCTTAATTATGAAGAAAATAAAGATAGGAATATTAAAAAGACAATATCAGATTTTGTAGCCAATATGAAACATGTAATTGGTGAATTGGACGACAAATCAAAGTATCAAGTTGTAAACGGTTTTAAAGTGCTATTTACATGAATATTAATATCTTTTATTTGTTTTTTTTTTACACGCTTTATATTAGCTTCACTTGTATGTTTGTAACCGACTCCTTTGGGCGTGATTTTGACTGACTTTAAACGGTCAGAATTCGTTCAAACTTTGTAGATATATCGAAGACCGATGACAATACACTAATTAAAAAATATATATATATATATAGTTTTAAAAACTTAAAAACACGCTTTCTATAGAAAACCAAACTAAAAAATATAAAATAAATTTGAAAAAAAACGTTGGGTGCCTGTTGTCAATAGTAAAAAGCACCCCACGCTTTTTTTTTATGTTAGAGGGGGCAGACGAGCAGACGGGCCACCTGATGGAAAGTGATACGCCGCCCATGAACGTCAGCAACCCAGGAGTCACAAACGCGTTGCCGGCCTTTTAAGAAGGAGTACGCTCTTTTCTTGAAGATTTGAAGGTCGTAATCGGTCCGGAAATACCGCAGACGATAACCCGTTCCACAGATTGGTTGTGCGGGGCAAAAAGGGTCTCGAAAAGCGTACAGTAGTGGAGCACCATCTATCCAGGTAATAAGGGTGAAAATTTGTGTGGAACGATGGCGGAAATTTGCGGCTGGTAATAGTCCGAACAATTCGTTGGAGCAATCTCCATGTTGTATGCGATAGAGAATGCAGAGTGAAACCACATCTCTACGTAACGCCAAGGGATCGAGTTGATCGGAGATGTTTTGGCTATCGACGATTCGAGTCGCTCTTCGTTGGATGTGGTACTGAGGGCCCTTGCATAGAGATGAGAACAGTATTCCATATGCGGCCAGACTTGCGCCTTATAGAGCTGAAGGTGGTGGGCTGGAGTGAAATACTGCCTCGATCTGTTCAGGACACCTGAGCTTCTTCGAGGCCAATTTCACCTTACCCTCTAAGTGAACCCGAAACTGGACTTCGCTCGATATGTCGATGCCTAGGATTCCGATGCTGGCCGCGGCAGTTAGGGAGATGCTCTCAAACTGAGGTGTTACGACCAATGGTATTTTTTTTGCGGTGAACGCACAGACCTGTGACTTTTTATATTTAAATCTTATTGTTAAATAGACTAGCGATTTAAATACCTACACAACAAATATAAATTCTCTCTATTTACACGTCAAACAAAATACCTGTAGGTCAATTCTCGTAATAAAAGTTCGGTCACAATTCAGTTCTGATCATCGCACCTGACATCAAAGGTAATTTCGTATTTAATAGTAAAGTATTACTAAGACTAGCAGATTACCGATTCAATTTTCAGTCACAATACGATATGATCCCATTACAGTCAACGCTGGATGTTTAATACTTTACTATGAAAATACCTTCAAAGGATTTTCATCAGCATCATCATCAACAGCCTTTAATAGTCCACTGCTGGACATAGGCCTCTCCTCAGAAAGGAGGCTTTGGCTTATACTATACCACGCTGGCCAGACGGGTTGGTATAGGGTTTGTGTCAATCATCGGAGCAGATCTCTCGCTACCGGCCGTAATTCGCTCCATGGCCGGTAGCGACAGTTGTTTTACCGCGGTCGCAACCTTCTGCGAAGGGGTAATCTCGCAGAAGGAGGCGACGGAGAAGGCCCGGGAGGACGACTTTCACTCGGACCTGATCCGCCGCCGGCGAACCGGGCGGCGGAGGCGCGCTTACCTGCGCCTCATGCCGCCCTGAGTGTGGCCGCGGGTGGACCCGCATTAGTTGGCCAGCCGCGAGGGGGCGGCGTCCGCGTGTGCCGGACGTCGCCTAAAGAGAGGAAAATTTTGAGACGGGGCCCGCAATAGGAGCGGGCCGGCGCTAGGAGGGGTCCAGAAGGCGATAACTACCTGGACCCCTCCTAAACTGGAAGCGCAAAGAGGGCACACCGTGTGGTTTTAGTCGGTTCGAGTCCGACACACCACCCCGCCGCAAACCCCGGTAGGGTGACGGTCCGAGGGGATTTCCACACGTTAAAAAAAAAAAAAAAAAAAAAAAGGTTTGTGTCAAGTTTTCCTTCTCTCTGCAGTGCTGTTGTCCTGCCTAGTTTTTTTCCCTTAGTCGCTTCTTACGACACCCACGGGATGAATAGGGGTGGTGACACTGTATTCTTCAAAGGATTTTATTGAACTATTATTAGAGTAATTGAATTTAATAACGCAGAATGGTTTAAACTAATAACATTAAAATTTTGTTGTGAAGGGCTAAAAATTTATCAAATGCGCACAGTAGTGGGTTGCCAATTACAATAAATACTCGTACAACCCAAAAACAATAGAAGTTTTCTCGCGTTTCCCCAATAGAAAGGCTATGACGTAAGGACAAAAAGTTATGACGGGAAATGAAAGACATTGTTAAAATAACATCTATATTTTATTTTTATAATTAGATAAAGGCGGGTATTCATCAGATTGAGAAATCCGTTCCTTATAAGATTCTGCTCTGGTTAAAGCTTTGTTTAGCTCTTTAATATGAGCTTCAGCGAGTACGTGTTTTTGTAAAAAATGTGACAACACTATTACGTTACACACAGTGCAGTAATTAGTACTGGCTGTTATCTGAAAAAATAACAGTTATTAATGAATAACGGGCATGAAGCAAATACTAAAAGAAGAAGGAACTGTGCACTGTGATTCTAAGTAGGTCCTGACGTCATCACAGTGGGCGTGGCTTAAAATTAGTACACTCAGCGTCCGTAGTGTGCGCTTGTGTAGCAAAATCGGTGTACTTTTGTGGTATTAAGAAGAAAATGATAAAATTTTGTATTTTATCGTGTTAAAATAATTAGGATAGACGTTATGTTGCTATGGACGCATTTCATTTCATATGTATTTACAAAAAATATCAGTTGGCTACTAGCCATAGTACAAGCTCTGCTTAGTTTGGGACTAGATGGCGTTGTGTGAATGTGATAGGTTATTATTTTTATTTGTAAGTAATTTTATACTTCATTTATTAAAATAGTTCTGGAAAAATATCTTAATGTTTTTTAAAATATATTTACTTCTATTCGTCACTAGATGACTAAACGTAAAGCATTTTTAATAGCCAAAACAATATATTAAAATGTTTAGTAATCATTTTGTGAATAGACTGTCATCTCATGCTCACAAGGTTATGGACGATACCTATGCCTAAAACCCAGTTTAAATATTTTTTGTCTGTCTCTTTGTTTGGGTAATCTTCAAAATAGCTTGACCGATTTTGATAATATTTTACCACCAGGTAGTTGTCTGTATAAGGAGTAACATAGGCTATTTTTTCCATCAGAAAACCCCTATAAAACTTTACCCGGTCAGGGAATCGAATCCACTAAGGCAGTGCTTTTCGAATTCCATATGGATGAAGAATTTTAAATTAAATTAAATTCATTATAATAATTTGTTTATTATTTGTTCTCCTTCAAAAATATTGATCAACAGCCTTCAATAGTCTACCGCTGGACATGGGCCTCTTCTTGGAAAAGAGGTTTTGGCTTACTAAACCACGCTGGCCAAGCAGGTTGGTATAGGATTTGTGTTCAGTGTAACTTTTCTTTGCAGTATCTGGGTGTAATTACATACACCCAGACACAGAACAAAAGATCGGGCTCATCAAACAATATTTCTTCTGGGTGGGAATCAAACCCACAACCTCTGGGTTTTTTTACTATCTAATGGGGCATACTAAGAATACTAGCAATGTGTGACTGATAAGTTTTAATAAAAGTGTGTTAAAAAGTTACTGCAAAGCATTGTTTCACCAAGCAAACATTTTTTTTAAGTACCAATATTTCAATAAATAGTTTAAAAAATTTTGTAACATCAGAAAAAACTACAGAAAAAAAATTCAAATTTAGAATTTTAAGTAGGGTAGGGCAGTGATGTCATATGGTCCAGAGGCATATCAGTGTTACACAAAAAAAACCACATATATTTGCAACTTTTTGGATTAAATATTGTTAATTACCTTTCTTATAAGGTTTTCTTTGTATTCTTCCACATGAGGGTAATTCTCTAAAATCTTTCTATGATTTTGTGAACTCTTGTGTCGTTCTTTACACAGTATATCCAAAACCATCTCTGATTCACAGAATACGCATCTGTAAAATCCTCCAGCAGTCAGTATCCCATGGTAAGCATCAGACGACACCACTAGTTTCTTTCCACCTTTCAAAGTTACAATAAAAAAATCTCGTTTGTCAGGAATGAGCTTAAATGGTGTTTTTTCATGATCTTTTTTTATTAAATTAGGCTGTCTCAATGCTGGTATGGACATTATATACAAATTATGATTATAAATATTTTTATTTATATATATATTTCTGTAACAGACGAAATTGTAAAACTTTAAATATGATTTTTCGTACTAAGGCGCTATCACAGATTAGTATGGCGCTATACTGTTAATGACGTATCCATGGCAAATAATGAAGGTAGGTACATGATAATATTTCGTTCAAAAATGTATTTGAAATTTGAAGTTTTTAACTCTGACTGCAGCGACTTGCTTCTTAATTGCTTATTTCAAGATAATTGCTTAATCTTCAAACTGTTTTTAAATGTGAATTGACTGCATTCTCTTTGTAATAGTTTCTTCATTGCGTATACCAGACAAGGTATTAAGATATGCGTCATTTACGATTTACCTTGCATTCTATGTTTCGGCTCACCTCATTTCTTATTCTCAAGCATTTCTTACCTTTACTTTATGATGGTACATTTTAGCTTCATTATTTAGGAGCCCAAATCGCCCTTGGAGTCCCTCCCGCTGACGGCGCAAGGGCGGCAACGCACTTGTGACTTTTGAGTTGCAGGTGTCCATGGGCGGCGGTAGTTGCTTACCATCAGGTGACCCGTCTGCTCGTTTGCCCCCTTATGGCATAAAAAAAAATGGTGTAAAAGAACCGATCATGAGGATCTGGTTTGTTAATCTGAACTATTTAACTATCATTTGGAAGTAATACAACACTCAGAGTATCTACAGTAATAATACGAGTAACTTGACATCAAATGTAAAAGTACCTATGAATTAAAGCTATATAAATAGAGCAGTAATCCCACCCACACGCCCACCACTGTAACTCCTGTACACCAGGATCCACAGCAGTGACCCACGAACACACCGAGTTATGACACTCGGGAAGTCCCAGGAAGAAATTAAACTGTCTTGGAACCCGCAACGAAATTAATCAGAAGAAAATTGGAGGAGTTGGCAGAGCAGTCAGCAAATATCTATGTTTAATGCGCTCTTGGGCGCTTAATTGCATCTAGGAGGGGAAGAGGGGTTCAAACCGGAGCATCTGCCCCGGGTGGCAGATTCAGGAGGCACCAAAATTATAGTATTATATTGTTTTAAATAACAATAAATTGATGTGTCCCAATTAATGTTATCTTTGTGAGTTTGTGCCAGTTACTTATCGCAAAACGCTGTTTAGTGTGTGTAGTTTCTGCCCCGGCTCGAAAAACTCGTAGATCCGTGGCTGCTTAGGCGCCATCGCAATCAACATCAATCCAGCCTTTAACAGTCCACTGCTGGATATAGGCCTCTCCTTAGAAAGGAGGTTTTAAGGAGAGGCCTCTCGCGTGGCATGATAATCCGAAGAATGAAACCGCATGCCACGACATGCTGCGGCACCTCGCAATAAGCCGCGTTATTTGGTGCCTGGTTGTAAAGCGAACACCCATCGTATACTTTTATACACATTTAACAATTATTTTACACATTGTCAAAACAGAAATTTTGAAATTTTTGATTTCACCTGTTCGCTAAATAATTCACAGTCTAAAATAAGGTTACAAACTTCAATAAGAATTATATATTACACGTGTTGTATACCAAAGATAAATATAGAGCAATACTCGTATCATGCGCCCAATACAACATAGCACAGGCAACCTTCATAAGGATAGTAACTTAAAAATCTTACTTAAAAACTTAAAATTATGAAGAAAAAATGTTCAGTATTTTTAAGTGTGTTTTATTATTCTTTAGTTTACATCATTAATGAAATTCTTCATCTTTCCTCCGTTCATTTGCTAATTGCTGGTGGAATTCTGCGTACTCAGGTCCTGAGAGGTAAGTGTAATACCTACTACCCTCTTTACGAATAACTCTCTTCGTCGTTGTTAGTTCCCCTAGTTCATATCCAGGATTTGATCTTGAATCTTGCGTATCATTATCTGGTTCCTCGGGATTACTCTCCTCGACTTCTGAATAGGCACCTCTATATGCAGTACCACCCCAACTCTTTCTAATCTTGCCGCCTTCCAAAACCTCTTCATTAATAACAGGTTTTCGTTGTTCCAGAGGTTCCTCAGTAATTTCTTCTATTTTCCTTTCGCCGTTTTCATCAATATCTATGACAGGTAAACTCGGTATTTTGCCAGATTTGAACTGTGGTCTTGAATTAGAACCATAATCTGTTTTTAGTCTAGCTTCATTATATTCGTTTCTATTATTGTTTTTCTCACGTCCATTACGGCTATATAAATTTTTCTTTTTATTTTTCATCGCATAATTAATATTTTTTTCAGAACTTACTGGATTACGTTCGTGAATGGCTGTGTCTAAAGGGCGGTGAATTTCTTTTGATTTGGAATGTTCTAGATGTTGCCACGGATTGGGTTCATTTGAGCCAGTGTCTTGTTGCGTTTGAGCTTTCTCGTCGTGAGCGTGTTTCTTTAGGTACTCATATTTTAGAGATAACTCACCTTGTTCTGAATCATCATCCTTCTTGAAAAGAGCATATGGGTTAATTTTAACTGGTGCAGGCACTTTATGAGGTCTTTCGTCTGGTCGATACGGATTTTTATTATGTCTATGCTGTGGCGTTTCAACGCTTTCATTTATTATTACTCTTTTCTGTTCATCCTCTTCTTCGATGCTTTCATATATTTTTTCTTTTTCGATTTCTCCGACTTCGCTGGTTTGTTTTGGCAGAATTTTTTGTTCCGAAGTTAAAATTTTGGCGGATGGAGGCATGTTTTTAATTTTTTTCACTGCCTTCTCAGCCACTTTGTCAGCTAGTTCGTCGAATTTTTGTGATGAAAGCAATTGATTTATAAAATCTTCTATATCATAATTATTTGATTTTTTTGTCAGGTGGCCAGATATTTTCCTACTGCATATGCAAACTATGACTAGAATCATTAAATTTATGCACAGATATTTAGACATTTAGGCGAGTTAAATAAAAAAATTAACTTAAACTTCTTCTCAAACAAAATAATGTAACATCAAATATTTCATAGCGTTTTTTTATTATATGTGCGATATATTATTGCATCGCTTTAATATAAACTAGAGCACATAAAATCCTAGAAACTCAAAGTCATAAAACAGCATACCTATTCAATCACTATATATTGTTAAATGAATTCCCCCCGACCCGCTTGTCTATCTGTCTGTCTGTCAAAACGGCGATAAATTTTAAAAGCACTGAACTGATCTTCATATTTTCATCTACGCTACGAATAGAGTTGATGAGAGGAAAGTTTAGATTTAGATCCATTCTGAAAAAAAAAGCCAACTGGGAACTTTCCTGGCGTACGTTTAACAAATAATTGCTTTTGTTAAAATAATTGTTTGGGGTCGTGACCGATGCTTGACCGATGCTCATGAAATTTTGTGTGCACATCGGGTAGGTTTGAGAATCGGCCAACATCTATATTTTACACAACTAAATGACAAGGGTGACCAACCCCTAAATATTTTTTCCAATATTTCCTAGAAATAATGTAAATGGCAAAACAATGTTTGCCGGGTCAGTTAGTATTCTATATTAATTTTTTTTATATTTAATTATGCCATAGTATCTATCTGTCAATTGCAAGAGTGGCCATGAGTTTGTTTGCCCTTTTATCTCATAAGGCTCAACCCCTTGAAAACGGGCGGTTGTAAATCAACAGAGGCATATCATAGATTTTGTATAAGATTAATTTTTATTAAATTTATTTGCTTACTATTTGACAAAACAGAGATTGTTGCTTTTGTGTGTGTTGGTCTATAACTTTAGTCTAAATAAAAGACGATTTCAAACAATTTTATGAAATAAACAGTTCGATAGAGTTCAAATATCGGCCATCGATAGAGTTGAAATATCGGCCACCAAATGATCTATAGTATTTACGAAACCTTAAAGTAATCAGTCATGGTCAAAATGTCCAATCTTAATGTCCAAAACTTGTACGGATAATATGCCACCCTGTAGCGAAAAAAAACAGCGTTACATGACTTATATTTGGAAGTCTAGTATTACAACGCAAACAGTTCGGTTCGGTTAAGGAGTTCGACATTTTGAACCAGAACCAATGTAATCTGAAGAAGTCCTAACACAACATTATAACCGATGGACTACCGACTACAAAAATGCCTGTAGTCGGTTTTATAAGTAAAGAAAACTATAACCTGACTAAATTAAAAAAAAAAAACAAAACAATACACAAATGTTAATTAATGAAACATTTATTTCCCAATGAACAATTAAAAACAAAGCGTCCATAGACAAAAACAAATTGTTTAACAGTACCTTACAAACTATACAAAATAATGTTCAAACAAAGTTACATATTCCCGCCAAACACCTTGGCAAACATCAAAGTGAAGAAGACATATGGCGGGTGACAACAAGTTTTCGTACAAGTTTTACAACTAGATGGCGGTACTGTTACTGTATTCGAAATCACTTCGTTTTTACAAGGTGCTAGTACAAATTAAATGATCTAATATCAAGTATTACTGACTTAACGTAGACTTTTTAACAGTGGTAAATGACTACCGCCTCCCCACTATCCGCATCTGCAACGCAAGCGTCACAGGTAATCAATCTGATATATTTATAATCGGTACACGATTAAAAACCAAACAAGTTTCTTATCAATTCTCACAGAGAACATTAATTATTTTTTGCATAAAAAAATACTGATGAATATTTCAAAGTCTCTGACATGGACTAATTATAAAGTATTTGACATATTTTACTCACAGCCGCACTTATATTACAAGTGTTATAACAAACAACAAGCCTCACTATTCTTAATTTTAGTATCATTAAGGTAGTCCTAAGTTCATTGAATAAATATGCTATTGCTACTGATAAATTGTAGAAAAGAAACCTAACTTAAACACCCTGTGTATTCCTTTTTACATAATGCAGCAATCAATACTGTCATCACTATCCAGAGAAGCATCCGAGACATCGGATTCACCATCATGAGTATCTGCAAAACTCATTACTCTTGCATTCTCCACCAACTCTCTCACTCCAAAATAATCCAGCAATTGATTTGCCAACTTATTTCTAAAACTTACCTGACTAAGGGACGGGTTATCACGTGTATTATACTTGTGTAAAACATACATGTTTCTTAAGCTAATGTTGAGCAAACTTTTGAACTGTCTGATATACCAGCGCTCCGACGGTTGGCGTATCATGATATAGTCTGATAAGTCTTCATCTTTGTCCGATATCTTTTCTTTCCCTTTATAGACGTCTAATGTCAATGCTGGACGCCTAATTCCACGTTTATTGGCTCTCATCTCCGATGAATGGTACGTTGATAAGGTTGTCATGTCCCATTCGCTCCAAGCAACTACAGACACGTCTCCACAATGTCTACTTACCAATCTAATCTTGTTTCCGTTCAATTGGTACAGTTTTGAATCGTTTTCATCTTTTTCCAGTTTCTGTATAATTTCTGGTAAATCTTTCCGACTCTTTCGAATGTCACCGATATTGTCAAAGCCCTTGGATCTTAATGTACGAGCTAGATATATACTGCTAAACTGGTTATTAGTTACAACTCGGTGTCCTTTATTGGAATATTCCCTCACTAAATCCAGTACTATTTGTGCTTTATCCTTAGAAGTTAGTTTGTAATCTGGTCCAGGATATTGGAGTATTTTCAATACATATCCAGTATATACCTCTGACAGTTCATATGTCCTTACCCCAAAATAGTTTGCCTGTAACCGAAGACTCCGTTCAGTGCCTTGTTTTGATAGAAGAAATGAATCGTCCACATCCAAAAATTGTCTAGGTCGATACAGTGATGCAAATCTTTCGTTGCAATGATCCAATACAGGTTTCATTTTAGCCAGCATCTTGTCCGTTTCTGCAAGTTTTTCATTGTCTACAAAGTGTAAAAAGCGGTTTAAGGCCAAAAACCGTTCCAGACTCATGATTTCAGAAAAAACTGGCGGCACTAACGATCTCTTTCCAAATATATAAGCTTCTGTCCCTCTATATGAAGCAAAGATTAATAACGCAAACATAATATACATTTCCTCAACGGTGGTGTCTTGCCATTCAAAAGACACATGATTCTTAGGCATTTCCTGATTCACCTGTAACTTGGCTGTTTGTTTTGCGTACCTATTAGTTTCTTCAACAATCAAACTCATGATTTTCTTATCCCAAATGCTGGTGAAAATTGTAAATGGATCATTAGATGAAATAGTTGGCCCCGCAGTGCCAGTGAAAGGCAACGGTTCACCAGTGAAGGTTTTAAAATTATGAGTCCAAGAATTAGTTTCAAGATAATCTTTTGTTTCTGATTCATAATCTTCTGTTTCTGATTCATAAACACCTCCATATAAATTAAGTTCCTTCCTAATTTCGGATTTAAGTTTTTTGAGGTCGGCTACACTTTCAGATCTTTTCCAACGAGGTAAGGATGTAAGTTTATAAGTTTCTTTTGAACGAGACTTACGACCTGCAAACTCATGTGTAAAGTTTCGACAGCAGTCTGATTCATCATCAGTCTCTTCGCTTTCAGATCTTCTCCAATGAGGTAAGGGTGTAGGTTTATTAGTTTCTTTTGAATGAGAATTACGTCCTACAAACTCATGTATAAAGGTTCGAAAGCACTCGGATTCATCATCAGTCTCTTCGTTTTCAGATAACCAGACTGTGATATTTTGGTTAGTTTTTCTTGATTGTTCAGCAGATTTAGCAGCCATTGTCATTTACCTAATTAACAAAACAAATATGTATTAATATTCACATTAGATTACTGCCAGCAACATGAGAGATTCTCATTCGTATCAATAGACTGTCGATGGAATGTCGTCAGAATAGTTTTGAACTTTTCCTATTCTACTAAATATGTAAGACCAATGGCCTCCCGATAACTTGTCACTGATACAAATGTCGTCGATGCTTTTGTAACAGTTTGATAAATAGTACGTTTTAAATTTGTAAGAAAATTATATATTAAATTTGCCAGATACGGCAATGTTGTTGATATCACCATTGATGATATATATTATTATTATATCGACAGTCTATTGACACTGTGAAATCATGTTAGTAGAATACCGATATTTTGACCGTTGTCAATGGCGTCTCAGTGGCATCTCAACAGTGTGTCAACGGAATAACAGTGGCTTGGCGTTAACATAAAATAGTAGAATTAAGGGCCAGAAAAAAAAGAAGAATCAATAAGACCTCATTTTCCTTATTGATTCTTCTTTTATCCTCCTTGCGGTTATCTCATTCATACTAATCTTACAAATGTGAAAGTGTGTCTGTAAATGTGTCTCAGGGAAAGACGTAGTTTTTATCCTAGAAGGGGGATTAAAGTTTGAATGTTGTGTTCCCGTGTCGTACCAAATGTTTTTTATGATCTACAAAATATTTATTTCGAAGTTTGGTTGTTTTCCATGTATAATATGTGTATATTTACAAAAAAGTATACAAGTATTCTATCAGTCAATCTAGCTTTCATAGTACAAGCTCTGCTTAGTTTGACTAGATGGCGTTGTGAATCACATGACAGCAATATTATTATTATTATTTACTCCATCTTTGCCATTTTTGCACTATACTTAAATTGGCTGTTGCAACATTTACTGTTTGTTATCATGAGTTTTTAGCTAAACCAACCATATTTTAAATTATAGTAAGTTTTAATATCATTAAGGTTTTTTTTGCATTTACACTGTATTTCCAAAACAAAGTATTAAATTAGTTATTTTTTAGTACAACAGTTCATAAAAGATAATCTAGACACAAGAGAAATGCCAGTCAAGGTATACCTATAAATATATATTTGAACCAAATACAGATAAATTACACCCAGACAGAGAATAAATGGCTCGTCACAATTATATGGAAACAAATCCACAACATGGCTGGCTGACTCCAAGTCAGGATGAAAAACCGTTACACACAGGCTACTTCAGGAGCCAACATAAGTTCGTCCAGATGCTCAGTATGCTCATGGAAATTGGAAAGAAAACTAAAATATTGTGTATGTTGTGCCATAAAATGGTATATAGCGAACACACCATACCTGTCTGTGAGGGATGTGATCAAAAAGTAATAAAAATTAATAAGTATAATAATTAAAAATAAAGATATTCCCAATTGTATCAAACTAAAGTGCCAAAATTTTGTAGTATCTTCACTAAGTCAATTCTATAAGTAGTTTTTATGTAATGTTGATTGTTTTTATGTTATAAGTGAGCTAATATTATATTGTTTTGTGATTGATCTTAATTTATTAGTATTCCAAAGTTTGAAGCTATTTTTGTCACTAAGTTCATAGATATAAGAAATAAATACTGGCATTTAGGTGGTTTAAGTTCATATGTAATATTAAAAGACTAAATAAATACATAATAGGTCTTTACCTATGAAATTGCCGTTTTGTATGCAATAAGTGAAAGTACTTATTTTTTCAAACTTTTTTATTTCTGTTATTCGAAGTAATCACCCATGCAATCGACGCATCTTTGCCAATGCATGGGCAGTTTATTGATGCCCTTCTTGTAAAAATCAGCTGGACGGGAGGCAACAAACTCTTCAAAGGCATTTTGTACTGCCTCTCAGGAATTGAATTTTTTACCCACTAAAAAGTTGTCTAAATTTTGGAAAAACTAATAGTCGGTAGGTGCAAGGTAGGAAAGTTTGAAAAAATAAGTACTTTCACTTATTGCATACAAATAGGTAAAGACCTAATATAACTTATTATCTATCACATAATCATTTTAAATTATGTTTATATATATCCTATTTAACTTACATTTACTGATTAATATACCGATAATTTTAGAATAGCATTTGTTTAACGTGGTATTTTTTGCCCAGTGTCAACTTTCAGTGTCCTAAACAGGAGTGCGCCTCTCGCCGGGTTAAATACCACTATTAAGAGTTATACTTATATTTGTAAATGTTTAGTTCATAGCTTCGTTTCATTATACACCACCATTATCGTTTATGCACCTGCCATGTCCCTGTCTGAACCATGTAACTGTCAACAGTCAACTGGTAGATAATACCATGTGGCATTAAATCCGACTTGTGCGAAATGAAATTATGAAGTGTAAAATAAAATAAAAAAATTGCATCTTTCCAACTTTGCATTCAATATAGATTAATTTTTTCCTGTACTCATAGTTGACAACCACTGCCAATTAGTATGAATAACTATTAATGGAGTAATTTCGAAAAAAATATCGGTATAAACCCATAGCGGTAATAACGAAAATAAAATAAAAACCACGATTAAAAGGCTACAAAAAGCGATATCCTATCGTTAAAACAAACAAATTTTTACACAACTTACCAGAATCTGAGAAAAATGTCTTGGGGTTATTGTAAATCACCGAAAATGGGCGCGAAAACACTTCGACAATTCAAAAATTCACACGTACTTTTGACACAGAACGACTGCTGGACTGACGCGGCGAGGCGAGTAAAGATTAGGGGTGGCGATTTGAAATCGATTAATCGAGTGTCGATTTCTTGGGCAAAAAAAGTTCGATTTTTTTAATCGATTTACAGTACTGGATCGATTTACTGGATCGACATTTCAACCTAGAAAATCGACATTCGATTTTTTCTGTTTATATAAAAGCCAAAAAAAAATATTTTTTTATTTTATATATTTATTTTCTTTAAAAACAACTATTTTTACAGGTTTAGCCCAATGCAATAGTGTTATACCATCTACTTATTTATTATAAGAAATAATTCTTAATGCTGTTATTGTGAATTCACTCAGTGAGCAATAAAATAAATCTATTTCATCCGCAATTATATTCAGAGTACGTAGTGCGCGCGTCAGCGGTGCTTCTCTCTGCAGGTTGGTGCGCCCGCACGGGACCGCCAGCAGCGGCGGCGCCGCCACACGTATCTGTCCGGAACACATATGCTGACTCGTCCTAACACGTCTTCATTATGTATCCCACCCCTAAGTACCCTAAACAGGTACGAGACGAGTGTGAGTTCCCTTCTGACCCTCAGTTCATTGTATCCCACCATACCCAGAATAAATAATGTGGGATACATTAATGGATACAATGGGTATATTCCATAGTATCTGAAGTACAAAAACCTAACAAATTTATTTATTATAATATAAAATATTTATAGCTAGTTGATTTTACTCAATATAAATAATATGTAGAATAGAGGAGCCCAAATTCAAGCGAAAGCTAGCCTTACATGTCACTTACAGCTCACCATTATGGATGTTGCCTCAATCGAGAAAAGGAGCTTACAAGGCACAGATCTCCCGACAGCCATATACTTCATTGCTATTGAATTGCTTTTTCTGTACGTGTGTCGAGTAGCATAGAAAATAGAGTAGCTGCAAAAGCGACACTTACTTAGTATTAACTAGTTGTGATGAACTCTTATAGAGGCATGTAAGAATAGCTGTAAATAATTTTTTGGCTTTTATAAAAACAGAAAAAATCGAATGTCGATTTTCTAGGTTGAAATGTCGATTCAGTACTACAAATCGATTAAAAACATTCGAACTTTTTTGCCCAAGAAATCGACACTCGATTAATCGATTTCAGATCGCCACCCCTAATCTTTACTCGCCTCGCCGCGTCAGTCCAGTTCGGCCAGTGATCGTGAGTCGTTCTGTGTCAAAAGCACGTGTGAATTTTCGAATTGTCGAAGTGTTTTCGCGCCCATTTTTGTTGATTCACAATAACCCCAAGACATTTTTCTCGGCATTCTGGTAAGTTATGTAAAAGTTTGTTTGTTTTAACGATAGGTTATCGCTTTTTGTGGCCTTTTAATCGTGGTTTTTATTTTATTTTCGTAATTACCGCTATGGGTTTATACCGATTTTTTTTTTGAAATTACTCCATTAATAGTTATTCATACTAATTGGCAGTGGTTATCCACTATGAGTTCAGAAAAAAATTAATCTATATTGAATGCAAAGTTGGAAATATGCAATTTTTTTATTTTATTTTACACTTCTTGCATTACATTTCGCACAAGTCGGTTTTAATGCCACATGGTATTATCTACCAGTTGACTGTCGACCGTTACATGGTTCAGACAGGGACATGGCAGGTGCATTATGATAATGGTGGTGTATAATGAAACGAAGCTATGAACTAAACATTTAGTGGTATTTAACCCGGCGGGAGGCGCACTCCTGTTTAGGATACTGAAAGTTGCTACTGGGTAAAAAATACCACGTTAAACAAATACTATTCTAAAATTATCGGTATATTAATCAGTAAATGTAAGTTAAATAGGATAAAAATAAACTTAATTTAAAATGATTATGTGATAGATAGTAAGTTATGTAATTATTTAGTCTCTTAATATTACATATGAACTTGAACCACCTAAATGCCAGTATTTATTTCTTATATCTATGAACTTAGTGACAAAAACAGCTTCAAACTTTGGAATACTACTAAATTAAGATCAATCACAAAATAATATAATATTATCTCACTTATAACTTAAAAACAATCAACATAACATAACTACTTATATAATTGACTTATTGAAGATACTACAAAATTTTGGCACTTTAGTTTGAGGTAATTGGGAATATCTTTATTTTAAATTATTATAGTTATTAATTTTTATTACTTTTTGGCCACATTCCTCACAAACAGGTATGGTGTGTTCGCGATATACCATTTTATGGCAAAACATACACAATATTTTAGTTTTCTATCCAATTCCCATGAGCATACTGAGCATCCGGACGAACTTATGTTGGCTCTTGAAGCAGCCTGTAGATCTAATGGTTTTTCATCCTGACTGCAAAGTCAGGGATTGTGGATTTGATTACATATAATTGATGAGCAATTTAGTCTCTGTCTGGGTGTAATTTATCTATATTTGTTTCAAATATATATTTATAGGTATACCTTGACAAGCAGTTCTCTTGTGTCTATGTTAACTTTTATAAACTGTTTGGTACTAAAAAAATAACTAATTTAATACTTTGTTTTGGAAATGCAGTGTAAAAAAAAACAATGATATATTGTTTTGCCTACTGTAATTTAAAATATGGTTGGTTTAGCTAAAAACTCATATTAAAAAAACAGTTTAAATTGCAACAGCCATTTTTGTATAGTGTAAAAACCATTTGGTATTGTAATGTATTTATGTTTAGATGAAGTAAATAAAAATAATATTACTGACACATGACACACAACGCCATCTAGTTTTAAACTAAGCAGAGCTTGTACCATGAAAGCTAGATGGACTGAAAGAATGCTTATGTACTTTTTTTTGTAAATATACACATATTATACATAGATAACAACCACACTTCGAAATAAATATTTTGCAGATCATAGCCCACTACCACTACACCACCACTCTGGTCTGGTCTCATAGGAAGTGCTAGCTAGTATAGTGTAATCCATCCATCCATCCATCCATCCATCCATCCATCCATCCATCCATCCATCCATCCAATCCATTATGTAGCCTATGTCCTTTCTTAAGAAACAAACTATATCCACACCAAATTTCATTAAAATCATATTTGCCATACAAACTTTCACCCCCTTTCTTAGATAAAAACTATCCTACGTCTTTTCTCGAAACTTAAGCCATCACTATACGAAATTTAATCTAAATCGGTTTAGCGGTTTAAGCGTGAAGAAGTAACAGACAGACGGACACACTTTCACATTTATAATATTGAGTATGAATGAGATAACCGTAAGGAGGATAAAAGAAGAATCAATAAGGAAAATGAGATCTTATGAATTCTTCTTCTTTTTCTGGCCCTTAATTCTGCTATTTTATGTTAACGCAAAGCCACTGTTATTTCATTGACACACTATTGAGATGCCACTGAGATGACATTGACATCGGTCAAAATATCAGTATTCTACTAATGTGATTTCACAGTGTTAATAGACTGTCGATATAATAATATAGGTAATCGATGATGATATCAATAACATTGCCATATCTGGAAAATTTAATATATAATTTTCTTACAAATTTAAAATGTACCATTTATCAAACTGTTACAAAAGCATCGACGACATTTGTATCAGTGACAAGTTATCGGGAGGCCATTGGTCTTACATAGTTAGTAGAATAGGAAAAGTTCAAAACTATACTGAAGACATTCCATCGACAGTCTATTGATACGAATGAGAATGTCTCATGTTGCTGGCAGTAATCTAATGTGAATATTAATACATATTTGTTTTGTTCATTAGGTGAATGACAATGGCTGCTAAATCTGCTGAACAATCAAGAAAAACTAACCAAAATATCACAGTCTGGTTATCTGAAAACGAAGAGACTGATGATGAATCTGAGTGCTTTCGAACCTTTATACATGAGTTTGTAGGACGCAAGTCTCGTTCAAAGGAAACTAATAAACCTACACCCTTACCTCATTGGAGAATATCTGAAAGCGAAGAGACTGATGATGAATCAGACTGCTGTCGAAACTTTACACATGAGTTTGTAGGTCGCAAGTCTCGTTCAAAAGAAACTTATAAACTTACACCCTTACCTCGTTGGAAAAGATCTGAAAGTGTAGCCGACCTAAAAAAACTTCAATCAGAAATAAGGAAGGAACTTAATTTATGTGGCGGTGTTTATGAATCAGAAACAGAAGATTATGAATCAGAAACAAAAGATTATCTTGAAACTAATTCTTGGACTCATAATTTTAAAACCTTCACTAGTGAACCGTTGCCTTTCACTGGCACTGCGGGACCAACTATTTCATCTAATGATCCATTTACACTTTTCACCAGCATTTGGGATAAGAAAATCATGAGTTTGATAGTTGAAGAAACTAATAGGTACGCAAAACAAACAGCCAAGTTACAGGTGAATCAGGAAATGCCTAAGAATCATGTGTCTTTTGAATGGCAAGACACCACCGTTGAGGAAATGTATATTATGTTTGCGTTATTAATCTTTGCTTCATATAGAGGGACAGAAGCTTATATATTTGGAAAGAGATCGTTAGTGCCGCCGGTTTTTTCTGAAATCATGAGTCTGGAACGGTTTTCGGCCTTAAACCGCTTTTTACACTTTGTAGACAATGAAAAACTTGCAGAAACGGACAAGATGTTGGCTAAAATGAAACCTGTATTGGATCATTGCAACGAAAGATTTGCATCACTGTATCGACCTAGACAATTTTTGGATGTGGACGATTCATTCCTTCTATCAAAACAAGGCACTGAAGGAAGTCTTCGGTTACAGGCAAACTATTTTGGGGTAAGGACATATGAACTGTCAGAGGTATATACTGGATATGTATTGAAAATACTCCAATATCCTGGACCAGATTACAAACTATCTTCTAAGGATAAAACACAAATAGTACTGGATTTAGTGAGCGAATATTCCAATAAAGGTCACCGAGTTGTAACCAATAAACATTTTACCAGTATATATCTAGCTCGTACATTAAGATCCAAGGGCTTTGACAATATCGGTGACATTCGAAAGAGTCGGAAAGATTTACCAGAAATTATACAGAAACTGGAAAAAGATGAAAACGATTCAAAACTGTACCAATTGAACGGAAACAAGATTAGATTGGTAAGTAGACATTGTGGAGACGTATCTGTAGTTGCTTGGAGCGAATGGGACATGACAACCTTATCAACGTACCATTCATCGGAGATGAGAGCCAATAAACGTGGAATTAGGCGTCCAGCATTGACATTAGACGTCTATAAAGGGAAAGAAAAGATATCGGACAAAGATGAAGACTTATCAGACTATATCATGATACGCCAGCCGTCGGAGCGCTGGTATATCAGACAGTTCAAAAGTTTACTCAACATTAGCTTAAGGAACATGTATGTTATACACAAGTATAATACACGTGATAACCCGTCCCTTAGTCAGGTAAGTTTTAGAAATAAGTTGGCAAATCAATTGCTGGATTATTTTGGAGTGAGAGAGTTGGTGGAGAATGCAAGAGTAATGAGTTTTGCAGATACTCATGATGATGAATCCGATGTCTCGGATGCTTCTCTGGATAGTGATGACAGTATTGATTGCTGCATTATGTAAAAAGGAATACACAGGGTGTTTAAGTTAGGTTTCTTTTCTAGTATTTATCAGTAGCAGTAGCATATTTGTTCAATTAAACTTAAGAATTCTTTAATGGTACTAAAATTAAGAATAGTGAGGCTTGTTGTTTGTTATAACACTTGTAATATAGGTGTGGCTGTGAGTAAAATATGTCAAATACTTTATAATTAGTCTGTCAGATACTTTGTAATATTCATCTGTATTTTTTTATGCAAAAAATAATTAATGTTCTCTGTGAGAATTGATAAGAAACTTCTTTGTTTTGTAAGCGTGTACCGATTATAAATATATCAGATTGTCAGAGCTGGTTTCCTATTTACCGCTAAGTCTTACACCTGTACCGCTTGCGTTGCAGGTGTGGATAGTGGGGAGGCGGTAGTCATTTACCACTGTTAAAAAAGTCTACGTTAAGTCAGTAATACTTGATATTAGATCATTTAATTTGTACTAGCACCTTGTAAAAACGAAGTGATTTCGAATACAGTAACAGTACCGCCATCTAGTTGTAAAACTTGTACGAAAGTCGCCCGCCATATGCCTTCACTTTGATGTTTGCCAAAGTGTTTGGCGGGAATATGTAACTTTGTTTGAACATTATTTTGTATAGTTTGTAAGGTACTGTTAAACGATTTGTTTTAATCTATGGTCGCTTTGTTTTTAATTGTTCATTGTGAAATAAATGTTTCATTTATTAACATTTGTGTATTATTTTGTTTTTTTTTAATTCAAAGTCAGATTATAGTTTCTTTAACTTATAAAACCGACTACAAGCATTTTTGCAGTCGGTAGTCCATCGGTTATAATGTTGTGCTAGAACTTCTACAGATTACATTGGTTCTGGTTTAAAGTGTCGAACTCCTTAACCGAACCGAACTGTTTGCGTTGTAATACTAGACTTCCAAACATAAGTCATGTAACGCTGTTTGTTTTTTACAGGCATATTATCCGTACAAGTTTAAGACATCGAAATTGGACATTTTGACCCTGAATGATTACTTAAACTGAAACTGAAACCTTAAGTTTCGTAAATACCATAGATCATTTGGCGGCCGATATTCGAATTCAAACTCAAACTCTCCTTATTTCATATTTTTTTTTAAATTGTTTGAAATCGTCTTTTATGTTGACTCTAAAGTCATAGATCAACACACAATAGCAACAATCTCTGTTTCGTCAAATAGTAAGCTAATAAAATAAATAAAAATTAAACTTATACAAAATCTTTGATATGCCTGTATTGATCTATAACCGCCCGTTTTCAAGGGGTTGAGCCTTATGAGATAAACGGGCAAACAAACTCAAGGCCACTCTTGCAATTGACAGATAGATACAATGGCATTATTAAATAAGTAATAAAATTAATATAGAATATTTTGATTAATAAAAAAAATAGTACATGTGAAGACTATACCTATACCTACCGGGTCGCAGAGTATACCTATATGCTAACGTTTTTATTATTATATGTTAATGGACATATAATAATAAAAAACTGGACTGCACATCGCACCAACGCGTCAATCCTGCAAGAACTCACTTACTAGTCTTTCTACTTCTACCATCGGCTGCGTAGAGTTCTGTAGAACTGTGGCCACATTGCCAAAGAGGATGAAGGCAAATTGGAGAAGTTAATGGTCACTGGCAAAGTGGATGGAACAAGACCACGAGGTAGAAGCCTGTCACGTTGGACTGACCAGATCCGCACTACTCTCGACACCACAGTTTTCACAGATAGAAATGGTAGGCGTCGAGTGAGCCACAGTAAACTCTCGAGGCGGTCACGACCCCAAGCATTGAGGAAACCGACGCGAGGAAGGGGGGGGGGGGGGTTTAATATTAGCAGGTAAACATATAGCGTTGCCATAAAATGTTGTAATAGACCTTTCTAAAACGATATTTTAACAAAAGCAATTCTTTGTTTAACGTACTAGTACTTTGGTCTAGTGGTTAGTGACCCTGACTGCTAAGCCGGAGGTTAAGCCCAGGACAAATAATTGTGTAATGAGCACGACCATTTCTTCTGTGTCTGGCTGTAATTTATCTATATTATGTATGTATTTAGAAATATAAAAGTAAGTTTATCAGCAATCTGGTAACCATAGTACAGGCTCGGCCTACTTTGAGATCAGACAGCCGTGTGTGAGATGTGTGAAAAAAAAGATGAGAATTGTTAAGAATGGATCTAAATCTAAAACTTCCTCTCATCAACTCTATTCGTAGATAAATATGAAGAACAGTTCAGTGCTTTTAAAACTTATCGCATTTTGACAGGCAGACTGACAGACAAGCGGGTTGAGGGGCTTCATTCAATAATATGTAGTGATTGAGTAGGTATGCTGTTTTATGAATTTGAGTTTCTAGGGTTTTATGTGCCCTAGTTTATATTAAAACAACGCAATAATATATCGCCCATATATTAGAAAAAACGTTATGAAATATTTCATTCTTTGAGTAAAAATTGATTAATATACGATTTTAATGAACTTAATTAATTTGACAGTTGTAGCTGTTCTAGACGTTGTAGTTCCTACGTTTCCATTTTAATTAAAGAGGGCGCTTTTAAAGTTTAAAACGTCATTAACGTCAAATAGGACCTCGTAGTTGTGGCCTGGCCTGTGGGTTTATTTATTACTGTACTCTGACTCTGTGGTTTATTTATTACTGTACTCTGACTCTGTGGTTTATTTATTTACTTTTTTAAAACATTAATTTGGGTGTTCATTAGTAAATATGAATTTCTTCGAAAACACTTGAAGAGAAGATATCAAATGTATTTACGTTTAGTACAAAATATTGTTTAAGAATTCCAAATAGAATTCAAAAGGTGAGTTGTTTATAAAAACACTGCAAAATTCTGATATCATTTTACATAAATGAAAGAATACTATGTCTAGAAGACGCACACCAGCACAATAAAGTTGCCGCGTTTTTTTTCTTTGTATTGTTACTTGTTAGACTCCATCTATACATAAATGTTCTAAATTCAAACCACACTGAAATCGACTCTGTAAGTTTGTACAATGTGTAAAAAGTATTCGAATTTAATTGCATATGATCACATATGGCCATCTCATCTCAATCTAGCCTGTGCTATAGTAACCAGACAGCTAAGAAATATTCATCCTCTGTTTAATATTACCTGATTTAGTGCTAGGCTTGTTTCCTTATATAATTGGAGCAAAATTTTCTGTTTAATATACCAGTACCTAAGGCATTAGGGATAAAGTCAGACCAACAAAGCCACCAGCCCTGGTTTTAGGGGGAGGGGCAAACCAGGGCCCCGGGTTGCAGTTTCAGGCGCCAAAATAATAATAAAGTATGATTAAAAAGAATAAACTTGCTCCACAAAGCGCCTATCATATAGAAGCCTGGTTGGCTCACCGTCAACTTGTAAGAAAAAGGTGCCATACAAGCCCACACTACAAGTGAACTTATATATTTGCGAGTTTTTTTAAAGTAATTTATCTCGACTAACTAAGCTCAGTTTTGTGGGTGCGATCTCCACATGGGACAACACTGTGTGATCCACGAATTGTTGTTCTAAGTCTCTTCTTTCTGTCCGTTTCATGTATGTTTGTAAAGTCTCCCGCAACACAGGAATATATTCCTAATGCGGGAGGTATCTTTATTAAAAAAATAATTTTTGGTACATATTTTACTGAAACTAAATAAAATGTAGAAAAATCAACAATAAAATAAAAATAAACATCTTTAATGAAAAGAACTTCAGAAAAATACAAATGATCTTTGCCAATGTAGAAAAGGGGCATTGAAAACGCGAATAGAGTCTGGCCCTATATCTCCTGCATAATATAGACTCGTGTATACATAACAAAGGGCTTATTTAACAGGATATAACGCTTCAAACTGGGACATGACATGGTAGCCCTAGTCTGGTGACTAGTGACCCTGATTGCTGGAGGTCATGCATTCAATTTCCACCCTGGACGATTCATTTGTTCTGTGTCTGTGTATAATTTGTCTAATTTTATAATATGTAGGTATTTAGAAATGTATAAGTATGTTTCAAACAAGAACAACAGCTTTTAATAGTCCACTGCTGGCCAGAGGGGTTGGTATAGGATTTATTTCAAGTTTTCCTTCTCTTTGCAGTGCTGTTGTCCTGCGTACTTTGCTCCCTTAGTCGGCTCTTACGACACCCATGGGATAAATAGGGGTGGTGACACTCCGTATTCTTAATTCGTCACCACATGTAAGTATGTTTATAACTTACTAAACTATTAACTAAACCCATACTGTCTTATAGCATGGCCAGCGTGGTATAGTAGGCCAAAACCTCCTTTCTAAGGAGAGGCCTATGTCCAGCAGTGGACTAGTAAAGGCTGTTGATGTGATACTGTCTTATTTATCTTATATTTTTAAATAAATAACCAATTTGTTTTTACAGTGTTAAAGCACAAAATGGCAGAAGAAAATCTTCAATCGGATCCAGTCTTCATTGATGTAGCTTCAGGTTCAGAACAGTATCCAATAAATATTGGTGCCACTGATACTCCTGCCGAACCCTCTGAGAACCTCCTCAAAATTGAAAAGGTGGCAACAAGATGTAAAGTTGAGTAAGTATTTTTAATATTATATCCAACTAGCTGGTACCAGCGATTTCGTTCGTGTGGCACTATCAAAGTCTTAGTGAACTAGTATGGTGGGTTCGATTCCCAGACCAGGCAAAATTTTATAGGGTTTTTACTGAGAGGAAGCCTAAGTTACTCCTTATATAGATAGCTACTTGGTAGTAAAATACAATCAAAGTCGATCCAGCCGTTTTGAAGATTTACATCAACAGCCTTTAATAGTCCACAGCTGGACATAGGTCTCTGCTTAGAAAGGAGGTTTTGGCCTACTATACCACGCTGGCCAGACGGGTTGGTATAGTTTTTTTCAAGTTTTCCTTCTCTTTGCAGTGCTGGTGTCCTGCGTTGTTTTGCGCACTGCGTCTAACAAACAGGCACTTCAATTTTATTTATTTGTATAGATACTATAGGAGACGCCTATGTGGTGTGGACTATAAAATACTGTTGATAATGATGATATTAGTAGTCAATTAGATACATGGAAGCTTTTTTATGGTATATTAGAAGTTTAGCCGGGGTTACCTGATGGTAGGTGTTACTAAAAGGCCCAGATCCACTATTTGTTTCGAACCGGGGCAGAAACTTGATAGTGGCGCCCCTCTCTCCAGCGTTTGAGATGTTACTTAAAAAAACTCACAAATATCATACCCATATAAGTTCGCTTGTAGTGTGTGGCGCTTGTAGCCAACCAGACTTTCCTATGCTAGGCGCTTTGTGGAGGAAGTTTTTTATTTTTAATCATACCATTGTTACGCCAGGGATGGTTCTCCTGATAGAAAGTGACTTTCGCCGCCTGTGGACACAAGTGCTGTCTGTTGAGAGCTTCCTCCACCCAGAATTCTTGGAACTAAGGGGGGGGGGGGCTGTGTTTAGGCTCTGGTAAAGGCTACAAAGCTAAAATTTCTCTTACTCTCTTCTTCCCTCTTTGCAGACGTTCAACATCACCTCTTGCCCCGTTCGTGGAGATCCAGTCCCGTCGTATACGATGTTCAGAATGTTCCACTTACACGGCGGAGAATGAGGAGAAGATGCTGCGTCATGTGAGGAAGGTACACAGGGGGGAGAATCCCTTCCAGTGTTACATGTGTGATTATTCTACCTACAACAAGTCCTTGTTCGAAGAACATGTCAGGATTCATCAGGGTATGTAACTTTTCTTGAAAGAAATGTTTACCACAGCTCTCACTTACAAATTTTTCAATCATAATAACACTAAAAAATAAATATATACAACACAAATTATCTCAATAAATAATATAAATTAAAATACAAGTTGCAACCCTGTGCGGTACAACCCTTACCGCAGTATATGCCATGACTCATTCACCTTCGAATTCAGCCCCCCTCGGAGACCTTACCGTAGTTTATGCTATACGCGTTGCTGGCTTTTAAGGAAGGAGTTTTGATAGTCTTATCGGTGATAGTATTTAAAAAGTTTTTTTTTTATTATCTGTGCTGACTGCACGGATGGCGAAATGGTTTAAACGGTCGCCACGCCACTTACTACTACGATGAGTGTTGTGGATCCAATCCCCACATGGGACGACACTTTGTGTGATCTACAAATTCTCGGTGTTCTTTGTGTCCGTTTCTCTTATGTCTGTAAAGCCCCCCACGACACAGGATATATTTCTAATGCGAGAGTTGTAAAAAAAAAATAGAGACCCTTTGCCCAAGTCTATATGCCATACTTCCATTGTTACAGGTATAAAACCCTTCAAATGCTCCCACTGCCCATACCGGAGCGCGTCTAAAAAGAATACAAAAAAACATGAACTTATTCATCGACCTGACAACCCCCACAAATGTCAACAGTGTGGCTTCATCGCCCGCCATCTTAAATCCCTCAAATGTCACATAAACACGGAACACGGCCAAGACATGTCGGGTAACATTGGCCAAAAAAAAAATCTCACTCTATGCCCCCATTGCAAGCGAAAGTTTGAAGATTTCGAACTTCACGAAAAAAATCGGAAACAGTGTCCCGAATGTCCGGTTTTATTATGCAATCGGTATTTAATAAAAAAACATATGTTAACTGCTCACGGGGAGAAAAATAGATTGGCTAAGGATGACTTCGTTTGTGCCATATGTAAGTGGTCTTCTAACGTGAGGCCAAAGATTCTACTACATTTGATCCATCATCCGAACCAGCCGGTGGACGAAAGTGTGGTTGACGTGAATATCTTAAAGCAGTGTGGAATCGTTGGCCAGGGCTGGTGATGTGATCCACCACTTGGATAATTGGCACTCCACCACTGGCACCAGATCACTGATGTAACTAGATAGACTGTCAAAGCTGTGAAAACGTTAAAAAAAAAATTGCGTCTTACTGTGGGCCGCTAAGTTCTTTTTCACTGTGTGTCAGCTGTGATGTCGTTGTTACTAAAAGATAGACTGTGAAAGCGTCCAGATGTTGGCCGCTACTATGTGTCAGCTGTGTGTTATGGCTATAAACAATCGATTCACACGCACACCAGCCTAAAAAAAGTTGGCCCGTTTGTTTTAGTTTTGTAGCACGACACTCCGTCTCATAATCATAATGTCTTGCAAATGCATTGGCTATTGGGGTATAGCGGTCTTCGAATGAAGACCTAGATGAAGTCCACAAATGTGATGGCTGGATAACGCTAAGAAAACTATAGAAACAAAGTCGAGTTATGCCGACTTCAATGGCGAAGTGATGACTTCCATTGACAACGAAAAAAACCCATACCTCAATGCCATCTATCGAAGACACACCGAACTACGTAGTAACTACTAGTCCTGTATCGCGATATGAAAGGTTTCGCGCCGATTAGTATGAATACAACTTTCCAACATTACCGGGTCCTTTTTCAGAGGCATGCCCCGCAGTCTAGCCCCGTGATTAACTTGCAGTGGTGTGCCGCCAGGAGCACAACAGAAAGGAGCCCAGCCCTCCTAGTAGTTTTCCTGTCCCCACTAGGGGTCTCGCCCCTAGTGGGGACAGGAACAACACGACCGTTGGGCCGCAGTCCGCCAGACGATGAACTTCCATTGTCGGAGGATCCTCATGTTGTGTTGGTCCTTCCAACTACCTACCTATTTCTAAGCCCTCCATGGATTTACGTGTGCCTGGTCCATATCGAGATAGATGGGGGCAACACATGGGACTGCGATACCCGTTCCTCCGCAACGTAATATGAATGAGGCCTACACCAAAACGGTTGAGAACAATTGAGAATAAGAAAGAAGAAATAGAAGATATTTTGACTACTTTTTCTACAACTACCCGAAATAAAGACTGATTTATTTATTCTCTAATTTTATTTAAAAGTATTTGGGTTGTATAATAATAGGTTCAATTCCGTGAGTGACGGATTAAGAATACAGAATGTCACCACCCCTATTCAACCCGTGGGTGTCGTAAGAGCCGACTAAGGGAACAAACTGCACAAGGACAACAGCACTGCAAAAACGCAGAACAAAAGCACTGCAAATACGCAGAACAACAGCACTGCAGAAATAATTAAAACTCGACACAAACCCTATACCAACCCGTCTGGGAAGCGTGGTATAGTAGGCCAAAACCTCCTTTCTAAGGAGAGACTTATGTCCAGCAGTGGACTATTACAGGATACTGATGATGAGTACGACCTGTGTTCTGAGTGTAGTTTAGAAAAATAATATGTATGTAGACATTTAGAAATCTGATTAGCCATCTGGTTACCTAGGCAAAGGCTTATCCGAGTTTTAAGGGTGCCAGTGAATTATTAAAATATTTTAATAGGTACTCCCCCAAAAGGAACGGAAATGGAACAACATAAAAATCGGTCATGCCGTAGAGGCTATAAATGTTGTAACTAACCCGTCTTTATTACTAGCTACGCCCCACGGTGCTATCCGCAGTTGTGGTTGTACCTGTTTAGTCTGTGTGCTATTCCAGACTAATATATCTCTATGCCAAATTTCATCGAGAACTGTTCAGCTGTCTTTGAGTGAAAGAGTAACAAACTAACAAACATCCATACAAACTTTCGATTTTACAATGTTAGTGAGAAGATCACACATTAGAAAATTTTTCATTGTGCCGCATTATATATTATATTCCGCATTATTTGATGACCGAATAGCGTAGTGGTTTCTGTAACGGACTGCTATTCCAAAAGGTCTCGGGTTCGATTCCCGCTCAAGTCAAACATTTGTGTGCATGAACATTTAATGTTTGATTTGGTCTGGGTGTTTCTATGTATAATAAGTATGTATTTACAACAAAAAAAGTATATATGTATTTATATCAGTTGTCCAGTACCCATAGTACAAGCTCGGCTTAGTTTAGGACCAGATGGCGTTGTGTGAATGTGGTACAAATTTATTTATTTATTATATGAGAATATCTATCATTTCCGCGCAACCAGCCATAGTGAGCCATAGATGATGCAGATTCTGCGAATCGGGCAAATTGGAGGTACCTGCAAAAATAACCAAGATTAAAATTCTTACTAGGTAACGAGTTTTATCATAGTACACACCCGACGAGTGCTACCCTCCAGAGTTAGGGTGCACTACACGGTGAATTTAGCTGGAGATGGCAAAGACCCCAGTTACTTGCGTCAGTAGCATGCACGAGTTACTTTTACGTTTGGTTGATATAACGTTGCTTGCGCAGGTTACTGGCTCGAGTCGCTGAATTCGCATAGTAATTTTCGCGAAGCAAAAAACCTGAGCAAAACTTGCGTTAAACTGGTTTTTGACGTGACAACGTCTTATAATTCGATGGAGCCGGCTGCACGCACGAAAAAACATGACTAATGCGGCGTTACCTCGCTCTGAGGCGTTCCATTTAAGGCTTGAATTGCAAGCGAGAGCGCGGAACGAGCGACAAAGAGGCACAATCGGCCTCCGCGTTCGGCAGCGTTTGACATCTGTCTCTCTCCTACTTGAGTGAGCGATGCGTCCGCGTGGACAGCTGCTACTCGTATACAATAATACATTTTTGAAAAATGCAACCATTCCATCAGTATTTTCTTATGACGTTGTCACGTTCAACTATCGTCAGTAAACCGACTTTACAGACAACCGATTTTGTCAGTCGAACAGTTGCGCATGTCTGTACCTACGCAAGTTGCCCGCGCGCATCGTAGAGCGTTCGTGTACCTGCGCGGGTGACTCGCGCTGGTACATGCTCGAGTGGCTGGATCGAAATAGTCCTGCTCGCGAAGCAAATAACCCCCGCAAAGCTACTGCGGTAAACCGGTTTCTGTCAGAGGAACAGTTGCGCATGTCTGTACCTGCGCAAGTAACCCGAGTGGCCCGCACTGGTACATGCTTGAGTCGCTGGACCCACATACTCTTTTTAGCGAAGCAAATAACCTGCAAGTGTCTTATGCTACTTGCATCGTGTAGAAGCACCCATAGGGGATGGATAGGGCCTCCGGTAGACTAACAATAATTGTCTAACACCGATTTTTTGTGAGAATGTGGTTTCACACTCTGATGTGTCCGTGTCTTATACAGCTGTAGGAAATTACAAACAGGAAGGTGAAATTTGCCAAACTTAAGATTTAGATATCCAAAAATCTGGAATTTATTGTCAGTTTGTAGTATATATTTTCTGCCCATGATCCAATAGTCCATACAAGAAAAGAGCGTAATCTTTCCTAAAAGGCCGGCAACGCTTTTGCGACTCCTGAGCTGCAGGCGTTACTTTCCATCAGGTGACCCGTCTGCAGTCTCTTCCATAAAAAAAACAATGACAGTTCAAATTATACTGATCAATAAAATAAAACTATTCAATAAGTTCAAAAATCGCCAAGCCATCAGTAAACATAAAAACTTCGTACTTATACGCTCCACAGAAAGACCAATCCAGCGGTGAAGACAAAACATAAGCTCCAGGATCTTCTGCGTACTCTTCGCCTGGTGGCTGCGTGAACTCTATAACATAAACAGTTTACAAGAATTTAAAATTTCAGCAAAAACCTAGTGTCTTTTAGGTTCTATTTTGATGTTACATCTTTTCTCTAACTTTCTTGTGATCTGTGGAACTGAAATCTTGAAAATGGACGGAAATGTGTAACAGGGATGTTACAGGTTCCATGTACTTCCCGTTTGGTCCTATTTAATGGCAAATGGCGGGCATGTATAGGACTTTTATACCGCTTGCGTACCTTGTGATAGGAATTATTGTTCTATTTATTTGGCAAAGCAGGCATCGAAGGTAAGTTGGCTTTGACGGTCGAACTCGCTGGTAATATAACCGACAATTACAGTTTTAATTATCAGATTTTTAGAACTTTACGTGTTCAAAAGTTATTTCAGTTTGAAGTTCGCAATTTTGCATATTATTGGATGTGTTGAAGTCGATACCCATGACAGCTGGCTATTACTGTACTCTGTGCTGTCACCACAGAGGCTGTCACAAATGAGTTATCATTGCTGTCAACAAGTTCCGTTAACTTGTTGACAGTACCTAACTTGGTATGCTAACATTATTCCTATTAATATTTTTTATGTAAGAGTCAGGAGCATGTAGATATAGCATAGAGAGAACACAGGGTACAGCTGCTGAGCTGCCTGTAAGTGGAAGCGATACAAGCAACGAGAGAGATGGATGCCCGATAATTCCCCCTGTCTAAAAATCCCTTCCAGCCTCATTCTCTGTTGAGCAGTTTCATCCATCTTTTCTTTGGTCGTCGTCGTCCACCACATTTTGCTCATTCCTTCGCGTCACATCACATCATATTAACTCATCAACAGCCTTTAATAGTCTGTTGCAGGAGAAAGGTTTGCTATAGGGTTTGTATCAAGTTTTATTTCTCTTTGCAGTGCTGTTGTGTCCCTGAGTCGGCTCTAACGAGACCCACCGATACGAACCTTTGCATAACGTGTATTTTTATCAACTGCCGCTACTAATCACACCACACATAGATCTGACAATTCGCATTTTAGCTACACAGACCGGTCAAGCTTTTAGTTTGCTAAGACATATTTATTTTTAACTTGGCAACTCACCCCCCGGATGCCTGCAGTAATAAAGCGCACCCGTGCAGTGATTAACAAAGAATAACATTTTAAAATACTTTCCGTAGCCCCTATTCACGTTTAGACACACCGGTTTGTAAATTTTCGGACACGAATGGGGGCACGGGAGGCCATCAAACGTTTCGTTATTTTCTGTATGTATGTTCGTGATTGGTGCAGTTGTGGTCGCTTGGTTACGAAGGATCGGGCTATCTGAAAATAAAAAAATTAAGATGTTTTTACGTTATTGAACATTATTTCATCAGTAATATTTATACGAATTTCGAAGTTTAAAGGTTTTAAAGGTATTTGTGCTAAATATACTCTGCAAAGTACAGTTAAGTTTTGGTGTATACATGTATTTTCTTGACATCTTACTTTATCGTAAAAATGACTCTACTTTTTAATTTTTATAATTTATGCACAAATGTGACAAAGGCGGACCTAATGCTGTAGGCATTTTCTCCCAGTCAACCATAGGACGATGGAGCTGCAGCATGCAGATGGTAGCTGCACAGAAATTAAAAATGTAATTTTATGTAAAATTTTGTTTTATGTAAGAGATGTTTCCGCAACAGGTATTTAAAAGTTTGAAGAGCTTTCCCTATTGAATAAGGCCAGCCGATTACAATTTTTTTTCATTAATTACTCGCTTAAAAAATGTTACAATTTTGTGTACAAAGGCGTTAATAATTCAAACAGTTATGTGCTTCATTGTTTGTTTTAAGTTTACTATGGTAACACTGTAGTATGTCCTTTATCTAAACTGACTACGCTCATGTTTGTTATATAGGTATATACTCTAAAACTTATTTTTAAATAAAAATGATGTTTACCGGTACTAGTCGTTTTTTCAGTATTATTATTTTCATAATCGACGTTTTCGTTTTTTACTGCTGGTTCAGGCGTTACTGTTGCAACTTGGTTATGAAGGATTGTGTTATCTGAAATAAATAATAGTGATATCCTGAAAATTTACTCGTTTTTATAGGTAGTATTTATCCCAGCAGCGGAGTGCCCAAAACTGGGATAGTTCGCGCTTCTTGGGAGAGGCCTTCGTTCGGCAGTGGACGGCGATAGGCTCATGAACAGTTTGGATTAAGTAGATTAGATATTTGTTTTAACGTGACGCGCTCTGAAAAGTTTAGAAAAAAGTTTAAAGTTTCGTTCGACAATAGGGAATATGCTTGCCTTTTTTTGAAGTGAAATCTTCTATAGGTGCGTTTGGGCATTTTTGAAAAACAAACAAAAGAATGAACTTGTGTTTTGAGATAAGAAAACCATTTCGAACTAGCGGCACTGTTACCGTTACCGACACCTCTGTATATATTGAAGTGAAAAGTTCTTTAGGCACGTTGAGAATTTTTTGAGGCGGGAAAAACTATTAATTTCGCGACACTGTTACCATTAGCAACACCTCTGTATTTAAGGTTTCACTTCTGTTACCAGTTATTACATTACCAAAAACGATTATAACACACCCGAAATATAAAACATTTAACTAAAATTTACAAAAATCATATTCGGGCGATTCAAAAGCGGCCGTTTTGGCGCGATTATTATGTGACGTCAGATTACAGAGAGTTCGATTTGAACAACGAAGTGTTGTAGCCGCTTTTCTTCTCAGGCGGACTACTCACCGGCTGACCCAGTGGAGAGATCTATGAGATTACCTCAGGGCGCCTTCTAAGAGAAAAGAAGTGTGTGCGTGTGGGAAACCTACGGGACTCTTTAGAGGAAAACAACTTACACCTCAGTCATACATACATGTATATTTCAAAACAAAATTAAATTTACAATAAAAAAAAATCAGAGGGTATAAAAAAAACCGCAGCGGAGCGCGTCAGAGCCGAGCTGATGGTGCTCGGTGCCTCCTCGTCGTCCCTCCAGGAGGTTACTTCCTCTTCCGCCCGAGTCAGCTATTTATATTGGATATGGATAAAAGTTTAACAAATTTGTAATTATAAGTTTAAGTACGTAACTCTTGGGTACGGCTGTCCGCTTGCGTCGTGAGCCGCGCAATCACCAGCCTTGCCAGAGGGTACCAAGAAACTTGAGTCTGTACCAGAAGGCCACAAAAGAGCAAGCACGCCGTCTGAGACTGACCGTCTTGAGCCCGAAATCTGGGACCCTACGAATGGATTAGCACTCATATAAATTAAACAGGTTCCAGAAACAAATAGGTTTAAGAAGAATTGAGAGAATACTCACCACATTAGTGGGTAGATTATAACAGACTACATATTACGAAATTCAAATTACACGACAAACAAAACACTATTTTAGGTTGGAAGACACGAGATAGCAGAGTGTCTCCCGTGGCAGAAAGCCGGACTTATATATCCTAGGTTCAGGAATCTTCCAGAAATTAACCCCTCTTCATCATTTCACTTTGACATTTAAATTGAGAAAGAAAACAACGCTAACAAAATCAAACGTAACTTGCTTTCCACCATAGCTGAACACTCTCAACACCTATACAATTTGACATGACAGAATAACAAAACAGATTAAAAAAGGAAGTCTTTTTATCAATCTATTATGTCTCAAACCAACGCCATCTAGTGGTCCGAAAGTGAACAAAGGAGATCAATACCGTAGCTACAAACTACTTTAGATAAATCAACAACAAAGCGATGCGGCCAACAGGTGTCGCTTTACTAATATACCAAAAAAATAACTGTTACACCACCCCCTCCCTCAAAGTATTCCCTGCGTAGTGTGCGCAGGGAATATCCTCAACAGGGCCAAAATCCATATAAGTGGTTTTACGAACCCCGTGGTTTAGGAAAACATTCTATACTATGACTCGCGACTACAAAGCCTGTGGTTATCCATATAGGACACCACATGACATAACCTGAAGCCATCCATATGGGACCCAAACACGACAGTAGGCCGGAAGCAATCCTCATAGGACACAAATAAGAAAAATTTTGACGTAGTCCGAGACCACAATTGAAAGAACATTTCCCATGTAGGAAATGTAGTGAATGGACCCCTCAGGTCACAAAGGGGTGTCCTGAGAAGGTCTAGTCAGTTACACCGGCTAACCTATCTAGAAGGTATCTAGCCCTAACTCTAATAAGACAATTTATAGTACGAAACGGAGTCACCTGAAGAAAAAACCTGTTCCAGTTCAAAGACCTTAAGCCCGCTGACAGACCATGTCAGAGGCGGCAAAGGCAGGAACAGCGGCGATGGCCTTAAAGCGGCCACGCCGGATAAGCCGCAAAGCAGTACGCATCTCACTTCGCAATCCGACAACCGTATCCTCAGGATTCGCTGAAATCCCCATGGAAGACAGTTCATTAATAAGTTCATCAATTTTTAGGTAGTTAATGCACTTACGAACATGTGCCATGGTGGTTTACAATTTAAATTCGATTATACAAAAAATAATCTTAACAAGTTAACAAACCAGTAATGCAGACTTAATGTCTTTTACAGTTAAAAAAAGTAAAAAAATAATGATATTGAGTAGACTTCTTCACTAATAACAGAGTGTGAGAAGGTTAAAGTAAATTAATATTTAAAAAATATTATAACAAAATATTAAAACATCAAGTAATATCTCAAAGTAAAAAATATTGCTACTGAGTATATTTCTTCACCATTAAGTGTGAGAAAGCTAAAGCAAACTAATATTTTTAACAAATATTAAAATAAAATATTAAAATATTAAGTAATATTTCAAAGTAGAAACTGAGTATACTTCTTCACTATTAAGTGTGAGAAAGCTAAAGCACACTAATATTTTTAACAAATATTGCAATAAAATATTAAAATATCAAGTAATTTCTCAAAACTTGAGAAGCAAATTCAACTAAAGACAAAGATATTCTTGTTTCACAATTCAAGACACAAGTTATATTATCTTTAGAACATTAACACAGTAATCCAATGAATTGACAAAGTTTAATTATCATAAAAGTTATTTCAACATAAATTTTAAGTAGGGTATGTATATCACAAAACTATTTTATTCTAATTTTAAGCCAAGAGGTTATATAAAAAAAAAATGGAGGGTACATAAAACTTTATAAGTTAAGTTTCATGTAAATTACACCAGTAGTACTGGGATAAAAAAACACACTGAATATACACGTATGCACAACTTCACGCTACGGACCTCAAAGGTACGAACAGAAGTAGCTAACACAAAAAAAAAAGAAGAAAAAAACTAGTTAGGCCAAAAAATGTTTCAAACTCACCCGAAATATGTGCAGTAGGAATTTTGAGTTAAATTTGGAATTTAGGTGTCTCACTGATTTTCCTTGCCTCAGGGATGATGGTACGATAGGCTGAAAATACAATGAGAGTAAAATTATTACATGCGTACTGCACCCGCACAACCAATTAACGTCCTGGGGAGTATCGGACGGAGGGAAGTGTCTCCTCCAAAGTGAATACCCTCAGGCACCCTCACACAGCACACACACAGAGGTTTGGATCACTGGCCAAACGTTGGTCGCCAATTTGTAGCCGCTTTTCTTCTCAGGCGGACTACTCACCGGCTGACCCAGTGGAGAGATCTATGAGATTACCTCAGGGCGCCTTCTAAGAGAAAAGAAGTGTGTGCGTGTGGGAAACCTACGGGACTCTTTAGAGGAAAACAACTTACACCTCAGTCATACATACATGTATATTTCAAAACAAAATTAAATTTACAATAAAAAAAAATCAGAGGGTATAAAAAAAACCGCAGCGGAGCGCGTCAGAGCCGAGCTGATGGTGCTCGGTGCCTCCTCGTCGTCCCTCCAGGAGGTTACTTCCTCTTCCGCCCGAGTCAGCTATTTATATTGGATATGGATAAAAGTTTAACAAATTTGTAATTATAAGTTTAAGTACGTAACTCTTGGGTACGGCTGTCCGCTTGCGTCGTGAGCCGCGCAATCACCAGCCTTGCCAGAGGGTACCAAGAAACTTGAGTCTGTACCAGAAGGCCACAAAAGAGCAAGCACGCCGTCTGAGACTGACCGTCTTGAGCCCGAAATCTGGGACCCTACGAATGGATTAGCACTCATATAAATTAAACAGGTTCCAGAAACAAATAGGTTTAAGAAGAATTGAGAGAATACTCACCACATTAGTGGGTAGATTATAACAGACTACATATTACGAAATTCAAATTACACGACAAACAAAACACTATTTTAGGTTGGAAGACACGAGATAGCAGAGTGTCTCCCGTGGCAGAAAGCCGGACTTATATATCCTAGGTTCAGGAATCTTCCAGAAATTAACCCCTCTTCATCATTTCACTTTGACATTTAAATTGAGAAAGAAAACAACGCTAACAAAATCAAACGTAACTTGCTTTCCACCATAGCTGAACACTCTCAACACCTATACAATTTGACATGACAGAATAACAAAACAGATTAAAAAAGGAAGTCTTTTTATCAATCTATTATGTCTCAAACCAACGCCATCTAGTGGTCCGAAAGTGAACAAAGGAGATCAATACCGTAGCTACAAACTACTTTAGATAAATCAACAACAAAGCGATGCGGCCAACAGGTGTCGCTTTACTAATATACCAAAAAAATAACTGTTACAGTGTTTGGTTCACAAAGTTACTGAAAGTTGAAAAAGTTTATTACCTATAAATATTGTGTCTTTCATACGTGCAAAAATAACATCAAAACTGCTTTTGACAAAGTAAATTTCCTTATGCCGCAAGATATTGTATAAAGAAAAAGTGGTGCAAGGCGATGAGAAGAGACAATGTATCGTATTTTAGCTGTTTATACTGTTGTGAAGATAATTTTTACTTAGTTACCTGCACATACTTTTATTTACAAATTTCGACGATAACATAACCTAATTTACGAAAAGTTAGTAAGGAGTTATTTAGGTATTTGTTTTATTCCACGACAGACACAGAAAACCACGATAATCTAAAGAATGACGTCAGATTAGCTGACGTCACTGTATTTAAAAACAAATCAGACATCGGTCCTCCGCCATATACCTACTTAACTATTTAGTTCTAAACTACTAGATCTAAACTATTTTTATTTACCTTTCTAATTTTATTTCCGGATTTCAGATTGAAAAGAATTATATGTATATAAGATCATCATAAACACGTCTATTTGTTTGATGACTATTTGATTGTGCTTGGACAAAGCGGGTTTCAGTTTCAGTCATTGTGTTAAGTCTTTAACACAGAAAACTAATAACGTAACATAAAACAACCGCGAAAACATACAAAATAATAATCACCTGAAACCATACAAAGAACTTGCTTTACAAACCCTATACCAACCCGTCTGGCCAGTGTGGTATAGCAGGCCAAAACCTCCTTTCTAAGGAGAGGCTTATATCCAGCAGTGGACTATTAAAGGCTGTTGATGTTGATGATGAAATGTCCGTGTTTTGGCGCCACTTGTAATATCTCCGCATTTGGTTTGTTCGTTTTAAAACTTAAACTCTAAAACTTATTTTTAATTGAAAAGTGATAGTTGCTTTACCGGTATCAGTAGTTGTTTCGGTACTATTATTTTCACTATCGACGTGATCTTTGTCTTCTTCTGGCTCATTCTTTTCTTCTGGCTGAGTCGTTTCATCTGGCTCAGTCTTTTCTTCTGGCTGAGTCGTTTCATCTGGCTCAGTCGTTTCTTCTGACTTAGGCGTATCTTCTGGCTCAGTCGTATCTTCTCGCTCAGTAGTCTCTTTTGGCTCAGTCGTTTCTTCTGGCTCTGTCATCTCTTTTAGCTCAGTCGTCTCTTTTGGCTCAGCCGTTTCTCCATTTTCCTTTTCATTACGTCTCAACGCTAAGTAATCTTCACACGAACCATCAGTCAACGTGAGAAACTCTGCAAATAAAAAATGAATCCAATTATTATTATTTCTCTTACCTTCATATGCTACCATTATATGTATATATATATGTCCAGCAGAGCTGACGGTGGTGATGATGATATGTTAAGCAATTCTTTCGCTTCTTTTCACTGACCTCACTCAGGCTACCTCCCAACCCCTTCCCCTTAATTTCGGAGGGTGGCAACAAACCCGAGTCTCTCGAATTACTTTCAAAAACTTGAAGTATCCCAAGACCGGTTTGATGTGCATCATCCACGATTATTTAAGGTCTGTCCATTGTAGTGTAATGGCAACACTGCGTTTCCCTGCGTGTCCTCTAGAACTGTAGCACCTTTCGGCCCCATTAACTGTCCGTTCTGCGACGTATCCCAGCTCTCTCCTATTTTAACTCACTGATCTTTTAGCCAGCATCGGTAATCTTTGAACGCCTACCTATATTCTCATTTCTGATTTGATCCAGCAGAAAAACTTCGCGCCTTCATAACTCGTAAAGTAACTTTAAGGTCATTTCTTAACATTTAAAACTATATTTAAATCAACAGACCATACCTTCTCCACGACTACCACATATGTTACTGAAAAACAAATAGCAATGATTTCTGAAATCTTTATAAAAACTGCTATCGTTTATATATCGAATTGCACAAATAACAGAATCGTTTGAACGACAAACTACATCCTTGTTAGCACAATATGTTTTTACAATCGGATCTTCTAAATGTGATTTATTATCTTTGTCAACTTCGGAAATTTTGTAACTGGCAACATTGAAAAAGAAAAGAACTGTCATTAAAAAGTAAACGACATATTTGTCGGCCATATTGATTAGTAATAAAATGGCTTGTTATAATGTGTAATTGAGATGTCACGGTATGAGCATGAACAATGCGCGATGCATGATAATTTGAGATAAGATGTGAACCTAAATGAAATTCAAACCGTTTGAGAGGTTTTAATTAACTGTTAGCTGTCCAAGTTCCCGTTTAGTACAATAGTCTTCCAGCAGTCTGAGTTTTAATTATTTTTTTTTATATTTGCAGATCTCCAAGTTCCTTTTGTTTATGTTATAAGGGATCAATCGAGCAGACGGGTCACCTAATGGTAAGCAACTACCGCCGCCCATGGACACAATCTCAAAAGTCACAAGTGCGTTGCTGCCCTTGGAGTCCCTCCCGTTCGAGTCAACGGGAAGGGGGATTTGGGCTCCGGTAACCTAACTCACTCAGTTGAAGGCAACAAAAGAATTGCTTAACACGGGTTTCCTGTGAGGCCGTGGTATTACTCCGGTCGAGCCGGGCCATTCGTGCCGAAGCATGGCTCTCCTACAAGCTTTGAGACTATTTTAGAGAGTAGTAGTTACATGTGTATGTGGCCTTCAAACACTCGATGTAACTACGCCAAGAATACCTTCACGTGGTGTACGAAACGGCCAAGCCACATATTTTAACTAGAGTGTTGAGTTTGTGCAGTTAGGGCGTGTAGAGTTGTGTAGCTTGGCTTATCATGTGGTCTGATAACCTTTTGAGACAGTGCAAGCCATATGGTCTCGTCTTGCCAACTTTTTACATGAAAATATTTTTGATGGGATTTCACTTCTTTTTGTCAGTTGCTTATGATAATATGCATTTTATTAATTACTAGCTGACCTGCGCAACTTCGTCTGCGTCTCTCAATAGTAATAAATTTTCTCCGTTTTTGAAACACTCTTCACTGGTGCTCCGCTCCTATTGCTCTTAGCGTGATGATATATAGCCTATAGCCTTCCTCGATAAATGGGCTATCTAACACTCAAGAGAATAATAATAAGAATTTTTCAAATCGGACCAGTAGTTCCTGAGATTAGCGCGTTCAAACAAACAAACAAACAAACAAACAAACTCTTCAGCTTTATAATATTAGTATAGATAACCACGAGTCCGTATATCGATTTTAAAAGATGCAGAAATCTCATCTTTCATCTCCTGGTTTAAGGGGTTGAGGGGGTTTTATTAAATTGCCCAGTGTTCATTTTTGTTGTTTATGTACTAATATTAGCTAACATACCAAATTTGAGATTTCTAGGACTTCAGGAAATTTGATGATCATCAGTGAGTCGTCTAATTAGGAACACCCCCAACACCGGTATCACCCCAAGGTATGGCTGCAGACACTAAAGTAACAGTACGTAAACTAAATTTAAAATCAATCGCAGTTGTGATCCCTTTATCAATCAATAAGTAATCTGATGATCTTCACAAATTATAGCTAAGAACCATTTCGGTTGCGTCAGCTTTCAAACAAAATAAAACGCATTATATTCGGTCGACTCGTTTAGGAGCTACGATGCTACAGACACGTCAAACCTTCTTTTTGAGTCGGGGGTTAAAAATTTGTTTTTTTTTATGTTAGAGGGGGCAGACGAGCAGACGGGTCACCTGATGGAAAGTAACTATCGCCGCCCATGAACGTCTGCAACTCAGGAGTTACAAACGCGTTGCTGGCCTTTTATTAAGGAGTACGCTATTTTCTTGAAGGTTTGAAGGTCGTATCAGTCCGGCAATACCGCAGACGATAACCCGTTCCACAGATTGGTTGTGCGGGGCAAAAAGTGTCTCGAAAAGCGCACAGTAGTGGAGCGCCAACTATCCAGGTAATGAGGATGAAAATTTTGGCGTGTTAAACGATGGCGGAAATTTGCGGCTGGTAATCACTAAAAATGTAAACTCAAACTCAAACTCAAACTTTCTTTATTTCATAAAATTTCCAAAATTGTTTGAAATCGTCTTCCATGTAGACTCTAAAGTCATAGATCAACACACACAAAAGCAACAATCTCTGTTTTGTCAAATGTAACCAAATAAATTTAACAAAAATCAAACCCATACAAAATCTATGATATGCCTGTGCCGATCTACAACCGCCCGTTTCCAAGGGGTTGAGCCTTATGAGAAGAAAGGGCAAACAAACTCATGGCCGCTCTTTTGCAATTCACAAGTAGATACAATGGCACTATTAAATATATCACAACATTGTTTTGATGTGTGCTAGTATGTCCGTTATTAAGGACTTAAAGGTGAAAAAACACCGAAGAGAAAACAAGATTAAGAAGAAAAAACGAATACAAGAGAAAATGAAGTGAAACATAAAAAATAGAAAAAATAATAATAATAAAAAACACACTAATAAAGTAAACACTGTAATAAAGTAAAGTAAAATATGTTTTATTTATTGTTATTTATTTATTTTTAGATACACTTAGACACATAGACTACGAACAATGTTGTATCATTAGGATTAAATTTTTGCTAATTACAAGTTTCTACAAATAACGACGACTGGATGGCGTAGTGGTTTGTGTAACGGACTGCTATTCCAAAGGTCGCGGGTTCGATTCCCGCTCAAGTCAAACATTTGTGTGCATGAACATTGATGTTTGATTTGGTCTGGGTGTTTCTATGTATAATATGTATGTATTTACAAAAAAAAAAAGTATATATGTATTTATATCAGTTGTCTAGTACCCATAGTACAAGCTCCGCTTAGTTTGGGACTAGATGGCGTTGTGTGAATGTGGTAGAATATATTATATATTTTATTATAATAACATGTTTTAAGCTTTTAAGATTAATTTATTCATTAATGTTGCTATAACCTCGTTACATCTTACATCTTAATAATATTACTTGATACGCCCGTTTCATTACAGTTAGGCTGTTTCCTGAACTCCCTATTTATTTTTGCCATTAAATTATCCAATGCAAAGCTACATTTCTGTGACAAAAAAAAACGGCGTGAGTGGTCTATGGACCTCCGGTCTGAACGAAGTTCCTTTCGCTTTTCGGTAGAAGTTTGCTGTACAGCCATTATAATAAAATATCACGAGTTAATTTGAATGAATGAATAGGGGTTCTGACACTGTATTCTTAATCCGTCACCACACGGACAGATATAAATATATTTATTTTGTATAAAATAACTGATAAATTAAACCCTGAAATTAGGACAAGAAGTGTCGGAAAAAAGTCTTGTTACACAATTTTCGGTCTCGCTCCTATCCGGTCGAAACGTGTAACGCACGATGAGGAAATTCGTTCAAAAATTCTATACTATTTAAATATCTATCGATCATTCATTTTTCTAATAAGAATGGCTTTTGTTGCCAGCAAAATTTGCGTAACTTAAATATTTCACTATTTCTAAAAAACTTTGGCTGAATGAATCTGTGCCGTAAGGGGATTTTGGTAGTCTGTGGAAAAATTTACTTCGATTAAAAGGATCTCCTAAATTATCTTTATCATAAAAACGTCGTAAAGAGCCGGTAATTTTAGTATTCGTTATATTTTCATTATTTTTTGATAATGGCAATTTGAAGCTGTCATCGAACACTTTCGCGGTAGTTTGGTTTGACCACAGACTATTAATATCGTAACTTCCATAGAGCGGAATGTAATAAATTGAGTAATGAGTTTTGTTGTAAAATATTTGATGCGAATTATTTATATATATGCCGATGGCGTTTGACTTATTAATTTTGTTATTAGTTTTGACGGTGGTTAGAGTAACATTATTTTCTTTGTGAAAACGTCTGTTAAAACCATAATTCTTATTGAGATCCAAAGCCTTGGTACCGTCAATCTCTTGTCTAGTACTTATAGTCTTTCTTTTTGTACTCCTGCAAATAAAATATCCTCTTATAATTGAAAGTAGAATGTAAGTAAGTGATGATGTTGGAGGCCTCCATCTCTCTCTAATTCGGCGGAAGAACTCAAAAGCCAGCAGGCGGCAACACATCTGCCACTTTTCATCAGAGGAGGCCTTGTGTGAGTTTTTTTTCACATAATAATATACTCGATCGTCACGGTGACCGCGTTCGGAGTTGTGATTGGCCCGCCCTAAAATTTTCACCAATTGCAACGCCGAACGCGCTCGCCGTTGAGAGCGAGTTGATATGTAATAAACTAACACTAGGACCTCAAGTGACCCGACTGCTCGTTTGTCCGAATATATCTCCAAATGGGTCAACATTTCATAGTAGTAATCTGTTTATGGATATCTCACATTGTTTTATGAACACATACTGGTTAAAGGAATCGAAGGTCCCGTCAATTTAATTCCAGTTACAGGCACGCAACCATAGAGATATAACATAGGGAGAACTGGAGCCCCAATCTTGCAATATAGGCAACGAGAGAGATGGATAATAGATAGTCCTCTCTATCTCTGTCTAGCCGAGCTCTGTGGTTGGCTTATAATAATAGCAATATTCCTTTCGTACGATGAACTTCCCAGTTTGACGGGCCTATTGGTCTAGTAGTTAGTGACCCTAATTGCTAAGCTGGAGGCCATGGGGCTATTCCTACCGAGGACAAATACTGTGTGATGAGCACGATAATTTTTTCCATGTCTGGGTGTAATTTATCTATAATATGTATGTAGGTATATAATAAATATAACTTATATATAATATGTATGTATGTATATATATTCTAAGGTATCTTTCTAAGGAGAGGCCTATGTCCAGCAGTGGACTAGTAAAGACTGTGAATATAATCTCTCTATATATATAATATAGTCTGTTTACTATAGTACAGGCTCTGCTTTGTTTGAGATGATACTGCCTTGTGTGAGATGTGTAAGGCTATTATTATTATTAGAAGCTTTGCCTTTCAGTTGTTCAACTAATTCTTAAAGTGTTCCGTTGACGGCAGCAACAAGTGGGCGTTTTAACCCACTTCTGCTTATCCCTTTGAGGATGAGATCAAATAAAAAAGTTAAGATGGTAGTCTGTGAGGATGCCTTGGAGTGTACAGATACAATTACACGGATACAATAAAAGGGTGGCTGATATACTGGTGACTAAGAGTCACCAGTATATCAGCCTCTTAAATTATTGTCCTCAGAAGACAATAATTTTTTGACAGAGGTTTTGGCGATGTCAAAAAGCTTACATTTATTAAATTAAGTTTTTTGTTAATGGTTTAAAGTAAAAAAATAATTGTAGAAAATAAAAACTGGTATCAAAGTATTATTAATATATTGACTTACCCCGTAGTGAGTTTAATTTTTTTCTTATTTTTGCCATTGCTTTTCGTGACTTTCTTTTTTTTAAACCATGAAGGTTTTGTACTTGTACGAAATAGTTCTAACGATTCTTGATCGTATATTGAGTTTGCTGATTTTACAGCATGCCTTCCTTCAGTCTGGCTTGAGACTGTAACTTCCAGGCTTATTACCTCAGATAAATCTTCAGAAAAATGTAAATTATCATATAATATGTAATTTTCGTAAGACATCTCACTGTTCTGTTTAGAAGAATTTTTCAATTTTACTTTCAATTCAAATTGTTCATCTATTTTCAGTGTCATAGAGTGGACTGTTAAAATAAAATCTGTAAAACAAAAACGTACCTTAGAGGAATAACTTATAGAGGTAGTGTGAAAACAGTGCAATGCGATGCGGGGGACCGATGCAACAGGTCACTTAACTCTTGATGAAGGGTTTAACTGTATATTAAAAATATGTACCTACAAATTTGGACGGAATCCTCGGTGGGCTAGTCTCACTCGCACATGTCCGGATTCTTTCATAAACAGCCCTTAACAGTACACTGCTGGACATAGGCCTCTCCTTACAATGGAGGTTTACCAATGTTAAATCCCTGATCTACGGGTATATAATTGAAAGGCAATGGACTGTAAATTTGCACATAAATTAATAAAAACAATTAAACTCACTCACAAAATCGGTCGGTTTGATCGTTTGATGTCGGTTTGAACCTTTGACCAAATCTAGGTAGTGAATTATAACACTTGAAATCACAGTGACCAAAAGTAATTATTTTATCAAATGATTATGATTTAAATGTAGCAATAATTATATTTACTGTATTTACTACACACAAATATTTACTCTTAGATTATACTTACAAAAAAGATCTACAAAATAATAAAACATTGTTTATTTAAACGCGATAAGAGCCGTAGTAACAATAAAAAATTGCGTGTATTAAAAACTGTTTTTAACCCCCGACGGAAAAACGACGGGTGTTATAAATTTGACGTGTCTCTGTGTGTGTGGGTGTTTGTCTGTGGCATCGTAGCTCCCGGACGGATAAACCGATTTTGGTTTTTTTTTGTTTGAAAGGTAAATTAGTCGGGAGTGTTTTTAGCTATGTTTGATAGAAATCGGTTGAAGATGGCCGCCGCCACAAATGGGGGATTATATATTTTTTCACAACTCCCTGAATATGGGTATCAAATGCAAGTGCTGGTGCTTGGAAGACAAATTTCAAATCCTTGTTAAATTTTTAATTCATAAATATCCGTGTATGTATATTAAGAATACGGAGTGTCACCACCCCTATTCATCCCGTGGATGTCATAAGAACCGACTAAGAGAGCTAACTACGCAGGACAACAGCAGCACTGCAAAGAGAACTAGAACTTGACACAAACCCTACACCAACCCGTCTGGCCAACGTGGTATAGTAAACCAAAACCTCTTTTCTAAGGAGAGGCCTATATCCAGCAGTAGAATAATAAAGGCTGGCTAACAAGGAACAAAGATATTAAAAATCATGTACCTTGTTACACTTCCGTGGAAGAGCCATGTTTCATCATATATAGGTCTGCTCGACCGGAGTGATACCACGGCTCACAGAAAACCTGTGTTAGCAGTTCTTTCTTTACTTTTCACCGAGTGTGTGCGGTAACTGCAGCCCAAAATCTCCCACAAGCTATTTCTTGGAGAGAGACTTGTGACATTAGACTGGAATATGTGCGGCGGTTGTGACTTTCAAGTAAGGTACCTGCTTGCTCGTTCTACCCATTTCGCTAAGGAGAGAAGTGGATTTATTATATTTCCAACTCCTCCAATTTTCTTTTGATTAATTTGGTTGCGGTTTCCAAGACAGTTTATTTTTTTTTCTTGGGACTTAGCGAGTGTCATAACTCGGTGTGTTCGTGGGTCAGTGCTGTTAATCCCGGTGTACAGGCGTTACAGTGGTGGGCGTGTGGGAGTGATTAGTGATCCTTTTACCCACCCTTAACCGAAAAAAAAACTGTCATCATCATCATCATCATCAACAGCTTTTAATAGTCCACTGCTGGACATAAGCCTCTCCTTAGAAAGGAGGTTGAAAAAAAACTGTAAAATATAAAATCTGAAATTCGAAAATACTACTATACGCAGGTGAAGCTATGCATAAATTCTAGTCTATGACATAAATCATAAACAATATGTTGTAATAAAATTATATACGTATATAAAATCAAATATATAAATGTAATAAATTGTAGTTATTTATGAATTAGTTTACCTTTTTATTGCGTTACCTGTAGAGTGAATGGAAAATGTATTATTTTATAGAATTTTTATGTGAGTGAATATCATACTTCTAACATCTAGCGTCAATCTATACCTACACATAAAATAACTTGCCCTAACTTACTGATACATTAACTCAAAACCTAAACCTCAAACTACAAACTTGAAATTTTGGCAGCTTTTTAAGTCGTACCCACCCACAAGGATTTTTTGGCAATTTCAACTCAAAGCGGAGTAAAATAAAGGATGAAGGGTTGTATGTAAATTCTTAATTTTCAAAGTTAGAAACACGAAATAAGCAAGGGAAATAGATAGTACTGTATTTCTGGTCTTTTCAGTTTTGATATGTGTGGAACCTGGTATTTTTGACACTTTAAATTTTTTATACAGCTGACACAGCACTGGAGATACCGCCAAAAAACTTTAACCATAGACTGTTATTATTTTTGTCTTTTTTATCTATTGTCGAGTTGTCCATTCAAAGATTGCTTGTAAGAGATAGCTTTTAGCAAAAATGCCCCCCCACCCTCCCCCCCCATTGTACATAAGTTTGTAGTATCCATCTATCTCATTGTAACTGCAATACTATAAACCATTTTTTAACCCCCGACGGAAGACGAGGGGTGTTGTAAGTTTAACCTGTGTATCCGTGTATCTGTCTGGCTGTGGCATTATAGGGCATTTCGACGAACCTATTGGTCTAGCGATTAGTGACCCTGACTTCTAAACCGGAGGTTGTGGGTCATTTGTTCTATGTCTGGGTGTACTTTATTTGTAATACATATGTATTTGACGTATGTATTGTAATTTATCTGTAATATGTATGTATGTAATTAAAAATTTAATTTAGTGAGATGTGAGGTATATTATTGGACCTATTTCGATGCGGATTTTTTTATTCGAAAGCCCATGTAATCATGGAAGTTCTTAGCTGTAAATTTTGAAGGGATTTCGCTAAACTGCACAGCCTTACTGCAGCCTTGAAGTATGAGCCCTGAACTGCTATATTTTTTTCTATTTTAAATTGTATTACAGATTTAACATCAACAGTAACATCGTTATCATTAAAAACAGATAAAAATTTAGAATTTAATAATAAAAGACGTTCAGAGAAACAAGATCCTTCAAATTGGTATCCAATACAAAGTTATGGTCGTGAAGCCCCTGCTTTTTATGAAAAAGATGTGTCAGACAGTGACAGCAATACTAACAAAGCTATGAAAACATCTAAGTGGTAAGAAATATCTACAAAGAGTTTATCTTTATTTAAAGCTTTGACATTTGAATGACAGGCGTTTGTTCCCGCCTTTTTCCTTGTCGAAATTGACAAAAAGATAAAAAGAAACCCTTCTATTTATAGGACTCCTCAAACAAAGCACAAGAGAGAAAAGGGAAAGTTTACTACGAGACAAAATACAAAACATATAAAAGGAACAACTACCTATAAGAAAAAAACAGAAGAGCGTGGTACTAAGCATCGTAGACAAAAACATAGTAATCGAGAATCGAAAAAAAGGAACGGTCAAAATGAGATGTACTTTAGATCACATCAAATTAATCCTTATCTTAATGACTCTTTTCATGACATAAACACTCATCATTCATCACATTATACACAACATTACAGTTCCTTTATTGAAAACCATCTGTGGCCTGAAAAACTTAACATGACCGATGATAGATTGAAATTGCCGCCAACTGACAGCGAAATACATACCATATACCTCCAAGGGCATAAAATAATCCCAAAAAACGCCAATAAAAACAAATTCAATCAAAATAAAAATGGCGCTCAACCTGTCAGTAACAGTACAATGTCAATTAAAGAAACCGGCAATTCTAAAAACAAAAATATTCAGCAACCCGCCCAAGTTTCTTCGCTTTCAAACAAAGTTTCATCTAGCTTAAAAAATACATCACAGCCACAGTCCTATGTGTTAAGAAATAGAAACCATCAACATTTTGGTCGTAACTTCAATACTTACTTTGAGACGGCAGACAGGTCATTGTATATAAACAAAATATTTAAGAATTTTCAAAATGAAAATGACCAATCTACACCGTTCATTCGAAATGAAAAAACGTCAGAAAGCGATTTAAATAAAAATAATGTTAATATGAAAAAAGTATCACACGAAGCGAAACAAGAATTGCAACAACAAATAATAAATAAAACTAAAGAGGATTTCCACAAAAAAATCGATAATGCTCTCAATGCTCAGAAAGTGTGGTTTCATAATTTAAAGGACCAGTCTACAGATTATGAGAACATTGACAATGATACGATTAGTTTATGGCAACCCTGGGCCCATAGAGTAAAAGACGATGCTAAAATTAGTTCATTTATTAATCGAACTCTGAACCGCAACATTGATTTATTTTATGCAGTTGAACAGAAAACCAAAGATATGAAATGGAAGGAGATACTTAGAGAATTGGCAGAAGCGTACCAAGAAAAATTTAATAAATTCTCTGAGGATACAAAAAAACACAAGGTCAAAAGTCGGATGGGCACGGAGAGAGTAATTCTGAACTGTATTGAAGTATCTAACCGCATTATAAAGAGATTACTCAACTATGTACTAGATGATATGGACAAGAAAGGGCATCTACGAAATACTCGCCCTCTAAATATCATCGCTAAAGAATTAAAACAAAAAACAAAAGCCGAGCTCAAACGAGCATGTTTGAAACTAGGTATTTGTAGAAGTCGCAATGGTTTCACAGAGTTCGTTATCGATTTCTTGACAACGATATTAAGTCAAGGCGATAAAAAATTTGAAATGGCATATAACTCTTTGACCGCTGCTATTAAAAACACCGACTGGTCTAAGACGTTGGGTGAGAATTCTGATGAAACATTAAAGACACATATCGAGAAATTTAAAAATAAAGAGCTCATGTACAAAAGATCTGCAGTTATGGTAATTAAAAGTATAATTGCAAAAAGAAATTCACCTTTAATTGTGTACGGTGATAGCAATGTTGGACAAGTGAATAAAACGATCGCTCTGCTTGAAATCGTTAACATATTAGACAAGTATGTACCAGAAAGTGATAAAAATTTTAAAGTATGGATGGATTTAAATGGAAAACTAAACAACTTTGTTAAAGGCAGTGACGACAATGTAAAAGAAACAATGTTAGCTTTTGTGCAGCATATTAAGGATGTTATTAATTGTATGAACTCTAAATCCTTTACTCAAATATTGTATAACTCGCAAATAGTTTTATCTTGATTGTAATTTGTTTTATTGGTTCCAACATTGATATTTTTACTTTTCTTTTTTATGACGTAGGAGGCAAACGCAGAGGGTCACTTGATGGTAAGTAACTAAAAAAAAATATGCAAATAATGTCGGTGTTTTAGACAACCGAATGGCGTAGTGGTTTGTGTAACGGACTGCTATCAAAAAGGTCGCGGGTTCGATTCCCGCTCAAGTCAAACATTTGTGTGCATGAACATTTAATGTTTGATTTGGTCTGGGTGTTTCTATGTATAATAAGTATGTATTTACAACAAAAAAAGTATATATGTATTTATATCAGTTGTCTAGTACCCATAGTACAAGCTCTGCTTAGTTTGGGACTAGATGGCGTTGTGTGAATGTGGTACAATAATATTTATTTATTAAAAAGAAAAAAAACTATAACCGCTTAAGAACACCTGCAACTCACGAGTGACAAGCATTCTTTTTTTTATTGAAGATGGTGCAAACGAGCAGAGGGTTACCTCATCAATCATCAACAGCCTTTAATAGTCCACTACTGGGCATAGGCCTTTCCTTAGCTACCTGGTGGTAAGTAATTACCACCGCTTAAGAACAACTGCAACTCACTAGTTACAAGTTAGTTGAGGCCCCTTGAGTCCTCCTCCCTAGAATCAGGGAGAGGAGGGTTTTGGGTGCCGTTAACCTTACTTGCTCGATGGATAGCAACTAGGGAATAGCTTAACACCGGTTTTGTGTATGGCTAAGGTATCACAGAGATAGTATGAGTATGGCTATTCTACGTAAACAATATAATGGTTTAAGAAAAACTAAAAGGCAAATTACCTCATATAAAATGACTCAAGCTGCCCATGGAACCCTGCGACTCAAGAGTTACAAGTATATGGGTTTGGAGTGTATCCGCAAAATTTAGGAGGATCAGGAGGGGGAATTTTAATCAGCAGTTGAAGTCGACGGAGTCACAGAAACGTCACTCGGCCCCTTTGAGCTACTGGCGTCTCACTCCAAATCCTATCCAAAGATTGCAGGATCTCTAATCCGTAGATCCCTCGCCTTATGCATAATAGAGGGACATACTTGGGAAAGACAAGCGCAGAATCGCATTCGATGGAGAACTCTAGGGGAGATAGGCCTCCCCCGCTGGACAGCAATACACAGTTACACTTATTTTATTGTTACTATATTGTAAGAAAGATTGTTAAATGAAGGCTATTATTATTATAATATTGTTAATAGGGAAATCTATCAGAAATGATGGCAACTATAATTCCTTAAAGTATTTATGTCGACTTACCCAGTATAGTAGGCCAAAACCTCCTTTTAGGAGAGGCTTATGTCCAGCAGTGGACTATTAAAGGCTGTTGATTTGATATGATTCGAATCTCGAAAACGACTTCAACAATTTTCATGAAATTTAGTATGCAGCGGGTTTCGGGGGCGATTAATCGATGTAGCTAGGTTTTATTTTTAGAAAATTTACGAAAACAAAAATACCGAACAAAGCTCGGTCATCCAGCTACTTATTATAAACAGTCGTAAAAATAATGTGAGATGATTACCAGAACCTAGTTTGATAGCCTACGGTCTGTTTATGTATATTTGGTGTTTCAAATTAGAGTAATTTTAAATAAACATTTTCATAGTAGAAAACTTTGAAAGGCTATTGCCAGCGAAAGGTTCTCTAGTTTTAAGAACGTATCCTTGAGTTGTAAATTCTTATTGTTAATATTCCATGAAATTCTTAAATTATTAGTTGATTTCTCAAACAGGATTTTTTAAAAATTGCCAACAAGTAATAAATTTTCTAACATCATTGGTTTCAAATATTCTTTCTAATGAGAGGCTTAATATGTCCAGCAGTGCAGTGGACTATTAAAAGCTGTTCACATCATCATCAACAGCCGCGATTGATGATGATGATGATTGGTTTCATCGCATACCATTTTATGGAGATCGAATACATAAGTAATCACAATGTTGCCACCATTTTAGTACTATTTATAGTTATTTTATTGAATTAATAAAGATTTTTATTATTATGTTCTTATACTAACTTACTTTTTAATTTTTATGATCACAACACTTAACCTCTTTTTTTTTGCAAGATCGCCTGATCACGGATAAATTATTTTACATTGCTTTAAAATGTCATTACGTGTATTGTCATCTAATTCTGTGATCACTTTTTTCATGTGAGATACAAATTCTGTCATAGTATCAGGATTGGTGATATCTTGACTTGTAATATTATTCCACGTGTTGATATTATCCACACTATTCGGTACCTTTTCGTCTAAAATTTTAACGATTTCAAAAAACGCCATAGTTTTATCTAATTGATAAACAATTATGTCATCGTACATAACAAATGGTTTATTAACACTTGTTAACATATTTTTAATGGCGGACATTGCTGCCATTTGAAATAATAGCGGCAAGCGCTCATAATGCCGCATAGTTTCTTGTATGCCTTTATCTGTATGTACATCTAAAATTTCATCATAATTTTCTTTTTTAATAGCCTGAACTAAGTTATTGAAAGATTCATTGAATTTAGCTTTCTCAAGACCAACTATTTTTGTTGTCATGTCGGCTAAAAAAGTAGACATTCCATTCGAACTTCTGCAAATATTTAATTTTGAACAAGCCCGCTTCAGTTCTGTTTTTGTTTCTTTTTTCAATTCTTTGTCAATGAGCCTAAGTACCTCACTATTATTACTTAATGAACCTTTTTTATCTACCTCATCAGTAACAAAATTGACTAATCTTTTTACGATAGAGTTCGACACATCAACGGAATTAAGAATTACTCTTTCAGTTCCCCTTCTACTTTTAATATTATGTTGACTTGTCTCAATAATGAAATCATTAAATTTATCTTTATACATCTCTGCTAGATCTTCGAGTTTCTTTTTCCATCTCTTGTTTTTTGTTTTCCTTCCAACTGACATGAATAATCTCAGATTGCGGTTAGAAATCTCTTTGATAAAAGAATTAACTTTGACATCGTCTTCTACTCTATGGATCCACGGATGCCATAGATCAAAGTCTTTATTTCTAACGCTCGCATTTTTAGATGTATTACTTTGTGACACATTCGCAACAATAACAGGTTGTTCTTGTTCTAAAATTTCTTTGATTTCCTGGTTAACTTTTTCTTTTGTTTTATTTACAAATCGATCTATTTGTTGCTTAACGCTAAATATTTTCTTAATATTGTTTACAACGTCCTCTTCAATTATAGTTTTTATTTTGGTCTTGGATTTATTTCTTAACTCTCCCATCCAATCCATTAAACCATGTGGTAAATAGGAGTGTCTGCCAAATTCTTTATTTTTACTATAAGTTTCTTCTTCGGCATTTCTATAACCCATATATGACATTATATTGGATATTACTAGTCGCAGATTAGAATCTAATTCATAACCTAATTTTGGTAAAACATTGTTTTGGCGTGGCGTTTTATTCAAATGAACAAATTGATTGAGTTTTTCACCTTTTTTTTTCTTTGTATCCTTGAAGAATAAATCCGTTTGCGTTGTGAAGCCATGGAAAGCCAATGCCAACGGAGCCTGGTTGACTTTTGTATGAAGCATATTCTTATTTCCGTTTCGTGACAATGGTTTCAATATTTGCCTGTTCAACGATGATGGCGGCAATTTAAAACTTTCATCAAACTTTTTTGCAATTTTCTGATTCGACCACAGAGAATTAATATCGTAATTTCCAAGAAGTTGATCGAAATAAGGTGAATAATGTGTGTCATTATAAAGAACTTGATGGGAAGTATTAATATACAGTCCAATAGCTCCTATTTCGTAATTTTTATTTTTAGTTTGGGTTTTCGATTGGCGTATTATATTTTTTTGTTTATGATTAACTCTATCCTTGTCTATATTCTCCATGTCTTTGCCCTTTTTATACTTAGTTCTCTTTTCATTAATCAATCTTGTAGATTTATACCCTCTGGGCTTTCTTTGCATAATCCTGTAAATATAACCTACTGTAATCATGTGTTGTTAGGTCTATTTGTCAGGATAACGACAGAACAAAATAGTCTACATTTTATTAGTTACTAGCTGACCCGGAAACGTTGTTTTGCAAAACAAAAAAAAATTAGGGATGGGTCACCCTTACCATTTAGGGGTATGAAAAATAGATGTTGGCCGATTCTCAGACCTACCCGATGTGCACACAAAATTTCATGAGAATCGGTCAAGCTGTTTCGGAGGAGTACGGGAACGAACATTGTGACACGAGAATTTTATATGTAAGATATTTTGTGAATTTAAGTACAGGTATATAAAAATGAGTATTTCGAAAAAGGTCAGCGGGGTCGGCTTCGTTTGCAAAGCCGTGTTCGATCCACTCAGGACACTTTTACAGTTAAAATTGAACTTGCAAAAATATTACAATTATGATTTTCGAATTTTTGGAGAGTTTTAAACTCAAAGCGGAATCCTGGAGGCTTTGATCAGAGCGGCGGCCGTGGCAGGTGGAGAAAAACTTATCTTGCGGTGCGGACCAGAGCGAAGAGAGGCCCGCGCCGCGTTTTCTCTTCCTTATCTACCCCTGTGCAGGACGACGAGAGGGGCTGTCTTGGTGGTGTAATGGAAGGTAAAAAAAATTATGTCCCTCCCTACCTGATTTGGGGGGGGACGGGGTTGCCTTTACCTAAAGGGCCACAACACGCTTCCGACCTCTTGAGTTGCGGGTGTTCGTGGGCGAGGTTATCACTTACTATCAGGTGCCTCATCTGCTCGTTTATCCTCCTGTAATAAAAAAAAAGCCGTGTGGTGTCGTGGGACACCCGATAGGAACGAAGTTGTTACGATCGAGTAAAACTGATTAGACACGATTTTAATTACAACGCCATCTATGAAAGCGGCTATTACCTACATATTTTTCAGTTGGTTTCTAATTAAAACAATTTATACATTGGTAAAATCTCCTTGAGAAATGATGTCGAATACAATATTTTTTGCTCAACCTAAGAACATACATTTTAATTTTACTATTCGATAGATGGCGCTGAATGACTGACAAGTGACAATTCAAAATAAAAAGTGTCGTGACCAATTTTCGTAAGATTTTTTTCCGTCTAGCCCCCTTTCACAACGCGCGATAAGGAACTTCGTTCCAAAAATACTTCTACGTACCTTGTGGCCCTTTTTTTCGTAACAATTTTGTTATCTCTTTCTAATACATCTTCCTTTTCACTTAAAAATTGATTATTCGATTGTAACATATGTGGTTGCAGTGTATGTCTTTGTATTGGGTACCTCTTTGAAGAGTCTTCTTTATTAGACTGATTTCTGGTACCATATTTAAGATCATCTTTGAGAGACGAGGTTCCATTTTTTGGTAGAGTCTCTGAGAGGTGTTCATCTTCGGACTTGAGGTAAGGATATTTATAGATTGAAATCTGTTGGCTGGGTACAAATGAATTCCTGGACTTTTCTTGTCTAGTCTCCAAACTTATTGAAACAACAGTTGATAAAACAACTGTGGATATAATCAACGCCGTCTTAGGCCATGCCGGGGTTCCTGAGCACTTAAGAATATACGGCCCTGTTGGACAGCGAAACAAAATGATTGAATAAATATTGTTAGCTATCTATTTTTGTCGAATTATGTTGATCTAATATATAAAATATTTAAAAAATGTATAGTGTAAGTGAAAATATATCTCTATGTATTTGCTTTTCAACGCCCGCGTGGCCGGGCCCAGGGTGCCCTTATTGTAAAGACAGAACTGATTATTAAACAAGCCAGCAGTGTAACTGCGGTTATGACCACTGACAAGCCCCTAAGCACTACACAACGGTTTTTCTTGCCCAAAGCGAATCCAGCCTTAATTTACATAAAACATTATTCCGCGCCATCTAGCGAAAAATAGTATAACTATATCGTTCATACTTGCCCTGTAGAGTCAATCAATAATAACAGCCTAAACAGATGGGTCCTTATCGACCCGTAGTATTGCTGCACGAGACAGATTAAATAACTTATCTCAGATCGATGTGAGAATGTGAAAGAGCGAGATGAAAATTTAAGGACCACTTCTTGCCCAAAGATGGCGCTTAGCGCTGGCAGCAGCCTGCTCCAAAAGGGGTATTGATTTTTAAAGTGAAATTTCTTTAGAATGGTTGTCATTTTGAACTCGATGAAACGAAAATGCGTCACGATAAAGGAATAAACACATAAATGTATAGGATTAAGTCGGCGAGAGAATGAGATAGAATACGTTACACATTATTTTTAATATATTTTGATATTTTTATCTTTTTACTAGATGGTGCCCGCGACTTCGTTCTCGTGGAATTTGAAGAGCGCTGCCTTAGTGAGTTCGATTCCCGGACCAAGCAAAATTTTATAGGGTTTTACTGAGAAAAAATAGCCTATGTTACTCCTTATACATGTATACAGCTACTTGGTAGTAAAATATTATTAAAATCGGTCCATCCGTTTTGAAGATTACCCGAAACAAACTTTCTGTTTGTTGTTGCCAGACAAAAATATTTAAACTTGTTTAAGGCATACGTATCGTACAAATAACCGTTATAGCATGAAAAAACCTATTATTTGACATTACAAACAGACACTTCAATTTTATTTATTTGTAAGTATAGATTTAACACTAGCTGGTATCCGCGACGTGGAATTGTGGAATTTGGAAAACGCTGCCTTAGTAGGTTCGATTCATAAGGGTTTTTGTGAGATAAAAATAAAGAAAACATTTTCGGTAGTTTCACTACTGCAGTGTGTTAATTGCACACACACACACTTTTTTTCGGTGGCCCGTACAACTTAAACTTGTCATGATTTAAAAATTTGTGCCATGACATATATGTACTTACTGGATTATTACACAATTTTTAATTTTAAAGCACTTCTTCTACAGATACATCAAGTATTGACAATTTGATAATTTGACTGCACGGATGGCGTAGTGGTTTAAGCAGTCGCCACGCCGCTTCCTACTACGCTGAGTGTTGTGGATTCAAACCCCACATGGGAAGACACTTTGTGTGATCCACAAATTGTTGTTCTGAGTCTGGGTGTTCTTTGTGTCCGTTTCATGTATGTTTGTAAAGTCCCCCGCGACACAGGATATTTACCCAATGCGGGAGGTCTTTTTTAAAAAAAAAAAAAGAAAAAAAGAAAAGATATATGCTTTTAAAACAGCTACAAAAAAATTCTTAGAAGGTAATAGTTAGTGATTTATGTGTGTACAATGTACATATTTATTTTTTACGTTTGTATTTAATAGTTATAATGTAGTTTATCAGCAGTCTGGTTACCATGGCACAGGCTCTGCATAGTTTGGGACCAGACAGCCGTGTGTGAGATGTGTAAAAAGATATATAAATATAGGAATATAGATACATACATTTATATATATATATGTGTATGCCTACCATATTATATTACATAATTGTTTTCACTAGAAGCAGCCACAAGAACCCGATCCTGAGGTGTGCATTACCGCAGCATAAAATTTATATAAAAGTTGTGCTTTAGAGAGGTAAAAGTAAAATAATGTTAAGTCAGGATAACATTTCCGTGTACCCCAATTCATCCCGTGGGTGTCATGCAACACAGGACACCAGCACTGCAAAAAGAAGGAAAACTTGACACAAACCATATACAAACCCGTCTGGCCAGCGTGGTATAGTAAGCCAAAACCTCCTTTCTAAGGAGGGGCCTTTATTCAGCAGTAGACTATTAAAGGCTGTTGATGAACGTTTCAAACATTACTGTAGCAAAATCTGTTTTTACCGAATAACATAAACACTACAATTCTCACATTTAATCTGTCAAAACTCATTGCACCTTGAACTACCACTGTCTCTCTGCAACATTGTGATCCATCCTAAGGTTGCCTGGAAGAGATTGCTTTTAGCAATAAGGCCACCCTTTGTACATTACACATCTACAACTTAATACATACTATTATGTGAAACAGTGTACAAATAAAGAGTTTTATATCTATCTATCACACTAAAGAACACACATCCCGTTTCAACCAGGTTACACCATCTGTGTTCATAGGCTGATTGTTTTTATAACTCCTTCGACTTCAACCCACCAATGTTTAATCAACACTCATAAATTACCTAATAGGATACACAAATATTGATGATCAAAATGACCGATAGTTAGTATGTCCAAAGACAAGGAATTACATTTTATTATCTATTGAAAAAAAAAAACAATTTTTTCACTACACATTTATTGACTATCGTTTTCGCTTTTTCGACCTTTTCTTCGTGTTTTTCTTACCAGTTGTAGTCATTTTTGCGATTTTTCTCTTGTGCAACCATACGGGATACTGGCCGTTTTGATCTTTCAATGTTTTTGTTGAATAAACGCGCTTTTTGCCATCGTCGGTGTCTACAGTAACTTTCTCATCATCAGAACTCATTTCAACGTCTTCTTCCTCTACAACTGTTTTCTTTGCCTCTTTTTGTTTCTTAATTTCACCAGCGTCTAAAAATATTACTTGATCGGAATCCATAACCTCTTCTGTCGTGGACTTTTCACCTGACTCTTCGTTCTTGATACCCAACATTTTCTTGAGTCTCGCCAATTCTTTCACAGCATAACGTTCGCGTTTTATCGCCCTGCATTTTCGCTTCCATCGGCTTCTGAGTGATTTCGCCATAATATTTTCTTAATTTCGTAACAACAATATCACGACGTGCTTTTTGACGTAAGAAAGACGAAAGAAAGAACTGTCAAAATCTCCCACAGATCACTATGGCAGATTTTGACAGTTCTTTTTTGTTGCTTAGCCATCGATTGAAAGTAAAATTGAAATTTCATCCTGATCCCATCAAAAATCTTCACCATAAAAACCATCAACTTCGATGTATATTATAATTTCAATACAACAAATATCAAGCTTTTTACACAATCTATACAAGTGGGACTGAGTAAAAGATGATCAATTCAATGACACCACCAAATCGTAACAAACAAAACAAATTAAATCTAGAAAATGTACCTAACTAAAATTGTAATAGTTCTTTTGAATTTAATATAATGAAAATGAACCTAAAAACTATGCCAAATACACAATAGCACAGTTTTTGAGTTGTCAAGATGTCCACAAACCGTTTTATATTCAAAATGAAGGTACATTAGCTTCTTCCTAATAAAATAGCAGAACTATCATTTTAAATATGAATTTAATGAATTAAAACAATACTACAATGGTAATGAAGTTAAAATGGTTTAATCAATCGACTAAGACTTATAAGAAAACCGAGTATGTTTAACATTTTCGTCACCTTATCCCAGCTCTAGTGTTTTCACCTCCATGTTTTTTGGTAGTGTCGGTATGTCGGAACAAATAAAATCGTAATTTCTGAAATTATTTTGGAATCATTCCAAAAATAATTAAGTGTATCTGTTCCTGCGTTGCGGATCATTCCTTTGTTTATTTTTGCTTCCTTTGTTGTGCGAGTTTAACGTGAAATAACGATGGTTACTCAGTGATCATAAATATATTATCGTAAACAATATCCTGAATATTTTTTCAAAAATGGGATCTTTAGAGCCTGAAAGTGCACCAATGCCCGAATTTAACGATAGCGGCTGTGTACAAGATTGTAAGTTGCATAAATTATCTTTTTCTTTTTCACAATATATATATATCTGAAATTTATATGTATTTTTATAACATTGGCTGGTATTGGTGTTTAAATATTTTCATATTTAAAGAGAGATATTCATAATAGTTTAAAATTTATTAAAAAATGCTCAAAATTTATCTACAATTTGTTTTTATAGCTTCTCCAGCAAATACTACTAGCTTATTTGAAAAAAAAACATCTTTACCTTGTTTTGTGTGAAACCCTATTGAACTTTTATTTGTATCTATTGACAAATTTTGAAAATTTTATGGATGATCATCATCATCAGCCTATCGCAGTCCACTGCTGGACATAGGCCTCTCCCATTGCACGCTACTTAGATTGATTTTGGGCTTCTTGCATCCAGCTCTTGCCAGCCATCTTGCACAAATCGTCACTCCAACTGACCTGTTGGCCTGTGGGAGTCCTACACTACGTTTGCAGAGACTCACTCAAGAACTTGTTTACCCCAACGGTTGTCGGATGTCCCAATTTTATGGATATGATTGTATAATTCTATAATGTGATATATTGTTAAAACTCTAATTTTGGATACTTTAATGGGCCGGACATGATTTACTTTGTATCCAATAAGACCTTAGATGTTACATTGGACACTGGATGGATTTACTGTATTTCCAACTCCTCCAATTTTCTTCTGATTAATTTTGTTGCGGGTTCCAAGACAGTTTAATTTCTTCCTGGGACTTCCCGAGTGTCATAACTCGGTGTGTTAGGGACACTGCTGAGGATCCTGGTGTACAGGAGTTACAGTGGTGGGCGTGTGGGTGGGATTAGTCCCATGTTACATGACTATGTGTTATGTTCAGCAATAAATAAATGATTGATGGATTCACAATACATGATATAGTTATGTATAAATGTTATACACTCGTAAAGTTGTAGCAACTATAACAGCAGGATACCTAGCCCCGAACCGACAACTATTCACCATTAATGCGACAGACAGCCCTCTTTGCAGAGGATGTCTGAAAGCATAATAAATGGCCACCAACATAGTCCTGGAATGTGAAGTTAGTTAATTTTCTTAAACTTAAACCCAAAATGCAGTGGTAGACAATTTGACTGCTGTGCGAGGTCTAAGGTTTCATTTCTGGGTCGGACCAAATGTTTGTATGATCTGCAAATATGTGTTGCAGAGTTGGTGTGTTTTCATAGTACAAGCTCTGCTTAGTTTGAAACTCGATGGTGTTATGTGTCAGACATACAATACTGCCTTTAATAGTCCATTGCTGGACATAGGCTTCTCATTAGAAATTAGGTTTTGGCCTACTATACCATGCGGGCCAGACGGGTTGGTATAGGATTTGTTACAAGTTTTCCTTCTCCTTATAGTGCTTTGGTCCTGCAGAATTTGCTCCTTTAGTCGGCTCTTATGACACCCACGGGATGAATAGGGATGGTGATACTCTGAATTCTTAATCCATTACCACACATTTGTGTATACTGTCTTATAAGAAAAGTTTGAGTTTGCCCTTTCTTCTCATAAGGCTCAACCGTAGCTCAATGTTTGGAAACGGAAGGTTGTAGATTGGCACAGGCATATGTTCCATTTTTGATACCTATATATTTATTTTGCTAAATATTTGACTAAACAGAGATTGTTGGTGTGAGGAGTGTTGATCTATGACTTTAGCGTCTACAGTCATAAATATATTTTGAGTCTGAGTGAATCAGTCTGTCAGTTTCTTCTTTTATAGATATGGACTAGCTGACCTGCAGAACTTGATCTGTGTATCTAAATAGGAATAAATTTACCCCATTTTTGCAAATCTTTGATTCTCATCTCTGATTGGTGGTAAAGTGATGTTATATATCCTTCCTTAATAAATATAATTTTTCAATTCAACCAAACAAACTTCAGCTTTATTATATTGCTAGCGATCCGCCCGGCTTCGTATGGGTGCAATGTAGATACTACTAATACTGTAAATGCGGTGTCAGTTGTAGTAATTAATTATATGGTTATTATGATAAGATTATACTACAGGATATCTTTATACACAATATTTATAAGCCTGCTCCTCTCCTGACGGCCGCTGCCACCCGGGACGGACGTACAGCCCGACGACGGCCGCTTTGTCCCCGCATTTTAAATCACTCATATCGGCCAAGATATTAATTTTATTGATATGCTGTAAAGGGCAATTTTGATCTACATTCAATGCACAGCGTATCTAACGTATTTAATTGGATAAGAAATAATAATCTACCACCTCCACACAAGGTAATAACACTGTAGTGTACAAAATAGCTTCGTAAATATCCCTTTTTTTTGTAATTTTTAAAAGATAAAGATGGTTAATGTAAGATGTCCTTAGGAGGTAGACATACCATCGCGGACTTTTTTGTAGATCTTAAGATATACAATTCTGTAGTACATAATTTTGATCTATGTCGTAAGGTTAGGCAGCGTTTGCAACGTAACCGCTCAAAAACGTGTTTTTCACAACTTTACATTATAAATCTTTGTAATTCTCGGATTATATTAATATTCTTGGGAGACTTTTGCCCGATTTGGGAGGACCCAGCGTCGTGACAAGACGGCTGTACATGGGGGTTGTCCGGTCAATGGCACTGTAATGTGCACTGGTGTGGACGGCAGCTCTGACCGCCCTGAATAGGCCGCGCTTCTGGTGATCTCAGAGGATATTGTTGGTTAGAGCCATGCGTGCTTACGTACGAAGAGGTACGCATGGTGGCGTGAGGCCGCTCGCCCTGGCCACGGTGGCTCGATGGTCGTTCCTGCTGGAGGCTCTACATGCTGCCTTTGCTGCCGTAGTGGTGCTCCAGCCGGTCATCGTCGAGTGGGCAGAGCGGCATCATGGGACCCTTTCCTTCTGACTGACACAGGTCCTTTCCGGACACGGATGATTCTGCACTCGGTGGCTAGAAGGGAATTGAGTCCCGCCTGTCATCGCTGCAATTGCAGTAAAGACTCGGCTTAGCACACGCTGGCAATTTACCCGCCTTGGGCGTCGCAGCGTCGTGTCGCAGTTCAAACCACGATTTCTGGTGCAACCAACGCTCACTTTTAACCATGTACTAAAAGTTTAAATTATAGATAGACTTTACGATGTAACTCTTTCGTGATAAGAATTGTGAAAGCGTTGTTGCACGGGGCCCGTAGCATTTGTCTTTGAAGGCCGAAATTGCAAAGAAACGATCGCATATGACAAAAAAAAAATTGTTTCATCAAGACAACGCACCGTGTCACAAGTCGATTAAATCAATGGCAAAACTACATGAATTGAAGTTCTAATAGCTCCATCATCCACCGTACTCGCCAGATTTGGCTTCCAGCAACTACCGGCTGTTCGCAGACCTCAAAAAATGCTCACCGCCAAGAAATTTCGCTCGAATGAAGAGGTTATCGTTGAAACTGAGGCCTATTTTGAGGCAAAAGATAAACCGTTCCACAAAAGTGGTATTGAAATGTTAGAGCGGCGCTGGAATGATTGTGTGGCTCTTGTTGGAGATTACGTTGATGAATAAAGCCAATTTTGAACAAAAATAAAAGGCGTTTTCTTTGTTGGGGCCGGTACTTTTCAGGCCAAGTGTTATATAATACACACATGTGTTAACTCTTTTCAGGTTCAGAGAGCTACAAGGGTCAAACAGAACTCCTGGATTTGTCTGATGATGTACTTCTTTACATCATGAAGCTATGTTCTCCAAGAGATCTGAAGGCGCTTGGACAGTAAGTAGTATTATTTATTTTCTAAATTGATGATGGAACCTGGGAGTTGTGTATTGATTCACTGGTTTTTATTAAATAAATATGAATATTGCAAGATTTAAGTTTTTAATACATTTGTTTCAGCACCTGCCATCGTCTCGGCATCCTCATTTGCGACCGCACCCTCTGGCAGAAGGTCGACGCTCGTGCAGTACCAACTGGTCAAGAGCGTCTCCGCTGGCTCCTCACTCACTGTCTGTCACCAGTCACTCAGGAGCTCAAACTATCTGGATACGTCGACAAGGAGTCAAAGTATGAAACCTTTTGTTAACGATTCCATTAAGATTACCAATCATCCCGTGGGTGTCGTAAGAGCCGTCTCAGGGAGCAAAATACGCAGGACAACAGCACTGCAAAGAGAACGAAAACTTGGAACAAACCCTACTGGCCACCGTGGTATAGTAGGCCAAAACCTCCATTCTAAGGAGAGGCCTATGTCTGGTGGACTGTTGGTAGGCTGATGATGGTGATGAGAGGGTTGTCCATTAGATGGTTAGATGTCCACACATCATATGCGAAAACACACTTTATGACCTATTTTTTTAATTTTGGAATTTAAATGTATTTTTTTTGGTCCACAGCTGCCTCGGTATTCAAGACCTATCATGGCCCTTAAGTGGAGATTCTGGTAAGATTTTGTTTTTATAATTTATTCATATCTTTTTACCAGACTGCGCCAGAAAGGAGAGTTATTTCTTCCGAGCGTATGTATGTGTGTATATTTATTATTCACGCTCTATAGTCTAAACGGCTTGTGTATATTTATTATTCACGCTCTATAGTCTAATAGTCTAAACGGCTAAATTTTAGCGTTTAGGGTGTCGTTAAATTCGTCTTAATTGTGACAATGACACTGGGTATTGGAAAATTATAAAAGTCTTAGACGTTCCAAAAATATTGGCAGTCATATATATATATTTATGATTTTTTTTATGGTATTAGGGGGCAAACGAGCAGACGGGTCCCCTGATGATAAGCAACTACTCGGCCCAATGGACACCTGAACTCAACGCGTTGCTGCCCTTGGAGTCCCTCCCGCTCGATTTGGGCTCCGGTAACCTCACTCACTAACTCAGTGAAAGGCAACGAAAGAATTGTTTAACACCGGTTTTCTGTGAGGCCGTGGTATCACTCCGGTCCATTCGTGCCGAAGCATGGCTCTCCCACGGTAAAATCACAAAGGGGTCTTGTATTGAATGTTACAAAATGAAATAAGACAAAACATTTTTAAAACAAGCTTTTATTAAAATGCATTAAATAAAATAAACTTTTGCTTTAAAAATTTTACTAACGACATAAGGTTATTACACAATTTATATGTCCACGCCGCTTCCTACTGTTGTTGTTCAAACCCCGAGTGTTGTGGGTTCAAACCCCACATGGGACGACACTTTGTGTGATCCACAAATTGTTGTTCTGAGTCTGGGTGTTCTTTGTGTCCGTTTCATGTATGTTTGTAAAGTCCCCCGCGACACAGGATATATTCCTAATGCGGGAGTTGTCTTTTACAGTTTACAGTTTTATATGTTTGTGTTAGCTATAAGACTAAGCTTTGTGTTATGTTCTGTTTTGTGTGCCTCAATAAATAAATAAATAAAATAAATAAATATATTTGTAAAGAATTAACACGGATTCCGGAAATAAAACAGCAAAGATATGCACTGAGCGTGCCAGTCAACAATATAAAACTAAATTTAAAACTACCGACTATATATTGCTGACACGTATAACATGCAATATTTAATCCATGCTGTATTGTGGTGCTCATACCATCACTCGCTTGAACAATATTATGTTTTAAAAGCTTAGGTACTCGTATTCACATCACATCATCACATATCAACAGATTTTAACAGTCCACTGTTGGACATAAGCCTCTACTTAGAAAGGAGGTTTTGGCCTACTATACCACGCTGGCCAGACGTATTGGTATAGGGTTTGTGTCAAGTTTTCCTTCTCTCTGCAGTGCTGTTGTTCTGCGTAGTTTACTCCCTTAGTCGGCTCTTACGATAACCACGGGATTAATAGGGGTGGTGACACTGTATTCTCTGTGACAGTGGACTGTAATAGGCTGTTGATGATGATACGGCTAACCATGCATTGTCATCCAAACTAAAATTTACACAATATTACAGCTCAATCGGTTGAAGATATCTGCTTTAAAATTGAGTTGCAAGATTCCACCCGAACAAACATAGTTACATCCTTGCAAGTTTAATTAAAGCTTGTAAAAAAAATATTTAAAAAAAATAGTTTAAAAAACTAAGAAACACGCTTTTTATAGAAAACCAAACTAAATAATAGAAAATAAATTTTAATAAATTTGAAAATAAGCGTTGGGTGCCTGTTGTTAATAGTAAAAAGCACCCCACGCTTTTTTTTTTAATTAGTGTATTGTGTTTGGTCCTCGATATATCTACAAAGTTTGAACGAATTCTGACCGTTTAAAGTCAGTCAAAATCACGCCCAAAGGAGTCGGTTACAAACATACAAGTGAAGCTAATATAAAGCGTGTAAAAAAATTTCAATATCGGTTCATAAATATTAATAAAAATATCCTCATACATCTCACCCACGGCCGTCTGACCCCAAACTATTCAGATCCTGTACTGTGGTAACCAGTAGACATGGAAATTAGTTCTACTTTTAAATCATATTGATTTTGAATTGATTGCTTTTAGTCACAGTGATTACAGGTAAATTAGCTTGGAGAAATTTTTGCGTTTGTAGTAGTGTATGGTTGTGCGTGTTTCCACTTTCCACTATCAAGTGACGATTTTTTGCTTTAGATTGAAATATCTCGGAAACGGTGCGTCCTGGGCCAAAAATAACAAAAATTTTGACCCCCCCCCCGTAGGGGTCTACGGGGGGGGGAGTTTTAAAAACCTAGATGAAAGGAAAAAAAAAAAAAATATCGGTCTCTCCTCTTTGAAGTTTCACTTCTATCGTGTGTGAATCGCACACACACCTTTTTTTTTATAAAGTCAAAACCTTTTTCTTTAAAATAAAAACTTGTTTTTATTGAAAACAAAAATCAGAGTGTTGCTAGGGATAAGTATAAAATTAAATAGTAATGTTAGGATATCGAAACATTTTTGTATAGGCCAGAACGATATAGTGGAAACGCGCTCTAAGATCTGAGTAATATACACACACACTACATATGCAAAAATTTCTCGAGACTAATTTCACTGTACATATGTGATTGTGATTTCGTCATAGACAAAGATAAATGACATTAATTTATCAAAGACTAGCTGACTCGCGCAACTTCGTCTGCGTCGTTTAAAAGGAATAATTTTTCCCCGTTTTTGCAACATTCTTCATCGATGCTCCGCTCCTATTAGCCTTAGCTTGATGATATATAGCCTATAGCCTTCCTCGATAAATGGGCTATCTAACATTGAAATAATTTTTCAAATCGGACCAGTAGTTCCTGAGATTAGCGCGTTCAAACAAATAAACAAACTAACTCTTCGGCTTTATAATATTAGTGTAGATTACGAACTTTTTTACCTTTATCGACTCTTGCGCTTGCGTAATAATAATAATTAAGCAGCAGTGGTTTTGTAAATCAGTCACAGGTGTGCTGTTATGTTTTATAAATCATATGATTTAACACATGTGATTGTGATTTTATTCAGTAACCAGGTCAGGCAAACATACTTAAAATATGCACATAATTATAATGAGTTGTTGTTGATCGGTTGTTTAGTACCCATAGTACAAGCTCTGCTCAGTTTAAGACTAGATGTCGTTGTGTGAATGTGGTACAATATTATTATTACATTATTGACGGGCCTGTTGGTCTAGTGGTTAGTGGCCCTGACTGCTAAGCCGGAGAGGTCGTGGGTTCGATTCCCACCCAGGATAAATATTGTGTGATGAGCACGGTCATTTGTTCCGTGTCTGGGTGCCATTTATCTATAATAGGTATGTATTTAAAAATATATAAGTATGTTTATCAGCAGTCTGGTTACCATAGCACAGGCTCTGCCTAGTTTGGGATCAGACGGCCGTGTGTGAGATGTGTGAAGTTATTATTATTATTATTCTTCTTCTCTGTCGTGGTCACATTATAAATAAGAAACTATATTCCCAAGAAAGTCACATGAGAGCACAAACAAACAGGATGCGATCGCCCTGCGAACCGTCTAGCGACCGGCGCCGCGCTGCGTCCGGGGCGCGCGGTGTGTAGTTGGCTACCGGCCATGGCAGGGTAGGAGACCAGGTCCTCCATGGAATTATTATTATAGATAAATTACACCCAGACTATTTGTTCTGTACAAATGATGATGTTCATCACACAATATTTGTCCTGGGTGGGAATGGACTTCTGACCTCTGGCTTTGTGGTGACAAACTCTAAACAAAACAGCTTAATCTTCTTTCTTTTTTTTACTAGTTGTTAAGAAAAATGTTTTGCATAGTGACGGCAATGACTACACGGGTACTGTTTAAGCGGACACCTCGCTGCTTCCTGCTGCGCTGAGTGTTGTGGGTTCGATCCCCACATTTTTGTGTGTTCCACAAATTGTTGTTCTGAGTCTGGGTATTCTTAAAAAAAAATGTTTTTTTATTTAATTACAGCCATTCGCAGAGTAGGTTCTGGACCAGATATGGAACACTTTCTGCTCCGCATGTGGTACTCTCATCTGCCACGGTAAGTACTTTTTTGTTGATGTCTTTCCTGATGCGTTTCGAACCTGCATAGCTTTAGTTATGAGCCCGCCTGGTGACTGCAGACTGGTGTATGTTAGGTCTTGCAATAAGAATATAAATTTACATTCATAGCCGTAAATAGTGACGGATCTGAAATTTATTGAATTTTACATAATTATTTGAAATGGCTGCATTTCAAATAATTATGTTAGTTTTTGGCATAACTTTTTTAATTCTAAATCTGTAACTATGAAAATTGGCAAACAAGTTTTAAAGTGCAATAAAAATAACAACTAATTATACAATTTTATAGAAAAATCACATGTTTTATTTTAATTTGAGCGCCTATTAAACAAACACTGAATAATTTAAAATCCAAAATACATTTTTTTACTGTATTAATAATATTTAGACAATGCAGTGTCCGTGTAGTGACGGATTAAGAATACGGAATGTCACTACCCCAATTCATACCGTGGGTGTCGTAAGAGCCGACTAAGGGCGAAAAACAACGTAGGACACCAGCACTGCAAACTTGACACAAACCCTTTTTTTTTTTTTTTTTTTTCTTTTATTTTAACGTGTGGAAATCCCCTCGGACCGTCACCCCTCCGGGGTTTGCGGCGGGGTGGTGTGTCGGACTCGGACCGACTAAAACCACACGGTGTGCCACTCTGCGCCTGTAACAGGAGGGATCCGGGAACAGCTGTTGTTAAGACATCCGGACCCCTCCTAGCGCCAGCCCGCTCCAGGTGCGGGCTCCGTCTCGATGTTTTTCCTCTCTTTATAGGCGACGTCCGGCACACGCGGACGCCGCCCCCTCGCGGCTGGCCAAACTAATGCGGGTGGAGGGGAAACCCACCCCGTCCACCCGCGGCCACACTCAGGGCGGCATGAGGCTGTGGTAGGCGGGGTAGGTTTCCCCTCGGGTCCGAGTGGAGGTCGTCCTCCCGGGCCCTCTCCGCCGCCTCCTTCCGCGAGATTACTACCTCGCAGAAGGTTGCGACCGCGGTAAAACAACTGTCGCTACCGGCCATGGAGCGTACTACGGCCGGTAGCGAGAGATCCACTCCGATGACTGCAGTGAGGGCCCGGCGCTGCGCCGCCCATGCGGGGCAGACCGCCAGCGTGTGCTGGGCCGAGTCCTCACTGCAGTCGCAGTGGTGGCAGGCGGGACTCAGTTCCCTCCTAGCGACCGTGTGCAGGTACTTTCCGAAGCAACCGTGCCCGGAAAGCACCTGCGTCAGCCGGAAGGAAAGGGTCCCGTGCTGCCGCCCTGCCCACTCGGCGATGACCGGCTGGAGAGCCTCCACGGCGGCGAAGCCAGCGCGTGGAGTCTCCAGCCGGAACGACCAACGAGCCATCGTGGCTCGGCGAGCGGCTTCGCGCCACTCGCGCACATCCTCGGGCGGAGGGCGAAATCCGCTCTCCGCCCGGGAGTCAGCCACTCGCCGATAAACTTCGGCGAGCACTTCCGCCTCCAAATCCCACGGGGGAGTTCCGGCCAACGCGCATGCCACCTCCGTAGAAACGGTGCGGAAACCGCGTATGGCTCTGACCGCCATTACCCTCTGAGGGCGCCAGAGGCGTACCCTATTCTGGGCGGTCAGAGCCGCCGCCCACACCGGTGCACCGTACAGCGCCATTGACCGGACAACCCCCGTGTACAGCCGTCTTGTCGCGACGCTGGGTCCACCCATATTGGGCAAGAGTCGCCCTAGGGCAGACGCAGCGCCGACCAGCTTTGGAGCAAGCTGTCGGAAGTGCTCGTCGAAGAGCCACCTCCCGTCGAGGATCAGGCCCAGATATTTCATCTGGGCCCGAACCGGTACGAGGACCGAGTTGACCACGATTGAGGCGCCAGGGGGTGGACCACGACGGGGCCCATGAAATAACAGGGCCTCCGTCTTATCTAGGGCCACCCGTAAGCCCAGCGCCTCAATGCGCCCGACCACCAGGGAGACTCCCCCTGTGGCCAGGCGCGCCGCCTCTTGGAAGTTTGCCCCCCGGGCTGTCACGAGGGTATCGTCTGCTTAACAGATTACACCCAGCCCGGGGGGGAAATCGGCGCGAAGGGCCCAGTCGTACCCTATGTTCCACAAGAGGGGTCCAAGAACAGACCCCTGTGGAACACCGCACGACATGGGCCGACACCTCAGATTACCTTCTCGGTCCTCGTACACGACGGTACGCTCCTCTAAATAGTCTGCCACTAGCCGCCTCAGGTACTTTGGCACCCCATGATAGTGGAGTGCTTCCCTGATGCAGCTGAATGGCAGACTATTGAATGCGTTGGCGATGTCCAGTGACACCGCCAACAGCACGCCGCCACAGCTCACGGCCTCTTCGGTCACGGCCCTCAGGCGCAACACGGCGTCGACTGTCGAACGCCCCGCCCGAAAACCAAATTGGGCGTCCGACAGATCGGGGCCCACCTCGCAGAGGTGCCGGACGATGCGGGCAGAAAGAACCCCCTCAAACAATTTGCCCGCCTCGTCCAGCAGCACGATGGGCCTAGAGGCCGCGACCAAATCGGCAGGCCGTCCCGGCGTCCTCAATAGGACCAGCTTCCCGCTCTTCCAGCACTCAGGGAAGCGTCCCGACGCCAAGCTAGCGTCGAACACCTCCCCGAGGCGGTCTGCCATGTGGTTGAGGGCCAGGGCCAGCACTCGGGCCGGTACCCCGTCTGGCCCAGGGGCGGTGTTCTTGGAACGGATCCGTAGAACAGCCGCCCCTACCTCCGAATCCCGGACGGGCGGAACATTATCCTCCCCGTGCTCCCCGTCGTCTCCGGCCAGGGAGGCCATCGACGGGGGAGTGTGTTCCGCTCGTTGTGGGAAAAGGCCCTCAACCACTTCTCGCAGGAAGCTGGGCTGGAGAGTCTCCGTAAGGGGGGGGCCCGACGCGCGGAGCTTTTGTCGCACCGCGCGGTAAGGGCGACCCCAGGGGTCACGATTAAGACCCTCCAGCATCTCCTGTCTTTTTTTCTTCTTTGGCGCGGCTAATGGCCAGCTTCAGAGTTTTCCGCGCCCGTCGGTACTCCTCATGAAGCCGGTCCTCCTCACCGTCTCCACGGTGACGCCGCCGACTGCGCGTGTAGGACCTCCGGGCACGTGTACAGGCCGCACGGAGGTCCGCCAGCTCCTGGGACCACCAGTAGACCTCCTTCCTTGGAGGCCGACGACCTCGAATGCGGGGCATGGCCGCATCGCAGATATGCGTAATCGCATCGCGAAAGCGGCCAGCCCCCACGTCGACCTCCTCGGTCGGAGCCTGAGGAGACAGCCACGAGTGAATTATGGCTGCCTCCTCTAGTAGGTCCCGGTTCAGTCTGGCAACAGCCCACCGCGGAAAGCGGGATAAACGCCGCGCCACGTGACCCCTACTGGAGTCCTGGGTCCGGGAGAGCTCAAATCGGATATACAGGTGATCCGAGAGCGTCTCAACCTCTTCCAGGACACGCCAGTTCCTTACTCGTGCGGCGAGGGCAGGGGTAGCGAACGAGAGGTCCACTATCGACCCCCCCTGCTGTCGCACGCACGTGTTGGTGGAGCCTCTGTTTAGAAGACAGAGGCCCACCGAGGCCGCCCACTCCTCTACGGCCTCGCCCCTGGCGTCCGTCCTGGGGGAACCCCACGCAATGGACTTTGCGTTGAAGTCCCCCAGCACAAGGACGTGCCCAGACGCTAGTCGCCGTATCGAGGTCTCCAAGCTGGTTAAGAAAACCTCGAAGTCGTTCAAACTCCGGTTGGGGGAGAAATAAACACCATATATGGTGATCCCCCCCCACTCGACGGCAACATATCCAGTGCCCTTGTCTCTTAGCGACAAGGGCGGGGAATGAGCCGTCGTGGAACCGACGACTGCCACGGAGCCGTCCCAGTCACCCATCCAGTTTGGACGGGGAGGGACAGAATAGGGCTCCGCGACTACGGCAACACCTATCGACCACTGTGCCATGGTTTGCAGGAAGAGATCCTGCGCCGCGGCACAGTGGTTCAGGTTCGTCTGGACCAGGAGGTTGGAGACTTGATCCATTACTGGATCGTCTCTACAACCTCCTCCATGGGCGACGACGTCGACGCAATATTGACGTCGGGGGTAGCCTGGGTCGACTGGCTAGCCCCTGACGTCTGCCGAGAACTGCGGGGAGGCTTGCAGCCTCTCTGCCCCATCTGGTGATTGGCGGGCTTATTGCCCGCCGCGCACACTGGGCAGTGAGGGGCGGCAGAGCATTCTGCCGCCTTATGCCCCGGTTGACCGCAGCGGAAACACAGTCCGCCGCAGTCAAAACAGCTGTCGCACTTGACGCGCGTGTGTCCCGATGCTAGGCATTTGTAGCACCTCATCGGTCTCGCCGCCAGGACTGTGATCCTGGCGCTCACGAAACCGATGAGCATTCTGCCGGCGTCGGCCAATACTTTGGCCGACGCTACGGGACAGCTGACCCACACGGCGCCAAGCCCTCCTGGACCGGGGCGGATGGTGCCGACCCTGACGTTGTCCGCGCTGCACCCCGTCTTCTCACGGATTACAGCGCGGTCATCTTCGGCCGTTACGGAGTCGTCCAGGCCCGAGATGCGCAGCTCTGCGCACTTAGTAGGCCTGGCGATCTTTACACCATCCGTGGCTGTAAAGAGTCCCCGCAGCTTCTCGGCAAATGTGTCCGCCGTCTTAGCGCCTTCAGCCCCTGGGAACTCGAGGACTCGAGCTCCCGTCTGGGCGAGGCGCATCCTGACCCCCACCGTCCCAAAGTCGTTGGCGAGGCTGTCCCGGGCCTTTTTAAACACGGCCGCGTAGGACAGCCCGCCGTCAGCCGCCTCCAGGGACACGGTCACCACTACCGCCGCGGTTTTGGGCGGCTGCAGCTTCCGCGGCCTCTTTGCAGAGGCCGTTGCCACCGGTGGCGAAGGCAGGGCTTGGGCTGCTCTTTGGGCAGCCCTTCTGGCCCGCCTTCGGGACTTCTTGGATCCCCTCGCCTCCTGCCAACCCTCGTTGGAGGGGGACACAAACCCTTTTTTTTTTTTTTTTTTTTTTTTTTTTTTTTAACGTGTGGAAATCCCCTCGGACCGTCACCCCTCCGGGGTTTGCGGCGGGGTGGTGTGTCGGACTCGGACCGACTAAAACCACACGGTGTGCCACTCTGCGCCTGTAACAGGAGGGATCCGGGAACAGCTGTTGTTAAGACATCCGGACCCCTCCTAGCGCCAGCCCGCTCCTGGTGCGGGCTCCGTCTCAATGTTTTCCTCTCTTTATAGGCGACGTCCGGCACACGCGGACGCCGCCCCCTCGCGGCTGGCCAACTAATGCGGGTGGAGGGGAAACCCACCCCGTCCACCCGCGGCCACACTCAGGGCGGCATGAGGCTGTGGTAGGCGGGCCTCCGCCGCCCGGTTCGCCGGCGGCGGATCGGGTCCGAGTGGAGGTCGTCCTCCCGGGCCCTCTCCGCCGCCTCCTTCCGCGAGATTACTACCTCGCAGAAGGTTGCGACCGCGGTAAAACAACTGTCGCTACCGGCCATGGAGCGTACTACGGCCGGTAGCGAGAGATCCACTCCGATGACTGCAGTGAGGGCCCGGCGCTGCGCCGCCCATGCGGGGCATACCGCCAGCGTGTGCTGGGCCGAGTCCTCACTGCAGTCGCAGTGGTGGCAGGCGGGACTCAGTTCCCTCCTAGCGACCGTGTGCAGGTACTTTCCGAAGCAACCGTGCCCGGAAAGCACCTGCGTCAGTCGGAAGGAAAGGGTCCCGTGCTGCCGCCCTGCCCACTCGGCGATGACCGGCTGGAGAGCCTCCACGGCGGCGAAGCCAGCGCGTGGAGTCTCCAGCCGGAACGACCAACGAGCCATCGTGGCTCGGCGAGCGGCTTCGCGCCACTCGCGCACATCCTCGGGCGGAGGGCGAAATCCGCTCTCCGCCCGGTAGTCAGCCACTCGCCGATAAACTTCGGCGAGCACTTCCGCCTCCAAATCCCACGGGGGAGTTCCGGCCAACGCGCACGCCACCTCCGTCGAAACGGTGCGGTAACCGCGTATGGCTCTGACCGCCATTACCCTCTGAGGGCGCCAGAGGCGTACCCTATTCTGGGCGGTCAGAGCCGCCGCCCACACCGGTGCACCGTACAGTGCCATTGACCGGACAACCCCCGTGTACAGCCGTCTTGTCGCGACGCTGGGTCCACCCATATTGGGCAAGAGTCGCCCTAGGGCAGACGCAGCGCCGACCAGCTTTGGAGCAAGCTGTCGGAAGTGCTCGTCGAAGAGCCACCTCCCGTCGAGGATCAGGCCCAGATATTTCATCTGGGCCCGAACCGGTACGAGGACCGAGTTGACCACGATGGAGGCGCCAGGGGGTGGACCACGACGGGGCCCATGAAATAACAGGGCCTCCGTCTTATCTAGGGCCACCCGTAAGCCCAGCGCCTCAATGCGCCCGACCACCAGGGAGACTCCCCCTGTGGCCAGGCGCGCCGCCTCTTGGAAGTTTTGCCCCCCGGGCTGTCACCAGGGTATCGTCTGCGTAACAGATTACACCCAGCCCGGGGGGGGAAATCGGCGCGAAGGGCCCAGTCGTACCCTATGTTCCACAAGAGGGGTCCAAGAACAGACCCCTGTGGAACACCGCACGACATGGGCCGACACCTCAAATTACCTTCTCGGTCCTCGTACACGACGGTACGCTCCTCTAAATAGTCTGCCACTAGCCGCCTCAGGTACTTTGGCACCCCATGATAGTGGAGTGCTTCCCTGATGCAGCTGAATGGCAGACTATTGAATGCGTTGGCGATGTCCAGTGACACCGCCAACAGCACGCCGCCACAGCTCACGGCCTCTTCGGTCACGGCCCTCAGGCGCAACACGGCGTCGACTGTCGAACGCCCCGCCCGAAAACCAAACTGGGCGTCCGACAGATCGGGGCCCACCTCGCAGAGGTGCCGGACGATGCGGGCAGAAAGAACCCTCTCAAACAATTTGCCCGCCTCGTCCAGCAGCACGATGGGCCTATAGGCCGCGACCGAATCGGCTGGCCGTCCCGGCTTCCTCAATAGGACCAGCTTCCCGCTTTTCCAGCACTCAGGGAAGCGTCCCGACGCCAAGCTAGCGTCGAACACCTCCCCGAGGCGGTCTGCCATGTGGTTGAGGGCCAGGGCCAGCACTCGGGCCGGTACCCCCGTCTGGCCCAGGGGCGGTGTTCTTGGAACGGATCCGTAGAACAGCCGCCCCTACCTCCGAATCCCGGACGGGCGGAACATTGTCCTCCCCGTGCTCCCCGTCGTCTCCGGCCAGGGAGGCCATCGACGGGGGAGTGTGTTCCGCTCGTTGTGGGAAAAGGCCCTCAACCACTTCTCGCAGGAAGCTGGGCTGGAGAGTCTCCGTAAGGGGGGGGGCCCGACGCGCGGAGCTTTTGTCGCACCGCGCGGTAAGGGCGACCCCAGGGGTCACGATTAAGACCCTCCAGCATCTCCTGTCTCTTTTCCTCTTTGGCGCGGCTAATGGCCAGCTTCAGAGTTTTCCGCGCCCGCCGGTACTCCTCATGAAGCCGGTCCTCCTCACCGTCTCCACGGTGACGCCGCCGACTGCGTGTGTAGGACCTCCGGGCACGTGTACAGGCCGCACGGAGGTCCGCCAGCTCCTGGGACCACCAGTAGACCTCCTTCCTTGGAGGCCGACGACCTCGAACGCGGGGCATGGCCGCATCGCATACATGCGTAATCGCATCGCGAAAGCGGCCAGCCCCCACGTCGACCTCCTCGGTCGGAGCCTGAGGAGACAGCCACGAGTGAATTATGGCTGCCTCCTCTAGTAGGTCCCGGTTCAGCCTGGCAACAGCCCACCGCGGAAAGCGGGATAAACGCCGCGCCACGTGACCCCTACTGGAGTCCTGGGTCCGGGAGAGCTCAAATCGGATATACAGGTGATCCGAGAGCGTCTCAACCTCTTCCAGGACACGCCAGTTCCTTACTCGTGCGGCGAGGGCAGGGGTAGCGAACGAGAGGTCCACTATCGACCCCCCCTGCTGTCGCACGCACGTGTTGGTGGAGCCTCTGTTTAGAAGACAGAGGCCCACCGAGGCCGCCCACTCCTCTACGGCCTCGCCCCTGGCTAGAGACTGTAAATCCAACACAAGCTCAAAAGAATTGAGGGTAGATACTGTAGATTCAACTCAAACTCATATATTTTATATTGAATAGGTGTTGCTCCGTGGTGACGGATTAAGAATACAGAGTTTCACCACCCCTATTCATCCCGTGGGTGTCGTAAGACCCGACTAAGAGAGCAAACTACGCAGGACAACAGCACTGCAGAGAGAAGGAAAACTTGAAACAAACCCTATACCAACCCGCCTGGCCAGCGTGGTATAGTAGGCCAAAACCTCCTATCTAAGGAGAGGCCTATGTCCAACAGTGGACTGTTAAAGGCTGTTGATGATAGGTGTTGCTCAAACAACAGTAGTATAAAAACAATAATCTATACAAATAAATAAAAGTGTCCGTTTGTAATGTTAAAATAATAGGTTATTTTCATGCTCACACCGTTATTTTCACGATACATATGCCTAAAAACCAATTTAAATATTTTTTGTCTGTCTGTCTATCTGTTTGTTATGGGCAATTTTCGAAACTGCTGGACCGATTTTGACAATATTTTACCACCAGGTAGCTGTCCATATAGCGGTCTCCTTAGAAAGGAGGTTTTGGCCTACTATGCCACGATGGCCAGACGGGTTGGTATAGAGTTTGTTTCAAGTTTTCCTTCTCTCTGCAGTGCTGTTGTCCTGCGTAGTTTGCTCTCTTAGTCGGGTCTTACGACACCCACGGGATGAATAGGGGTGGTGAAACTCTGTATTCTTAATCCGTCACCACGGAGCAACACCTATTCAATATAAAATATATGAGTTTGAGTTGAATCTACAGTATCTACCCTCAATTCTTTTGAGCTTGTGTTGGATTTACAGTCTCTACCCTCAATTTCTTCGAGTTTGTGTGGAATTTACAGTGTCTACTGCGCGGTCTGTGCTGGCCCTATTACCTTACGACATGATATACAGGTTTAGACATTTCTTTTCTAGGTATGCCTTGTCACCTCGCTGGCCTGACAAACGTGAAGCGGCCGGAAAGGCGTACTCCAGAACTCCTGAGGGTCCCAAACAACCGTTAAGCCCACTCAGTCAACTGGCGTCTGAAATTGTCGCTGGCGCTTCTACAAGCTCCTCTCCAAGCACCGTCTCTGACATGACTAATTCCGAACCAAACTCGAGTAATTCCGATCTAAACTCGAGTAGTGGGTCTGACATTCACTCGAGTGAGACGAAAAATGACGTAATAGCATCGGGCTGTCATGGACCCCAGTTCACGTTGAATCACAGTTTATTAAAAACTTTGCGGAGTAAATGTCAGAATCTATCATCATTGACCTTGGAGTATTGTAATTTGGATTATAGGAATGTTAGTATGTTTTTTTATTAACTCGTTATAGTTGCTTTTTTCATCACTAGCATAGCGTAGCGTAGTATAATAGCGTGGCGTAGTATAGTAGCGTGGCGTAGTATAGTAGCGTGGCGTAGTAGTTTAGCGTAGCAGTGAAGAGGAACAGCGTAGCGAAAGGTAGTGTTGTAGCGTTTGTAGTACTGTAGCGAGATGTGACGTAGCGGAGTGTTAGTAGTGAAGCATAGTTTATCGTGGTAGTGAAAACTATTAGCGTAGCGTAGTAGCGAAGGGTACTGGCTAAACGTAGAAGTGAAAAGTTGAAGCATTTGTAGTATGTACTGTAGCGTGATGTGACGTAGCGTAGTGCACTATCCGGGCGTAGCAACTTAGCGTAGCAGTGACGAGTAGTAGCACAGTGTTGTAGAGTAACGTAGTAGTATACTGTATGAGCGAAGTGTTATGTTAGTGCCGTAGCGTAGAGTTGAAGCGTTTGTGTTACTGAAGAAGCGTAATGTAGAATAGCTGTTTGGAGTAGTTTAGCAATTAATCATCATATTATTACTTGGCTATCGGGTTTATATTGATTAACAGGCCCGATGTCAGGAGCCAAGCCCGATGTCGAAAAGTTGTAACGCCACTTTTTATGTCAGTCATTCAGCGCCATCTATCGAATAGATAGGAAATCATTACTTTTTTTATCTCAGTATTTATTTGAATTGTCTCTTGTCAGTCATTCAGCGCCATCTATCGAATAGATAGGAAGTCATTTCTCAAGGAGATTTTACCAATGTATAAATTGTTATAATTAGAAACCAACTGAAAAATATGTAGGTAATAGCCGCTTTCATAGATGGCGCTGTAATTAAAATCGTGTCGAATCAGTTTTACTCGATCGTCACAACTTCGTTCCTATCGGGTGTCCCACGACACCACACGGCTTTTTTTTAAATTCATAATTGCTATAAATCGATTTGAATTTAGCAGGAATCGAATTGTGATCACTACTGATAAATATCATATGTTAGCAGGCCAACATTCGTTACTTCCCGCCGAACCTGAAGAAGCTATCTCTGAAGGGTACGCGATGCTACAACCTGCCTCTGAACACTTCCTACCTGGGCAAGATTCAGGACAGACTGCCGGAACTTGAGGTAAGCGTTTCATCTGATTCATTTTAACCCCCGATGGAAAACGAGGGGTTTTAGTTTAACCTATGTATCTGCGTATCTGTCTGTCTGTGGCGTCATAGCTCCCGAACGGATCGACCAATTTCGATGCGGATTTTTTTGTTTGAAAGCGGATGTGATCGAGGTGGTTCTACTTTGATGGTATTTCCGCGACATAGTGACCTGAAACTTGCTGCTGCATCAAATAGTCTGCGGGATAGCCAACTCCTCATTTTTTTTATCACGGGTTTTTTTTTTATTTTTATGAGTAATTTAAATTTGAAATGAAATGTTATTATTTGACTGGTGATGATGTGGTGCAGTGGTAGCGTATGCGACTGCTGTGCTGTGGTCTCGGGTTCGATTCAATCGGAATATTTGCTTAAGGGTTTTGGTGGTTTTTATGTAAATATTTATTTCTGGTATGTATTTACAAAAAAGTATTTAAGTATTCTATCAGTCAATCTAGCTTTCATAGTACAAGCTCTGCTTAGTTTGAAACTAGATGGCGTTGTGGGTCAGATCTCCGAAATATTAGTACTAATTTTATGGAATAGGTGGGCAAACGAGCAGACAGATCTCCTGATAGTAAGTGACGCATATATCCCAAGAGTCACATGAGGTGGCAAAATATATTGATCTTTAATTTCTGGGATAAAAATTATCTTATGTCCTTTCCCAGGACTCAAGCGATCTCTATACCAAATTTCATCTAAATTGGTTTAGCGGTTTAAGCGTGGAGAGGTAACAGACAGACAGTTACACTTTCACATTTATAATTTTAGTATGGATTAGTGTGGATTATTTGTTGTAGTATCTGGACATATCAGAGTGCGAATGGTTCGAACCGGCATCCCTGATGCCTCTCAGCAAGGTGAAGAATCTTCAAGAGCTGTACATGAGGGAGTGCCGCAGGCTGACAGAATGCGTGGCCTACGCTTCACTGGCTACCAGATATGGCTTCCAGAAACTCAGGGTTAGTTCTATACTTTCTGTTATAAATATTTTACTTGTCAATCCTGATGATCTTAGGTACGACGAGCTTCGCCGTCGTGTGCTACGCGGACGACACACTCGTGACGGCGCGCGGCAAGACGCACCACGAGGCAACCCTGAGGGCCACGGCCGGGGTTGCCAAAGTCGTTGAGCGTATCCGGCGGCTGGGTCTCGAGGTGGCTCTGCACAAGTCCGAGGCCCTGTTCTTCCACGGGCTTCGGAGGAAGCCGCCTGAGGGATCTAGCCTCACGGTAGGAGGCACTCGCATCGGCATCGAGCCCTCGATCAGGTATCTGGGGCTCGTACTCGATGGCCGATGGGACTTCGGATATCATTTCCGAGGTCTGGTCCCCAAGTTGGTTGGGGCAGCGCGTGCGTTGGCGCGGCTGCTGCCCAACATGAAGGGACCCGATGACTCCTGCAGGAGACTCTACTCGGGGGTTGTGCGGTCCATGGCCCTTTACGGGTGCCCGGTATGGGCGGGGGCCCTGAAGGCCAGCAACGTCGCGATACTGCGACGACCGCAGCGAATGCTGGCCATCAGGATCATAAGGGGGTACCGCACGATCTCCTTTGAGGCAGCGAGTCTCCTGGCCGGAACTCCACCGTGGGACCTGGAGGCGAGAGCCCTTGCGGCACTGTATCAGTGGCGCAAGGAGGCGCAGGAGTTGGGTCGATGCCCCGAGATTCGAGAAATCGATGACCGGAAATCCCAACTCCGCCAGGTCATCATAGGGGAGTGGAGGGAACGACTCGGGCAACCGAGCGCTGGGCACGCCGTCATTGCGGCGGTAAGACCCGTTATGGAGGATTGGCTCGAGAGGCGTCACGGGACCCTCTCATACCGATTGACGCAGGTGATCACTGGGAAGGGATGTTTCGGAGATCACCTGTGTCTGATCCGCAAGGAGCCAACACCTGAGTGCCACCACTGCGATGGCCAGACCGTGGACACGGCTCTCCACACGCTGGCAGAGTGCCCGGCGTGGGTTGAGCAGAGGCGAGACCTCGTGGCGGCCATCGGAGTGGGAGTTCTCTCGCTCGATAGCCTGATTGCGGCTATCGTGCGGAGCGAGAGTGCGTGGAACTCTGCCGTTTCCTTCTGCGAGCAAGTTATGCTCGCGAAGGAGACGGCGGAGCGGGACCGGGAGAGGTTTAGAACTCTCCCGGCCCGCCAGGCCCGGGCACGGGCCAGGCAGCGCAGGCGACTCAGGCGCCGGAGGTCGCAGAACGACCTTCGTCCTCCATAAGCGCAGGCCTGGGGGTGACAGGTGAGGCCATCTGTCACCCTAGCAGAAGCAGGCCGGGGTGGCGGCGAGCGCGTTGCGAAGCGCGCTCGCTTCCAGGGAGCACAGGGAACATGGGGTTCCCACACGGGGCGGGGGTCGTCTACTCGTCTGTAGATGACCCGAGGTATGTCGGGGCACCAGGGCCTTCCTTTCTAGGGTATACCTGGTTCCCCGGCTATTAGTACCCGGCGAAGGCGTGCGGTTTTAGTCGGTTCGTGTCCGACATGCCACCGACAGGTGGTATCCGAGGGGATTTCCGCACGGAAAAAAAAAAAAAAAAAAAAAAAAAAAAAAAAAAAAAAAAAAAAAAGGTACGACGAGCTGGTTCCCGTGCCGCTGCCTTAGTGGTGTAGTACGCTACGCGACTACAGTCTATGAGGCCTTGGGTTCGATTCCCGGACCGGATAAAAAATTATAGGGTTTTCCTAAGTTACTCCTTATATAGACAGCTACCTGGTAGTAAAATATTATTAAAATCGGTCCAGCCGTTTTGAAGATTACCCGGAACAAAAAGTTACCTTTGAAACGACTGCACGGGGGGCGTAGTGGTTTAAGCGGTCGCCACGCCGTTTACTACTACGCCGAGTGTTGTGGGTCCGATCCCCACATGGTACGACACTTTGTGTGACCCACAAATAATTGTTCTGAGTCTGGATGTTCTTTGTGTCCGTTTCATGTATGTTTGTAAAGTCCCCCGCGACACAGGTTATATTCCTAATGTGGGAGTTCTCTTTTTAAAAATAAATGTCTTTTTTTTTAAATGAAACCATTTTGGCATACTTATTTTCGAATTTTTTTACAGTCGTATCCCCCCTTGTTCTACAGAAGGTGCGTTATCTCTGTTATTTTATGGTATTGGGACAAACGAGCATAGGAGCTATCACCCCACGGCAAGTGACCACCAAAAAGACGAAGACCAACAAAAAAAAAAATGTTGCTGAATTAAGGAAGTATACTTATAATCCTCAATTTATATTTATTCTTGTTTACAGATCCTGGACGTTAGAGGATCACCGGTTGCAGACTCTGAACTGTCATCATTTGGTTGGCTGCGTAACCTTGAAGAGTTGTATGCCTCTCCTGCGGATAACTTCAAGATGAGTGGTGAACACACACACAAGTGGGAAGATGTACTGGCACCATTTACTGAGCTGGACTCCTGGGAGGCTGAGGTGAGAATAAGAAAACGAAGTGTCACCACACCTATTCATCTCGTGGGTGACGTAAGAGTCAATTAAGGGAGTAAACTACGCAGATCTAGAGCACTGCAGACAGAAGGAAAACTTATCACAAACTTTAATGGTCCACTGCTGAGTCTTAACTTAACATAAAAATACTTAGAATTGTCTTGCAGTTTCTCTCTAGAGTTCCACCATAACAGGTCAAGCCAGATAGGTTGTGGGTGTGATTTTCAGGAAAAATATTTGTGTTATGATTACGACCATTTCGAATGACTGCACTTATTTGTATAGATTAGACATCACGGCTACGACACTCTCGAGTGGAACAGCCACCATAAGACGATACTCTGGAAACTAAAAAAGTGTTTTCAAATTTTTTTCTTTTTTACAGGAACCAGATTACTACAAATGTAAAACACCCCCCATGGAGTTTACGGAGGAAGATGAAGATCCGAAGGAAGATGGGGAGGGCACATCGGAAATGAGAGTTGGTGACGTCATGCTCGGAAACTATATCACCTGTGCTTCTTTGGAAAGAAGGTATGTTAAATCTTTTGGGGTTTGGGTATTATTGGAAATATTAAAATAAATAAATAAAATAAACTTTATTCTGTAAGAGAACACGGCATACAACTTAATATAACTAACTTAATACTAACTTAATACAACTACAATAATATTACATTTTTTAAAAGCTTAAAACTATTGACGTACGTGCAACACTATACTACTACTATACTATTATTTTTGGTACTATGTTTTGCTTGTAACCAAGCAGTCCTCTCAATCTTAACCACATAGATAGCTTGTGCCGATGAGAGTTGTACGCTGTGTCCCACAGAATAGGTGGATCCTCAGCATTTACTGTGATGGACATGGTCCGTCCCAGTACTGATTTTCAGTGCCCACCAGAATTACTGATTTGACGCGATATTCGTTTCTTTTAAGCTGCTTGACCTTGCCGTCATTAAGTAAAAAATACCAGTTTTTGACATGGTCCTTCAACTCCCGCATTAGGAATATATTCTGTGTCGCGGGGGACTTTACAAACATACATGAAACGGACATAAAGAACACCCATACTCAGAACAACAATTTGTGGATCACACAAAGTGTCGTCCCATGTGGGGATCGAACCCACAACACCCAGCGTAGTAGTAAGTGGCGTGGCGACCGCTCAAACCACTACGCCATTCGTGCAGTCAAAGCTCCTTTGGAAAGCTCATGAAGTAAAAAACACCAGTTTTTGACAAGGTCCTTCTTCAGTTCACTGCCGATGTAGTCACTGCATGTCTTTCGGAGCTCCGGCTCACTAACGGGGTTGTTTCTCTTTGGATAAAAACTGTAATCTCTAAACTTCCCGCCCCTACTTAGATTTTACAATCAATTTGTGGAAGATCGGGTGTCATATCCCTCCGACCAGGCGATGTGATCCCGCCGGCGGGCCGCTTTAATCAACTTGAGAATTACTCATATCGCGATACAGGATTAGTAATTACTCCGTAGTTCGGTGTGTTTTCGATAGATGGCGCTGAAGTATGTTTTTATTTCATTGTATGTGGAAGTGTGGTGACGGATTAAGAATACAGAGTGTCACCACCCCTATTCATCCCGTGGGTGTCGTAAGACCCGACTAAAGGAAACAACTACGCAGAACAGCAGCACTGCAGAGAGAAGGAAAACTAGACACAAACCCTATACCAACCCGACTGGACAGCGCGGTATAGTTGACAAAGACCTCCTTTCTAAGGAGAGGCCTATGTCCAGCAGTGGACTATTAAAGGCTGTTGATTTGATGTGTGATGTATGTGGAAGTCGCCACATTCCCATGCCTGCTTGGACTCCACAATTACTATATTAATAGTTCAGTTTTTGTGGAAGGTTGTTCGTTACTAAACACCCTGTGACGCATCAGCTAAACTAGATTGAAACTGCATTACTATAGATAAATCTTTTTTTTTACAGAATCATAGTGATCCATCCGAATCGTCAGAATCAAAATGAAAACCAACAGAATGATCAACGGGTTGAACCGCCACCAGACCCTGAACCTGAGGTGGAACTTGGACCCGTTCCAGATCCCCCTCAAGATCCTGTACCCCAGCCGGGACCAAGCAGAAACCTCAAGAGACCCTATCCGTGTAAAGTCCTTAATTTAGCCAAGAAGAGATTTCATGAAGAGGGCACTAATTCAGAAGATGATCAAGAAAGATCTGATGAAAGGCCAAGTGGCTCCGAACCAATGAAAACTAATTCAGAAGATGATCAAGAAAAATCTGAAGAAATATCAAGCGTCTCCGAACCAATGAAAACTAGTTCAGAAGATAATCAAGAGAGATCTGATGGACAACCAAGTGTCTCCGAACCAATGAATACTAATTCAGAAGATCAAGCAAGTTCTTCTGACAGACCAAGTGTCCCCGAACCAGTGAATTGCACACCACATCCCGAATCAAGAAGCCCAAAACCTAGTACTTCGGATTTAGTGGCTACAACCAGTACTTCGGAATCGGCATCAAAATCCAGTGATCCAAAACCATGTAACTCCAAAACTGATGACAGTGTTCCTTCGTGTTCAACACCAATCCCTGGTTTATCAAAGAGATTCCATAGAGATGGCTTAGACGCAAACATAGATTTAAGTCAGCCAATGGGCATACGTATAAATCCAAGAATATACCCAGACCCCAGAGAAGGCAGGGAAAGTTTTCGGCCACATAATATAAGATATTACTGCAGAAAAACGGATGCTGCCACTCTGGAGAATGCTCGGCCTCCAGTGGCCGTCCACGCCAGACCAATCAACGCTCGACCCAGCAACGAGCGGCCAACCTACGGTTTCATATTTGACTGTCCAGATGTCCCCCGTGTTGGACCAGTTCGTAGACACGGGGACCATGGCCACAGAGCCAGACGTTTTGATTTCAACATCCACCAGGAAAATATAACAATACCCAGAGAATTTCGGCAGTTAGGTTTTAACTTGGTATCAGATTCTACAGTTCTAAGGTTCGGTCGGGCTGAAAATGATAATATAAATTATATAAATCTTGGTAATCATTTTAATGCCAATGATCCTGGAGTGAGACCGGACAGGTCGAATTTGAGGGTGCTGTCATTAACTGGTTATATTAATATCACGGACAGGAGTTTGCAGCATCTGGCAACAGCTGCACCACACCTAAGGCATATAGATTTCTCCTACTCAACCGTTAGCCCTCGTGGAGTGGCTTTTTTCAAAGCGATTCAACCAAACTGTGAAGTGGTTTTCAGTAACTTTCATGATGGTGTTTTATAAATGCTGTGTGTGAATTTACAACCATTTAAAGCAGGGATTCCCAAACTTTTTTCGACACAGACCCCATTACTTTATGCTTATAGACTCGTTGAGTTTTTTTAAAGTACTACAAAGATACTTCCTACTATAATATTAGTCATTTTTATAACAAGTTTAATACAGTATCTTGAGAGTTTCAAATGAGAACTTTAATTAATAGGGGTCGATTTTTATACCTCGTCGACCTCCAAAATCAGTTTTCGTTTATGTCGACCCCTGGTCAATATCGTCCACTTTGGGAATCCCTAATTTAAAGTGTCTAATGAGCTGCATAATGATATATTCAAGCCTGTAGTGCTGATGAGGTAAGCATTTAAAACATACACATTGTCTTGAGCTTTAGGAGTTAGGGGATTGGAAAATCAGAGGGTATCTTTATTAGGAATGTTGGGTAAGAAGGAAAAGTAAATTAAAAGAGAACGGATGGCTTAAGCAGGTCCATGTCATGGTCATATACCTGTTATTCGAATAGGGTACATGACTTTCAAGTCAAATCAGTAACTTTTTTTAAACGTCAAAATGCTACACGCGGTACATTTTTGTATGAAATACTATTTTGTGACGTCACAAGTAGCTATTGTCAAATCATTTATATTTAATGTTGATATCAAGATATCAAATCAATAAAAACATTAAATTGATAATGAAGGACAATTCAGGTTCTACTTTGAGATGTTACATTTAATGATGCTGGCAAAATTATTTATTTCAAAACTAGGAATCTATCCAATTATCTCCGTAAGCCTTTAGTATATTGAATAACTGTGTTTCACGGTAAGAATTGGACTATTTTGCGCATGGATTATCCTACCAACAAATTTAAGTACATATATACAAACGGTTATATGCTAGAAGGGGTAGGCAGATGTATATTATACAAATTTTTTTGCCAACTGTCTTTAAGGTCCGTCGCCCGCACGAGCTGCTCGCCGCTTCTACGTTTCCTTTAGATGGTCATGGTCATGGCTCACACAAGAGTCGCGTCACAGGCAAGGTGGTGTCGTTGCGTAGACATGTTTACACTTGACGATTTTTAAAACCAACTTAAAATTCATTGAAATTGTACGAATGAATCCCATTTATGATCGAACACGTTCTGATTATGTTGAATAAATTGGAATGTGTGAAGGAAGCATAGCCGTCCGCGCCTCGACTTACCAGTGGGCGACGCGCCTAAATCACACTTACTGAATAGGGGGCAAGCTTATTGCCCTGTAGTTTGAGATTTGGGGGTAGAGTTCAGCCTCCGGTAACCGCTGGCTTAACACCGGTTGCCTGTGAAACCGTGGTATCACTAGTCCGTTTGCGCCTAAGCATGGCTGTCCCACGGTAAAAATGTTTTAACAAAACTGTCTTATAACTTTCCCAATGTCATCATCATCAGCCTATCGCAGTCCACTGCTGGACATAGGCCTCTCCCATTGAATACACATAATTTTTAATTGTTAATTGGCATTATTAATTTGATTAACTCGTGTATTCGAGTTTTTTAATCAACACAGTGAAATTCTTAAAGAATTTTAAGTTTATAGAGCAGCGACAAAGCGTTTTCTTTTAAATTGCACGGGAATACAACCCGCGATCCTTGACTACCATCCTCAACAGGTTTATCGCGGTACAAGCACAGATGATTACAGAACTGACACCATTTCCGAAAAATACCACCGCAATTTGGTGGTGGTGTATCAGCTATTAGAACTGGAAAACAGCTACGTATTTAAAATGTTTTTAGATCTCTTATTAAATATCATAACATTATCTTAATTAGAATATACGATACGAATAAATAGACTAGTAATTAACGATAATTTGAAAACATATATGTCGTGGCCAAATCATAGAAATAAAAATACAATATAATATAAACCTAATTACCGATCGACCATTTTATGAAATGTCTGTATTTGATGATGTGGCTAGAACTGACCAGGGGCCCATCTATAACATTACAATTGTCACAACCGGGCACATTTGTGAGACTCCCACCTCAATCCCTCCCTACTGTGCAATTTTACATCTAGAAATTCTTAAAAAATATTTCATTTAAATTGTTGTTTAATAAAATGAACATCAAATATTAGTTAGTCCATTGGGAGGCTTAGTACCCCCCACCCCTTGTCACACTTGATCGACCTCTCCCCCTTAACGTGTGACGTAATTTATTTAGGGCCTCCCATATCTGACCAGACCATGCCATGATGTGATAAAGTATTTCATGAAGCACGCACATTGGTAAAAATGGTCGACCATGTGGTCGAATGAAGTGATTGATTCTATGATTTGGGTCACGACATATACATTTATATCATAATAAATATAATTGTATTCAACTTTGTATTAGTGTAAAGTTTTAAATCTTTTAATTAAAATTTGTATCCAAGTTTGTATTGTTACAAATTTTGTCGATCTTTTATGTATCCAACTTTGTATTAATACAAAGTTTGTTACTATTTTAATTAAATTTTTTATCCAACTTTGTATTGATACAAACTTTAATAATTTTCAAATTTAATTTGCATTAAGTTACAAGGTATCTGTAATTTAAAAATGTTGGCGTCATATCCGCCTTTTATTCATCTCACAAATTAAACATGCGTGTTTAAACTGTAAATATTACTTAAATTTAAGTTTTTATTTAGCACTAAGCTATTTATTTACACAAAACGTTAATGTACCACCTTATATACATGTGTATTTCTATGATTTTTGTCATAATTTGCGATTTCGGTGGCACAATGTTAAATAATATTTATCCTCTTGAAGAGATGGACAGCACACTTTAAGGAGTCATATTCACCCTGATATCTGATGTACTATTTATTTAATAAGTTACATTATTGTATAAGAGTGATTGTGTTAAAAACACAACATATGTCTTAGTTATAATTTTTTTTTTGCATTAGCAATGCAAAATTATTTAATTAAAAATTGTATTACTATATAAATGTTAAATTTAATTCAAATTTATTTAAATTATTAAAAAAAATGTATCACAATATATTTAAAATCGGATTATTTTGTTTCTGGAATGCCCTTGGAAGTGGTGGAAGGGGGCGCGCTGGGGAAGGGGGGGGTTTGGTTATGGTGGTTCACCATTGAGTATGTAACTCTCGCTGTCTCCAGATGTTCCTTTCTTTAACTATGATTGATGTTGTGTATTTGAGCATAGTAATTTAATTGGTGTAAAACTCTAGGAGAGATGCTGTATAGTCTTCTAAGTTGAACTACGAAGTAAAGGAAGATGTTTTTTTAAGTGAAACCTTCTTTAGGCGCGTAAGGCATTTTTGAACAACAAACAAAAGGATGTTTTTTTTTTGAGATTGGAAAAAACATTTAAATCGTGACACTGTTACCGTTACCGACACCTCGGTATATAAGTGTCTACATATATTGGCCCCGTTTACACGGAAGTTAAGTTTTGGGTTGAAATACATTATTGTGTATGTACGTTCAACATATATTCGTGTCGGAACTTTTGGAATCGGAAAAAAAACAAAAATTTACCGGTTATACTCAAAAATTTTCACCTAGTCACCTGGTGGTAAAAGAAAGATGCAACTTAAAAGATACAACTACGTTGTTGCTGTCTGGCAACCTTCTCCCCCCTCCCCATCCCCCCCTACTTAATGTAAGTTGGTCCTACGGCAACCTCACGCCGGTGTTCCGTGAGGCCGTGGTAACCGGTCCATTTGTGGCGATAGAATCTCTATACAAATAATTACTGTTGTAAAATAAACTCTCAGTGTTAGGATTACGGTATATATTAGATTGTATCTGTAGGCAACACAATAGATATTTTTACTCGACTGCGCTAGTTTATTTTTCGAATATATCTGTGTGTATATTTCGTTTGCACGCGCTGTAGTCTGTTCGAATCCATCAAGGATTTGGGCGTTTGACGTGTCGTTAGATTCGTCTTAATTGTGAAAGTGACACTGGGTATATGATAAACTAGCTGACCCGCGCAACTTCGTCTGCGTTTCTCAATAGTAATAAATTTTCTCCGTTTTTGAAACATTCTTCATTGGTGCTCCGCTCCTATTGGTCTTAGCGTGATGATATATAGCCTATAGCCTTCCTCGATAAATGGGCTATCTAACACTGAAAGAATTTTTCAAATCGGACCAGTAGTTCCTGAGATTAGCGCGTTCAAACAAACAAACAAACAAACAAACTCTTCAGCTTTATAATATTAGTATAGATATTAAAATAAAATTTCCGGTTAGTAAATTTTAAGGATCTGTACATTTTTACGCTGTCGGTATTTTTTTTCAGTAATTAGCTTGTTTTGTTAATACACCAAGTAGTAGTAGTATATGCCAAGACCCCCCCCCCACTCCCACTCCTGTAGCTATCACGTAAGAATGGATATTTTTTTTTCCTCAAAACAGCGCTTTCCATGTATGATATTGACTACGTAACGAAAACATTACAATTCCCCCTCTTGTGAACAAGCGTGGTATTTTGAAGACCCATATTGAATGGGTCACATAGTATGGTATACAATTTGTGTTATACAATACAAATGCGTGTGTTAATTAGAGTTTACTCCTTAAGAATCAATTTTTATAAAAGACGAGGGTATTTAAAAAAATATGAAGAGTAAAATTTAGTTATCGAATGACCTCGTTACGTTATTTGTGCACAATCTATCGTGCGTGTGTATAACTTGTATACTTGTGTGCAGCTGAATCGTTCTTAAGGAGTAAACTACAGTCGTGCACACACACTTATTTTTAAATATAATTTGTACCACATTTTGTGTTGTATTAAAAAATATTTTTATAAGTTATGTTAATGCAGAAATATGCCTTTTGTATGGAAGGCTCTAGGTTATTATTGTACGTGGTAATATAGGAATGTAATGAAACATTTAGTGTTAGACGTACTATCTTTAAACGTGTATTTAATTAAATATATTGTATGGAAACTGTGTTTTATTTTGATCACTAATTTTTACCAATTTTTCCAACACCATTCGTTTTTTCTATGTTAATTCAAGGACTTCTTCATTTATGATCTGGTTTGGAAAATTCTTTTAAGCGGTAACTGATTAGGTAAACACATTGCAAAGTTAAGCAATCGTAGCTGGGTCAGTCTATCGATGGGTGATCGTTTCTTAATACATTGAGACCCCTCCGTGCCTCGGAGAGCACGTATACAAGACTCTGTGGCAATCGTTACGGATAGTTGGGAGCCCTAAAAAGTCCGATAACAGTATTTCTACAGAACTTCGATATCCTCTAGTACCTGGGTTGTGGAGGTTTGATAGCCCTAATTTTCTGAGGAGTTGGCTATTCCTCAGACTGATGCAGTAGCAAGTTCCATGTCGTGGAGATACCATTAAAGTAACAGTATACCAAATTACAAGCGTATTTTAGTGAGATCCCTTCATCACCTAGGAAGTGAACTGATGATCTTCAAAATTTATAGCTAAGAACCATCTCAATTACATCCTTGGTCCATCTGTTCGGGAGCTATGAAGCCACAGACAGACTGATACACAGGTTAAGCTTATAACACCCCTCGTATTCCGTCGGGGGTTAAAAAGGCTCGAAGAAAGAGTGTAACACTAATAAATATTTCGGACAAAAGACACACAACGCCAACTAGTTTCAAACTAAACAGAGCTTGTTCTATGCTGATAGAATACTTATATACTTTTTTTGTAGAGACATACATACGACATAGAGTTTGTTTGTTACGATTTCACACCAAAACTACTGAACCGATTTTAATAATTCTTGCACCAACTGAAATCTACATTGTCAACGAGTAACATAGGTTACATTTTACCGCGGTAACCGAAATAGACGCGGACAGAGCAACGGGCAAAAGTTTGTACTAAATAATTAGCCTCTGAGGCGTAGACTTTTTTTTTTCATTTAATAAAAGAAACTCCCGCACTAGGGATAAATCCTGTGTCGCACTTTAGAAACATACATGAAACGGACACAAACTACACCCAGACTCAGAACAACAATTTGTGGATTACACAAAGTGTCGTCCCATGGGGGTTTGAACCCATAACACTCGGCATAGTAGGAACCAGCGTGCCGACCGTTAAAACTACTACGCCATTCGTGCAGTCATGCATAACTGACTTATTTTCGTACATAGTCTTTGAGTTGAGTTGTCACTTGAGTTATTAATAGTGGATCTGCCCTTAAAGTGACGTGACGCGAAACCATTCGTTTTGCGACAAAACCCATAGTATTAAGTTTATGTACAAACATACTGAAATCAATCTTTTATAATTAAATCTTACGTTTTGTGTGGTGTAAATCTAATTGAACATTGTATGTGTTTATTCAATTTCATTTGTGGTACAGTCGGCAATTTAAATGTAGTAATTAAATTGAAGTGTGGAAATTTTTGATTTTCCTGTTGGTCTTGTGGTTAGTGAAGTTATACTGTTAAGCAATTACTTGTCTTGTGTAAGAATCGAACCCAGGACAAGTAATAGTGTAATGAGTATGATCATTTGTTTTGTGTGCGGGTGTTATTATATGATACGTATATATTTAGAAATATATAAGTATGTTTATTAGTGATCTGGTTACCACGTAGAGATATAAGCATAGAGAGAACACGGCTTACAGCTATCTGTAAGTGTAAGCGATACAGGCAACGAGAGAGATGGATGACCGATAATTTCCTCTATCTCTGTTTAGCTAAGCTGCGATTGGCTACTTATTAACTTGTTATGTTCAACAGCCAACCACAGAGCTCGACTAGAAAGAGATAGAGGCATCTATCTATTATCCATCCTCTTTCGTTGCCTATATTGCAAGATTGGATCTTGTTCACTTTATGCTTATATCTCTTTGGGTTACCATTTGCCTAATTTGGGACCAGAAGGTCGTATGTGAGATATGTAAAGTTATTTATTATAAATAAATAGGGTAGATGACTGTCAAGTTAAATTAGTGCCTTTTTATTAAAGGTCAAAACGACACATTTTTGTATGAAATACTAAAGCGATTATAGCCTTTTTTTTTTAGTTTTTTTTTCCGTGCGGATATCCCCTCGGAGACCACCGGTATCGGTGGCATGTCGGACTCGAACCGAATAAAACCGCACGCCGTCTCGGGTACTAATAGCCGGGGAACCAGGTATACCCTAGAAAGGAAGTCCCTGGTTCCCCGACATACCTCGGGCCATCTACAACAACAGGTAGACGACTCCCCCAAAGCGATTATAGCCTGGAATATTCATCATGTAACGCCAAAGTATTAACGTCATAAGTTTTGTACTTTTGATATTTAAAGTTTATTTTTAGACTTGAAATAGAAATATGAAACATGTTTCTGTGTTATAACTTTGCCGATTGGCAATTCACACTTGACTTTCCAAATTGTTTTAAATATAATATTTTTTTGCTATTAAACGCATGCATTTTTCTGCGTTTCACTGTACCTACATAATCAAAAACCCAAAAGATTGGTTAGTATATGTTGCAGGTATTGGAATATTTCGTATTGTACAGACACATTAACAAAGTATAAAAGTTTTAAAGTTGTGCTTACAATTCTAACATGTTACAATTTCTAATATTATGTAAGTATATATTCATTTTAATATTTATACGTGGGATGATTCGTCATAAATGGGGCGGAACCAGCGGAGTGATACCACGGCCTTACAGAAAACCGGTGATTAGTAATTTTTTCGTTGAGTGAGTTGTTTCACTGAGTGAGTTAGGTTACCGGAGCCCAAACCCTCGCCATGATTCTTTGGTTTTGAGTCTTGAGTTGCGTTCACTTGCCATACCTGTCAGGAAGGACCTGAAACAACATGGTCCGGGTCCTCCCAGAGTCCCGGGTCCTCACCAGGACACCTGAGGCCGGACGTCGGGGTGGTTTTTAGTGGAATCACCACATGCTTCTGTCTCCTGTGTCCCCGAGGAGCTGGAGGTCCTAGTTAGTTTAGTTTATATTTTTATGGTATCATCGATCATCATCATGAACAGCCTCTAATAGTCCACTGCTGGACATGGGCCTCTCCTTAGAAAGGAGGTTCTGGCCTACTTTTGGTATATATCTATACAAATAAATAAAATTGGAGTGTCTGTTTGTAATATTAAAATAACCGCTTTTTACTAAATGCATATTTATGTTTACACGGTACATATGCCAAAATAACATTTTTTACAATTTTTGTTTGTCTGTCTGCTTGTTCCGTTTAATCTCTGGAACGGCTAAACCGATTTCAACGGGACTTTCACTGGTAGACAGCTGATGACATAAGGAGTAACTTAGGCTACTTTTTTTAGACTAGCTTTGCCCCGCGGCGTTGCCCGCGGTTATAACAACAAACGCGGGTAACATCGCGGGTCTCGGCTAGTTAATATTATAAAAAAACTATTAAATCATAATCAGTAACAATCAAGAAGTAATAATATAAACAATTTTAAGACAATGTTAGCAATTAATTTTAACATGCCTGTTGATGATAGTGTTCCTGATTCCTAAGGCAAAGGCCGTGGGTTCGATTTCTATCAAGTACAAACAATTGTGTGATGAGCACGATCATTTGTTCTGTGTCGGGGTGTGATTTATCTCCTCTATATATATTCAGGAATAAGCTTAAGTCGGCTCATACTCCCTCCTGTCTAAGGAGAGGCCTTTTTTTTTCTTTTTTTTTCCTTGCGGAAATCCCCTCAGATACCACCGCTGTCGGACTCGAACCGACTAAAACCGCACGCCGTCTCGGGTACTAATAGCCGGGGAACCAGGTATAGCCTAGAAAGGAAGTCCCTGGTGCCCCGACTCTAAGGAGAGGCCTATGTCCAGCAATAGACTATTTAAGGCTGTGGATGATGATGCTGCTTCCCTGAATGTAAAACTATGGCCGGTTTGGGTGATTTGGAAATCCACGGACCCCTATAAATAAACGTTAAACTATAAAAATCTAACTATAAAATAAACGTTTGCGTTTATTTATGAAATTGATGAATAGATATTTATCAAAGAACGCGACACCTATTTTTATTAATATTTGGATATCTCAATAGGGATTTATTTTTATAAATTTTAACTTTTTGTAATATAAATATATTAATATAATATACTAACCCTTTTTTTCAGGTGTATCGTTCCAATCAGCTCTACTCAGTACCGTTTACTATAATCATTACCTAAATTTACAAAATGGTGTCACGAAGGACACATCTGAGAAAATACTAGACACACCTCTAAAAATAGAAGAAGAACCGCTATTTAACGATAACGTTATCGGTAAAGCTGCTATTTTAAACATTAAAAGTTTGGAAAATATAAATACAAATGGAATTAATGAAAGAGATATGATAATAACACCAAACAGCTTAAACGAAAAACTGACTCTTAATAGCCCTAAAAAATATCTACGTCGTAACGTGAGCTTTGAAATAGAATCTAAACGCAGAAAACGTAGCGTTAATGACACTTCTGAAAACGTTACAACAAATATAACGCTTAATATCACACAAAATAATGTTACAGCTCCGTTAAATAGCAGTGTTATAGCAGAAGATATAATAGTAGATAGCAACCGTTATAACGATAGTGGTAACGAGTTAACGTTAGATGATAAACTACCTACATCATCAGCCAATTCAAGTTTAAATAAAGATGTAGAATTAAACTTAAGACGCTCTTATCACGAAAAAGATGAATTGAGAAATGAAATAGAGAATATCATCAGAGGAATTAAACAAAAAGTGCTACCACTAACCAACGTTAAAAAAGCGTTGGGAGATAATTATAGTTATCGAATTGGTTACGTTATAGCAAATATCGACACATTATACAATCAGTTGGGTAAAATAAAAGTTGAAATGAACTTTCAAGATGAATATAGTCTGAAAAAGTTATTTGAAAGGATGAAAATGACAGATAACGTTATTTCAAATTTGTTAGAAATTTTGACTTCGTATTTGACGTTTAAGAAGGCTTCGTCACCATAAAGTACTTCTTAAAGAGGTAGAAAATTAGAAGAAATTCACTTTTACTGAGTTGACTTAATTAATTTTTAAATATATCATCATCAACAGCCTTTAGTAGTCCACTGCTGGACATAGGCCTCTCCTTAGAAAGGAGGTTTTGGCGTACTATACCACGCTGCCCAGACGGGTTGGTATAGGGTTTAAATATATCTGACCCGTCTACTTTTGTAAACGATTCGAGCGAGGGGTCATAATATTGCGCATTGTTAATGAATCACACATGTTTTATTAATATTTCAGCATCTCTGAGTGACGTTCGACAATATGGCGTCATTGCGAGAATATAGAACCAATTCAAATTTTTGTCAAAATCATCATTATTCTTTTTGATAATAATCGTGAACATAGATTTTTAACTCCATTTTATTATCAGCATAAAACACAAATTTATTGACGTTCTTTAAAATTAATATTTTTTATTCTATCTTTGTTTTTCAAATCAGTTGTATCAAAATATTGGGAACTAGGAAAAAATAAAATAAACACTCGTTTAAAAATATTATTTATTTCAATATCAGTCTCTAAATGGACAACAAGAAGCCTCTCTAAAATAACAATAAAAAATAAACTATTTTTTCTTAAATACTATCGTACAAGTTGTACTTGGCCTTTAATTATCTATGATTATAAAAAAGTATGTGTATATTATTAATATTCATAAATAAAAAAGTAGAAGAGGTTGTATAATTTAAATTTCGAACGATCATAATTTTCATAGATTTTAAATACATTTTTAAAATGATTTCCACATTTGTTACTTAATTGTGCAAAGCATTTTAAAAAACAAAAAGGTTTTAATAAAACATTTTGTATATTATAACAATATTTTACATTATGCTATTAAACCACTCAAAATATAAGAAATTATGATTTTATAATCTGTTTAACAATTGAAGTGGAATCGAAACCACAATTAAAAAAAAAAACATAAGCGAGCTTAATAGTAATCGAATATGATGTATAGACGTGTGTAGTGTAGATGACGAAACAGAAACATACTACAGCGCCATCTGACGAAAACACACTGAACTACGGAGTAACTGCTAATCCTATATCGCGATATGAAAAGTTCTCATGCTGTTTAGCATAATTTTATCACTTCCCAACACCTGCCCGACAGACATGATCACTTCGCTTGGCCGGAGGATCCTGACTTTGTGTTGGAGTGATATATACCCGTTCCTTTACTTACCATCTGATGATCAACTCTTGCATATCACGATTATCATCATCGCATAATCACGCCAAAGCCAAATTTACCATCTTGTGGCAAAAAGTTAAATATACAAAAAAAATATTTATTATATTAAGTATAAATGCCAAATTGAATGGTTTTAAAAACAAAACCTGTCTTATTATAAAGATATGTGTGATTTTTCAAACCGCATTTAAGCTTATTTGTGTTCGTTTAAACAGGTACTGCTTGACATATTTTGATGATATTATCATATTATATAGATTATGTTCTGAATTGAGAGATACATAATACTTTCTGAATTTTGTATTTAAAATACACCCTTCTGTTTATTTCTCAGATATATTGGATATAGGGTTTGTTGATGTCCTCAATTCTAGTGTGCTATCCAATCCCGTCCATATTTACGGGTACATGGTCCTTCGAGCCATTGTGGCCTTGAGGCGATACTTGAGGTATCCGTATTCCCAGAGAGGATTGGCGTCAAGTTGCCATAAAAGAAGTTAAGACCCTTTTTAATGATAGGAACACATTGCGCCGACTCCAAATAAATTTCAAAAAAGAACAGGAAAAATATTGATATTCTTGATGAATGAACATAACCGTCGAGCCCAAGTGCGGTTTAAAATCAACATAATTAAAGAATTACCAATTTGAATAGAAAATTCTTTAAATATGTTATAAAATATTTAAACTTAACATTTTTTACCTAAATACATCATTTATGTGTATATTAAATATTCTAAGACGGTTTTTGATATAAATAGATATGGTTTTTTTTTAATTAAGAAAAAAATATTGTATTAGTGGTTTTTTTTTTTAATTTTTAAAGAAAAACAGTAATGAATGAGAAGGAAGTGGTGGTAGAGGTAAACTGGTAGAGGTAACGATATCGCAACAGGTCGCTTTACACGTTGAAAAAGGATTCCGTAGGTTTCTAGACTAGGCAAGCGTTCCCAATATACACATGTGAATGATATAGAATCGTGTTTTTATGGTATAGAGGAGGTAGGGTGGGGGGGGGTGGGAGCAGACGGGTATCGACCTGATGGTAAGTGACTACCGCCACCCATTTATCTTTAATAAATATTATTAGCACTCACGAAAACTTGATTTTTAATATTTTTATTATTATTTTAATTACTTTATAATAATATTTCCGACAACTGACACACACCGCCATCTAGTTTCAAACTAAGCAAAGCTTGTACTATGAAAGCTAGATTGACTGATACAATACTTTTATGTTTTTTTTTATCAAATGAATATTATAGAAAGAAAACACCAAAACTCCGAAACAAATATTTGCAGATCATACAAACATTTGGTCCGACCCGGGAATCGAGCCCGAGGTCTTTGCACAGCAGTCGAATACGCTACCACTGCACCATTGAGACACTCGTTTGCACGTTAACACCACTATGTCTAATCATACGAATATCAAAAACCGTAATTATCAACAATAAACTAAGTTAACTAAATACATAACTAAAAATCATCGGCCTCTGTTAGTTGCAGACGGTTTTCTGTGTCCTTGGAGAAGGGAATCCATCACAACTGAGGCCGCATTGACTTTGCTGCACCTGAAATATATTTTTTGTATTTAAACAACGCTGTGATCGGAATTATGCGATTATTTTTGACCAAAGCGTTATTGATCTTGTTTTTTGGAACAAAGTTCTGAGCGGATGGGAGTGAGACCGAAAAATGTGTAACAAGACTTTTTTTGCAACACTTCAGTTGGCGCGTCGACGCTTACATCTTTTTCGTATTTTACTATATAACAAAAGTGTACCAAAAAGCGACAGGAACTTTGTTTTCTGTCGGAATCAATTATGACAAAAATTTGGTCAGAACATCAGGTCTGAAAGCATTTATAGGGTATGCCTAAAGCCCCGGCCATAAAACACAACTAAAAACTGTGTAGATTTAGTCAGATCGAGTCGGACAAGAGTTTGTCATTCCCAAAAGAGGGTCACCATCTCGTTATTGTTTTTTTTAATATGAGTTGCTTGCACATTTATTTATTCCTGTAATATTGTAAAAGTATGGATCGGAACTTATTAAGCGACACTGCGACGATATCCGTGTGGTGACGGATTAAGAATAGGGAGTGTCACCACCCCTGTTCATCCCGTGGGTGTCGTAAGAGCCGACTAAGGAAGCAAACTACGCAGGACAACAACACTGTAAAGAGAAGGAAAACTTGACACAAACCCTATTGGTATAGGGTTCTGGACACGCTGGCCATAGTAGGCCAAAACCTCCTTTCTAAGGAGCGGTCTATGTCCAGCAGTGGACTATCAAATGTGATGTTATTTAATATTGTTTGTTCAATTTTGGTAGCATGTAAGCATGTGAGCGTTGGAAAAGTTGGCAACTCAATTAAAGACAATAAACCTTACCTCGGGAACATTTCATTGCATTTTAACTCTGTCCACCCCGTTAGTACTTCGTAAAGCATGGTGTCGAGAGCTCTATTCGACGGTAGCTCTCCCGTCAACATCCTCAGTGCAACTCTGAAAGATAAGTCAGAAATGTCAAAAAATGTTGCAAAAACTTGGCGAATTTATTCCCTTTGAGAGACGCTGACGGGGTGGAAAATCCCTTCAGATCTCCGGCGCCTCGGGGACGCAGGAGCCAGCAGTGTGTGGTGTTGCCACTAAAAACCACCCGAAGGCCAGTCTCAGGACTCCGAGGAGGACCCGGACCATGTAATTTCAGGTCCCCCCCGGATCGACGCCGCAAACGGCCAAGGCCTAGCAATAAGATAGCCTTTGAAGCTATCGTAATTGATTATTGTTTTCTAACAATATAGTGGAGAATAGAATTAAAATTCATTGAAGGTGAGTAGAGAAAGAAAGAACTACGAGAGGAGAAAAATAAGGAGATAGCAGAGGAGGATAGTAGATAGAAAGGATATAAACAGTTATGTAATAAATAACTGATGACTTAATTTTGATATGTGCTCCCTGATCCTGGGGGGAGGACTCAAAGGGCCGCAACGCGTTCTGTGATACTGTGACTCAGGTGTCCAAGGACAGTGGTAGTCACTTACCATAAAGTGAACTGTCTTCTCGTTTGCCCTCTTTATCTTAAAAAAAATACAAATAAAATCTATACTTTAACTGAATATTTATTAAAAAGGAGAGGGAGTACCATGCCTCGCCTACGGTTAACGGGTACATCGTACACTTATTTTACTCTGTCTGCCTTAAGAGACATTAAAACTCCTGAATTGTCACAAAAATTAATTAACTTACCCATTAATTCTTGCCATAGTACCATACGGAGCGTTTAATTTAGTCGTTGCTACCAAATTGCGGCAGTAAAGCAGCCACACACAGTCCAGCTCCGTATAAAAACTACCATCGCTACTATTATTGGCGTTGGTAACACTGGTACTGTCAAATGACGTTTGCAGGTGGTTCAAAGCGTGCGTATTGGCGTCGATGTTACGAGATATCGGTGATTGGACGGCGAGATCTTTGTTTTGTAGTTGAGCTATAATGTTTCTATAAAAAAAAGAATGTTTTTTAAGTACTAGCTGTTGCCTGCCACTTCGCTTGAGCTTGATTTTTTCCCTGTTTCTAACTTTGCAAATTACGAACTTCCATAAAGCCATTCATTTTACCCCCCTTGGGGTAAAATTTCCAAAATTCCTTTATAATAATAATAATAACCTCAATAAAAACCTCACACATCTCACACACGGCCGTCTGATCCCAAATTAGGCACAGCCTGTACTATGGTAACCAGACTGCTGATAAACATACTTATATATTTCTGAATACATACATATTATAGATAAAGTACACCCAAACACAGAACAAATGACCGTGCTCATCACACAATATTTGTCCTGGGTGGGAAACGAACTCACGACCTCCGGTTTAGCAGTCAGGGTCACTAACCACTAGACCAACAGGCCCGTCTACTTTATTAATGGTGCTTACAATATAAAAAGCACCACATGCCCAAACTTGGTCCTTGGAACCCCAGTTTTTGCTCTGCGTTGGTGGACCAGTTAGTTAAAGCAAATAAATTAATAAAATCCCTAGATAGATGTATTAGGTCTCCTTTTGAAGACACTTACTTGGTGTTCTTGTAAGCTCTGCCTAAGTGTATAGCAGCACGAGCTGTGCTCATACCAACTTCTAGAATATTCTCGAGGAAGTTCTTGCCGATGTCCATGTCGTCGATGGGGTCTTGTCGCGGCATTAGACGTTTTCTAGAACAGATGGTTTAAAATGCATAAGGTTCATTGAACTTACACTCACGGCGGTATCTCTGAAGATGTAGACAGAAGCGTAAATCAAAACAAAGGTACTATGGTAACCAGACTGCTGATAAATACATACATATTACAGAAAAATTACACTAAGATACAGAAGAAATGATCGTGCTTTTTACACAAATTTTTGTGTCGAGGGGGGGGGGGGGGGGGGGGTTTGAATCTACGACCTCCTGCTTAGCAATAAGGGTCACTAAAGCCCGTGAATGAAACCATACCTCCTACAAAATAAATGTTTATCTATATATGGCAACTTCAACATACGTTGAAACGAGAAACATACTACGGCGCCATCTAACGAAGGACACCGAACTACGGAGTAACTGGCAATCCTGTATCGCGATATTACCAATTCTTTCGTAGCATTTATACAAATGCCCAACAATACCCGTTGGGCCGCGGCCCGCCAGGCATGATCACCTCGCCCGTTCGGAGGATCCTCCCTTTGTGTTGGAGGGACATGATACCCGTTCCTCTATAATTATATATATAAAAATGATAAGTTAGTTTGTGTACGTTTCAAAAACATAAAGAGATCTGCACTGATTGATCTCAAATTTTGACGGTTTTGGTTTTTATCTATTTTTCGTATCTGTTTGGTTCCTCAGTTTTCACTGATGTGACCAGAATATATCACAGCGAAGCGTGGCAGGGTACAGCTGGTACAGTGGTCAGAAACTTACAAAAACAATGACCCATCATGCAACTCGTTCTGTTTGGCCTCCATCTTGCTCGGGTCCAAAAACAATGCGTTGAACGCGAAGACATCAGGGTCTTGCAACATTTTGATCCTGGCTGTTTCCTGTAAATTACAAATTGGTGGGTTTTTTTTTGGAATAGTTAAGGAACAGCAGCAACTAATGTCGCACATGACCACTTGCAGAATCGAGTGTCACAAATGCGTGGATGCCCTTTGGAGTGTCCTTTGAGTTTGAAGGAGGGGTGGTAAGGGGAGGGAGCGTTGTGCCTTCAGTAGCCTAACTCACTCGGTGGAAAGCACCGAAAGATTAGGTTGACACTGGCTCTCTGTTGATCTCCCTGTTGAGTCTCCAATGCCGGGTCAGATATACAACGTGATTCAGCTCTTCGAAATTGACTAAGTTGCCATCAGAGCATTGCTATATTCTTTACCACATGCTAATCAGCTCGAAAACTTTCATTGCGCGATTTAGAATCTATAATGACTAAATAGTTTTTTTGTCTTAAAAAAATACTACTCCCGTACTCAGAATATATCCTATGCCGCGGGGGACAGACATACATAAAAGGGATACAAAGAACACCCAGACTCAGAACAACAAATTTGTGGATCACACAAAGTGTTGGCCCATGTGGGGATCAAATCCACAACACTTAGCGCTTAAATTACTACGCTATCTGAGTCAGTTCGACTGCTTTTCATTAGGTGGCGCTAAAGTAAATAAAATCATGCCTTTGACACCACAGAATACAAAATTCCCGTTAAAAAAATAGCCATATAGAAAACTTATTCATACCTGGTTCTCCCAAGCCATCAGCTGTATATTATGTAGCAACATCACATCCAGGGTCAGGATACCGAATGAGAGCAAATCTGTGCTGTTCGTGACGATGACCTTTCTTGAGCTATTATTGGCGTTGGTGTAGTTCTCACCAAAATACATGTCTTTGAGCTTAGACATCACAATGGTGAGGTTCCCATCAACCATGGTTTCGTTCAAGGCTTTTAGAAGCGAACTGAAATCTTTAAATAAAATTTAAATAGTTCGAATCACCCAAAGGTGGAAATTCGATGGTATTAAATGGGATGTCCGTGTGGTGATGGAGTGTCATCACACCTATTTATCCCGTGGGTGTCGTAAGAGTAGACTAGGGAGCTGAACAACAGCATTGAAAAGAGAAGAAAAACTTGAAACGAATCCTATACCAATCCGTCTGGCCAGAGTGGTATAGTAGGCTAAATCCTCCTTTCTAAGAAGAGGCCTATGTCCAGGAGTGGACTATTAAACCCTGTTCATGATGATGAGTTGTATGTGTCCGTGGGAGGCAGTAGTAACGTTTGGTCGCTATACCTGCATAGTTTGCTCCCTAATTCGGCTCTTACGACACCCACGGGATGAATAGGGATGATGACACTCTGTATTCTTTCTTCTTCTTCATTCTGAAGCCTATGTCCAGCAGTTGACTACTAAGGGGTGTTGATGATGGTACGGTTTAACTCACCTGTTCCGCTTGTGGTATGGTCGCTATTAAGATCAGTATCAGTTGAAACCCAATCATGCAGTTCCTGGACCTTCTCTATTAAGTAACTTGTCATGGTATTTGACTGCATATAATCGTCATAGAAATTCTCGTCATTGTAAACATAATCTTCTTTGGCTGAAAGAAAAAATGGGTCTTTGGTGATGTCGAAATGTTTTGCGACGAGCCTGTTGGACTAGTTGTTAGTGACCCTGACTGCTAAGGCGGAGGTTGTGGGTTCGATTCCCACCCAAGACTAATATTGTGTGATGAGCAGGATCATTCAACTAGCGATCCGCCCCGGATTCGCACGGGTACTGCACGGATGGCGTAGTGGTTTAAGCGGTCGCCACGTCGCTTATTACTACGCTGAGTATTGTGGGTCCGATCCCCACATGGGACTACACTTTGTGTGATCCACAAATTATTGTTCTGAATCTGGGTGTTCTTTGTTTCCGTTTCATGTATGTTTGTAAAATTCCCCGCGACACAGGATATATTCCTAATGCGGGAGTTGTCTTTTTAAAAAAATAATAAAAAAAACTCTCCTCCTAATTTGGGAGGGGGGGGGGGGTTATTATTTGAGACCCATTGTCACCTGCAACTCAAGAGTCACATAATGCGTTACCTCTCTATGAATACATACAATACATTCTGAACATACTTATATATTACTAAATACATACATATTATAGATAAATTAAACTCAGACACAGAATAAATGATCGTGCTCATCACACAATTATTTGTCCTGGGTTGGAACCACATCTCTGGTTTAGCAGTCAGAATCACTAACCACTCGGTGGGTGTCTGTTTATATATGACCCGGATTCATTGTCCTCAAGTGTAGTAACAAACGAGAAATAAGAACCATTGACAAGTTTAGACTTAAAATTAAAATAAAAAAAATACCGTCGAATCCCAAAGACAAATCCATATCGATATTACGACCCAAATTGGATAAAATCGGTTTGAATTTTGGCAAGTCTAAAACGTCATTACGAACGTCATTCTCCTGTAGTAAATCTTTATCCACAACTGGTTGTCTATCTTTTACAAATTCCATTTTATCTTTTACGAATTCCATTTTATCTTTTACGAATTCCATTTTATCTTTTACTTCAACTCTTTCCTTATTGATTTCACCGTTTTCTAATACGGCTTTATCTTTCTTCCTTATGTTTCTCTCTTCGTGTAGAATGTCATCGTGGATTGGATGAATTTGTGGTTTAGATATTAGATTTTTGTGTTCTCTGTTTGCGACGATATTTTTAAATATCGATAATTTTTCCAGAACAGGTAGGTTCTCTAAGTCTTCCCCTGATGAAGTATCGAAGCCCATTGGTTCAGGGAGGGCATTTGAATGAATTGGAGCCTGAAAAATAAATATTATTATATCCTAATATGATATATATAACTCTTCTGTAAGTGTATGGCCCTCCGTGTGGTGAGGGATTAAGAATACGGAGTGTCACCACCCCTATTCGTCCCGTGGGTGTCGTAAGAGCCGACTAAGGGAGCAAACTACGCAGCACAACAGCACTGCAAAGAGAAGGAAAACTTGAAATAAACCCTATACCAAGCCGTCTGGCCAGCGCGGTATAGTAGGCCAAAACCTGCTTTCTAAGGAGAGGCCTATGTCCAGCAGTGGACTATTAAAGGCTGTTGATGAAGCGTATGGCACTGAAATCCTCCTCAACGGCTGGACCAAATTTGATGATTAGAAGAGTCTATGATAACCTGGCATGAGGCGCTAAAACTGGATTCTTATTTTATTTTTATAATAAGTTTTAATTTGTACTTTAAGCCTTAATCGTGAAATCTATATTTAAAGTTCAATAATCACCGGTGCTTTAATCACCTCCCTGGTGGTATACGTTTCACCTGTTCCCCATTTGGTGATGAATACAGTGGCGAGGACCAGAGCTGCGCAAACGGCAAAGCAGGATGCACTAGCGATGATCCAGACTTTTAGGGGAACCTGAAATAGTAAGAGACATTCCAGAAAAGGCTGAACTTTAGAAAACACTTCTCAAACTTAAAAAATATAAATTGAAGATTGAAATTAAGAATTGAATCACAGATTATTTAAGAAAAACCTCCGCCAATCCTTTATCTGGATAGGCAGAGAGGCAGGGAGAAGCCACTGGCTTTCCCTGAGATGGTGCCTGGTTAGGTGCAGCGTCGATCTGGGGGACCTGAAATCACATGGCCCGGGTTCTCCCCAGAGCAGGGCGCCTAAGGCTGCCCGTCGAAGTGGTTTTTAGTGGAATCACCACATACTCCTGGAATATTTCCTCGTATATGGCGGTGCGGTAATATTCGTATAATACCAAAAAGTGGCGACAAGCCACCGGATGATCCTAAATCCTACCGACCAATCACATTGTTACCATCGTTTAGGAAAGCTTTTAGAACGTCTTGTAGTGCCCCGGCTTCTGCCAGGTGGAGTCAAATTTCATGATAGACAATTTGGATTTACGTTGGGTAAATCGACAACTGACGCTGTTATATCGGTTAGAAAGTTTGTCACAGGGTCAAAATTTCAATACGTGCTGGCTATTTTCTTAGATATATCTGGCGCCTTCGACAACGCATGGTGGCCCATGCTGTTGCTGAAATTAAAATCACGGGGGTGCTTTAAAAATATTTATTCCCTTATCTCTTTGTACTTTTCACAAGGTACAACTAAACTAAGACTTGGTCATCATTCTGTGTCGAAGGCGCTTACAATGGGATGTCCTCAGGGATCGGTGCTAGGTCCATACTTGTGGAATATCGGCTTCGACGATTTTCTTGCGATACAATACCATCCGGATGTACTCTGAACGCGTATGCTGATGACGGCTTATTACTGGTGGAATCTGATACTAGGGCGGGGCTTGAGAGATTAGCCAATAGATGTTTGAACTTGATATCTCAATGGGGTGAACGTAATCGCTTAACTTTTGCACCCAACAAAACCTTCCAGCTACTTTTAAAAGGTAACCTCAAATCACCACCGAGCATTAGATTTGACAATGTTACTGTAAAAAATAAAACCACAGTGTGTTATCTAGGATTAGTTTTAGAAAGAAACTTTTCATTTATCGAACATATTAAAATAGTTAATGAAAAGTCTAAAAAGAGTTTCTGTGCATTGACAAGGATATCAACTGCGACATGGGGTCTATCATTTAATACATTAAAGATCATATACGGAGCTACTTATTTAGGTTCTATGTGCTATGGTGCACCTGTATGGGCCGATAGGGCGACCGTAGGCGCTGTCCGTCGCAAACTGTTACAAGGCCAACGACTTGCACTGATACTCTTGTGTAAGGCATATAGGACGGTTAGCACTGAGGCTTTGCCGGTGTTGCCGGGTGTGCTTCCGGTCGATCTCGAGGTGCAGAGACGTGCAGCCATGTACTATTCAAGACAACAAAACATGGAATGCGATTTTTTGGGCGCGCGGGATCGCGGTAAAATTACAAGATTGCTTCAACAGCAGCCCGATGTCTATAACGACCTCATAGACGAATGGCAACAACGCTGGGATGAATCATCCAAGGGGTGCCATCTTTACCAATTCTTTCCATCTGTTCGCGAACGGTTGTCGAGGATATGGCTTGAGGTGGATCACTGTGTCGCTCAATTTCTTACGGGTCATGGTAACTTTAAGAGCAAGCTTTATTCATTTAAATTAGTCGAGTCACCATTGTGTCAATGCTCAACACCTAACTCTCACTATGAACAGTCTGCTCATCATATCCTCTGGGAATGTAGTCTTTGGTATAATGAACGTAATATAATGCTGAATAGCTTGCAGGTGACATCTGGGGCGGTATACTATGGGGATCTTGTGTCAACTAGGGTGAATTTCCGTGCGTTTAGGCGATTCTGCCATACATATTATAGAAATCAAACATAGCTCACGTAGGACCCGTAATATTTGTGGCCGTGGTGCTTCCCTGTTTAAAAGGGTGTATGCCCATTTTACTTCATTTTGTCTCCCTCTTTGCTAAGGAGGGAAGTGGATTTACTGTATTTCCAACTCCTCCAATTTTCTTCTGATTAATTTCGTTGCGGGTTCCAAGACAGTTTAATTTCTTCCTGGGACTTCCCGAGTGTCATAACTCGGTGTGTTCGTGGGTCACTGCTGTGGATCCTGGTGTACAGGAGTTACAGCGGTGGGCGTGTGGGTGGGATTAAAAAATACTCCTGGCTCCTATATCCCCAAGGAGCCGGAGATCCGAAGGGATTTTCCACTCCGAAGACTAAATCACTGAGCTGACCCGGGGAACCACGTCTGCATCTTTTAAACGGAATAAAAATTTGCCCGTTTTTGCATCATTTTTCATTTATGCTCGGTGCCTTATATAAATATATATAGTCTATCGCCTTCCATGATACATGGGCTATCCAACACTGAATTTTTTTAATTCGAACCAGTAGTTCATGAGATTAGCAAGTTCAAAAAAACAAACAAACTCTTCAGCTGCATAATATTATATTATTAGAAAAGATTTTACCAATTTTCTTTAAACGAATTACCTTACAATCAACGGTTTGAGATCCAATAATAATTACAACTAATCTCAGAAATGTTGATTGATTGAATGATTTATCATATCAATCGATTGACTAAGTACATCAACCGATGGACAGCTTATATTAATTGATTGACTAGTTATATCAACCGATTAACTTATTACATCAACCGTTTTATTAACTAAAAATTAGTTAACTAAATCTATATCTATACAAATAAATAAAATTGGAGTGTCTGTTTGTAATATTAAAATAACCGCTTTTTTACTAAATGCATATGTATGTTTACACGGTACATATGCCAAAATATTTTTTTTTACAATTTTTGTCTGTCTGTCTGTCGGTCTGTCTGTCTGTCTGTCTGTCTGTTTGTTCCGGGTAATATCTGGAACGGCTGGACCGATTTCGACGGGACTTTCACTGGCAGATAGCTGATTATATAAGGAGTAACTTAGGCTACTTTTTTAGACTAGCTTCGCCCCGCGGCGTTGCCCGCGGTTATAACAACAAACGCGGGTAACACCGCGGGTCTCAGCTAGTATATTATAAACTAGCTGACCCGCGCAACTTCGTCTGCGTCTCTCCATAGTAATAAATTTTCTCCGTTTTTGAAACATTCTTCATTGGTGCTCCGCTCCTATTGGTCTTAGCGGGATGATATATAGCCTATAGCCTTCCTCGATAAATGGGCTATCCAACACTGAAAGAATTTTTCAAATCGGACCAGTAGTTCCTGAGATTAGCGCGTTCAAACAAACAAACAAACAAACTCTTCAGCTTTATAATATTAGTATAGATTTAAGGAACTTACAGTAGTTTTATCAGGAATCCTGTGACAGGCGCTCGGCCTGGGTGGGAGCGGTCGACGAGCATTCGGCGTGGGTTCGGGCACGTTCGGGTATCTCCGGCTCCAGTCGGTTGGCACCGTAGCCCGGCTGTCACACGAATTTGCAGATGGCGGACGCTTTTCATAGTCGTATTGAAACATTTTCTGAAACAATTTGTTTTTGATGTCTCTAATGCGGCGGGTGAAACAGCGCGTTGGCATGGCGATGTGTCGCCACGCTATGTGATAGTATATGTAACATGTAATGCTGTGTGGCGACGCGTCGGCATGTGCAAGTGACTCTGTGACTCTTTCTATTTATTTATTTCTAAATGACAACCGGATGGCGTAGTGGTTTGTGTAACGGACTGCTAATCCAAAGGTCGGTTCGATTCCCGCTCAAGTCAAACATTTGTGTGCATGAACATTTAATGTTTGATTTGGTCTGGGTATTTCTATGTATAATAAGTATGTATTTACAAAAAAAAGTATATATGTATTTATATCAGTTATCTAGTACCCATAGTACAAGCTCTGCTTAGTTTGGGACTAGATGGCGTTGTGTGAATGTGGTACAATATTATTATTATTATATTTCTCTCTCATTCTCGCTCATTATTTCTATAAAAAAAAATCGATGTTTAACAACTTTCCGTGTGGTGACGGATAAGGAACACGGAGCATCATGACGCCTATTCATCCCGTGGGTGTCGTAAGAGCCGACAAATAGAGCGAACTTTGAAGGACAAGAACGCTGCAAATAGAGGAACAAACCCTATACCAACACGCCAGCTTTGTATGGTAGGCCTACGCCGACTATATCCAGAACAAATAAAGTAGAGTAATGGATATCCCGGTATAGGTATATCCCGTATCTCTTTAAGTTCAGGAACCGAATAAATTTGTTCTGAATACATTCTGGCATCATCAACAGCCTTTAATAGTCCACTGTTGGACATAAGCCTCTCCTTAGAAAGGAGGGTTTGGCCTACTATACCACTCTGGCCAGACAGGTTGGTATAGGGTTTGTGTCAAGTTTTCTTTCTCTCTGCAGTGCTGTTGTTCTTCAAAGTCTTCTCCCTTAGTCGGCTCTTACACCACCCACGGGATGAAAAGGGGTGGTGACACTAAGTATTCTTAATCCGTCACCACACAGAGATTCTGGCATTAGCTTATTTTTGCTTCATATGGCGACCTGATAACTGAATTGCTCACCAGATGACACCTCACGAGAGTTGTTAGCTTTTGATCTCGGCCTTGTTCACGCGTTAGTATATCTCCAAGTTTTCCTTCTCTTTGCAGTGCTGTTGTCCTGCGTAGCTTGCTCCTTTAGTCGGCTCTTACGACACTCAAGTGGCTCAAGTAATCAGCTCTATCTGAACTCATACTCTCCTACTGTTGCCAGCCCACGGAAACCAACGATTACAAAAGAAATTATTCTCAATTGTATCTGTTACTCTCACAAGAAAATTAAAAACAATTTACTTTATCTAAATAAAATCAGTCTCGTTAGAAACAGTTGTATCTTCACGAGAAATCTTTCTTATGCCATAAGGCTCATATTCGCGTGTCAGAGATGGCATAACAGAATACATTTCAGATTAGATTTACTGGTGAGATGCTCTCGTTGATAATATATGTTTGAGTAACAACATCCTGGTTCTTATTTCTTGAAAATAACTGTTTTTTTTTAATATAAAATTATTGTGTGGGTAGTTTTATTTATTTATAACTAGCTTTTGCGTGTATTCTTGTGGGAAAAAGTAGCCTAAAAATTCTTTCACCAATGGAAAGCTACAGCTACAGAATTTTACCAAATTTAACTTATTTTTTAACGTTTTTTATTTTTTGGAATCATTCCTTTATTTGTGCTGTAAGACGTTTCTTTTTACGTAAAATCTGGGTAGGTACGGAAACCTCGGCGCACGAGTTCGACTCGTACCTGACCGGTTTTATTTATAATAGCAGGATTGTTTTTTGTTTTTTTTTTCGATTCGAAAAGTTCTGACATGAATGTATATCTATGTTGTACGTATATACACAATATATGTTTATATTATATATAGTTATATTATCAATGTATTTTAACCCAAACACTCTCGTGTCAACGGGGGTAATATATGTAGATACTTATATACAGAGGTGTCGGTAACGGTAATAGTGTCGCAAGTTCAATGGGTTTTTTTCCCATCTCTCTCGCCTAAAGAAGTTTTTACTTAAAAAAAAAGTCAATATTGTATTACTCTTTCGTTAGCTTTACTTATACCTAAAATAGTCTGATGCATCTACATTCGTTTCGTTCTACACTGGTTTGGTTATCTTTGCGCCACAGAGTCCATCCCGCGAGCGTCGCGTCCTATGCCTAAGCACCGCTGGCAGAGGTTATATTCTTAGGAGGGTGCTTTTGCAAACGGGACAAAAGAAGAAGATATTAGGGAAATGGAGCTGGAGAAAGAAATATCGCAAGACTCTGATATCAGACGGGACTGAGCCTTCATGTCTGAAAAAGATCAAGATCTTGGACCTGTATATATGATGAAAAAGTGTGTGTGTGCAATTCTCACATGGTACAAGGGAAACCAGTGTGCAGTCTGTGTGTGTGTGAAGTGTTAAATAAAAAACAACGAATTTGTTTCAGACCACACGACTGAAGTAAAACTTTTGGGTTATGAGAGAAAGAGAGAAAGAAAAATTGTGCTCGCACCTCTCTCTACTTGCCCCTACAGTAATATACGAAACGTAACCTCCCTCTCTTTCTATCGACACTAACTTATATCTCTCAACTTCCGTTCGCCTCGCCCGATCACACTTTTCGTAACAAAATTTAATGTTTTTCGTGTCAAAATATAGTATTAATTTTTTTTTACAGTATACACACAAATATGTATTTTTGTGTGTAAAATCAATATAAATTTACAAAATGTCAATAAATTCAATTTAAAAAAAATTATATAAATAAAAGTTTTTGGTCAAATTAACAAAGATATGTTAAATAATTCACATAAATTAATTAACCCACGAATTTTAATACGCAAATGCAAAAAATAAAACACGTGAATGATACCTACACCACGTTGTTTGTGACACATTTTCTTCGTTGTACGCAGTCGCAAAGACACGTGATAGCATAGAGGAGACGAAGATTACAGAAGTGTATACTTGTAATCTATCTCATTCTCTCGCAGGCCAAATCCTATTTATGAATATGTTTGTCTCTTTTTACTGTTGCTTTTTCGTTTCATCGAATTTTTGCTTCAGAAGTTTCACTTCAATAATAATATTTACGGACATCTGACACACAACGCCATCTAGTTTCAAACTAAGCAGAGCTTGAACTATGAAAGTTAGATTGAGTGATAGAATACTTATATGCCTTTTTTTGTAAATACATACATATTTTACATAGAAAACACCCAAACTCCGAAACAAATATTTGCAGATCATACAAACATTTGGTTCGACCCGGGAATTGAACTCGAGACCTCCATACAGCAGCCGCCTCTTCTACCACTATCCTACCGAGGCAGTTTGTATGTACTTCTGTATTGTCATTTATCTCTTGTAGATAAATAATAAATAATAATAATTTGCGGCAGGGTGGTGTGTTGGAATCGGACCGACTATAACCACACGGTGTGCCACTCTGCACCTGTAATAGGAGGGATCCGAGAACTGCTGTTATTAAGACATCCAGACCCCTCCTAGCGCCTACCCGCAATGGCGCAGGCACCACCTTGTACTATGGGGAGGCCTGGTAATCTGTGTGCCAGTGTCCCACAATGGTCTTGAGCAATTTCTGTAATAACCTTATATTAAGTATTCTTTGTGGAAGAGAAAATAAACATATCTTATCCTTTGCTTCCCCTGGGGGGCCCCAAGGAAGGTTTTAGTTTAATTTCGTCTTACATACAGCAGTACCGTGTTTACTATGACGCGTGGACCTCAGGTTGACCCAGTAGTATACAATTGATTTCGACAAATACGTATTTGAATAAATTAAAAAAAAACTTGATTGAATAATTATATTTGTTTACGATGAAATAGATAATAAATTGACGGTAAAAACAATGCGTTGTGCAATGGGGCCCCAAGTTCTCGTGTGTCCCGGGGCTCCAAACTCACCAAACGCGGTTTTACGCAAAGGTACAATACAAATGTATCGGTTCAGCAAATATCGGTTAAGTTACACTATGGCTGGGGCCCGTATGCCGTCTGTATGGACAGGCCGGCTCAAAACTATGGTCTTTTCTTCAAAAGGCCTACCCACACTGTATTCGCACACTTTCTTTAACTTTTTTTACAGATTATAAAAATAAGAACTCTCTGTGGTTTGTTTCGGGGTTTTTTCCCAGAGTATATCTAAGGAAATGCCAGCTCCATCTAGCTGTAAAATCCGACTTGTAAAGATATCTTAAAATATTTACTTACAGAAATAAATATCTTTTATAATAATGCACTGTAGAGACAATGAAAACTTGACATAAACCCTATACCAACCCGTCTGGCCAGCGTGTTATAGTACGCCAAAACCTCATCTAAGGAGAGGTTTATGTCCAGCAGTGGACTATTAAAGGCTGTTAACTGTTAAACCAAAGTATCTTCATACCAAATTTCATCTAAATTGATTCAGCGGTTATTATTTCCCCATACAAACTTCAACCCCATTCAAACTCTTTAAGGATGTTTTCTGGAATAAAAACTACCCTATGTCCTTTCCCGGGACTCGGACGATCTTTGTACCAAATATCATCTAAATCGGTTCAGCGGTTTAAGCGTGAAGATGTAACAAACAGACAGACACATACTAGTATGGATAATAATAAAAAAAAAACATCGTAAAAGTATATTACGATAATTTCTGCTTATCTCCTGAAGCGTAACGAAGTTCATCGACCTCACCGGATGTGACATCTCGTGTTTGACAATCAGAGCATAAGACGAACAAGATTGGCCGTGAGACTATGTTACATGACCATTACCCATGACGAATTCAAATAACTACCGATGATTTTTACAAGCAATTTCACGAGCTTTTTATATTTTTTTACCGACTTCAAAAAGGAGGTTATCAATTCTCTTGTGTATATAATTTTTTTTTATGTATGTTCAGGCATAACTATGTCATCTTTAGACGGATTTTCATGATTATTTTAATGTACATATAGATCTGATGATGACTTTCGGAGACAGACAACGGAACTCTTAAAATAATGACAGCAAAGCAACCGCGATTGCTGCTAGGTTTTTAGTGCTCTTTGTTAGTATTGTATGAAGTCGGTTCAACTTAAAAAAAAGGGATTTATATAAAAACTAGACTTGCAACGAATAGTATATTCGGCAGTATACCGAATACCGAATATTCGGCGAGGCCCCTGACCGAATAGCCGAATATTAGGCAAAAGTATTCGGCTGGATTTTAGCGCCAAAAACTTGTACAGACGTGAATTAAATTATGTACCTGTTTTATGTACCAATGACTACTTAATAAATGATTATAAAAGAAATGAGAACCTTACCCTTCTAAATTTTGATTACCACAATAATTCAAATACATAGAATCCTCCATTTTTCCAATTCAGAAGATGATTATGTACCTGTGTTATGCACCAATGACTACTTAAATGATTATAACAGAAATAAAAATATGAATATATACGTAATCAATCGTTTTTAATTTTTTATTTTACCAATTATTTCTCAATGACAAGATATATTATTTAAGTATTCGGTATTCGGCCGAATAATATGTAGATATTCGGTATTCGGCCGAATATAATAAAAGCAGCAGAATAGGCCGAATACCGAATAGTAACCGAATATTCGTTGCAAGTCTAATAAAAACACAAAGAAAAAATTATTAATAATTGCCAAACTCTCCCCACGTCCATGTAACCAGGCATGGAAGACCCCCATTCTTCCAGACAGAACAGACCCCCAACAATACAAGACAAGACCCCTTTCGAACAAAAACCGAAATTTTGGAAATAACATAGTAATAAATAATAATATAATATTGGACCACATTCACACAACGCCATCTAGTCCCAAACTAAGCAGAGCTTGTACTATGGGTACTAGATAAGTGATATAAATACATATATACTTTTTTTTGTAAATACATACTTATTATACATAGAAACACCCAGACCAAATCAAACATTACATGTTCATGCACACAAATGTTTGACTTGAGCGGGAATCGAACCCGCGACCTTTGGAATAGCAGTCCGTTACACAAAACACTACGCCATTCGGTCGTCAATATATCGTCAAAGCCGTCCATATATGACCGAGTATATATCCTACATTAAAAAATACATAAACATCCGAATTGAAACCTAATCCTTTTAGAAGTCTGTTAAAGATAATAAAACCATATGAATTACTACGTGAAAACCAGAAGGGTACGGGGTTGCCTTGACATTTATTAAGGGTTGTCATCGAGGTATTGGAAGGGAGAGGGTTGTTTAATATTGTAAAAAAATGGGTCACGTAATAAAGTTCCCTAACTATAGAAGTAGTTTGAAAAATTCTCAAAAGCCTTATTTCTATAAAAGGATTAGCGGTACCCTTTTTTTTTCCGTGCGGAAATCCCCTCGGATACCACCCATCGATGGCATGTCGGACTCGAACCGACTAAAACCGCACCAACTCGGGTACTAATAGCCGGGGAACCAGGTATACCCTAGAAAGGAAGTCCCTGGTGCGGCCCCAGGGTACCCCTTTTTTTTTTTTTTTTTTTTCCGTGCGGACATCCCCTCGGATACCACCCATCGGTGGCACGTCGGACTCGAACCGACTAAAACCGCACGCCGTCTCGGGTACTAATAGCCGGGGAACCACGTGTACCCTAGAAAGGAAGTCCCTGGTGCGGTGGTACCCTGCCACGCCAGCTCTGGCGTATTGTGGTTGCATAGAGCATAAGTAGTTAAAAACATATCTGTATATCGTGGTTTATATATCGTGTCAAACTTTGAGCTCAATCTATGTAGAACTTTTTGAGTTTTTAAAGCACACACAAAGTAACATAACATTTTTATATATTTAGATTAATGTTCCGCAATAAATATTATTTAATATTAAAAAATCGGATTACTCTACAACACTTCTGTTCTCAGCACAGCGAAAACAATGCAGTGTATTTTTGTTCATTATTATTTATAAATAACCTGTGGGTAGCTTACACGGATATTTTTAATTGTATTGTGTACGTATGAATGTGTAACTGCCGGGTTTGAACCGCCACTAGGTCACAAGGTTTTGATATAATTCAGTTATTCCGAATATGAACGCTTCCTTCGCCAGCGCCAGATATTACATGTCTGCCGACAGCGCTTTTTCCGCTGAAACATCGCGACGGGATAATTACTACAATAATTCAAATATTAGGTAATAAAGCTGAAATTTCAAATCCTTGAAGTTATTTAAACAAACAGATTTCTTTTCACTGCAATGTGGTCGAAAATCGACCAAAATTTAGAAGAATTCTAGCACAAACAATCTGTGGAACAAAAAATCGTCTATGGTATTCCCGGACCGATACGACCTTCAGACCTTCAGATCTTCAAGAAAAGAGCGTACGCCTTCCTCAATCAAAAGCCGGCAACGCGCTAGTGACTCCTGAGTTGCAGCCGTTTATAGGCGCTGGTTGTCGCTTTCCATTAGGTGACCCGTCTGTTCGTTTTGCCACCAAACTTCCATACTTATGTTATAAATTTCGTATAAGTAAGTTTGTTTTGCTACGCTTTCACGCCTAAACCACTTTTATTCTTTCAAAGTGTAAACATATTAATGAGATAATTTTAATATACATAGCATTTCCTAAGCCACAAAGGTTTATAACGAATGCAATGAACGAACGAACGACTGAATGAATACAATGAATGAAAAAAAAAGAAGATCGGTACAAAAATTTCGGTAAGTAATAACAAAAAAAAAAACAAAATTGAATACAGTATAAAACAATAAATATAGCGAACAAATAAAACCAGAAACAAAATAGATATTATTAATTTTGATTAAAAAGTAATGGTCGTACTTTAGATTTTAAGTTCATAGTTTTAAATTAATGAAACTACCCATACAATAATCTTATTTAAAAAAAACTGTTATTTCTACAGATAAGAACCAGGATGTTGTCAAACAAATTATCGAGAGCATCTCACCAGTAAATAATAATCTTAATATTCTACCACATTCACACAAACTCAAACTCACTTTATTTCATAAAAATTTTAAAAAATTATTTCAAATCGTCTTTTATGTAGACTCTAAAGTCATAGATCAACACACACAAAAGCAACAATCTCTGTTTTGTCAAATGGTGGGAAAATAAATTTAACAAAAATCAAACCCACACAAAATCTATGATATGCCTGTGCCGATCTACAACCGACCGTTTCCAAGGGGTTGAGCCTTATGAGAAGAAAGGGCAAACAAACTCATGGCCACTCTTTTGCAATTCACAGATAGATACAATGTCACTATTAAATATACCACGACATTGTTTTGATGTGTGCTAGTATGTCCGTTATTAAGGACTAAAAGGTAAAAAACACAACGCTATCTAGTCCCAAATTAAGCAGAGCTTGCACTATGGGTACTAGATATCTGATATAAATATATTAATATACTTTCTTTTTTGTAAATACTTACATATTATACATAGAAACACCCAGACCAAATCAAACATTAAATGTTCATGCACACAAATGTTTGACTTGAGAAACCGCGACCTTTGGATAAACAGTCCGTTACACAGACCACTACGCCAGCGGGTCGTCTATCTAATTTAATCTAACCAGATATTTTCTGTTCTGCCATCTCTGACACGCGAATATAAGCCTTAACTACGACTTAAAGAAAAGCACGTGAAGATACAACTGTTTCTAAAGAGGCTGATTTTATTTAGATAAAGAAAATTGTTTTTGATATTTTTTTGTGAGAGTAACTGCAATTTGAGAATAATTTATTTTGTAATGGTATCCGTGGGCTGGTAACAGTATAGGAGAGTATATGTTCAGATAAAGCCGATTTGTTGAGCCACTATTACGTCAATATATGTCGTAAGAGCCGACTAAGGGAGCAAACTACGCAGGGCAACAGCACTACACAGGAAAACTTAACACAAATCCTACACCAACCCGTCTGGCCAGCGTGGTGTAGTAGTAAAACTCCTTTCTAAGCAGCGGCCTATGTCCACCAGTGGACTATTGAAGGCTGTTGGAGCCGGAGCTAGAGTCGGAGCCGCGGGCAAAAACTAGTATAAAATAAACTCTTGGAAAAAAGGGCCCCGGATCTACGACCCGGGGCCTGGTCCTACGATGATTCATCGTAGGACCAGCCCCGGTTCTACGATTTTTTCAAACCGGGTCAGAAACTTGATAGTGGCGCCCCTCTCTCCAGCGTTTAAGATAAATAACTTAAAACAACTCCCAAATAATATACCTATATAAGATCACTTGTAGTGTGGGCCTGTGTGCCGCCTTTTCTTTGAAGTATCTTCCGTATGCTAGGCGCTTTGTGGCGCAAGTTTTTTATTTTTAATCATACTTTATTACGATTTTAGCGCCCCCCGAAACTGCCGCCAGAGGCGGGTGCTATGGTTTGTCCCTCCCTAAATCCGGGGTTGCGTAGGAGAGTCATGTTTCGGCAAACATCGGCCGGCTCGACCATAGTGATACCACAGCGTCACTGAAAACTGGTGTTAAGAAGCTCTTTCGTTACTCTTCACCGAGTTAATGAGGTTACCGGAGCCCAAACCCTCCTTCCACCTAATTTGGGAGAAGAGAGACTTAAAGGGCTTAATGCGCTTGTGTGGCTTAAGGGGCTATCCATAACTTACGTCACACGTTAAAGAGTAATTGTGTAACAAAGGGTCAAAAGCTTTGTGACGTCACATGTTAAAATTTAAAATATTGTAACGCGAAATTTATATGTGAATAAAAAACTAATAATTTACGAACTCGATCTATATTTATTAATTAATTTTAAATACATGCATAAAATTGAAAATTGTGTGGCGTCACATCAGGGTGGTTCTTAAAATGTGACAAGGACGGGGGAAGGGGCCCCCGTGGATGGCCCCTAGGCTGCAGGTGTCTATCGGCGACGATAGTCACTTATCATCAGGTGACCGAATTCCTCGTTAGGCCCCTTATTCCAGAATCATTTTTATTTCTTACTAGCTGACCCGGCAAACGTTGTTTTGCCATATACACTATTTCTAAAAAACATTGAAAAAAAAATTTAGGGTAGGGTCACCCTTCGGGCACGCCGTCATCGCGGCGGTAAGACCCGTTATGGAGGATTGGCTCAAGAGGCGTTACGGGACCCTCTCATACCGATTGACGCAGGTGATCACTGGGAAAGGATGTTTGGGGATCACCTGTGTCTGATCCGCAAGGAGCCAACGCCTGAGTGCCACCACTGCGATGGCCAGACCGTGGACACGGCTCTGCGTGAACGAGTGAAGAGTGAAGTGAGTGAAGAGTGCGTGGAACTCTGCCGTCTCCTTCTGCGAGCATAACTTGCTCGCAGAAGGAGACGGGAGACGGCGGAGCGGGACCGGGAGAGGTTTAGGACTCTCCCGGCCCGCCAGGCCCGGGAACGGGCCAGGTACCGCAGGCGACTCAGGCGCCGGAGGTCGCAGAACGACCTCCGTCCTCCATAAGCGCAGGCCTGGGGGTGACAGGTGAGGCCATCTGTCACCCTAGCAGAAGCAGGCCGGGGTGGCGACGAGCGCGTTGCGAAGCGCGCTCGCTTTCAGGGAGCAGAGGGAACATGGGGTTCCCACACGGGGGGGTCGTCTACCTGTTGTTGTAGATGGCCCGAGGTATGTCGGGGCACCAGGGACTTCCTTTCTAGGGTATACGTGGTTCCCCGGCTCAGTACCCGAGACGGCGTGCGGTTTTAGTCGGTTCGAGTCCGACATGCCACCGACAGGTGGTATCCGAGGGGATTTCCGCACGGAAAAAAAAGGGAGGTCACCCTTGTCATTTAGGGGTATGAAAAATAGATGTTGGCCGATTCTCAGACCTACCCGATGTGCACACAAAATTTCATAAAAATCGGTAGAGCCGTTTCGGAGGAGTATGGTAACTAACATTGTGACAGAATTTTATATATAAGATTATTTTAAGCCATAATAGTAAGGAAATTTTTATTATTACATAGAATTATTCAAAGATAGAAATGATTAAGATACATAGATGATAATGCGAGAAGCCGGAAATCGAACGAAGTGGCGTGCGATAGGAGAGGCTTATGTCCAGCACTGCACTGCGATAGGCTGATGATGATGATGGTGACGAGGATAAATTATTAAAATTCTTGACTTTACGGGTCAAGTTAAAAACCTATTTGTAATTATAATGAGTTAAACTAAGTATGAACTGAAGAATAGCTGTAACAATAACATATTGACAATACTGTCGCGACCTCGACATACAGTGAAACAAAAACATATTACAACGCCATCTAACGAAGACACCCCGAACTACAGAGTAACTGTATCGCGATATGAATAATACTCACACCGATTAGCATATATACACTTCCCGACATCAACCGTCGAGCCGAGACCTGCCACACGTGAACATCTCGCCTGGTCGGAGGATCCTCCCTTTGTGTTCGAGGGACACGACACCCGTTCGTTCACAATACACTCACGACTATATACCCGAAAGGGTAGGTAGAGTCGTATATTAATAATCTAGCACACGTCACTTACGGGAGTCTGAGAACAGACTACGGCCTCAGACACAGAATAAATAATTCTGCTCATCACACTTGTATTTAGTGGTGCAGTGGTAGCGTATGTGACTGCTGTGCTAAGGTCTTGGGTTCGATTTCCGGGTCTGAGCAAATGTTGTCAGCAACAATTTGTTTCGGAGTTTGAGTGTTTTTTCTGTGTATTCTATTCTATCAGTCAATCTAGCTTTCATAGCTCTGCTTAGTCTGAAATTAAATAGCGTTGTGTGTCAGATGTCCGAAATTTATTATCATTTATTTGTCCTGTACGAGAATCGAACTCTTCTCCTCTGCCTCTGTACCACCCTTATGTTACTCAACCTTGTGGTCACCATCATAACCTCCGAGCCTTTGCCCAAACTAGGTTGGGTCTACTACGATGCGGCTGTACTTCCATTTTTACGTGGGGGACAGCCATCAAACCTCCACCACCCAAGTACTAGGCGATATCGAAGTTTTAGAAGACTATTTAGGGATCCAATGTACCCGTAACGATTGCCGCAGATATTCGTATGGCAACTGGGACCGTCGGCTTGATGTGCTCTGCGAGGCACGGAGGGGTCTCAATGTGTTGAGAATGGACACCCATCCATAGACTGATCAGGCTAGAATTGTTTAAATTTACACGAGACCCTTAGTACTCTTTATATTTCGAGTAGGTCTGGTTACCATATCTGTAACTCGTATTGTCTGTTGGAAAGTCTGTGCCCTCAATATTGATAAATTTGCAAATATTTTTACAAGTCCGACTTGACAGCTATAAGGCGCCGGCATTTCCCAAGACACAAACTGGGAAAAAACGTCAAACGTCAAACCACAGAGGTGTCTTTTTTTTTAAGTCCGTGTGCAATGTTAAAGAGAAAAAATCCGTTTAAAAGTTGATCGAACTAATCGGACTCTATGTCGAAAATACAATATAGTAAGTAGCATAACAGCTTAACACGTCTCACATAAGAAGACCGTCTGGTCCCAGCAAAGCCACCACACTGCTGGTATACATTCCACATGTCTTCCAATGCTATTCTCTAAGGAAACAGCCTGCGTTGCGTATAGCGTCGAATTTCTTACTAGTTGTTTGAGAAATTGCCTGTATTTTCACGTATTAATATACAAAATTTAATAACTCCTGGCAGGCATATGGGTCTCCCAAGGTCAAACCTTCCATGACAGTAGTGTACATAATTGTAGTCAAAATATACAGACAAGTGCGAGTCGAACTTGCCCACCGAGGGTTCCGTGCTGAAGGATTTAATTACAAATAATCAGTTTTCAGATTTTCCCTGTACTTGCAGTATAAGACGATTTACTTGCCATATTTCATTGTCCTAGGTCAACGAGAAGTACCCTATAAATTTTGATTCCCTTGAGAGTGTCGAAATATGCGTTTTTTTTCGCCATAAATAGCCGTATCTTTTTTTTACGTTAATTTAGAAGTTTGATTTTTTTACATCTTCAAGGGATTGTAGACTGTCTAGCAGTGGACTGTATGGTTATAATTTCAACTCGATACCTCCACGCGTTCTCGAGATCAAGGGTCCTGACAGATGGACAACAAAGTGATCATACAAGGGTTCCGTTTTATCCTTTGTACGGAACCCTAAAATTGCAAGCTTTATACACCGTGGATATCATGTAGCAAAGTACTCAGCAAGACAAAAGAAATGAGCCCAATCAGACATCGGGAAGTGGTTCTTTTTTTGCTTCCAAGATTTATGCCGCACACATATACAAACATCGCACAATGGTGACGGATTAAGAATACAGAGTGTCACCACCCCTATTCATCCCGTGGGTGTCGTAAGAGCCGACTAAGGGAGCAAACTAAGCAAGACAACAGCACTGCAGAGAGAAAGAAAACTTAACACAAACCCTATACCAACCCGTCTGGTCAGCGTGGTATAGTAGGCCAAAACCTCCTTTCTAAGAAGAGGCCTATGTCCAGCAGTGGACTATTAAAGGCTGTTGATTTGATGTGTGCAAGTTAAATAAGGGCGTGTAAAAATGTGATCGCAGTTCCTACGCCTTAACCTATGTGCCACTTGGTGTTTTAATTTGGCTATCGACAACATTAAATTTATAATTAAATCGAATATTCAAAGAATTTAGCAATTTTACTCGTAAATACCAGTCACTCATTTTGTGATTCATTAAAAGTCAAGTGAAAATGAAACAGGCTACCGATCACGTTTTTCTGATAATATACACTTCAACATAATAATATGCTGTTATGAGTGTTATAGGCCTGGTTCGAGGAGTTCGGAGGGTGGGGGGCTCCCTGTTGCTTAATTTAGGGGATTCGTGGGCTTCGCCGGATCTATTGTGTGGTCAAACAAAACATGGCCCTGTACAGAGCGCTGATATTAGCCGAGCGCTATCGGTCTACTCCCGCTGCCGAGTTACTGATCAATCAATCAAGCACAGCGGGTGGTGGCTATTGGGTTCGTCCGAATCCTCCCCAGAGTAGGGCGGCTGAAACTGACACACATTTACCTGCTTCCCCAAGGGGCTTGAGATCCGAAGAGATTTTCAAAAAAAAAGGCCTATCTCAATTAGCGTGCGGATGCGCATGCGAAAGCGGACATGGAAGGTTTTAGGCAAAACCCCTCTCCCATGCTTCTGTAGAGTAGTAGTAGTAGTTTCTGTTTCTCTTGAGTAGAAGAAGAAGTCGATGGACGGTGGTTGTAACTTACTATTAGTTTGCCACCTATAGTATAAAGAAAATTGGAACTAAGAAGTGTGTCATTATGACAATACCAGTAATTCTTTGTAGTGGTCTTCATGTAAGTAGGTTATGGGAAAAAGTTTGTATTATAATGGGCATAGACAACAAAATTATCTACACTAGAAATCGTCTGGTGCTCAAGTTTCGACCATAACTCTTAAGTTTATTTTATAGCTATGACCAATTTAATTTGAACTGTCTTTCTTTCTTAGAAATATTTATATATTTCTATCTAAATATATACAAAGTGGTGCTAACACCACTTTGTATGTATTTTCTACACCATTTATAACTGAAGAACGGCTGGACCAATTCATATGATTTTTATGTTTTTTGATTTGTCTGCATCCGGAATAGGATAAAATGTATTATAATATGATATTTATCAATAAAAACATATTAAAAAACATCAGTCCAAAAATGAGACTAGCAGTTCATTTGTTATACATGGTATTACAAAACGCAACTGACAGCTCACGTAATGTTGTCTATGGTTTGTTTAAACTGAACTTAATAATTTTGAATTAATTTTAAAATCCTAAATCTACTCATTCATTGACTGTTAAGCGAAACGAAATTCGACGGGTCAGCTAGTATTAGTATGTTTATCAGCAGTCTGGTTACCATGGCACAGGCTCTACCTAGTCTCAGATCAGACGGCCGTGTGTGAGATGCGTGTAGTTATTAAAAAAAAAAAGTTTTTGTTTTATGTCCGTGTAGTGACGGATTAAGAATACGGAATGTCACTAACCCAATTCATCCCGTGGGTGTCGTAAAAGCCGACTAAGGGCGCAAAACAACGCAGGACACCAGCACTGCAAAAAACTTGACACAAACCCTATATCAACCCGTCTGGCCAGCGTGGTATAGTAGGCCAAAACCTCCTATCTAAGGAGAGGCCTATGTCTAGCAGTGGACCATTAGAGGCTGGTTATGTGATGTCATTTTATGAACTTTTGTACCATGACAAGTCTAAATATATACTAGATCCTTATAGTTTTCACAGCCTTTGGTAGTCCACTGTATGTGCTCAGAGATCGTTGTGGAGGCACTATTAGGTGAAGTAACGGTTTCTAGCCTAGTTCAGCAACATATGCTAATACCGAACACAAATTGTTTTTAAGTCCAGAAACATTTAGCAAACACAAACTATGTGTCAATGTTTACAATGAAATAAAACATTCATTCATTCAGTTACTGATGGACTTAGGCCCCTCCTTAGAAAGGAGGTTTTGGCCTACTATACCACGCTGGCCTGGACTTTACAAACATACATAAAACGGACACAAAGAACACCCAGACTCAGAACAACAATTTGTGGATTACACAAAGTGTCGTCCCATGTGGGGCTAGAACCTACAACACTCGGCGTAGTAGGAAGCCGCGTGGCGACCGCTTAAACCAATACGCCATCCGTGCAGGTTTGTTTCAAGTATTTCTTCTCTGCTCAGCTTTCCTTCTCCTTCTTCTTACAGTTTTTTGTAGCTTTTTTTAAACTTTATAGCATAAATTGTTTATATTTTTATAGCACTTGTTCTTCATATAAACATTATTAGTCCACTGTTGGACATAGGCCTCTCTCTAGAAAGGAGGTTTTGGTCTACTCTAACCCGCTGTCCAGACGGGTTGGTATAGAGTTTGTTTCAAGTTTTCCTTCTCTTTACAGCGCTGTTGTCCTGCGTAGTTTGCTCCCTTAGTCGACTCTTACGACACCCACGGGATGAATAGGGGTGGTGACACTCTGTATTCTAAATCCGTCACCACACGGACATAAACATTAAGTATTCTAAATTTAATATGCTTCTATCCGATATATATTTTCTTCAAGAATTAAAATATCAATCACAAATTCATCCAAAATGTTACTTTGTATTTTTTTTCACTCGAAACTCGAGTGTTAAAAAAGAGTTGTATTTCGAGTTAAAACAGTTGTCATTTACCGTACGATTTGTAAGAAAATATTGGGGTCATCAGACCGTTGTTGGTGCGTGCTAACTAGTGAAAGGTTATTAGCGCATCAGTGGGTCACTTCCCTAAGCTAATATTCTTGTAGCCAGCGTATACATCGTGGCCAGAAGGTCGATTCTCGTAATAGAAACTCTTTCAAAATATTCTTTCCGGTCTACTCTCCATCATACAAATGTCATGAAAGGTATTCTCGTAGTAAAGTTTTACTGTTTTTATAATAATTTTTTTTAAAGACAACTCCCGCATTAGGAATATATCCTGTGTCGCGGGGGACTTTACAAACATACTTAAAACGGACACAAAGAACACCCAGACCCAGAACAACAATTTGTGGATCACACAAAGTATCGTCCCATTTGGGGTTTGAACCCACAACACTCGGCGCATTGGGAAGCGGCGTAACGACCGCTTAAACCACTACGCCATCCGTGCAGTCAATATGTTATTATCAATATGTTATACGTCATTGTGGTGACAGATTAAGAATACGGAGTGTCACCACCCCCATGGGTGTCGTGAGAGCCGACTAAGGGAGCAAACAACGCAGGACAACAGCACTGCAAAGAGAAGGAAAATTTGACACAAACCCTATACCAAGCCGTCTGGCTAAATAATGTTATAAAAAGCTGTTTTCAGATTTATTTATTTTTATGGCGTCCTCTATGCCATAAAAACGAGGAGTTAGAGTACCTGATAGTGAGTGACTACAGCTGCCCATTAACACCTGCAACCTATTAGTCAAAAGTGTATTACTGCCATCATCAACAGCCTTTAATAGTCTACTGCTGGGCATAGGCTTCTCCTTAGAAAGGAGGTTTTGGCCTACTATACCACGCTTGCCAGACGGGTTGGTATTTAGTTTGTGTCAAGTTTTCCTCTTTGTCTTTCCTGTTGTCCTGCGTAGTTCCCTTAGTCGACTCTTACGACACCCACGGGATGAACAGGGGTGGTCCGTATTCCTAGTCAGTCTCTCCTTCCAATATCAGGAGAAGGGAGAGCGTTTGAGCTCCGATAACCCCACTCACTCTCTCCCTCTCAATTTAAGAGCCAAGTCCTTGTCCGTTTAGCAATCGCCACTCCTCTCTATTTCCTATGATCTGTTTGACCTCTTGATAGGCCACGACTCCCACTTTCTCCTTCACTTGCTGTATGTATGTTGATCTAGGCCGTCCTCGTTTTCTTTTGCCTTCTATTTTTCCTTTCACTATTATTCTGAAGAAGTTGTCGTGTCTTATCCAGTGGCCAACCATTTTGCCTCTTCAGTTCTCAATGGCATTCAAGAATTGCCTCTTTTCGTTTACCTCATTGGTTCTTTTCTCTATCTAAATGATGTACATCATTCCACCAGCACCACATTTCAAATGCTGCCAACCTGTCTCTGTCTCTTTAGGTCAGCGTCCACGCTTTGCAGTCATAACCTCACTTACTTAACAAGAATTGGTATTAAGTTATAAATTATACAAAAGCACCACATAAAACTATAAGGATCCAGTATACTGTTGACGTGTCGTTGTACAAAGGTCTGTGCATTGACAGTTCAATTTACACTGGTGAACTTTCAAAACTAGATATTTTTTATTATTCGTGTTAGTCCACAATACATATTAAATTGAAATTTACGCGGAAATAATGAAAAAAATGTAGTTATATTTATGTAATGCGCCATTTTATTGCGTTTCATTTTACGTTCGCAATAAATGAAACAATTACAAATGATGTAATTGTTACTGAATTAGATATTTAATAGGTATATATATTTATAGCCTTATAATTAACTTTTTTATTCCGTGTGGTGAAGGATTAAGAATACAGAGTGTCATCATCCCTATTCATCCCGTGGGTGTCGTAAGAGCCGACTTAGGGAACAAACTATGCAGGTATAGCGACCAAACGTTACTACTGCCTCATCATACAACTCATCATCATCAACAGGGTTTAATAGTCCACTCCTGGACATAGGCCTCTTCTTAGAAAGGAGGCTTTGGCCTATTATACCACGCTGGCCAGACGGTTTGTTATAGGGTTTGTGTCAAGTTTTCCTCCTCTTTGCAGTGCTGTTGCCCTGTGTAGTTAGACAAAGGAAGAAACGCTACCGACAATAAGGTAATGCTGATGCTGAAAAGAGCGCATAATTAAATTAAAAGAGACACTGGGTTACCAGAGCTGGAATGACTTAGGTTTAATATATTTATGAGTACTGGCAACTCTATACCTATATTTGAATTGAATTGACTTTTCACATCCCACGCACGGCCGTCTCATCCTAAACTAGACAGAGCCTGTATTATGGTAACGAGACTGCTAATAAAACACACATACTCGTATATTACTACGAGTAAATGCCTACACTTTTTTTTTAAAGACAACTCCCGCACTAGGCATATGTCCTGTGCCGCGGGGGAATCGACAAATATACATGAAACAGACACAAAGAACACCCAGACTGAGATAACCAATTATGATATACAAAATGATGTCCCATGTGGGGATCGAGCTGATAACACTCAGCGGCGAGGTGACCGCTTAAACCACTATGCCATCCGTGCAGTAGTAGTAGATAAATTACATACAGAGAGAACTAATGATCGTTCTCAGTCCTGGGTGGTATTTTCTAGACTACGCATAGCTTTTTTAGTAATGGGGTGGAAAATCCTTTCGGGTCTCCGGTTATTATGGGACGCAGGAACCAGAAATATGTAGCGTTTCTACGAAAAAAACACCCCGACGGCCAGCCCTCAAGCGCTCTACTTTGGGAAGGACCCGGATCATATGATTTTAGGTCCCCCTCAATGGAAGCCGCGCCTGACCAGGCCCTATCCCGGGATAGTCACAGGCTTTTCCCCCCAGTCGGACCAATAACGACGATGCAGCCTGATCGCTTCTTATTGCGATATTACACCCTATTACATACAAGAGCCCCTATTCTGTCATCAGAAGTCCCCACTCACTGGCGAAGTACCTATCGCTACTGAGAATTTCGTATACCAGAAACAACATAATATTTTTTTTAATTTCGCGCGTACTTATACTAACAGGAATTTAAGCAATAGTTTTTGACTGGTTTATAAGTTAACATACAAGAAAACTTGAATTTTTTTTAATATAACTATATATATATATACTATATTTATATATATTTTTTATTTAAATTATTATTGCTAAATAAATTTTGTTATTTCGAAACTAAATTCCCGTCAACCAGAACCGTACTTTTTTTTTTACGTATGAATACATAGTTCCTATTTCCGTAATTAAATTAATGTTTCTTAAAATATAATTAAGTTTTTTTTGACATAAATTTATTTTAAATACACCTTTCTTGAATATAGGCAAATATTTGAATGCATAAACTCAAATGAAATCGAAAAGTGAAAGTAAACACTATTCAAACATTATTGTATCAAGTTTAATGGAAGTTACTTTATAAATCACATTTAACATGACCCTGTATCAAATTTACATACAAATAGAGCTATTTTGCATGTAATTGTAACAAAATCTTAGAATTCACTACAACTTTATGAGAGCTGTAAGCATTCTTGGACTTACATTTTTACACTCACACACACAACAAGAAAAAACAAAACGTTACACAAAAATAACTGTACTAACCTCGAGAACAACACTTTAAACTTTCAAATAACACTATATTTTACTCATTAATTAACATAACAGAATAAACACTGAATATTTTAAAATAAAATAATTACGAGAACAACAAACTCGCGTACAGAACTAGCGTGCGATCCCACTTGCGGTCAAGGAGTTACTGATTTGACACTTGACAGTTTGTTTTGCCTGTACTGTTATTCCGTATTCGCAAGATGCCGGGCGAAAGTATTTCGAATCTTGTGGTTTGCGCATGCGTGAATATAGTTTTAAACTTGGTCAGTTTATGTTCTCTATGAAAGGCTTTGTAATAAGGTTTCATATCCACGGGGTACCAACAGAAACCTATTACTAAACATCTAATGTCCCGCTGGCTGCAGTACAAAAACCGTACTAGTTAGACAGATTCAATATTCACACAGTTTATTTTTATAATAAACAAAAAACAACGAGGTTTCCCATTTCAGATACGCAATTGTTTCGGTGTCCCTACGTATGACAGTAAGTGGATTGCAAATCAAATAACGCAATACAGACTGTAGATTTTTTTATACAAACAAACATAAAACAAAATTTTACTGAAAATCAAAAGAACTTTTTAATCTTTTGGTATTACACCAAATTTGACTTTTTGCGAAGTGGTTTATTTATTTCTTGGGGAATCATAAAGAAAGTACTATTTAATTGGCTTGTTTGTTTAGTGGTTAGTGATACTGCGTGCAGGTCTTCCACAGGTCCTGGGTTCGATTCCCACCCTAGACAAATAATAGTGTGATGAGCACGTTCATTTGTTCTGCAAGCGTGTCATTTATGTGCAAAATGTATTTAAGTATCAGCTAAAGTTTATCAGCAGTCTGGTTAGCATTTTTTTTACATTTGGAAACCCCCTCGGGTCGTCAACCCACCGGGGTTTGCGGCGGCTTGGTGTGTCGGAATCGGACCGACTAAAACCACACGGTGTTCCACTTTGCGCCTGTAATAGGAGGGATCCAGGGACTGCTGTTATTAGGACGTCTGGACCCCTCTTAGCGCCTGCCCGCAACGACGCGGGCACCACCTTCTCGGGTACATCTACCGAAGCAGCCATGCCCGGAAAAGACCTGCGTCAGTCGGAAGGAAAGGTTCCCGTGCTGACGCCCTGCCTGACCGGCTGGAGTGCCTTCACGGCAGCAAAACCGGCTCCGGGAAACTCCAGCCGGGACAAATAACAAGCGGAGCGTACCTCGTAGGCGGTGAGAGCCGGGCTGAGACCAGAGTGTCATCGGCTCAGAGCTTTTGTTGCACCACACGATAGGGGCGACCCCAGGGGTCATTATCGAGACTCTCTCGCATCTCATTTCTTTTTACTTATTTGGCGCGGCAAATGGCCTCATGAAGCTGGTCCTCATCATCCCGGGTATAGGACCTCCGGGCATGAGTACAGGCCGCGCTGAGGTCCACCAACTCTTGGGACCACCAGTAGACCTCCTTTCGTGGAGGCCGACGGCCGAGGCCGGGGTATGGCCGCATCTCAAATCTGCGTAATTGCATCACGAAAGCGACCAGCCTCCATGTCGACCTCCTCTAAATCGGATATAAAGATGATCCGAGAGCGTCTCAACCTTTTCCAGGACATGCCAGTTCCTTACTCCGAACGAAAGGTCCACTGCATCATAGTTTGCAAGAAGAGATCCTGCGCACAGTGGTTCAGGTTCGTCTGGACGAGGAGGTTAGAAACTTGGTCCATTACTGAGCCGTCTCTACAACCTCTTCCATGGGCGATGACGTCCCAACGACGTCGGAGGCAGCTTGGGTCGACTGGCTAGCACCCGATGTTTATCGAGAATTGTGGGGAAGTTTGCAGCCCCCCTACCCCAGCTAATGATTGGCGGGCTTCTTACCCGCCGCACATGCTGGGCAATAAGGAGCGTCAGGGCATTCTGCCGCCTTGTGCTCGGTCGACCGCAGCAGAAGCACAGTCCGCTACAGTCAAAACAACTTTCACACTTGACGCGTGTGGGTCCCGATGCCAGGCATTTAAAACACCTCATCAGCCTCGTCGCCAGAACTGTGTTCACGAATCCGACGGGGAGCCTACCACAGCTACAGCCTAGCTGGCCTAGGACAGCTGACTCACACAGCGCCAAGTCCTCCTGGACCGGGGCGGATGGTGCCGGCAAACAAAGCAAACTTCAGCCCCAGGAAACTCCAGGACACGAGCTCCTGTCCGGGCGAGGCCCTGCCTGACCCCTACCATCCCGAAATCATGGGCGAGACTATCCCATGCCTTTTTGATAAGCTGTCACCTGCAATCTATTAGTCATAAGTGTATTACTACCCTTTCATCATCATCAACAGCCTTTAATAGTCTACTGCTGGACATAGGCCTCTCCTTAGAAAGGAGGTTTTGACCTACTACACCACGCTGGCCAGACGGGTTGCTATAAGGTTTGTGTAAAGTTTACCTTCTCTTTGCAGTGCTGATGTCCTGCGTAGTTTGCTCTTAGTCGGCTCTGACGATACCCATGGGATGAATAGGGGTGGTGACACTCCGTATTCTTAATCCGTCCCCATACGGACAGTGGAAGGTTATTATTTATTTATATATTACTTATTTTTATTGTGTATAATTAAAAATATTTATGCCGCCATTTATGTTCTCGAGACAATCTTAAATAACAATAGGTGGGAGATAACACAAAACAAACGCTTCAACGACGGAATATAAATAATTTACATATATTGAATAATAATAATATTTATAAATGACGCTTACCTACTACATACATAAATACATACGTCTATATCCCCAAAGGGGATTGGAGAGACCTATGTCGAGCAGTGTACTGAGATAGGCTGATGAATAGTAATATTCTACCACATTCACACAATGCAATCTAGTCCTAAATTAAGCAGAGCTTGTACTATAGGTGACAACTGATATTTTCTTTTTTCTCTGTTTGTGATAATTACAGCGAGCATTTTTAAAACATAAGACACAGTACATGAACGTCTGGTGGTTATTTACAAATATCCGCGATTAGAAATGCACGCGAAACATTAAATTGGAAGTCAGTAAAAAAATCGGTTTTCTGTAAAGTCGGTTTACTGACGATAGTTGAACGTGACAACGTCATAAGAAAATACTGATGGAATGGTTGCATTTTACGAAAACATGTAAATGTATTATTGTACGAGTATAGCAGCTGTCCACGCGGACGCATCGCTCACTCAAGTAGGAGAGAGACAGATGTCGAACGCTGCCGAACGCGGAGGCCGATTGTGCCTCTTTGTCACTCGTTCCGCGCTCTCGCTTGCACTTCACGCCTTAAATGGAACGCCTCAGAGCGAGGTAACGCCGCATGCGTCATGTTTTTTCGTGCGTGCAGCCGGCTCCATCGAATTTTAAGACGTTGTCACATCAAAAAATCTTAGCTAAAATGTTTTTAAGTTACCATAAAGGTCTATTTCAAATTGAGATGATATTTTATTAATTATCTAAAAATGGATTTTGTCTATATGTACTCATTACGCAAGGAACATACAAATATATACATACTTTTTTTTGTAAATACATACACATTATACATAGAAACACCCAGACCAAATCAAACATTACATATTCATGCACACAAATGTTTGACTTGAGCAGGAATCGAACCCGCGACCTTTGGCGTAGCAGTCCGTTACACAAACCAGTACGCCATGCGGCTGTCAAAAAAAAGACTAATATCCCCAAAGAGGCATCAAAGGCTTGTTATAGAAGGCTCTATAGAATCTATATCTATTAGTATTTAGATTGTATTGGTAGATTAGTATTTTAGTTGTTTTCAATCAGTCACTTAATAATATTTTCGTTGATGATTGTTGTTAAAACGTTATAGAATATTTTATAACGCTATTTGCCTTAAAATTAAGAAGCTCTGCATTGTGCTGTGCACAAAAAGCTATCACCCATGAAATTTAACAAAGAATGCGTCTTATAGACTAGCTTCAAAGCTAACCTAGCCACTTCGAATAGTTGGATTTAGCTTTTGATGAAATGAGACTTAGTATTTAAAAAAGCTTGTAAATCTACGGATTTACCTAGATGCAATCGACAGAAATCTACAGGTTTTCAGAAAACTGAACTAGCAACACTAACCCGCATCTTTTAAAATCTTGTATTTTGTGTGGAAATTGTTTTTTTGCATTGAATTTTTAGCGCCCAGGTAGCAATACTCGCGCCTAGAGGGACCGCTCCTCTTGCGTTCCCCAAGGCCAGCGCTAAATGGGTACACGAAAATTATAAAGGGTTTGTAAATTTTAAGAATTTTTACATTTTCACGCAGCAGGTTTTTTTGTTTTTCTTTTCTGTTATGATTGTTAAGTTCTTTTAACAAAAAAATAAGCAAAATTAAAAGTTAGTTACGTACAATACTTTTGCCAATACAACTACTTTTATAGCGTTTTCTAGAAAATTGTTTTTTAATGTCTTTATTCTAAGCAAGCATAAAAATGGCGCCTGTTGTCCGAATGCGTACAAAATTTCGTACAATAACGGTGGTCACTTAAGGCCCCGTCCGCACAGCGAAATTTTAACGCGCGTTAATTTTTTCGCAAAATTCTCGCGTTCATTTTGTATCAAATCACATTTTTTTTTTACCGCCAGTGCGGATAGTTCTATATAGATCCCATGTGTTACAGATTTTACGAAAAAAACGCGCGGTAAAATATCGCTGTGCGGACGGGGCCTAAATCGTTTTCTAGACACATTCTTGACAAAGAGCGTTCGAATCTCCTTTGAAAGCTTGATCATAGGTAATTATCAAGAATACCATAATCAAGTAAAGTGAAATTATGATTTTTTTTAAACCGCAATAATGATAAAACGTGGTAGGTACATTTTTGTAGGCAAAACAACATGGCGTGTGTGACGTCATACCTAGTAATTGTCAAATTATTTATTAATGTTGATTTAAATATATCAAATCAATAAAATAATAAATTGATTATGGAGGACATATCAGGCTGTACTTTTAGATGTTTCATTAATGATGCATTCGAAACATCATCGCGTTTCACGTAATACAATGACAAGTGGAACCTTTTTCTTTTTAACACGCTTTTATTAGCTTGGTATGTATGTATGTAACGGAATCACTTTAAAACGCCGCTAGTTAATAATAGGCTAGTTGACTCATTTTGAAAACTTGGTTAATTATATACTTAAATATCTATTTTATCCCAATCAACCTATATTTTAAAGATAAAGCAATATTTACATTACGTATTTTGTATTTAAAACAAAAAGGACGTGTGGCACTCGAGGACTGCCGCGGTAAAGCTATTGCATAGCATTTTCTATCAACTTAGTATTAATAAACTTAGTATTAAATAATTATTTCAGGAAAACCTTATAGAAATTAGCCCGGCCGGGAATCGAACCGAGTAAGGCAGCGTTTTCAAATTCCACGCGAACGAAGTTGCGGGTACCAGCTAGTATTAAATAATTATCTTAGGAAAACCCTATAGAATTTTGCCCGGCTCCGGAATCGAACCCATTAAGGCAGTGTTTCTTAAATTCCACAGGAACAAAGTCGCGGGTATAAGCTAAAAAATCTGTAGGAGCCAGATTGTTCGTCTCCTTTTCCCGGTTCAGACGAACCCAAACATGGGCTGTCCAAGTACTCCAGGAACCGAGAAAATCAAAGGGGGTATAAATGAAAAAAGTTGAAGGGTGAGGGGGAGGTATTTTGTGCGGACCTCAATGCAATCTTAAAAAATAAGTCATCCCTCGAAAATACCACCCCCCCTCGCCCCTCTTTGGAAAAACAGACTGAAGTGTTGTTACATGTTACGATACTTTTCAAAAAAACATCTATCTCATCTCTGTCTCCTTTTCCCGGTTCAGACAAACCCAAACAAGTGAGTCCAAGTGCTCCAGGTACCGAGAAAATCAAAGGGGGGATAAATGAAAAAAGTGGAGGGGAGAGAAGGGAAGGTATTTTGAAGGGACTTCAATGCAATTATAAAATTTTTGGTGGGGGGGGGTATTGTATGTAGATGTTATTACATTAATAAAAATAAACTGGCCTCCCCCCTTTGTCATGTCAAAGGAACACCCTACCTTAGAAAAAGTTCTGCTATTCATCGATAGATGGCAGAACTAAAAAGTATCACCGCTGTGCCGGTCGGAGTGGGGAGCGTGAGGTTTTTTTCGTTACGGAATTTCTGGATTCGGTTCCCGCGCTCAAGGCCCGCGATAGAAGCTATGCAATAGCTTAAAAACAATTTAAATTTCCCTTGAAAACGCTGAATAGTGTCATGGCGTTTTGAATGACGTCATAGTCTGCGAAACAAAACTGTTTACATCTGTGTCCTGTGTCAACTGAAACTGTATTAAGGTGAGCAAATATTATTATGCTAAAAACGAAAAACAATTAGGAGTAACCTGCTCTGTGGTATGACAACGTCAACAACAACAATGATGTTTTGCGCGGGCGTGACGTAACACTTTCTGATTGGTGTTCGCTGTCACGTGACTTAATGCCTATTTTGTTCGAATTTATCTTTAAATTTTATGAAAAATAGACAGGTTTTTTCTTATCTATGTCTCTTTATTTATAATTTAAAACTTTGAAACCAAGCAATTTGCTATTAGTGGATACAAGCCCGTTAGATATTAACTAGTGCAAAAGCTGGTGTTTATAAAATTTAAGTAAATAACTAATATTATTCAAAAAGATCGACATAAAACGAAGACCTACTTATGTCCAAGTATTTAATTAACGATAATCGACAAAGCACACAATTCTACAAACATGTTTCTAGCGACAGTTTCTAAATTAGAATAGTTATAACATATTAGCATGGCGTTGTGAGAGTAGAGCGGTATATTATAGAAAGGGTACATCAACAACCCATACATACATACACACACACACACACACACACACACACACACACATATAACATAAAAGCGGCCAAGTGCGAGTCGGATTCGCCCATATAGGGTTCCGTAGCAGCAAGTAACATAATATAAAAGTTCTTGTAGTTCGTTGTAACTTTGATCGACGTTTATGAAAGGTAAATTGCGGTTTACGATTTAGGACGTATTAAGAAAAACTACTTACAACAAACCAATTTTCGGTGGAAGTTTGCATAGTAATGTACATCATATATTTTTTTTAGTTTCGTCATTCTCTTATTTTAGAAGTTACGTGGGGACGACGACGACGAGACATTTTACCACTTTGGAAGTGTCTCTCGCGCAAACTATTCAGTTTAGAAAAAAATGAAATTAGAAACTTCAATATCATTTTTGAAGATTTATCCATAGATACCCCACACGTATGGGTTTGATGAAAAAAAAATGAGTTTCAGTTCTAAGTATAACCCCCAAAATTTATAGTTTTTTTCAATTTTTGTGTAAAAATCTTAATGCGGTTCATAGAATACATCTACTTACCAAGTTTCAACAGCATAGTTCTTATAGTTTCGGAAAAAAGTGGCTGTGACATACGGACGGACAGACAGACAGAAGACATGACGAATCCATAAGGGTCCCGTTTTTTGCCAGTTGGCTAGGAAACCCTAAAAACGTTTATTACAGTTATAAAAATTCAAATGTAACTATATATGTTATTTTCATTAATAAGTAACACAACATTAACTGTGTAAATTTAATTTACAAGTTGTACAGGGCAATACAGGGCAGGCCAAAACCTTCTTTCTGAGGAGAGGCCTATGTCCAGCAGTGGACTAGTGAAGGCTGTTGATGATGATGATGATGATGACAGGGCAATTTTAATTAAACTATATCTATACTAATATTATAAAAGCTGAAGAGTTTGTTTGTTTGTTTGAACGCGCTAATCTCAGGAACTACTGGTCCGATTTGAAAAATTCTTTCAGTGTTAGATAGCCCATTTATCGAGGAAGGCTATAGGCTATATATCATTACGCTAAGACCAATAGGAGCGGAGCACCAATGAAGAATGTTTCAAAAACGGAGAAAATTTATTACTATTGAGAGACGCAGACGAAGTTGCGCGGGTCAGCTAGTGTCATAATAAAACTCAGTGTCACTGGAAGGTAGCTGGTACCTATATCTCAGGTTTTACCTTTTTAGGTACCAGAAGCATATTTTATATGTAATTGTTATAGCCTAAAATAGCGCCCTTTTTATTACTATATTCTGTACAATTTACCTTGAATAAATAAATAAAATTAAAAAAAAACGGTCAGGTACGAGTCGAACTCGTGTGCCGAGGGTTCCGTACTTACCCAGATTTTACGTAGATTTTCGCGAAAACTTGTAAGTACCAAAATTGATCTTAATTTTCAACTTTTTTTGTATTTTGGAATTATTCCTTTATTTGTGCTGTAAGACGTTTCTTTTTGCCAAATTTCGTGATTTTAGGTCAACGTGAACTACCATATAGGTGTTCGACCCAAAACCTATAGGGTACTTCCGGTTGACCTAGAATTGTAAATTTTGGTTAAAAGCAAGGTCTTACAGCACAAGTAAAAAGAACATTCTAAAAACTAATAAAATAATTTAATTTCGCGAAAATCGAAATTTGCCCATATCTTTTTATCGTGTTGACTCAGGACCTTGATTTTTATACACCTAATAGGGACCATAGACCTCAGTATCTGGTATAAATTTCAACTTGCTAGGTCTACCCATTCCTGAGAAAATCGGTGGTGACACACGGACAGACGGACAAGAAAGTGATCTTATAAGGGTTCCTTTTTTACCTTTTGAGGTACGGAACCCTAAAAACTAGCTATCGACGGCAAGCGCGTTCTTCGTTGCGATTGGTGAAGATTTCTGTACGGGCCAATCGCGTCGCCGAACGAGGATGTAAAATAAACTCAATCTGCGCCTTCTAAAGTACGTGAACTACATTCATAATTTAGCGTCAATATAGCTTCAGTGTTTAGATTAGTTGACCGGCTGTTTGGTTTAGTAGTTAGCGATTCTGACTGCTGGGTCCGATTCCTGTCTAGGACAGAACAGTCACTGTCTTCTCCAGAGAGTATTTGTTCCGGGTATTCTTCTAAAGACCTTTTTCTTTTTTAAGAAGACAACTCCTGCATTAGGAATAAATCCTGTGTCGCGGGGGACTTTTCAAATATACATGAAACGGACACAAAGAACACCCAGACTCAGAACAAGAATTTGAACCCACAACGCTGAGTATTAGTAAGCGGTGTAGCGACCGCTTAAACCGTCCTTGCCTTGTTGGCAGTTAGCTGGACCGATTTTGATAATATTTTACTACCAAGCAGCTGTCTATATATATATATATATATTTTATTATAAACTTTAATCACACTTGATTTACTTTTCTAACTGTTCTTGTTAGAACAGTTAGAAAAGTAAATCAAGTGAAAAGTAAATCAACGCCTACAAACTGTTGTTTGTAGGCGTTCCGCTTAATCTATAATAAGTTTAGTTAGTTAGTTAAACATGTCCTGTAGTATATTCCTATCACAATAATAGTATAATTACTTACTTATCACAACATTAGTAGTTTGTGTAGTATCTAAGTTGCACCCGTGCGAAGCCTTAGTGAAGTACTTCACATATCTCACACACAGTCGGTTTTGTCCGAAACCAGGAAGAGCCTGTACTATGGTAACTAGACTGCTGATAAACATTCTTATATATTTCTAAATACATATGTACATATTATAGATATATTACACCCAGAAACAGAACATATGATCGTGCTCATCACACAGTATTTTGTCCTAGGTGGAAATCGAACCATAACCAACCAAATTAAGGCAGGTTTTTGTTTTTTCAAAACTACTAGCTGTCGTTTTATTTGTAAGAAAAGATTGTCAAGAAAATGAATGAACGAATGAATGAATAACAGGAACTTTAACAGAGAAAACCAATCTAAGCTAACACAATTTGGTTATAATAGTTTTAAGTGCCAATAAAAGAATCCACACTGTAGTTATTTATTTTACTTATTTCATGTCAATAAGGTTTTTTTTATGTTTCGCCTCATTTTAACATTGTGTAAGTACATACTGCTTAATTTTTAATGAATAACCAGTTCTCAAATGCAACTCAAATATACAACATGTCCGTGTGGTGACGGATTAAGGAGTGTCATCACCCATAATCATCCCGTGGGTGTCGTAAGAGCCGACTGAGGGAGCAAACTACGCAGGACAACAGCACTGTAAAGAGAAGCATAACTTGAAACAAACCTTATACCAACCCGTCTGGCCAGCGTGGTATAGGAGGCCAAAATCTCATTTCTTCATGTTATGCAATGGACTAATTAAAGGCTGTTGATGATGATGATTCGATTTTATATGATCGAGTTCTGAAAAACTTCTTAAATATAAGATGCTTTTTATGTTTAGACGATAGTAGATAAAACGCGTTTATAACCGACTTTAAAAAAAAAGGAGGTTTATGGTGCCGTCATTTTTTATTTGTTTTATACTTCCCGTTTGGTCCCATTTAAATTTAAAGAAAAAACACCACCCTTAAGAACGGAAAATTAAGGTATGAGGAGGAACACAGTACTGGCTTCTAGGTCAGACTTCGTGGGTTCGATTCCGACCCAGGACAAATAATTGTGAGATGAGCATGATCATTTGTAATTTCCATACGCGAGTAACCTGTCCCTTCGTTATATATATATAGGAAATCATTTCTCAAGGAGATTTTACCAATGTATAAATTGTTTTAATTAGAAACCAACTGAAAAATATGTAGGTAATAGCCGCTTTCATAGATGGCGTTGTAATTAAAATCGTGTCGAATCAGTTTTACTCGATCGTCACAACTTCGTTCCTATCGGGTGTCCCACGACACCACACGGCTTTTTTATTTATTAAAAGCGTGTTTTTAGTTTTTTGAAACTATTTTTTTACCATAAACAATGTAGAAATATATTTTCTTTTACAGACTACGTTATAATAGTGGAGTCGTCGAACGTCACAAAAAATGACATCCAAGTTGAATCGAAAACAGAAGATAAACAGGACAGTGGACCGTCATTGACCATTCTAGAAACTAGAAGCACATCATTCTATCCAGAGAGAAAAGCCATATTCTTGGAGAGTGATGATGTAGATAGCTCAGAATTCGACTCGGATTCTTATAATGATGACAAAAAGAGATATAATGATTCTTTATATGATCTGTCAGTACATAAAACGTACAGACACATTTTTTTTTATGATATACCAGCTGGGACCCGCAAAATTTTAAAGGGTATTTCTGAGAGGAAAAATATTTTAAGTTTCTCCTTATATAGATAGCTACTGGCAGTAAAATATTATCAAAATCCGACCAGCCAAAAAAAATAACCGTAACCATTTCTTTGTCTGTCTGTCTGTTTGTTCCGGGTAATCTTCTAAACGGCATTAACGATTTTGATAATATTTTACTACTAGGTAGCTATCTATATAAGGAGAAACTTAGGCTATGAGTATGAGGAGTAACTTAGGCTATTTTTCATCTCAGAAAAAGCCTATAAAAATTTTGCCCGGTCCGGGAATCGAACCCGAGGCCTTTAAAATCACAGCAGCGCTTTTAAAATTACACGCAAACGAATTTGCGGGTACCAGCTAGTTAATTAATAAAATGATTTTAATTATTACACTGGTAACCCAATCATGGTCATAAACTAACTATTTTTTATTGCAGGTCCTTTGAAATAAACAGCACAAAACTATATGAAGATTCTATATATAAATCAGAGTAAATACCAAAAATACTAAACGTGTTTAATTTTTAAACTGGCAACCTTTCTACCCGGCGCATTGAAGAGGTTACGTTGTGATCATTGCGTCTCATTTCAGAAGTCATCGGCTGTTAAGAGGGGCATGTTGGTTTAATGGTTAGTGAGCCTGACTGCTAATCTAGAGGTCGTGGGTTCAATTCCCACTCAGGTCAAATAATTGTGTGAGCACGAACACTTATTCTGTGCCTGGGTGTAATTTATCTATACTTAATATAGATGTATTTAGAAATATATAAGTAGGTACGTTTATCAGCAGTCTGGTAACCATAGTACAGGCTCTATCTAGTTTGGGATCAGACTGTGGCCAGCGTGGTATAGTAGGCCAATTCCTTTTTTTCTAAAGAGAGGCCTATGTCCAGCAGTGGACTATTAAAGGCTGTTGATGATTGATGATCACACCTATTTTTACTTAATTTTTGTCTCCCGCTTTGTTAAGGATTAATGTGGAGTTATTTTATTTCCAAATTCTCCAATTCACTTCTGATTAATTTCGTTGCGAGGTCCAAGACAGTTTAACTTTTCTTGCGACTTCCCAGGTATCATGTGACTCGATGTATTCGTGGGTAACTGCTGATGACCCTGGTGTATAAGAGTTACAGTTGTAGGCGTGTGGGAGGGAATAGTCCTATAAAGAATAGTATCTATAGTATTACTCCTTGGTAGTCACTACGCTACGGTATACTATCGATACTGTTTTCGTCCGTGACGAGATTATTATCACAGCTAATAATCAAAGCGAAAGGTCGTATACAAACGTAATAGAACTGGCTATGACAGACACTAAATAAACCTATGTAATTATGTGGCATATAACGAAAAACCCCCCTCCTAAAGGTTGGGGGTGGGTGGGATTTGGCCGCTAGTAACATCACTCTCATCCGTGTGGTGAAGGATTAAGAATGCGGAGTGTCACCATTTATGTTCGTCCCGTGGGTGTCGTAAGAGCCGACTAAGGGAGCACACTACGTAGGACAACAAAAACTTGAAACAATCCCTATACCAACCTGTCTAGATTGCGTGGTTGGTCCTTGGTTTTAAATACCACAGCCTACTATACAGTAGGCCGTGGTATTCCAAACCAAATTCCGTTTTACGAGTCACGTACCCATGTGCCCATGAGCGTAAACGGAGTTGTTGAAATGTTACAGGATGTCGCGTCGACGGTAAAGTCTGGGAGGAAATCATCATAGTACGCCAAAACCTCCTTCCTAAGGAGAGGCCTATGTCCAGCAGTTGACTATCAAAAGCTGTTGATGAGAACATTTACTCGGGGAAAACAGCAAAAAAATATATTTTTTTAAATTCATTTACCGTGAGGCCGTGTTATCACTTCTATCGAGCCAGCTTATTTATGCCGAAACTCGGCCTTCCGAAGTCACAAAAAAATATACAACGAGAGCTAAGTTATAGTCAATAAAATAAAACAATTCAAACTGTATTATATTTTACTTGCGATATTATAATGGTGAAGAGTTTGTTTGTTTGTTAAACGCGTTAATCTCAGGAACTACTGGTCCGAATTGAAGAATTCTTTTAGTGTTGGATAGTCCATTTATTGAAGAAGGCTATAGACCAGGGATTCCCAAAGTGATCGATAGTAACTGATTTTGAGGGTCGACGAGGTCTAAAAAGGGACTCCTAGTAATTAACACAAGTTTAAATTTAAAGTTTTCATGATACTGTTAAGATTACATTGATACATGATAAGTTGTGTCACGTATAACAAGACAGACTGACTAATATGTTTATTTATTTTGTCAATTTTTGATAAGAAATTAATGTCCAGTTTATTCACTTAACCAACGGCAAAGTTTTGAAATTGGTTTTTTTTTTATCAGTAGGAACAAAGTAGAGATGGATTTTTAAAGTAATTTAACTATGGGGGTCTGAGGTATCAGTTCATTTGGGGTCTCTAGCCCAAAATAGTTTGAGAATCCCTGTTATATACTATGTAACATCACCAGTATGATCCGTCAATAAAAAATGTTGCCAAAACGGGAAAAATTCTTCCTTTTGATAGACGGACGAAGTTGCGTTCATCAACTAGTATCGTAATAAAAATATGGTCGAATTATATGCGAAATGCGCGAATTCGTTTGCAACATCTAGTGTATGTCAAATATATTTTTTTTGTCGAAGTTTATAATGTCAATAAAAATGAAATTTATTTTTTAAATTATTTATGTTCGATGTGCGATAAAGAAAAGTTTGATGTTTTACCTCCTTTTTATATTTTGTAAGTAGTCGTTTGTTTTTTTTCAAGTGAAAACTTCTTTAGACAAATATTCTCGAGTCCCCCTCTTTTAAAATCAAGGGGAGAGGGGAGGAAAAGCTGCCGTGCCTTTTCTTTTTACTGAAAAAAATATATATTTTAGATTGGACCACTTTAGCAAGTTCTTTCACCCACACACTAGATGGGACTCTCCAACTTGGGCCGGAATGGGAATATAAATTTTACGTTGAAGCTCCCGAAAATGCTGAGAGATCCATCACAACAGAAAGCGACGACAGCTTCTCTTCAGAAGATGAATCAGTAGTGAAGAATCGAGCGTCAGAAAAAATTACCAGGTCCAGATTTGATTGTTTTTGAAGCGAAAACTTAATTAAGCGCGTTGGGCATTTCTGAACAACAAACAATATGAAGAAGTTTGGTAGATGTGTATATAAGTATGTGTGTGTGTTTGTGTGTATATATAAGTATGACGGGCCTGTTGGTCTAGTGGTTAATGACCCTGACTGCTGAACCGGAGGTCGTGGTTTCGATTACCACCCAGAGCAAATATTTGTGTGATGAGCACGATCGTTTGTTCTGTGTCTGGGTGTACTTTATCTATAATATGTATGGATTTAGAAATATCATCATCATCATCAACAGCCTTTAATAGTCCACTGCTGGACATAAGCCTCTCCTGAGAAAGGAGGTTTTGGCCTACTATACCACGCTGGCCAGACGGGTTGGTAAAGGGTTTGTGTCAAGTTTTCTTTCTCTCTGCAGTGCTGTTGTCCTGCGTAATTTTTTCCCTTAGTCGGCTCTTACGACACCCACGGGATGAATAGGGGTGGTGACACTCTGTATTCTTAATCCGTCACCACACGGACATTTAGAAATATATAAGTATGTGGCTGTGCCTAGTTTGGGATAAGACGGCCGTGTGTGAGATGTGTGTGGTTATTATTATATGCATATATTAGCCCCGTTTACACGAGAGTTGAGTTTGGGTTGAAATACATAGAAAACATTCGAATAACTGTATATAATACAAATACATTTTGTGTATATACGTAGGTACAACATAGATATATCTATTCATGTCGGTACTTTTCGAATCAAAAAAACAAAAAGAAATCCTGTTATAATAAAAAATAATTAAATTTTCACGTTTTCACTTCTGTCAGCACTCCCGAAATGCCATTGGTTTTTTTTTTAAGTGACTACCGACTCCCATGTACTTTTGCAACTCAAGAGTTATAAATCCTTACCCCAGAACGAGGAGGTAAGGTTCAGGCTCTGGTAACCATGTTCCATGAGGCCTCGGGTTAGATTCCCGGACCGGGCAAAATTTTATAGTGTTTTCCTGAGAGGAAATAAGCCTAAGTTACTCCTTAAGTAGACAGATGGTAGTAAAATATTATCAAAATCGGTCCACCTGTTTAGAAGATTACCCGGAACAACCAGCAGACAGACAGCCAGACAGACAGACAAAAAATATTTCAACTGGTTTTTAGGCGTCGGTATAGTCAAATAACCGTAGGAGCATGAAAAAACCTATTATTTTGACATTACAAACAGACACTTGAATTTCAATTCAAATAAATGAAGCCCCATTATACATACAAACAATTCCTAAACAGAAGTATTGTTATTTCTAGGAGCACATCGCCAATCATCTTAACAGAAAAACCATCTAAAAGACACAAAATACTTAGCAGACATCATGAAAGACAAAAAAACAATCAACGGCCTTCTCCTTATAATATCCCTGATGACAATTCTGGTGATGAAAAATACTATACCGTACATTCTGTAGAAACACCAAAGAAAATATATGAACGTGCCGATAGTGGTTATAGCGATGCTATTTCGTCATCTGATGAAGAAGACACCAGTTTTCCAAAAGGTTTTACTCAACCTTTTAAAGAAAATGATGAAAAGTATATCGAGAAAACAAAAAGAAAAAAGAAAAGTCAATATACAACGCAAGAGGAATCAGACAGCGCAAGTGAATTGAATGAAAATGATAAAAATAAAAAGAGACATAAAAATATAGAAAGAGATCATAATCATAAAAGAAATAAAGTAAAATATAAGGGTAATCCGCATGATTCTGATGACCGGTACAAAAAACCAGAAAGACTTTTAAATTCTGCTAAAAATAGTTCCACCAAACCAAAACATCTAGAGAACAAAAACCGAATGGAGAATATAACCAAAATAACAGCAAATGAAATTAACAAGCATCGTAATAAAACAAACAATTTTATGGAAGTAAGAGTAGATTTGTCACAAGTAAAAAACAAATTGAATAATTTACTTAGAAACGTAAATTTTGATGATTTCTATAGCACACCGGCAGTTTTGCCACCAAATAATCCAAAAATATCAACTGAGATGCCAAAAGTTTTAAGAAATTTACAAAACGTAAAAAATGACACAAAAGTTGAGTTGGCAAATCTTTTTAAGGATCTAAATCAAGAATCACAAAGAATAAAAGATAACGATACAATTAATTCATTCACAAAATACATCCTTCAAAGCACTTTAAAACTGTTTGATAATATGAAAGACAAGAGTACAGAATACAGATGGAAGAAGAAAATGAAGCATCTGGCTAAAAGCTATGAAGACAGATTCAATGAATTTCTCAGAGCTACAAAACATCATACAATCAGGACTAGATTGGGGACTAGAAAAGTTATTTTAAATGCCATCGATGTCTCAAAACGTATGGTAAATAGACTGATTAATTTCATGGCAAACGATATGGAAAAAAGAGGATTAGTATACAATAATCTAACTCTTGTTATGTTCAGAGCTGAAATAGATACTGAAGAGGCGAATGAGCTTAAACGTGCATGCAAGAAATTAGACATTTGTCAGGCCCAAAAAGGTTTTACAAACTTTATAACAGATATGCTGTTAAAAATGTTGACAGCTCCAAATGATAAATTCAAGACAGCATTCGATGCAATAATTGAATCTGCAAGAAAAACAGATTTTGCCCTTAATAAAAGTGTTGATGAAGGTATTAAGAAGAAAATTGATTATTGTGGAAGACAAAACGTCAACGTTCAAAGAGGGATGATTATGATTGTTTCAAATATGATAATATATAGAAATACTCCGTTAATTGTATACGACGATAGCAATCCGTCTGACAGTAAACTTAAATCAAACTTATCGTTTCTAGAAATTATTAATACGTTTGATGAAAACGTACCTAATAACCAGAATAATATCCAAGAATGGGATAGTTTAAATCGTGAAATGGAAGAATGGGTTCAAGGCAGAAATGGAAATGTACAGAATATTATGACTCGTTTTATGTCGCACATTAGTAATGTGATAAAAGAAATCGATTCAAAGGCGTGGGACCTCATTTTACAGAATGCTGAAATATTATTTTTGTGATTTCAATTATTGTTTTATTAAACGTTACGTTTTCTCTTCTATTTTGATTGCAGGTCTGAGCAAACTACGCAGGATAACAGCACTGCAATAAAGAAGGCAAACTTGACACAAGCCCTATAAAAACCCGTCTGGGCAGCGTGGTATAATAGGCCAAAACCCCCTTTTCAGGAGAGGCCTATGTAAAGCAGTGGACTATTAAAGGCCGTTGATGATGATGATATGATGTGATTTTGAAATATATAAGTATGTTTATCAGCAGTCTGATGATCATAGTACAGGCTCTCTCTAGTTTGGGATCAGACATCTGTAGATAAATTACAGCCAGACACAGACCAGAATTATTATGCATTAAATTATTTGGTTTGTACTAACCATTAAGCGAACAGGCCTATCAAATGAGTTCTAGAAACCACAGAACAAGCTTTACTTATCTTGAGTCTAGATAGCTCTCTATAATATCCAGCAGATTATCAATTTTTTCATTAATATGAAGCACTGCCTTTTGCCCGTAACTCCGCCCGCCTGTGTTTCGGTTAAACTGGTAAAAAGTAGCAAAGTATGTCCATGCCGATTTAAATAGGTTGAGCGGTTCAGCCGTGAAAGCATACCAGTCAGATAGAGTTACTTTCGCATTTGTAATATAGGCACGGATGGCGTAGTGGTTTAAGCGGTCTTCTCGCCGCTCCCAACTGCGCTATGTGTTGTGGTTTCGATCCCCACATGGTACAACAATTTGTGAACCACAAATTGTTGTTCTGAGTCTGGGTGTTCTTTGTGTCCGTTTCAAACTTTTATGTATGTTTGTAAAGTCTCCTACGACACAGGATATATTCCTAGTGCATTGTTAAACGTAAATCCGTATTTCTTCTGATTGGAGTCGCTATCAATTTACGAGCAAAAACTCCGAGAGTTGAATTCATCTAGTTCATCATTAAATTTATCAAATTATTCTTAACTAACTATTACTTTTATGACTCCAATTATATTTGTGGCGTACAAATCAACACAAATCCGTTTAGTTCTAGGTTTTAAACGAATAGAGTATGGACAAAAGGCTATATATTTTACTATATTTTTATATTTTTATTGAAGTTCAATGCTCTTATCCACCCGTAAGTACTGCATTATTTTATTTATGAATTTGTTTTGCTGATGTAGGGAAAAATAATCCTCTCTGGATAGGGCCTGGTTAGGCGCGGCGTCTGTTAGTTCGGTTCCTACCCAGAGTAGCGCCCTGAGACTGACCGTCGAAGTGGTTTTTAGTGGAAACACCACATATTCCTGGCTCTTGCGTCGCCAAGGATCCGGAGATCCGATGAAATTTGCCACCCTGTCACCAAAAAGCAGAAGGTTTCCTGGGAGGCTGTGGTTATCACACCGGTCGAGCCGGCTCATCTATGCCGAATAACAGTTAACCCACTTTTAATTGCACGGATGGCGTAGTGGTTTAAGAGTATTGTAGGTTCGAACCCCACATGGGACGACACTTTGTGTGATCCACAAATAGTTGTTCTAAGTCTGGGTGTCCTTGTGTCCGTTTCATGTATGTTTGTAAAGTCCACCGCGACACAGGATTTATTCCTAGTGCGGGAGTTGGCTTTAAAAAAAAAAAATATTGTCCTATGCAGGTTAGTAATGCGACCCACCAAAAATACTCTTGCAAGTAAAACCGAATTGGTGTTGTTTTTAACTGATTGGGTTAATTTTATTAATTAAACTTGAACCCCCCTCCTTGTGACCAATTATTCAGAAATTTAGTACACGCCTTAAGTTCTGATGACAATACAATTATATGTGTTCAGCGTTATTATAAATCCAAGATGGCCGACACTACAAAAGACCGGATTGCAATTTTTTTACAACTTCATGAATTTAGGTATAAAATTTAAAAAACTCGACTTGAACTATATACCGTAAAACCAAAATCAAAATGGCCGTCACCACAAAATGGCGGATCATATATTTTAGCTTTTCGTACATTTGTACAACATTATTTCACTTCAATAAAACCATTTAATTTATAGAAGTGTTTACCTATTTCATTTTCTAACTAGCTAGAATAATTTTTTATCGTTTTTGTATCATTTTTCATTAATGCTCGAGTCGTTATTGATCGTGGCGTAACGTTATATAGCCCATAACCTTTCTCGATATCTATCCAAACCCTAGAAGAATTTTTCAATTCGAACCAGTAGTTCCCCACGTCACCGCCTTAAATCAAACATACAAACTCCACAGCTTTATAGGTTTAGTATGTGATGTGTTATTAATTTAATATTCAACTTCAGATCGGAGATGAGGTGCAAGCAGGCAGCGTTCTCCTTCCAGCATCACGCCGAGGACGATATCTTGCCAACATTGTGAGGCGACAGGCCGTGGTAAGTATCATACGTGGTAACATTCCAGTATAGTTTCGTTTGCTGTCATAGTTGTCAAGTATAGAATACCCAATAAAATTTATCTAATGTCCTTTTTAGAAAGTGAATTTATGTATGTGCCTGTGTGTGTGCGTGCGTGTGAGCATACTTATGTGTGAGTGTGCGTGTGTGTGTGTGTGTGTGTTTGAATGCTTTGAAGACACGTTTTTTTTGGGTATAATAGAGACCTCTTTACTTCTAACATCCATGGAAACTTTTACGTGTTTAATGTGTAAGATCTTTCTTCATTCTTTTCGATAATCCCGGTAGGGATTTATGTGAAAAGGGACGGAAGTGTGTAACAGGAATCTGGAGAAGCGAACGCCATTTGAATCGACCAATGAGCGCGCGCGCTACTCGATGTCAGATGTTATACCAATGATATTATATACAAATAAGAGGTAGATACGCCACCAACGCCCAAAATGTGTGCTGTGAATTGGTCCTAATTAGGACCACTGCGAGAGAGCGCACGTACTAATTAATTAAAGAAAAATTATGAAATGCCTTCCTGTGTACTCCGAAAGTGCACAAAGATAAATAAAGATAAAGGAATATTATACCACGGTTAAGTGTATGTTTTGTTCTAAACTGCATTAATATAATGTACGGTTACGGAACAAATATTTTGTGCGTGCAGTATGAATATAAAATCCTTAAAATATAATTGTGTTACACGTCGTCTGCGACTACTGTACGGACCGTTGGCCGGTATTTTTTAATATGGCGACACTTTTTTTTTTCAGGATGGCACAGGAATTAAGTTCAACAAAGATGCAGATAGAGTAAGCCTATGGAAATTATACAAGTTTATTTTTAATTACTGAAATAACTATAAAAATTACAGGAATGGTTTATTTAAGTTTTAGAAGTTCGTAGTATATTTTTTTAAATCTGTTATGTTAAAACTTTAGATCAATAATATGTCTAAATATGGCGACCGGATAGCGTAGTGGTTTGTGTAATGGACTGCTATTCCAAAGGTCACGGGTTCGATTCCCGCTCAAGTCAAACAATTGTGAGCATGAACATTTAATGTTTGATTATATGTATGTATGTACAAAAAAAAAGTATATACACGTATTTATATCAGTAGTCTAAGACCCACAGTACCAGCTCTGCTTAGTTTGGGACTCGATGGCGTTGTGTGAATGTGGTACAATATTATTATTATTATATTATCAAAGCTGTAAAAATGTGAAAAAATGGTGTCTACTTGTTGGACACTATGTTATCTATACAAATAATATAAATAAAATAGAAGTGTCTGTTTGTAATGTCAATATAATAGGTTTTTTTTTCATGTTCACACGGTTCTTTGCACGATACATGTGTCTAAAAACTAGTTCAAATATTTTTTGTATGCCTGTCTGTTTGTTCTGGGCGATCTTCAAAATAGCTCTACCGATTATGATGATATTTTACTCCCAGGCAGCTGTCTATATAACGAGTAACTTATAATTTTTTCCCAGTCCGGGAATCGAACCAGAGGCCTCATGGCCTCGCAGTCGCGTACTACAAGACTAAGGCAGTTTTTCAATATAATAGCTCGAATGGCTTACAAACAAGCATTATAAGTTGACCCTTATGTGTGATAGTGGCTTTGAAGTGCGACATTCCGTCTAAAGACTGCACGGATGGCGTAGTGGTTTAAGCGGTCGCCACGCCGCTTCCTACTGCGCCGAGTGTTGTGGGTTCAAACCCCACATGGAACGACACTTTGTGTGATCCACAAATTCTTGTTCTGAGTCTGGGTGTTCTTTGTGTCCGTTTCATATATGTTTGTAAAGTCCCCCGTGACACAGGAATGTATTCCTACTGCGGGAGTTGTCTTTTATAAAGAAAAAAAAAAAAAAAAAAAAAAGATATTCATGAGCTAAGTTAAAAACCCTTAACCCACTACAGATGAACGCTGACGCCAAGAAGAAAGTAGACGTATTATCTGAAGAACTGCTCCCTTACATCATAGCAGAACAGGAAAGAAGAACGACTCTGTATAAGAGAGTGATGACTGCCATTCAGAATGGAGAAAAAGGGGTCACTATAGCAGAAATCAGAAATAAACCGCCAGCTATTATTAGAAAAGGTAGGTTAATAATTATTAGAAAGAAAGAAAATATTTATTTTTACACAATAACACACACAAACACTTAAATTTTCACAAGAAAATAATAAAAAACAGCAAAACAACAATACGATAAAATAATATAGACTAATAAGGTAAAAAAAAGAAATAAAATTGGTAGTTTATTATTTCTGCAAAAAATTTAGCAAAAAAACATCTTCCGCCAATTACAATTGTTCGCACTAATACCACTTAGCTAACAACAAGATACAGTCTGCAGTATTTCCAGACCGATAAGACCTTCAAACCTTCAAGAAAAGAGCGTACTCCTTCCTCAACCGGCAACGCGCTTGTGAATTCTGAGTTGCAGGCGTTCATGGGTGGCGGTAGTCGCTTTCCATCAGGTGACCCGTCTGCTCGTTTGCCCCCTCTTCCATAAAAAAAACGTGTGCGTCACGGGACGCCCGACAGAAGTGATAACTTAAACTAATCTTAGTTGAACTATTTAAATTCAAATTGTTGAATTGAACTTGAGAAAAGATTAGGTTATTACTTAAATTCTATGTAAAGCGTCTGTCCGAAATACGGCTAACGCTGTGGGTTAGAGGAGTTTGCCTACCGATGCCGTATGCGTGAGAGAAAGGGAAGCCAGACTAGGGTAGTAACGCGTTACGTAACGGTTTAACCTCCCATAAGAAGTTATCACTTCAAAAACATCAGTGAGCATACAACCTTAAAACTATTTACTATCTTAATAAGTTAACATTATAAAGGAATACGAGTAAATGTGAAAGTGTGAGCCCCATCAGTGAAAACATTTTATACTACTCACCACATAGTCCTATTGATATTATTTAGTCCATTTAACTATACCGTTAGTCCCGGTGACTACTTAGTCGATTTATTTAGTTCAGCGAATTATTTAAGTCTATTCCACTAAATTAGTCCATCCAACTCAACCATTAATCCATCTATATCTATAGTGTATTTAAATAGTCATCTTCTATTTAATAACTTAAATTCATTCTGTAATTCGAGACGTTAATGGTGTACCGGAGCAATTCGTTCTTCGATAATGAAGTCTCAGTCATAATCATCATCAGCCTATCGCAGTCCACTGCTGGACATAGGCCTCTCCCATTGCATTATTCTCGAATCCCTTACCCTGACTTAATTCTCAGTTTTCCTGAATTCAATTCAGGAAATCTGAGATTTGAAATTTAATTAAAGGAAGAAGACATTCCTTTTTCTGCCTGATAATGTTTATATTTTGAAGGGGATTAACAGTTTTCAAGTCAGAGTAACTGATTGCCAGCCTTAAAGAAACCAACCAACCACATTACTTGTTGCAATTTTATTTCATTTCACCAACCCTAAATAGAATAGGCTTGTGTCCACTAATAACAAATTGCATGGTTTATAGTTTCAAATTATAAATGAAGATATATGGATAAGAAAAAAACCAGTCTTTTTCTCATGAAATTATTAGTATTTAAAAAAAATCGAACAAAATAGGCATTAAGTCACGTGACAGCGAACACCAATCAGAAAGTGTTACGTCACGCCACGCAAAACATCATTGTTGTTGTTGACGTTGTCATACCACAGAGCAGGTTACTCCTTATTGTTTTTCGTTTTTAGCATATTTTCTCACCTTAATACAGTTTTTTTTAGCCGACTGTGACGTCATTCAAGACGCCATGACACTATTCAGAGTTTTCAAGGGAAATTTTAGTTGTTTTTTTTTTGAGATAAAATAGATATTAAAGTATATAATTCCGAGGGAGGGGAGGATTCAAAGGGAGATTCCTACTGCCACTACGTTTTAAATTGAAATCTTTCGAATCCAGGTATAATGTACCGTTGTCCCACCAACCGAGCACCAAAGGAGCCTGACGGTTCAGGAGTAATCATGTGCGAAGATGGAATAGAACCCAGCAGCATAATGTACGACTCGTGCTTATCTGCAGAGGATAAAGAGCTCTACGTGGCTGAGAATAAATACTTCTTTTGTAATCGTAAGTATTTAACTTGTAACTTTCTTGAATGACGTAAAAGTTACTGACGTCAAATAAAGAATCTTATTTTAAAAATCGTTTATGTAACCTGTATTATTATTTGAAAATGATTCTTCTTCCCAGGGCACAAGGTTGAAGGTCCAGATCTACCCAGAAATGGCACCACTGTGATCGGCTGCGCCCCCTGCGAGAGGACTTCTCTGAACTACACCAGCTCAAAATGCGCTTTAGAAGACACTGACGATGTAGTGGTCCACTATCGATACTATCCTGATAGGGTACGTAAGCACCACTAACATTAATTTTTTTAACCCTATTCATCCCGTGGGTGTTGTAAGAGCCGACTAAGGGAGCAAACTACGCAGGAAAACAGCGGGGTACAATAAGACCAGTTGGCACTCCACTACTGTAGACCGGGTTATTGTCTGCGGTATTTCCGGACCGATACGACCTTCAAACCTCCAAGATAAGAGCGTACTCCGGCAACGCGTTTGTGACTCCAGAGTTGCAGACGTTCCTGGGTGGTGATGGTCATTTTCCATCAGGGGACCCGTCTGCTCGTCTGCCCCCTCTGAAAAGAGAAAAAAAAAAGCCTCCTTTCTAAGGAAAAGAGGGTTGTATGTTTAGATAGATAGATAACTCTTTATTTGCACACTAAATTACAGAGTTTCAAGAAAGGAACACAGCGATCAAATATCGAGTGTACAAAGGGCGGCCTTATTGCTAAATGCAATTTCTTCCAGGCAACCTTAGGATGTGTAGTTTAACGTGTCTGTCTGTGGTATCGTAGCTCCTAAACGAATAGACCGATTATGATACGGTTTTCTTTTCCTTGAAAGCTGACGTGATTGAAATGGTCCTTAGCTACAATTTATGAATATCTGTTCCGGGGAAGTGTACTCACTGTTACTTCGGTGGTATTTCCAAGTCATTCTAACCTCCGTGTGGTGACGGATTAACAATACGTAATGTCACCACCCCTATTCATCCCGTGGGTGTCGTAAAAGTCGACTAAGGGAGAAAACTACGCAAGACAACACTGCAAAGAGAAGCAAAACTTGAAACAAGCCCTATACCAACCCGTCTGGCCAGCGTGGTATAGTAGGCCAAACCCTCCTTTCTAAGGAGAGGCCTATGTCCAGCAGTGGACTATTGTAGGCTGTTGATGTGATGATAATGATGTGATTCTAACCTTGAGTTGATGTTGTACCATCAAATAGTCTGTTTCTTCAGAATCTTGCAGCAGATATGTTATGTTTGGGCTTATAACAATAGTCTCAATGACAAGATGTTAGATAGAATAAGGATCGCAGTCAGGGATCCTTATTTTTTTTTATTTAATCTTGAAAAACCGTGCCTCGAAGAGCACGTTGAGCTGTCGGTTCTGATGGCCTTCGAACATCTGTGGCAATTGTGTTGGAGCCCTAAAAAGACCAAGAGCAGACTTTCTACAGAACTTTGATATCGCCTAGTACTTGGGTTGTGAAGTTCTGATGGCAGTCGCCGTTTCGTAATAAACTTATAGTTAACAAGCTAGTTTGGGAAAAAAAATAAAAAAAAAAATAGTTTGGTGCCTGTTGTCAATAGTAAAAAGCAACAAACGCTTTTTTTCAAATTTAATAAAATTTTATTTTCTATTTTTTAGTTTGGTTTTCTATAAAAGCGTGTTTTTTAGTTTTTTAAACTATTTTTTTTTTATATATATTTTTTTAAATTAGTGTATTGTCATCGGTCCTCGATATATCTACAAAGTTTGAAGGAATTCTGACCGTTTAAAGTCAGTCAAAATCACGCCCAAAGGAGTCGGTAACAAACATACAAGTGAATTAGCTTCACTTGTAAAAAGCGTATAAAGCGTGTAAAAAGGCTCATCTTGAATAATTTTTATCATTATTTTTCTAGACCTATAAATTCGTGACAGAATTAGACCCGGACAGAGAAGTATGCGAGCACTGGAACCCATGTCAGATTGGGTACATTTTCAGTCTACCTTCACCAGACCAGGCGACACCAGCCAGCGAACTTTGGCGTAAGTTTACATCTATTAACAAATTCAATACAGAAATTGTGTGACTCTCTTGTGACCGCGGCCAGGGTATTGTACCGAGCACCAGGGACTTCCTTTCTTGGGTATACCTGGTTCAGCGGCTATTAGTACCCGAGACGGCGTGCGGTTTTAGTCGGTTCGAGTCCGACATGCCACTGATAGGTGGTATCCGAGGGGATTTCCGCACGGAAAAAAAAGGGTATTACTGACACATCAGAGATTCACATTTTTGACATTGATGGTAATTCAGCTGCAAAATTGACGGTCTATTATATTTTATGTGTTGCCAAAATAAACATTTCTTTCTTTCTTTTCTTTCAACATAGTCTATGTTCTGTGAAAATTTTAAATAATAAATCCGCAGGCGGCCATCACCATCCACTTTTCATCAGGAGATTTATGTGTTCTTGTTTCCTTAAATTTTGTTTTTAATTACTTTTTTTTTATTTACAGATGATTATAGTAAGTACCTATTTTCTAAATTCTATATATATAGTCCGTGTGGTGAAGGATTAAGAATACAGAGTGTCACCACCCCTATTCATCCCGTGGGTGTCGTAAGAGGCGACTAAGGGAGCAAACTACGCAGGACAACAGCACTGCAGAGAGAAGGATAACTTGACACAAACCTTGTAGTAGGCCAAAATATCCTTTCTAAGAAGAGGCCTATGTTCAGCAGTGGACTAGTAAAGGCTGTTGATGATATATTATGTAATTTAACTTTTATTAATAAGGCATTAAAATTTAATCAGGGTGTACCTACGTGCATCTATTAAAAAAAGTATATCCATAGATACAAATAAAAATAAATAGTGTCTAAAAACTAACTCTTCCCTAACAAACTTCTTGCATGGGACAGACTGTGAATGGGACAAAACGTGAATGGGACCAAGTGCGAATGGTACGAAGTGCTAATGTGACCAACCGCGAACGCGAGACGAAGTGCAAATGGGACGATTAACCCTCTAAAAACCGACAGGTTTCGACTCTGTTATCTGTTAGTTGATGATTCTATTATTCTCGTAATACAGAGAATAAAAACGGTTCTCGGTAGCATATTGTGGTTGAATTGATGAGTAATGAAGACCATAACTGACGCGATTAAATAGATAAAAACAATATCTAAAGCGGGGTGTAAATAGTGTCAATATCTGAGTTCAATCGGTGCAGAACTGTTTGAGTTTTTGAAGCGTACACCAACCAACTTAACATTAATCTTTACAAATAAATAAAATTGGAGTGTCTGTTTGTAATATTAAAATAACCGCTTTTTACTAAATGCATATGTATGTTTACACGGTACATATGCCAAAATAACATTTTTTTTCGTCTCAAAAGCCGGCAACGCATTGTTGACTCTACACTCGCAGATGTTGTTGTTGTTGTGTTATTGACCATGTTCAATAGAAGGCACTTGTCATAAGGTAACCCGGCTAAGATTAAGAATAGACCTAAAAATATAAAAATGTTAAAAAAAAGCCGTGTGATGTCGTGGGACACCCGATAGGAACGAAGTTGTGACGATCGAGTAAAACTGATTCGACACGATTTTAATTACAACGCCATCTATGAAAGCGGCTTTTACCTACATATTTTTTAGTTGGTTTCTAATTAAAACAATTTATACATTTATAGATGGCGCTGAATGATTGACAAGTGACAATTCAAAATAAAAAGTGTCGTTACAGCTTTTTCGTCTAGCCCCACAAGTTCCTTTCACAAGGAACTTCGTTCCAAAAAAAAAAAACAACCGGGCTGCTTTTGCCGCTTATGAGATTAAAAATACTGTTAATTATTAAACATTCGTGCAAAAGCCCGCTGAACTAAGACGATGTTCTAATCCAAAATCCAACATGACGACATTTTATTTTAAATTTATGAATAGGTTGGTTAAACACGTATATTGATAATAAAATATATATATATATTTTCTTTTTTTTAGCTGCCAGTAAGTATAAAATGTTGTAATCTGTATATTACTGTTGCGATCCCAATTTGTGACTTGTAGCGCCATCTGTTATTGAGTAGCTGAACTAATCGAACGCGTCTGTGTGGTGATGGATTAAAAATACGTAGTGTCACCACACCTATTTATCCCGTGGGTGTCGTAAAAGCCGACTAAGGAGGCAAACTACACGTAATAATAACACTGCAAAGAGAAGGAAAGCTTGAAACAAATCCTATACCAAAACCTCCTTTCTCTGGAGAGGCCTATGTCCAGCAGTGGATTATTAGAGGCTGCTAATCATAATGATGAACTAATCCAATGGACTATAAGAAAAGCCGTTAGCCGGTAGCCGTTTGAAAAGAAGTGTCGAGATAGATGGACCTTCTGGAATTTCTTATGCTTATGAGATAAGCCCGAATTAATAAGAGGCCATATGACTGCACGGATAGTGTAGTGGCTTAAGCGGTCGCCACGCCGCTTTCTACTGAATGTTGTGGGTTCCATCCCCACATGGGACGACAATTTTTGTAATCCACAAATTGTCGTTCTGAGTCTGGTAAAGATGTATTCCTAGTGCGGGAGTTGTCTTTTAAAAGAAGAACAATAACGAACGTTAAAAACAAAAAAGACGTGTGGCACTCGGGGACTGCCGCGGTAAAGCTATTGCATAGCATTTTGTATCAACTTATGCAATTATAAATTTTTATTTATTTTATTTATGCAGTATTTCTTTTTCTTTGATATTAATTCAAGTTACACTTTTTGAGCGTGGTGATCGATAAGAAAACATTTTTTTTTCTTTTATTAAATAAAAATATTGAAGCATATATTACAATTTGTTTTTAAATAAATAAATAAAAAATATTATTATTAAATCAAATTACATATCCATGTAAGATTTTTCTGCATTATGTTGACGAAATTTCCTTTGACGTTCAGCATTAGATTTTGGTACTGTTTTTTGTTTTGTTTTTAGCGTGAGGTATTTTTCGTTACGGAATTTCTGGATTTGGTCCCCGCGCTCAGGGCCCTCGATAGAAGCTATGCAATAGCTTAATAAATTCTTTCTATTTCGTGTGTAACCTGATTCCTGGTTCGTACTATTATTTTTCTTGTATGAAAACTCGTAACTAAAATGAAATATATGTCATATCCCTTAAAGAACTCAACTCTAACTTTGTCAGTAAATAAAAGAGTAACGCGATAGAAATATAACTGTAAGTGATCAGCATTGTACAACCTAAATTGCACTTTATTCTAATAACAATAGAGTGTAGTAACGGTCAATACAGGACGTTTTTAGTTCTCCTACTACACTAATATATTTACATGTTTAAAAAAGAAACTCAAAAGAGTTTAAGAGGAACTAGTTAAATGGTAAATATTTTAATTAATAAATCAATATTTTAAACTTTTCAGTCGATGACGGTAAGAAATTATGTAATATACTTATGAACAATTTAATTTTAATTCCAAATAGTATTTATTATATACCTATAGATGAAACCTGGTGGTATGAACTTCAATGACAAAGAAGGAAAAAAATATCTACTGAACATTCCAGAAGGCCAATTCTCGTAATAAAAGTTCGGTCTCAAAACAATTCCGATCAACTTTCGATCACATAAAAGGTATTTTAGTAGTATTTAACACCGTACGTTGACTGTAATGTGATTATATCGTACTAGCTGACCCGCGCAACTTCGTCTTCGTCTCTCAATAGTAATAAATTTTCTCCGTTTTAGAAACATTCTTCATTGGTGCTCCGCTCCTATTGGTCTTAGCGTGATGATATATAGCCTATAGCCTTCCTCGATAAATGGGCTATCTAACACTGAAAGAATTTTTCAAATCGGACCAATAGTTCCTGAGATTAGCGCGTTCAAACAAACAAACAAATAAACAAACAAACAAACTCTTCAGCTTTATAATATTAGTATAGATTGTAACCGAAAATTGAATCGTTAATCTACTATTCTTAGTAATACTTTACTATTTAACCACGAAAATACCTTTAATGACAGTTGCGAGATCAAAAGTTGATCGAGACTGAATTGTATCAAAACTTTTATCACGATAATTTGCCTTCTGGGGCCAATAAACCAAATAATAAAATTAATTTATGCAAGGTACTGAACGACACAAAAAAGTAAATCATCGCGTCTGAAGCATTCCGTAATTTATTTGTATGCCTAATTAGAAGTTAGCAATTATCATGCAAAATTAGCAGAATCCGGATGTTTCAGATGATCCAACAACCGAATGAATGCACGGATGGCGTAGTGGTTTAAGCGGTCACCTCGCCGCTTCCCACTACGCTGAGTGTTGTGGGTCCGATCCCCACATGGGACAACACTTTGTGTGATTCACAAATTGTTGTTCTGAGTCTGGGTGTTCTGTGTCCGTTTAATGAATGTTTGTAAAATCCCAAACGACACAGGATATATTCCTAGTGCGGGAGTTGTCTTTAAAAAAAAAGAAAAAAAAAGAATGATGCTAACAATACAATGATGAATCATGGTTTCATCTACAGGTATACAATCGTAGTTTAAGTACAGATATTGATGAAAAAAAGTAATAAATCTATGTTTTGTTTTATAGATTACGAAGGTAAGAATCCAAATTTAAAATTTCATAAAGAACACTAAGGTTGTTCCCACGTTTTTAGTCGTTTTTTTTTAACGTTAATTATTTGTCAATAATTGTCTATTTGCATAATAATTTTATTTATTTTTCATTGCAACCCTGAAGCCCACTCAACACTTATGCGATGGTCTTCCCATAGAGCTTAGTGTTGCAAAAGTATTGCGTTGGTTAAAAGACGTAGAAAGAACGGTGGTTTAATTAATCAGAAATCATCTATAGTATGTGTCATTTACTTTAAGAATTTTTATCAATAAACTAGCTGGTATTCGTTCGCAAGGAATTTGAAAAGCTCTGCCTTAGTGGGTTCGATTTTCGGACTGGGCAAAAATTTTATAGGGGTTTTCTGAGAGAAAAAATAGCCTAAGTTACTCCTTATATAGACAGATACCTGGCCGTAAAATATTATCAAAATCGGTCCAGCCGTTTAGAAGATTAGAGTGAACAAATAGACAGATAGACAGACAGACAAAAAAAACTGGTTTTTGGAATAAGTATAGTGCAAATAACTGTGTGAGCATGGAATTAAATATTATTTTGACATTACAAACAGACAATTCAATTTTATTTATTTGTATATATTAACACGTAACTTTTAGTTTCACTTTTATAACCATATTAACACAACGATACTATTCTTTTAGGCGAAGGTGAGTCATATTTTTTTAACATAACGTCGACCATTGCAATTCCATTGAGTTTGATTTAATTATTTTTTTACTTAAGTTGTCTTCCAACTTTATCTATTGAAGTGATAAAAAGCTCTATTAGGAGCTTATTATAGCGAGGAGCTTGTTATTTTAATGAAAAAGAAACAGCGTACCTAAGTCCATTAGAACCAGAAAGGTGTGAAAACAAAGAAAATGCACTGGAGGAGCTTGAGCATAAATGCACGTACATACACAAAGAGGATCCCACCCACAAAATGACACTTTTGAGATAATGAAAGTTGAAGTTTAAAATGCTCATTGATATTCCATTTTGTGATTTTGTTGTAATGGCTGTAAAAATTGTTGTCCTTTTTATAGAAATAAGTTTCGTTGGGAATAAATAAACATACAATACAAAGTGTCACCATCCCAATTCATCCCTTGGATGTCGTAAGAGCCGACTAAGGGAGAACTACGCAGAACAACAGCACTGCAGAGAAGATAAACTTGACACAAACCCTTTTCTTTTTCTTTTTTTAACGTGTGGAAATCCCTTCGGACCGTCACCCCAGCGGGGTTTGCGGCGGGGTGGTGTGTCGGACTCGGACCGACTAAAACCACACGGTGTGCCACTCTGCGCCTGTAATAGGAGGGATCCGGGAACAGCTGTTGTTAAGACATCCGGACCCCTACTAGCGCCTGCCCGCTCCTGGTGCGGGCTCCGTCTGAAGTAGCACCGGACTAGAGTTCATTAAGTTTATCAATTTGCGAAAATGTGGGCGTAAAATAATACAAGTTATATCTCGTTTAGAATCCTACGAAGGTTTATAAATTTCCTAGGAAATTTATACATTTGCGGTTCTTGTTATTTGCCGGGGATGTATCTATGTATAACTATAGGTTTATTTTATTTCGTAGTCTCATTCTAACCCTTAAATGTCTCTTAATAAAATTATTTATTTTTATTTAAAATATTTCAGAATTCGTCTCACGTAAGTGTTTTTTTTAAACTTACTTTATTTTTTCATATTGAATGATGTCAAAGAAGCAAGCCATTATTCGGCCCAAATAGGCCGTAGGCGGTAGTCGCTTTCCATCACGGACCCATCTGGTTGTTTGTCCCTCTGCTATAAAAAAGTCAAATTAATTAGTAACGATGTTTTTTTTTAGCTGTGCCGGGTAAGTTTAAAACAATACTCTTTAGTCTTTGATACACATTTTTTTCAAATTACATTTCTTAAGGAGCTTGTATCAAAATCCAGTAATATTTTTGTACCCAAGTTCAAATAGGAAGAACTACCGCGATATCTTAGGCATCCATTAAGAGTTTTTTTTTTAAATCTGATATTATATATATATTTCTCTAAAAATTACATGAGATCTACACGTATGTAGTCCTTTTTTTAACCCTTTAAAAACTTCCTTCTTCTTCAAGCCTAGTTGTTAGGTTTGACTTACACTTAAATTAGGCCTCTGTTATACTTCTATTGAGCTTGAATTAGGCCTGTATTAGCTTCAATTAAGCTTGAATTAGGCTCGAACTTATTAAAGTATTTAAATTACAGAGGACACAATAAAAGAATTCGTCAAACCACCACTCTTTGAAAACAGCAAGGTGACAATTAAAATCCCACCAGGAATGCAATATAGTGGTGTTGGGAAGTATTTACCGATACCTGGTGGTGGTCCCCGGCGCAAGGTTTGTATAACCAACTCTGGTTGCTAGGCATAAGATACTCCAAGTCATTTGTGCACTACGAGATTTTGGACATATAACTTGTTTTAGACGAGAGTCATGACTATACTAAAGCCCGGCCTCTTGGCCAATCAGGTTGCAAATTATCGTTTCGTACGAAAGCTTGGAAACTGATTGGTCAGGGTGCGGAGATATATCGATGCGTCACTACTTTCTTAACTCGAATGGACTAAAACTTTACCAGTAGTTCCACGCAATTGGCTCGATTGACCTGTTGGTCTAGTCGTTGGGTGATATCACTGTTGAGCCTTGAACTTGATTATCACGCGTGTCTGCATCTGTGTCTGCATGTCATTGACACATAACCAGCTGTAACGTATTATCAACGCACAATGTGACACAGCGAAGTTTGGCACATTGTGCGTTGATAATACGTTATATTAAATGAGGAATAAAAGTGACGCGAAAAATAAATAAAAACCATCTTTAAAGCTGGTTGTCTGAGCTCAATCGGAGCAGAAATGTTTGAGTTTTGACAACACACCAACTTAGCAATATATAAGTTTATACTAATGTATTTAGTAATGTATATCTATCCGTGTGGTGATGGATCAAGAATACGGAATGTCACCACCCCTATTCATCCCATGGGTGTCGTAAGAGCCGACTAAGGGAGCAAACTACGTAGGACAACAGCACTGCAAAGAGAAGGAAAACTTGACACAACCCCTATACCAACCCGTCTGGCCAGTCAGTGGTGTTGTAGGCCAAAACCTCCTTTCTAAGGTGAGGCCTACGTCCAGCAGTGGACTATTATAGGCTGTTGATGATGATGATGTTACTCGCTGATAATGTAGCTTTCCATTCGTGAAAGAATTTTTAAAATCGGTTCAGTTTTTAGGCGTAAAGCGTAACAAATAATCTTACTTTCACATTTATAACATAAGTATACCTAGATAATAAAATGATTTAAAATTGATTACTTATATAATAAATGGGAGAGGCCTATGTCCAGCAGTGGACTGCGATAGGCTGATGATGATGATGTTATAATAAATATATAATATTGACACACATTAAATATATAATAGTGAGTACATAAGACAATGCAATCTGTTTTTTTAACTTTATGAGTCATTGATTTAGAAACCTACGATCGCTGTTCCTTGTTATTACTTTGTTTATTTTAATATTATGCTCACTAAGTGGAATATAACGTTCTTAAGTATAATAAAGTTCTTTAAAGCTATTGTGACATGTTTTTCCACAGGATCGAATAAGTACTAGGCTAGGTGTTGAAAGTGTAAGTAAATAACCTAAATATTATGAATAATCAAAATATATAATTTATACAAGTTTTAAAACACACACACACACATATCATCATAGTCTTAGAATAGTGTGATCTGACATTTATTGAACTTTACAGGGCAGCCATTTTAAATAAATAATTATGTTTTTTTTGACATAACTTTTTTTAATTCTAGATCTGTAATTATGAAAATTGGCATACAATTAAAAAATAGGGTTTGTTGTTGTTTTCTAGAAAAATCACATGTTTCATTTTACTTTGAGCGTCTATCAAACAAACACTGAATAATTTAAAATCTAAAATACATATATTATATTTTTTTATTGTTGTAATAATATTTAGACAATGTGGTATCCAAATGTTGTAAAAACTGAATTTCGTATTTGTTTCAAAACAGACATTATTCTACCATCATGACGATATGCATTCTTTATCGTATGGAGAGTGCTCCGAGGAATTGTTCTGATTAATACCGCAACTTGCCGTTATCGTTCCATATGGCAAAATTTTCATTCCCATCACTTGGATAATTGGCACTCCAATCTGTGGAACAAGTTATAGTCTTCGGTATTTCTGGACCGATACGACCTTCAAACCTTTAAGAAAAGAGCATACGCCTTTCTCAAAGGCTGGCAACGCGCTTGTGACTCCTGAGTTGCAGGCGTTCATGAGCGGCGGTAGTTGCTTTCCATCAAATGACCCGTCTGTTCGTTTGCCCCTCCTCATAAAAAGCAACAGCAAGCCTTTTAGGCTGTCAAGAGTTTGCAGTTAGAAAAATATATCTAAAACTAATTTTAAAACTATACGAATATTATTTTCCAGAATCACAAGGTAAGTGTAATATTCTTTTAAGTTTCCAGATTCCAATCTACACTAAAGAATTGTAATTTTGAAAAACTGGTTGGATTGTTTATAGAAAACTCTAAAACTAAAACGAATTTAGCACTTATTTGTTTTGTAATTTGATCTCTCTCGACAGTTAAGATAGGTTCATTTTATTTCAAAACACCTGTCTCTCTTCAATTTCTACACGGTCGTAAGTGACAGGCTGGAAAGAACCCATTGGATGCAGGTCATCCGCTCTAGTTGCAACCCTGATGCTAACCACGATGCTCAGATATGAGGGACTGACCACAGAGAGTTTTTTTTTCAATTAAAAAGACGGAACCGGTTCAGCTTATTATTATAATACTAGCATACTCGGCAAACGTTGTTCTGCCATATAAATTATCAAAGAAATCGAAATACTTAAATTGCTATAGATTGCTATAGTGAATTATGTATATTGAATTATTGTTATTAGATGATAAATTCCTTGGTACCTTTTTTTTTGTTGAGGGGGTGGAAAATCCCTTCGGATTTCCTGCTCCTCGGGGACTCAGGAGCCAGGAGTATGTGGTGATTCCACTAAAAACCACCCCGGCCTGCCTCAGGTGTTCTACTCTGGGGAGGAGCCGGACCATGTTATTTCAGGTCCTCCCCGAATTGACACCATGCCTAACTCCTTGGTACCTAAGTTCCCTTTTAATTTACAACTTCCAAAACACACTGAGGACGTCACAAAATGCAGTCTTACCATAATTTCTAAATAATATTTCACAAAATGTTGTTGTTATTAAGTCACAGCTACGCAGCAGGCTACAGGCGTAATTTTATGTATGTTTCAGAATATAGAAGTAACTTACAAAGAACGTGATGATACAATTCAAATCAGTCTAAAATTCATGCCTATGGAACCTCCCGACATTGGACTGTACTTCGCTCGTTTTGACAACATCAGTGATCCAAAGCAAATGCCAAAGTTAATAGAATTGGTGGACTTTAGTAAGACATTTTTAAAATCCTACAAATTTTACTGCGTGACAGCCATGTTTCGGCACTTAAATGATTCCGGAGTGATGCTATGCCTTACAGAAAGACTGTGTTGAATATATTTTTATTTTTATTTTTAACCGAGTTAATGAGATTACTGGGATCCCAACTCAACATTGGGGGAAAGAGGGGGGATTTGGAAACTCAACGCACTTTGTTTCTAAAGCTGCCAGTGTCTATGTGGTATTCATTTATTGCGGTTATATCCGAAGACCCGCTTGCTTTTATGCCACCTACACCATAAAAAATATATAAAGTAGTGGTGGTTTAAGCGATCGCCAAGCCGCTTCCTACTACGCCGAGTGTTGTGGGTTCAAACCCCACATGGGATGACACTTTGTGTGACCCACAAATTGTTGTTCTGAGTCTGCGTGTTCTTTGTGTCCGTTTCATGTATGTTTGTAAAGCAGCCGCAACACAGAATATATTCTTAATGCGGGAGCTGTCTCTTAAAAAAAGAAAAAAACAATAAACAATGTAACAACTAAACTTGTAAAAATAACACATTGAAAAGGAGTGTAGCTTAAAACTCTCGACGGACATTTTTATCTTCTATACAAATAAATAAAATTGGAGTGTCTGTTTGTAATATTAAAATAACCGCTTTTTACTAAATGCATATGTATGTTTACACGGTACATATGCCAAAATAACATTTTTTACAATTTTTGTCTGTCTGTCTGTATGTCTGTCTGTTTGTTCCGGGTAATCTCTGGAACGGCTGGACCGATTTAGACGAGACTGTCACTGGCAGATAGCTGATGACATAAGGAGTAACTTAGGCTACTTTTTTTAGACTAGCTTCGCCCCGCGGCGTTGCCCGCGGTTATAACAACAAACGCGTGTAACACCGCGGGTCTCAGCTAGTTTATTTATATAACTATTTAACTAGCTTTTCCCCGCAGCTCCACCTGCGTGTATGTCGCTTATCTCTGTAAAAAGTATGTTACTCGCTGGTAATGTAGCTTTCTATTGGTGAAAGAGTTTTTAAAATCGGTTTAGTATTTAAGACAAGAAAGCGTACCAAACAAACTTACATTTAAAATATAATTATATTGTAACTAAATGCACTTACGTACATCGGCTGGCTTAAAGCCCAGGACATTCTCTTGGGTGGAGAAGAAATCCTGTAAGATTTCTTATTCTAACTGACACCCACTTTACTAACTCAATTGATAATTTTAATCGTGTCGTTTCAGCTGAAGCCATCACCGACTTAACACCAGTGGAAATTATAGCGCTGCCGGGCGAGAAACTGAACCAAACTCAAATCAACATGACCTGTGACCATTGCCACTGCAAAGTTATCATGTTGAGAGCTGATGACGGCTCCATAAAGAATTTGGAGACTTCTAAATTCAGAATACACAGAATAACAGACACGTAAGCAAGTTGTAATATGAATTGCTGTTTTGTTATAAATATAAAAAAGTGTGTGTCAGCTCCGACTCACGACAGCAGTTTAATCGTTAAGAATGATTCGGTTGCACACAAGTAAACAAGTTATACACACACATGTGAAAGGTGAGCACGATAGGTTGCGCACAAAAAACGTAACGAGGTCATTCGATCACTAAATTTTACTCTTCATATTTTGCATAATGAGCGCCTTATATGATAATCGATTCTTAAGGAGTAAACTCCAATAACTTTCCACTTCTCGCTCTAGGCAGTCTGATCCCAAGCTAGGCAGAGCCTGATAAACATACTTATGTATTTTAGATAAATGACACTCAAACACAGAACAAATGATCATGTCAGGGACACTAACATATAGTTCGACAAGCCCGTTATAGATGGCGCTGAACAATTTAATATCCTTTGGAGCTGTCAATTCGCTTCGCTACTGTTCACACTTTTGTATCATAAAACTAGCCTTGCCTGCCCTATCTTGGCTTGGCCTCACCGCATATCACAATATAACTATCATTATCAACAGCCTTTGCACATAGGCCTCTCATCAGAAAGGAGGTTTTGGCCTACTATACCACGTTGGCCAGACGGGTTGGTATAGGGTTTTTACAAGTTTCGAACCGTCATGTACGAGGACCGAGATGGCGTCTTGAGACGCAGGGCCATGTCGTGCGGTGTTCCGGAGGGGTCTGTCCTAGGACCTCTCCTGTGGAACATCGGGTACGACTGGGCCCAACGAGGGCGTCTCCCCCCCGGGCTGGGTGTCATCTGCTACGCGGATGACACTTTAGTCACGGCCCGGGGGGCTAACTTCCAGGAGGCGGCGCGCCTGGCCGCCACGGAAGTTTCCCAGGTGGTCGGGCGCATTGAGGCGTTGGGATTACGGGTGGCCCTGGATAAGACGGAGGCCCTATTATTCCATGGGCCCCGTCGTGGTCCACCCGTCGGCGCCTCAATCGAGGTCGGCTCGGTCCTCGTACCGGTCCGGGCCCAGATGAGGTACCTGGGTCTGGTCCTAGACGGTAGGTGGCTCTTCGACGAGCACTTCCGACAGCTTGGTCCGAAGCTGGTGGACACTGCCTCCGCCATAGGGCGACTTTTGCCCAATTTGGGAGGGGCCAGTGTTCCCACGAGGCGGCTGTACGCGGGGGTTGTCCGGTCCATGGTGCTTTATGGTGCACCGGTGTGGGTGGCGGCTCTGACCGCCCCGAATAGGGCGCGCCTCTGGCGCCCACAGAGGATATTGGCGGTCAGAGCCATACGCGGATACCGCACGGTGTCCACCGAGGCGGCTTGCGCCTTGGCCGGAACACCCCCGTGGGATTTGGAGGTGGAAGTGCTCGCCAAAGTTTATCGGCGAGTGGCTGACTTCCGGGCGGAGAGCGGATTTCGCCCTCCGCCCGAAGACGTGCGCGAGTGGCGCGAAGCCGCTCGCCGAGCCACCATGGTCAGATGGTCGTTCCGGCTGGAGACTCCACGCGCTGGCTTCGCCGCCGTGGAGGCTCTCCAGCCGGTCATCGCCGAGTGGGCAGGGCGGCAGCACGGGACCCTTTCCTTCCGGCTGACGCAGGTGCTTTCCGGGCACGGTTGCTTCGGAAAGTACCTGTACTCGGTCGCTAGGAGGGAATCGAGTCCCGCCTGCCACCACTGCGACTGCAGTGAGGATTCGGCCCAGCATACGCTGGCGGTCTGCCCCGCATGGGCGACGCAGCGCCGGGCCCTCACTGCAGTCATCGGAACGGATCTCTCGCTACCGGCCGTAGTTCGCTCCATGGCCGGTAGCGACAGTTGTTTTACCGCGGTCGCAACCTTCTGCGAGGAAGTAATCTCGCAGAAGGACGCGGCGGAGAAGGCCCGAGAGGACGACCTCCACTCGGACCCGATCCGCCGCCGGCGAACCGGGCGGCGCAGGCGCGCTCATCTGCGCCTCATGCCGCCCTGAGTGTGGCCGCGGGTGGATGGGATGGGTTCTCCCCTCCACCCACATTAGTTTGGCCAGCCGCGCTGGGAGGGGTCCAGAAGGAGATAGCTACCTGGCCCCTCCTAAACTGGAAGCGCAAAGAGGGCACACCGTGTGGTTTTAGTCGGTTCGAGTCCGACACACCGCCCGCCGAACAAGAGCCCCGGCGGTTTGACGGTCCGAGGGGATTTCCACACGATAAAAAAAAAAAAGGGTTTTTACAAGTTTTCCTCCTCTTTGCAGTGCTGTTGTCCCAAGTAGTTTGCTCCTGCGACACCCACGTCATGAATAGGGGTGGTAACACTCCGTATTCTTAATCCGTCACCACACGGATAGTACCACACAATAAAACTATAATATAATTAAACTCTATCAAAATTCCACACATACACACTACTCTGCAAAAATCGTGTCAAATATTCTGAGCTGTTGTTCTTTTATACTGTTAGCGTTCTTGACTGACCCATGATTAATAATTGGGTGACGAATACTTTCATTACTTCTGTGTCTGAGTGTTATTGGAACGAAGTTCCTTATCGCGCGTTGTGAAAGGGAGCTAGACGGAAAAAATTCTTACGAAAATTGGTCACGACACTTTTTATTTTGAATTGTCACTTGTCAGTCATTCAGCGCCATCTATCGAATAGTAAAATTAAAATTTATGTTCTTAGGTTGAGCAAAAAATATTGTATTCGACATCATTTCTCAAGGAGATTTTACCAATGTATAAATTGTTTTAATTAGAAACCAACTGAAAAATATGTGGGTAATAGCCGCTTTCATAGATGGCGTTGTAATTAAAATCGTGTCTAATCAGTTTTACTCGATCGTAACAACTTCGTTCCTATCGGGTGTCCCACGACACCACACGACTTTTTTTGTATATAATATGTATGTATTTAGAAATTTATAAGTATGATTTCTAGCAGTCTGAAGCTCAATTCTCGTAATAAAAATTCTTTCAAGGTTCAGTGCTGGTATTCTTGATCGCATAAATGTCATGTAAGGTACTTAAACATACTGATTGACACTTCTCGTGATCAGAAGGCTGGTCTTTTTCTAGCACAGAGAATTACCATTGCCATTCAACGTGGCAATGCTGCCAGTCTTCTGGGAACGCTACCAGTAGGCGATGATGCGGAGGAATTTTTTGATGCTTGTATGTAGATAGTGTAAATGTTGTAAATATTCTAACTTAACTTTATTTTATTTTTATTCTTAATTTCATTTTTATACTAGATACTAGAATTTCCTCCCTTATTTTTCACTTTCTTGCACCTTTTATTAGCTTTAAAAATTGTTGTTGTTATATGTAAGGTATATTTGTAGTAAAGTATTACTAAGACTAGCAGTATTCTTTCGATAACAACACGATACAAACACATTACAGTCAACGTTGGATATTTAATACATCACTTGGATAATTGGTGCGCTTTTCAAGTCACTTTTTGCCTCGCACAACTAATCCGAGGAACAAGTTATCGTCTGCCTTGACCTTCAAACTTTCAAGAAAAGAGCGTACTCCTTCTTAAAAGGCCGGCAATGAGTTTGTGACTCCTGAGTTGCAGCCGTTCATGGGCGGCAGTAGTCACTATACATCAGGTGACCCGTGTGCTCGTCTGCCCCCTCATCCATAAAAAAAAACTTTACTACGAGAATACCTTTTTTTGTGAGATCGAGTGTAGACCGGAACTGAATTTTGAACGAATTTTTATTACGAGACTTGTCCTTCAGGCTACCAAAGTACAGGTTCTGCCTAGTTCAGGATCAGACGGCCGTGTGTGTGATGTACTAATTAACTATATTTATTTGGACAGGCACGCCAATCTCGACATTGATATTGACCAAGTAACGTTTCAAGACTACGGAGAGTATTTCGCCCACATCACCTTGGCTGATGGAACTGAAGAGCGCCTTAAAGCTCTGATCATAAAACGTGAGTTTTCATTCAGTAATAATAGTTTATTGGGTTGCCTTCATCTCTAATTAAAAGAGTGGAACTATCTAAGCGTTTCTCTTAGTGTCTCTTGTGTAAAGGAGATCGGAGAAGGAGAGGCGAAAGGGGTAAGGAGTAGGATTTGTATGGGAATTAGTGACCCTTTGAAATCACGCGTAGTACAAGGAGAATACTTGCATATTATAGAATACGCATATTACGAGTATAATCCTAAACCATAAACATTATTCTATTTTTCATCCTGACTTTCTATAAGAATACATTTAAAACCTAGTATTTGAGATGGGAAATTGACATAAGTGGCAGTTGTCAATTTGACAGTTCCGTGTAATTTATCTATATTTATAAAATATTAAGTACTTATTCTATTTTTCATCCTGACTTTCTATAAGAATACATTTAAAACCTAGTATTTGAGAAGCGAAATTGACATAAGTGACAGTTGTCAATTTGACAGTTCCGTGTAATTTATCTATATTTATAAAATATTAAGTACTTATTCTATTTTTCATCCTGACTTTCTATAAGAATACATTTAAAACCTAGTATTTGAGAAGCGAAATTGACATAAGTGACAGTTGTCAATTTGACAGTTCCGTGTAATTTATCTATATTTATAAAATATTAAGTACTTATTCTATTTTTCATCCTGACTTTCTATAAGAATACATTTAAAACCTAGTATTTGAGAAGCGAAATTGACCTAAGTGGCAGTTGTCAATTTGACAGTTCCGTGTAATTTATCTATATTTATAAAATATTAAGTGCTTATTCCATTTTTCATCCTGACTTACTATAAGAATACATTTAAAACCTAGCATTTGAGAAGCGAAATTGACATAAGTGACAGTTGTCAATTTGACAGTTCCGTGTAATTTATATATATTTATAAAATATTAAGTATTCTATTTTCATCCTGACTTTCTATAAGAATACATTTAAAACCTAGTATTTGAGAAGCGAAATTGACATAAGTGACAGTTGTCAATTTGACAGTCTAATGTATTTATCTCTCTCCCGTCTAATGTATTTATCTATGTTTATAAAATATTAAGTTGATTTGTGTACGCTTCAAAAACTCAAAAAGTTCTGTATCGATTGACCTCAAATTTTGACACGATATAGCTCTAAAGATTTTTTTATCAATTTTTCACGTCAATTTTGTTCCTGGTTTCTCATCAATTTAACCACAATGTGGCAAGATGCAGCTAGTTATTTATATTAATGTTTATTTACTTACTTAAAATACATAACCTTAATAAGAATTTAAAACTCAAAAATATTTACTTACGCTCTCAAAAGTAGTAGATCGTTGGCGTCCGCTGGCAATCTCCTTTATTTGCGACTGCACGTACGACGCAATGGTATAAGCGGTCACCTCACCGCTTCCTACTACGCTATGTTGTGGGTTCGATCCCCACATGGGACACCACTTTGTCACACATCACATCATCACATCAACAGCCTTTAATAGTCCACTGCTGGACATAGGCCTCTCTTTAGAGAGGAGGTTTTGGCCTACTATACCACGCTGGCCAGACGGGTTGGTATAGGGTTTGTGTCACCACTTTGTGTGATCCACAAATTGTTGTTCTTAGTCTGGGTATTCTTTGTGTCCGTTTCATGTATGTCTGTAACGTCAACCGCGACACATAATATATATTACTAGTGCGGGAGTTGTCTTTTTAAAGGAAAAAAAGTATTAAACTCGGCAGAGACATGCCTCGGAACAAATAGGCCGACTCGACCGGAATACCAAGGCCTCGAATAAAACTAATATTAAGTAGGAATGGAATAAAATCACAATCATATGTGATAAATCATATGATATGAAAATGATATCGTCTTATCTATGACTGATTTACAAAACCACTGCTACTTCATTATTATTATTACGATAGCGCAAGACTCGTGAAAGGAAGTAATTTTTTGTAGCTTTTTACCGAGTCAGTGTGGCCAACGGAGCTCAGATGAGCTTCTGAGATGGACTCAAAGACAGCAAACCCCGTTTGACTCTTGACTAACAGGTATCCACTTACTATCCCATCACATGTTCGTTTGCTACTCAAAAAAAAAAGATTGAAAAAATGTTTAACCTGGGAGTGAAAACTTCTTTTGGACAACAAACAAAAGAATGTATTTTTGTTTTCAGATTGGAAAAAACAATTGAACTCGCGACACTGTTACCGTTACTGACGCTTCTGTATATAAGTTTTCACTTGTGTCGGCACTCCCGAAGCGCCACTGTTTTTTTTAATAGTTTATGCATAAATTTCGATAGTATAATGGCGGATTGAATACCTCGAGCATTTTCTCAGTCTACCTTCGAATCTACTTCTCACCCACTACTTTTCATAATAATGTGTTATTGTCTATTACTAATTTACATATTTTTTCTTTACAGTACCGGGTAAGTTTTAGAAAAATAAATTACTTTTTTAAACAAATTGGTTCTGTCGCAACGGCCGCAGCATCAAAGCCGCCTCGTCATAGCCACGGCGGCTCCATCGCGTCTGTCTACTATACATCAACAGCTATTGGTGCTAATTCTGTTGTTCGAAACTCTCTAAACTAAACTAAAAATCACTAAAAATTTGTTTAGTTCTGTCAAACAATCTTTCCTATTCTGAAAACGTAATATTTGACAGTTTTTTTTTTAGCGATTTTTAGTTTAGTTTAGAAAGTTTTTGAACAACAGACTTAGCACCATTAACAGCCCACTGCTAGACATGGGCCACTTGTTAAAAAGGAAGTTTTGATCTACTGCTTACTACACTGCCTAGACTTCAATACAATCATTAAAAAAAATAGTTTTAAAAAAAACTAAAAAACACGCTTTTATAGAAAATTTTAATAAATTCGAAAAAAAGCGTTTGGTGCCTGTTGTCAATAGTGAAAAGCACCCCACGCTTTTTTTTCAAATTTATTAAATTTTATTTTCTATTATTTAGTTTGGTTTATTTGGTTTTCCATAAAATCATGTTTTTTAGTTTTTTTAAACAATTTTTTTTTTAATAATTGTATTGTCATCGGTCCTCGATATACCTACAAAGTTGTGTGTCTCAACGGCGAGCGCGTTTAGCGTTGCAATTGGTGGAGATTGTGTGGGCCAATCGTAGATCCGAACGCGTGCGCTATCAAGAGCGCGTTGATGTGAAATAAACTCGCACTTGGCCCTCTGAGGCCTCTGTAAACGATTAATTGTAAGAGTGACACTGGGTTCATGAAAATTATAAAAATTAAAACTCCGGTTGGAAAGTTTTAAGAAACTACTTATACATTTTTACCATCTCAGGTATTTTATTTTAATCTTGAACTTGACCTTTTATTGTGCAACTAATTTTGTGTTTTTTATTTCAGAGATAGGTAATTATGAATTTTTTGTTTATTTAACATTATACTTAATGGTCTCGCATTATATTAATGTTTGTTTATTGATTAACTTAGGAGGGTTCGATTCCCAACTTGACTGGCCTGTTGGTCTAGTGGTTAGTGGCCCTGACTGCCAAACCGGAGGTCGTGAGTTCCATTCCCACGCAGGACAAATATTGTGTGATGAGCACGATCATTTGTTCTGTGTCTGGGTGTAGCATATCTATAATATGTATGTATTTGTATATGTATGTATTATTTAAAGACTGCCTCGGTCGTGCAGTGGTAGCGTATGCGACTGCTATGCTGAGGTCTCGGGCTCGATTCCCGGGTCGGAACAAATGTTTGTATGATCAGCAAATATTGGTTTCGGAGTTTGGGTGTTTTCTATGTATAATTTGTGGGTATCTGGCAGAATCTTGTTGCTCCGAAATTTATTTTGCATAACACACTTGGCAGAATCTTCTTTCAACGAATATTTTGATGTCATAAAATTATTTAGTATAATTATTGTTTGGTCGAATGTTTATAAGTCCGAATTTACAGTGGCATACTTTTAAGATGGCATAATTTTATTTAGCATTTACCTTTGGCACAGTTAAATTACCGCATAACGTTTATTTAGAACGACAATTATTGGGTACAATTTTATTTGGAATAATTTTATGAGGTATATTGATATAAAATAGAATTTGTAACCCTTAGATTAAAATATTATCTTAAAAGTTTGCTGCAAAACTGACTCCACGTAGTCTTGTCTACCCCTACCCCTAGACTGTAATTTAAGCCCGTGAGGCTTAGGTGAGGCGGTCCGCGAGCTGAGGAGGAGGTGGTTTCACAGCCAGCCGCTGCATTGTATTATCAATAAAAAAAAGGAAAATCAAAAGTAAATCAATATTTTATTTCGTTTTATTGCAGATGATGGTGAGTAAACATCGGCTACGTAAAATATTATTACCATACCATTTTTACCCGACTGCGTCAAAATAAGGTTATGGCGGCACAGATGGCGTAGTGGTTTAAGCCACCGCCGAGTCGACGTAGAGTGTTGTGGGTTCAAACTCCACATGGGACGACACTTTGTGTGGGCCACAAATTGTTCTGAGTCTGGGTGTTCTTTGTGTCCGTTTCATGTATGTTTGTAAAATCCCCCGCGACACAGGATCTTATTCCTAGTGCGGGAGTAGTTTTTTTTTAGAGAAATAAAAGACTTGTCATTTTATATTTCTTGGGCATCGATAGCAAAAGTTTGGGTCTAAAAAAATTATACCAAAGTAAAAACGATTTTTTCTCAAAATTGCAGTAATTTAAAATTTCATTTTATAAATTATAATATAAGTCCTTAGGAATTTTATCCTAGAATATTTAGTTCATCGCTACTTGAATTTTTCAAGAATAAAACTTTAAGTATCTATACTCTTCATGCTGTTAGATTCTTTCCTTTTTCTTTTTTGACCCGTCTATTACCTGTATGCCTTAAAAAAGAAATTAATTAATTTTCTTTATTTGTTTCCACAGACAATGGTAAGTTTACATATATTTAATTATTACGGTACAGAAAAGAACTTTTAATGAAACTACAGCAATATTCTCATTATAATTATGTTAATTAACTCAGGATAAATATACAAAAGAGCATCTCTATCCTGCTTAAAGTATTAAACGTTGATTGTAATGTAATTGTGTTGTGACCGAAAGTTGAATCGGTGACTTTTATTGAATTCCATAATTGTTTTTTCATTATTTTATTGTAAGTGGCCAGATACAGAGACTTTCAGTATGCCCCACGTAACATAGTAGCATGCCCCACGTAACAGTATGCCCCACGCAACCCATCACATCACAGTCAACGTTGAATGTTTAATACTTTCCTACGAAAATATATTTTATGACATTTGTGAATCAGAGTAAATAGTAACTGAATATCGAACGAATTTTTATTCCGAGAGTTAATCTTCTGGCCAGTTGTGAATACTACATTTTTTTTTATTTATTGTATTTTTATAGCCTGGTAACAAGACCTTTAAGCCAAGTCTTAATTTTTGATAGATAACTTCACTATTTCCACTTCACTTCAATGTTCAAATGGGGATTCTAGGCGGGAATCTGTCTAAAATCCTCCGTCCTTTCAGTTCAAATTCCCGCCAGAACTCTGTGAATACTACTTTTTTTTTTGTTTCAGTGTTGCAAGTCACTACGTTAAGGAAGTCAGCCACAGTCGGGCAACCTCTGCACGAAGAGGTCGAATGCAAATGTACGGACTGTGAAGTGACAGCCCTCGTGTGTAACGGAGACAGTATGCTGGATTCTCACTTCATCACCGTCATGAAGCGAACATCTCTTATATTTAGTTTCGACATCCAAAGGTTTGAATATTGGATAAATATTTTTCGGATATCTGACACACAACGCCATTTAGTTTCAAACTAAGCAGAGCTTGTACTATGTAAACTAGATTTACTGATAAAATACTTACATACTTTGTTTTGGTAAATCTATACAAATAAATAAAATTGGATTGTCTGTTTGTAATATTAAAATAACCGCTTTTTACTAAATGCATATGTATGTTTACACGGTACATATGCCAAAATAACATTTTTTTCAATTTTTGTCTGTCTGTCTGTCCGTCTGTTTGTGCCGGGTAATCTCTGGAACGGCTGGACCGATTTCGACGGGACTTTCACTGGCAGATAGCTGATGACATAAGGAGTAACTTAGGCTACTTTTTTTAGACTAACTTTGCCCCGCGGCGTTGCCCGCGGTTATAAAACACTGCGGGTCTCAGCTAGTACGTATATTATAATACATAGAAGAGACCCAAACTCCGAAACCAATGTTTGTAGATCATACAAACATTTGCCAATACAGCGGTTACATACGCCACCACTGCGCCACCGAGGCAATCTAAGTTTCTTTTTCCTATAGTCAACACAGAGTCATAGACAGGCAGTCTGGTCACCGGATAGTAAGCAAATACCGCCCGTGACACCTGCAACTTAAGAGTGACAAGTAGGTTTCCATCCTCTGAGCCCTCCCCCCTCCAAACGCAAAATAATAACATGAAAAGAGAACAAACGAGCAAACAAGCCACCAGGTGATAAATGACTACCGCCTGTAGTTCGAGAGACACAAGTTGACACTCCTCATAGGTCCAGGTCCAGGTCCAGGGTTGGGAAAGAAGGAGATTTCAGGTCTGGTAATCCTACTTATTCGATGCCATGGCTTGGCAAGGGAGCAAACTGCGCAGGACAACAACACTGTAAAGAGAAGGAAAACTTAAAACAAACCAACCCGTCTGGCCAGAGTGGTATAGTAGGCCAAAACCTCCTTCCTAAGAGAGATCTATGTCCAGCAGTGGAGTGATGATGCTGATGATGAAATAATTACAAAAGATTTTTTACATGCAAACAGCTTTGTAGCTTCTAACATGAGGATTAAGGTTCTAATTTATATAAAAAGGGCATAAAAAAAAAGGAGTTAAGTTACTTATTGAATGTTCTCGAAATTTCTTTTCTTTTTCTCTTTATTAAACACTAGCTAACCCGCGCAACTTCGTCTGCGTCTCTCAATAGTAATAAATTTTCTCCGTTTTTGAAACATTCTTCATTGGTGTTCCGCTCCTATTGGTCTTAGCCTGATGATATATAGCCTATAGCCTTCCTCGATAAATGGGCTATATAACACTGAAAGAATTTTTTTAATCGGACCAGTAGTTCCTGAGATTAGCGCGTTCAAACAAACAAACAAACTCTTCAGCTTTATAATATTAGTATAGATTTAAAATACATATTTTTCATGCTTAAAGTCTGTTAAAATGTAAAAACAGTTTGTCGGCAGAAGTACTCTACTAGTATTGTACTGTTTATAATTTTTGTTGTTTATTATTTTCTTATTATATTTGTTTATTATTTTCTTTAGTTTTGAAGATTTAAACTCATGCGTTTATATGGTCACGTTCAAGAAAGGTGATACAAGCTACTACAATATAATAGCAGTCCTCGAAAGTAAGTTAAAATAAATTATTCCTAGTTAACCCGTGCAATTTCATCGTTTTTGCAACGTGTTTCAGTGATGCTGGCCTCCTCAATAGGTACGACCAATGTCGTAGCGTGATTTTAAATAGCCTATAACCTTCCTCGATAAATGGGCTATATAACTCTAAGAGAATTATTAAATTCGAGACAGTAGTTCCCAAAATTAACGCTTTTAAACTAACAAACAACCTCTTCAGCTTACTAAGATTATATATACAAAGTGGAACGTACCTTATCACATATTTTTTTAAAATACGGTGATGTACGTAATTCTTCGACGATTTGAAAATTAGCAGTTTAGCCACAGGTAATAAATAAATAGAACAAAAATATATGAATTGTACACCCTTAAATTAAATAACACAATTCATTGACCTTAAGTATGTCAACGGGCGTATTGATGTCAGAATCGCTCTCGTAGTTACTCCGCACAGAACATCACTTGCGTGATTTTGGCGCGGCTTTTCCTAATTTCTTTTATCATTACTGTATTTAACATACAATTGAATAAATAATTAACATTTATTTTGATTTCAGATGATTGTAAGTATATTTTTGAGTTCGTAAAACATAATTTTGTAACTAGTTTGATGATTAATATCCTTTATCTCACTTTCCTGCGATCTATGGAATTTAAGTCATGAAGAGGGACGGAAACCTGTAACAGGAAGTCAAGAAAGCGCGTACTATTTGATTTGACCAATGAGCGTCCGTAAGATGGTGGGTGAGGTGTCTGATATTACTGTGAGAACTGTGACTTCAGTTCCAAGTATCAATGCGTCGCATTAGTCACTTACCATTAGGTGAGCCAAGGGCGGATTTAGCGCTTGGCTTCGTGGATATCAAGGGCCCCAAGTCTCCAGTGAAAATAATAGACCGTGTCCTCCCCAGAGTAGGGTGCCTTAGGCGGGCCATTTAGTTTTAACACCACATATTTCTAGCTACTGCGTCCCCAAGGAGCCGGAGATCCGAACGAATTTTCCACTCCCATCTACAAAGGCTCCTAAATAGTATTTGCCCATGGCGCAATTAATTCACGACCCGCCCCTGAGGTGACCCGTCAGCTCGTTTATGCCCCTCCCCCCTACCATAAAGTTACTACTTTTCCCTTTAAACATCCTCCCAATTTTCCCTACTTGATTCTTCAAAATGCCCGATTGACGGTAACAGACTGGCTCCAAATTAAGTGGAGGACACCAAATAATATAAGTAACCTAGCAAATTATATATATATATAGGTTGCTGGTTGTGCTGACGGATTAAGAGTATGAAGTGTCACCACTCCTATTCATTCCGTGGGTGTCATAAGAGCCGATTAAGGGAGCAAACTACGCAGAACAACAGCACTGCAAAGAGAAGGAAAAGTTGACACAAACCCTATACCAACCCGTCTGGACCAAAACATCCTTTCTAAGGAGAGGCCTATGTAGCAGTAGTTTTTGACGTGACAACGTCTTATAATTTCTTGGAGCCGGCTGCACGCACGAAAAAACATGACTCATGCGGCGTTACCTCGCTCTGAGGCATTCCATTTAAGGCGTGAAGTGCAAGCGAGAGCGCGGAACGAGTGACAAAGAGGCACAATCGGCCTCCGCGTTCGGCAGCGTTCGACATCTGTCTCTCTCCTACTTGAGTGAGCGATGCGTCCGCGTGGACAGCTGCTACTCGTATACAATAATACATTTTTGAAAAATGCAACCATTCCATCAGTATTTTCTTATGACGTTGTCACGTTCAACTATCGTCAGTAAACCGACTTTACAGACACAGTAAACCGTTTTTTTTTTATATTCTACCACATTCACACAACGCCATCTAGTCCCGAACTAAGCAGAGCTTGTAACATGGGTACTTACTAGACAACTGATATAAATACAACGATACTTTTTTTTTGTAAATACATACATATTAACCATAGAAACACCCAGACCAAATCAAACATTAAATATTCAGGCACACAAATCTTTGACCTGAGCGGGAATCGAACCAGCAACCTTTGGAATAATAGTCCGATACACAAACCACTACGCCATCCAGTCGTCGTTATTACCAGCTGTTGATGATGAAGAGTTGTATGTGTCCGTGGGTGGCAGTAGTAACGTTTGGTCCCAATACCTATAGTCCTATAGTCGTCACTTGCGACACCTACCCTCGTAAAGGCTGTTGATGATGATGATGATGATGGATTTAAATATAGGTGTTAAATACGGATCTGCTTAAACCTTCGGCGTTATAAGTGTGGGTGTTGTATGTATACTGTAAGTAACTTTTTTTTAAATTTTACAGCTAAGCGTAAGTTTCCTTTTTTAGATTTTCATTCTTTTGTCACAGAGAAGTATAATATAATATATCTCACACACGGCCGTCTGATCCCAAACTAGGCAGAGCCTGTACTATGGTAACCAGACTGCTGATAAACATACTTATATATTTCAAAATACATACATATTATAGATAAGGTATGATTATTATAGTAGATCTCGTAACTAAAGAGTTAACAATTTTTTAAGCTATTGCATAGCTTCTATCGAGGGCCTTGAGCGCGGGGACCGAATCCAGAAATTCCGTAACGAAAAAAAACCTCACGCTAAAAACAAAACAAAAAACAGTACCAAAATCAAATGCTGAACGTCAAAGGAAATTTCGTCAACATAATGCAGAAAAATCTTGATTTAATAATAATATTATTTATTTATTTATTTAAAAACAAATTGTAATATATGCTTTAATATTTTCATTTAATAAAAGAAAAAAAAATGTTTTCTTATCGGTCACCACGCTCAAAAAGTGTAACTTGAATTAATATCAAAGAAAAAGAAATACTGCATAAATAAAATAAATAAATAATTATAATTGCATAAGTTGATACAAAATGCTATGCAATAGCTTTACCGCGGCAGTCCCCGAGTGCCACACGTCTTTTTTTTAGAACGTAGTTCCTTATCACGCGTTACACGTGTGGGAGCGAGACCGAAAAATGTGTGACGACACTTTTAAGACACTTCAGTTGGCGCGTCGACGCTTACATCTTTTTCATAGTTTATATACAGCAAACGTCTACCAAAAACTTCGTTCCTACTGGAGGTCCATAGACCCCTCACACCGTTTTAATAAATATTTTTTATAAAAACAATTTAAACTAATTAGGTGTTGATGTTTAATATGAAAGTGGAGTTCTGTTATGATAATCTAAACATATACTTATAAACGTAAAGTCTTTGTACCTGTTTTAAACAAATATGGCGAACGGCAAATATCATAAATTAAGACGGGCCTGTTGGTCTAGTGGTTAGTAACCCTGACTGCTAAACCGGATGCCGTGGGTTCGATTCCCACCTAGAGCAAATATTTGTGTGATGAGCACGATCGTTTGCTCTGTGTCTGGGTGTAATTTATTTATAATATGTATGTATTTAGAAATATATATGTAAGTATGTTTATCAGCAGTCTGGTGGCACAGGTTCTGTCTAGTTTGGGATCAGCAGCCGTGTGTAAGATGTGTGAGGTTATTATTATTATTATAAGAATACACATATGTTTTAAATATAAAAGTGGAGAAAGATAATATTTCCGAACAAAGTTTTGTAAGTTAAGATGTATGTGAAAAGGGTGAAAACGGCTCTATGATATTCTTGTTGACCTGTCGTGGTAAAAAGAAATTATACAATGATATTTCAAAAAACAGAGGACAATGAACTAAATCAATAATTAATGGTTTTTTTCTTTACGTAGAATTGAAATAATATTTGCATAAAGTGAAAAGAAAACGGCCGCTATAAAATGATACTACCAAGTAAACAATGTTTTTGCTGTATATCTAGCTGAACCACTACCTTCGTCTTTTTTTTACGTTAGAGGGGGCAGACGAGCAGACGGGCCACCTGATGGAAAGTGACCACCGCCGCTCATGAGTCTCTTAAAAGGAACAAATTTTCCCCGTTTTTTTGCAATACTTTTCGTTGCTGCTCCTATTGGTGGTAAAGTTATGTTATATAGCATGTATCCTTCCTCGATACATGGGCTATCCAACACTAAAAGTATATTTCAATTTGTACCAGGAGTTCCTGAGATACAAACAAATAAACAAACAAACTCATCAGCTTCATAATATTAGTAAAGATTGATTTTAATTTTATATTTACAGAGGTGACCATTAAAGATGTCAGAGTCATTCCACCTCCGAACGAAGGGGATCAGTTTGAAACTGAAATTTCTTACGAATGCGGCGGAGAGTGTTCAGTTGACAAGGTTTATTTTTATTTACTATCTTTTGCCAACAGCTGGGACTTGGTTTGCCAACAAATATAACAGTAACGCTACTGTTTTTGTAATATCACATAACATGCTGCCGTGGCCGAAAAAAAACCAAGTTGTTTGACATTTAGATGAGTTTTGATAGAACTGTCATTAGCTTTACCATTACGATACCCACGGGATTAATAGGGGTGGTGACACTCTGTATTCTTAATCCTACACCACACGGCGTGCAATAGGAGTGGGCTATGTAAAGCAGTGGATTACGATAGGCTGATGATGATGTAGTTGAAAGGTGTGAATTTTCTGATGCGATAAAGAATTTAAACAAAATACTTTGCAATATAGACTTATTTTTTAAAAGAATTAAGTTAAGTTATCAATTGTAAAGAAATGTTGTAGCTTTCGGAGCCTTTAACGGAAGAAACGATTACAGCTTTTAATATGAAAGTTCTCGAAGGGATTGAAAGAGCTGCGATTGGCCGCAAATGACGCGACAAATATCAGTGATTGGCGGCGTATCAGGGCATATTTTGACGATTTGAGCGCCCTTCAGTGTATCATTCGGGAATGTACCTCAACATACTCTATCTTCTAGTTTGTCCCTATTCTATAAAACAAATGTACTTCTCTAGGATGTATGCTTACATTTTGTTTGCAGGTGATGTTAAATGGTGTACCCTTATTATCAAATACTAGACGAACTGAAGTGGGCGCAATTCCCTTCTATGTTGTAAGTGTTGAAGTTTTGCATTAATATAAACTCCGCATAAAAAAAAAACTTAAACTTTTCGTATACATCTGAGTTTATTTAGAAACGTCCTGCGATCTCACGAAAGCTTTTGATTTGATTCATCATAAGATTTTCTTAATAAAAACTTTAAAATAACTCAATCAAATACTACTACAGAATCTATTTGCTTCATATGTTAGCGATTTAATGTGATCTGTTTACATTATTAGATTAAAGAAACCGTTTGAGAACGAGTAATATTATGAGAGTACCCCAGGGATCTATTGTTGGACCTATTCTGTTTTTAATTTCAATAAATAGTAGTGTAGCCTATCAGGCGATATCGCTACTTAAGTACAGTGCATAGCAATTCAGATTAGTAAGTATTTTATTCAGTGTTTTGTGTATGGTGTAGATTAACAACTTTCTTAAAGATGTAAGTGTTATCTTCAAACGTCTCAGTTAATAACGAATGTGTATATGTGTATAATATTCATTTGTGAGAGTCATGCTTCGGCATATTTGGGCCAGTTCGCCAGGAGTAATACCACAGTCACAAAATACCAGTAAGGTTACCGAAGGTCCAAATCTCTACCCCTAAACCCCCTTGAAGGGGCTAGTTTTGAGCATAAGGGGGATAATTATGTACATGGAGGGGAGGGGGGGGGGTCACTAAAAGTGTCAAAATGCAGCAACGCACTAGTGTCTCTTGAGTTGCAGATATCACTTACCATCAGATGACTCGTCAGTTCCTTTTACCCGTAAAAGCTACTGGTACGTTACTTGAAACGTACGTGTTTGAAAAACTTATATTTTTCATTTCAGTTGGGTGATCATAAAATCGTTTACCGCATAACAAAGTTCATGCAAATGTTGGTGGGAGTACAACAGGGCGTGTTTCTAGTCGACGGAGAACCGGTTACCAAAACATTATTGGAAATTAGGTGAGTGTCGTTTTACTTGAGATTTCGGCTTTCGGATTTTTTATTACGATTAACCTTCTGTCATAGAAACCGTGCACTTTTTGATCTTTTTATCTTTCTTTTTGGTTAGCCTTAGACTCTTCTAATACGGGTTATTTTAAATTTAACAGAAAGGTCCTCAAACCCAATAATAACCTATGTAATAATTAGAAATAAGGTTTTTTGATTATGATTTTATGCTTTTTAAGATTTCAGTTGTAACACATCACATCAACAACCTTTAATAGTCCACTGCTGAACATAGGCCTCTACTTAGAAAGGAGGTTTTGGCCTAGTATACAACGCTGGCTAGACGGGTTGGTATAGGGTTTGTCGCTAGCCCAGGAGTTGGCGGACCTCCGTGCGGCCTGTGTACGTGCCCGGAGGTCCCTCACCCGTAGTCGGCGACGTCACCGCGGGGTCGGTGAGGAGGTGGACCGGCTTCATGAGGAGTACCGAGAAGCTCGGAAAACTCTGAGGCTGGCCATCTGCCGCGCCAAAGATGCGTGTAGAGAGGAGATGCTGGAGAGTCTCGAGCGTGACCCCTGGGGTCGCCCTTATCGTGCGGTGCGTCAAAAGCTCCGCACGTCGGGCCCCCCCCCTTACGGAGACTCTCCAGCCCAGCTTCCTGCAGGAAGTGGTCGAGGGCCTATTCCCGCAGCGGGCGGAGCACACACCCCCGTCGATGGCTGCATCAGCCGGAGACGACGGGGGCAGCGAGGTTGATGTTCCGCCCGTCAGGGAATCAGAGTTGGGGGCGGCTGTTCTACGGATTCGATCCAAGAACACCGCCCCCGGGCCGGACGGGGTTCCAGCCCGAGTGATGGCCCGAGCCCTCGACTACATGTCGGACCACCTCAGGGGGGTGTTGGACGCTAGCCTGGCGTCCGGACGCTTCCCTGAGCGCTGGAAATGCGGGAAGCTGGTCCTGCTGCAGAAGCCGGGACGGCCTGCCGATTCGGTCGCGGCCTATAGGCCTATCGTGTTGCTGGACGAGGCGGGCAAACTTTTTGAGAGGGTGCTCTCTGCCCGCATCGTCCGGCACCTTTGCGAGGTTGGCCCCGATCTGTCGGACGCCCAATTCGGTTTCCGAGAGGGGCGTTCGACGATCGATGCCGTGATGCGCCTTAGGGCCGTGACCGAGGAGGCCGTGAGCTGCGGCGGAGTGGTGTTGGCGGTGTCCTTGGACATCGCCAACGCCTTCAATAGTCTGCCATTCAGCTGCATCAGGGAAGCGCTCCGCTACCACGGAGTGCCGGAGTACCTGAGGCGGCTGGTGGCAGACTATCTTGAGGAGCGAACCGTCATGTACGAGGACCGAGATGGCGTCTTGAGACGCAGGGCCATGTCGTGTGGTGTTCCGCAGGGGTCTGTCCTAGGACCTCTCCTGTGGAACATCGGGTACGACTGGGCCCTACGAGGGCGTCTCCCCCCCGGGCTGGGTGTAATCTGCTACGCGGATGACACTTTAGTCACGGCCCGGGGGGCTAACTTCCAGGAGGCGGCGCGCCTGGCCGCCACGGGAGTTTCCCAGGTGGTCGGGCGCATTGAGGCGTTGGGTTTGCGGGTGGCCCTGGATAAGACGGAGGCCCTATTATTTCATGGGCCCCGTCGTGGTCCACCCGCCGGCGCCTCAATCGAGGTCGGCTCGGTCCTCGTACCGGTCCGGGCCCAGATGAGGTACCTGGGTCTGGTCCTAGACGGTAGGTGGCTCTTCGAAGAGCACTTCCGACAGCTTGGTCCGAAGCTGGTGGACACTGCCTCCGCCCTAGGGCGACTTTTGCCCAATTTGGGTGGGGCCAGTGTTCCCACGAGGCGGCTGTACGCGGGGGTTGTCCGGTCCATGGCGCTTTATGGTGCACCGGTGTGGGTGGCGGCTCTGACCGCCCCGAATAGGGCGCGCCTCTGGCGCCCCCAGAGGATATTGGCGGTCAGAGCCATACGCGGATACCGCACGGTGTCCACCGAGGCGGCTTGCGCCTTGGCCGGAACACCCCCGTGGGATTTGGAGGCGGAAGTGCTCGCCGAAGTTTATCGGCGAGTGGCTGACTTCCGGGCGGAGAGCGGATTTCGCCCTCCGCCCGAAGACGTGCGCGAGTGGCGCGAAGCCGCTCGCCGAGCCACTATGGTGAGATGGTCGTTCCGGCTGGAGACTCCACGCGCTGGCTTCGCCGCCGTGGAGGCTCTCCAGCCGGTCATCGCCGAGTGGGCAGGGCGGCAGCACGGGACCCTTTCCTTCCGGCTGACGCAGGTGCTTTCCGGGCACGGTTGCTTCGGAAAGTACCTGTACTCGGTCGCTAGGAGGGAATCGAGTCCCGCCTGCCACCACTGCGACTGCGGTGAGGATTCGGCCCAGCACACGCTGGCGGTTTGCCCCGCATGGGCGACGCAGCGCCGGGCCCTCACTGCAGTCATCGGAGCAGATCTCTCGCTACCGGCCGTAATTCGCTCCATGGCCGGTAGCGACAGTTGTTTTACCGCGGTCGCAACCTTCTGCGAGGAGGTAATCTCGCAGAAGGAGGCGGCGGAGAAGGCCCGGGAGGACGACCTCCACTCGGACCTGATCCGCCGCCGGCGAACCGGGCGGCGGAGGCGCGCTCACCTACGCCTCATGCCGCCCTGAGTGTGGCCGCGGGTGGACGGGATGGGTTCTCCCCTCCACCCGCATTAGTTGGCCAGCCGCGAGGGGGCGGCGTCCGCGTGTGCCGGACGCCGCCTAAAGAGAGGGTCCACTGAGACGGAGCCCGCGCCAGGAGCGGGCCGGCGCTGGGAGGGGTCCAGAAGGAGATAGCTACCTGGACCCCTCCTAACTGGAAGCGCAAAGAGGGCACACCGTGTGGTTTTAGTCGGTTCGAGTCCGACACACCGCCCCGCCGAACGAGAGCCCCGGCGGGGTGACGGTCCGAGGGGATTTCCACACGTAAAAAAAAAAAAAAAAAAAAAAAAGGGTTTGTCGCTAGGGCTCCGCGCGTCGGGCCCCCCCCCTTACGGAGACTCTCCAGCCCAGCTTCCTGCGAGAAGTGGTTGAGGGCCTTTTCCCACAACGGGCGGAACACACTCCCCCGTCGATGGCCTCCTTGGCCGGAGACGACGGGGAGCACGGGGAGGACAATGTTCCGCCCGTCCGGGAATCGGAGGTAGGGGCGGCTGTTCTACGGATCCGTTCCAAGAACACCGCCCCTGGGCCAGACGGGGTACCGGCCCGAGTGCTGGCCCTGGCCCTCAACCACATGGCAGACCGCCTCGGGGAGGTGTTCGACGCTAGCTTGGCGTCGGGACGCTTCCCTGAGTGCTGGAAGAGCGGGAAGCTGGTCCTATTGAGGAAGCCGGGACGGCCTGCCGATTCGGTCGCGGCCTATAGGCCCATCGTGCTGCTGGACGAGGCGGGCAAATTGTTTGAGAGGGTTCTTTCTGCCCGCATCGTCCGGCACCTCTGCGAGGTGGGCCCCGATCTGTCGGACGCCCAATTTGGTTTTCGGGCGGGGCGTTCGACAGTCGACGCCGTGTTGCGCCTGAGGGCCGTGACCGAAGAGGCCGTGAGCTGTGGCGGCGTGCTGTTGGCGGTGTCATTGGACATCGCCAACGCATTCAATAGTCTGCCATTCAGCTGCATCAGGGAAGCACTCCACTATCATGGGGTGCCAAAGTACCTGAGGCGGCTAGTGGCAGACTATTTAGAGGAGCGTACCGTCGTGTACGAGGACCGAGAAGGTAATCTGAGGTGTCGGCCCATGTCGTGCGGTGTTCCACAGGGGTCTGTTCTTGGACCCCTCTTGTGGAACATAGGGTACGACTGGGCCCTTCGCGCCGATTTCCCCCCCGGGCTGGGTGTAATCTGTTACGCAGACGATACCCTCGTGACAGCCCGGGGGGCAAACTTCCAAGAGGCGGCGCGCCTGGCCACAGGGGGAGTCTCCTTGGTGGTCGGGCGCATTGAGGCGCTGGGCTTACGGGTGGCCCTAGATAAGACGGAGGCCCTGTTATTCCATGGGCCCCGTCGTGGTCCACCCCCTGGCGCCTCAATCGTGGTCAACTCGGTCCTCGTACCGGTTCGGGCCCAGATGAAATATCTGGGCCTGATCCTCGACGGGAGGTGGCTCTTCGACGAGCACTTCCGACAGCTTGCTCCAAAGCTGGTCGGCGCTGCGTCTGCCCTAGGGCGACTTTTGCCCAATATGGGTGGACCCAGCGTCGCGACAAGACGGCTGTACACGGGGGTTGTCCGGTCAATGGCACTGTACGGTGCACCGGTGTGGGCGGCGGCTCTGACCGCCCAGAATAGGGTACGCCTCTGGCGCCCTCAGAGGGTAATGGCGGTCAGAGCCATACGCGGTTACCGCACCGTTTCGACGGATGTGGCGTGCGCGTTGGCCGGAACTCCCCCGTGGGATTTGGAGGCGGAAGTGCTCGCCGAAGTTTATCGGCGAGTGGCTGACTACCGGGCGGAGAGCGGATTTCGCCCTCCGCCCGAGGATGTGCGCGAGTGGCGCGAAGCCGCTCGCCGAGCCACGATGGCTCGTTGGTCGTTCCGGCTGGAGACTCCACGCGCTGGCTTCGCCGCCGTGGAGGCTCTCCAGCCGGTCATCGCCGAGTGGGCAGGGCGGCAGCACGGGACCCTTTCCTTCCGACTGACGCAGGTGCTTTCCGGGCACGGTTGCTTCGGAAAGTACCTGCACACGGTCGCTAGGAGGGAACTGAGTCCCGCCTGCCACCACTGCGACTGCAGTGAGGACTCGGCCCAGCACACGCTGGCGGTCTGCCCCGCATAGGCGGCGCAGCGCCGGGCCCTCACTGCAGTCATCGGAGTGGATCTCTCGCTACCGGCCGTAGTACGCTCCATGGCCGGTAGCGACAGTTGTTTTACCGCGGTCGCAACCTTCTGCGAGGTAGTAATCTCGCGGAAGGAGGCGGCGGAAAGGGCCCGGGAGGACGACCTCCACTCGGACCCGATCCGCCGCCGGCGAACCGGGCGGCGGAGGCCCGCCTACCACAGCCTCATGCCGCCCTGAGTGTGGCCGCGGGTGGACGGGGTGGGTTTCCCCTCCACCCGCATTAGTTGGCCAGCCGCGAGGGGGCGGCGTCCGCGTGTGCCGGACGTCGCCTAAAGAGAGGAACATCCACATTGAGACGGATCCCGCACCAGGAGCGGGCTGGCGCTAGGAGGGGTCCGGATGTCTTAACAACAGCTGTTCCCGGATCCCTCCTGTTACAGGCGCAGAGTGGCACACCGTGTGGTTTTAGTCGGTCCGAGTCCGACACACCACCCCGCCGCAAACCCCGGAGGGGTGACGGTCCGAGGGGATTTCCACACGTTAAAAAAAAAAAAAAAAAAAAAAAAAGGGTTTGTGTCAAGTTTTCCTTCTCTTTGCAGTGCTGTTGTCTGTCGTCCTGCTCCCTTAGTCGCCTCTTACGACACCCACGGGATAAATAGGGGTGGTGACACTCTGTATTCTTAATCCGTCACCACACGGATAAAGTTGTAGCACATCATATGCGAATTGACTGCACGGATGGCGAGGCGTAGTGGTTTAAACGTTTATCTCGATGCTTCAAATTGTTGTTCTGAGTCTGGGTGTTGTTTGTGTCCGTTTCGTGAATGTTTGTAAAGTCCTACGCTACACAATATATATTACTAAAGCGGCAGGTGTCTTTAAAAATTTAAAAAAATAGTGACACACATCTTGGATTTGAAATTTGTCAAAGTGTATAGTACTCTACTAGTCAAGCCCTTTCATTTGATACCCATATTGAGGGAGTCGTGACCAAATATATAATCGCCATTTTGTGGCGGCGGCCATCTTGGACCGATTTTCATCAAACATAGCTAAGAACACTCATACTAACACACAAAAAAATAAAATCAAAATCGGTTCATCCGTTCGGGAGCTACGATGCCACAGACAGACACACACACAGACACGTCAAACTAATAACACCCCGTCGTTTTTGCGTGGGGTGTTACTAAGAAAGAAAGACTACTGTATGGCTCAAATGTTTTTTATTTATCTCATACTTTTTTTGACAGAAACATGGTTCTATAGACAACAACAATAATTAATTACACAACATTATAAGTTTATTATAAATAAATCAATAAAGATATTAATATTTATATAAATAATTTCATTACTGTAAAGTTTATAATTAAGACATGTCATAAACTGAAGTAGGTAATAAAATCATAAAACTTCTTTTTTTTTGTTTTTAGTAAAAGTCAAGATTTAAAAGGTGGTGATGATGGTAAGTAGAATTTTGTTTTTATTATACCTAATGATACTCGTATTTATTAAACGAGTATTGGCGCCAATAGTAAAATAGAACTTCGTTCCAAAAAGTTTATCAACCATCAAACCAACGACAGTCGTTCAGAAACTCGCTGAACTAAGCTGATATCTTAATCCAAAAACCAATTTGACAGCCATTTTTTTTTAAAACTATCAATCGATTGGTAATGTTAAATAGTTTTATTTCTTTTTAATTGACGAGTGAGTATAAAATGTTGTAATTTGTATTTTACTCTTACGATCGCAAGTTGAGACGTTTGACGCAGTCTGTTATCGAATAGCTGAACTACGAGTGATCGAACGTATCCGCATGGTGATGGATTAAGAATACGGAGTGTCACCACTCCTATATGTCCCGTGGGTGTCGTACGAGCCAACTAACTGAACAAACTACGCAGGACAACAGCACTGCAAAGGGAAGGAAAACTTAAAAACAAGTGCTACACCAACCCGGCCAGACGTATAGTATGCCAAAACCTCCTTTCTAAAGAGAGGCCTATGTCCAGCAGTGGAATGTTAAAGGCTGCTGATGATGATGATGTTCAAAAGATTTGTTTTTTTTTAAAGACAACTCCCGCATTGGGAATATACCTGGTGGACTTTAAAAACATAGATGAAAGGGACTCAAAACAGGGCTTTTGAACATTTTTACATATTTTTTTAGGCACTACCGAAACCGAAGACAGTGGTACAACAGCAGAGGATGATGCTGCGTCGACAACTGCGGTAATTTAGTTATAAGAATAACCCCACGACAACTAGATGGACTAGGGACAGTACCCATATTACGTGACCCTTTCAGGGGGGAGTTTAGACTGTATAAATATATATTCGTGTATTATGTAATTTAATTTAATATTAGTTAAATTACGAAAATTGTTAATTCACACCACACGCTACATTTTACTGTTATAGTATATGTAGATATGGTGGTATGTTGGCGTTACCAGGCAATTTAGAAATAAAAAATTAAAAAACACGCTTTCTATAGAAAACCAAACTAAAAAATATAAAATAAATTAGAAAAAAAGCGTTGGGTGCCTGTTGTCAATAGTAAAAAGCACCCCAAGCCTTTTTTCATATTTATTTTCTATTTTTTAGTTTGGTTTTCTATATAAAGCGTGTTTTTTAGTTTTTGAAAACTATTTTTTTTTAAATTAGTGTATTGTCATCGGTCCTCGATATATCTATAAAGTTTGAACGAATTCTGACCGTTTAGTCAGTCAAAATCACGCCCAAAGGAGTCGGTTACAAACATACAAACAAACATACAAGTGAAGCTAATATAAAGCGTGTAAAAAGCGTGGGTGCAAACGTGCGGGTGTCCGTGTCGGCTTTTAAACGTCAACTGGCCGGTCGGTAACTACCGGCTGTGTTAAATGATATCTATCTGAACGCGCTAAGTACACGCGCGCCCACCCCTTTTTTTTCCGTGCGGAAATCCCCTCGGATACCACCTAGCGGTGGCATGTCGGACTCGAACCGACTAGAACCGCACGCCGTCTCGGGTACTAATAGCCGGGGAACCAGGTATACCCTAGAAAGGAAGTCCCTGGTGCCCCGACATACCTCGGGCCGTAGACGACCCCCGTCTGCCGACGACGGGCAGACGAGTAGACAACCCCCCCGTGTGGGAACCCCATGTTCCCTCTGCTCCCTGGAAGCGTGCGCGCTTCGCAACGCGCTCGCCGCCAAGCCGGCCTGCTTCTGCTAGGGTGACAGATGGCCTCACCTGTCCCCCCCAGGCCTGCGCTTATGGAGGACGGAGGTCGTTCTGCGACCTCCGGCGCCTGAGTCGCCTGCGGTACCTAGCCCGTTCCCGGGCCTGGCGGGCCGGGAGAGTTCTAAACCTCTCCCGGTCCCGCTCCGCCGTCTCCTTCGCGAGCATAACTTGCTCGCAGAAGGAGACGGCATTTTATTTATTTATTTTACATGTCATGCACTGACGGACTTAATGCCTTACACGTCATGCACATGCACCTAGCATTGACGGACTTAATGCCAAAAACATTCTCTACCAGCGAACCATTGGGTGATGCAGAGAAAACAGGCAGTAGGTGCATTTTGGTTACAGTTAATTTTATACTAAAAGCAGTTTCAGCTGAATACAAAATCTCATATTTACACATAAACAAAACTATCATATACTACACCAATACATACTACACATAAGTACATACCTACATTATAATACAATACATAAATACACACGAATTATAGTATTGACAATTTGATATAAAAAACTACATTAGGTAACCTGAATACATATTATACATGTAGGAAACCTCTAAAAACAAATTATACTTACCTAACACAGGAAACGGTAACAACAGAAGGAGAAGAGAAGATAACAGAATCATCATCAACAGAATCATCACCAACAGAATCAGCACCAACAGAATCAGTACCAACAGAATCAACATCAACGGATCCAGCAGAATAAGAACGATAAAGACCCATTAAGAGATTATTTTGTTTGTTACAACGGACTCGGAAATATTGATAACTATTATAAAACATATGTAATTATTATATTATATTGAGCATGCTACAGTTGTTTCATTTTTAAATCGACAATTACAACCTTTTTTTTAATAATATTTTAGAGGTTATCAGTTGAAAAAAATAATGGGCAGTTATGTGTTTTATTTATCAGCGGTTGGTAAATTAGTGCGACAGTAAAACATTGCCAGTAATAAAAAAGTATACTATATATTATATACTATACTATAACGAAGTATTGCCATTTATATAGCATTACTTTTTAAGATGTAAGGAAAGTCCCTCAGAAAAGAGGTGCTTCCAGAAAAGTAGGTAAGGTAAGCAACCCCACACGAATCGCCATCAGAAACGAGATGCGACCAGAATAATGGGTTAAGTAAGAATTGCGACCCGTCAGAAACTACTTTTTAAAAAAAAAGACAACTCCCGCATTAGGAATATATCCTGTGTCACGGAGGACTTTACAAACATACATGAAACGGACACAAAGAACACCCAGGCTCAGAACAACAATTTGTGGATCACACAAAGTGTCGTCCCATGTGGGGTTCGAACCCACAACACTCGGCGTAGTAGGAAGCGGCGTAGCGACCGCTTAAACCACTACGCCATCGTGCAGTCCTTGCTACCAGACAAGTAGGTAAGGGTGTATAATTTGTTTTATTTCATTAAATCAGTGAAAGTGGCAGTCAATTCTTTTTTTATTAGACGATTAGATTTGCCAGCCCTAGCTAAGATTTTTTTTATTTCAATTAAATTTAATCAAATTTATATCATGTCAAAATACTTGTAAATGTATCTGATATTACATTTAATTAATAAAAATAGTAATGCTGTCAGTGTTACATATTATAACAATACAGGAACAATTGATTGCAACACTCACCTCGCCGCTTCCTACTGCGCTGAGTGTTGTGTGATCGATCATATGGGACAACACTTTGTGTAATACACAAATTGTTGTTCTGAGTCTGGGTGTTCTTCGTGTCCATTTCATGTATGTGTGTAAGGTCGTGAAGTCCCCCAGGACAAGAAAAGATTCAGTAAAAAAGTGTAGGATTAAAGAGTTGCATTAAAAAAAAATGTTGATTTTTAACTACGTAAGAGTTAAGCTATTCTGTAATTGCTCTTCATCGAGTGACCGAGGTTAGGTACCGCAGGTACACCCAACCAGCGGCCCTTATAAGGGCGGAAAGGGGCACTAAACTAGATTACACGCAGATATAGAATAAATGATCGTGTTCATCCCACAATTGCGGAAAACTTTGCAGACCAGAGGTTGTGAGCTAGATTCCCCAAAACCTCTGGTCTGCAAAGTTTTTTAAAACTATAATTAATTTTTGCTATTTTAGTTGTTATCATCAATAGCCCCTAAAAGTTCACTGCTGGACATGGACCTCTCCTTACAATGGAGGTTTTGTCATACGCTGGCCAGACGGTAGGTGGCCAGGTGGTAGGTGGGGACATCTGTCATCATAGGAGAAGCAGGCCGGGGGTGGTGGCGAGCGCCCCCCTTTTGGGAGCACACACACATTATTTACGCAAGTAGATGACCCGAGGTACGTCGGGGTATCAGGGTTTTCCTTCCTCGGTTCCTGGTTCCTGGTTCCCCGGCAATTGGTACCCGAGACGGCGTGCAGTTTTTGGTCGGTTCGAGTCCGACATAACCAAAGGTGGTGGTTTCGGAGAGGATTTCCACACAGAAAAAAAAAGGATAATCGGCCAAATTTATAAAATTATTGTATTGTCTTCGGTCCTAGATAAGTGTTCGAAGATTCCGTTACATACATACCAAGCTAATAAAAGCGTGTTAAAAAGAAAAAGGTTAAACTTGTCATTGTATTACGTGAAACGCGAAATAATTGAACTTACGTATATCTTTGTATTGAGAAAGTGATTTATTTAAAACGCCCACATTGCGAAGCTTTTGCCCGCGGCTCCGCCAGCGTCAGTTATCGTGGTAAAAAAGTAGCCTGTCTTTCCTCAAGAATCAAGGTATCTAAATACCAAATTTCATCTAAATAGCGGTTATTGATTCCCCATACAAACTTCCACCCCCTTAAAGGATGATCTCTGGGATAAAAACGACCCTATGTCCTCTCCCAGGATTAGGACTATTTCTATACCAAATTTGATCTAAATCAGCGGTTTAAGCATAAAGAGGTAACAGACAGACACACTCGCATTTATAATATTAGTATCAATTTCTATACTTTGAAAATGTCAAACCTCGGTACAATCGCTCATTCCTTATTTTACCTCCTCAGGAGAGTAATTTTCAAAAATCCTTTCTTACTGAGTACTTACAACATAAAAATAATCAGCTGAGAGAATGACAAGTTTGTAGCTTTCAGCGGTTTAGACTGTGCCTATAGGCCTATTTTCTAGCGTTCCAAGGATTTACCGCGCGGGTGGGGCCATCGCGTGATAGACGGGGGCAACACATACACAATAAATTACAAAACATTTAAAGTAAAATCACATATACCGTAGGAGAGACATGCTTCGGCACGAATGAGCCGTCCCGACCGGAGCGATACCACTGCCTCACAGAAAACCGGTGTTAAGCAATTCTCTCGTTGCCTTTCACTGAGTGAGTGAGGTTACCGGAGCCCAAATCCCCCCTCCCGTTGACTCGAGCGGGACTTGTGACTTCTGAGTTGCAGGTGTCCATGGGCGGTGGTAGTTGCTTACCATCAGGTGACCCGTCTGCTCGATTGCCCCTTATACCATCATTAACAGCCTTTACTAGTCCACTGCTGGACATAGGCCTCTCCTTAGAAAGGAGGTTTTGGCCTACTATACCACGCTGGCCAGACGGGTTGGTAAAGGGTTTATTTCAAGTTTTCCTTCTCTCTGCAGTGCTGTTGTCCTGCGTAATTTGCTTCCTTAGTCGCCTCTTACGACACCCACAGGATGAATAGGGGTGGTGACACTCTGTATTCTTAATCCGTCACCACACGGACACCATAAAAAAACACATATTTGATTTACAATCATTTTTAATAAAACATCACATTTCTTTTACAAATATATCTAAACAACTTACACGTATATTATTAATATTTAATGTTTATGTCGACACAGAACACAGCAATACATACATTCATTTTCAAACAATATTTTCAACCGGATTTAAGAATATAACAATTATTATTTTTCTGATAAAAAAATTATCAATTTTGTCACTAACCAAATTTCGCCAATTTATAACAAAAAGCTTCTTTTACTACATTTCGACTTTATTCATACCCCAAAAGAAAGATTACCGTAGAATTCTATGAAACCCCATCTTCGTGGGTATACCTAGTTTTGTTTTTATTTCTCCCCTTAATAGGGGGTTATTAAAAAATCAAAATACTACTTCACTTAGCGTTTTATTGAAAAGTTTGTACATATATATCACTTAAAGATAAATAAAAACCTAATAGGTACGAAAGCATACAAGATCTGGGGAGGGTCCGGGGAGGGCTGGAAGGAACTTGAAGGTATGATGGGATAGCATGGGGCTGTATAATTCTCGCTTACTACATATTTTTATCACGGAACCCTGTGGATTTGTCCACGGAACCCTTTTTAGGGAAGTGTGCCCTAAATGATTTATATCTACACTCGAAACTTAGCCTCAAATAACAGTATGTACACGCCTTATGAAAGTCTTGACCACTAAGGAGGGAAAAGGGGTTGAGATAGGCATTTTCAAAATTCCTGTCTTTGAAGCCCTAACCAGTTAACCACCGGTCTACTGGTCTTTGTCTCCGTACCCGATGTCGGTGGCTATTTATGTTCATTCATCTATTTAAAATGCACCCAAAGAAACATAATTATATATAAATTACACCCAAACACAGAATTTTTGACTGGAATTTTTTTATTTTACTAACTAAACGACGTCATAACGTTAGCGTCTAGAATATTTTCTAATTTACACGCAGTTTAGTGTATTTCTACGCTGTTTAATGCCAGTTATCGATGCCTCCTTTCTAAGAGGCCTATGTCCAGCAGTGGACTATTAGAGACTGTTGATGATGATATCGGTTGAATACAATAGGCTAGTTGACTCAATTTGAAAACTTGGTTAATTAAATACTTTAATATCTATTTTATCCCAAAAAACCTGTATTTTAAAGAAAAAGCAACATTTACGTTAAGTATTTTGTATTTAAAAAAAAACCTTGAAAACGCTGAAGAGTGTCATGGCGTCTTGAATGACGTCACAGTCTGCGAAACAAGGTGAGAAAGTATACTAAAAATGAAAAACAATAAGGAGTAACCTGCTCTATTGTATGAAAACGTCAACAACAACAATTATGTTTTGTGTGACGTGACGTAACACTTCCTGATTGGTGTTCGCTGTCACGTGACCTAATGCCTATTTTGTTCGAATTTATTTTAATTTTTTTTTTTTTTTTTTTTTTTATCTATGTCTCTTCATTTATAATTTGAAACTATAAACCAAGCAGTTTGTTATTAGTGGACACAAGCCTATTAAAGTTTTCAGAGGGCAAAGTGTAAGTTTACTTCACATTGACTCGCTGTCGACGGCGAGCGCGTTTAGCGTTGCGATTGGTGGAGATTTCAGTGCGGGCCAATCGTAGCACAGAACGCGGTCACCGTGACGCTTGAGTAATGTGAAATAAACTCTGGTTACGTACTGTGGTGGGATTAAATAAAAACCGTTTTTCGACTGAGTGTTGTACTCTATTCTAGAAAAGTTGATCAGGATATCGAAGGTTCATCTCATTTTTCAAAGGATGGGTCTGGGGTGTTTTGGAATCATTAACTCTAACTTTTTATCAATTATATTAGACGCCTAAATAATTTAATTTTCACTCACTTCACTCCATCTTTCATTGATTAATTCGGGTCATACTCTTTGCCTGCATAAACGCCATTGTAGTTATGTTTTATCATTATTTCACTTCCATTAAAAACGTTCGTTATTCACAAAATTTATTATATGACACACACAGATAGCATGTGGAAAAGTTTACCCCACTAGTCCCTAGATGGCGTTGTACATGTTTCTAACCTCGATCGCGATGTTACTACCCTCCATAATAATAAGTCTTTTTTTTAATTAATGTTCATCGTATTTTAAACTATTAATTTGTTTAATTCTTTATGTTTCTTCTTTGCTCAATTAGCGCAGATTGTGGGAGGAGTGCTGGCGCGTTCTGCCAGTAGTGTACTTATCTGTAATATAAAAAAAAACAATTTATTAAACTTGGAGTAATGTTATGGTAAGTTTTATTTATAAAAGATTAGTATGAATATAGATTTGGCTATGGCGTTAGTTAGGACGGTAGAAGTAGTCACTGAAGTTTATTGGCTGAGTAGCGGCAGTCGGCGGAACCGTGGAGCATCCATTAGGTCTTGATGGTCATCTCGGCTGGAGGTTCCACGAGCTGGCTTCGAGTGCAGAGGTGTTCCGGTGTAAGTATGTTTATAAGAAGTTCAGTTTTCATAGTATAGGTTCTGTTTAGTCTGGGATCAGAATTTGTATCACAAATTGTAATGTTATTTTATTTGATTTTATGTTTTTTTTTTAAGTATACTTAGCTCATATTAGGAATATTTATCCTGTGTCGCGGGGGTCTTTACAAACATATGAACATGAAACGGACACAAAGAACACTGAGTGTTCTTTTTCAGAACTCAGTACTCGGAACAACAATTGGTGGATTACACAAATTGGTGTCCCATGTAAGGATGGAACCCACAACACTCAGCGCAGTAGCGCGTCGACCGCTTGGGTTTACGAGTAAGCCATCCGCGCAGTCAAGATGTTACGCAGGATAAATCGTGATTATTATTGACGTGTATGATGTTTGTGCGGTCCGTGCACGTACCTTGAGGTGCGCGTGCGGCGCGGTGTCGGGCGGCAGGCGCAGCGCGCGCAGCAGCGCGGCGGAGTGCGCGGGCGGCTCGCCCCCCGACAGCGACAGCTGCACCAGCCGCGCGCCCATCTCCGTGCGCGCCGCCGTGCCGCGACCGCTCCTGGGGGGAGGGGGGGGGGGGGGGGCTTAGGGTTAGGGCAATTCCAACACGTCAACAATTTCATTAACCAGGGACCGATTCAGATTCCAAATATTTACATTCGCATAGCCTTCACATTTGGTTTTTAAATCATAAACAATTTACAAAAGATTCAGAAAATATAAATCAATATGTGAAAATAAACAAATAACAGTCCATCAAAAGAAAGGTTGCCTGGAAGAGAACACAGACGGCGATGAGGCCAAAATCTAATCTAAGTGGCGTGCAATAGGGGAAGCCTATGACCAACAGTGAACTGGGACACTGTTTTTTGTTTGTATCCTATTCATGGTGTGCAATATAGAGTACCTATCTGTGTATCTTTAACGAACATGCATAAGAGATGCCCTACCATTACTCTATTGAAAAATATGAGCAAAGCATTCGATCGAAATTGATATATTTTTGGACAAGTTAAATCAATATGCAGCAACGTTCTCGAAATTTATGAAATGATATTTAACAGATAGACAACACACAACAGCCATAAACCAAAAGCTTTAACGAAATATTCATCTAGTCTGAGACGTATCATGTGTGGTGTGCCTTAAGGTAATGCTTTGGAGCCATATTATTTTTAGTTTACATCAATGACGTTCTTTCTCTATATCTCTTTACCCCGATGATATTACTACACTTTTTAACATTTATTCCTTTCATCATTAACTTTGGAGGGGGGGGGTGGGGGGAGGTCAATAACTTGGAATACTATTGTATGCATAATATCCTCAATTGGTGTACAATAAAGATTATTCTATTCTATTCTTTTGAGACGCAGACGGTACGGGGTCAGCTAATAACTAATAAGTACACTCACTTGGGATGTAGTCCACTTAAGGCCCGACACGCGGCTGCGACTTTCGGTCGCAACGCTTCCAGTCGCGTGTGTACACTCCCCCTGTCGGGCTCCGCCTCAGCCTCCTTGACCAGGTCACGAATCTAAATACAACATAGAATTCAAATACCACATAATACACTCCAGAGCAATTACGTGTCACATAAATAAATTTATACTCCATTTGCGTTAAAAAATTAACGAGGCATCATCGATCAATCGATCAAGCCCCACCGTGGACCAATCAGATTTCAAGTTTTTGTACGGAAAGATAATTTCTAGAACCCTGATTGGACAGGGGGCGGAGCTTCGTAGACGCATCACTATTTTCTTAACGCGAACTGACTATAAGGAAACAAATTGAAGACTTTGTAACATCATACTCAAAGTCTTGGGAGCAAAGGCAGATGATAATGCAAGAATTGACTAATATTCAGATATTTCTGCTTACCTCATCACAAACCTGAAGATACAGGTAGAGCGCCTGACCACCGCTCTCCCATCCGCTGATCTCGTGACGGGATGCTGCTTCGTTCATACGTTCTAGTAGCGACGATACGCTTTGTAGATCATCTGAGAGAACAATTATTTCAGATAAATATATCACAACACTTAGCAAGGTAGACTTCGATGTATCCAATAAATACAACGGGATAAAAGTTTTATGAAAATATTCGAATGAAACCACACGTTGTTCTCACATGAGGGCTATTTCCGGTGGCGAGGTATTCTCGTATACGTCTTGATATTGATTAGCGACGAAATAGTGCTCGAAGGACCAAAGAGATAAACTCTATTTGCCTTCGAGCCGACATTACAGGCAGAAGGTACAATCGAGGCTTTTTTCCGGAGTTCTAGGGTTTTTTATTGTCACATGTGGGTCTATTCCCAAAGAATCGGGTTCAACCTAGGAAGGAAGTCTCCAAGAGCCCTGGTGCCATTGGCAGCCACACCATTGTATTTTTATTTCATCATTTATTCATAAAAATTACATAATTGTACAATGCATAAGTTCCTCGCCAAGCTGTGGTAGCTTTGCCCTCCTTCGAATTAGGAAAGGCACTCGGACAAGTCACGCCACCGCCTTAGGCCTACTTCTGCTACGATAACGGGCAGCCCTGACCCTCATTAGATATTTCACATCAAAACAGCTCTTAATTACCTGATAATACAGCTTCGGGCAGTAGCTCTTCCAGCAATACTTTGTGTGCCGCGTTCCATTGTAGAGCTCCAACTAAATACTCGGCCTCTAGCTGCGGCAAATGCTGTAAACGTATTCACAGTTTAATATACACTCCGTAGAGGTAAGCGGTAATCATCTCCACAAAGATTTAAAACTGTAAAACGTATAAAAGAAGGTGTGACGACTCCCACATACAAAGAAACAGAAACATACTAACATACCGAACGAAGACATACCGAACTACGGAGTAACTACTGAATATATGCGATATGAAGAATTCTCTCGCCGATTAGCATATGCACAACTTCCCAACATTAATCGATGGGCCGCGGCCCGCCAGGCATGATCACCTCGCCTGGTCGGAGGATCCTCTCTTTGTGTTGGAGGGACATGACACCCGTTCGTCCACAAAGGTCAAAATTCAAAATCCCTTACATCCCTGTTCTTCAAAAACGTTAAAACAAGATACTAAACAGTTTGTAAATATTTCCGAGCCTAATATCTAGTTTAGCGTACTAAAATCTTACACCTTTGTAGTGTTATGTTCATCTACGCTCGAAGTTAGTGTGGGTAGCAGTTAAAAACATTATTAAACTTAACTCAACTCATCATAATCATCATCATCAACAGCCTTTAATAGTCCACTGCTGGACATAAGCCTCTCCTTAGAAAGGAGGGTTTGGCCTACTATACCACGCTGGCCAGACGGGTTGGTATAGGGTTTATGTCAAGTTTTCCCTCTCTCTGCAGTGCTGGTGTTCTGCGTAGTTTTTTTTCCCTTAGTCGTCTCTTACGACACCCACGGGATGAATAGGGGTGGTGACACTCCGTATTGTTAATCCGTCACCACACGGACAACTCAAACCAAACTCTCTTTATTTCATAAAAAAATTAAAATTGTTTGAAATCGTCTTTTATGTAGACTTTAAAGTCATAGATCAACACAAAAGCAACAATCTCTGTTTTGTCAAATAGTAAGCAAATAAATTTAACAAAAATCAAACCCATACAAAATCTATGATATGCCTGTGCCGATCTACAACCGCTCGTTTCCAAGGGGGTTGAGCCTTATGAGAAGAAAGGGCAAACAAACTCATGGCCATTATTTTGCTACCGCTGTTATGTATACTTTCTAGTAAAATATTATTATGTATTTGTATTAATTATGATCGCATGTTAACTGAATTATATCATAATTCAAAACTTTATTGTGTTCTAAACTGAACAAGTGTACAGACCTCGTACTTGGCGCGATGCGCCTGCGCCAGCAGCAGCCACTGGCGCGGTACGTGCAGCGCTTGCAGCAGCTGCAGCGCGCGCTGCGCCTGCGCACCCTCGACGCGCGCGGGCGCGTGGCGCGAGATCACGCCGCGGATCAGCTGCCCGCGACTGGAACAAACCTTCCATTAGTTACATTGTATTAATCATAACTTTTTATCGTGGAAGAGCCAAGCTTCGGTAAGTTAGGAGTATAACCCACGAGCTTACAGAAAATCTAGGTTAAGCAATTTTTGAGAGTGAGTAAGGTCCCGAGAGGCAAAATTCAAAACCATACGACGAGCCCTCCAGAATTAGTGGGAGAGGGAAATAATTCTGAATGTTTAAAGTGTGATAAAGCACTTAAATTCTTTAACTTACATGGGTCCGTGGGAGGTTATCATCAGATGACACGTCTACTTAATTGCCAACGATATTGCCAATAGCCATATTGATACACGGAGCGGGAATCAAACCCGTAACCTCTAATATCGTAGTAAATACTCACGCTTTGTCATTGGGGTGGTACTGTAGAGCCTGTACTGCTAGATGCCAGGCACCGGCCGCTTCGAGCTGATCAGCCACTCCTACTATGCTCTCAATTGATGGAGCACCGAACCATGCCCCTAGGAGGAATCTGCAATCATAAGTACTCGTTAGATCATACAATTTTTTTCTTATACTTTCGTTAAGGTACAAGGAAGGTTCTTATCGAGAAAAAAAATAGTACAAGAACACTGTTTTTTTTACTCTACAAACGGGGGTATGTAACTATCCCCCACATAATTAGTAGAGAAACTGTCTGTCTTTATGTCACCACAGTAAATATCTATACAAATAAATAAAATTGGAGTGTCTGTTTGTAATATTAAAATAACCGCTTTTTAGTAAATGCATGTGTATGTTTACACGGTACATATGCCAAAATAACATTTTTTAAATTTTTTGTCTGTCTGTCTGTTTGTTCCGGGTAATCTCTGGAACGGTTGGACCGATTTCGACGAGACTTTCACTGGCAGATAGCTGATGACATAAGGAGTAACTTAGGCTACTTTTTTAAGACTAGCTTCGCCCCGCGGCGTAACAAACGCGGGTAACACCGCGGGTCTCAGCTAGTATATAATATTTGACGTCAATAAAAAAAAGGTGCTTTAGGATTATCTTTGGACTGCCTTCAATTTAATCTATGCCTGTTCAAAATAAAGTTAAAAAAAAGGTGCTTTAGGATTATCTTTGGTATGCCTTCAATTTAATCTATGCCTGTTCAAAATAAAGTTAAAAAAAAAAGGTGCTTTAGGATTATCTTTGGACTGCCTTCAATTTAATCTATGCCTGTTCAAAATAAAGTTAAAAAAAATGTGCTTTAGGATTATCTTTGGACTGCCTTCAATTTAATCTATGCCTGTTCAAAATAAAGTTAAAAAAAAAGGTGCTTTAGGATTATCTTTGGTATGCCTTCAATTTAATCTATGCCTGTTAAAAATAAAGTTCGAAAAAAGTGATATCTGTAAAACTTTTTTTTTTCTATAGGCTAATAACTTTTGGCGGAAAGAAGTATGTCTGGGCAGCTAGTATATGTATATACAAAGAATAATACTCACGCCAAACTATAGTCGAGAGGATCAGGTGTGTACGCAGCAGGCCTCAGTTTGGGGCGGTCATTGAAGGCCTTCGCACGCATCAACTCGTAGCGGAGGTCTAACACGCGTCGTTTAACACCATCCTGTTATTAAAAAACACAAGATATATAAAGAAAGACACATATCATATTTAGACAGAAGACGGAGAGTGGGTAGTCCCTCCAAGGTGGTCCCACGACCTGGTGAAGGTCGCGGGAAGCCGTTTGATGCGGGCAGCATAGAACCGGTTGCTATGGTAAACCTTGACATATGTCAAGAGAAGGAAAACTTGAAACAAACCCTATACCAACCCGTCTGGCCAGCGTGGTATAGTAGACCAAAACCTCCTTTCTAAGGAGAGGCCTATGTCCAGCAGTGGACTAGTAAAGGCTGTTGATGTGATGTGATATCATAGATTAAGACCTTATCCACATCGTATATCATCCCCGCGTGCCTATCCCTGAAGGGATAGACAGAGGCATATTAAACGCCCATATTAAGTATTTAGAAATATATAAGTATGTTTATCAGCAGTCTGATTATCGTAGTTAAAGGGTATGTTGGTCTAGTGGTTAGTAACCCTGACTGCTAAGCCGGATGTCATGGGCTAGATTCCCACCCAGGACAATTCTTTTAAATCATGAACTATTTACAAAAAGTTCAGATTCAGGAAAAATAAATCAGTATGTGAATATAAGCAAATAATTTTTGTAATGAAGATTAACAGTTCATCGAAAGAGAGGTTGCCTGGAAGAGAACGCAGACTGCGATAAGACCAAAATCGATCTAAGTGGCGGGAAATAGGAGAGGCCTATGTCCAACAGTGGACTGCGATAGGCTGATGATGATGATGATAAGGCCTCCCATTGGCATCCTATTCATGGTGTGCAATATAGAGTATCTGTCTATCTTTAACGTACATGCATAAGACATGGCAGCTGGTGAGTATATAATTATCTATACATATAAAATTAATTTGTCTGTCTGACTGAGGCATTATTACAGGGAACTGTAGGCCAATATTCACAAAATTTAAATTTATGTACATAATGGAAACAGCCTTATTAGTGAAATACTGACTGACTGGCCTGTTTAGTGGTTAGTGACCCTGACTGCTACACCAGAGATTCGATTCCAACCCAGGAAAAATATTGTATGATGAGCATAGTCATTTGTTCTGTGTCTGGATATGATTTATCTAAAACTAGCTGACCCGCGCAACTTCGTCTGCGTCTCTCAATAGTAATAAATTTTCTCCGTTTTTGAAACATTCTTCATTGGTGCTCCGCTCCTATTGGTCTTAGCGTGATGATATATAACCTATAGCCTTCCTCGATAAATGGGCTATCTAACACTGAAAGAATTTTTCAAATCGGACCAGTAGTTCCTGAGATTAACGCGTTCAAACAAACAAACAAACAAACTCTTTAGTTTTATAATATTAGTATAGATATGTATGTATTTAGAAATATATAAGTATGTTTATCAGCAGATTGGTCAGCATAAAACAGGCTCTGCCTGGTTTGGGGCCAGTCGGCCGTGGGTGACATGTGTGACGTTAATATTATTATTTCGTTGGCTATAATTTTAGTCCAAACCTATTGCAGTCAGCCGATCACATATATTTCTAAATACACACATATTACACAAATATTTGCCCACATCACAGAAATATTTGGCCTGGATGAAAATCGAACCCACGATCTGCATTTAACCACTAGACCAACAGAAGAAGAAGACCAAGAACAGAATAGAAAGAGAAGAGATATACTCACTTGATCAATAGAAACATCATATTCACTGTTGTAAGGCGGAAGAGGGAGTCTCATATCCATCTCAGTGTTTTTGACTAATGATAAATCAATCTCATCATCTTTCTCATCAGCGATGACGAAGAAGTTCTCGTATTTCCTCATCACCTGTTCTAGAGATGGTATGTGCGGACAAAGGTATCTGAAAAGAATATTCATATATATCTGGTCTGCCAGAAGTTGGTGTTAAGAACTTGTAATAATCGGCGCGTAACTTTCATTGTGTGTTACAGGATTTAATAGTTACTACGTAGTTTGGCTTATTTATACTAGATGGCGTTAAACATTTTGTTTGATGGCGATATAATTTTAAAGGTATTTTAATATAAGTGCATTAGCTCTAAGAATTAATAAATAGTCCTACCTTGCAGTGGCGTGTAAAGCTCTTAGCCAGTCTATGTCCACTAGCTTGTCTCTAGGAGTGCTTTGCCCAGCTATGAGCTGGAGGGTTGCCCAGCGGTAGGACGAGATGTGCGTCTCGGCGCCACACTCCCGCCACAGAGACAGTTGGCGGGAGATCAGAGCCCGGAATGTCGGATCACCTGGAAGACGATATAATCCTAAGTACAACTTTGCCAAATGCCGGTTGTGGAGATGCCATGTCCCCCCAACACATATCGAGGATCCTCCGACCAGGCGAGATGATCATGCCTGGTGGACCGTGTCCCCAACGGTTGATGTTGGTACGTTGTAAATGCTAATCTGCGTGAAAGTTATTTATATCGCGATACAGGTTTAGCAGTTACTCCATAATTCGGTGTATCTTCGTTAGATGGCGCTGTAGTATGTTTCTTTTGTTTCAAGTATGTGTGTAGAGGTCGACACACCGGTTAAAAATAAATTTGATTGGTTAAGAGCTTTTTAGGACAAAAATTCATATACTTAGTTAAATATCTTACCTGCAGCTTGCGCTAAGAGTGTTGCCATATTAAGATCCCCATGTTCAATGGCCAGCTTGCAAGCCTCTAAAATTCTGCCTCCGACTATGAGAGCCCATATCTGAGCGCTGTGGCCGTCCGCTTCTGTATAAACAAATAAAAAATATATTTACTAATATATCAGACTAGCAATTGCACTGTTCTGAATTATCAGTATCCTATTTCCTTACTTCTAACAATCTGTACTTGGAAGTTGATGAACTTTTTTTTTATTTTGGTATGGGGTCGTTCATAAATTACGTCTCAAGTAAGGGGGGGTCGTGTGTGGAGTGTGACAAGGGGTAGGAGGAGTCCTTAGTTTCGTGAGCTAAGCCAATAATAATAATTATGCTGTAGACAATTCTTACCGTCCATATCTTCTGCGGGTTGTGGTTTAGTTAGCTCCTGGTCTGTGACGTCAGCAACGGCCGTCTTCAACCATTCTAGGAATTTCTTGTGTCTATTCACTATGGACAAGGGATCTGTGCCTGGCACACCTGTAATAAAAAAGTAATTAATAGCGAACAGATGGCTAACTTTAAAGCGTCTTAAATAAATATGAAATCTCGACATAAAGAAATAAAACTCAATTTCGAACGCATCAACATGCATCTTGTTTGACTCTTGAATTATTAACCTCCTTCATCGTCGTCAGGGTCATTTAACGCACTACTAGCGTTACGGTTATTATAAATTTAAAAAAAATGTTTACCGTCATTTTCCAAGTCCTGTCCCCACAGCGCATCACATAGACGCCATACCTCGTTGCAATAATCCGCTGACACACCAAACTGGAAACAAATATATATGTATGTAACTATGTATATATAAATCATCATCATCATCATCATCAACAGCCTATAACAGTCCACTGCTCGACATAGGCCTCTCCTTAGAAAGGATGTTTTTGCCTACTATACCACGCTGTAAAGACGGATTGGTATAGGGTTTGTTTCAAGTTTTCCTTCTCTTTGCAGTGCCAAGAGTTGATACTGCAGCATAACTTAATGGTAAGCTGTCAGGAAGGGATACCGTAAGGGTCAAACGGGCAGACGGATCACCTGATCTTCATTGATTAGAGGGGGTTGATATGCCCTGACCGGATATAAAAACAGCGTGAGGGGTCTATTGACCCCCGGTCGGAACAAAGATCTTTTTCCTTTTTGGTAGACGTTTGCTATACAGTCATTATAATTTATAAAATACTAGCTGACCCTGCAAACGTTGTTTTGCTATTTACATTATTTAATTTATTTATTTTTTTGAATTTCTTAAAATCCGTTCTTAGCTGACTTCTACTCGGTGAAAAGAATATTCCTACCAAATTTCAAGTCTTTAGCTCTAATAGTTCCAGAGATATCGTGATGAGTGACTAAACGTGGAAATCTCTTATATATATATATATATAGATCATGTTAATTGAGTTAAATTGAAAACTTTATGATAACATATATTTATTATGTATAAATAATGAATAATGATAAATTAAACAATGAACGATCTGGGACAGAAGTGTCGGTAAAAAGTCTTGTTACATATTTGTCGGTATATCATCTGTTCAGAGCGTGTAACGTTCCAATAAACGAAGAGTTTGTTAAAATTCTAAAATACTTGAATTGTACTTACCCTATTATTACAAGTGGCTTTCTTTGAATGCTCCAAGAACTCGTGCAGTATCGACAGGCGCTGTCGAGGGTCCCGAGACACGACCAGCTGGGGGCAAACGTCTTCACCCACTTCTGTGAACGTTGAATGGTCCAGAAGTGTCTCCAGGTGGAGTTTCAGCATTTCCTGGTGAAGACAGACGACATCTAGACTTCATTTTGTAAGGAGTGACTAATATACAATTTTAGCATTATATTTAATGCTCTTAAGTCTTTTTTAAATTAAACCTGTTCCTTTGACCTGGTCCCAGGTCAATATAGTTTAAAGGTGTACGTCAAAGGCTATGTTTTCTGTTCTTTCTTTACCACTACCGCACTAGGAATATATCCTGTGTTACAGGGACTTTACAAACATTCATAAAACGGACACAAAGAACACCCAAACTCAGAACAATATTGTTGATCACAGAGCGTTGTCCCATGTGCGGAACCCACAACATCCAGCGCAGTAAGAAGCGGCGAGGCGATCGCTTAAACCACTACGCCACAGTGCAGTCAACTCTTTAATCACTTATGGCTTTTTACCTACTATTGTAGGACTAATCCCGCCCACACGCCCACCACTGTAACTCCTGTACACCAGGATCCACAGCAGTGACCCACGAACACACCGAGTTATGACACTCGGGAAGTCCCAGGAAGAAATTAAACTGTCTTGGAACCCGCAACGAAATTAATCAGAAGAAAATTGGAGGAGTTGGAAATACAGTAAATCCACTTCCCTCCTTAGCAAAGCGGGAGACAAAATGAAGTAAAATGGGCATACACCCTTTTAAACAGGGAAGCACCACGGCCAGGAAATATTACGGGTCCTACGTGAGCTATATTTGATTTCTATAATATGTATGGCAGAATCGCCTAAACGCACGGAAATTCACCCTAGTTGACACAAGATCCCCATAGTATACCGCCCCAGATGTCACCTGCAAGGTATTCAGCATTATATTACGTTCATTATACCAAAGACTACGTTCCCAGAGGATATGATGAGCAGACTGTTCATAGTGAGAGTTAGGTGTTGAGCATTGACACAATGGTGACTCGACTAATTTAAATGAATAAAGGAAGGAAGGAATGAATATTGTAGGAGTTGATTAATACAAAAGATGGCGTCTTATGGTCCAGTTAAATAATTAAATACTGACTTGCATTCCATCCTTTTTGTCAGCTTGCCCTAACGCCATTCTGACGACCACAGGTTCCGACCAGTCATCCGAGGTCCGTCCTTCAACGTACTTCCCTAATTCCGGTAGTTCTGCATCTGTAAGTTAAACACATATATAATTTTACACATCTCACACACGGCTGTCTGATCCCAAATTAGGCAGAGCCTGTACTATGGTAACCAGACTGCTGATAAACATACTTATATATATCTAAATACATACATATTATAAATAAATGATACCCAGACACAGAACTAATGTTAATTTGAGGCATACACTTTGACTTTGATTAGCTTATTTCAAGTCGGTGAAAAACAATACTTACTTTTAGGTAAATCGTTGACAGAATCATACGTGGTGGGGAAGACGAGAGCCGAGGCCGGGCCGAAGCCCACGCGGCTGTGGCGCGCGCGACACACCGACATGTCGGCTATGTACTGCGCGTTCAGACGACCTAGACAATTAAAAAAAATGGAAAATAAATTTGAACAAAAGCGTTGGGTGCCCGTTGTCAATAGTATAAAAGCACCCCACGCTTTTTTTCAAATTGATTTTTTTAGTTTGGTTTTCTATAGAAAGCGTATTTTTTTTAAAACTTTAATAAAAAAATAGTGTATTGTCATCGGTCCTCAATATATCTACAAAGTTTGAACGAATTCTGACCGTTTAAAGTCAGTCAAAATCACGCCCAAAGGAGTCGGTTACAAACATACAAAGATACAAACAAACATACAAGTGAAGCTAATGTAAAGCGTGTAAAACAAACTAATCAACCATTACAGCTTGAACTATGATCGTATAGACTTGCCATACTGTGGCGATTTTCACATACAGTGAAACAAAAACCATCGACAGCGCCATCTAACTAAGACACGCCGAACTACGGAGTATCTACTAATTCTATATCGCAATATGAATAATTCTCACGACGCAAATACAAAAATTGGCAACATCAACGCTAGGTATAACCACCTCGCCTAGTCGAAAGTCGAAGGGACATGACACCCGTTCCTCCACACCTACCATGACAGGTCAATGTTGCTTTAGTATTTTTGTGAAAAGAGGAGTCACCTGGCTATGAGTCACCTCCGCCCAAAGTCATATACAACTCAAAAGTCACAAGTACACTCTAAAACACTACTAAAACGTCGGATTGAATTGACAGTTCGCACACTAATCAAGGACCGATGACAATTAAATCTATACTAATATTATAAAGCTGAAGAGTTTGTTTTTTTGTTTGAACGCGCTAATCTCAGGAACTACTGGTCCGATTTAAAAAATTCTTTCAGTGTTAGATAGCCCATTTATCGAGGAAGGCTATAGGCTATATATCATCACGCTAAGACCAATAGGAGCGGAGATGAAGAATGTTACAAAAACGGAGAAAATTTATTACTATTGAATATTTATAGATAAGGATCTTCAGGATAAACGGCTTTTCCCATATCGGTAGTGCCTTGTGCCACGTACGACGGCGTGTGCTGAAGCATATTATGTGATAAACTTATTTGTTACTTTTGTAGTCTTTAATGAGATAAAAAAATCGGTTGTCTGTAAAGTTGGTTTACTGACGATAGTTGAACGTGACAACGTCATAAGAAAATACTGATGGAATGGTTGCATTTTTCAAAAATGTATTATTGTATACGAGTAGCAGCTGTCCACGCGGACGCATCGCTCACTCAAGTTCCTAGTTGAGAGAGACAGATGTCGAACGCTGCCGAACGCGGAGGCCGATTGTGCCTCTTTGTCATTCGTTCCGCGCTCTCGCTTGCACTTCACGCCTTAAATGGAACGCCTCAGAGCGAGGTAACGCCGCATGAGTCATGGTTTTTCGTGCGTGCAGCCGGCTCCATCGAATTATAAGACGTTGTCACGTCAAAAATCATTATTGATGCCATAAAAAGCATTAATAATTAATTTTTTTAGACATCAGAACTCCATATGCTATTTCATAGTAAAATCTATTAGAAATGATGTTAACTACAACCCCTTAAAGTATCTAAGTACCCCTTAAAGTTCCGTGTGGTGACGGATTAAGAATACGGAATGTCACCACCTCTATTCATCCCGTGGGTGTCGTAAGAGCCGACTATGGGAAAAACTGCACAGGATAACAGCACTGCAAAAAGAAGGAAAACTTGAAACAAACCCTATACCAACCCATCTGGCCAGCGTATGGTAGGCCAAAACCTCCTTCCTAAGGAGAGGCCTATGTCCAGCAGTGGACTATTATAGGCTGTTGATGAAAGTATCTAGGTCGACTTACCCAGTAATCCTGTTTGAACATAAACACACTAAATACGTTAACAATATACATTCTACTAACACATATAAATACATATACATAGACTTATAGTCCATCAACGTCGTGCGCGACCGTCCTGCGGTGTGACAGACGGTGGCGGGGACGAGGTACTCCAGATGTCAGCGGGTAGCGGGTGGTGTAGCGGGGCAGGGACACACTTCTCTTCGTGTGTAGCCGTGTGCTAGAATGACGCGCTCCCTCGCCCCCGCCACTGTCTGCCACCCCGCGGGACGGTCGCGCACGAGATTGCCGGGTTATAGTTTTCTCTAAATACCCTCAAAATAACTTTAAAAATGATTTCGTACTCACCTGCAATGGTTTGTTTGAAGGGCATCACTTTCCTGTGGTATTTCAATACAATGGTGTGTGGTCGTACAATGAGCGGTTTCAATGGGATATCTATGGAAAAACAAATTGATATCTGACATACAACGCCATCTAGTTTCATACTAAGCAGAGCTTGTATCATGAAAGCTAGATTGACTGATAGAATACTTTTAAACTTTTTTGTAAATAAATACACATTATTTCATGTATTAGATAATACTTTATACTTATTGACGACTGGATGACGAAGTGGTTTGTGTAACGGACTGCTATTCCAAAGGTCGCGGGTTCGATTCCCGCTCAAGTCAAACATTTGTGTGCATGAACATTTGATGTTTGATTTGGTCTGGGTGTTTCTATGTATAATATGTATGTATTTACAAAAAAAAAGTATATATGTGTTTATATCAGTTGTCTAGTACCCATAGTACAAGCTCTGCTTAATTTGGGAGTAGATAGCGTTGTGTGAATGTGGAGAGGCCTATGTCCAGCAGTGGACTATTAAAGGCTGTTAATGATGATGATGATTGTAACAGTATCCCAGTGACATACCTTCGTGCTCTTGAGCTGGTACATCGATTGGCATAACCTCTTCCTGCAAGAGTGAGGGGGCGCGTGACGTCATCGAGATCAAAGGTGCCGACACAGGCACCAGTTGATCTCCCGTCGATACGGATGCTGCGTCTTCCATTTCTGTAAAGGTATACATATATGTAGATAAAGTCCATGAGGTATGTCACCCTAGAACGAATTTTTAACCGACTTCAAATAATTACAGGAAGATGATATATGTTTGGTGTCGGATTAAGAATACGGGGTGTCACCACCCCTATTTATCCCTTAGGGTGATGCAAGAGCCGACTAAGGAAGCAAACTACGCAGGACAACAGCAATGAAAAGAGAAGGAAAACTTGACACAAAACCTATACCAACCCGTCTGCCCAACGTGGTATAGTAGACCAAAACCTCCTTTCTAAAGAGAGGCCTATGTCCAGCAGAGGCCTATGAAAGGCTGTTGATAATAATGTTCATAAATTTGTATACATACCTGCATCAGCGTACAAAGAAGCCTTCATCAGCTGTACATTGTGACTCTGTCGGTGTTCAAGCCGCGCCAGTTCACTGGTGGGACTCTTCACTCCATAAGCTGGAACAATATCATGATTTAAATAATTTTATAAATAAATTCAAAAAGTTCGGTACAAACTCCATGTGCAGTCTGGAAGAGATAGCTGTGAGCTATAAGACCGCCGATTGTTACGTCTTCTTATTTGTAACTCACCTTTCGTTATTTTCTTTTTGAGTGTATACAATAAAGATATAAATATTTTTTTTTATGGTATAAGGGGGCAAACGAGCAGCGGGTCACCTGATGGTAAGCAACTACCGCCGCCCATGTACACTTAAAACTCAAAAGTCACAAGTGCGTTGCAGCCCTTGGTGTCCCTCCCGCTCGAGTCAGCGGGAGGGACTCCGAGGGGATTTGGACTCCGGTAACCTCACTCAGTGAAAGGAAACGAAGGAATTGCTTAACACCGGTTTTCTGTGAGGCCGTGGTATCACTCTCGTCGAGCCGGCCCATTCGTGCCGAAGTATGGCTCTCCCACGATAAAAATAAATAAAATAAAACCTGGTTTAAATAATAATAATACTTTTCGGAAAGCTAACACACAACGTCATCTAGTTGTTGTCTAACAGAGCTTGTACTATGAAAGCTATATTTACTGATAGAATACTTATATATATTTTTTTGTTTAAGTTAATACATATTATACATAGGAAACACCCAAAAACAAATATTTGCAGAACATACAAACATTTGGTGCGACCCGGCAATCGAACCCGAGAGCTCAGAACACCAGTCGCATACGCTACCACTGCACCACTAAGGCAGTCGCAAGTCTTTAAACGATTCCAAAAGTGTCATCAAATTCTTTTGTAAGTATACTTTTACTTTTACTTTTTTTGTAAGTAAATACATATTATTCATAGGAAGTACCCGAACTCCGAAACAAATATTTGTAGGGTTGAACCTGGGAATTGAACCCGGGACCTCAGCACAGCAGTCGCATACGCTACCACTGAACCACTGAACTAGATTCAAAGATTCTTTTCGTCAGTATTGTTTCTCATTACTCATAAATGCAACCACAATGTGCCACAGCGAAGCGTGGCAGGGTACAGCTAGCTTTGACTGCACGGATGGCGTAGTGGTTTAAGCGGTCGCCACGCCGCTTCCTACTACGCTGAGTGTTGTGGGTTCGAACCCCACATGGGACGACACTTTGTGTGATCCACAAATTGTTGTTCTGAGTCTGGATGTTCTTTGTGTCCGTTTCATGTACGAGGGGTGATCAATAAGTAATGATAATCAATATGAAACAGAACTATTAGATTAAAAAAAGTATTTTATTTTTCAACATAGTCTCCTTGCAAGTTAATACATTTAGTGTATCTTTTTTCTAAGCCCATGATTCCCTTAGAAAAAAAATCTTTGTCTTGACCCTCCCAAAATGCCTCTACTGCGGCCATCACTTCACTATTGTCCTCAAATTTATTGCCCCGGAGGTGTTCTTTGAGCCGAGAAAAAAGGGAGAAGTCACTGGGAGCTAGATCTGGCGCATAGGGAGGGTGTTCGAGCAGTTCGAACCCCGTTTCTTGAATGGCAGCCATCGCAACTGCGGCTTTGTGAGCCGGGGCGTTGTCTTGGTGAAACAGCACTCCAGCGCGCAGTTTACCGCGTCTTTTTGACTTAATAGCTTCTCGCAATCTTCTTATTTGGCCTGCGTAGTAAGAGCCTGTTATAGTGGCCCCCTTTTCCAAATATTCCACCATAATAATTCCTTCTGCATCCCAGAAAACAGACGCCATAACCTTTCCCGCTGAACTTGACACTTTGAATTTCTTCGGCGTTGGTGAGGAAGCTCGTTTCCAAGTCATTGATTGTTGTTTGGTTTCGGGATCAAAGTGGTGGATCCAGGTCTCGTCCATGGTCACAAAACGCGACAAAAAAAATTCTTTATCGGCCTGGAACTTTTGGAGATTCACCCTCGAAATGTCGACTCGTTTCTTTTTTTGCTCGTCGGTTAACATTCTCGGTACCCAACGCGCAGAGACCTTTTTCATATGCATTTTGTTGACAATGATTTTTTGAACGCTGCCATAGGAGATCCCTGTGACCTCAGCTACATGCCTTACGGTCACCCTTCGATCGGCCAACACGATATCTTCCACTTTTTTGGCGTTTTCTCCAGTAAGGGACGTGGAAGGGCGTCCCTCGCGATGTTCATCTTCAGTGGAGGTTCTGCCCAGCTTAAATTCCTTTGCCCAGCGTGCGACTGTGGAATATGGAGGAGCAGACTCCCCCAATGTTTCCTCTAAGTGGCTGTGTATGTCTTTGGTAGACATTTTTTTCAGGCAGAGGTACTTGATGACAGCTCTTATTTAATTTTTCTCCATTTTGATGTTTTCTCTTCGACAGTTCGTATTCAAATGAATGTATCTCCCGGTAATGGTGTCCTATTTATACATTTTTTTGAAGCTGAAGTAGTGGATATATAAGCAAGCAGAAAAAAAATAATTTGGGTTTTTGTGCGTTCTAGAAATACTCGATTATCATTACTTATTGATCACCCCTCGTATGTTTGTTAAGTCCCCCGCGACACAGGATATATTCCTAATGCGGGAGTTGTCTTTTAAAAAAAACCTACAAATAAAGTTTCTGATCCTGGGAGCGATTTCCGCGCGGAAAGAAAGCGCTATTTGATTTCACCAATAATTGATTGATTGAATTGAGTTGTTAATAAAACTATAAGTGGTCGTCACAGATAACTAATTTATTTTAATTACGCATTCATAAAAAAATACATTGTTCCACATACATCATACTAGAAGGTCAGTTTTAAACATAGACAATATTTTGATATATATTTAACAGTCCGTCATCATAACATGTCCGTGTGGTGACGGATTAAGAATACAGAGTGTCACCACCCCTATTCATCCCCGACTAAGGGAGCAAAGTACGCAGGACAACAGCACTGCAGAGAGAAGGAAAACTTGACACAAACCCTATACCAACCCGTCTGGCCAGCGTGGTATAGTAGACCACAACCTCCTTTCTAAGGAGAGGCCTATGTCCAGCAGTGGACTAGTAAAGGCTGTTGATGATGATGATGATGATGATATTTAACAGTTGTCCGTCAGATGGTAGGTGAGATGTTACGCACACACATAAGAGTCCATCTTTTTTGTTGTTTTTATTGCCAAAAACGGAAGTGTATAACAGGAAGGAGGGGATTTTTGACCGCGCGCGATGCAAGAGTTAGCTGTCAGATGGTAAGTGAGATGTTAGATGTTCCACAGAGAGAGAGAGAAGGCTCCACCTTTTTTGTTATTTTTTATTGCCAAAAACGTTTTGATGTTTGAAATGATTTTTTGAAAAGGGACGGAAGTGTATAACAGGAAGGCGGGGATTTTTGACCAATGAGCGCGTGCGATGCTATAGTTAGTAGTCAGATGGTATGAGATGTTAGATGTTACACACACACAAGGATCCGACAGTATTGTTATTTTTTATTGCCAAAAATGTTTTGTAGTTTAAAATGTTTTTTTGAAAAGGGACGAAAGTGTGTAACAGAAAGGCGGGGAAGTGCGCTATTTTTTACCAATAAGCGCGTGCGATGTTATAGTTAGCTGTCAGATGGTAGGTGAGATGGTAGGCCTAGTGTGAGTTTATTATTTCAATTCAACTCTCTCTTGCTCTCGACGGCAACCACGTTCGGTGATGCGATTGGTAAATAGTTCGGAGCGGGCTAATCGCAACGTGGAACACTGTCATCGTGAAGGTCGAGTTTATGTGAAACATACTTACATCAAGCCCCCTGATGTTACACACAAAAAGCTCCACCTTTTTAGTTATTTTCAACAAAGTTTTTTTTAATAAATATATTCATCATCATCATCAACAGCCTCTAACAGTCCACTGCTGGACATAGGCCTCTCCTTTGAAAGGAAGTTTTAATAAATTTATAAAAATTTTATATAATATAAATTTTCCGTTAAATAAGGACTTGGGTATGCCGAAAGCTGTTCCAGAATTGAAATAATCAATCAATAGATTTATAAGAAGTTTTAAGTCGATTGGTAAATCACACTTACCCCTATTATCCATACCATACAAGCTGTGTTGTTCGTTGTTATTGTCCTCTGTCGTGTCCATCTCGAAAGCTAACAAACAAAATGAATACATACTTTAATATACAATCTACGTACTAACGGATCCGCACTACTGCGCATCATAAGTTTAAGTTGACTAGTTCACACCTAGCTTGACTTGAAAAGTATTTGTATACCACACCGCCATATGGTTACCAAAGCAGGAAACCTAACCCCCTCCCCCCCATTCTGAGGGGGGTTCAAGGAGCGGCAATGTTTAACTTTAGATAGATAGACGTATAGATTTTCTCAATAATAATATCGTTTCACATGTCTTCCGTGGGAATTTATAAACACAAAATCATTTGACTCGACAGTTAACTAAAGAGTTCATCTCACCCTTAGATCCATTGAGTAGGTTCAAGTTGACGGACGTGTGTTGCATGGTGAACATGTTGTCTTCGGGTATGAGGCCCATTCCACCGAGGCCTCCGAGCCCACCGAGACCGCCGAGCCCGCCAAGGCCGGGGGCAGGGGCGACTGGTGGTTTTGACACTGTAATTACGTACATATATAAATCACAGGTCAGATCATATCAGAGAAGGATAGAACCGTTAATTTTATTCATGTTTATACAACTTTTATGACCTTGTGTGATCTATGCATCTCATGGGTATCGTATGAGTCGATTAAAGGAGCAAACTATGCAGGATAACAGCTCAATAAAAAGGAAACTTGACACAAACCATATACCAACTCGAATGGCCAGCGTGGTATAGTAGGCCAAAACCTAGAGGCCTATGTCCAGCATTGGACTATTAAAGATTGTTGATGATTTATATACAACTTTATGTAGATCAGTTGAGTGCAATAAAGCTTGGGGCATTTTAACGAGCCAACTTCAAAGAAAAAAAAAAGAAAAAGAATCCCGCTCTAGGCAAATATCCTGAGATATTCATGAAACGTCTCAGAACTGTGGATCACAAAAAGTGTTGTCCATGTGGGGATCGAACCCACAACATTCAGCGCATTTTGAAGCGGCGAGAAGGCCGCTTAAACCACTAAGCCGTCAGTAAAGGTCCAGAGAATCAATCTTTGGGTGGTGTAGACAACGTGAGTGGTGCCCATTTTAAAACATTTTATTTTTATTTTTACTATGTCTAAAATTTTCAGTACACTAGCTTTAAAAGAAGACTGACGACACCCATCGTGGGAGACAACAACCAACCACGCTCTTGCACATGGGCAAGGCTCAACCGGAGTTATACCGCGGCCTCACAGAAATCCGGTGTCAAGCAATTCTTTCGCTGTTTTTCGCCGAGTTAATGAACCAATTCCCTTACTTCTGGCGTATAGGAGGCAGTATTTTCTTTGGTTAGATTGCATGGACTTGTCGTCAGCAACAAGAAGGCCTATCCTCGTAATAAAAGTTCGGTCTCAAGTCAGTTCCAATTAACTTTCGATCTTACAACTATCATAAAAGGTATTTTAAGGGACTCCAAGGGCAGCAACGCACTTGTAACTTATGAGTTGCAGGTAGTTGCTTACCATCGCAAACTAGCAGACGGGTCACGTCCCCGTCTGCTCGTTTGCCCTCTTATACCATAAACAAAAAAAAAAAAATTCATAGTAAAGTTTTAAACAACAAACGTTGAATGTAATGTGATGATATCGTATTGTGGAATCGGTATTCCACTAGTCATAGTAATACTTTACTATTTTACTACGAAAATATCTTTTGTGACAGTTGTGAAATCAAAAGTTGATCGGAACTGAATTGTGACCGAACTTTTATTACGAGAATTGGCCTTCAGATCGAGTTACAGGTAAGCGACCCTGCTTGCATTCGTATTTATTTTTAGCTACTAATATTGTAAGGGTCTGCCCTTTATAGCAGAAGTTTTTATGTCATATTATTTTGCAGAACCACGAATGGTATAAACTTCATTTCGCAGAAAATCGTTTGGAATAAATTCATTTATAATTGTGTGATGAGCAGGGTCATTTGTTCTGTATCTGGATGTAATTTATCTATAATATGTATGTATTTAAATATTAGGTCTTTACCTATGAAATTGCCGTTTTGTATGCAATAAGTGAAAGTACTTTTTTTTCAAACTTTTTTATTTCTGTTATTCGAAGTAATCACCCATGCAATCGACGCATCTTTGCCAACGCATTGGCAGTTTATTGATTCCCTTCTTGTAAAAATCAGCCGGACGGGAGGCAACAAACTCTTCAAAGGCATTTTGTACTGCCTCTCGGGAATTGAATTTTTTACCCACTAAAAAGTTGTCTGAATTTTGGAAAAAGTAATAGTCGGTAGGTGCAAGGTCTGGTGAGTATGGCGGATGAGGGAAAGCTTCCAACCCCAGCTCTTGCAGCTTGGAGACTGTCTGTTGCGCAGTATGGGGTCACGCGTTGTCGTGAAGGAGCAGTGGAACGACCGATTGACCAAAGCTGGTTGCAGATGTGATCACCAGACCTTGCAAACTATTACAAAGACATCGACGACATTTGTATCAGTGACAAGTCATCTCCAAGCCATCTCAGGCCATTGGTCTATAAGACCAATGGCCTCCCGATGATGAGTTAGTAGAATAGGAAAAATGCAACACTATTCCGACGACATTCCATCGACAATCTATTGATACAATATTAAAATAGCAGAATTGAGGCCCTTCTCCTTAGCCGGCTTAGAGGACCACCTCGCCGCTCTGCGTCTACACGAGCTTAAACTCTAGAGGTAGGGCAGGCAAGACTACGTGAAGTCGGTTGTGCAGCGATTCGTTTCTGTCACTAACTTTTGTAGTACAAAATATATTTCATATGAAATTCTGCCATCTTCATAATATGCCAAGTGAAATTGTAACAAACGATTAAAAAAAACACGTGTGCGTCTCGTAAACTGATCTAAGTTGAACTATTTAATATTGAAATTGTTTATTTTTTATAATCACTTGCAAAAACAGTGATACTTTTAGGTTATATGCTTACTGTCAACAGTATATGTCTATCACACACTTAACACTAAGTAGAGACAGGAGGAGCATGCCTACCGCTGCCGTATGCGTGAGAGAAAGGGAAGCCAGACAGACTGGCGCCGTAACGCGTTACGTAACGAAGTGATTTACCCTCCCATAACAAGTTATCACTTCAATAAACGTTATGCTAAACGAAATTATAACACAACACAACAACGAAATACAAAATCTAAAGCCAAAGTGTACCATTGTGAATTCGGACATAACAATACATTCGGCCAAACAATATTTATATTAAATAATTCTAATGTATTCAAAGTATTCGATTGTGCCAAGTGTGTTATGCCAAATGAATTTCGGAGCATCAAAATACTGCCAGATAGAGGGAACCTATATTACAAATGTGAAAATGACGGATAGATAGACGGTGTGTTCGATTTAGTCGATTACAAAGCGATCAAAGCCGCGAACAAATGCTAGTAAAATTACAATCATCAAAAAAAATTCTCACAAAACTAATCACAATCATCAAAAAGTGTCTCCCAAAACTAATCACAATCATCAAAAAACAAACCAGTAGGCTACACATTTAGTACTAGCTTTTGCCGGCGGCTCCGCCCGCGTTATGTCGGTTTTCGGGGTAAAAAGTAGCCTGTGTTACTCGCTGTTTAAAATCGGTTATTTATTTAAGGCATGAAAGCGTAACAAACGTACAAACTCACTTTCAGATTTATAATGTAGTAGCGATCCGCCCCGGTTTCGCACGGGTGCAATGTAGATACTACTAATGTCGTGTCAGTATGGAGTAATTAATTTTACTATCATTATGATAGGACTATACTACAGGTCATTTTTAAATACAATATTTATAGGCCCACTCCGATCCTGCCGGCCACTGCCACCTGGGACGGTCGTACGACTCGACAGTCCTATGGCCCGCGTATTTTAAATCTCTAATATCTTCCAAAACATTCATTTTAATGATATGCTGTAAGGAGCCATTTTAATGTACATTAAATGCACAACGTATGTAATGTATTTAATTGAAAAAGGAATAATAATGTATTGGTCAAAATAGCTTCGTAAATAACCCATTATTTTTTTGTAATTTTTAAAAGATAAAAATGGTTACTGTGGGTTATGCTTAGGAGATACACATATATCATCGCTGACTTTTTTGTAGATCTTACTAAGATATATATTTCCGTAGTACATTATTTTGGTCTATCTCGTACGGTTTAGTCAGCGTTTGCAATGTAAACGCACAAAAACATATTTTTTAAGACAAATCTTTAAAATTTTCGGATTTGCTTTACTATAATATACATGTATTATACATATAAACCTTCCTCTATAAGCAGTCTCTCTATTGGTGAAAACCGCATTAAAATCCGTAGCTTAGTTTAAAAGATCTAAGCGTATGACACAAAAAAACGACTTTATTTTATACTATGTAAAGAAGTATGTATAGACACGTAAGCAGTATAATATATTTATTTATTCATTCTCTACTTGCGAATATATATGGGTTACAATTTAAATCTTGAAGAGTATACAATTATAGGTTTCTTAATAATACTCCACCAATAACCTCGCAACAATAAAAAAAGCAATAATAACTTATTTAAAGTGAAAAACTAATTAAAATGTACTCTTAAAATAATATAATATAATTGTCATAAATATCTACAAAAATGACTGAAAATAATAATAATAATAATTGCTAATAAGTTAATAGTAATAGTTCTCGTCTAACTATTATCTAAACAACATTTGAAAAATTAATTACATTTTTAAATACATAATAAGAATATATATATATACACACAAAAATATACACAAATATTAAAATATTGTGAATGACCGAGGAGGTTCCTGTCTTTGGAGCTTGTTACAGGTTACCAATTGGTTACAGGCCCTGTATCAGACCCTTGATCCCACCCCCCCTTGAGCCATCTAACGTGCGCCTCTTGAGGTGTCGCTCCAGGCTATTGGCTATCAATGCGTATTTAAATAAATAATAATTAACAAGTTACTAATTGCGTTATAAGAAACAATCATAAACCGCTGATGTTGCTACAATTTCAATTTACAATTATTGTAAACTAATAATATTGATGTTTATGACCTTGTGGTGTAAATTTGTAATTAACTGATAACTGACTGCAAAGAAAGAAAGAAAGAAAGAAAAGGCAAAGAGAAGGCAAACTCGACACAAACCCTAAATCAGCCCGTCTCTGGGCAGCGTGATAAAGTAGGACAAAACCTCCTTTCTAAGGAGAGGCCTATGTCCAGCAGTGGACTGTTATAGGCTGTTGACGTCATGATGTGACTATTTTAAATGTGGTTATTTGTTTATAAAAAATAAAATCAGTAGAAGTTATACAAAGCTGCTTGATAGTATTTAAAGATTAATACATTTTTTTTTATAAATTATTTAACTACTAAGTAATATTGTCTTGCCTAATTAATTTACTTAACAATGTTATATACGCTCAATGTTATAATCTGGCTGGACCGATTTCGACGGGACTTTCACTGGCAGATAGCTGATGACATAAGGAGTAACTTAGGCTACTTTTGTTAGACTAGCTTCGCCCCGCGGCGTTGCCCACGGTTATAACAACAAACGCGGGTAACACCGCGGGTCTCAGTTAGTTTGGTGTAAGCACCGTACTGTAAGTTTATTTCACATCAACACGCATCGTTTGCCGTTGTGATTGGTGGAAATTTTAGTGTTGGCCAATTGCAACGCCGAGCGTGGCCACCGTGACGAGGGAGTTGTTGTGAAATAAACTCGCACTTGGCCCTCTGACTTCAAGAGACAAAAGTGCGTGCGAACGCCCTTAGTGTTGTCTCATAATTAAGGGTTGGGTTTGGGCTATCAACCTCAACTCACTCGGTGACAAGCAAAAAAAAGAAATAACTAAACCCCGGTTTTTTGACGTGGTATCATTGCAATCGAGCTCTCCCATAGTTGTATTCCTAATTAATGATACTAGTAATAACATCTCACACAGTTTCGTTTTGACGTTTAAAAAAGATACTGATTTGACTTGACAATCATCTCTATTGAACCCAAGCTTAGTATTCAGGGTCACGGCCAACAGTTATAGAATGAGTAGTTCTAGCTGCAGCTTACCAGGAGCCTGTCCCTGCAGGGCTTGTGTGGCGAGCTGTCGCCGCAGCACGTCGGGCACGTCGTCCTCGTCGTCGCTGTCGCTGAGCCCGTACTTGCTGAAGTGCTCGACGCGGAACACCCAGCTGCCGGTGGCGGGCCGGTATTCGATGAACTTGGTGTCATGCTTGTCGCACACACGACGGAGTTTGCCCTCGTAGTCCATTTTGAGTAATCTGGGAAAAAGTGACGGTAACTTTTGTGATTCATGGCTTTTCATTTCATGTGTTTAGTGGGTAAAAACGATGGCGACAGTATTCACGTGGCGATTGGGCCGCAATAAACTGTTCAACAATCGAAACCGGTCAACGCTCAAGTTGATGTAAAATAAACTCACACGGGGGGGGGGGAGATTGGACTAAGGGGGTCTACCCTTAGTCCAATCTCCCCCCCCCCCCCCCCACTTCTCTAACGTTGGTCCGATGGAACAAAACTTTGTGTGTTTCACAAATTGTTTTTCTGAGTCTGGGTGTTCTTTGTGTCCATATCATATGTGTGATATATGTATACCTAGTGCGGGAGTGGTCTTTACAAAAAAAAACATTGATCAGTGCTTTAGAACTAACAGTAGAGGCTAGCTAGGAAACATACCTGTCTGGCTCCGTGATGGGTCGTTTCTCGGTCTTATCGCGGGGCCACACGCGGTCCAAGGTCACTATGGCACGTCTGTTCAGACCACACCCCAGCGCCGGCTTCTCAGACTCTTCGGGGTACACAATAACTTCTTTGTTTAAGAAGTGAACTGAAACAAACATAGCATTATTAAAATATGAGTAACTAGCTTTCTTCTATGAAAAGGAAAAAAAAATCTCAGTTTTCGAAACATTTTATGTTGATACGCGGCTCCTATTGGTCGTAGCATGATGTTATATAGTCTATATCCTTCGATGATAAAAGGTCTATGCAATACCAAAAGAATTATGGAATTAGAACCAGTAGTTCTTGAGATTACTCCGAACATACAAACTCACTAACTTTATTTCTTTATAATATTAGTATAGAAAAATAAATTACACTATGAGGGCCTTACTTACGTTATTGCGTCATTTAGTGACAAAGAGTTTTAATTCGTGACATAACATTTCAAAACCTAATAATATATTTAAGTATTCGCCTTTTTTTCTTGTTTTTTTTTGTCAAATGTTTGATTTGATGTTGATTTCAGTAAAAATTCATTTAAACGAAACTAAAATTAATATCTATGCTATATGCTAATATGCTTTTTTAATTTAATAATTTCTGCCTATCTCGCAAATGTGACCAGCATTCAGAATTAAATTTAATCCAGTTCCGTTCAGCCGTTTTAAAGCAATGGACTAATTAATCCCTAACAGACGCCCATCCAAACTTTCTCATATATGATATCAGTGAGGTATGTTAGGATAATGTAGATCTACTCACCCAACTTGTCCAGGTCCATCCCGGTGACGTCGATCTCGCAATCGTAGAAAACATTTCCGTAGTTCTTGCGTCCGATAGTCAGGTGAGGCACCACGCATGTACCGTCCGGACGAAGGAAAGCTGTACAACACATAATCTAATATAAAAAATTCTCGTGACACGGTGTTAGAAGTTGAACTCCTCCGAAACGGCTCGGCCGATTTTCGTGAAATTTTGTGTGCATATCGGGTAAGTCTGAGAATCGTTTTTTTTTTTGACATAATGTAATGTAAATTTCTCTTAGCTGGAGGGGTTAACGGGAATACTAGTAATTTCGGTTGCTAGTAAGCCTTTAAAAAAAAAGTAAAATACGCGTAAAATTGTCATTTTCTTTTATTAATATAATGGTTGTATGACTCCATTTAAATAAAAAAAACAAGACGTGTGGCACTCGGGGACTGCCGCGGTAAAGCTATTGCATAGCATTTTTTATCAACTTATGCAATTATAATTATTTATTTATTTTATTTGTGCAGTATTTTTTTCCTTTATTTTTTTTTCTTTGATATTAATTAGGTTGCGGGGCGAAGAGGGGGATTACGCATGCGCAGTAACGCCGATACAACTAATGCCACCTAGAGGCGAGTTGCTGTACTAAAGAGACTAGCGTGATATTTCAAAAAAGTCATTAATAGTTCTGCTATTCATCGATAGATGACAAAACTAAAAAGTATCACCGCTGTGCCGGTCGGAGTGTTAGGTTATTTTCGTTACGGAATTTCTGGATTTGGTCTCCACGCTCAAGGCCCGCGATAGAAGCTATGCAATAGCTTAATAAAGCAGAAATACTTATATATTTTTTAATAACTTGATTCTGGATAATTAAGAAAAGAACTTTACAAACAGGTCGAATAATTACTTACCAATCATTTCATCGAGGCTCGGTATGGTGTAGTACCCTGGTCTGGTCAGCTTGACTCCTGTCGGGTGTGGGGGGGCGTCGCGAGGAGCTACATTCTCTTCTTCAGACACTATAAAGATATAAAAGTTTATTAGTTAATAACACAACACTGGTGTCAATACCATCGTCTGCATTGCATCTCCTTTCTTTCTCTCATTCTCTTTTACATGAGCATGTGAAACAGAATGAATAAGAGAGAATCGAAACCGAGACTTCGGCACAGCAGTCGCATACCCTACGACTGCACTACCGAGAGTCAGAATCAGAGAGGGGGTTGGCTTCTGGTACCCTCACTAACTCAATGAAAAGCATCGAAGGAATTACCTAACAACGGTTTTCAATCTTGTATCATCTTTACAAATAAATAAAATTGAAGTGTCTGTTTGTAATGTCAAAATAATAGGTTTTTTTATACTCGCACGGTTTTGCACGATACCTGTATGCCTAAAAACCAGTTTAGAATATTTTTTGTCTGTTTGTTCTAAGTATTCTTCTAAACGGCTGTCCCGATTTTAATAATATTTTACTAGCTGTCTGTATAATGAGTAACTTAGGCTATCTCTCCTCTCAGAAAAACCCTTTAAAAACTTTGTCCGGTCCGGGAATCGAACCCACTAAGGCAGCGCTTTTCAGCAGCTAATAGTATTATAAAATTTAACCATAAAGGCCACCAATTTGATGGGCAATCTTCTCACAGCGGGAACAGTTCGCCTGCTCACCCCACCGATGGCGACAGAACTGTAGGCGATCTAGGAAAGGAACAGGAAGGGATATTAGGAGAAGGATTCTTAGAGGATACAATAATAGTTTAAAAAAACTAAAATACACGCTTTTATAGAAAATCAAACTAAAAAATAGAAAACAAATTTTAATAAGTTTGAAAAAAAAGCGTTTGGTGCCTGTTGTCAATAGTAAAAAGCACCCCACGCTTTTTTTTCAAATTTATTAAAATTTATTTTCTATTTTTTAGTTTGGTTTGGTTTTTATAAACTATTTTTTGTTTTTGTTTTTTAAATTAGTGTATTGTCATCGGTGCTCGATATATCTACAAAGTTTGAACGAATTCTGACCGTTTAAAGTCAATCAAAATCACGCCCAAAGGAGTCGGTTACAAACAAACATACAAGTTAAGCCAACATAACGGGTGTAAAAATATTTTCACATATCTTACACACAGCAGTCTGTTCCCAAACTATGGTAACAAGACTGCTGATAAACATACTAGTATAGTCCTAAATACATACATATTATAGTTAAATTACAGCCAGACACAGAAAGGGCCTCAGGCACAGTACAAATGATTATGCTCATTACACAATGTTTGTCCCTGGTGGGAATCGAACCCACGATCTCTGTGTAAGCAGACAGCATCGCCAACCACTAGACCAACAGACTCACCGCTTTAATTTCAGTCCAGGACAACATTGCACGATTATTTGTACTGGTTCTGGTTAATAGTAAAGTATAGAATTGCATATTCTTTAATTTACACCAATTACGCTATGTTAGATAAATATTACAGACGGATATGTACAATGGGCCTTATCGCTAAAAGCAATCTCCCTGCAAAACCCTTTTTTTTATCGTGTAGAAATCCCCTTTAGTTTTTTTTTTCCGTGCGGAAATCCCCTCGGATACCACCTGTCGGTGGCATGTCGGACTCGAACCGACTAAAACCGCACGCCGACTCGGGTACTAATAGCCGGGGAACCAGGTATACCCTAGAAAGGAAGTCCCTGGTGCCCCGACATACCTCGGGTCATCTACAGACGAGTAGAGGACCCCTCCCCGTGTGGGAACCACATGTTCCCTCTGCTCCCTGGAAGCGAGCGCGCTTCGCAACGCGCTCGCCGCCACCCCGGCCTGCTTCTGCTAGGGTGACAGATGGCCTTACCTGTCACCCCCAGGCCTGCGCTTATGGAGGACGGAGGTCGTTCTGCGACCTCCGGCGCCTGAGTCGCCTGCGGTACCTGGCCCGTTCCCGGGCTTGGCGGGCCGGGAGAGTCCTAAACCTCTCCCGGTCCCGCTCCGCCGTCTTCTTCGCGAGCATAACTTGCTCGCAGAAGGAGACGGCAGAGTTCCACACACTCTCGCTACGCACGATAGCCGCAATCAGGCTATCCGTGTAGAAATCCCTAGGGACCGTCACCCCGCCGGGGTTCTCTGTTCGGCGACTAAAACCGACTAAAACCACACGGTGTGCCCTCTTTGCGCTTCTATTTTAGAGGGGGTCCAGGTAGGTAGGTTTTTTTCTATAGCAAAACCCTGTACCAAGAAAATAGGTACAAATCCACACCGCGCCTAACTAGGCTCTAACCACTTCTAGCGCGTGTAAATAAACAAATAAAAAACTGCCTGTTTTTATTATATATACCTCAGCCTATGCTTGTCTACTGCTGGACATAGGCCTCTCCCAATGATTTCCAGCGGGGACGGTTGATTGCGGTTTTTATTATATTAGTATTAAATACGACTTACCAGTGAGTATGTCGACATTCTCCTTATCATGAGAGCGGTCCGCCCTCACGCCCAGCTCCCTCACGGAGTTCTCAGCAGAGTCCGGGTTGCTCACCAGCGGTTTTCGTAGCGGTTTTGTCGTCAACCTGGTGTAAATAATAATATTAGGACATCTGACACACAACGCATAAGAGAGAGAGAGAGAGTGCAGCAGAGCTTGTACTATGACAGTTAGACTGACTGATAGAATGCTTACATCCTTTTTTTTTTGTAAATACATACATTGGTGGGGGGAGGTAGGGTTGGGCTCCGGTAGCCTTACTCACTGGATGCAAAGCAACGAGGCAGTGACATCACTCCGGTCGAGAAGGCCCATTTGCCGAAGCATGGCTCTTCCACGTAACTGATAAAAGTATTACGTGGAGCTGATAGTAGCTTTCGCTCGATCTCAAGTTCTAATATGAACTTAAACACTGGATACTATGACTCAAACTACTATGACTGTAACAAAAAAACCAATAACTCACCAACTGGCTCGTCTCTCGGCAACTTGTGCCTGAAGGTCCTTGTCTAAAATTAAGCAAAAAAAAAAATATTAATAAATTTCGTTACAGTTACGTTACGATCCAGATCTAAACGATGTACTTATGATTTATGTTTTAATTGATTGCATCCTGTATGGCTCTGAAAGTTGGCCCATTAAGAAAACGGATGAGAGACGCCTGAACGTAGCCGAAATGCGAATGCTGAGATGGATGTGTGGTGTGACTCAGATGGACAAGGTTAAGAATGAGTATATACGAGGGAGTATGAAAGTAGCGCCACTGGATGAGAAGTTAAGAAGTAATAGGTTATCTTGGTGTGGACATGTCATGCGGAGGGATGAGGAAAATGTGGCGAAGAAAGTTTTAGGTATGAGAGTTGAAGGGTACAAGAGAAGAGGCAGAACGAAGAAGAGGTGGATGGACTGCGTCAGGGAGGATATGGCTAGGAAGGGAGTAAACGGTGAGATGACGCATGACAGAGTAGAATGGAAAAATCATACATACTGCGCCGACCCCAAAAAAAATTGGGAAAAGGGTAGGCAGATGATGATGTTTTAATTGATTGCAATGTGTGTTGCATTAATTACTACACTACTATTGGACATACTGGCACACATCGGAACAATGTTGTGGTATATTTGATGATGCCATTGTATCTATCTGTAATTTGCAAAAGGGTGGCCAGGAGTTTGTTTGCCCTTTCTTCTCATAAGGCTCAACCCCTTGGAAACGGGCGGTTGTAGATCGGCACAGGCATATCATAGATTTTATATAAGTATAAATATATTTAAAATATCCTTACTACTTGACAAAACAGAGATTGTTGCTTTTGTGTGTGTTTATCTACGACTTTAGAGACCACATAAAAGACGATTTCAAACATTTTTATTTTTTTATGAAATAAAGATATTTTGAATTTGAATTACATAAATGATGTATATAATAATAACTTGACATCTAACACGCGGCCGTCTGATCCCACCACTATGGTAGGTAACCAGACTGCTGATAAACATACTAATATATTTATAAATACATATATATTATAGATAAATTACACATACACAGAATAAACTATGCTCATTATGCACATACTTCTTTTTATCTTGGGTGGAAATCAGACCCACTACATCTGGGTAAGCAATCAGGATTTAACAATATAATAATATTAAAGATATCTGACACACAACGCCATCTAGTTTCAAACTATGCAGAGCTTGTACTATGTTCACTAGATCTATGGATAATATACTTTTTTTTGTAAATACATACATACATACACACCAAAACTCCGAAACAAACATTTGGTCCGACCCGGGAATCGAAGCCGAGACACTACCACTGTGCCACCAAGGCAGTCATCCACATCCTAACCACTACGCCAACAGTCCAATTAAAATATAATTAGAGTAGAGATAATATATATAATATAATACTTGTAGATAACATCACACATCCACAGCCTTTAACAGTCAACTGCTGGACATAGGCCTCTCCTTAGAAAGGAGATTTTGGCCTACTATACCATGCTGGCCAGACGGGATGGTATAGGGTTTGTGTCAAGTTTTCCTTCTCTTTGCAGTGCTGTTGTCCTGCGTAGTTTGCTCTCGGCTCTTACGGCACCCACGGGATGTATAGGGGTGGTGACACTCTGTATTCTTAAATCATCACCACGCAGATAACACTTATATGTAATTACCTATATTAGGATACAGCTTCGGAGTTGGTTCTCCATCCATAGGTTTCTCTTTTTCACCCCAAGGTGATTTAGAAGTGCTTAACCTGTTGACAATAATAAATAAATTAGAAAACATCAGTATGACATGACAACATGACTGCCTCGATGGTTCAGTGGCACTATAACCGAACTTTTTTACGAGAATTGGCAGGTCAGGTCTTAAGCAATTCTGATGTATATAATCCGGTAGTAGTAAAGATCCTTTAATAAGTGTTGATTGTATAATAATAATAATATTTTCCCACATTTCACACACGACTGCCTGATCCCAAACTAGGCAGAGCCCGTACTATGGTAACCAGACTGCTGATAAACATATTTCTAAATATATACAAGTTATAGATAAAGTACACCCAGACACAGAACAAATGACCGTGCTCATCACACAATTATTTTTTCTGGGTGGGAATCGAACCCGCGACCTCTGGCGCAGCAGTCAGGGTCTCTAACCACTATACCAACAGGCCAGTCAGTCAGTATTTGACTAATAAGGCTGTTTCCATTATGTACATGAATTTAAATTTTGTGAATATTGGTCTACAGTTCTCTGTAATGATGCCTCAGCCAGACGGACAAATTAATTTTATATGTATAGATAATTATATACTCACCAGCTGCCATGTCTTGTAGAACTGGTGTCTGCTTCTGAAAGTAAAATAAATACAAGTGGTTAAAATGTGAATCAATGGGCAGTCATGGGTGTTTGGCCTGTATACCATATTAAACAAAAATGATAGTAACCAATATATATCATTGACATCTGTCAAATAAAATGACACTTTTATTAACAAAATTTTTGCCTACACTACTGTATAAAGAACTGTCAGTTTAACGGACTTTGACGTCATCAAATTTGGAGAGTCAAGTAATTACTTACTTGTTTCTTTTTGAATTAAGTGTTTTACCCGACTGTGCCATAAGGAGGGTTAATATTTCTGAATGCGTTTACTAGTATGTATGTATTTTTCTTTGGCACACTTGGCACTCTGTAGTCTGAACGAGTTGATGGATTTTGTCGTTTGAAGTGTCGTTAGATTCGTCCTAATTGTGGGAGTGACACTGGGTTTATCAAAATTTATGCAATTTTAATTTAATATATAATTATTTAATTAATGAAACTTTACAAGAAACAATTACCAGAAATATCCTCACGATCTCGTCACTTTAGATATTATGTATGCTTATTCTATTTCAATTATTGTATTCTGTATGTATTTTACATAAATATCAATTTGTGTATTCCTCTTTATACTTTTAACGCGAGCGGATGGCGTAGTGGTTTGTGTAACGGACTGCTATTCTTAAGGTCGCGGGTTCGATTCCCGCTCTTGCCTGCATGAACATTTAATGTTTGATTTGCTCTGGGTGCATGTACGTATAATAAGTATGTATTTACAAAAAAAAAGTATATATGTATTCATATCAGTTGTTTAGTAGCCATAGTACAAGCTCTGCTTAGTTTGGGACTAGATGTGGTGGAATATTATAAATATTAGTATTAATTGTTATTTTAAATTTATAAATGTTTAATTCATAGCTTCTTTTCATTGTATATATGCACCTGCCATGTCCCTTACTGAACCATATAAAGGTTGACTGGTAGATAATGCCATGTGGCATTAAGTCCGCTCTCGTGCAAATTGTAACGTGGGAAGTGTAAAAAAAAACTAAAACTACCTGTTTGTAAATTTTAAGTACCCATACATACTAATGCAGGAGTAGTAAGTAGTAGTAAAATATTAAAAAAAACACGCAATCGAAGTTTTTTAGGTTTCCGTACCTCAAAAGGTAAAAAAGGAACCCTTATAAGAACACTTTCTTGTCCGTCTGTCCGTGTGTCACCACCGATTTTCTCAGGAACCGGTAGACCTAGCAAATTGAAATTTATACCAGATGCTGAGGTCTATGGTCCCTATTAGGTGTATAAAAATCAAGGTCCTGAGTTAACACGATAAAAAGATATGGGCAAATTTCGATTTTCGAGAAAACTTGTAAGTACCAAAATTTACCTTAATTTTCAACTTTTTTATTTTTCAGAATTTTCTCTTTACTTGTGCTGTAAGACCTTGCTTTTAACCAAAATTGACAATTCTAGGTCAACCGCAAGTACCCTATAGGTTTTGGGTCGAAAACCTATTTGGTAGTTTCCGTTGACCTAGAATCACGAAATTTGGCAAAAAGAAACGTCTTACAGCACAAATAAAGGAATAATACCAAAAAATAAAAAAGTTGAAAATTAAGATAAATTTTGGGACTTACAAATTTTCTCGAAAATCTACGTAAAATCTGAGTAGGTACGGAACCCTCGGCGCACGAGTTCGACTCGTACCCGACCGGTGTTTTTTTATTTTTTCAATAGTCTTTAGACAATCAAACAAATCATAAGATATACTCACGGTCGTTCCCGAAGACAACTTGACGCCTAACCCGATCCACTTCATCTATATTGGGTATATCAGCAGGCGTCTCCGTCTCTTTCTCTCTCTCATTGTTAGAAAGAGAAGGGCCGTTCGATTGTGGCTGTTCTTCTACATCTATGGACCTGTCAAAAAATATATTTAGGTTATAAATTTAAAAATTACTTGTCCTGACTGATTTATCAAGCTAGACCCTAAACCGCTGGGGCACATTCTGGCAGCTGATGCTTTTTATGCTGTAAGCACCCATAATAACTGTTTTTTTTCTTTTCTTTCCTTTAACCTCCGACGCGTCGCCGTCACAACAGTTGTGACACCAAATTTTTACGCGGTAGCGTCTCTGTCACAACATTTAGAAGAATACATATCAGGGATTCCAAATATGTTTATTTCATTGAATATAATTATAAAATAACGTAGATATTGAGGTAATAATAATGACTTCGCTCAGCTGTGACTGGGTCACTAGTTCAAGGGCGCGACAGTAACGGGTTATAGGTCATCCGCGCGCCGCGACGTCCTAAGAGTTAAAAAGACGACTCCCGCATTAGGAATATATCCTGTGTCGCGGGGGACTTTAGAAACATACATGAAACGGACACAAAGAACATCCAGACTCAGAACAACAATTTGTGGATCACACAAAGTGTCGTACCATGTGGGGATTGAACCACTCGGCGTAGTAGTAAGCGGCGTGGCGACCGCTTAAACCACTACGACATCCGTGCAGTTAACGTTTGATGTGTACGATTTCATTTGTTCTGTGTCTGGGTGTAATTTATACATATTAATATTATAAATGCGAAAGTGTGTCTGTCTGTATATTACCTCTTCACATTTAAACCGCTGAACCGATTTAGATATAATATACTAGCTGACCCGCGCAACTTCGTCTGCGTCTCTCAATAGTAATAAATTTTCTCGGTTTTTGAAACATTCTCCATTGGTGCTCCGCTCCTATTGGTCTTAGCGTGATGATATATAGCCTATAGCCTTCCTCGATAAATGGGCTATCTAACACTGAAAGAATTTTTCGAATCGGACCAGTAGTTCCTGAGATTAGCGCGTTCAAACAAACAAACAAACAAACAAACAAACAAACAAACAAACTCTTCAGCTTTATAATATTAGTATAGATTTACCTCTCCGTATCATTGGTGTGGTCCACAGAGTCGTGATGGTCGTTCCTCTGCTTCGGACGTAGGACCAATCTCTTCCGACTCGGCTTCAAGCTCAATTTGTCTTCTAAACTAGCATCTGATTCTTCTAGACCATCGAAGAGGGATTTCTGTAAACAAAACGTGATTGTGTATTGCATGTTGTATTTGATAGCAATGTTGGGGGTTTGATTCTTGTCCATTCTAAATTTTTGTTTGAAATATGTATACTTAAAGCTGCCGTAGCGTAATGGCTAAGTCTGGACAAGTCCAATACATTAGTAATTCCGGTAGGGCCACTATGCAGTGGTTACGGGTTAAGTTATACACATCACATCATCAGCCTTTAATAGTCCACTGCTGGACAAAAGCCTCTTCTTAGAAAGGAGGTTTTGGCCTACTATACCACGCTGGCCAGACGGGTCGGTATAGGGTTTGTGCAAGTTTTCCTTCTCTCTGCAGTGCTGTTGTTCTGCATAGTTGACTCCCTTAGTCGGCTCTTACGACACCCACGGGATGAATAATAATAATAATATTCTACCACATACACACAACGCCATCTAGTCCCAAACTAAGCAGAGCTTGTACTATGGGTACTAGACAACTGGTATAAATACATATATACTTTTTTTTTTGTAAATACATACATATTATACATAGAAACACCCAGACCAAATCAAACATCAAATGTTCATGCACACAAATGTTTGACTTGAGCGGGAATCGAACCCGCGACCTTTAGAATAGCAGTCCGTTACACAAACCACTACGGGATCCGGTCGTCCGTCGAATAGGGGTGGTGATTTAATATTCTACTTTGCGTGCCTCGGAGACCATGTTAATCCATCGGTTCTGGTTGCGCTACAAACATCTGTGGCAATCGTTACAGTTTCTTGGAGCCTTAAAAAGTCCGACAACAGTTTTTCTATTGTTTTTCTTCAACAGTTCTTTTGTTTGGTTCACTCTTTGCAACTCATACCAAAGACTTCAGTCGCAGTAGTTTATCAGCTGAGGAAAGCGCAGAAATACTATCAGAAACTTTTACATACTGCGCTGATGTAACTATTGGTCGCGGATCTATCACTAACACTCGTAGATGTGATTGGTGGAATGATAGATTAGCCGAACTACGTAGAAGCTACCGGAAAGCTCGTAGAAAATTAAACACTATTAAAAAACATAACGTAACAGGAGATTTGTACAACATTGCTCTCATTGCTCTTAGAGTTGCCAGGTCCCACTACAGAGCTGCTGTGGAAAAATCCAAGGGAAACTTAATTCAGAAACTTGTTAATAAACTCGATAGAGAGGGCCCGTGGTCACCTTTGTATCACGAATTTAAGGCAAATAGATCAATCGACCACGCATACATACAGAACATCAAAATTAATAATAGATATACCACAGGAGTAGAACAAACAGCAGAATATCTTTTAGACTCACTCGTACCTGACGATCGACCGGAAAACGACACTGATCATCACCGACAGATCAGGCAGTGGGCCATCGAACCACCACTGTCTCCAATGTCTGATTTACCATCTTCAGACGAATTTCTCGGTATCATTAGATCCTTGCCGCTAAACAAGGCTTCGGGTGATGATAAAATATCTAACAAAATGATAAAAGAAGCTTGTAAACTTTCGGGTGACACGATTTTCACTGTCTTTAAACGTTGCATTGCTGAAGGAATATTTCCTCGTATATGGCGGTGCGGTAATATTCGTATAATACCAAAAAGTGGCGACAAGCCACCGGATGATCCTAAATCCTACCGACCAATCACATTGTTACCATCGTTAGGAAAGCTTTTAGAACGTCTTGTAGTGCCCCGGCTTCTGCCAGGTGGAGTCAAATTTCATGATAGACAATTTGGATTTACGTTGGGTAAATCGACAACTGACGCTGTTATATCGGTTAGAAAGTTTGTCACAGAGTCAAAATTTCAATACGTGCTGGCTATTTTCTTAGATATATCTGGCGCCTTCGACAACGCATGGTGGCCCATGCTGTTGCTGAAATTAAAATCACGGGGGTGTTTTAAAAATATTTATTCCCTTATCTGTTCGTACTTTTCACAAGGTACAACTAAACTAAGACTTGGTCATCATTCTGTGTCGAAGGCGCTTACAATGGGATGTCCTCAGGGATCGGTGCTAGGTCCATACTTGTGGAATATCGGCTTCGACGATTTTCTTACGATACCAATACCATCCGGATGTACTCTGAACGCGTATGCTGATGACGGCTTATTACTGGTGGAATCTGATACTAGGGCGGGGCTTGAGAGATTAGCCAATAGATGTTTGAACTTGATATCTCAATGGGGTGAACGTAATCGCTTAACTTTTGCACCCAACAAAACCTTCCAGTTACTTTTAAAAGGTAACCTCAAATCACCGCCGAGCATTAGATTTGACAATGTCACTGTAAAAAATAAAACCACAGTGTGTTATCTAGGATTAGTTTTAGAAAGAAACTTTTCATTTATCGAACATATTAAAATAGTTAATGAAAAGTCTAAAAAGAGTTTCTGTGCATTGACAAGGATATCAACTGCGACATGGGGTCTATCATTTAATACATTAAAGATCATATACGGAGCTACTTATTTAGGTTCTATGTGCTATGGTGCACCTGTATGGGCCGATAGGGCGACCGTAGGCGCTGTCCGTCGCAAACTGTTACAAGGCCAACGACTTGCACTGATATTTTTGTGCAAGGCATATAGGACGGTTAGCACTGAGGCTTTGCCGGTGTTGGCAGGTGTCCTTCCGGTCGATCTCGAGGTGCAGAGACGTGCAGCCATGTACTATTCAAGACAAAACATGGAATGCGATTTCTTGGGCGCGCGGGATCGCGGTAAAATTACAAGATTGCTTCAACAGCAGTCCGATGTCTATAATGACCTCATAGACGAATGGCAGCAACGCTGGGACGAATCATCCAAGGGGCGCCATCTTTACCAATTTTTTCCATCTGTTCGCGAACGGTTGTCGAGGACATGGCTTGAGGTGGATCACTGTGTCGCTCAATTTCTTACGGGTCATGGTAACTTTAAGAGCAAGTTGTATTCATTTAAATTAGTCGAGTCACCATTGTGTCAATGCTCAACACCTAACTCTCATTATGAACAGTCTGCTCATCATATCCTCTGGGAATGTAGTCTTTGGTATAATGAACGTAATATAATGCTGAATAGCTTGCAGGTGACATCTGGGGCGGTATACTATGGGGATCTTGTGTCAACTAGGGTGAATTTCCGTGCGTTTAGGCGATTCTGCCATACATATTATAGAAATCAAATATAGCTCATGTAGGACCCGTAATATTTGGTGGCCGTGGTGCTTCCCTGTTTAAAAGGGTGTATGCCTATTTTACTTCATTTTGTCTCCCGCTTTGCTAAGGAGGGAAGTGGATTTACTGTATTTCCAACTCCTCCAATTTTCTTCTGATTAATTTCGTTGCGGGTTCCAAGACAGTTTAATTTCTTCCTGGGACTTCCCGAGTGTCATAACTCGGTGTGTTCGTGGGTCACTGCTGTGGATCCTGGTGTACAGGAGTTACAGTGGTGGGCGTGTGGGTGGGATTAGTCCCAACAGTTTTTCTACTAGGCATGGGATACAATCACAATCACCAGTGGTTGATCATATGATTTTGAAATCATTTTATCTCTCCTGTGGCTCATCTACAATATTACTGTGACTTATTATTATTATTATGTTAGCGGCAGACTCGTGAAAGGTCTTAATCTAGAAAAAAAAGGTCGGTTTGATTGATTTTGATGCTATTTACCTTTGACTATGACATAACATAAGTTGTGATTTATCACATATGAAATCGCAGTGACTAAAACCAATTATTTAATCAAATGAATATAATTGAAAAGTAGCAATAATCATGTCTACTTTCTACAGAACTGTTACATTGCTTAATAGTTGGGAGGTTGTGGCGGTTCGACGGCAGTCTCTCCACGTAAGAAATCGATCAGCCGATTCCAATCTGGTTATGGAAAAAGGCTCGGAGGAAAGGGCATTGAATGTTTCTTTCTGTAAGTCGTTTAATAGTTATGATCATACGAGTTTAGAATTTTTTATGATGAATGAACTAAAAGTACATTATTATTGTAGTGAACCCACTGTTAACTATCTACTCGTCCAAGGTTCGCATTTGAGGATCGAGGAGGGGTTTATTTAGTTTAGAACCCTGCTGGATGCTAATGGGGGAATTATCTTGTCATGTCATGAAAGTAAAGGACCTAGTGTGAGTTCATTTCACATCAATTCAATTGTGACCGCGTTGGGTTTTGCATTAGCTTAACAATGCGGTCGCCGTCGAGACAATGTGAAATAAACTCGCACTAGGGGGGTTTCCCGAAGGGTGGTGATGGTGGGGGAGGGGGTGTGCGTTACCTTGTCGTGCGCGAGCACGGGGCGCGGCTGGGGGCGCAGCGCGAGGGCGCGCGGCGACGTGACGCGGTAGGCGCTCACGCTGCTGCTGTCCAGCACGGCCTGCACCGCCACCGGGTTCGTCGGCTTCAGCACGTCGTCCGCTGACATCGCTGGAAATAATATAACTATATTAATTACTGTGTGACTTAAAGTTCACAGGTTTCATCAAATGACTGACCACTCCCTCTCCTCTGGATGAGAAGTGTGGAAGAACGATCACGTCCCTCCAATACGAATGGAGGATTCTCCGACCGGGCGATGTGATCATACCTGACCAGCTGCAAAGGTTGTTATTAAATAATCCATTGTAATGTTATAAATGCAAAAGTGCGTCTGTCTGTCTATAACCTCTTCACGTTTAAACCGCTGAACCCATTTAGATAAGGTATAGAAATAGTTTGAGTCCCGGGAAAGGACATAGGAAAGATTTTATCCCAGAAATCATACTTTAAGGGGGGTGAAAAGGAATCAATAACCTCTAAACAGATTTAGATAAAATTAAGTAATTATATAATTTGGTTCTTGAGGAAGGATATAGGCTTTTAACCGCGATAACCGACAAACACGCGGGCAAAGCATCGACAAAAAGCTAGTTGTGTGTATGCTATAGTCCATCAACGTCGTGCGCGACCGTCCTGCGGGGTGACAGACGGTGGCGGGGACGAGGTACTCAAGATGTCAGCGGGTAGCGGGTGGTGTAGCGGGGAAGGGAATCGTGTGTAGCCGTGTGCTAGAATGAGGCGCTACCTCGCCCCCGCCACTGTCTGTCACCCCGCGGGACGGTCGCGCACGAGATTGCCGGGTTATAATCGCCATGAACACTATTCATATCGCGATACAGGATTAGCAATCACTTCGTAGTTCGATGTGTCTTCCATAGATGGCCTGGTGGTATCTACGTTCTTGTTTCCTTCTGGGTGGAGGTCGCCACAATATGCATTCTTGTATCCCATACAACGTGTATCTGAACTATTGTGATGATAATAATAGTATTTCAAACATCTAACACAAAGCCATCTGATTTCAAACTAAGCAAAGGTTATACTATGACAGCTAGATTGACTGATAGAATACTTGTATACTTTTTTTTATAAATACATACATATTATACACAGAAAACACAAACTACTAAACAAATATTTGCAGATCATACAAACATTTTTTCCGACCCGGGAATAGAACCCGAGGCATGAGCAGCAGTCGCATAAACTACTACTGAGCGCCTGAAGCAGTCAATAAGAAGTCATGAAAGCGTAACAAATAGACAGTTCCAATTACTCGCTTACAAATTTTTGTGGCAAAAATTTATACACACAATTTTTAATATTTTCGTGGTCAAAAATTCTTAGACCAAAGTAGTCTTCTAGCATACTTTTATCTTAAAAACTTTAAAATAATATTTAAAGCTTGGTTTCCTCTTGATCACTCGCAAAGACAAACAAATTGACATATCAGTGAAGCGACAAGCCGCTTCGCTCCATGATATGGGACCCCAGTCAGGTTCCAATCAACATATACTTAACTACAATCTTCAAACAACTATAAAATAACACTTACATGAATCAGGCAACAGGTCTTTAAAAAGCGGTGAATCCCCGTAAGGTCTGGCTGCCAGACTGAGGATCTGCTCGTGAACGTTACCAGCTGCCGAGGCGCCTGATAAACTGTTGCTGCAAGATAACAAGATACCATTATTCACATTTGGTAGTGCACTTTACTTAACACATACTACAGCGCCATCTATGTGAAATCACTTTCTTTTTTTTTAAAAGACATCTTCCACATTACGAATATGTCTTGTTTCGCGAGGGACTTTTCATCATCACATCCTTTAATAGTCCACTGCTGGACATAGGCCTCTCCTTAGAAAGGAGGTCTTGGCCTACTATACCACGCTGGCCTGCTGGCTGGTTTGTGTCAAGTTTTCCTTCTCTTTTCAGTGCTGTTGTCCTGCGTAGTTTGCACCCTTAGTCTGTAACCGCTTTTCTTCTCAGGCGGACTACTCACCGGCTGACCCAGTGGAGAGATCTATGAGATTACCTCAGGGCGCCTTCTAAGAGAAAAGAAGTGTGTGCGTGTGGGAAACCTACGGGACTCTTTAGAGGAAAACAACTTACACCTCAGTCATACATACATGTATATTTCAACACAAAATTAAATTTACAATAAAAAAAAATCAGAGGGTATAAAAAAAACCGCAGCGGAGCGCGTCAGAGCCGAGCTGATGGTGCTCGGTGCCTCCTCGTCGTCCCTCCAGGAGGTTACTTCCTCTTCCGCCCGAGTCGGCTATTTATATTAGATATGGACAAAAGCTTTAACAATTTGTAATCATAAGTCCAAGTACGTAACTCCCGGGTACGGCCGTCCGCTTGCGTCGTGAGCCGCGCAATCACCAGCCTTGCCAGAGGGTACCAAGAAACTTGAGTCTGTACCAGAAGGCCACAAAAGAGCAAGCACGCCGTCTAAGACTGACAGTCTTGTCCCCGAAATCTGGGACCCTACGAATGGATTAGCACTCATATAATTAAACAGGTACCAGAAACAAATAGGTTTAAGTAGAATTAAGAACATACTCACCACTTTAGTGTGGGTACTTTTGAACAGATAATATATTAAGAAAATCAAATCACACAGCAATCAAAACACTATATAAGATCGGAAGGCACGAGATAGCAGTGTCTCCCGTGGCAGAAAGCCGGACTTATATATCTTCGGTTAACGAAGCTTCCAGAAAATAACCCCTCTTCAACATTTTACTTTGACATTTAACATCAGTGAACACAGAAGATCAAAACTGTAGTTATAAACTACCTTAGATAAATTAAAAACAATGCAACGCGGCTAATAGATGTAGCTTTTAACAAGACCAACAAATGTACAAAAAAATAACTGTTACAAGTCGGCTCTTACAACACCCACGAGATGAATAGGGGTGGTGACACTCTGTATTATTAATTCGTCACCACACAGACTGCATGAAACGGACACAAAGAACACCCAGACTCAGAACAGTAATTTGTAAATCACACAGTGTTGTCCATGTTGGGATCAAACCCACTAAACTCAGCACTGTAGGAAGCGAGATGACCACTACGTCATTCGTGCAGTCTAATCGGTCGAAACATTTAGCATTCTGTGGAATATGGTCCGATGTAAACTTAATGGCGGCTCTGAAGTTAGATGCGCACACAGATGTGCGCGGGTAACTACAGTCAAGTCGACGCGACTGTAGGTACACAGGAATATGCGCGTGTGTGCAGTGTACGGATGTAACTCACATACTAAAAGGCATGCGTGTCGTGTGTCGCTCTGCCCCCGCGCACCTATACGTCCCGCTGCTGTCTATTATTGTGTTCTGCGCATCGAAACGCACGATGTTCCGATGCCTTATTAAGTGTGGACTGTATACCTACCTCCTTATACCTCACCTCACACATCTCTCAAGGCCGTCCGATCCCAAACTAGGCAGAGCCTGTATAACTGTCCACTTACTTTGCCATAAGATTGTTGTTGGTATTGAGACCACCCATGCCGAGGGCGGAGCCCCCGAGGCCTGCTGAGTTATTGAATAATCCACTGCCGAGTCCACTGTCCAAGCCTGAAACAAAAACAATAAGTGGTGGGTTATCAGGGCTAACGTCCTTCCAACACAAAGGAGGGAGCCTCCCACTAGGCTAAGTGAGTATGCCTGGAAGACCAAGACTTATTGGTTGATGTTGAAAAAGTTGTATTTTAATAATAATTATAAAAATCTGACACATCTCACACACGACCATCTGATCCCCAACTAAGTCGAGCCTGTACTATGGTAACTAGACTGCTGATATACATACATATATATTTCTAATTACATACATATTTTAGATAAATTACACATACACACAGAGCAAATGATCATGCTCAACACTCAATTATTTGTCCTGGGTCGGAATCGAACCCATCGGAATCGGACATCGTACTGAATACGGAAATATTGTATTCAGATCATAATTCTGAGTCGAAAATCATTGGAATTTTCAGTCAAAGGTTAAGGTTATACCTCGTAGGTATCGCACTAAAGTAATAATTACAAGTGTATTCCGTGCAAACAGTCTACGCACACTAACACAAACTGGCGGCCGGACTGGAGGCCTTGCGCGCTTCGGCTGTTTGATTAACTACATTGCAGTTTTTTGGTATTTACTAAATTGTTTTCGGTAAAATGTTCTGTCTACTCATTGTGATATCATTTTAAACCAGGAAAATGTTTTTTTTTAATAAATTTTCCGGAAGAAAATTCCAATGATTTTCGACTCAGAATGATGGTCTGAATACACTATTTCAGTATTCGTTACGATGTTCCTTACACCCTGTATATAAGAAAAGAGCTACTGGTCCCAAAAAAGAAGTAGTCTTTTTACATATAAGACACTCACCAGTTTTGAAATTAGTCGAGGGGGCTGCCTGAGGTTGTCCAAACATGTTGGTCGTGCCCAGAGCTCCGAAGGCAGGTGCTGCTGGCTTCGGTTGGAACGTGTTCGCACCCAAACCACCACCTAGACCGGTGCCTGTGGATAAATCACATTAATATTATAAAGGAGAAAATTTGAGTGTGTGTTATTTCTTCACGTTCAAACGGCTGAACCAATTGGAACGAAGTTCCTTATCGAGCGTTGTGAAAGGGGGCTAGACGGAAATAATTCTTACGAAAATTGGTCACGACACTTTGTGCTATAGTAAGCTATTTGTAAGCTGTGCGGCGTCGCATGTTACTCTGTCTGTCTCTCTCTCTCTTATAGGAAGCAAGCCAGATATTTTCATTTCTATCTTTTTATGTCAGTCATTCAGCGCCATCTATCGAATAGATAGGAAATCATTTCTCAAGGAGATTTTACCAATGTATAATTGTTTTAATTAGAAACCAACTGAAAAACATGTAGGTAATAGCCGCTTTCATAGGTGGCGTTGTAATTAAAATGTGCCGAATCAGTTTTACTCGATCGTTACAACTTCGTTCCTATCGGGTGTCCCATGACACCACACGGCTTTTTTTATAACAGTTGGTATGGAGGTAGCTGATACCCTGGAACACATAAGCTACTTTTTATCTCTAGGAGGAGATGAGATGAGAGTGTATAATATTTACAAAAACATGTTTTTATTTACTTTTGAGTACTTTTCAAATACCTTCGGTAAACCCCTCCACACGACTAAGCAAGCAAACTACACAGAACAACAGCACTGCAAAGAGGAGGAAAACTTGAAGCAACCCCGTCTGACAAGAGTGGTATAGTAGGCCAAACCCTTCTTTCTATGGAGAGGCATATGTCCAGCAGGGGACTACTAAAGGCTGTTGATGTGGATAACAACGCACTTGGGTCATTTCAGAGACAGGTGTTCATGGTCGGTGGTAGTCACTCAGCATCAAGTGATTTGTCTGCTCTCACGCCACTTACCGTGGGAGAGTCATGCTTCGGCACGAATAGGCTCGACCGGAGTGATACCATGGCCTCACAGAAAACCGGTGTTAAGGAATTCTTGCGTTGCCTTTCACTGAGTGAGTGGGGTTACCGGAGCCCAAATCCCCCTTCTGCTGACTCGAGCGGGAGGGACTCCAAGGGCAACGCACTTGTGACTTTTTAGTTGCAAATGTCCATGGCAGCGGTGGTTGCTTACCATCAGGTGACCCGTCTGCTCGTTTGCCCCCTTATATCAGAAAAAAACTTCTTTCATTTAAAACGAGACGGCATATATTAACAAATACTATTACACCCATTCTGTAAGGGTTTACAGAACAGTTGTCAGAACCCCAAATACTAATATTGTAAAGCTGACGAGTTTTTTTCTTTGTTTAGTTGAACGTGCTTATCTCAGGAACTACTGATTCGAAATGAAATATTCTTCTAGTGTTGGATAGCCCATTTATCGAGGGAGGCTTTATAACATCACGCTACGACCAATAGGTGATGCTCTTGTGATGAGTGTGAGATGCTCGGCTGAGCATCACGGCAAAACGGGCATATTTGTTCCAGTTGAAGTTGCGTGGGTCAGCTGGTAGTGGATATATTTATTTACCAAGAGTAGGTTGTGAGTTGAAGCCGAAGGTTGGCTGCGTGGTGGCTGGCTTGCCGAAGGTGGTGTTACTGCCGAACAGACCCCCAGATGTAGATGTGTTGGTCCCGAAACCTCCACCACCGAGGGCGCCGAATGCTAGAAGGGTTAAGAATAAGATTCTTAAGCAACTATCTGAAGATGATTAGAAAAGAGCTGATAATCCACCGGCTAGGTGTCGGATATAGAATATCTAATAATCTCGAGCTCCAAAAGTTGATTCAGTCATATTTTCAATAAAAACAAAAATTCAAAATCGGTGCATCCGTTTAGGAGCTATAATCTACAGATGTCTATCTGTAGATTATAGCTCCTAAACGGATGCACCGATTTTGAATTTTTCATACTTAAAACTTATAACACCCCCCGGTATTGGGTAAGGTTTATAAAATACAATACCGTGTTACACTATTGAAAAAAAAATAAAAACTGAATCGTTTATATTGGACGATAGCAACGTATGACGTCACAAGTTGGTATTTCACAGAGAATGTACCATTTTGACGTTCTATACGAAACTTACTCTAGTCCAGTACTTAAGTACAAAAAAAATGTAGGTGGTTTACCTGGAGTAGTTGTTCCGAAGGTAGGAGCTGAGGTCTTAGCGCCGAAAAGTCCGCCACCGCCGGTGCCGAAAGCACCGAACCCTGAACTCGCCGGAGTTGTTCCGAAGCCTGTGGTCGCGGTCTTCGCACCAAAAAGACCACCAGTTTGCTGTACAGGCAATAATTATACTTGTATTATACTAACTTCACGCCTAAGGAGACCTGATTGCCAAGTCTTTTAATATCTCGTAATAACTATCGATCTCAAAACTGTCATAAAAGGTATTTTCGTAGTAAAATAGTAAAGTATTACTAAGACTAGTAGATTACCGATTCAATTATCAGTTACAATACGATATTATTACAGTGAAATTAGTCTCGAGATTTTTTTGCATATGTAGTGGTGTGTATATTACTCAGATCTTAGAGCGCGTTTCCACTATATCGTTCTGGCCTATACAAAAATGTTTCGATATCCTAACATTACTATTTAATTTTATACTTATCCCTAGCAACACTCTGATTTTTGTTTTCAATAAAAACAAGTATTTATTTTAAAGAAAAAGGTTTTGACTTTATAAAGAAAAAAGGTGTGTGTGCGATTCACACACGATAGAAGTGAAACTTCAAAGAGGAGAGACCGATATTTAATTTTTTTTTTTTTCCTTTTATCTAGGTTTTTAAAACTCCGGGGGGTCTACGGGGGGGGTCAAAATTTTTGTTATTTTTGGCCTAGGACGCACCGTTTCCGAGATATTTCAATCTAAAGCAAAAAATCGTCACTTGATAGTGGAAAGTGGAAACACGCACAAAACCAGAATAAACCAGTTTACGCTGTCCGCAGGTCCGCAGGACCATACACTACTACAAACGCAAAAACTTCTCCAAGCTAATTTACCTGTACATTACAGTCAACGTTAAATGTTCAATACTTTACTACGAAAATACCTTTTATAACAGCTGTGAGATCGAGAGTTGATTGGAACTGGAATGTGATCGAAATTTTGTTACGAGGTCAGGTGTAAAAACACATTTTACAATATATAGATATACCATAATAAAAGTCCCTGTGGTGACCGCGTAAGAATACGGAGTGTCACCACCCCTATTCATCCCGTAGGTGTCGCGAGAACCAACTAAGGAAACATACTACGCAGGGCAACAGCACTGCGAAGAGGAGGAAAACTTGACACAAACCCGATACCAACCCACCTGTAGCCAGCGTGGTATAGTAGGCCAAAACCTCCTTTCTAAGGAGAGGCCTATGTCCAGCAGTGGACTATTCAAAGCTGTTGATGCTAATGATGATGATGATAGGAATTCTGTCAGTAGTCAGAAGGCTCTGATTTCCAAGCAACAACCAGCTCGAGTAACGTGTACCTACACGACTATTATTGCTCAGACTATTTGTTACCCTATGTATGTTTAAATACCACTTTAGTTAAAATATTATATGTAGGTATAATACTCTCATTTTTTTTTTAACTATACTCCCGCATTAGGAATAAATCCTGTGTCGCGGGGGACTTTACAAACATACATGAAACGGACACAAAGAACACTCAGAACAACAATTTGTGGATCACACAAAGTGTCGTCCCGTATGGGGTTTGAACCCACAACACTCGGCGTAGTAGGAAGCGGCGTGGCGACCGCTTAAACCACTACGCCATCCGTGCAGTCAACTCTTAAAGTTCCACATAAATAATGAAAATTGGTGGCTCCTCCTCCTTGGTGGCTACAAATATTACGTAAGCAGGATTTTAGTATTATTCAACAATACTACAACTCCGTCAACAATACTACAACACTACAAAACTAATTTAGAGGACAATCTCTGTAATCTCGATCGCCAGGGTGACCGCGTTCAGCGATGCGATTGGCCCGCACTGAAACCTTCACCAAACGCAACGCAACGCAACGTCTTCACCTTGACGATCGAGTAGATGTAAAATAAATTCGCACTAGGCACTCTGTACCTGACCCAATTTATAATATTAATAAAACATATATTCGTGGGTGTCGTAAGAGCTGACTAAAAGAGTAAACTAGGCAGGATAACAGCACTGCGAAGAGAAGAAAAACTTGACACAAAACGCAAAACCCCCTTTCTTAGGAGAGGCCTATGTCCAGCAGTGGACTATTAAAGGCTGTTGATGTGTGATATATTGAATCTTGAAAAGTACAAAAATTAAAACACTAAAAAAATAATACTTACTTGGTTCTGCGTATTAGCGCCGAAGCCAAATGCTGGAGTGGTAGTACCGAATGAGGTGTTAGCTTGCGTCGTGGTTGCACCAAATAACCCAGTACCTGTAAAACAAAATTATCAATATTTGTTTTTGACTATACACACACACACATATATGTTTATACATATATTTTAGCACGCTTTTATTAGCTTAGTATGTATGTTTGTCTCGGAATCATCGGACGCGATTTTGACCCACTTCAAATAGTCGAATTAAATTGAAACTTTGCACACTTATCGAGGGCCGTTGACAATGCAATAATTTAAATAGTTTTTCTCGTTATCCTGATCAGGACCTTCAGGATTAACAGCTTCTTCTATACCTAAAAATACGGTCGAGTTTTTGCCAGGTACTAAGGCATGCGCTGCAGCATATTTGATAAACTTTCCTATTACTTTTTTAGTCTTAATAAGATAATAATCATCATTAATGACTAAAAAAGGAAAAATAAATTATAGTATAAAAATCTAATTTAAAAAAATCTATACCTTCAAAAGGAAAAATTATTTCATCTTAAAAAACCGTGGGGCGCATTCAAGGTATTTTATATTATAATAAATTTACTTTTATCAGTATCTGTCAGTAAAATATTTTTCAACAATTGAGATCTAGCACCCCAAAAGACCCGACGTTTGCACACTAATATATTATTAAGGTAAAAGTTCGTGAATGTGTGGATTTGTATGTTTGTTGCCTATTCACGCTCAAACGGCTGGACCAATTGGGATAAAATTTGGTTTGGAGGGGATTAACACATAGGCTTTTTATTCCAAAAAAATGTATCATGGGATTAGCAAGAAATTGACATATATTTGATAAACCGCGGGTATCACAAGCGGGGCGCAGCCAGTATACCTGCTATACTAGTGGCAAAAAAGCACAAGATAAGAACAACGATATATGTTCATCTTTAGGTACTAAAAGTTTGTTGGCTCATCCTTTATTGTGCAGTCCATTCTTCTCTGGAATGACCTTCCTCTCGAGGTCAGGATGGCCACCAACACTTTCTCATTTAAAACTAAAGTAAAGCAGTATTTTTCAAAACAACTGGCAGAATCAACTGACGTGTGATTGTCATCTATCTACTATTATTAATAGTATTTATTTAGGTATGTATGTATTTATGTAAATTTATATGTATTTATGTAAATGTATGTACGTATGTATTATGTGTATGGGTTCTAGTGTATGATAGGTTTATGTACGCGTATTTGATATTATAACTACTATCAAACTTTAACCAAAATGCACCTACTTCCCGTTCTCTCTGCATCACCCAAAGGTTGACTGGTAGAGAATGCCTTAGACATTAAGTCAGGCAATGCACCAAAAGTGCATGATGTATAAATAAATAAATAAATAAACTCTAACCGCTCTATTTTATCTAATCTATCTTATTTACAATACGGAGTGTCAATATCCGTATTCATCCCGTGGGTGTCGTAAGAGCCAACTAAGGGAGCAAACTACGCAGGACAACAGCACTGCGAAGAGCAGGAAAACTTCAAACAAACCCTATACCGACCCACATGTGGACAGCGTGGTATAGTAGGCCAAAACCTCATTTCTAAGGAGAGGCTTATGTCCAGCAGTGGACTACTAAAGGCTGTTGATGATGATGACTAAAATCTAAAATAATCTTGATTATAGACCAAATATATCTATGCTGGTCCACAAGTTCAAAGTCGCTCAACGTGCTATGGAAAGGGCTATGCTCGGCGTTTCTCTAAGGGATCGCATCAGAAATGAGGTGATCCGGCAGAGAACCAAGGTCACCGACATAGCCTACCGGATCAGCAAGCTGAAGTGGCAGTGGGTTGGCCATATTAGCCGCAGAACCGACAACCGTTGGGGAAAACGAGTTCTTGAGTGGAGACCGCGTCTCGGTAAACGTAGTGTAGGACGCCCACAGGCCAGGTGGAGTGACGATTTGCGCAAGACGGCTGGCAGGAGCTGGATGCGAGAAGCCCAAAATCGATCTAAGTGGCGTGCAATGGGAGAGGCCTATGTCCAGCAGTGGACTGCGATAGGCTGATGATGATGATGATATCTATGCAAGTAAGAAGTCCATTAATATAAGAACGAGTCAATCTATACAAATAAACAAAATTTAAGTGTCTGTTTGTTATGTCGTTGTATATTGGGTTTTTTTTTTTCATGCTCACACGATTATTTGCAAGATATGCCTAAAAACCAGTTTAAATAATAGGCCTTTCCTTAAAATTCAATTCCCGGGAGGCAGTACAAAATGCCTTTAAAGAGTTTGTTGCCTCCCGTCCAGCTGATTTTTACAAGAAGGGCATCAATAAACTGCCAATGCGTTAGCAAAGATGCGTCGATTGCATGGGTGATTACTTCAAATAACAGAAATAAAAAAGTTTGAAAAAATAAGTACTTTCACTTATTGCATATAAAACGGCAATTTCATAGGTAAAGACCTAATATTTTTTGTCTGTTTGTTGCGGGTAGTCTTCAAAACGGACAGATTTTGATATTTTGTTACCAAGTAGTTGGAATAATATAAAGTGTAACATAGGCTATTTTTCCTCTCAGAAAAACCCTATAAAATTTTACCCGGTACGGGAATCGAACCCGAGGCTTCATGGACTGCAGTCACGTACCGTACTACACCATTAATGTCAAAAAAAAAATACAAATACGTCGCGGGCACCAGCTAGTATTCTATAAATATTTTGTCAATCATATTTTCTTTTGTTTATGGTATAAGTGGCGAACGGGCAAAGTCACTTGATGGTAAGTGATCTCAAAAAATACATTCTTTTGTTTGTTGTTCAAAAATGCCCAACGCGCCTAATGTAGTTTTCACTTCAATAATAGGGAATATGCATGTATTTTTTTTATTTTTTTAAACGATTCTACTAGTTATTACATTACCAAAAATAAATATAACACATCCGAAATATAAACCGTTAAGCAAAAAAAAAATCACCATCATTTTGGGGCAATTTGAACACGTCCATTTTGGCGCGCTTTTTTTGTGATTTTTCAGACGAATTCGATGTCAACAACGGAGTAAAGTTCACAAAGTTTGTGAAAGTTAAAAAAGTGAGTGATAAAAATTAACTTATTACCATGGAACAGCCAATAAAAACTTATTATAAATATTGTGCCGTTTCTTTGTGCCCAAATAATATCAAAACTGCACCTGACAAAGTATATTCAGTCATTGTGTTGAGTCTTTCTACACGGGAATTTAATAATTTAACACTGAAAACGTATTAGTTATTAACTTAAAATGAAACAAATAATCACCAGAAACCAAATATTACAAATACACACAACTTGTTGACACTCTTGACAGTGTAGGTTGACGTCACGTTTTATTCAACCAATAGCGTTGCGTTTTAGAAATTTGCGAGGGAATCTTAAAAAAGCCAATTTTTGATGATTAAATTTCACTATTAAATTATAATAAATTTCAAAAATAATTGTATGGGTATCTTTTTTTAGCAATAAAAATTACAAATAAAAATATTTTGTCCATTTTGGTGTCACGTGCATATTCCCTATTGTTACCAAAGTTATCCTACATAATTTTTCAACACCGGTTTTTTGTGATGCTGTGGCCGTCTCATTGTCAATCTGGGGGACTTAACTTGTGATGGATAAAATACATGATCAACTCAGTACACTACACTTCTAAGGTGATGGACCAATCTTAATACAAACAAAGACGGGTTAGTTAGACCATTATGACTCAAGAACGACTGGATCGATTTTGGTGATGTTTGATTTTTTAAAATATTTATTTATAAAAAATACAAAAATCATTTTCTCATACATTGTATATAAAACCTAACAGGGATGAAGGGCAGAGCTGTGACTAAAAACGCAGGTAAAAATTCAATTACTAGTTTATAATAAGAAAAACAAAAAGATACAAAATAAAATTTATTAAAACTTTAATACAATATAATACTTTAATATTAATAAATAATTTTCTTTTGATTCAAATTAACAATTGCATATATATTTTTGTTACTATAGATAAACCGCTTAGGTGCACCACTTAGCACCCCTCCCAGCCCCCGTTCTCGTCCTACCTCCGCCCCCTCGTACCCCGCAAGGGAGGACTCAATTAAGCGGTGTATCTATTGTAACGTCAATGATACATTACTAGTTATCGTGTCAACACTTAGAACTAATTGTAAATGCTTAATTAATCTAATATATGCGATACAACAATATTAAAATTTCTTAATTATTAAAAACACAGACACACATACAGGGTGTTAAAGAACGGATTCGTTATGGTTTCATTTAGTTGTCATGTCAAAGATGTCATTTCCTAACACCCCGTATAATATAATAATTTAACACTGATTTAATCATATATTTAATACATAATATTAAAAAAATCATGACTTGTTTTTCATGACTTTAATCAAAAAGTTTACGATTTTAATCTCGTGTGCATTTCAGATACGCCCGAATAATTACAGACCCTTCAGGAATTCTATTTCAGGGTGTGAAGCGACATGCCACGATGGTATCAGGCTGACATCACACTGGTCGAGCGTCCCCGAACTATACGCGAGTAAAATTGTATATATTATAATAATAATAAACAATTAATATGTTTTTATTAATAATATGAATAAGTTATTTAAGAAAATATTTTACTCTTCTTTTTTATATAAAAATGACATGGTAAAAAATATAATAGTACAGGTACAGAAGGCTACAAATAACGACCCTATCTGCGACACAATCAAGTGCAATTTAGATCGCACACCGATAATTACTTACAGTTTATAACAATCTAGAAATTGCCTCCACTATCATCTCTTCTGACAAAGTTGGGATCTCTTCTTTTACAGAAGAATTAATCTGACTAATTAACGGTAAATAATGTGCTTGTTATTCTAATTTTGTGAAGTGTGTGTTTTAATCAAACCTATGCGCGGTTCTGTTGTAATGATAGTCTAGATACAAAGTGCCTGAGTTAGTTTCGAGTCTTTTTTCTAGGTCTTTACGAGAAGTAGTGAATCTTTTAGCCAAAAAGTCGTTAACACAAAAAAAGTTGTTTCCGTGAAAATAGCCAAAAAAAACGCTGCAATCAAATTAAGATGGTAAATTATTTCTGGCGATATAAACAGGTAAGTGAAAGGCCAGAAAATGGCTGAACTTTTAAATTATAGAATCATAATCAGTGGCTGACGTCGTCAGTGACCTGTCGATTTTTAACTTTTTTAAATCTTCATCTACTTCATAAAAACACGGCAAATAATAACATTAATTACGAAAATTAATTACACGGAAAGAGAGAATTTTGAACTTTATTACTTGGCATTGAAAACTACGAATTTGAGGGTAACCGGTTCTTTAGTCAAAAGCGAAAATTGGAATATTACTAGCATTACATAAACTTGCGCCATAGGATTTTAATTTTTTTTGGTTCGATTGTTCCAGAATTGTATGGAATGTTGAGGACAGTGCCATCTAGTATCGAGTAAAGTACAACTATTGAGATTGTAATTAATAATTCTGATACTTACAGCGCTAGATGGCGCAGAAAGTAACGCTTAACTGATACTGGAATATTCTTATTTGTCTGGTTATTCTTATTTGTAACACGTATACAGTACAACAGCAAGCTTACTTTAAAAAATATATATACATATATTTTTATATAAATAATTAAAAAAAATACAAGAATAAATGATTTTCTATCACACAGACATAGAAAAGTACCATTTATTTGGTAACTATTAAAATTTGTTACACCTAGCGATTCTATATAAAAAAAGGGTGTGTGTAAGCTCCGACACACGACTGAAGTTTACTTCTTAAGAACGGATTCGGCTGCACACAAGTTTACAAGTTATACACACACATGTGAAAGGTGCGCACGATAGATTGCGCACAAAAAACGTAACGAGGTCATTCGATCACTAAATTTTACTCTTCATATTTATTTCATACCGGGGGGAGCCTTTTATGAAAATTGATTCTTAAAGTGTAAACTCCTAGAAACGCGCGAGCATAACAGTAGTCGCGTATGATGTGTGACATCTGACACCTCACTTCCCATCTGACGAACAACTATCATCAACAACAGTTTTTATAGTCCACTGCTGGACAATAAAAAACTCTTTTAGGTTTGGGCCTACTATACCACGCTAATACCTACTAAACCTCCTTTCTAAGGAGAAGCTTATGTCCAGCAATGGACTATTATTGGCTATTGATGATGATGATGATACCACGCTGACCAGACGGTTTGGTGGTATAGGGTTTGTGTCAAGTTTGCCTGCTCTTTGTAGTACTGTTCTATAGCGTAGTTTTCACGGTGTGAATAAGGATGGTGACACTCCGTATTCTTAATCCACAGAATTTGGGCACGGTCATTGGTCTTAGCGCGCGGCTTTTTCTTACACATTTTCGTCCCTTTACACGAACCATTCCAATTCCAGGAAAGCGAGACGAAAGATGTTACACATCAAAAATATTTAAAAAGAGAACTCTCTTAGAGTCTCAAGAATCTCTTGCATGCATTCCATCTTTCTCTTATTCGTCATTGTTGAAAGTGCATTGACAACTATAGTGCCGAATGCTGAATTAGTACTAGCTTCGGTCACACTCCAAAACGGGGAGCCAAAGTACGAATTATCGAAGGGTCTATAACCAAAAGTGGTTTTGGCTGAACCAGACCTATTTTGGCCAGTACCAAACTTTAACCCTGGTCTGTTTTGGTCCCATCGGTGGCTTGAATTAAAATTTCTTGAAGTAGAAAAGTCACATAGTACTTCAAAGATATCATGCATGCATTCCATTTTTCTCATAATTGCCATGGTTGAAAGAGAATTGGTAACTATAGTACCAAACGCTGAATTAGTGCTAAATTCGGTTGAACTCCAAAACGGATCGCCAAAGTTGTTAGGCAACGAAGAACTAAAGGGCCTATAGCCAAAAGTATTTGCTGAACCAAAAGTGTTATGGGTATTACCAAAACCGGTATTGGCCGAACCAAAAGTATTTGGGGTGTAACCAAAACCCGTATTGGCCGAACCAAAAGTACTTTGAGTATTACCAAAACCCGTACTGGCCAAACCAGAAGTACTTTGAGTATTACCAAAACCCGTAGTGGCCATACCAGAAGTACTTTGAGTATTACCAAAACCCCTACTGACACAACCAGAAGTACTTTGAGTATTACCAAAACCCCTACTGGCCAAACCAGAAGTACTTTGAGTATTACCAAAACTCGTACTGGCCAAACCAGAAGTACTTTGAGTATTACCAAAACTCGTACCGGCCAAACCAGAAGTACTTTGAGTATTACCAAAACTCGTACTGGCCAAACCAGAAGTACTTTGAGTATTACCAAAACTCGTACTGGCCAAACCAGAAGTACTTTGAGTATTACCAAAACCCGTAGTGGCCAAACCAGAAGTACTTTGAGTATTACCAAAACCCGTACTGGCCAAACCAGAAGTATTTTGAGTATTACCAAAACCCGTACTGGCCAAACCAGAAGTATTTTGAGTATTACCAAAACCTGTACTGGCCAAACTAGAAGTATTTTGAGTATTGCCAAAACCCGTACTGGTCAAACCAGAAGTACTTTGAGTATTACCAAAACTCGTACTGGCCAAACCAGAAGTACTTTGAGTATTACCAAAACCCGTAGTGGCCAAACCAGAAGTACTTTGAGTATTACCAAAACCCGTACTGGCCAAACCAGCAGTATTTTGAGTATTACCAAAACCTGTACTGGCCAAACTAGAAGTATTTTGAGTATTGCCAAAACCCGTACTGGTCAAACCAGAAGTACTTTGAGTATTACCAAAACCCGTACTGGCCAAACCAGAAGTACTATTATCCTTATCATCACTTAAACTCTTTTGGGTACTACCAAAATTTAGACCTGGTTGATTCCTTCCGTTGATTGCGTTTAAAATACCTGAAAAAGAAAATTGATTGATAGAAATAATGTTTACATAGTGTGTTGGTACGGGGATGCACTAGCTACCATGCCAAGATAATCCATACTTCCATACTTATATTATAAATGTGAAAGTGAGCTTGTTTGTTACGCTTTCACGCCTAAATAACTAAACCGATTTTAAAAATCCTTTTACTAATGGAAAGCTACGTTATTAGCGAGTAACATAGGCTACTTTTTACCGCGATAACCGACATAGGCGCGGGCGCAGACGCGGGCAAAAGTTAGTAATCTATATATCATCATAGTCGTAGAATAGTGACGGATCTGACATTTATTGAACTTTACAGGGCAGCCATTTCAAATAATCTTAATCTGTAATTATGAAAATTGGCATACAAGTGAAAAATAGGGTTTGTTTTAAAATGCAATAAAAATAACAACTAATAATTTTACAATTTTGTAGAAAAATCATTTAAGCGGACGCCTCGCAGTTATATTCGTAATAAACTTTGAACAGTCAAAATATCTTTATTTCATAAAAAAATGCATTTAAAATTAGTTTTTTCTTCGAATGTCGATGGAACCAATAGAAAAATTCAGTCTCCAAAATGAAAAAAGAATTTACCAAATCGGGTCACAAAGGAAAATGTACAACCGAACTAATAAACTATAGAAAAATTGTTACAGAGGGAGAACAGAGAAACAGAGAAGTTACTCACGTAAATGTGAGTTTATTTGTTACACTTCCACGCCTAAACCACTAAACCGATTTCAACAATTCTTTCACCAATGGAGAGCTACGTTATCAGCGAGTAACATCGGCTACTTTATACATACCTCGATAACCCACTTACTCGCGGGTAAAAGTTAGTAAAAAAACTATATTAATAAAAACCATAGACAATGTGGGTACTCACGTTTTTTTTTCAGCTGTCCGATACTCCCGTACGTCTTCACAGATATAAATACGAATATACCATAAAATCGTCACATGACTGCACCAGGGTATATAAATACACTACCGTAAAATCAACTTTCTCGTAAACCATCGAATGTAAAAATGCTTCCTATATTAAGAAGGTCTGTCAGTACAATGGACTCAACCGGAGTGATAATACGGCCTCATATAATACCGGTGTTTTAAGCAATCATTTCATTGCGTTTCACAGAATATGGTTACCCGGTTACCGGGGATATCCCCCCCCCCCCTAAACTGGGAGGTCAGGCCCCCCAGTTAGAGGGGGGAGGGCTTAAAGGCCAGCAATGCAATTGTGACTCTAGAGTAGCATGTGTCCATGGGCACTTACCATCAAATGACTAATATGTCATTAAAAAACCAAGGAATCGCGACGGAATATCTGTATCTATTTACGGTCAAAATCAACAATCAATATAAATAAATGGTGGAACAAGAACCAATTTAATGAGTTTTATTTATAAATAATATCACCTACCTTATAATGTGTGTGAGTTTTTAGAGTGTCTGAGAATCTGGGATAGGATATCTCAGAGTATTCCATGACATCCCAGCGTATACCATAGCATGCCTGAATATGTCATGGTATTTCTGAGTATCCTAAAAGTAAAACGAGTGTGAGACTGACCGGTGGTGGCGGTGGTGCCGAAGGCGGGCTTGTTGGCGCCGAAGAGGCCGGTGTTGGCGCCGGCGGCGGGCGCGGCGGCGGCGCCGAAGCTGAAGGAGGAGGGCTGCCCGAACGCGCCCGCGCTCATGGGGCCGCCCCCGAACACGGACGGCGCGCTCGTCGTGGCGGGCTGCGCGAACGCTGCAACGGAACACCGGTTAGCGTCAACACGGGCTCTAGTTATTAGAAATCCTATACATAAAAACTATTTGCACGCCTTTTTACATAAATATATAAGGAACACGGAAGGAATACTTATTTGGAAACTATTATTGTACTGCATTCCTCATTCCTTAATTCTTCAGCCTTAGGGGGTAGAATTTTTCCTTCAAATTTGGAACCAAACAGAAAATTGAATATCCTATATATATATTTTTTTAAATCGGTTATTAAATAACGGAGTTCTGAGCTAACAAACCTAAAAAAAATGTAAATGAAAACCTCCTCTTTCTTTTAAAATCGGTTAGTTAGTAAAAAAAGGATAGAAACTTCAAGTATTAGAATAATAGTAGCTATTACCCGCGTGATTATTTCTTATTAATATAACGTACTTCTATACAACCATTCATCCCTTATTTCACTCCCTTAGGGATGAAATTTTTAAAACACCTTACTCAATGAGTGCTTACAACATAAAACTATCCAAAATGACAATTTTGTACCCCAGCGGTTTAGGCTCTGCGTTGATGAATTAATCAGTGAGGGCAAGTAATTTTACTACAAACTACCATACTTAATAAAAATAATTCAATTGATTTAAATAAGATTCTAATTGAAGTTTCGATAGTTAGTGTTAAGAAATAAATTGAAGAATCATATTATCTGAAAACACCTCAGAAATACAACATTTAACCTAACAACTTATAAACACGTGCACGATAAGACGTCCTTTAAAAACAAGCTGCATTGCGCGTACTTGGTCATTCTCGCTCGAACCGTCGGGCTGTACGGATCGATGTACAACTCTTAGTAAGAACTTGGAATACATACATATACATGTATATATATATAGGAAAACCACAACAATGAAAAAAAATATTTTAGCTTTACTGGCGTCACCCTTTTTAAAAACAACCCAGACACCGGTCCTCCGTCATAAAATTAAATAAGATAATACTAACAAGTGGTACCGCCAAACAGTGATTTGTTCTCAGTGGTTGGCTGAAAACCACCAAACATTCCACTAGAGTTTCCCTTTCTACCAGCCACATAATCTTCCAGACGAAGTTCCTCCAGCGATTTGTTCTCGTACTCCTATAAAATAATACACATTTTAAGTAATATACAAGGTTTTAAAAAGAGGATTGTATGAACAGATCTTTCGAATAGAAGTGTCATTTTGTTCAGACTGTATCACTGAATTGTTCGTGTGATGACTGATTAATAATACGGAGTATAACCACTCCTATTCATCCCATGGGTGTCGTAATAGTTGCAACAGCACCGCAAAGAGAAAGAACACTTGACACAAACCCTATACCAAGCCATCTGGCAAGTGTGGTATTAGGCCAGACCCTCATTTCTAAGGAAAGGCCTATGTCCAGCAGTGGACTATTAAAGGCTGTTGATGATGATGTTGAGGAATCACTTAATGCATAAGAACAGACGATTCACTCCGAGGCGATATTTAAATGAATAAATTTAAATAAATTGAATAAATTTTAATAATATCATAAATTACAATATACCTTGTGTACAGCCGACAAACAAAAAACATTCAAAATGCGTATTCCATTATGTACCTTGTCGCTATTACCGAGATAATATTTTGCTATAAACCTTAAATTTTAGGATACCGTTACTAAGATTGTTTGTTTTTTTTTAATGAAAGACTGGGCAAATGAGCAGGCAGACCACCTGCTGGGAAGCGACCACCGCCACCCATGAACGCCTGCAACTCAGGAGTCACAAGCGGTTACCGGCCTTTGAGGAAGGACTACTCTCCTTTCTTGTATGTACTAACCTTCATACACGTGATGCAGTGATGCTTAATGTTGACATTCTGGGAAGCCCCTTGTTTGACTACCACATCCGTGCCGATAACTGGGTTGTATTTGACGTGGGCTGTCCCTGTGGCCGTTTGCTGAGGCTGACCGAAGGCACCTGAAAATAAAATGTGACTGTAAAAATAAAATTGATCATTTTATATCCCTCCCCTCAGTCCAGCAGTCTCAGTCATATTGCCCTATCCTGCCACTGCACCTATACCTCACAGAAAACCGGTGTTAAGCACACTTCACACATCTCAAACACGGCAGTCTGATCCCTAACCAGGCAAAGCCTGTACTGTGGCAACCAGAAAGGCCATTCTAGTAATAAAAGTTCGTTCGGAATTCAGTTGTGCGATCAACTATCATAGAAGGTATTTTCGTGGTAAAATAGTAAAGTATTACTAAGACTAGCAGATTACCGATTCAATTTTCGGTCACAATCTATACTAATATTATAAAGCTGAAGAGTTTGTTTGTTTGTTTGTTTGAACGCGCTAATCTCAGGAACTACTGGTCCGACTTGAAAAATTCTTTCAGTGTTAGATAGCCCATTTATCGAGGAAAGCTAGAGGCTATATATCATCACGCTAAGACCAATAGGAGCGGAGCACCAATGAAGAATGTTTCAAAAACGGAGAAAATTTATTACTATTGAGAGACGCAGACGAAGTTGCGCGGGTCAGCTAGTACGATATAATCATGTTACAGTCAACGTTGGATCTTTATTACTTTACTACGAGAATACCTTTTATCGAGAGTTGATCGGAACTGAATTGAGACCCAACTTTTATTTAATAGAATTGGCCCTCTGACTGCTGATGTCCACTGGTGTAGCTGGGCTCCTAGAAGCCTGTGAACGCCCCAGGAGGCTTCTGCGCTTCTGGAAGGAGCTTGGTTGGCTCATCTAGTCAACCAATCCTCGACGCATAAAGGACCACTCTGAGTCTAAATGCGGAAACCGAAGCCCACAACCAATACCAATACCAATACCAATGGTGTAGCTGGCCAGACGGGTTGGTATAGGGTTTGTTTCAAATTTTCCGTCTCTGTACAGTGCTGTTGTCGCGCGTAGTTTGCTCCCTTAGTCGACTCTTACGACACCCACGGGATGAATACACTTTACCCCATAAGCTAGTGAATGATTTTTATTTCACATTATAAATACTGTTCATTATATATAGTATATATTTTAGATTTATGTATGTATGTGTATTTATATATGTGTAATGTGAATAAATATATATTTGTGTATGAATGCGTTTGTTGATATTTTAAATATTCACGTGATATTTGACGACCGGATGGCGTGGTGGTTTGTGTAACGGACTGCTATTCCAAAGGTCGAGGGTTCGATTCCCGCTCAAGTCAAACATTTGTGTGCATGAACATTTAATTTTTGATTTGGTCTGGGTGTTTCTATGTATAATATATATGTATTTACTAAAAAAAGTATATATGTATTGATATCAGTTGTCTAGTACCCATAGCACAAGCTCTGCTTAGTTTGGGACTAGATGGCGTTGTGTGAATGTGGTAGAATATGATTATTATTTATTATTATGATGCGTTACGTGTATGTAAACTACCCAACTTTTTAAATATCTAATATCCGTATTAAGGTTGTCTGTAAGAGATCGCCGTGAGCGATAAGACCGCCGATTGTTACGTCTATATATTTGTAACTAATCCTTGTTTGTGTTAACTGTATACAATAAATATATAAATAAATAAAATACAGCATAAGTGACTCACTGTTATTGTTGGCAAAAAGTCCTACAGCACCTAGAGTGTTGTTCTGCTGACCAAACAGACTAGTCCCAGTAGTCGGAGTGGCACCAAAGAGACTGCTACCAGCAGTCCCTGTGGTACTTGTGGCTCCAAACCCAAAACCTGAGGAACGAAATTAACATTCAACATCAAATAAATAATTTATTATTTAATATTTTACAATACTAAAGTTGCAAAAAAAGCACAGAAAGTCGCATATACCGAACTGATATGCTCATCACACGATTATTTGTCCTGGGTGGGAATCGAACCCCCTACCTCTAACTTAGCAGTTAGGGTCACTATCCACTATACCAAAAGGCCCAACATATAAAATAGGTTTGCTTCGGCAAACTTTTTCTTATACATACATGATTACAAGTTAAAATGATTCCAGTCCATCTTAAGGTTGCCTGAAAAGATTGCTCAATGCGATAAAGCCCCTTGTACAATATTGTTTTTGCTTTACATTTTAAGTTACATTATCTCTATGAAAACCCTAACGTAAAACTAAATTATTATATATCTATTTATTACAGATACCACTCTCACACACAGATCTACATACCGAGGGACTAGTGTGAGTTTGCTTCATATCAACTCGCTCTCGACCGCGGTCACCGTAACGATCGTGTTGATGGGAAATTGAAGTCACACTAGGCCCTCTGGCAGGCGTATCACCTAAATCTTACACTGTATCTTAGATCTTATACTGAAGAGACGAATGGCAGGACGGGAACGCAGATGGTAAAGTAAAAGGTAATTAAGAACGCTGTCGATGTCGCTCGCTGTCTGCCCCAGCCTTTAGAATCAACTTGGAGCATGAAAATGCGTTTGACCTTATCAAATTAAAATGAAATTCGAATGGCAGTATAAAATCTAGATAGCAGGTTTATGCGACTATGTTAATACCTGAAGGTTTAGCTCCGAAGGCCGTCTGGTTCTGTGTATTACCAAACAGTCCAGTAGAAGTAGTATTACTGCCGAAGAGTCCACCTCCTGTTGAAGTACTCGCTCCGAAGCCAAACCCTGAGGTGCTCGCTCCGAAGCCACTCGTGGACGTAGAAGCGTTGTTATTACCGAACAGACCTCCGGTAGTGTTGGTGGCTCCGAAAAGACCTAGCGTGATAGCATAGAGGGCGTCAGTAGTCGTGATACTGCCGTCCTCGAGCTAAAAGGCGGCTTCGTGATAAGCCATCCTCGTGTTAAAAGGTGGCTAAATGACAAATCGCCAACTTTAATCCAAAACTCGGCTAAATTAAAGCCTCCGTTTTTAGTCGCCTTTTAGCTGTGTATTTAATAGTGCAAATGATATAACAATGGTCATGAATTTAGCATGGGTTCGATTCTCCTGTAATTGTTTTTATAATCCCCCACGTGGCTATTTTTGTAACACAACGTCACTGTGTATACACACATCAACAGCCTTTAATAGTCCACTGCTGGACATAGGCCTCTCCTTAGTAAGGAGGTTTTGGCCTACTATACCACGCTGGCCAGACGGGTTGGTATAGGGTTTGTGTCAAGTTTTCCTGTGTATACAATACTAATGAAATATTCTGTATAGTGCAGCCATAGTTTTGACTTAAAAAAGGGCAGGATTCGCATTATCTTTCTTAATAACAAGAAGATTTTAATAATTATTTTTGTTTTATTATAATTTGGAGAAAATATTTCCAGGGCAGGCCAGGTGGAGTGACGATTTGCTCAAGATGGCTGGCAGGAGCTGGATGCGAGAAGTCCAAAATCGATATAAGTGGCGTGCAATGGGAGAGGCCAGTGTCCAGCAGTTGATGTGATGTGATTTCACTGAGTGGGTGAGGTCCAATAAAAGAGCCTAATTCTGGGGAGAGCACTTAATGGGCCTCAACGAAACTCGAGTGTCAAGTTGCAGGAGTCTATGGGTGCTGGTTGTCACTTACCATCACGTGACCCATCGTTACCCCATACCATAAAAAAGTATCTATCATAAATAATAATAATTACGCTTCTTACCTCCACCGGTAGCCGGTTGCGATGTAGCTGTCGCCCCAAAGGCGGGCGGAGCTCCAAAAGCACTGGTACCAGTGTTAGGCTTGAAGCTGCTGAAGGGCGATGCCGTTGTCGTTCCTGAGTTAAAGGATCCTGTAAACAAACTGATCAATTAGTTATCTTATAGATTTATACTAATATATATTATATATTTTATTTTGTTTATTAGGAACAAAAAACAGTTACATGTTAAAGTCTTAAACTATATTTAAATATATTACAGAGGTAAAAAAACATAACCCACACCATTGTTCACGGATTAATAAGAGGAAATTTGAATAAAACAAATCAGAACATTACTGTAAATGCGCATGAGCACGATATTTTACACTTAAGTTCAGATCTAAGAAATACATATGATACAACAACAATTCCCATTCTATTCAGTTGGCAAGGTGGTTAATAATTTATAGGTAGAACGCCAAGACTTTACAGTAGTACTTTACTTTTATTCCCCAATAATCACAGACGCTTTTCATCAAGTGATTAAAGTTACCATAACCCAAATCGTCCCCCTGCCCATGATTCTGGGCTAGAGACTTAATGGGGGGCACCGCACTTGTCAATTTTGAGTAGCAAGTTTATTTTTTTATGGAAGAGGGAGGATACGAGCAGACGGGTCACCTGTTGAAAAGTGACTACAGCCGCCCATGAACGCCTGGAACTCAGGAATTACAAACGCGTTGCCGGCCTTCAAGGAAGGAGTACACTCTTTTCTTGAAGTTTTGAAAGTCGTATCGTTCCGGAACCATAGTGTGGTAGTACCAAAAAATAAATATTTTTTAAATAAAATATAAACAGATACCTTTAATCAACTATCATGGCTCGGTACGAAGAAGAACTATAACCAACCCAAAACAATGCTTATCAATTTGTAAGCTGATTAGATAAAAATTGTTTATATCAAGAAATTATGTAGAATAATTGGGTAGATTCTTAGGTTTAAAATAAATAGTTTCGACTCCACCATTAAATGTAACACCTTAAAATAGAGCCTGAATTGTCCTCCATTATCAATTTAAACTTTTTATTGATTTGATATCTCGACAGCTACATTAAAAATAAATTATTTGACAATAGCTAGGTATGACGTCACAAAATAGTATTTCATACAAAAATGTAATAAGCGTTTAGACGTTTAAAAAAAGATACTGATTTGACTTGACAGTAATGTACCCTCTAATATATGAATATGTTACACCGTGTGGTGACGGATTAAGAATACAGCGTCACCACCCCTATTCATCCCGTGAGTGTCGTAAGAATCGCCTAACGGAGTAAACTACGCATGATAACAGCACTGCAAAGAGAAGGAAAACTTGCTACAAACCCTATACCAACCCGTCTGACCAGCGTAGTATAGTAGGCAGAAACCTCCTTTCTAAGGAGACTAGTAAAGGCTGTTGATGATGTTACAGTCAGACCTCTTTACCAATTAAAAGTATTTCTACCGGCATTGGGTGATATTACTTTTGAGCGCTGAACAAGATCCCCTCTAATGTTGGTGAAACATTTGGGTTAGATACTTTCGAATGATTATGTCGATTAAAAATTATAGTTTACAAACCAAAAAAAAAACACATTTTTGTAACTTCACGAACTAAAATGTAGAAAATAATTTTCTGTAACTTCAAAAATAAAAAACATTTTATCGTAACCTCCTCGGTGACCTCCCATAGAATATAATAGTAATTCATCAATATTGCCTTAAATCATTATTTGCACAAAGAAAGTTGATTTTTTTTTCTTTTTCAACTGTATTTTTGCAAAAAATGATTTAAGGCATTATTAATGACTACATGACGAAAACCTAAGTCCTTTAATTATTTTTTAAGTGTGAAAAACTCCTCGGGCTGTCACCTAATCGGGGTTTACGGCGGGGTAGTGTCGGAATCGGACCGACTAAAACCACACGCTGAAACCACTGCTGCCCGCAATGACGCGGGCACCACCTTCGGGTATATTCTCGGTGGAGGGGAAAACCCGTACCGTCCCGTAGCCCGCAGCTACACTAAGGGTGACATGAGGCACTGGTAAGCGCGCCTCTGCCACCCCTCCATAAACGGGTAACGTAGTATGGCAAATTCCCAAACTGCTTGCCAACCGCTACGCAGTGTTAAAATTTATAAAAAAAACTAGCTGTGACCCGCGTTTGTTGTTATAACCGCGGGCAACGCCGCGGGGCGAAGCTAGTCTAAAAAAAGTAACCTAAGTTACTCCTTATGTCATCAGCTATCTGCCAGTGAAAGTCCCGTCGAAATCGGTCCAGCCGTTCCAGAGATTACCCGGAACAAACATACAGACAGACAGACAAAAATTGTAAAAAATGTTATTTTGGCACCGTGTAAACATACATATGCATTTAGTAAAAAGCGGTTATTTTAATATTACAAACAGACACTTCAATTTTATTTATTTGTATAGAAAAGAAGGTTTACTCACCAAAATTAGCCGTAGTGGAACCAAACGCTGGTTTTTGAAACATGTTTGCTTCTCAAAATTTTATTTATCCTTAATAATGACTTCCTCGTTATTCTTATAATTCAAAACAACTTATTAAATATAACGTTTCATTGTGCACTTCTGAAAAAAAAGAGAAACATTACATTAGATCTGGTCACATCACATATCATCACATCAACTGCCTTTAATAGTCCACTGCTGGACATAGGCCACTCCTTAGAAAGTAGGTTTTGGCGTCCTATACCACGCTGGCCAGACGGGTTGGTATAGGATTTGTGTCAAGTTATCCTTCTTTTCGCAGTGCTGTTGTCCTGCGTAGTTTGCTCCTTTAGTCGGCTTCTACGACACCCACGGGATGAATAGGGGCGGTGACACTCTGTATTCTTAATTCGTCACCACACGGATCTAGATTGGATCGGATCTAGACGGATAGATCTAGTGGAAAAAGGAAATTAGTGATAACAATGGAATAATAATATATCAATTGGATTAAGGGCCACAGGCAGAAAACGTACTTAGGAGGTGTGAGTTTTCTTTTACATCTACTCGATTGTCATGGTGACGTCACGGTGACGGTGACGATCAAGTCGATGTTAAATAAACTCACACTAGGGCCTCTGCTCTCGATATACCAAGTATGGCGAGGAGGTTTTGTATCTCTGGCACTCTTGCCAGGGGCGTGCGGTCCTTGTAGGCAGAAATGCAGTGCTTTACTTGCTATTCACAGACATTTTAATAAAACGGTCGTACGTTTTAGATGACTTTAATTAATAGTAAATAAATGAATAAACAAAATATAATAACTTAAAAACGCCTACTATTTAAAAATAGCACCTATTTGCAAGCACACAAACATTATGTTTGCCAGGCGTTTACCGACAAGCAAGCGGCGCTGTACCTAACCAACCAACTCCCGCAGGACATTTGTTCGCATGTGTGTAGTAATTTTGGTGTCCGTGCACAGTTCGCAAACGCACACACCCATTTATTTTATTTCCCCGCCTCCAGCCGCAGGCTACTTACTGAAGTTCGTTCGGCAGTTGTCGGGAGTAATCGGAAATGTTCGTTGCCGCCGTGTTCGCTCGGGCCATTTTTCTTTTCATGTGATGAGCATTGTTTACTAATTTGTGTCCGCCAGTATAATTATAGTTTTATTTTTCATTTTAACATTTGAAAGTGTGTACATTTAACAGTTTATTACTGAGTTCCGTTGATTTTAAAAAAATGTTATTTGATTGTGAGGTATGTGTGGAAAATGTGTGTATATTAAAAATTAAAAGTTCTCACAATTGTCATTCAGTGAAAAGATTAAAATTGTGTCTAAAGGTAGGTGTGTACCCGAGTTACAACAATTAAACCAGCAAAAAGGAAATGTAACTCGCAAGTTTCATGTTAAAAGTTATGAAACGTATGGCTGTGTGGTTGTGTACACACGATTAAATTATATTGTTTTCCGACTCCGCCGCTTACCTAGTGTCATAATCCTGTGCACGCCGCTGACTCTTACCACCGTTGGTCCTGGACCCGATACCAGTAGGACACAAGTAAAAAATAGTTCTCATTGTTTTTGTATAAGTAGGGAAATGAAACGAAAAGAAGTTAGATGAAGGCAGCACAGGACCGGTTGTTATGGCGAACCTTGGGGGAAGACCAATGTCCAGCTGCGGACGTATTTCGGCTGATATGATGATGATGGAAATTAACGTGATCACGCCATATCAGTACTGGCAGTGTAGTAAGCAGAGTACGAAAGTTAGATTGACTGATAGAATCCTTTTATACCTTTTTTTGTAAATACATAAATATTTTACATAGAAAACACCCAAACGCCGAAACAAATATTTGCAGATCATACAAAGATTTGGTCGGACTCGGGAATCAAACCCGAGACCTCAGCACAGCACTAGCATACGCTATCACTGCGCCACCGACGCAGTGTATTTGTTAAGCGTACAAAATATAATAATAATATTTCCACACATTTCACACACGGCTGTCTGATCCCAAACTAAGCAGAGCCTATACTATGGTAACTGGACTGCTGATAAACATACTTATATATTTCTAAATACATACATATTATAGATAAAGTACACCGAGACACGGAACAAATGACCGTGTATCAATGAATCAAATACAGCTAACTTGGAGAGCATCAAACTGCCAAAACTCACAGCATAGATGACTCATTGATAATATAATTGCACAACTTATACACATCTTCTGTGTTATCAAATTAGGCAGACCCTGTTGTAACGGTATTACTGATAAACATTCTTATACACTTGAATATTGTATGTAATAAGTAAATATTACTTAATTCATACAATATGGAGTGTCTCGACCCCTATTCATCCCGTGGGTGTTGTAAGAGCTGACTAAGAGAGCCAACTAAGCAGAACAACAGCACTGCAAAGAGAATGAAAACTTTGAACAAACCCTGTAAAAACCCATTTGGCAGTGTACTATAGGCCTTTCTAAGGAGAGGCCTATGTCCAGCAGTGCACTATAAGAGGCAGTTGATGTCTTAATACACACATTAGACCCAGACAGAACAAATGTTAGTGCTCATCACACAATTGTTTGTCCTATGTAAAAATCAAAACCCACAACCTTTGGTTCGGACCACTAGATATTTTTTTTTATTGATGGAGTGGAAAATCCTAGATCTCCAGCTCCAGCAGAACAATGCAGGAGTAGGCCTTAGTGTGAGATCACTAGTCCTACAAACTACATTTTTATATGAGATTTTTTGAAGTGAAAACTTATCTAGGTTGATAGTTTTTTAACAACAAACCAAAAAAAGTATTTTTTGAGATGGGAGAAACCATTGAACTCGCGACACTGTTACCGTTACCGACGCCTCTGTATATACGTAACATAGATATATATTCATGATGGAACTTTTCAAATCGAAAAAACAAAAGACATTCCTGTTTTTATCAAAAAAAAAAAACACTTCACTTCTGTCAGTTGCACTCCGGGAGTGGCACTGTTCTTTTTTTTATCAGACATCTGACAAACAACGCCATCTAGTTTCAAACTAAGCAGAGCTTCTACTATGAAAGCTAGATTGACTGATACAATACTTTTGTACTTCTTTTTGTAAATATACATACATACATACTATACACAGGAAACGCCCCTCTGAAATCAATATTTGAAGATCACACAAACAGGCAGTCACATACGTTACCACTGCACTACCGAGGCAGTCAGATTTATGCAAATAAGGTCATGACAAACTAGATTACACTAGATTTCTAGCAATGAGGGTCACAACGGTGGTGTTAGGTATTGCAATAAAGTCAAATACATTACGTGATTAAATAAAAACACAAGGTCAAATTTAATTCTATACTAATATTATAAAGCTGAAGAGTTTGTTTGTTTGTTTGAACGCGCTAATCTCAGGAACTACTGGTCCGATTTAAAAAATTATTTCAGTGTTAGATAGCTCATTTATCGAGGAAGGCTATAGGCTATATATTATCACGCTAAGACCAATAGGAGCGGAGCACCAATGAAGAATGTTTCAAAAACGGAGAAAATTTATTACTATTGAGAGACGCAGACGAAATTGCGCAGGTCAGCTAAAATATTGATATAAGTGAAAGTCTTGATGTTTTAAAAGTAATGTTCTAGTATTGTCTTATAAAAGGAAGAACCTGTGAAAATATTTTTTACGAGCTACATTACAATCAGAAGGCCAATTTTTGTTATAAAAGTTCTGCTTCCTACTACGCTGAGGAGTTCAATCTCCACCTGGGACGTGACTTTGTGTATACAAGTTCTTGTCCTGAGTCAGGCTGTTCTTTGTTTATGTTTCCTGTTTGTTTATGAAGTCCTACACAACACAGGATATTTTCCTAATGAGGGAGTTTTATTTTTAAACATTTAAAAATTGACTAAAGGTTGCTTATTTCTTGACACATGTGTTTTGGCTGAGCGATATTGAATGCTGAGACAGAAGTGGTAGGTTCCACTCCAACACAACTTATCTCTAGATAAAAAATGACTTGCCCTGACTGATTCATAAACACAGAGCCTAAACCATAACAAACTATGGATAAAGATTTTTGAAAATTTCACCTGTTACCCCCTTAGAGGGTGTAAAATAAGGAATGAATGGTTTTATGGAAGTTCACCATTTTCACAGTTAGAAACACGAAACAAGAAGCCGCGACAATAACTAGACTGTAATATTATGAATTTAATAATAAATAAATATGTTTATCTGTAGACAGGTTACCGTAGTACAGGCTCTGTATAATTTGGGAATAGACAGCCGTTTGTGAGGTGTATTAAAATATTTTTATAATTATGACACACAGAATAACAAACTGTTATTGAAACTGAACATCTTTGTGCTTTTTGTAGTCCTCATGTTACTAATAGTAGTCAGTATCCACTTAACAAAAAGTAAAAAGATGAGTTCACAAATATGAATTAAAAATTATTCAAAATTATTCATAATTTATAATTATACATTTATTACGGCAATCAACACACTGCTGAAGACCTATTGCTAGGCATTCTATGGATTCACCATGCGGGTGCGGGGTCTACCAAGTGATAAATCAGGAAAACACATGTGACTACGACTGCGCCTGGGAATTGCGATCCAGGAATAGGTTTAGGGAGTACTTTTTACGACGCGTCAGCTCTGACCTCCACTGTCTAAGTATTACGTACATTATTCCCGTTCCAAATAACTATATATTATGGGATGCGAAAGTGTAAAAGTTATTGTGATTCAATACATAATTGTCTTGCTTTATTTATATTCAGAGACAACATAAAGTTTTTGTGTATAGACCATAAACATTGCACAATGTTTTTTTTAAGTGCACACAAAATAATTTTTCAAACAATAACAAACAGTATACGAGTCACACGTATTAAAAAAAAAACATTTGAGATAATCCTATTTTATAATCTGTTTAAAACGTAGAATTCGCATAAGAAAACCTGAAAAAAAAAAACAATCTTTCTAACCTCACTTTTTTTTACACTGCGTAAAATTTTCAGAACATTTATTTTTACAATGATTAGTATCAAAAAATACTGTTTAAATATTGTAATTACTGAAATTTCGGTTTTGTAATATGACTTAAATTTTAACAATTTCCATATGACGTAAACTGTACAAAAACCTATTTCACAGAGGGTCTAAAAATTAAAAAGGGCATTTTGATATTTAGTTTTATTGAGGTTAATTCAACCGGAGAGGTTAATTTTCTGTTATTACTCTGGTGTAGTGGTTATTTTAAGATATACCTACATAAATGCGTAATAATTACAAAAAACCAAAATATTGTAATTAGTGCAAGTGGCGGTTACACTATTCGAAATAAGCAATACTTACATGAAAAAAAAAAGGAAAAGTTGAATTCGGCTCACGCCGACACTATCTCGCAATATTATTGCAGAAAACACTTATTAACACATGTGGACAAAACTTTATTGATGATAAACAACACAAACACCCAAAAATTATTTGCGCGTTGGGTAAAGGAAATGTTGACTTGACTGATTGCACTCCCACAGAGAAAACAGACAGCTAGGACAGGATATTAAAATTCGTGAAATGCGTCCAGCCCGTGATTGCAACATTAAATTGTTGCCATCTTTGAAGTTGTATTTTATACGTTTTGCATTTGTAGTCGATTAATCGATTTTCACTTTTGATTTTATTACACATTTATGTTTATTTAAAACATTGAATTAATCATTAAACACATTCTTTTGATTTAGATAAATAACTCATGAACTAGTCAAATACAAAATGGTTCTTTTTAATCATATATCTACCTTTCTAACAAAATTGTTTTTGATGGAACAGGTTTCATTGGAATACATGTATGATGTGAAAATACATTTAAACCAAGTGTTTACCCGGGACTGAATTGAAATTAGTCATAATCAGTACACAATTGAAGTAATTGAAACTTGAGAGTTACGATTTATTCATATTTAGCACTATGATAAGTAGTGTCAGAAATTGCACAACGGTTTATTTCTCAAGGTTATGCAACATTTAAGCAACAGTAGTGTTTACATAAATACTTATATTTATATAACTGATAACGATATTGAATAGATTAATTTCTTGTGAGTGCTAGTTAATAACAAAAATTCAGTCTTGTATTTATTATGTTCTTTTCAGAGAAAGTAACAAAGTATACTTTTGTTAGTTCGTGCAGACCAAACCGAAAAAGTACGTAGTATAAAATGAAGTCGCTTTTTTTCTACGCTTAGATCTTTTAAACTATGCAATGGATTTCAATGCGCTTTTCACCACCAGAGGGAGTGATTCAAGTGGCGGGTTTTTGATATATAATACACAAGCGATCCGCCCCGACTTCAAACGGTTGCAAGGTAGATACTACTAATAATTAGGTACACTATTATTTTGATAGGACTATACTACATTACATTTTTAAATGCAATATTTATAGGCCCGCTTCGATTCTGCTGGCCGCTGTATCCTGTCTCGACTAATATCTTGTAAAATATTCATTTTAATGATATTCTGTTTAGAGCAAATTTAATTTACATAAAATGCACAACGTATTTAACTTATTTAATTGAGAAGGATATAATAATGTAACTTTGTAAATAACCTATTATTTTTTTTGTAATATTTAAAAGGAAAGATTGGTTACTGTGGGTTATCCTTATTAGCTTTAATATAATAAAAATAAAATATAATATGGAAAGCAAGTTTCTGTTATTGACAAAGGACAATGGCAGGTCCCCATACATCATTTTATTTGAAGTGAAATGACAGCGTTTAAATATCAAAAATGCCTATAACCCTTGAGAATTTATTCTTGAACATTCTCATAAAAAAATTACTAGCGAAAGAAGTCTAGGAAAAAAGATATTGGATTTTGAATGTTTCGAGGTTAAGTACTAAAATATTGTCAATGTTTTGTTTGAAACTAGATGGCGTTGCGTGTCATTTAATCGAAAATATTATTCATCATTATTATTACTCATAAGCAACCCTATTTTGCTGTAGAAACTGTTAGCCGACTCTCTAAAAGGGTATTTGCTTGGCACGTATTGGTAAACAATAGAAAACAATCTTCGCTTTCCAAGCAGGTGTAATACTAGCTATATATAAATTAATTATTAATAATAATTTGAATAAATGCACGTCAATACACATTTACACAAGGCGGATGCATTTATTTATTTATTCGACAGCCAGTAGTTGTGACATTATTTACTAAAATCTAAAGCATGCATCCATTCTATTGAGATTAATGCACAACATTTTAAGGCATCACATCATGCATAATGGAGTAACACTATATAAAATTAAAATAAACATATATGAGAGTTTAATATCTACTAAACAAAAATAAAACAACCAAACAAACTACAATTGCCTTGTGAGAAATGGAATGTAAGTCATGCGAGTAAGTGTGAAACGACAAGACTAGTAGTGCGACGACGACATATCCACGTTTTAAAAATATCGATGTATGTGTATTTATGTGCTGTTATCAACCTTTCTATGTCTTTTTCTCATCACACTAAGCAGTATATTGTTTTAATATTTTTTCGTAGGAAAATAACGTTAGTTACGTTATTTTCCTATTTATTCTATATATCTCTATATTCTATATTCTATTTATTTTGGTGTGGCAAAAATCTTTTAAAAAGAGTCAAAAATATTCTAAATTATTTCTAATTAGGTTTATTTAGTCACTACGGTACTAGTTACGGTAGCGTACGAGTGAGCCCGTGGGCAGAAGCAAATTCATATTCATAATAGGTGAACCTTCGATAGATATTTAAGTCAAAGTTATAACAATCGATTATTGATAAAACGTTCCATAATATAATAATGTCATTACGCATCCCTAGTCAGTTATACGTGATGGCGATTCTGACATTACGTACTTAGGTCAAATAAAATCTTTAAAAATATCCAATCTCTTATAAGACTTATACAACACATGGCGGTATAATCATAAATCATAGAAAAAATATTTAGTAAGTTTACTGTTAGTCAATTTTTTAAACGCTTCAGTTTTAGGTAAATATGTTTCTGCCATTGTTCTTTATTCTTGACTACAAAAAAAAACAACAGTTGCTAGGTAACATCATCATATTAAAGATAGACAATTTGTAACTGATGTATATAACCTTCTTAACATTCCGTCTCCTCTTCAAGCAACTGTTGGTTAAGTGGAGGCTCCAGCTAGCTTACATAGTTCTAGAAGCCTAGGCTTAAATAATGGCTTTGTCAAGAAGTCTGCCAGTTGATTCTTGGTATCAACCTTCTCAACTTTTATATCCTTTTCTAGGACACACTGCCTTACGAAAAAATGTTTAAGCCTTATATGCTTTGTTCGCTGGTGTGCTTCGTAAGGTGGATCATAAGCTAATCTTATAGCGGATTCATTATCTATAAAGAGTGGTGTAATCTCCTTCTGAGTATTACTCTGCATGAAGTTCATGATCCGTTTAAGCCATATAACTTCTCTGGCGGCCTCACTTGCTGCAATTATTTCAGCTTCTGTAGAAGATATTGCGACAGTAGTCTGACGTTTACTCTGCCATGCTATTGCACCATTGGCGTTGAGGCAAATCATGCCGCTGGTGGAGCGTCCAGTCGTCTCATCACCACCATGATCAGCATCACTGTAGCATCTTAAGCCTCGTTCTACAGTGGAAGATTTGTATGTTATACCATACTCTAGGGTGCCTTTAACATAGCGTAGAATTCGCTTAACTCTCGCTACATCTTCTGATGTTGGATTATCTAGCTTCCGTGACACTATTCCAACTGCAAAAGCAATGTCAGGTCTAGTGCCAACCATCAAATAGGATAATGCTCCAACAACCTGTCGATATGGAAAGTCATGGATATCCGTAATGTCTTTCGAAGCTAGCACGTTATCTTTAACAATTGGGGTTACTGCAGCTTTGCAATTCTGCATGCCAAATCTTTGCAGTAGCTTCTTTGCATAGCTCTTTTGATCAATTTTGATTGACCTATCAACTTTACGTTCTATTTCAATTCCAAGAAAATAGGAACCGCATTTCGTTGTGATTTTGAAGCGTTGACGCATTTCGTCCAAAAACTTTTCAGTTTCTTTTGAACTTGCTGACGCTATCAATCCGTCATCAACATATAAAGCTATTAATAACTTGTTCTTTCCCTCTCTTTTAAACAAGCAGGGGTCACCCTCACTCTGTATGAAGCCAACTTTGAGGATGTGCTCAGTAATAGTAGAGTTCCAGCACCTCGGTGCTTGTTTAAGTCCATAGAGACTTCGTTTAAGTTTGCAAACTTTACCATCATTGTTTGAATATCCTTCTGGAGGCTTCATATAAATATCCTCTTTCAATTTGCCATATAGAAAGGCAGTTGAAACGTCGAACTGACATAGAGAGAGATTTTCTTGAGCAGCTATACTGAGTAATGCTCTTATGGTACTTGTCTTTGCAACAGGACTAAAGGTTTCATAATAATCTAAACCCTTCTTCTGTGAAAAACCTCTTATTACAAGTCTGGCTTTGTATTTATCAATCGATCCGTCAGGATTCGTCTTGATCTTAAAAATCCACTTGCTTGAGATCGCTTTTCTGCCCTTGGGTAAATCTACCATTTCCCATGTTTCATTTTCTTTTAGAGAATTAATTTCATTATCCATTGCCTTTTTCCATTCATCAAAATCTTTAGATGCCATCACTTCTTGAAATGTACTTGGCTCTTTTCGATTTTCATCGCTTATCGAATTGCCATTCATACAAATGTTGCAAATGAAGTCTATGTATCTAGCCGGTGGCCTGAGATTTGATCGGTCTCGTAGCGTCATCCTGCCTTCAGCCTCGATCTCAGATGCAGATAAAGACGAATCGTCTCTACGGTCTGGCCTCGATTCATTTATATCGTTGACTTGACGATCTGTCTCGATTACATCGCTAACCTCTTCTTCGGATATAGGCTCGTAAAAGGATTCCTCCGCCTCTAAAAATGTTTCAGCCTCTGGCACGTCATCTTCACTCGCAGTTTCAATCTCTGCACATGATGATTCAGCAGCATGTTCATCTTGCTGAGAAGACGATGCGATACTTTCATCATGACTTGTCAATGTCTGCTGGATGTTGCTCGTGTCGGCCGGCGTGTAACATTCATGCTGACGAGGAATGACGAAGTCAAACAGGGTGTTGGAATTTTTATCAGCAGTTTTGTTCTGAATGGCAACAGGCTCGTCAATCTCTTCAAAGTGACCCAATAAAGGATTCTCATTAAAAGTGACATCTCTGGAACGAATCAGTTTGAAAGAGTTGCTGTCCCAAATACGGTAGCCATTGTCAGAGTCATATCCAATTAATATTCCTTTTTGTGCCTTCTTGTCTAACTTCTTTCGTCTTTGCTTGGGAACATGTGGATAACAAATGGATCCTATTATTCTTAAATGACTCAGTCTGGGTTTCTTCTGGTGCCATAACTCATACGGTGATTTTCCATCCACAGAGGTTGGGCCTGTTCTGTTTAAGATGTACACCGCAGCAGATATCATTTCAGCCCAAAGTGCAGGAGGAATTTTTGCATGTGCGTACATTAGACTCCGCGCCATTTCCACAACGGTCCTGTTGTCTCGCTCTGTTGGATTTTGTTGTGGCGTATAGGGCATTGTCAATCTTTGCACAATACCTTCCTTCTTGAGAGTAGCTTGTACCTTCGCGTTGACAAACTCACCACCGTTGTCGCTAAGAAGTTCTTTTATGACAACTCCTGATGCTTTTACTTCAGTAAGCATAAGTAGCAATTTCGCGTGTACTTCAGCTTTTTCCCTCATAAAATACACAAATCTGTACCTTGTATAATCATCTTTGAAGAGAACAAAATATCGCAACTTTGTGATAGAATATGGGAAGGGTCCACAAACATCAGCATATACAAGTTCTCCAGGTCTCGTTGCTTTCTCTCGGGTCCCAAACTTAAGTCTATGGGATTTGCCATAGATGCAACCTTCACAGAGTTCCTTGGTTACTGGTACTTTTATATGAAACTCATTTTCAATCACCTTCTTCACATGGCTTTTATTTTGATGTCCAAATCTTTCATGATATAGCTGTAACAAATTTGTGTTTGTGGACACCTGATTGACTCGTACAGTTGGTTCCAGACATCTTATATTAATTTTAAAGAGTCCTCCAAACTTGCTGCGGGTGCCAATCAGCTTTACCTGTCCATTAATCTTTAGTGTACATTTTAGTGTGGTAGATTCAAAAACACTGTTGTCAGATATGTCGTGGGTTGCAAGTACTGAAAATAAATTCCTGCTAATGCTGGGTACGTACCAGACATTCTTCAGTAGTATCGGTATTGCATTTCCGTTTACATCAGCCTCTGCAAGAATATTTCCGATGCCTAGGGCTTCAATATATTGGCCATTCGCGCCAGTCACTGTATGACGGCTCTTGAAATATTTGAAGGTCTGAAAGAGATCATTTCGATTGGTAACATGATTGGTAGCCCCATTATCAATGAACCAATTCTCTAAATCTTTCCTTTCTCCAAAATCAGCCGAATCTATTGTCATAACAGTCAGGTTCGTGTTTGCGGTCTTGGTTTCCTTGGGCGGCCTTCCATCTTGGATCCACCGCTTACAATTTCTAACTCTATGTCCCTTTTCCTTGCAATAATTGCATTTAGGCTCGTTAAAATTCTTCTTTTTCTTACCCTTATTTGTTTTTGTATACAAAGCTTCTGCACTAGTCTCCTCTGTGACATTTGTGTCTTGACGCAGGACTCTCTCTTGTGCACACAATTGACTTGTCAGATTTTCAACTGATCTTTCCATTTTTGAAATCAACAGCCAACTGGACTTAAAACCAAGATATTCTGGAGGTAATGTATCTAGTATCTTGCATATTAAAAGAATTTCAGGTAATTTTGTTTCACACTGCAATTCCGTACATAGCTCGCTCCAAATATTCTTTAAAATTGACACATGTGTAATTATGTCATGTTCTGGGTCCTTTTTGTAACTGAAGAATTTCAGGCATAAGTTGTATGTCTTGTCTACACACGTACCTCCATAGGTGCGCTCTAGCTCATCCCACATATCTTTAGCAGAATCAAATCGCAAAAACTTTTGTAAAATATCATCTGACATGTTTGTTGTCAACAGAATTAAAATTGCGCTATTCAAATTTTCAAAACTTTGGAGGTCTTTTTCATAACTAGCCTTTGCATCGCCAGTAGCCGAAAGCGCCAAGGATGGTCTTACCTTCTTCCCTTCGAGGATGAACATGCCTCCTGGTATTGCCTTTAGCACGATTAGAATTTTGAATCTCCATGTTTTATAATTATTGGAATCTAGTTTCCCAATTTGAATCTTACTCGCATTTAATGCTTGCTCCATTGTAACCACGCTCTGCTACCACTTTAATATAATAAAAATAAAATATAATATGGAAAGCAAGTTTCTGTTATTGACAAATTTATTCTTGACTACAAAAAAAAACAACAGTTGCTAGGTAACATCATCATATTAAAGATAGACAATTTGTAACTGATGTATATAACCTTCTTAACAATTAGAGACTTATACCATCGCGGACCTTTTTTGTAGATCTTTTTTAGATAAACAATTCCATAGTACATTATTTTGGTCTATCTGATAAGGATTAGCCAGCGTCTGCAATGTAAGCTCGTAAAATAATGTATATCTTAAAAAATCTACAAAAAAGTCAACGATGGCATATGTCGCTCTTCTAAGGATAAACCACAATAACCATTTTTATCTTTTACATATCACAAAATATAAGGGTTATTTACGAAGCTATTTTTAACAATACAGCATTATTCCTTATCAAAAAAAAATACGTAAGCTACGTTTTGCATTTCATGTAGATCAATATTGCCATTTTTGGCATTTAATTAAAATGATTATAGCAGTATCAGAGATTTTAAATCCCGCATTTTAAATCTCTGACATCTACTGCTATAATCATTTTAATTTTTGCAAAGCGGTTCTATGAATATTAGATTTAATATGTCCTGTAGTACACAATAAATAAAAGTAGTTGGTTAATTACTCTTATTGCACTCACAATTTTTTTTTTGTTGTCTTGCGATCAGTCATATTGTGACTATAAGCAGATGAGGTGTGGGCACTGTTGGCGTTCATGGCGTCGCTTCCAATGGAGAAATCCTCTAGGCGTCAAATATGTCGCGCCGCTTTTTGAGCCAACGTATGGTTTCAGGTATAGTGAGCTGTCCCGCTGGCTGGTTCGGGTGCTGTGATAACCTCCACTTGTAGCTAACTCTATGGGCTTCTATTTCCTCCCTGACCGTTGGTATATCCAAAGCTTCATGAACCACTGGTATTCTTATGATTTAATGGGGCATTAAATTCATCAATTCATCCAATTCATTCAATTCATCCCGTGGGTGTCGTAAGAGCCGACTAAGGGAGCAAACTAAGCAGGACAACAGCACTGCAAAGAGAAGGAAAACTTGAAACAAACCCTATACCAACCCGTCTGGCCACCGTGGTATAGTAGGCCAAAACCTCCTTTCTAAGGAGAGGCCTATGTCCAGCAGTGGACTAGTATAGGCTGTTGATGTGATGTGAATGGGGCATTTATTCGAGGCGAGTAGGGCTGTGTCATCAGCAAAGGTTACAAAGGTTACTCCTGGGGTTTATGACAAGTCATACGTATACAGTGTATACAGAACTGGTCCCAGCACCGACCCTTGTGGGACTCCTGCCAATAGTTCATAGAAATTGGAGGTACAGTCCTTCTCTCTCACTTTGAAGATTCTGTCAGATAAGTAAGATTTCAGGGTGTTATAGAAAGTGTGTGGTAACACAGATATTATTTTGTATTGAAGACCATTGTGCCAGACTCTGTCAAAGGCTTGCTGAATATCGAGAAAGACTGAGGAGCAGTACTCTTTCTTTTCCATTGCCTTCCTAATTTCTCTACACACTCTATGCACTTGTTCCACTGTCGCATGTTCCTTCCTAAAGCCAAACTGGTTCTCTGGGATGATTAGTTTTTCATTTATAGAATTCATAATTCTGTGCAAGAGCGACTTTTCAAATAACTTTGACATTATAGGCAGGAAGCTGATTGGCCTATATGATGTGACTTCGTGAATAGGTTTTCTGGATTTGTGGATCATTATAATGTTTGAAACTTTCCATAGGTCTGGGAAGTATCCAATTCTCATTATTGCGTTGAATACCATGCTTAAGTAAACGGCTACTTTAGGAGGCGATTCTTTTAGTACCTTTTTGTCAATTAGGTCAAACCCTGGTGCTTTATTGTTTTTGAGTGACTTGAGGCTTTTAATTACTTCTCTTGGTGTCACCAATTTTAGGGGGCGTGTCAAGTTGAAGGTCTTGGTTTAGGGTCAAGTCAATGTACGTTTTATCTGCATTCAGTGACGACTCATTTGGGGTAAAAACTTGACTGAGATGTTTTGCGAAGGTTTTCGCTTTGTCACGAGCTGTTTTGATCCACTTGCCGTCATGGGTCCGTAGGGGCTTTCAGCTATCGGATGGTTGTGTTCAATTTTTTTTTAATCATTTGGATGCCTGCTGGTGTGCCATACTCGACGTAGCCTCCTTTTTTCGAGTATTTTTTTACGTATGTGGTCTGAATATGTTTTGCTCCTAGGGGGACGAACGTTGTCTTCCGGGGTAGACATCCAACAACTCTCTTGAATGATTGACGTTAATTTGTATAAAGCATGATCGATATCCGACAAGGTTTTGTTTTTTCGCACGGGTGCAACATAGTTAGAGTTTAATAAATTTTAAAACATATGAATACGACCATTAGCTATAATCCAGCTATAAGTTTCCATTATATAATGGTGATCAGTGGCAGCTTTTGGGGATGGCGACCATGGTAACCGTCCAGGACCTCACTCATGCAGGGACCTCGCGCACTCTCGCAACAACCCAAGTAGAAAAACGTTTATTTATTTATTTATACATCTTTTATTATACAGTTTTATTGTGCTTTATTTTAAATACATGGATTTACATGTTCATTTTGGTACTACAATAGGAAGTCTCTTACAGCAGACCCTTACCCGGATATTGTCAAATCTGATTTAGGTTAGTCTGTGATGTACTTTATAATACTCTAGACAATTAATATATATAAACATAAACCTACAAAATACGTTTACAATATTCATACTACTAACAGATATAAATCCATGTATATAATAAAAAATACTTGCAAAGGTTATAAAGTTTGATGCACAAATCGGTTGCATTTTTTGTTTCAAGCATTATCATTAATACTAATTCCACAAAGACAAGGGCCTCACAAAGGCTAAGGCATATAATTATAAGTGGAGTCTATACAATGACAGTTCAACTGCTAGTAGGTTTGAATAGTTGGAGTTATGTTAAAAATGTATTAGTGAATTAAAAGAAAATATCAAAAATATAGAAAACATGACTCATGATCGACTTTCAAAATGGTTTATAATACTACCTATTCTAAGAAGTGGAATGTCGTCATCAAATTATTTTTAGATATGACGTCATTGTTGCGCGACTTATCGCGAAACCATTGCGAAAAGCATTTTTTTCCTCATAGAGAAGTACTTTAAGATACCCAAAGGAGAAGTCGACTAAATCGGAATCAATTTGGAAGTGTTGATAACATCTCTACGTTAATTTGGTTTAAATGTGGTATCACTGATAATGGCGGAAAAGCGGCAATCGTCGTCGTTGTCAGCATTTTATTAAAATACACAGTAATTATTAATTATGGACCGCATGTTGGGTTCTAACAAGGATACGGAGTCGATATACGAAATATATCGAGCATGTCGACTTTGTGGTGGTGGAGCAGGCTACAAAATGCCGATCATTCAAAACATTGTCGATTTGGATGGATCTGAGGTGGAACTCAAACAAAAAATACGCGATTGCGTCCAAATAGAGGTAATTTTAATAAGAAAACACTATTCAAATATCTTTTAGGAGAAATATCTGTCATCTTCGCAGATATTTTGTCACACCAAATTCATATAAATCGTAAATAATGTTTGTTGTCAAACAACTAAAAGAAAGTTTGTAAAATATTTCGAAACTCCACTGTTATATAAAAACAATTATTATAGAAAATACATTTTTATCTATTTAGGTTACCGATTGATCATCTATTGATCATAAATACATTAATATTACTTAAGGTATGTTTTTAATTATTAATTCTTTTGAAAATTAATCAACAACAAAAAATAAAAGTATATAAAAATATTAATTTGGTTTGTGTACACTTCGAAAACTCAAAAACTTCTGTTCCAATTGAGCTTAAATTTTGACTAATGTATAACTTTTTGCCACCACAATGTGATACAGTGAAGTTTGTAACTAGCTGGTACCCGCGACTTCGTTCGCGTGGAATTTGAAAAGCGCCGCCTTAGTGCAGTCTATGAGGCCTCGGGTTTGATTCCCTTACTGGGCAAAATTTCATGGAGCTCTATTATTATATACAACTTAGCCTTATATAGACAGCTACTTGGTAGTAAAATATTATCAAAATCGGTCCAGTAACAGAGAGATAGATAGACAAAAAATATTTAAACTGTTTTTTGGCAAAGGTATTGTGCAAATAACCATGTGAGCATGAAAAAACCCTATTATTTTGACATTACAAACAGACACTTCCGTTTTATTTATTAAAAAGAGTAGCCTAATTGCTTCCTATATTATTAGCTATCTGTCAGGAAGATTATCCTTACTTATTATAACAGACAGACACAGGGGACTTCACGTACTCCGTGTCTGTCTGTTTCTATAAACTTGAAAAACTCAATAAGGACCAAACAAATTTTTGCACAGTTTCACCAATCAACAGTGATGCCTGAAAATCGTTTAGGTGTATAATTCATGATTGATGAGAAATTTACTGAAATGTAATGATTAGTATCAACGGTAAACTGGGGGATAAAGGATCACACGTTACCATTACGGTAACATGTGATCCTTTTTCCCCTCACACACTCAGGGGAAGCTGCGGGCAGAAACTAGGTTTATAATAATAATACCCACACACACGGCCATCTTGGCCATCCCAAACTAGGCAGAGCCTGTACTATGGTACCCAGACTGCTGATAAACATATGCATATATTGCTAAATACAAACATATTATAGATAAATTACACCCAGACGCAAATGATCATGCTGATCACACAATTATTTGTTCAGGTTCTTTTCCAAAATGAAACCCATGACCTCTAGCTTAGAAGTCAGGGTCACTAACCACTATACTAAGAGGTAGGCATGGAAATTATTGCTACTTTTAAATCATGTTTCTTGGATGAAATGATTTGTTTTAGTCACAACAATTTCATAGTCATGGACAAAAATAAATGCCATTAAAATCAACCAAAATTCTTTTTATCAAAGATTACAACCTTTTTTTTGGTGTTTTCTTTCGCTTTCGCGAGTCTCGCGCTACCGTGATAATAATAATTAAGTAGCAGTAGTTTTGTAAATCAGTCGCATAAATCATATGAAATATCACGTTATTGTGTTTTTACGCCATCCTTACTAAGAAATCTGTCAAATAAAAAAATAAACTGTAACTTTCTTATTTTGTAGGTACATCAAGATGATAAGATGCCTCCATTGATATGTGAGCTATGTGTAGACAAAGTCAACGATTTCTACGAGTTCCTGGACATGTGCCGTCAGACAAACAAACGGACAAGACTGAGGCTCGGTCTGCCTCCTCAATCCATGCCCAGAGGAGCTGTAAGTATATTTCTTTAATTCATCATCAACAGCTTTTAGAAGTCCCATTTCTTAGAAAGGCTGCATAGGCCTCTAGTTGGAAAGGTTTTGGCCTACTATACCACACTGGCTAGACAGGTTTGATTGTTACGAGTTTTGCTTTTCTTTGTAGTGCCGTGATCCTGTGTAGAATGCTTCCTTAGTCAGCTCTGAGGAAACCCACATGATTAATAGGAATCATCATCATAAACAGCCTGTAATAGTCCACTGCTGGACATAGGCCTCTCCTTAGAAAGATTTTGGCCTACTATACCACTCTGGCCAGACGGGTTGGTATAGGGTTTGTGTCAAGTTTTCCTTCTCTTTGCAGTTTTGTTGTGCTGCATAGTTTGCTCCCTTAGTCGGCTCATACTACACCCACTGCATGAATGACGGGATGATGACAATCCGTATTCTTAATCCATCTACGTACAGATATAAAGTATACTAGCTGAGACCCGCGGTATTACCCGCGTTTGTTGTTATAACCGCGGGGCGAAGCTAGTTTAAAAAAAGTAGCCTAAGTTACTCCTTATGTCATCAGCTATCTGTCAGTGAAAGTCCCGTCGAAATCGGGCCAGCCGTTCCAGATATTACCCGGAACAAAGAGACAGACAGACAGACAAAAATTGTAAAAAATGTTATTTTGGCATATGTACCGTGTAAACATACATATGCATTTAGTAAAAAGCGGTTATTTTAATGTTACAAACAGACACTCCAATTTTATTTACTATGTATATTTACTTTGTGTAATGTATAATATGTACATATGTATGTATATATTTCAACTGTTATGTAACCTAATATCTCTAAATAGTATATTTATTGTGATAGACATTTATTCATTAGCTTCCATTATACACCTGCCACACACAGGTCTGCATCACCCAAAGTTTAACTGGAAGAAAATGCCTATTTCATGTATTTGCAGGAAGTATTACATAAATAAATATATATACAGGGTTACAATACGCATACACATTGGCACTATCCATAAGACATCAAAATATGAACATATTCCTTGTTCGTATCATTCATCATCTTAAACAATAACATTAGGTCTCAGGTCAGGTCAACAGTATCAGAAGCGCAAATCAAAGTCCACTTAGCAATAGTTAGTCACGAATAGAAAACGAAACAGTCCAAAAATACCAGCCAAGTCTTCAAATAAATGCTAAAACATTGTATGCTAATTCATAAAACTCCCAGTTTTTCATCTTAAGTTTTTTTCTATGAATTCTGATATAGATAGTTCAACTCAGTTGTGCGCGCGGCCCTATGTGTGCGTGGGCTTGTAAACATACAACTTTCATTCGTGTGGCAGTGACGCGGCAGTCGGACGACGACTGCCACACGAATGAAAGTTGTATATTTACAAGCCCACGCACACATAGGGCCGCGCGCACAACTGAGTTGAACTATCTATACTATCCTAGACTATTATAACTTGTTAGACAACTGAGAATACTTTCATGTTTTTAACAAATCTGCAGTTTAACTGTCATAGTTTTTTTTTTTATTTGTCAAAGAAACTAAAAATGTTTACAAATTTATTTCTTTTTCCTATTATTATCCATCTACCTAGTTTGTTAAGTTAACTACAATTTTAGTAATTGAAATTATAAAACAATTTATCAACTACACTAAAACAGTAAAAAAAAACATAAAATAAAGAATATAAGTTCCAAAAAATGGTATTTAAAAAAAAGTGATTTAAAAAAAAAAATAGTCCAATATCTTGAAAATAGGTTTGGGTTATGACATTGATAGCAACTACAATCCCTTAAAGTATCTGTAAGGGATACCTCCCTTACAGATACTTTAAGGGAGGGCAAAGAGATCTGTCGGACTCTTATCGACTAAAAACCACCCCAGTGTTTCTCTCCTTGCCAATAGCCAGGGGATCGAGAATCCCAATTGCATTCTTCCGCCACATAAACCCCTCAGGAGTAGGTTATGATACATTCACATAATCATCACATCAACAGCCTTTACTAGTCCACTGCTGGACAAAGGCCTCTCCTTAGAAAGGAGGTTTTGGCCTACTATACCACACTGGCCAGACGGGTTGGTATAGGGTTTGTGTCAAGTTTTCTTTCTCTTTGCAGTGGTGGTTGTCCTGCGTCAGCTCTCTTAGTCACCTATTACAACACCCACAGGATGAATAGGGGTGGTGACACTACGTATTCTTAATCCGTCACCACACGGAAGAACGCTTATAAAGTTCAAACTTAAAAATCAAATGAATTATGGTCGAATTTCGTCCACTGGGCGACCACTAGTAATTTTTATTATATCTATTTATCATTCTGACTGCCTCGGTGGTGTAGTGGTATCGTATTCGGCTACTGTGTCTCGGGTTCAACTCCCGAGTTGGACCAAATGCTTGTAAAATCTGCGAATATTAGTTCCATGTATTATAATGTCAGTGTATTGTAAGTTTTTATGATTAATTGTAAAATTTAATACTGTAAAATAATTTTAATAAAATCACCTTATCTTCATCATGTAAATTATATTCAGATACAATTTAAAAATTAAGTAAAATAATAAATATTCTTTATTAGAACTTTAACATTAGAACCTCTGTAAGCCGAACTTCAAGTTTTTAAATCTTTTTGTGACGCAGAGTCGGCAGATTATCCATGTTGCAAAATAATACCGTGTGTAGCAGTCTTAAGAAAAATAACACGTACAGCTATGCTTTCACGTCAGTCACTGCGACAGCGACGCACTAGCTAATTGGTTGAATGCACCCCCGCCCCGCGTCCCCCAAACCATCAGGAGGGCCAAGCTTACGGCGGTTTAACTATAGTATACAAATTTTCCATAAGTCAATCTAACTTTCATAGTACAAGCTCTGCTTAGTTTGAAACTAGATGGCGCTATGCGCAAAAAATATTATTACTATCATATTTTTCAGCCCGACGCTGGTGACTGCATCCTGGGTGTGACTGAGCCAATTTTTGGGAACGAGGATTCCGATGGTGAGCCATTGTCCAAACACAAGAAGGTGAAAGTTAAAAGAGAGCCCGTGGTACGCATAAAGGTATTATATAATTCTGTTTAAGTTGCTTTTGATGCAATCTGACTGCAGGAATCGCGTAGTGGTTTAAGCGGTTGCCATGCCGCTTCCTCCTACGCTGAGTGTTGCGAGTTCGATCCCCACATGGGGCGACACTTTGTGTGATCCACAAATTGTCGTTCTGAGTCTGGGTGTTCTTTGTGTCCCTTTCGTGTATGTTTATAAAGTCCTCCACGACTCAGGATATATTCCTAATGCGGGCGCTGTCTTTAATATAAAAAGAAAATCAGACTACTCCATTTTAGATTTTTTCTCAAACAATATAAATGTTTAACGGAATAGCTATTAAAACTAAACTGTGATGATACCGCGTATATGATTATTAATATAGTGAAATAAATCTTAACTAACCAAAAACACACACACCACACATACATTATGCACACACACACATACATTATTCACACACACATATTATGCACACACACATATTATGCACACACGCTAGCTTTTGCCCGCGGCTTCGCCCGCGTGTGTGTCGGTAATCGCGGTAGATAGTAGTCTATGTTACTCGCTAATAATATAGCTTTTCCATTGGATAAAGAATTTTTAAAATCGGTTTAGTAACCATCCAAACGAACACAAAGAACACCCAGACTTAGATCGGCAATTTGTGGATCCCACAAAGTGTTGTTCCATGTTGGAATCGAACTTACAACACTTGGCGCAGTAGGAAACGGCGAGGCGACCGCTTAAACCAATACGCCATTCGTGCAGACATAACTTTTCAATCACGTGACTTACGGATTAAAAATCGTAAGGGAAAATAAAACAAATTGTTAATTATGATTTCTTCATTTATATTGTTTTAGTTGATAATTGAATAGATCTATATTCAATTAAATAGTTATTTTCAGTTTTTAAACTATTTAATATCCTCTCAACAGCTAGAAAACTTAGAAACAGAAGAGCGCAGATTACGTCATAAAAACTCGGAAGAGCCAGAACGTAGGCATCGTCACGGAAACTCGGAGGACCAAGAACGTTCTACACGTCACAATAGACTAGACTCAAATTTGCGTGTCACACGACACAGCAGGAGTAGAGATGAAGACATCACCCTCAGCAGTCTGAAGGTGAGTACAGAATATACACAAAAAAACAGATTTGATCCAAACATACTGTTACGTCATTCAGTTCGTTAATTTGGACTAAAATACCTTGGGACCTCTTAAGAAGCTTTATTTACACTTCATCATCAACAGCCTTTAATAGTCCACTGCTGGACATAAGCCTCTCCTTAGAAAGGAGGTTTTGGCCTACTATACCACGCTGGCCAGACGGGTTGGTATAGGGTTTGTGTCAAGTTTTCCTTCTCTCTGCAGTGCTGTTGTCCTGCGTAGTTTTTTCCCTTAGTCGGCTCTTACGACACCCACGGGATGAATAGGGGTGGTGACACTTATCTTAATCCGTCACCACACGGACCACTTAAATAACTCCAATCAATAGAATAGAATCTTTGTTGTACACTAGTTCAGGATATTGTACATACAATAGTATTCCAAGTTAATAACCATGTACAAATGGCGGCCTTATCGCTAAAAAGCAATCTCTTACAGGCAACCTTTGGATGGACAAATAGAATAGGCAGATTTGGTGAGAAAAAAGTGTAAAGGAAACAAAAAAAAACTATACAGCACAACAGGATTCCTTTGATAGTTATAAAACAAAGTAGTGTTAATTATATACAGCAGTCAGTCCTAGCAATACCTACTTATATAAATACAATATTCAATATATGTCAAATACAGTATCAATAGTAGTCGAAAATGAACGCAGAGGTCGCTAGGTTACTCTTCTGTTCGCTTAGATCGCTAGGTTACACTTCTGTTCGCTTAGATCGCTAGGTTACTCTTTTGTTCGCTTAGATCGCTTTGCAGTTTATCGCACCGTAACTCAAACTGATCTGTCTTACCAAAACGTCATTTATATAACAAGTTTTCCTCCTTATGAGAACTTTTCAGTTTCTAAGAAACAAGAGTATGTATTAAATCAAGGTTTACCAAACTATTGTGGCCAACAGACGCCTTTTAAGTAAATAATTCTATTTTGGTCTCAGTGACCCTGATTGCTAAATCGGAGGTCGTGGGTTCGATTCCCACCCTGGACAAATAATTGTGTCATTTGTTCTGTGTCTGGGTGTAATTTATCTATATTTAAAAATATATAAGTATGTTTATCAGCAGTCTGGTTACCATAGCACAGGCTCTGCCTAGTTGGGGATCAGACGGCCGTGTGAGATGTGTAAGATTATATATAGATATATAAAAAAAGTAAACAATATCGTGCGACAATCTATTTCCGATCTTATGCGTATAGTAATAAAGCTCATTGCCTATTTACTTTAGTTATTACAATTCCTACGCTGAATTCCGCGGCCTTTGAAATCTTTCTCTCCTGAAGATTCAAATTATTATATTTATGAATTGTTGCCTTCTTTTCAGGATAAGACCATACCATCAAGAACTCCAAAATCTATTTTGAAGAAGGATAGTAATTCAAAGGTAAAAATTTAAATACTATCATAGTTTATTTATTTTATCATAAACTAGCTGACCCGCGCAACTTCGTCTGCGTCTCTCAATAGTAATAAATTTTCTCCGTTTTTGACACATTCTTCATTGGTGCTCCGCTCCTATTGGTCTAAGCGTGATGATATATAGCCTTCCTCGATAAATGGGCTATCTAACACTGAAAGAATTTTTTAAATCGGACCAGTAGTTCCTGAGATTAGCGCGTTCAAACAAACAAACAAACTCTTTAGCTTTATAATATTTTATCATAAATATATCGACGACCGAATGGCGTAGTGGTTTGTGTAACGGACTGCTATTCCAAAGGTCGCGGGTTCGATTCCCGCTCAAGTCAAACATTTGTGTGCATGAACATTTAAGGATTGATTTGGTCTGGGTGTTTCTATGTATAATATGTATGTATTTACAAAAAAAAATGTATATTTATTTATATCATATATGTATATTTATTTATATCGTATATTTATTCATAACAATAATAAACTACCTGAGGTATTATGTTTCTCTGAAACATTTTTAAAAGATGCAGACATACGGAACTCCAGATTAACTGGATACGAATTAGGAGCAATATATTGTAGATCAAAATCAAGAGGGGGAGTTTGCATATATATTCAAAAAGGTATTAAATATAATGAATTGTTAGGCATAAGATCGTTTTCACGAGAGAAAGTGTTTGAGTGTTGTGGTATAGAAATCAATAAATTACAACTAATTATAATATGTATATATCGAACACCTCAGTCAAATGTAGACCTCTTTTTGAAGCACCTTGATACATTGATGTTCAAACTCTTATGCTATCGCAATATAAAACGCAAACTGATACTTGTAGGAGACCTAAATATAAATATACTTATTAATAATAGAATTGTACAAAATTTAAATGACATTTTACGAAATTATAATTTGACTTCTCTGATAAAGGAACCGACTAGAATTAATACTTGTATTGACCATGTAATATGTAATATGAAACAAGCTAAAGGTGAAGTTCTCAAACTGGGTCTCTCTGATCACGACGCTCAACTTTTAAGCATCCCTATGGCAAAAGATATTTCGCAACCTACCAAGATAACGGTAACCAGGCGTGATTACTCAAAAGAAAATGTTAGAAAATTTTGTGAATGTCTTCAAAGTTTAAGTTTTAAGGATGCGTTTTCCAATACTGACCTAAATGTAGCGTTCGATTTCTTCTATGACGACTTTTGCCTTTTTTATAATTTATGTTTTCCTGCATTTCAAAAACGGCTTATCACAAAGAAACGAGATTTAAAATGGATAACAAGAGGCTTAAGAAGTAGCTTAAAAACAAAGAGATCCTTGCGTATGAGATTCTACACTCAGAAAACAAAAGAGTGTAAAAGTAAATATCATCAATACTCAAAAATCTTACGAAAATGTATCAATAAATCACAAAAGATTTACAATGAAAACATTTTACAGAACTCCACAAATATATGTAGAACTGCGTGGAAAATTATCAACGACGATGTCGGCAACATTTTTACACACGATATAATATCAGAAATTAGAGTGGATGGTAAACTAATTCAACAGCCAATAGATATAGCAAATCGATTCAATGAACATCTTATAGCATCAACCACTAGAAACGTAAAAAAGACTCACAACACAAATAAAACTAGAGCCCTGAGTAGTATATTCTTAGAACCTGTGGATTTTACAGAGGTAAAGAATATAATAATGTCCTTAAACAATACCAATTCCGTAGGAATTGACGAGGTGACAACTTATATACTCAAACAATGTGTTTATGAAATAGCACCTGTCATTACACATTTAATTAACCTCTCTTTTGAAACAGGTGTATTTCCTGAAAGTTTAAAAAAATCCATAGTGAAACCATTATACAAAAAAGGCGACAAACTTGAACTCAGCAATTATAGACCCATTACATTAATACCGATCTTGTCAAAAGTATTTGAGAAAGCGATGCATAAAAGGCTGACTACGTACCTAAATAGGTTTAAATTTATAAAAGAAGAACAAAATGGGTTCCAGAGAGGCAAATCAACTACACTAGCAGCTTTTCAATTAATCTACAATGTCCTGAAAAATGTAGACACTAAAAAACCTACAATAGTAATATTCTTTGACATGACAAAAGCCTTTGACCATGTTTCGCATCAGCTGCTACTTGAAAAACTTGAGAATTACGGAATTCGAGGCCCAGCACATGAATGGATTAAATGTTACCTGAAGAATCGCGAACAATGTGTGGATATAATTAAAAATGATAATTCAGTGATCACTAGGGAGAGGTCCGCACTTTTAACTAACAAATATGGGGTTCCTCAAGGAAGTATATTGGGACCATTACTATTCTTAGTCTATATTAATGACTTACCAGACATAACAACTCATAAATGTATATTATTTGCTGACGACATTTCAATTATATTGACATCTAAAATTGGTACAAATTATGACATTGATATTAATAATACAATAAAATCCGTAATAGAATGGCTAAAAAATAATAACTTAAATGCTAATCTTTCCAAAACCAATTTCATACAATTCCAAACACAAAGCTCAAAACTAAATCTTAGAGAAATAAGATATGGCGATACTGTTATAGAGGAAACGGAATGCGTAAGGTTTCTAGGATTATCATTAGATAAATATTGCAACTGGAAGACACACGTCGATTCAGTCTGCAAAAGAGTTAATAGTTTTGTTTACGTGCTTAACCGACTAAGAAAAACCGCTACTCAGCAGACAGTACTTCTCGCCTATCATGGTCACGTAGGTTCTGTATTGAGATACGGTCTATTGTTGTGGGGAAACTCAGTAGATGCTACTCGAGCGTTTTTATCCCAGAAGAGATGTGTTCGGGCTATGGTGGGCATTCCTCCTTATGAATCTTGCAAACTTTATTTTAGAAAATATGAAATATTACCGTTGCCCTGTTTGTACATCTTTGAAGTAAGTGTCTTTGTTAAAAGTAACCCTGGTTTATTTAAAAAGGCAAAAGATATGTTCCCACGCAACACTCGGGGCAGTGAAAGACTAGTCCTGGATTTTGTTCCCAGAACTACACTATTCCAAAAAAATTGTTATAATATGTGTATCAAAATATTTAATAGCTTGCCACCAACCATAAAGGCGTTGCCCCTACTGAAATTTAAAAGGAAATTGAAAACATGGCTTTTGGAAAAAATGATATACTCAGTGACCGAATACCTAAACGAGCGATAAATACAAAAGCACTTGATAATATTTTATTGTATATTGTGTTCTATATTAGAATTAAATTATCGGATTAAATATTTGACATTGCAATTATATATTTGACATTATGTAAATTGTTTATTGACATGAGCTTAGTAGTTTGTTATTAAATCAATCTTTTGTTGTAATATGCATGTATGTTTCAAATTTTGCATGTCAGAACAGACTGACGAAATATGTGATTCTCTTCTAATAACTATAAACAGCCCATGTACCATATTTCTGCAATTAAATTATCATTTCATTATCATTTCATTTCATTTCATTTCATCAGTTGTTTAGTAGCCATAGTACAAGCTCTGTTTAGTTTGGGACTAGATGGCATTGTGGGAATGTAGTAGATTATTATTATATATTATTATTATTATAAAAATAATATATTGACACTTAGGGCCGTCTGATTCAAAATTAAACAGAGTCTCTTTTACTACAACCAGACCGCTGATAAACATACTAATATATTTCTAAATGCATACATATTATATATAAATTACACCCGGACAGTACAATTGATGCTCATCACACAATTACATGTCCAGCTTGGGAATCAAACCCACGAACAGTCACAAGATTACTTGTCTAACAATATTGTCATAAACATCTATACTAATAAATAAAATTGAAGTGTCTGTTTGTAATGTCAAAATAATAGGTTCGGCCTAGTTTGGGACCAGACGGGCCGTGTGTAATCTGTGTTATATAATCTTTTCGGATTAAAACGTAGCCTTTGTGTTAATCCAGGGTGTCTGCTATCTCCACACCAGATTTTGTCAAAATTGGTCCAGCCGCTTGAGTGTGAAGAAGTAACAAACATACATACAAACTTTCGCCCTTATAATATTAGTGTGGTTGTCGTACTCCCCTTTTTTGTTTTTTCTTTTTCCGTGCGGAAATCCCTTCGGATACCACCGGTGGAATGTCGGACTCGAAACGACTAAAACCGCACGCCGTCTCGGATACTAATAGCCGGGGAACCAGGTATACCCTAGAAAGGAAGTCCCTGGTGCCCCGACATACCTCGGGCCATCTACAGACGAGTAGAAGACCCTCCCCTCTCCACGTGTGGGAACCCCATGTTCCCTTTGCTCCCTGGAAGCGCCGCCTGTCGTACTCCCCTACATGTATTTTTATTTTATTTACAGACGGATAAACAACCGGTGACAGGTTGTTTGAAACGTTTGCGGGATAAAGATTCTATCCAATCGGAGAATCCATCGAAAAAGGTCAAGTAAGTACAGTACAGCAAACAAGCTGATCAACATTATTTACCTTTAACTCCACAAAAACTGTTTAAAATAAATTTGTAACCCCCGACGCAAAAACGACAGGGTTTTATAAGTTTGACGTGTCTGTCTGTGGCATCGTAGCTCCTGAATGGATGAACCGATTTTGATTTTGTTTTCTTTTTGTTTGAAAGATGAATTGACGGGATTGTTCTAAGCTATGTTTGATGACAATCGGTGCAAGATGGCCGCCGTCATATATATACGTTGCCGTCCTTTGAGCGTTGAAGTAATATGAGTAGAGGAAACGAACCTTATATTCCTCTGTAAGTGGTAGCGTACGTGCGGTAGACAGAGATAAGAGACTGTTTTAGTTTTTCCCCTCTCTTTGTTCTCTGCACTGATTGGCTGATACTGAAGCATCATCATCTGTGAGCAGAGAGAGATGCAAGACCAAAACAATCTTCTTTCTTTCTGTACCAACCGTATGCAATAGCACCTTGTTCGCTAACATTTATTAGCTCTTTGCCTTTGAGCCCCCCCCGCCAGATTTAGGGTGTGGGGTATTTGGGATCCGCTGACCTCCGGTTTTTCTGTAAGTCCGTAGTATTTTTTTTTTGGTATAAGGGGCAAACGAGCAGACGGTGATGGTAAGCTACTACCGCCGCCCATGGACACCTGCAACTCAAAAGTCACAAGTGCGTAACCGCCCTTGGTGTCCCTCCCGCTCGAGTCAGCGGGACTCGGGGATTTGGGCTCCGGCACTCACTCAGTGAAAGGCAACGAAAGAATTGCTTAACATCGGTTTTCTGTGAGGCCGTGGTATCACTCCGGTCGAGCCGGCCCATTCGTGCCGAAGCATGGCTCTCCCACGCTAGAGCACGGTATTACTATAATCGAAGCATAGATCTGACACGAATAAAACTGGCTTTTATGTAACATCAGGCTGGTCGTACTTACAACTTTACTCTGTCACCAGACTCAACATAAAAACACCAACACCACCAAAAAAGCTTTCACCGAAGTCATCACCACGCCTTCAACCCAAGTCCAAACCGACCAGGACTTTGAGGTCTCCGGTCGTTTCGCTGCCCAAGAGTTCTCCATCTCCCGCCAAGGAGATGTACCCTTGCGACATATGTGGGTACAGCAGCAAGACTACGCAAGCGCGAGCCAGCCACCTGAGGTCGCACACCGTCGGGTTTACCAACACCAGGTAAATCATCGTTACACACAAACACAGTTTTTTTTAAATTGGCAATAATCTAATTTTTTATGAGACAATGCGTACAGCTTATAGTACATAGTTCAGGAGTCAGACATATACAATTAATGTGAAGTAACACAACACGCAGGTCGCTGCGGCCTGGATTTCGATGGGTGACAATTTCAACATCAATAATTTTTAATGTCATCATCATCAACAGCCTTTAATAGTCCACTGCTGGACACAAGCCTCTCCTTAGAAAGGAGGTTTTGGCCTACTATACCTCGCTGGCCAGACGGGTTGGTATAGGGTTTGTGTCAAGTTTTCCTTCTCTCTGCAGTGCTGTTGCTCTGCGTAGTTTTCTCCCTTAGTCGTCTCTTATGACACCCACGGGATGAATAGGGGTGGTGACACTCTGTATTCTTAATCCGTCACCACACGGACAATTTTAATGTAAACAATTTAAACTAAGTATGACCTGTATACTCAGATCGAGGTGAAGATATAGATGGGTGAAAGTTCTTAATATATGTTTAGCAGCCGACATCAGACGGACAATTCTCGTAATAAAAGTTCGGTCACAATTCAGTTCCGATCAACTTTCGATGTTACCAGTCATAAAAGGTATTTTTGTAGTAAAATAGTAAAGTATTACTAAGATTAGCAGATTACCGATTCAATTTTCGGTTCATCATCATCAACAGCCTTTAATAGTCCACTGCTGGACATAAGCCTCTACTTAGAAAGGAGGTTTTGGCCTACTATACCACGCTGGCCAGACGGGTTGGTATAGGGTTTGTGTCAAGTTTTCCTTCTCTCTGCAGTGTTGTTGTTCTGCGTAGTTTTTTCCCTTAGTTGACTCTTACAACACCCAGGGGATGAATAGGGGTGGTGACAATCTGTATTCTTAATCCGTCACCACACGAACACTATACAATACAATATAATCACATTACAGTCAACATTGGATGTTTAATACTTTACTACGAGAACACCTTTTATGACAGAGCTCGAAAGTACATCGGAAATGAATTGAGACCGAACTTTTATTACGAGAATTGGCCTTCAGGTATATCTCGAAGAATTTTCATTTCTTTTCAAGCAAAACTCCTCAAATTTAACTTAAACTTCTTGTAACACCTGTAGATAAATATCTTCTTAACACTGCCTCACAATAAGTATTCTCTAGACTCGCGTGCAATCCTTGTGGTGATTGGTTCCCAACAACAGAAGAGCTCGCCACGCACCAGAAGAGACACAAGTCCAGAAGTTTACCGTACAACTGCAGAATTTGTGATACCGACTTCAAAAAGTTATCCGATTATGATAAGTAAGTGTGTTCTTAAATCAGCATTCATTTTTAGCTTTGCTCCGTTTAAAACTAGATGGCGTTGTGTGTCAGATGTCAGAATTATTATTATTATTATTTATTTGTTTTAAGGAAACTGAACAGCTGTTTTTTTGGGTTAGGTTGCATTTACAATGAACTTAAGCTAATTACAACAACTAGTATTAGTATAAAACTCTTATAGAAACAAAGAGGGAAAATTATTTAATTAAATCAACTGCACGGATGGCGTAATGGTTTAAGCGGTCGCCACGCCGCTCACTACTGCGCTGAGTGTTGTGGATCCGATCCCCACATGGGATGACACTTTGTGTGATCCACAAATTGTTGTTCTGAGTCTGGGTGTTCTTTTTGTCTGTTTCATGTATGATTGTAAAGTCCCCTGGAACAAAGGATATATTCCTAGCGCGGGCATAAATAAAAAAGTAGACTGCTATTTGTATGTGTCCAATAGTGGGAAGAAGAGACTAGGCCACCATTGAGTTGTACTTACTTCGGCTGTACTTATATTAAAATTTCACGTGCACGCACACCTATCCAACACAAGTACACGATGGAGGGGACTGAGATGACCAGGGTAACTGAAGTGAGGGATTTGGGAGTGCGTTTTACCACTGAGCTAGCGTTTCGTGATCACGTACTCAAAGTCTGTAAAAAAGCTTATAGGAACTTGGGGTTGGTACTTCGTATGGCTAAAGATTTTACCAATATAAAAGCTGTTACAGCATTATATAATGCTTTAGTTAGGAGCCAACTGGAGTGTAATGCAGTTATCTGGGCTCCACATGAGACTAAATATAGTCTCATGTTGGAGCGGGTGCAAAATAAATTTATTAGATTTATTTACATGAAGTTGTACGGAGTCTATCCTTTTTATCCGTTAATGTATCCTACCCTGTTTATATTAGGTATGGTTGGATATAATGAACTGAGGGTCAGGAGGGAACTCACACTCGTAACCTATATCTTTAATGTGATTAGAGGGGGAATACATAATGCAGATGTATTAGAGAGGGTGGGTCTGTGTGTCCCAGACGGCTACGCGGGACGTCGGCGGCGACCGCGCCTTCTGGTGGTGCCGCGCGCACGCACTAACTTACTACGCGAGGCACCTTTGACGCGCGCGCTGCGCACACTCAACCTCATAGCTGACGATGTGGATATATTTTGTTGTTCTTTGAGTGAATTTACAATTATAGCACTAAGTAAAATTTGTTAATTTAGTTTGTAATTTGGTTTAGTTTGGCTTAAGTTTAATTAATGTGGCTACAATATCGCCTTGGAATACTACTGTAAAGATATTGTAAGAAAAAATAAAATAAATAAAAATAAAAAATAAAAATAAAATTGGAACGATACAGAGAAGATTACCATGGTCCCAGCGTTTTTGATACCAGGGATGTCCTTTCTAGGGTACACCTGGTTTTTGGCCGGTTCGAGTCCGACAAGACCATCCCGCCGGTGGTTGTTATCCGGGCGGAAAAAACCACTATTGAGTTCGTTTTTGAAACAATTTTTCATTTAACAAAAAAAAAATGTCACTGAACACATTGTTGTACATACGGAATATTTTTGGTATTATTGTATTCCTACAATAGTTTGTGAGATGGAATGGCACCGAGCACCAGCATTAAATCTATACTAATATTATAAAGCTGAAGAGTTTGTTTGTTTGTTTGTTTGTTTGAACGTCAGGAACTACTGGTCCGATTTGAAAAATTCTTTCAGTATTAGATAGCCTATCGAGGAAGGCTATAGGCTATATATCATCACGCTAAGACCAATAGGAGCGGAGCACCAATGAAGAATGTTTCAAAAACGGAGAAAATTCATTACTATTGAGAGACGCAGATGAAGTTGCGCGGGTCAGCTAGTAATAATAATGTAATAATAATAATCTTTTCTTTAGTAATTGTCACAATATAAATGATTTCAAGGTATGACGTATTTCACACTAAAATGTACCGCGTCTATCGTTTTGAAGGTTTAATGAAAAAATACTGATCTGTCTTCACAGTCATGTACTTTATTCATTAAGTCTTGATGATGGAATGTCATGGAGGACGGGGTGTCATGTCCCTCCAACACAAAGGGAGGATCCTCGGACCGGACGAGCCCGCGGCCCAACGGTTGATGTTGTATATATGCTTATCGACGTAAGAACTTTTCATGTCGCGATACAGGATTAACAGTAGTTCGGTATATCTCCGTTAGATGGTGCTGTAGTATATTTTTTTACTTTGAGTATTTATGAAATCTATGGTTTTTTTTTTCAGTCACTTTGAAGAGTACGAATGCATACCGTTTGTCGAAGTACCGGACGTGAAGTGTGATGTTTGTTGGCACCTTTTCCCTACAAACAATCTTTTGGAAGGTCACAAATGCCTCGGAGAAGACAACAGGCCTGGTGGTGAGTAGACTATGACGCTTTGTTAGTTTATTTATACACCTTTATTGTACACCGCTACAGTATAATATTGTACAGATATCTACATTTTGGTATTAAAATAGGCAGTCGTATCACTCACGGTGATCTCTTACAGAACCTTTACACGGTTATTGTCAAATAGATTTAGTACAATTCCCTAGTACATGATTTTGGTCTATCTCGTAAGGTTTAGCCAGCGTTTGCAATGCAAGCGCGCAAAGACTTGTATGTTTTTCGACAAATGTTTGAAATTCTCGGATTTTCTCTACTAAAATATCATTTGACGACTGGATGGCGTAGTGGTTTGTGTAACGGACTGCTATTCCAAAGGTCGCGGGTTCGATTCCCGCTCAAGTCAAACATTTGTGTGCATGAACATTTGATGTTTGATTTGGTCTGGGTGTTTCTATATATAATATGTATGTATTTACAAAAAAAAAGTATATATGTATTTATATCAGTTGTCTAGTACCCATAGTACAAGCTCTGCTTAGTTTGGGACTAGATGGCGTTGTGTGTATGTGGTAGAATATATTATTATATTATTATTATTAATCTCTGGACCGGGTTGTCGTCTGCGGTATTTCCGGACCGATACGACCTTCAAACCTTCAAGAAAAGAGCGTACTCCTTCCTAAAAGGCCGGCAACGAGTTTGTGACTCCTGAGTTGCAGACGTTCATGGGCGGCGATGGTCACTTTCCATCAGGTGACCCGTCTGCTCCTCTGCCCACTATAACATTTAAAAAAAAGTTCCGTAAAGATCAAAGCGACTTTATTTTATACTATGTAAACATTTGTTATGACAGATGGCATAGTGGTATGTGTAACGAACTGCCACACCAAAGCTGGCGGGTTCGATTCCCGCTCAATTCATACATTTGTGTGTATGAACATTTAATGTTTGATTTGGTCTGGGTATTTCTATGTATAATATACCGGTTGTCTAGTAATCATAGTACAAGCTCTGCTTAGTTTGGGACTAGATGGCGCTGTGTGAAAGTGTTTGTTTATTTTTGAAATTGAATTGTATGTTTTTTTGTGTGTAAATATGTGAATGTGAATATTGTGTAGGCTTGTAATGTTAGTTCATATTTTAGTAACTTTCTGGTGGTTTTGAGTGTTTCCACGGCTGGAGGTAGTATCGTGCCTCTGGTCGTTTTTCTTATACCGGTTCTTATAGACTAATATCGGTTAAGCTACACGGCTGGGGCTTGTATGCCGTCGGACCGTCTGTACGGACAGACCGACTCAAAACCATGGTCCTATCTCAAAAGACCTTTTTTTTTTTTTTTTTTTTTTTTTTGTGGAAATCTCCTCGGATCGTCACCCCGCCGGGGCTCTCGTTCGGCGGGGCGGTGTGTCGGACTCGAACCGACTAAAACCACACGGTGTGCCCTCTTTGCGCTTCCAGTTTAGGAGGGGTCCAGGTAGCTATCTCCTTCTGGACCCCTGCCAGCGCCGGCCCGCTCCTGATGCGGGCTCCTTCTCAGTGAATATCTCAAAAGGCCTACCCAGACCCCTACACTGTACTCGCACAGTTTTTACTTAACTTTGTTAAAAAAATAAAGACACCTTTGTGGTTTGTTTCCCCGTTTGTTCCCAGAGTGAGTCTTAGGAAATGCCGGCGCCTTCTAGCTGTAAAGTCCGACTTGTAATAATATCTGAAAAGATTTACTTACAGAAATAAATCTATACAAATAAATAAAATTGGAGTGTCTGTTTGTAATATTAAAATAACCGCTTTTTACTAAATGCATATGTATGTTTACACGGTACATATGCCAAAATAACATTTTTTACAATTTTTGTCTGTCTGTCTGTGTGTTTGTTTTGGGTAATCTCTGGAACGGCTAGACCGATTTCGACGGGACTTTCACTGGCAGATAGCTGATGACATAAGGAGTAACTTAGGCTACTTTTTTTTAGACTAGCTTCGCCCCGCGGCGTTGCCCGCGGGTATAACAACAAACGCGGGTAACACCACGGGTCTCGGCTAGTATAATTTATTATTATATTCTATTATTTCTACAAAATATTTTCTGCAGTATTATTTTCTGCCAGAGCAGACGTATCTCATCAACAGCCTATACTAGTCCACTGCTGGACATAGGCCTCTCCTTAGAAAGGAGGTTTTGGCCTACTATACCACGCTGGCCAGACGGGTTGGTATAGGGTTTGTTTCAAGTTTTCCTTCTCTTTGCAGTGCTGTTGTCCTGCTTAGTTTGCTCCCTTAGTCGGCTCTTACGACACTCGCGGGATGAATTGGGGTAGTGACAATTTGTATTCTTTCTTTTATTTTTAGAGCAGACGTAAAACATCGAAAATATTTTTCCCGAAAATGTTTTTATATTGTCCCGCGACTGCTCAATTATTTTTTTATCATTATAATAATAGAATAACATATCTTCTTGCTTCTTACAGGCAAATGTTTTAAATGTAACAGAAGCTATGCTCTATTGAAGAATCTTTTAAGACACGAGTCCACGTGTACAGCGAAAAAGAAAGGTAAAAATTGTTTGTTACTAATAATTTACTTCAAAATAGGGATGGAATAAAATAATAGCAATAGTACAGATGCACCTACACTATTCACTTTACAGAAAAAACTAGTTAGAATCCTAGTAAACATAGAAGACACAGACAGTTGCCAACCTCACTTCGTCGAACCTAAAATTTTAACCTTACCCAGTATCTACATATTGGAAACCTGTAAATTCGTTAGACAACACCCAGAGTTCTACAGCAAAAGAGAGGACATACAAACCAAAATGACGCTTAGACACAAAGATAGACTTAATTTACCAGCTTCCCGACTCAAAATGCACTCATACAGCCCATTTGTAATGTCCATCAAAATATACAATCAGTTACCTAAAACCATAAAACAAGAAAATAAATATAACAGTTTCACAAAAAAATTAAAACTCTTTCTTGTAAGTAAAAGCTACTACAGCATAAGAGAGTATTTTGAAGATAGAATACTAAAATAATAAAATTCATAAATTATACAACTATTATGATAAATAATAAATAAAATATTATTTCCTCTCTCCCGAACAAACTGTGCTGCGCCCGTCAGGGTCCATAATTGTTACTATATTTAAATTGATATCACCTATGTATTTACATTGTGGAAGCAATAAAGTATTGAGTATTGAGTAATAATCACATGTCATTAATCATATCTATATATATAAAAGAAAGTCGTGTTAGTTACACTATTTATAACTCAAGAACGGCTTTACAGATATGGCTGAAAATTGGTGGGGAGGTAGCTTAGAGCCAGGAGACGGACATAGGATACTATTTATTCCGTTCGACAGTGTTTTTTTTTTTTTTTGTTTTTTTACGAACTTTGTTTTTTACGAACATCCATGTTTTTCCCATGGTCAATTATATGTGGCATGTTCACGGTTCGGAAGACCATCTGCATTGTTTGTTTTTGGGCCTGATAAGAAAACAAAAAATGTCGTGAATCACAAGGTACTTAAGTGAAGAGCAACCTATGTACTGAAATGCAGAAACAATAATAAATGATTAATGTACTTCATTTTTTTTTTCTAAGAAAAAAATAACTTACTAAATTCGAAAATCGGCTTATTTATTGCCTTTAAGGCGGAACAGAGTTCGCCGGGTCAGCTAGTTATTTATAAATCATATCATCGCAGCTGTGACTTATTTACAAAATCACCGCTACTTAATTATTAATAGGTCTAAATCTAAAAAAAAGGTGGTAATCCTTAATAAAAAGAATTTTGATAGATTTTAATGCTATTTATCTTTGTCTATGACGAAATCACAATCACATGTGAAATGTGTATTCATCATCCACTAATTTCTAACCTTGGAGGTGGATGTGGAACCTTTCAAATTTAAATTATTAATATTATTGAAATCAGGAATCTTCATCATCATCATACACATCCTTTAATAGTCCACTGCTGGACATAGGCCTCTACTTAGAAAGGAGGAATTAGGAATCTTAACAAACATAAAAAAGTATTTGATTTGAGAACTACCTCCTTTTTGGAAATAGGTTCTAGAATCTTCCATCCAGGAAGAAGATTCCTGTAACTAAAGCCATCTGAAGTATTAATATCTAATTTTCCAATCAAAGCTTTCTATTAATATGATATAATCTATTTCAGGTGATGTGATCATCAACAAGGAACTCCTCAGCAAGCTGAAACCCATCCAAGTCAGGATATCACGCTGCGACCCTCTACTTGCAAATGTCAAGCAAGAACACTATGACGTCTCCTGTGTTTCAGATGTAAGTATTAGATACCTTTTTTTAGGGGGTGGAAAATCCCTTCGGATCTCCTGCTCCTTGGGGACTTTCAGGAGCCAGGAGTATGTGGTGATCCCACTAAAAACCACCCCGCCGGCCAGCCTCGGGCGTCCTACTCTGGAGGACCTGGACTATGTAATTTCTAGTCCTTCTCAAAACGACACCACGTTTAATCAGGCCCTACCTCAGGGAAAATGGCTTCCCCCTTCAATCGCTGTGTGGCGGCCCGATTGTGTCTTAAAGCAATCAGGGCGCCACCTCGACGTCCTTAGGCGCCCTGCACTAGGAACATCCCGGGCCATATGATTTCAGGCCCTCCCCCCAGATCGACGCCGCACCTAACTAGACCCTACCTCAGGGAAAGCCAGTGGCTTCTCCCTGCCTATTAGCCCATCCAGATGTGGCAGCCTGATCAGATTTTTAGTGCGATCAGACTGCCATCCGATGTCTTCGTACTAAATACTTACAAATATATTCTTTTAGACAGCTCCGTCACTAGGAATATATCCTAGGTCGCGGGGGACTTTCCATACATACATATATTAAATATTTTTAATGTTTCACACACATCTTACACACGGCGGTCTGATCTCAAACTAGGCTGTACTATGGTAACCAGACTGCTGATAAACATACTTATATATTTCAAAATACATACATATTATAGATAAATTACACCCAGACACAGAACAAAGGACCGTGCTCATCACACAATTTTTTGTTCTGGGTGGAAATCGAACCCACAACGCTCGAGGCAATAGGAAGCGGCGAAGTGACCATCCGTGTAGTCAAATTACACCGCCAATAATCGTGCTTATCACACAATGTTCCTGGATGAGAATAGGGAATATGCATGTATTTTTTTTATTTTTTTAAACGATTCTACTAGTTACTACATTACCAAAAATAAATATAACACATACGAAATATAAGCCGTTAAGCAAAAAAAATATATTAAAATCACTATCATTTTGGGGCAATTTGGACACGTCCATTTTGGCGCGCTTTTTTTGTGACGTCAGATTACACTTTCAGACGAATTCGATGTCAACAACGGAGTGAAGTTCACAAAGTTTGTGAAAGTTAAAAAGTGAGTGATAAAAATTAACTTATTACCATGGAAAAGCCAATAAAAACCTATTATAAATATTGTGCCGTTCCTTTGTGCCCAAATAATATCAAAATTGCACCTGACAAAGTATATTCAGTCATTGTGTTGAGTCTTTCTACACGGGAATTTAATAATTTAACACTCAAAACGTATTAGTTATTAACTTAAAATGAAACAAATAATCACCAGAAACCAAATATTACAAATACACACAACTTGTTGACACTCTTGACAGTGTAGGTTGACGTCAAGCGTGACGAATAGCGTTGCGTTTTAGAAATTTGCGAGGGAATCTTAAAAAAGCCAATTTTTGATGATTAAATTTCACTATTAAATTATAATAAATAAATAATTGTATGGGTATCTTTTTTTAGCAATAAAAATTACAAATAAAAATATTTTGTCCATTTTGGTGTCACGTGCATATTCCCCATTGAACTCACGATCTATGACTTAGCATTCGGTATTGCTAACCACTTGACCAACAAGACCTGTCAAAATTCATATTAAAATTATTAATATTTTTATTATGCAAACTACGCAGGACAACAGCACTGCAAAGAGAAGGAAAACTTGACAGAAACCCTATACCAACCCGTCTGGCCAGCGTGGTATAGTAGGCCAAAACGTCCTTTCTAAGGAGAGGCTTATGTCCAGCAGTGGACTATTATAGACTGTTGATGTGATGTGATGAACGGGTCATCTAGTTCATCTGATCTCCAGGCATTACATCACCTTTGGGCACCAGGGACTTCCTTTCTAGGGTATACCTGGTTCCCCGGCTATTAGTACCCGAGACGGCGTGCGGTTTTAGTCGGTTCGAGTCCGACATGCCACCGACAGGTGGTATCCGAGGGGAATTCCGCACGGAAAAAAAAAAAAAAAAAAAAAGCATTACATCACCTAACTGACTGATTCCTCAACGCAGAGCCTAAAAGCTGTTGATGACGATATTTCTATTTTTTAACTGAAGATCTTAATTTTGCAGGAATACGGCCTGGATGAGAATTGTTACTACCCTTACATATCAGGGCTCCGCATCAAGTCAGAGTTCCGAGGGATGGTGGACATCCATGATGAAATAAAGAAAGAATTCTGTTCAGAAGACTATGTGCACTGGGACTCGGACGATAGTGACTCTGATGATGAAATCACTTGTAATGTGGCTCTCAATCCGTGTGATAAGAAGAAGAGAGTTCCATCTCTAGCTGCTTTAACTCTTAAAACAATATTCTCCTACAGATTTTTAGGGAAAGTGCCAAGAAAAAGGAGAAAAGTGAAACCAGAGAGAGTGTTTGATTCAATTTTAACTGATCAGGACGAGGTAAGGATGGACATAAGTAGTATAATTGATAATTTGGGTGATGATGATATTGACAAAAATAATGGAAATGATGATGATGATAAAGTGGATAATGATAGAAGTCAAGATGATTGTGGTAACAAATGTTTAAATCTAGATGATAGTGATATGATTAAGGAAAGTGTAGTCAATAATGGTGTTAATGATAGTGATCATAATGATAAAACAGATACCGTCAGTTCTATTGACGATTCTGCTACTGTTAATGATGTTATAGTTGATTTAAATGTAAATAATGAAATTAATTTGACTAAAGATAACATTTCACTAGACTCAACAGACACAAAAAAGAATTTTAACGAAAATAATGATAATAGAACGGAAAATTCGGAAAGTAACGATAATTGTACTAATGATTCATTAGAGAAGGAAGAGAAACTTTTAGAAATTAAGTCGTTTGATTCTGAATTATTAGAAAGCAATTCAACAATGGATGGAAATGATCTTGACTCAAAGTCATCTATCACTAATTATACCGATAATAGTAATTTAGAATCGAATGTCAACAATAATCATCAAAATAATGATTCAGACCGAATCAGTAATAATGATAATGATTCAATAGACGATGCGATGTTAACAGATGAACTTGATAAGAGAAGTACTGAATCTAATATTAACAATAGTCTTAATGATAATGATAATTCTACCAATAAGGTAATTAATGATTTAGACGACTTAATAAACAATAGTACGGAAATTAAAGTCGGTTTGAGTAACATAGATGATTTTAATTTCGACAGTTAGGTACAGTTTAGCTTTTTATTTCGAATAGATCTAGCGTCCATAACACGACAAAAATAGTGCCTTTGACTGTTCAGTCAAACTGGGAGCTGGTTCACGCTGATTTAGTGGTGTGGTACGTTACACGACTACAGTCCATGAGGTCTCGGGTTCGATCCCCGGCCCAAGCAAAATTTTATAGGGTTTTTTTGAGAGGAAAAATAGCCTAAGTTACTCCTTATATAGACAGCTGCCTGGTGGTAAAATATTATCAAAATCGGTCCAGCCGTTTTAAAGATTACCCGGAACAAACAGACTGTCAGACAAAAAATATTTAAACAGGTTTTTAGGCTTAGGAATCGTACAAATAACCTTGTGAACATGAAAATAACCTATTATTTTGACATTACAAACAGACACTTCAATTTTATTTATGTGTATAGATTAAAGTCCCGCTTACATAAATATATTTCTGCATAAACCAACATACAACATCAATTGTAGAACGTTTTCTGGACGCTAGATCCTAATATAGCTATAATTTTTTTTAGAATGTCCAAGAAAATTAATAATTTCGTATATTGTATTCGTTATATAGTCACTGCTGCGCTCCGTAGTGGCATAGCGTGATGTATCAAAAGCCTGTAATCTTTCTCAAAACTGAAGTAAATTTGACCATTTTATAATATAAATTATTACCGCCGTAATTCGACACATAATACCAGAAGACCGGTGTAAGTAATCCTTTAGTTATATTTCACAGTGTGATTAAGATTACCTAACCACTTTTGCACTTAAAGGACGGCAATGTAGTGGTGAGCGCTTACCGTCAGATGATCCCACTCCTGCGGATTTATTTTCACTTGGACATTCTTTGTAGAAATTCACTTTTATATTGAAAATAATATATAATATATGTAGAAACGGGAAATTATATATAAAAGAATTAACTAAAATCTCTTAATACAATAAAAATATTTAATTTTTATCGTATTTTTAATTGAAGTATAATTATTATCATATGTTTTTAATTTAAAATTGGCAGCAGTGGTTTCTTTTTTAAATTCATTACCATATTCAACAGCCTCTAATAGTCCACTGCTGGACATAGGCCTCTCTTTAGAAAGAAGGTTTTGGCCTACTATACCACGCTGGCCAGACGGGTTGGTATAGGATTTCGGTCAAGTTTTCCTTCTCTTTGCAGTGCTGTTGTGCTGCGTAGTTTGCTCCCTTAGTCGGCTCTTACGACACCCACAGGATGAATGGGATGGTAACACTACGTATCCCTAATACATCACTACACGGTCATTTTTTTAAATTATCAAATTCAGTTTTTCAAAATCAAATTAGGCACAAAGCCAGCTCTTTTTGAACGTCATTGTTTAGATAAAAACAGTCACCAAAAACGTCCAACCCGTCACCAAGTGGTGGTTTAGTTGGTTTAGAAGAAGCCGTGGAACAAACTCCTAAGCATCACACCTGTTTGATCTTGGATACCTAATTTAAAGTAAACAGAAGGCCAATTCTCGTAATAAGAGTTTATTTATTTATTGATTCTTCCTGCAAACATATTGCATACTAGCTGAGACCCGCAGTGTTACCCGCGTTTGTTGTTATAACCGCGGGCAACGCCGAGGGGCGAAGCTAGTCTAAAAAAAGTAGCCTAAGTTACTCCTTATGTCATCAGTTATCTGCCAGTGAAAGTCCCGTCCAAATCGGTCCGGCCGTTCCAGAGATTACCCGGAACAAACAGACAGACAGACAGACAAAAATTATAAAAAATGTTATTTTGGCGTATGTACCGTGTAAACATACAACATATTTATTATAAACATATTTATTTGTGTAGATGGCGGACTTAATGCCTCAGGCATTTTCTTCCAGTCAAACCTTTGGGTGTTACAAAGCTGTGTGTGGCAGGTGTATATTTGGGACAGGTAAAGATGAGACTGAATTAAGAAATGTCACAATGGCAGAAAAGAATGAATCCTACAGATATATAAGTACTAGGTGAACATACATATTGTTTATACATATAAATATCAAAATATAAAGAGTTAGGCTTGAAATTTATTTCTAATCAATTTTCGATCTCACAACTGTCATAAAACGTATTTTTATAGTTTACTAGCTGACCCGCGCAACTTCGTCTGCGTCTCTCAATAGTAATAAATTTTCTCCGTTTTTGAAACATTCTTCATTGGTGCTCCGCTCCTATTGGTCTTAGCGTGATGATATATAGCCTATAGCCTTCCTCGATAAATGGGCTATCTAACACTGAAAGAATTTTTCAAATCGGACCAGTAGTTCCTGAGATTAGCGCGTTCAAACAAACAAACTATTCAGCTTTATAGTATTAGTATTTTTATAATAAAGTAAGACTAGCAGGTTACTGATTTAATTGACTGCACGGATGACGTAGTGGTTTAAGCGGTCACCTCGCCGCTTACTACTACGCTGAGTGTTGTTGGTTCGATCCCCACATGGGACAACACTTTGTGTGATCCACAAATTGTTGCTCTGAGTCTGGGTGTTCTTTGTCTTCGTTTCATGTATGTTTGTAAAGTCCCTCGTGACACGGGATATATTCCAAATGCGGGCGTTATCTGTTTAAAAAAATAATAATAATTTTCAGTTACAATACGATATGATTACATGGCAGTCAACGCTGGATGTTAAATACTTTACTACGATAATTTATAAATATTTTTTTTGTTAGTTGAACCAACTGCAAACAATAAACAGCACTAAAAATTAAATAATATTAGTATATATGAAAAGGCCAACTAAACTCACTGCTCTAATGAGATAGCGAGTTTTCGTAATAAACACAAATATCATCGACGCAATATTTATTTTTATTGATTATTCAAAAACAACTCTGCCAATTTCGATAAAACTTAAATGGACCACCTGGGAAGTACACCCTTTGAAACAAAAAAAACTTACCAAATCTGTTAAGACGTCTGGGAGTAATCGGTGAACATACATAAAAAAAAATATTTAAAAAAATTGCCTGCTGTCAATAGTAAAAAGCACCCCACGCTTTTTTTTCAAATTTATTAAAATTTATTTTCTATTTTTTAGTTTGGTTTTCTTTAAAAAGCGTGTTGTTTTTTAAATTAGTGTATTGTCATCGGTCCTCGATATATCTACAAAGTTTGAACAAATTCTGACCGTTTAAAGTTAATCAAAATCACGCCCAAGGGGTCGGTTACAAACAAACATACAAGTGAAGCTAATATAAAGCGCGTAAAAAAGATTTCGACGAATTGAGTTCCTCCTCCTTTTTTGAAGTCGGTTAAAAATACCTTTTATGTCAGAGATAAATAGTTGATCGGAACTGAATTGAGACCGAACTTTTATTACGAGAATTGGCTTTCAGGTCTCTGTGCAATATGTAAAAATATATTACGTGAAAACACCAAAAAAAAGGGTGACTCTGCAATAGTTATATATAGAAACCTATTTACCGTCAGAGCCATCCTTTGTCAGAAATGGGCCACGCTCGACTGAAGTGATAGCACGCCTTCACAGGAAACCGTTATTAAGCTAATCTCTCGTTGCTATTCACCGAGTTAGAAATATCTTTTGTTGTCTTCCATCTATCTCTGGTTCTTTGGGGGGAGGGGGGTGACCGGTCTGCTCGTGTACCCTCCTAGTTACAAAAAAAACACGCGAGAGTGTTGAAGTCAGGGGTCTGATCTAAAATGCAATATGGATGTGACCAGGTCGCTTTGCGTTATCAGGGACCCCTATTTGTCCCGATATCGGTCCGGTTTCTTAGCCGTGTATACCCTAATTATTAGTTTAATTCGTTATTTACTAAATACTATGGGATATTAGTAAAACGAAACTTGAATCAACAAATTTATCGAATTTTATTTCATGAGTTAAAGTTCTACCTTTCTCTCTTAATATTCTGAGTACCTTATTAAGTAAAGAGAGAGTCTGTGACAGAAATAATAATGGCCTCATATATCTCACACGTCATACATCACATACTCTATTCACACATCTCCCACGGCGGTCTGATCCCAAACTAGGCAGAGCCTGTACTATGGTCACCAAACTGCGGATAAACATACTTAATATAGTTATATATTAACAAAAATACATACATATCTTTACATAGTATAAAATAAATTTGCTTTTTTGTGTTGTACGCTTAGTTCTTTTAATGAAAGCAAAGGATTTTAATGTGGTTTTCACCAATAGAGATAGTGATTTAAGAAGGAGGTTTATATGTATAATACATGCATTTATAGTAGAGAAAATCCGAGAATTACAAAGTTTTGTCTTTAAAATATGATTTTGCGCGCTTACATTGCAAACGCTGGCTAAACCTTACGAGATAGACCAAAATAATGTACTACGGAATTGTATATCTTAAAAATATCTACAAAAAAGTCCGCAATGGTGTATATCTATCTCCTAACGATAACCCACAGTAAACATTTTTATCTTTTAAATATTACAGAAAAATAATGAGTTATTTATAAAGCAATTTTAAACAATAAATTATTATTCTATGTAGATTAAAATTGCTCTGTCCAGCATATAATTAAAATGAACATTTTAGAAGATGTTAGAGGATTTAAATCCGGGGGGTAAAACGGCCGTCGCCGGGCCTATAAATATTGCTTATAAAGATGTCCTATCATAACAATAGTAGAATTATTTACTCTACACTGACACCACATTAGTAGTATTTATATTGCAACCGAGCGAAGCCGGGGCGGAACGCTTGTTATATATAAATTACACCCAGACACAACAAATGATCCTGATCAACACACAATTATTTGTCCTGGGTGGGAATCGAACCCACGACCTCCGACTTGGCAGTCAGGGTCACTAACCACTAAACCAACGGGCCAGTCAAAAGGAAAAGAGATCTTACTCTCTTTGCTTCATAGGTTACTAAGAAAAAAAGATAGAGATAACTTAAGCTATAACTAAAACTACCCCCATTTAATTTAAACAAACAAAATTGTCTATCAATTATTTAGTTGATCATATCCATCTAAAAATGAGTAGAGAATAAAATAGAATGACTATTTTTCTATTTCTTATACTCTATAAATCATCATCATCAACAGCCTTTAACAGTCCACTGCTGGACATAGGCCTCTCCTTAGAAAGGCGGTTTTGGCCTACTATAGATTTTGTGTTAAGTTTCTCTCTGCAATGCTGTTGTTCTGCGTACTTTTTTCCCTTAGTCGGCTCTTACGACCCCCATGGGATTAATAGGGGTGGTGACACTCTGTATTCTTAATCCGTTGCCACACGGACTACTCTATAAATGGTGAGATAAAAATACAACACAAATTTCTCTGGTACACTTAATATATAAAAGGAAAATAAATTATTAAAATTATTTTTATTTAAAATATATATATTTTTTTAATTATTATTTAAAATATATATTTTTTTATGCAACTACTACTGATAAGAATTTCGTAGTAAATAAATAAATAATGTTCAAAATACTATTAGTATTTATTTATAAATAATATAGATATATAAATGTGCTAAGTCTCAATGGACTCAAACTGCATAATTATTTGATACACAAGTAAACACTTACCGACTTTATTATTGATGCAGGAGAGTCCAATTTCGTTCGGATATAAATTATGTTTAGAGGTAACACTTTCTGTTGTACAATGAATAATATATCTTAAGATCGATGAACGAGAGCTACTTTTGCGTTGGTACATGTAAGACTTACATTGGGACTTATCCACACATATATAAATGTAAAGTTGGTTTGTGTACGCTTCAAACACTCAAAGTTCTGCATCGATTATCGATACAATACGCTTCAAAGATAGTTTTAATATATTTTTCGTATAAGTTTTGTTCCTCTTTTCTCATCAATGCAACCACAAGGGGGCATCCATTAATTACGTGAGGGTTTTTCGCCGATTTTTTTACCCCCTCCCTCACCTGAACGCCCCATGTAATTGATGGAGGCACCACAATATGCCACAGCGAAGCATGGCAGGGTAATTATGTATAAATTATTTTTTGTATACAGAATATAGTTGATTTTGTGATATATTTCAACGTTTCTAATAAAGCATGTCTATCGGTAATATTTTCTATTGTAAACAAAATTACATACATTGTTATCATTATAAGGCTCATTTAACATTTGTAAATTTTACTCTACAGCTCTCGTTTGCGTAATACAAAGGATTTGAAAAAAAATATGTATTTTTGCGTATGCCTTGTAAGGCTTTCTCATCGTCTTAGGTTCTTAAAATATATTTTTATTGTAAAGAAGGTTTGTAAATGTCCAAAAACAATTGTTTGTAATGACACCAGTCTCACCCGAAAGAATCAATAAACTTAACTTTCGTTTATATCGACCTCTGGAAAACCGATTTTAACCCCAAGGGGTCAAATCGACCACTTTGAGAATCCCTGAACAGATGCGGCTTGAAGTTGAGTACATTATATATGGGTACCAATATACAATGGTTACACCTAACGGTTCTTACGCCGTTATATTGTTGTTTGTTAATCGGTTACCTTTACTCCACAATGTAAAAAAGGATGTAGTCAATCTTCCACTGCTATAAAAGACAGGATACTTTTTAAAAATCACTTACGACCTCTTTGTTTAGTATGTAGATATACTATTTCCTAGATTAAAATGGTGGCAATTCCGTTGTTCTCGTCACTGTAATAGAATTCCTCTGTCTTATTTCAGTTCAGAAATTACACTATTGTTCTGTTGTGAATTATTATTTATAAAAAGGTTTTTTTTGTCAGCACTAAATTTGATTCTGACATTACTAACGAGTGTTGCAACTTAAAAATATAAGTGTGGTGGGCAAAAATATTTTTTTGGTTTTACGAATGCCTGTAATGAATTGTTGTGTATTTCTTATTCGTCATACAAAATAATAATAATAATTCATAGACTTATATAAACTCGAAAATTGAACAGTGTTAATTGGACTAATATAAGCAAGTTATTTAATTTTAGTCTCGTCAAACTAAAATAAATTTAATCTCATGTTTTCGGAATACTTTTATTTGGCGGGACTAAACTAAATTTTAGTTTGTAACAACAGGATTGCCACTAATGTCTACAAATTAAGATTATGTACATTATGTATAAGTAAATTTATGTTTCTATATTCAATAAAGAAATATGTTTTTTTAAATATTTGTTATTTTAATCCCTTAAAAGTCGCGAGGATTCTGCCCTATATTTTAGTCTTTCTTGCGGGTGACGAAGACACGTTGCGTTAATTTTGTGAGGTACTAATGTCCGCTAAAGAGGCGGTGGAATAAGAATAGGAGAGGACCCAGTAGTCTCTTCTACAGAAGTAGCATTAGGCGCCGGCGACCGATGAATGGTCTTCGCCCTCCAAGAGCGCTATCCTCGGGGTTATGGGTAAGGCTGCCCATATTCTTCCAGAAAACAGACCTAAGATTGATGCGCTACTCTCTAAACCAAGGTGGCCAAGACCATCACGCAATTGTGTGGCTGTCTAAGACGGCCAAGATTTGTTTAAACGGGTTCAATTCCGACATACCATTTCATCGTGAACCGCGGTGAAGTGGTAAACCGTAGTAGCCACGAGTATTGACATTAGCAGTTTGAACGTAAACATAGAATGTATAATAAAAAATTCGTTATTTTTATGATACGGGCAAAGGAGCAGTCGGATCACCTGATGGTGACTACCTCCGCCCATGAACGCCTGCAACTCAGGAGCTAGCCTTAGAGTTGGAGTACGCTCTTTTATCGCATCGCGTCGGTCCGAAAATACCGCAGACAACAGTTCTACAGATGTGTTTATATCACTGCTACTAAAAACATTACATCAGGCACTTAGGTTCTGCAGTTTTTCCATCATCATTATCAATGTTTTGACCGTTTCCTAATTTTCTCTAGGGTCAGCGCAATGTGTAAAAGTTTTTGGATATTAAACAATGCTGATGAATGATGAGACACTTTAATGTTTAATAATTTATTTATTACATTTATTTACTTAACATTATTTTTATACATTTATCAACAATTATTCATAATCTTTTATTTGAAGACTGTGATCAAGAGTTAACCAACATATATTTAATGCTTAAAAAACAAACAAGACTTACATTAGGCGCAAATAATGTGTAACAACTAACATCTAACCTGCCATATGAGGGAATAGTGTGTTTCACAGTTGATGATGAAGCCGTGACCGCCGTGTTCATTTGTCAAAACAAATAACGCGCGCTTCTCCAGTTTCCTGTTACACATTTCCGTCCCTTTGCTCGAATCACTCGCAGGAGTTAAGATGTTACACATCAAAAAGCAAATTTACCTAAAACACGGGATGAACAGGGGTGGTGACACTCCGTATTCTTAATCTGTCACCACACCTTTTATCATATATACATATTGTATTATAACTGACTCTCGTCAAGAATACGCATAACAGTAAATAGAAAATCGTAACGAAAAATTCAACACCAATAGTATTAATTAAAAACATAGTTTTATGGGTTTGGTAGATTCGGTTATTGGACTAATAACTCCCACGCGTCCACTACTGTAACTCCGGTACACCAGAATCAACAGCAGGGACCTACACACCGAGTTGTAACACTCGGGAAGTACTGTTTTGGAACCCGCAACAAAATTAATCAGCAGTGAATTGGAAGACTTGGAAATATAATTCCACTTCTTTCCTTAGCAAAGCTTCTTTCCTTATTATTGGTTACATCCTAATCCATTTGTCTAATCAATATTCTTCTTTAGACTAAGTGCGGCGACAATTATTGCGTCTTTGCCAAATCCCTTAGGGTATTTAGGCGTTAGTTTATGTCGCCTAGTTTCGGACTAAGTGATCTGCACAAGTAAAAGTTCGTCTTACTAAAACTATTACACCGATACAGTCCTCTAATTCTCATCTGATTCAACTTCTATGTTTCTTACTTCTCTTTTCTTTCTGTACGTCGGCTTTTCCAACCTAGTGAGAGCTTTAGACAGTAACGCTTGAAAATTTTGATTCTTTGATTTGTAATATTTATTTTTCACTGATTTTAACACTTCCTCCTGGTTTTTGCCTAACAAGTGGGCTAACGGATTGGTTGTCACTAATTTAGTGCCGTCTGACAATTTGATAGAAGTAGGAGGTTTTGTGTCTATCATATTTTGTGGATCATTTTGAGCTAAGACGTCTTTAACCTTTACGATTTTGTAATAAGGAGCTGCTGGCAATAAGTGTGCAATTCTTATGTCCGTCAATTCCGTTGGCAGTTTAGGTATTACTATTTTATGAGCTACCTCATTTTGTTTCTGTCTCGGACTTTCTTCTGTGTTTTCTAACATAACTTCTTCAGCAACTTCTGGAATAGCCTCGTGTCTGTCCATATCACCATTGTCATCGCAGTGATCAGAATAGTGTTCTGCAGCGTCATCCATTTCACATGGAGCTTCCACAATTTTTATACTGACTTTGGTCTTATCTGGATAGTGGTCCACAAATTTAACAGGCATTGCTAACCGTTGAGAGGTGCTGCTGGGGGTATTTTTAAATTTGGTCATTTTAACAGTAGGCTCTCTTGCATAGCCTGTTACCAGCTTAATGGTTGCTGTACTTTCAGTTTGAGCCTCTTTGCTTTCTTCCGGAACAAAGTTTTCGAAAAATTTTTGCACTGATAATTTATGGTCAACCACGGTTATTTTGGCACTAGTTGTGGTAATATCTGTCTTTGCTTTCACAAGTGTACGTTGGAATTTGACTGACGTAGGTAAATCTTCGGTTAATGAGCCACCAGTCTTGCGTTTCTCTAAAAGTATTTTTAATGTCTCTGTGAGCCGTGATGATGAGTGTTCAGTTGCAACATGTTCATTCAATTTTGCTTTGCTTCTGAATATTTTTGAGCATTTAATGCATTTTTTTACTTCATGTTTTGAGTGGAGGCTTACGTGGTGGTTGTAGTTCTGTACTGTGTAACAATATTTTTCACAAATATTGCAAGTTAAAGCTTTTCTGTTAGTTTGTTGTAACCGTCTTTTTTTAACGGGTACAAGATTACTTTTCTTTTGAAGTCGCACCCTCTTTCTTACAGAATGCAATGGTTCATCATCATCAGAAGACTCTAACATAATAAGTTCTTGGTTATTCTGTTTGCGAGTTTTAGTAGTTTTTTTTCGTTTCAATTTTGGTGTTTCTTTATTAAAAATTTCTGTTTGGTTACCCTCCGTTTCTAACGCATCCGTGAAATCTGAATTTAGTGCAATAATGTCAGTAGCCCTTTCATCACTTGATGTTTTTGATTCATCAACAATGATACTTTTGGGTACAAATGGTGTCTCCGATTTCTTATCCGAGAAGAATACGTGATAGTTCTCATCAAATTCCACAAAACCGACACTTTTGTGTTCTAACTTTATGTGGATTGTGAACTTCTTCCTGAAACGGAACTTTTTATTACAAATCTTACAAGTGTAAGGAAATATATCTTTATGTTTCGTGACAAAATGAGCAAACAGTTTCTGCGGATGATTAAACACACTCTTGCAATAAATACATAGATACTTGTACAAATGAAACATAGGTCTGTGCGTTTTATCAATATGTTTCTGCATCGCAACTCTCCCAACACAACGTTTCCAACAGAACTGGCACGTCTCTACTTCAATGCAGTGACCCGCATGCTTTTGTGATTGATGATCAGACCATTCGTTCATCGTTTTAAATGTTATATTACAGGAATGGCATTTTATTGGTTTACAAAACGATTTATGCTTTTGGTATGTACGAACTGCGATATGAGTTTTGCAATCAAGACACAGCCGTGTTTTTTTCTCCCTCTCACCAAACATGTTACATTCTCTACTCAAATGTTTTATTAAATTCCTTTTTTTATTAAATACATTACCACAAGTATGGCACACGTATACTTCACATTTATTAGACCTAACGTGTCGCAGGTACATGGTCATATCAACAGTGGAAAAGCCGCAGCCAACGCACACATACACTACGTCAGTGTCCAGAGTCGATATAAATGTTATCGACTTAACTTTCAAAGCTACCGAAAGATAAGGAAATGCATCATGCATTAACACGCCATCCTTAGAATTTTTATGTTCGAATTCGTGTTTCCTCAACGAAAATAGATCAGCGTACTTCTGTTGACATTGGGAACAACTGTATATAGAATCAGACTTCGACACTGAATGCTTCTTACGGTGAATTCTATGGGCATCAAAATCTTCGAATACTCTCCAGCAGAGGGAACAACACTTTAGCGTCAATAAATGGTTATCTCTAATGTGTTCAGCGTAATCCATCATGTCTGTATACGCTTCAGGACATAACTGACACTTTTTTAACACAGCACGAGCTATTTTGTGGACTTGATCTAAGTGAATATTTAAATCTTCTGGATCTAGAAATTCTGCATGACATATAGTGCAAGTTGTGTCGGCATCTGGAGCGTAGTTCGTCATTTCTTCAGGCTCAATATCTATATAGATCTCTTTTCCTTCAGATTCATCTAGTGAATCCATGTTTGTATGTTTAGGTTACGATTGTAATCTACGATTGCTGGAATTTCGGCGAAAATATTATGAAAACAGTAAACACAAACGAAACAAAGTAGTGAAAAAATAACTGGGGATCATAGGGATGTATGAATACTTTTGATTTAAAATTGAAAAATATGTGTCAGTTATCGCACACCACGATACTTTGTCAAAATTAGTCGATTTTATTTCTAGTCATCTAAGAGAGATAATATTGAAAAATTCAAGAATTTGTTTTAATACAATAATCTAAGAACAATTCATTTTAAATTCGGCTTATTCTTTTTAACTATGTTTCATAGTTATGTACCATAATCAATGTGAAAAAAGGAAATAATAAAAACAAACAATGCCCTAGAAATTATACAATAAAAGTTCGATACAAAATAAAATAAATGTAAAATTTTAGTACAATGAAAAATATTTTTAGTAATTATACTACAGATACTTAAAACGGTGAGAATCGATAGTTTTCGAATTCGTGTCGAGGACTGTGTGTCGTTAGGGCATGGTTTCAGTAGGTCCGATGTCCAACAATGAAACAGTCGTACACAATAAAACTTTGTGAAATATCTGAAAAGCTGCGTTGTCAGATCATGCATTACATCGTGTAAGGACTCCCTCCAAAACCCCCCGCCATATCTGTCTGCGGTGCATTTTTAAGTTTTTCGACAAGAATCTAGGTATTTTTAGCGTTCTTTACAATTTTTTATTTAAATTATTCATGGTAACTTTATATTTCACATGATTACCTAGCATCAAACATATTTTCAGTTACTTAGCGACCGCCGTCCAGTCCATGCGTCTTATCGCATTGCAATAAATGTGCCGAGTCGTCGCGTGTAATTATTTATTAAACAGTATTTTTAGCGTTCAAACGTACTGATTATTAGTACAGTTACTATTATAAGGGTGCTCTTGGGATTAGGGGCCCCCTAAACCACCATGAAAAATTTACAAATACCCCCACCGCAAGTTATGCCAACGTTACCTCCAAAACCATTCACCCAGAAACCTGCTTGGCCTTTTTTTTCGTCGTAATTGATTCTATCGACGGAATTATGCTACGAGATTACTTATTATCGCTTTCCACAATCATCGAACCATCGTCCATCCGGTTTATTTCACGTATAGCCAACTCAAGAATATGTGTGTATTTGGATTAAATAACAATCTTCTGACGAATTGATTGATATTATCAGAAAACTCAAAGTAAAAGATAATTTATTGGAAATTAGATCGTTAATAACTAGGAACAAACGAATAGTTTTAACGAATGCTTGCCCGCGTGAAATAATTGAAGAAAAATTCAAATGAATAAATTTAAAAATATTGTCTCCTATTACGTACAGGAGGGTAGGTATTTCGGACTCAGGCTTTTTTCATATTATGAGTTTCCGACTTCAATTGTACGTTTCACCTGAGGATGAAAAAGGCTTCCGGAATCCTAACTTCAGGATCTACTTAACAAATTAATCCATGAAATGTTTTGTGTGCAATGGTATTGGTCGTTTAGGAAAATACTGTCCTCAAGCTATCCAGCAACAGATGTCAACTCAAAACCAAAATAATTCGAGTCAAGACACTATCGAACCTTCAGACTTCAGACAGACCCTCCCATTGAGTTCATCAACCCACAGGTACATAATACTAAATAACCAGACAACGCTCAAGAAACTAACAAAAACTTCAAACTGATTCATTCAAATACCGCATCAGAACCATCGCAATCAGAACTTAACAATAATAATCCTCCTATAGAAGAGTCTCCACAACCAACCGACTTCACAGACGATACTGACAGCAGCTACCAACTAGAAGAAATACCAGTTAATAAACATATTAAAAAGTAAAAAGAAACCCTCGACAATAGGACTGAAGAACAAGTTTGGAATGACATTGAAATTGAAATAAAAGATTCCCAACATAACCTTCCTCTAACATTAAATCAGTTCATAAGCCTTTTAGATATATCACGAAATAAGCAAAATATTAAAGACCACCTATCACATTTACATCAAGAATTGGTTTAACACCTACTATTCAAAATATTTCCCAATATTGGAAATATCAATGTGCAGATTAGCTCAACTTTCGTTTAAAAATCGATCACAAGATTAAAGAGTTAGATAAATTCAACCTGTCCTCTTATACATGTATAAATAAAATAGTTAAAGAATATGATCAAATAATAATAGTCCGTGTAGTGACGGATTAAGAATACGGAATGTCACTACCCCAATTCATCCCGTGGGTGTCGTAAGAGCCGACTAAGGGCGCAAAACAACGCATGACACCAGCACTGCAAAAAGAAGGAAAACTTGACACAAACCCTTTTTTTTTTTTAACGTGTGGAAATCCCCTCGGACCGTCACCCCACCGGGGTTTGCGGCGGGGTGGTGTGTCGGACTCGAACCGACTAAAACCACACGGTGTGCCCTCTTTGCGCTTCCAGTTTAGGAGGGGTCCAGGTAGTTATCGCCTTCTGGACCCCTCCCAGCGCCGGCCCGCTCCTGGTGCGGGCTCCGTCTCCAATTATCCTCTCTTTAGGCGACGTCCGGCACACGCGGACGCCGCCCCCTCGCGGCTGGCCAACTAATGCGGGTGGAGGGGAGAACCCATCCCGTCCACCCGCGGCCACACTCAGGGCGGCATGAGGCGCAGGTAAGCGCGCCTCCGCCGCCCGGTTCGCCGGCTGCGGATCAGGTCCGAGTGGAGGTCGTCCTCCCGGGCCTTCTCCGCCGCCTCCTTCTGCGAGATTACCTCCTCGCAGAAGGTTGCGACCGCGGTAAAACAACTGTCGCTACCGGCCATGGAGCGAATTACGGCAGGTAGCGAGAGATCTGCTCCGATGACTGCAGTGAGGGCCCGGCGCTGCGTCGCCCATGCGGGGCAGACCGCCAGCGTGTGCTGGGCCGAGTCCTCACTGCAGTCGCAGTGGTGGCAGGCGGGACTCAGTTCCCTCCTAGCGACCGAGTGCAGGTACTTTCCGAAGCAACCGTGCCCGGAAAGCTGCTGCCGCCCTGCCCACTCGGCTATGACCGGCTGGAGAGCCTCCACGGCGGCGAAGCCAGCGCGTGGAGTCTCCAGCCGGAACGACCATCTGACCATGGTGGCTCGGCGAGCGGCTTCGCGCTACTCGCGCACGTCTTCGGGCGGAGGGCGAAATCCGCTCTCCGCCCGGAAGTCAGCCACTCGCCGATAAACTTCGGCGAGCACCTCCGCCTCCAAATCCTACGGGGGTGTTCCGGCCAAGGCGCAAGCCGCCTCGGTGGACACCGTGCGGTATCCGCGTTTGACACAAACCCTATACCAATCCGTCTGGCCAGCGTGGTGTAGTAGGCCAAAACCGAATTTTTATTTGATTATTGTTTTATTCGATTCGAAAAGTTCCGACATGAATATATGTTGTACGTATATACACAATATATGTTTATATTATATATAGTTAAATTAATTATCATTGTATTTCAACTCAAACTCAACTCTCGTGTAAGCGGGGCCAAAATGTGTAGATATTTATATACAGAGGTGTCGGTAACAGTAACAGGGTCGCAAGTTTAATGGTGTTTTCCCCATCTCAAAAAATACATTCTTTTGTTTGTTGTTCAAAAATGCCCAAAAAGTTTTCACCTCAAAAACAACATTTTCATAATAACATCATTCATTAAGAATTATTATGTAACTGTTTATCACTGTTTGGAATATGTTTACTACACCACATTTTCATATTAGATAAATATTAATCTACACATTGATAAAATTAGTAATTCACAAACGATAAGGTTAAAAAACCGAGACAATTAAATCCCTTCAAGGTTGAACTAGTTTCATGTTAGTCGATAAGATACCGCCTTCGGTTAATATTACGAGTATTTCCACTTGATCTGAATGCATGGCATGGACACTATCATATTCTTAGGCCAATGCACTATCATACCAAAAGTAGCAAAATGGCCGCCAAGTGCGTTTCGCGCCACGCAGAGGTTCAGGTTCCGTAGTATTTAACGTGATTTAAACTAGTGACAACTTAAACTAAGTACTGTGTTTTTTCAAAGAATTCCAAAACATTTACATACCTATACATTTTATAAGTTGGGCGACTGTTCCTAATAAGGTAACAAAAGTAACTTAGCCGTGATAAGACTAAAATGATGTTAGTAGAATGGACTTAGAAGGTCAATTCTAAGTCCACTATAGTAATGTTTAAGTAATCATGATTTTATTTCGTATTTTAAGGCTGGCCTGGTTTGACAATACATTTAAACAACAAAACCTATTATTTTGATATTACAATCATACACTTAAACTTTTTTGTATCTAGGTACTAACTTCCCTAAAAAAATTTAATAAATTAACAAATAAGACAGCCATGTTTCGGCATGTTCGGAGCCGACTCGACTGGAGTGCAGTTTGCAAAAGTGCAAAAGACAAAGCAAACAGGTGTTGAGCAATTCTTTCGTCGATTTCCATCGGTTACTGGAGCTTAAAAATCCTTCCCTTTATTGGCGGCGGTAATCACTTACCATTATCTGTCTGCTCGTTTGCAACCCCTTTAACACAAAAACAAACAGTGGCACTCCGGGAGTGCCGACAGAAGAGAAAATGTATATACAGAGGTGTCGGGAACGGTAACAATTCTGCGAGTTCAATTTTTTTCACATCTCAAAAAATGCCCAACGCGCCTAAAGAACTATTCTCTTCAACAGAGGTGTCGGTAACGGTAACGTTAACAGTGTCTCGAGTTCAATGGTTTTTTTTACTCTCAAAAAAATGAGTTTTTTGTTAATTTTTTTTGTTGGATGTTCAAGATGCCCAACGCGCCTAAATAAATCACTTTTCACTTCAAAAATAATGTCGAACTTATAACATTACCAATAAATTGCCATGAAATAGAAAAGCACACGATGAAAGCGGTTACCGGTACATATACGCTGATACAGCTCTAGTATTCCTTTTTTGTGTTGCTATGCTTCAAAAAACTCTAGCGACTAAACTGAGATGTAAAAGCGAAATCTTTTGGACGTTAACATATCCACAGTTGAGTGACTTCAATCCGTATGGAAAACTGCTGTGACAGGCAACTTCGTAAACATCCAATTCAACAACAGTTACAAAGTATAAACCCCAAGGCGTTGTAATGTCGAGGCGGTTCTACTAAGCTCTGACATCTTAAGAAGAAGTATAAATTCTTGAAAATTCTAATACATTACAATAAGTATTTATGTATCTACATGCGTCGATGCAGAATTGGTGTATGTTAAATGTATTTTAAAGTACTCACTGCTATCCCCGAATTGAAAGACAACGGTTTATTGGACCCCTTTACACACTGCTTTCAGCAAATCCGTCCAGACATTGTCTGGTAGAGATCGCTTTTACCGATCAAACCGCCTCTTATATTTACTATTGATGTGAAATATCTAACGGTCAGACCAACTAATGTAGTCGCGATGCGTCGCCATGGCATTTGTAGCTATGCTATATGATATATTTAACATCTAATGCCGTGTAGCAACACGTCGCCATGCGCAAGTGTCCCTGCTCATTATTGTCTACAAAGTAATTTCCGACGACTCAATTTTTATTTATACACATAGGAAAAGTCTTGCCAGCGAAGGCGCGGGCACGACTTATATTCTATTCCACATTTTACGTTTTTTATGGAATAGCAAAGCAATAATTATATTGTATAGCAGTCAAAATACCAACTTAATGAACACATGTATCACCACCATCTTAAAGGTTACCTACTTTTAAATACCTATTATTTTTAAAAGTGGAAATAATGAACTAATAAATAAACTTGTTTTGTTGTTACATATGGCAGCCGAATGACTCACTGTTAATAAAATTATATTCCAAGGTCACCTATGGTGTGTACGTGAAATGCTAATTATGACATCCAAACAGTTATTCATGTTTTTTGTCAATATTTATTCATTCAATGTATAAATCCATAGAATGACGTAAATTATATTTTTTACATAATAAAAGGTTGGTATCATTATTTTTATATTTTTCTGTGTTGCTAAATAAAAAACACCTCAAAGACTCTCTTTTACCAGAATCACATGCCACGAAAAAAATGGAATTTACGTTGAGCTGAGCTGAGATTTTATTTCTTTTAAAAAGTATGTTTTAAATAATAAATAATTAACATCGAAAATACTACTAAGATCTCAATCAAGAAATATATTTTCTACGCCTTGTAAAAAGAGGAGCAGAGAAATGAAGATTATTTTAATGAATCGAGTTAAATATTATTCTCAGCTTTTTTAAAATCCATTAAAAAAAATAGCTATTTACTAAACTAAACTAAACTTTATTCATATTATAAAAAAGTTGATATATTTAGTGAATTAATATCTTGGTGAAGATGTGTTTTATATAAAGCGAAACGTAGGTAATTTTTACTTATAACATAATGCATTTAAAGTTTTTTTAATTTTACTTCAAAATTCAGATTCCCATTTTGTTGGGTAATAATTATCACCTGCCCACACTGTTTTCCTACAGTTGATCACGTTTACAATGTCAAAAAAAATATTGTCTGTCATGTCACCACAGGCTGTCAGTTTATGCCCGTACTAAATAAAAATATAATTAGGCCGCAACACGCTGCCATGCACAAAATCAAGACTTTCAGGTAAATAATACCCATTTTTATTAATTACAACTTCTTTCTACAGACAATAACACATTTTTTTTGTAATGCTATGTCACTATAACCTATAAAAACTTGGCGTTTTATTTTATCATGTTTTATTGTTATGCGTAGAATTTATAACGGTATTCTATTTATAACTGAATTATAATAGGTTTACGATTGGCAGGGATGTTTTATTTGTGTTTATTTTACTCTAAACGGTATTATTATTATTGATGTATGGGTATAAGATATGTGATTCATTTTACGTAAACATCATTGTAATGTGGCGATGATCTCTCGTGCGTAGAGAGGAAAAATGTATTTATATTTACTATGGTGTATTATTTTTAAATTAATAATGCATCTGATGTAAAATTGTAATATTACTCTATATTAGGTCAACATTGATATTTCATATGGCATGTTCATGAAATTGGTACATTTTATAAAGTTTTAATTTAAAATAAAAAATTAGGAATAAAAGATAGCTTCAGCAGTAGGTTGCTAATTGGATAGGTTTTTTTTTAATGGGATTTTTATAGGGTTTGTTGTTAAATTAAAAAAAAAAACTATAATTGATAGCTCCATTAAAAATGTTTCATTGAAATGTAATGACCATTATAAATTACTATGTTATTATCACATTTAAAATCAATTAATGTTTCTTAAATATATCAGTGTAGGGTAATAATAATGTTAATAACAAAAAGTTATAAAACTGGTCATAGTTTTGCTTTTTTTATGGTATTAGGGGTCAAACGAGCAGACGGGTCACCTGATGGTAAGCAACTACCGCTGCCCATGGACACCTGCAACTTTAAAGTTGTTGCGTGCGTGCGTTGCTGCCCTTGGAGTCCCTCCCGCTCGAGTCAGCGGGAGGGGGATTTGGGCTCCGGTAACCTCACTCACTCAGTGAAAGGCAACGAAAGAATTGCTTAACACCAGTTTTCTGTGAGGCTGTAGCCGTTTTTTGCTTTTTAAGAGCCTCTTTCTAATGATATACAGAAATTAAATATTACAGAAAGATATTCATATTATAGTCAAAATGTCAGTATATACTTACACCTCAAGTAAAAGTAGGAAATACTTTTGTGAAATGTTAACAAAACATATCAATAAAAAAGTGTGTCTGTTCTTTACACTTAACATGGTTCAAGTCCCGTGGAAGGACATAGGATAGTTGTCCCAAAAATCATCCTTTAAGGGGGTGGAATTTGTTTGGGGAATCAATAACCACTGAACTGATTTAAATGAAATATGTTTTGGGGATAGTTTGATTCTTGAAAACGGATATAAGCTACATTTCGAGAACCGAAATACACACAGGCAAAAACTAGTTACTACTAAATACCAACTTTTAATTAATGGCTTTAGGGAGCTACTACAATGATGTCACATATCCAGAGAACATGCTGATAAAAAGATTTATATTCAGAGTTTCAATTGTGGTAGAGCCAAAGTGTGCCTTTTATAAATGTCAAATATGTCAACATGTCAAATCTGTCAACTGTCAACCTCCAATATTTTATCTGTGGTATTGTTGGTAAACCCCCTTTCTAAGGAGAGGCCTATGTCCAGCAGTGGACTATTATAGTTGATGATTGTTCGTATACATCAGGCATGGACCCAAACAAATCTCCAAAAAAACAGGTTACTCCTTCCTAAAAGCCGTTGCGCAATTTCTGACATATTTTTTATGGAAGTCAGGAAAACGAGTAGACGGGTCACCTGATGTAAAGTGACTACCGACGCCCATGAACCATTGCAACGGAGTCACAAACGCTTTAATGACCCCTGAGTTGCAGGCGTTGGCTGGTGGCAGCTGAAATACAATGTAGGATACAAACAAAAAACCAGTGATACATCCTTTGTCCTTTCCCCGGACTCAAACTATCTCTACACTAAATTGCATCCAAATCGGTTAACTGGTTTAGGCGTGAAGAGTGTCAGTATGTGACAGACAGACACACTTTCTCGAATTTATAATATTAATATGGATATGGATGTAGTTTGTGGTGTGGATTTACAATTTATTTCTCTTCAACGCAAGCTGAGCCACGGGCACTACTAATTTTTTAAATTGATTTGTGTGCCTACTGTATACGTAAAAGTTAGTTACCTTGCTACTAATATAATATTCATATAAATTCAGACGGACAGACATATGTCTTCATTAATTATTCATTATGGTGCTCTGTTACATCTAAGTAAATATATTGAAACTCAAGTTTAGTTTTTAAGATTCTTTACCTAAAAACATGGTTTTAGTAATGTATTAAAGTTTAACTGGTGTAGTCATTAGCTGTCCTATCTGCTAAATCAGAGGTGGTGAGTTGGATACCCACTCAGGACAAATAAGGTTGAATGCAATCATTTGTTCAATGTCCGGGCGTAATTTATCTATAATATGTATGTATTTAGAAATATATAAGTATGTTTATCAGCAGTCTGTTTACCCTATGGTAACGGACTCTGCCTATTCAGGGTTCAAACGGCCGTGTGTGTGATGTGTGCAGTTATAATAATAGTAATAATAATTTAAGTGATAGCATGGGCATCAATGCATGTTTGTATTATTAATTATATTTGCCTGAAAATTTAATTATATCCTTAGCTTATAATAATTATAAAAGATATTATATTTCCTTGTTTGTTTCATAAACACTTAGGAATGCATTTTAATTGTTTAATATTTTTTTTTTTTTTTTATTAAAACTGTTTTTATATAATGTACGAATTTTGTTAAAAAGTTTTTTAACACGCTTTATGTTAGCTTCACTTGTATGTTTGTAACCGACTCCTTTGGGCGTGATTTTGACTGACTTTAAACGGTCAGAATTCGTTCAAACTTTGTAGATATATCGAGGACAAATGACAATACACTAATTTAAAAAAAAAATAGAAAAAAAAATAGTTTTAAAAAACTAAAAAATACGCATTCTATAGAAAACCAAACTAAAAAATAGAAAATAAATTTGAAAAAACAGCGTGGGGTGGTTTTTACTATTGACAACAGGCACCTAAGTGATTATTAGAGCTTACATTAGGAGTTCATTGAGTGTGTAGCGGAGGTCCAAACCGACTCCCCCCTAATTCTGGGGACTTGTAGATGTCCATTAGCGGCGGTAGTCACTCGCGAAAGAAACAATGTTACCAGCCTTCGTATGTTAAATGTCCACCATTTTTATAAAATGCTCCCAAAAGGACCAAAGATCGCGCTAGTCTTTTAGCTGTATGAATCGAAGAGAATATATTGTTGATCTGAAGTTAACCCAAATGTTTTAGACATAAGGTTAATTTTATCAAAAATCATCTTGCCTATCATTCGGTTCATCAAAACTGTTAATATACATGTTTATATAATCGACACACCAATAGGAAATGTCACAACTGTGACGTCACAAGTTGTTGTTTAATATATATTACGCTTTAGAACTTACCGCATTAAACATTTTGACTTGACGCTCGATTGCTTATAATTATTTTTTTCTTTGGTTCCAGATCTTGAAATGCAGTGATATTCAAAACCCTTTACCTACGCTTTATTTTCAAAATCATAACAAAACATTTTCGGTGCTTAAATTTTTAATTTGGCAAAGTACGGGCTGAACGCAGCATTCTTTCTAAACTGTTGTAAGCTTTCTGAGCTAGGCCAAAAGTCTTGAAAACAAGACACAGGGTCCCAGCAGTTCTGTGGCAGATATATCCCAACATCACAACATCCATCATGGAAAATCTAACTGTACTGTCCTTTCGCAAGATCGACGAAGTCAGACGACTTGCGAAACATTTCCAAAACGTCATAAATCACCCATTAACCCAGAACAAACAAGTTCTTTACAATTACCTGAATAATTTAGATAAAACGCACAAAAATATATTCCTACAAAAACGTGAAACCGTTGAGGTTGAATATATATTTACGACTGAAAAGAAAAGCAATTTGCAAAGACAACGTTTTAACAGTTTACCTGTTAGTGAAGTGCCTGAACTGTTAAAAACTGAATTTATCACAAACGATGATGCCAAACAAGTGCACATATGCACCGATTGCAACATCGAGATAGAACTAAATGATGAAGAGCCTTTGATGGAATCGCTGCAGAAACATTTTAGTTCCGATGCTCACTTGCCGAAACTAAAGCGTGAGAGCATTGACGTCGCTGAGCCGATAATCTTACCAAACATGTCCCGAAGACTCTCCACTATGAGTGAGCTGAGTGACACGCCCTTGGCAAAAATGAAGGAGATAACAATATCTCCCAAATCTGCTGAGAAATTGGAAAGAAACTTCACGTCGAAGCTTAGTACCATGTTGGCTAAACATCTGCCTGACGCTTCTGAAGCCACCATCGACGCTGGCTTAAAGTTTTACCAAGAGAGCTATGATAAATTATCTTGTGATATTTCTGCTGTAGATTTTTCCACTCAAACAAGTTCAGTGGCTCCGATCATCATGAGTATAAAAGATAATGTGTACCAAAATTTCGCCGGAGACACGAATAAGAATATAGATAACGACGAGAACGAACAAGCGGCTGAAAAACCTAAGAACCAAGTGAAGAAATATCGCTACTACGGGCCTATTGAGAAGCAAATCGTGAAGTTGCTCGCAAATCATAAACTACTTTCCTTAATCGACGATAGAACAGGGAAATTAGCTTTCTTTTGCATTGTTTGCGAGTACTATACTCTCAGATTCCATTACGATAGTGTCTTGAACCATGTCTTCGGCGAAACTCACATACACAACCTTTCTACTGTCTTGCAATCTGACTCTAGCATTCCTTTTGCCATGACGGATAATTCTATAGAGAAAATTAAGGAGATGAATGAAAAGTTTCTTCTCAGCCATGATATTGTTGTATCTCCTAATGCTCTGTTTTGCCGTCTATGCAATGTTTCTATCGATTCCATTGAAGCGTCGATTCTTCATATTCTTGATGAGAAGCATCTTGCCAAACTTTCGGATGAGTTGTACATTAGGATGAAGGAGAAAAACTCCGAAGTGCCTGAAGAGTGGGGCCCTAAGGACCTTAACTGGACGAAGTATTTGGCTAGCGTGGGCAAGCCCATTAACAATCGTGACCATGTGATGATTGAAAACTTTATCAAGTCGTCTGGAAAGATCGGTAACTTCTGCACATGCTGCGAAATGACTCTGAAAGGGCCAAGGCAGGTGCTATTTAATCACATCCGTCAGAAAAAGCATCTGCGTAACGCAGCGCCCCGAAAGTTGTCCATGCTTTATAAAAACCATTGTCGGCCTTCTGAATATTTTGCCAGTTTCGGCAATTATTATGTGTGCTCCATTTGCCCGGAGTATGTGGCTGTGCCTTCGATTTCAGCTATAGTTGAACATTTTGAGAGCAATGCTCATTTCGAGACCATCTGTAAATTGATACGTTGTGCTTTGTTCAGCGAAAACGATAGGAAATTGTTAGCGGCCAATAAGATCGAAGACTTGAAGTGCACCATATGCAATCTGAGCTTCCAGGATTACAGTGACGCTGTGAAACATGTCCTGAGCAGCATGGAGCATCAAACTGGAGTTGCTGAATCCAAAATCAATGCGAACAAAGGCGATATTATCAGCGTTTATATGAAAGGAAATCATATTTTGCACAGTGAAGGGTCTACTTTCACTTGCGTGGACTGCAAAGGGGTGTTCCAGTCGATCCGTTCGTTGCTAACACACTTGGTGTACGCTGGGCATTTCGTCGAGAAGCCACCAACTGAGAGCATTTTCCGTTTCTATTTGGAGTTAAAACACAACATAAATATGTTGGCAAGAAACAAGTATGTGTATTATAAATTTGGATGTCTAAAATGTGGAGTTTGTGAGGGTGATATTGAAGAGGGGGAGACTGCTAAGAAGCATGTGGGGTCTCCCCGCCATAGAGAAAATATGGGGGCCAGCTATGTTAACCTTGATGCCTCTACTGTTGAGTAAAGGTAAGTGTTTCTTTTTACTTTTTTTTTCATTCTAGATCGTCGTGTCGATTACCGCCCAGGACTAACAATGTTTGATGAGCATAATTTGTTCTGTGTCTGGGGGTGTAATTTATCTATAATATTAATGTATTTAGAAATACAATAGTGCTAATTTTGTTGTTCGAAAACTCTCTAAACTAAACTAAAAAAATAGTTTAGTTCTGTCAAAGAACGTTACCTATTCTGAAAACGTAGTATTTGACAGGACTAGAAACATTTTTAGTGATATTTAGTTTAGAGAGTTTTCGAACAACAAAATTAGTACCAATAAGTGTTTTTCTTAGTCATCTGGTTACCATAGGCTCTGCCTAGTTTGGGATCAGATGGCTGTGTGTGAGATGTGTAAGGTTATTATTTTTTTGATTTTGGGGTTGCGATAGTTTCAGCCTGACATTGTGGGGCTAATGAAGTACCCTTATTATTTATAGACATATTGATATTTTTAATTTTCCCTTAAACTGGATTTTTAAGGATTTCACAAACTAATATTAATAATAACTGCCCACATAATAAATTATATTCATTTCTGCAAGTAAATCTTTTCAGATATTTTTACTGTGCTATGGTAACCAGACTGCTGATAAACATACTTAAATATTTCTAAATATGTACATACATGTTATAGATAAATTACATCCATACACAGAAAAAATGCTTCCACCACAACCTTCAGCTTTGCAGCTATTGTCACTAACCACTAGACTAACAGGCCCGTTGCACTTACAACATTGAGTAGTTTTTTACAAGCTAGACTTAAAACCAAAGAGATAAAATATTTAAATTACATATCTAATTTTCATAAGTCACTATTCCATCTAGTAATCCGTTTTAGAGACTTATTGAATTAGTAATAATACTAATTAGTTATGGCCGATAAAGCAAGCTTGTTGAAATTATCGCGTCGTGATTAAATTATTATCGATGTTGTCTATGGTTGTTGACAGGCGCAATAAATATTCGTATTATCTGTGGCCTCGTTCGAACTTTAAGTGGGGTGGTTATGATATTAATTGTGTATGGTTTAAAAAGTATGTAAGTTTTTTAAAAGAAAATTATTTTATTTTATAAAGTGTAAAAATATTGTCCTCATCAAACTACCTTGTACCTGTACTTTTTATCTTTTTAATAAAATATATATTAAATAAAGAAATGTTTAATAAATGTAATCTCTTCCATACTTATGTTATAAATGTGAAAATGAATTTGTTTGTTTGTTACACATTCACACCTAAACCACTAAACTAATTTTAAAATTTTTCACCAATGTATATCAAGCGAGTAACATAGGATATTTTTTACTTTGATAACCGACACAAAAGCTAGTTAATATTATAAACGCGAGATTTTTGAGAACGAATGTATGTTTGTTACTCAATAAGGCCAGAACGGCTAGTTAGATCTGGATTATGGAGGGAAGAGGTAAGGAGAACCATCTCTGTGTATGGAAAGTGTCTGTAAAAAGACAAAGTCAAAGTTTTTATTGCGTTTAGGTGTTAATTACAATTTTGGTTCTAAAGACATGAAAAACGCGTCTATTAAGGGATTAGAATGGGATAGACTAATCGTTGGGGTTTTGTATACTGACATTTTACCAACTACTACACCTGGAAATTATTGCTACTTTTAAATCATATTCATTTGATGAAATGATTGGTTTTAGTCACAGTGATTTTACATGTGATTGTGATTTAGTCCTAGACAAAGATAAATACCAAGATGGCTGCAGGAGCTAGACGCGAGAAGCCTAAATTCGATCTAAGTGGCGTGCAATGGGAGAGGCCTATGTCCAGCAGTGTACTGCGATAGGCTGATGATGATGATGATGATGAAATGCCATTAAAATTAATTTAAATTATTATTTAGTCATTATTTTTTTTAAATATTTGAATTCAGCAAACTTCACGTCGTCTACAACAGCTATGTTCATATCGTAGTTTTTCGTACGCCAGCGACATCTATTTTTCAGTATACAGCTGGACACTTTTTCAACTTCCCCCCCCCCCCCCCCCCCCCCCCCCCCCCCCCCCCCCCCTATGAGATGGTTCTCCTTGCCTCTACACTCCATAATCTATAGAGATAACACGGGGTACAGGTGCCTGTAAGTGGAAGCGATACAGGCAACGAGAGAGATGGATTCCCGATATTTCCCTCTGTCTCTGTTTAGTTCTCTATTTAGGTGAGCTGCGATTGGATATTTATTAAACCCTTATATTCCCCAGCCAATCACAGAGCTAGGTTAGAAAGAAATAGATAGGATTATCTATTACCCATCTCTCTCGTTGCCTATATTGCAAGATTGGAGATCTTGTTCCCTCTAGGTTATATCTCTATGCCACAATCTGGATGATATTTGGCACAGACAGATTATAAAATTCTAGAATAGTACATAGGCTTTTTACGCCATCCGTGTAGTCAAGTGAATCAAAATTCATAGGGTACTTCCCGTTGACCTATAACTCTGAAATTTGGCAAGTAACGTCGTCTTACTCTACAAGTACAGGGAAAAATCTGAAAACTATACATTTGTAAATAAATAATTAAAAAAATATAGTCTTTATTTAAAGTTCGTAATCAATCGTCGAGGTACAATTTATTTTATAAATCTCAAGAATATAAGTAATAACAGGTTTTGGAAACTGAATTTTGGGCAAAGTTCGGCAAAAAACTGCGAGATTCGATTCCTGAATTATTTATAATATGTACCTACAAATATGTAAGGAACCTTCGGTGGGGGCGAGTCAGACTCGCTCTTGTCCGGATTTTTTAAATGAATGTTCTGATTTTTCTCATGGATGCTCTAATATTCTTATGTCCCCAGGTTCTGAATGAGTGGCCAGGCGTGTTGTTGACGTGGTACGAAGAGTGCTGTTCAGAAATCTTGATAAGGATAATTTCCAAGAGAAATCATTTTACAATGAAATTTAAATGAATTAATTTTTATAACTAAACATTTGTTTAATTTATTTAATATCCCATAAATGTTAATTGTAAGCGAAAGTTTAAAAGTTAATGTAGCGTTAATGAGACGCAATCATCTGATGAATAGGAGGCACGGGACGAAATCACAGTGAACTGTGATTTATCATTAGATTTGTTCCTACGAAGCTTAAGGTTGCTACTTAAGCTGTTTTCAGACGATGCATGAAGACCCTATTTTGCCTATTTAACAGTAAATCTAGTAATTATTATACGAGGGCTGCTGTTTATGTGTCCGGAATAACCAAGGGAAATAAACATATAGCATTTATTATAGTTTTATTGCTGTTCAAAATATTCGCCGTAATGATCGATGCACTTTTGCATACGTTGGCACCAATTTTCGTAACACTTTTTCCATTCTGGTTATGGTATCTCGAAAACGTGCATTTTGAAAGCATCAACAGCCTCTTCATGGCCCGAAAAACGTTGACCACGTAATTTATTCTTTACGGTTGGGAATAAATAGAAGTCGTTGGGGGCGTTGTACGGCGGATGACCTGTTAATTCGATCTTTTGTCTTCCAAATACTGAGTTGTTTCGGCCGATGTGTGGCAGCTAGCATTGTCATGATGAAGAAGGATTCTGCGTTATCGGTTATTTTCTTATTTCTGTAAAGACTTCTGGCAAACAAATGGTCTTGTACCATTCAGAATTTATGATCCTCTAGTGCACTGTAGCCACATGTCCATTTATACAAAAAAATATAGTTTAAAAAAACTAAAAAACACGCTTTCTATAGAAAAACAAACTAAAAAATAGAAAATAAATTTGATTTCCATAGAAAGCGTGTTTTTTAGTTTTTTAAAACTATATATATATATTTTTAAATTAGTGTATTGTCATCGGTCCTCGATATATCCACAAAGTTTGAACGAATTCTGACCGTTTAAAGTCAGTCAAAATCACGCCCAAAGGAGTCGGTTACAAACATACAAACAAACATACTAGTGAAGCTAATATAAAGCGTGTAAAAAAAGCGACCATTTGCTCAAAGTACTTTTTGAACGAATTACTTTTGTTAGGTTCGGCTCATCTTGTAACACCCAAACCCTTGATTTTTGATTAGTTTCAGGATCATACACATATATCTAAGATTCATCACCTGTGTAGACAGCTTTTGACGGACCCTGATTGTACTTTTGTAACATTTTTTTACACCAATCGACACGAGCCCGTTTTTGGTAAATGATCAAGTTGTGCAGAATCCAACGTGAACAATTTTTTTTCAGCTACATCAAACGAATTGTATTCTTAAGCCAGAGTTCCATTTTTAAATGTTATAATTGCTATTTTAATATTTTTCTGTAACTGGCCAGTTCCGGATACCTACATAAAAAGCAGCCCTCGTATATAGCTATCATATCTACATAATAATAAATACTAGATTTACTGTTAAATAGGCAAAATGTGGTCTTTTTCGCGGATCTTAAAATCGAACACGGCTACACTTTTAACGTAAAACTATAGAGTGTCTCTACACTCCAAGGAGAACCATCTTATATGGTGGAATAGTTAAAAAAGTGTCCAGCTGTACACTGAAAATAGAGGTCACTGTCGTACGAAAAACTACGATATGAACATAGCTGTTGTAGACGGAGTGAAGTGTGCTGAGTGCAAATATTATAATACTTTTACTGTCTGTAAGTTATTACTAGTCTAGTACACAGTGCCTAATTATTATTTAAGCCAATATAAATGTATCCTAGGCTACCGCAGCGCCACCGTTATTGGAGGCGGCTTTACCGACACTTTTCATACAAAGAGATGGTTCTCCTTGCCTCTACCCTCCATACGTAAAACGCATATCCAGCGCATTACTAATAAAATGGAAAATACAAAACACTTTTAAAATCTTATATTGCACGTGGCTAAACCAAGTCAATAGCCACGTGAAGCTAAATTGTATATAGGAAATATTAAAAAGAAAGTAAATCCAAGCTGTGGATGATTGGTTATTATGAAGGGAATTATATCTGTATCGTCACACAGATAAGGATTTATTGCCGTTCTCTTTTATTAATAAGGCCTTCAATATCATGGAAACGAATAGAAAAAAATAGATACAAAAATTTATTTATAAATATACATTTAAAGTGACACGATAATAGTTTCTTTTAGGAAATAATCGACTAAGAATTTGTCTCTTTAGGCAGTTCTTCCAGTGGTATAATCTGTGGGCTGCTAGAAGTGTCACAAGTGCAGAAACAGTTTTTGCCTTTCGGCCCTTTTGGCAACATAAGTAATTTTAAGTTCATATTCGTTTCTAAAGCGTTTAATATTTCTGAAATAGAAAATTATTACTGATTAGAAATTTTAATAATAATAATATAAAAGTATTACTAAGACTAGCAGAATACCGATTCAAGTTTCGGTCACAATTACAATATATTCATATTACAGTCAACATTGGATGTTTAATACTTTACTACGAGAATACCTTTTGTGATATTTGTGAGATCGACAGTAAATCGGAACTGAATTTTGAACGAATTTTTATTACGAGAATTGACCTTCTGATTTCTGATGGTGGGTTGCAGATGATAGAACCCTATGAGAGCCTTGCTTGGGAAAATGGGACTGCTCGACCGGAGTGATACTCCCTATTCCCCCATCTTTTAAACTTCTCTATTCTCTCGAGGAGGGAGGGGGAGGTTTATGGTACACAAAGGGCGGCAAAGTACATGTGACTCTTGATTTATAATATATCAGTCTTATTGTTGCCGTTTCAATCCTTGAAACATTAGACGGAAGTACCACATTTCCGTTCAATGTTTCAAGGATTTTTTGGTGTACCTGTTTAGAAATATAATGAAGCCGCGTTGCATAAGAATGAACTATTTGGTCATTAGGTTGACATAATTGGATATGGGTAATTTCTTTTAGGAAAAAATACCTGTCTAAATATGGTAACAGGAACAGAGATAGAAACGAACGGAAATGTGAATACGAATAGAATAATCAGCAGTGCTATTCTCTAAGTCGAATTTTAAACTAAATTAGTTTGAAGTTCGACGCTGGGGCAGCGCTGTACGCAAGGCTGTTTCCTCAGAGAATAGGGCTGCAGTAATTTATTATGCTACTTACGTTTCTTTCCGTGATTGAGTCCTAATTTACCTCCAACATTAGGCAAATCTACATCCGTAACCGATTGCTCTGTTGGGAACCCTGGTGGCTTGGGTTCTTTTGTTAAAACTTCAGAAGATTGCCGTAAGACAGTCTCTTCTGATAATTGATGTTGTATACTTTCATTGGTTTCAGAAGATTGTTGTTCAGTCGCTTGTGCTTGCCTGAATGATGTTTGTTCTTCTAATGTTGATGAATCTTGTTCTTTTCTAGATGATTTTTCGATTGTATCAGATAATTTGGTTTCAGTAGAACCATAAGATGATTTAGTTATCGTTACATCTGGAGAGGAATTTTGATCAAAAGCTGTATTTGGTTCTGTTACAGATTTTATGCCTGTATTAATTTCATTTACAGTTGCCTCCTGTTCTTTTGCTAATATTTCTTTTTCAGTTGTTAAAATTTGTTTTTCAATATTTTCGTTTTGTTCCGCATCCGTGTTGGCTTGTTCTAATGTTGATGTATCTGTTGTTATTGCAGTTCTTTGTTTCGCAGGTATTCTGATTGTGTTTCTTTCTTCAGTTGTTTTAGTCTGTTCTGATTGGTCCATAGTTGAGATTGACTGTTCAGTTGTCCCAACGACTTCTTGAACGGTCGTGTCAGGTGGCTCTGATGTATTTTTTTCTGTTAGTTTCTCTGATGTCGTTGTTGATGATTGTTCTATTAATCCAGTGGTTAGTTCATCGGTCTCCGTATTAGTTGATTCTTCAGTTGCCGTAGTTGGTTGTTGACTCCTCGTTTCTTGTTCCGAAACTGATTGTTGCTCCGCAGTCGATAGTTCCGTTGTCATCGATGATTGTTCATCACTTGTTGACTCTTCATTTGTTATTGTTGTTTGTTGCTCGGTAGTCGATTGTTCTGTTGTCGAGGTTCGTTGTTCATTACTTTTTGACCTATGTTCTGTTGTTCTTGTTTGTTGCAGTGTATTCGATGGTTCCGTTATTGTGATTGGTTGTTCAGTACTTGTTGTCCCTTGTTCTGAAGTTGTTGTCTGATGTTCAGTAGTTGATTGTTCCGTTGTTACGGTTTTTTGTTCATGACTTGTTGCTTCTAGTTCTGTGGTTATTGTTTCTAGTTCGATAATTGATTGTTCAGTTGTTTTAATTAGTTGTTCACTACTTGCTCTCCCTTGTTCTGTAGTTGTTGTCTGTTGCTCGGTAATCGATTGTTCCGTTGTTGTGGTTGGTTGTTCATAACTTGCCGTTTCTTGTTCTGTGATTGTTGTAATTAGTTGGTCTGTAATCATTCTCCCTTGTTCTGTTGTTGTTGTCTGTTGCGAGATAGTCGATTGTTCCGTTGTCGAGGTTCGTTGTTCATCACTTGTTGACCTTTGTCCTGTTGTTCTTGATTGTTGCTGTGTATTCGATGGTTCCGTTATTTTGATTGGTTTTTCAGTACTTGTTGTCCCTTGTTCTGAAGTTGTTGTCTGTTGTTCAGGAGTTGATTGTTCCGTTGTTACGGTTTTTTGTTCATGACTTGTTGCTTCTAGTTCTGTGGTTATTGTTTCTAGTTCAATAACTGATTGTTCAGTTGTTGTAATTAGTTGTTCACTACTTGCTCTCCCTTGTTCTGTAGTTGTTGTCTGTTGCTCGGTAATCGATTGTTCCGTTGTGGTTGATTGTTCATAACTTGCCGTTTCTTGTTCTGTGATTGTTGTAATTAGTTGGTCTGTAATCGTTCTCCCTTGTTCTGTTGTTGTTGTCGTCTGTTGTTCGGTAGTCGATTGTTCCGTTGTTGTGCTTAATTGTTCATCTCTTGTTGACCCTTGATCTGTTGTTGTCGATGGTTGCTGTGTATTTGATTGTTCCGTTATTGTGATTGGTTGTTCAGTACTTATGCTGCCTTGTTCTGTAGTTGTTGACTGTTGTTCGTTAGTCGATTGTTCTGTTGTTACGGTTGGTTGTTCATCACTTTTCGTGCCTTGTTCTTTGGTTATTGTCGGCTGTTCAGTAGCTGATTGATCCGTTGTTGTGGTCGGCTGTTCACTACGTGTTGTTCCTTCTTCTTTGATTTTTGTTTCTTGTTCGATGGCCGATTGTTCAGTTATAGTACTTAGTTGTTCAGTGGGCGTTCTCCCATATTCTGTTGTTGTGTTCTGTTGCTCGGTAGTTGATTGTTCAGTTGTTATGATTGCTTGTTTATTATCTGTTGACTCTTGTTCTGCGATTATTATTTTTTGTTCCGTACTTGTTCTCTCTTGTTCTGTGTTTATTATCTGTTGTTCGGTAGTCGATTGTTCCGTTGTTAGGGTTGCTTGTTCATTACTTGATGACCTTTGTTCTGCGATTGTTAATTGTTGTTCTATAGTTGATTGTTCTGTTGTAGTGGTAAGTTGTTCAGTAGTTGCTGTGCCTTGTTCTTTGGTTGTTGTCAGATGTTCGGTAGTCGATTGTTCCGTTGATGTGGTTGATTGTTTCTTTAGTGTAGTCCTTTGTTTTGTTATTTCTTCTGTCGTTGTTGATTCTTCTGTAACTATTATAGTCGTTAGTTCTTCTCCATTTGTTGTAAACGGTTGTTCTTCTGTACTTGTTGTAGATGTTGGTTCTTCTGTACTTGTTGTAGATGTTGGTTCTTCTGTAGTTGTTGTAGATGTTGGTTTTTCTGTACTTGTTGTAGATGTTGGTTCTTCTGTACTTGTTGTAGATGTTGGTTCTTCTGTACTTGTTGTAGATGTTGGTTCTTCTGTACTTGTTGTAGATGTTGGTTCTTCTGTACTTGTTGTAGATGTTGGTTCTTCTGTACTTGTTGTAGATGTTGGTTCTTCTGTACTTGTTGTAGATGTTGGTTCTTCTGTACTTGTTAAAGATGTTAGTTCTTCTATAGTTGTTGGTTCTCCTGTATTTATTATAGACGTTTGTTCTTTTGTACTTGTTGAAGTTTTTGGTTCTTCTGTATTTGTTGTAGTTTTAGGTTCTTCTGTACTTATTGTAGATGTTAGTTCTACTGTGCCTGTTGTAGAGGTTGGTTTATCGGAACTTATTATAGGCGTTGGTTCTTCTAAACTTGATGTAGATTTTCCTTCTTCTGGACTTGATGTAGTAACTGTTGCAAATTCTGTAGTGATGAAATTAGTTTGGTGTTCTGATATAGTGGTAATAGTTGGTTCTTTTGCTATTGATCCACTCGTGGTTTTTTCTGTTGCAATATTTGTTGTCTCTTCTGTCGTCATAGTAGTTGTTGATTCTTCTCTTGATGTTAGTTCTTCTTTAGTTGTAGTAATGAATGATTCTTCTGTGATTGTCATTGCCGTTGGTTCGTCTATAGTTTTTGTAACGGTTGCTTCTTCTTTTTTAATGCTAGTTGTCTGACCTTCAGTTGTGAAGGTAGTTAAAGTCGTTACTGCGTCTGTTGTATCCTCTGCTGTTGTCGTTTTAGTGATCAGTTCTTCTTCTTTTATAGTCAATACTTCTTCTGCTGTGGTAGCAGTGCTTGCTGTCTCTGTACTTGAGATATTCCATATGTCTGTATTAGTACTAGCGGATATTCTTTCATCACTCTTTATTAGGCTGTAAGACTTTTGCTCTGGACTAGGACTGACCTCTGTACTTTCTTCTTGTTCTGTATTTTCTGAATCCGTGTTCATCGTTAGTTTGTCTACTATAGTCGCAGTAGTTGTAGATTCTTCTGCAGTTGTTGTAGTTGTTTGTGTTTTGGCTGTGGTAGTTGATGGTTGTTCAGGGTTAGTGGTAATTGTTGGTTCTTCTAATGTCGAAGGAGTTGATTCTTCTGTAGACGTTCGTGCTTCTGGTGTGGTAGTTGGTGGTTGTTCAGGGTCGTTAATAGGTGTAGAAGTTGTTGATTCTTCTGTAATAGGTATAGTTGCTTCTGATGCGGTAGTCGTATATTCTTTAGAGTTAACGGGAGTTGTCGGTTCTTTAGTTGTTGAGCCCTTTGTACTTATAGTAGGCGTCTGTTCATCTGCAGTAGAAATAGTTGATCCCTCTGTAATTATAGTAATTATCGGCTCTTCTTTTGCGGATGTTGCTAATTCTTCTGTAGTTGCAGTAGACGTCTGTTCATCTGCAGTAGAAGTTGTTGATTTCTCTGTACTTGTGGTAGTTGTCGGTCCTTCTGTTGTAGAACTTGCTAATACTTCTGGAGGAATACTAGTAGGCGTCTGTTCATTTGTAGTAAAAGTTATTGATGCCTCTGTAGTTATAGTAGGTGTACGTCCTTCTGTTGTAGAGATGGCTAATGTTTCAGTAGTTGTGGTGGTAGTTCTGAGTTCTTTTGTTGTGGAAATTGATAATTCTTCTATATTTGTTGAAAGTGTTGGTTCATCTGCAGTAGAAGTTGTTAATTCCTCTGTAGTTGTTGTAGTTGCCTGTTCTTCTGTTGCAGAAGTTACGAATTCATCTGTAGTTGTTGAAGATGTCAGTTCATCTGTTGTAGAACTTGCTAATACTTCTGGGGTTGTAGTAGGCGTCTCTTCATTTGTAGTTAAGTTAGTATAAGTTATTGATCCCTCTGTAGTTGTAGTAGGTGTCCATCCTTCTCTTGTATAACTTGCCAATGCTTCAGTAGTTGTGGTGGTAGTTGTGAGTTCTTCTGTTGTAGAAGTTGCTAATTCTTCGGTAGTTATGGTAGTTGTCGGTTCATCAGCAGTAGAAGTTGTTGATCCTTCTTTTGCAGAAGTTTCTAATTCTTCTGTAGTTGTGGTAGACGTCTGTTTATCTGCAGTAGAAGTTCTTGAACCCTCTGTAGTTGTCGGTCCTTCTATTGTAGAATTTGCTAATTCTGCTGTACTTGTAGTAGGCGTCTGTTCATCTGCAGTAGAAATTGTTGATCCCTCTGTAATTATAGGAATTATCGGCCCTTCGTTTGCGGGAGTTGCTAATTCTTCTGTAGTTGTAGTAGACGTCTGTTCATTTATAGTAGAAGTTGTTGAGCCCTCTGTAGTTGTAGTAGTTGTCCGTCCTTCTGCTGCAGAACTTGCTAATACTTCAGTACTTGGGGAATTATCCAGTTCCTCTGCAGTAGAACTTAGTAATTCTTCTGTAGTTGTAGTAGGCGTCTTGTTATCTCCTGTAGAAGTGTTTGATCCCTCTGTACTTGTGGTAGTTGTTCGTCCTTCTGTTATAGAACTTGCTAATTCCTCTGTAATTGTACTAGACGTCTGTTCATCTGCAGTAGAAATTGTTGATTTCTCTGTACTTGTGGTAGTTGTCGGTCCTTCTGTTGTAAAACTTGCTAATACTTCTGAGGTTGTATTAGGCGTCTGTTCATTTGTAGTATAAGTTATTGATTCCTCTGTAGTTGTAGTAGGTGTACGTCCTTCTGTTGTAGAGATTGCTAATTTTTCAGTAGTTGTGGTGCTAGTTCTGAGTTCTTTTGTTGTGGAAGTTACTAATTCTTCTATACTTGTTAAAAGTGTCGGTTCATCTGCAGTAGAGGTTGTTGATTCCTCTGTAATTGTAGTAGTTGCCTGTTCTTCTGTTGCAGAAGTTACGAATTCATCTGTAGTTATTGAAGATGTCGGTTCATCTGTTGTAGAACTTGCTAATACTTCTGGGGTTGTAGTAGGCTTCTGTTCATTTGTAGTATAAGTTATTGATCCCTCTCTAGTTGTAGTAGGTGACCATCCTTCTCTTGTATAACTTACCAATGCTTCAGTAGTTGTGGTGGTAGTTGTTAGTTCTTCTGTTGTGGAAGTTGCTAATTCTGCTGTAGTTGAAGTAGGCGTCTGTTCATCTGCAGTGGAGGTTGTTGATCTCTCTGTAATTATAGTAGTTTTGGACCCTTCTGTTGTGGAAGTTGCTAATTCTTCGGTAGTTATGGTAGTTGTCGGTTCCTCTGCAGTAGAAGTTGTTGATCCCTCTGTAATTATAGTAATTATCGGCCCTTCTTTTGCGGAAGTTGCTAATTCTTCTATAGTTGTTGTAGACGTCTGTTCATCTGCAATAGAGGTTGTTGATCTCTCTGTTATTATAGTAATTTTGGACCCTTCTGTTGTGGAACTTGGTAATTCTTCGGTAGGTATAGTAGGTGTCTCTTGATCGGTAGTAGAAGTTCTTGATCCCTCTGTTATTAAAATAGTTTTCTGCCCTTCTGTTGTGGAAATTGCTAATTCCTCTGAGGTGTTGGTAGTTGTCGGTCCTTCTGTTGGAGAATTTGCTAATTCTGCTGTACTTGTAGTAGGCGTCTGTTCATCTGCAGTAGAAGATGTTGATCCCTCTGTAATTATAGTAATTATCGGCCCTTCTTTTGAGGAAGTCGCTAATTCTTCTGTAGTTCTAGTAGACGTCTGTTCATCTGCAGTATAAGTTGTTGATGTCTCTGTACTTGTGGTAGTTGTCAGTCCTTCTGTTGTAGAGATTGCCAATGTTTCAGTAGTTGTTGTGGTAGTTGTGAGTTCTTCTGTTGTGGAAATTGCTAATTCTTCGGTAGTTATGGTAGTTGTCGGTTCATCTTCAGTAGAAGTTGTTGATTTCTGTATAATTGTGGTAGTTGTTGGTCCTTCTGTTGTGGAACTTGGTAATTCTTCTGTAATTATAGTAGGTGTCTCTTGATCGGTAGTAGAAGTTCTTGATCCCTCTGTTATTAAAATAGTTTTCGGCCCTTCTGTTGTGAAAATTGCTAATTCCTCTGAGGTGTTAGTAGTTGTCGGTCCTTCTGTTGCAGAATTTGCTAATTCTGCTGTACTTGTAGTAGGCGTCTGTTCATCTGTAGTAGAAAATGTTGATCCCTCTGTAATTATAGTAATTATCGGCCCTTCTTTTGCGGCAGTTGCTAATTCTTCTGTAGTTGTTGTAGACGTCAGTTCATTTATAGTAGAAGTTGTTGAGCCCTCTGTAGTTTTAGTAGTTGTCCGTCCTTCTGCTGTAGAACTTGCTAATACTTTAGTACTTGGGGAATTATCCAGTTCCTCTGCAGTAGAACTTACTAATTCTTCTGTAGTTGTAGTAGGCGTCTGGTTCTCTCCTGTAGAAGTGCTTGATCCCTCTGTAATTGTGGTAGTTGTTCGTCCTTCTGTTGTAGAACTTGCTAATTCCTCTGTAGTTGTACTAGGCATCTTATTATCTGCAGTAAAAGTTGTTGATTTCTCTGTACTTGTGGTAGTTGTCGGTCCTTCTGTTGTTGAACTTGGTATTTCTTCTGTAGTTATAGTAGGTGTGTGTTGATCAGCAGTAGAAGTTCTTGATCTCTCTGTTGTTATAGTAGCAGTCGGCCCTTCTGTTGTGGAAGTTGCTAATTCCTCTGAGGTTGTGGTAGTTGTCGGTCCTACTGTTTGAGAAGTTGCTAATTCTTCTATGGTTTTAGTAGGCGTCTGTTCATCTGCCGTAGACGTTGTTGATCCCTCTGTAATTATAGTGCTAGTCGGCCCTTCTGTTGTGAAGGTTGCTAAATCTTCTATGGTTATAGTAGGCGTCTGTTCATCTGCCGTAGACGTTGTTGATCCCTCTGTAATTATAGAGCTAGTCGGCCCTTCTGTTGTGAAGGTTGCTAAATCTTCTATGGTTATAGTAGGCGTCTGTTCATCTGCCGTAGACGTTGTTGATCTCTCTGTAATTATAGTGCTAGTCGGCACTTCTGTTATGAAGGTTGCTAATTCTTCTATGGTTATAGTAGGCGTCTGTTCATCTACCGTAGACGTTGTTGATCCCTCTGTAAACATAGTGCTACTTGGCCCTTCTGTTGTGAAAGTTGCTAATTCTTCTATGATTTTAGTAGGCGTCCGATCATTTATAGTAGAAGTTGTTGAGCCCTCTGTAGTTGTAGTAGTTGTCCGTCCTTCTGCTGTAGAACTTGCTAATTCTTCCATTGTTATGGTAGTTTTCGGTTCTTCTGCTGTAGAAGTTCTTGATCCCTTTTTAGTTACAATAGTTGTCCGTCCTCCTGTTGTAGAACTTGCTAATACTTCAGTAGTTGGGGCATTATCCAGTCCCTCTGAAGTAGAACTTACTAATTCTTCTGTAGTTGCAGTTTGGTTATCTCCTGTAGAAATTTTTGGTCCCTCTGTGCTTGTAGTAGTTGGATAATAATCCAGTTTTTCTGCAGTAGAACTTATTAATTCTTCTGTAGTTGTAGTAGGCGTCTGATTATCTGCTGTAGAAGTTTTTGATCCCTCTGTACTTGTGGTAGTTGTTAGTGCATCTGTTATGGAACTTGGTAATTCTTCTGTAGTTATAGCAGGTGTCTGTTGATCAGCAGTAGAACTTCTTGATTCTTCTGTTATTATGGTAGTTGTCAGCCCTTCTGTAGAGAAAGTTACTGATTCTCCTGTAGTTTTAGTAGGCGTCTGTTCATTTATAGTATAGAGTGTTGATCCCTCTGTAGTTGTTGTAGTTGTCCGTCCTTCTGCTGTAGAACTTGCTAATTCTTCCGTAGTTATAGTGGTTGTCGATTCTTCTGCAGTAGAAGTTCTTGATCCCTCTCTAGTTGCGGATCCTTCTGCTGTGGAACTTACTAATTCTTCTTTAGAAGTTATTGTTTCGCCTACAGTTATAGTGGGAGTGGACGTAGCAGGGCCTTGTGGTTTAGTGATTGATATTAATTCTTCTGAAGGAGTAGTATATTGTTCAAATTCAGAAGTTATTAGTTCTCCTACAGTTGTAGTTGTCGGTTCTTCAGTGGTCGTTATAGGAGGTTGTGACATAGGTCCGAACTCATGGAATGGACTTTTAGCGTCCGCTTCTGTAGTAAATGGTGATGTGGTCGTCTGTAGTTTATCTATTGTGGTTGTGTGCGTAAGAGATGGTTTTTCAGTTATAGATATTGCTAAATCGTTTAGAGCGACTAGCGGCTTTGCAGTATAAGTAGTCGATGTTTCTTCTGTGGTGGTTGATGTTGTTGTAGCAGACAGGTTCAATGTTGTATTACCTTCAAAATCTTCAAAGAGATCTGTAATATTTTCATTTGCATTTGCTGACTTTTCTGTAACTATTATAGATTCATCTGAATTATCCTGTTCCGGGTCACCTGGAGGACAGGTTACTGGGTCAGTTGCTTCTGTTGAATAATCCTCATAAGAATCGTAATATTCTGGTAGTTCAGTAGTGGGATACCTTGTTATAAGTATGTTGTCAGTTGATATATGTGGTGATGTTGATAATCCAATTGGTGAAAATATTGGTACTATTGTGGGGGCACTCGTAGGTTCTACAGATATTATAGTGGCGTTTTTAGTTTCAGAACGTACTGCTACAGTTGTTGTAGTTAGTATTAGAGGTGTTGTAGTGAATGAATTTGGTTCCTTAATCGTTGTTGACTCCAATGTTGATGTGGATGATTCTGCAGTCGTGGCTTCTAAAGCTGTTGTTGAGGCTTCTGTTTTTGTTGTAGGTTTAGCCACTTCTTCTTCTGCTCTTACTTCTTCTGAAAAATCAGGGTTATCGGTAACATCAAAACATTCCTCGCCTGACTCAAGGTTTTCTGATGAACATGATGTATCTTCATATTCATCTGTACCTTGAATGGTGTTGCCACGAGACTTATCATGCGCTTTGGTAGTTGGTTGATCCGTTGTTGTTGTTGAGCCTTTAGCATCTGTCTCTTTAATGTTGGAAGTTGATTTTTGAGTTGTTATAGGTAGTTCTTCCCCTATTAAATCTTTTTTAGTAGAAAATTCAATTTCATTAGTTTCAGAAGCGCTAGCACTTTGAGTATGTGGTTTTTTCTGTATTATTTCCTTACTATACTCAGAGGCGTATAAAGTACCTTTTGATTCAGATACAGATAAACCATCATTAAAACCTAATTGTGATGAACGTCCAGTTGTCATATTTTCTTCATTACTAACTTTTTCAGTAGTATTTATTATTGAATGCCCTGTTGTTGACTCTTCTTTTTCAGAAACAACTTCAGTAGTGGTTGTTAATGCTCCATTTGTAGTCTTATAATCAATATTTTCAGTTGCTGATTCAGTACTATTTGTTGTTTCAATAGTTATTGCCATTGGTTCAATAGTTGTAGGGTCCGTATTAACGGTAGCTAATTTAGAGGTTGTAATTTCTGGTTCAGTCGCTGGTGACTCGAAGGTTGCGGCTGGTTCAATAGTTGTTAGGGTAGTTGTTGATTTAATTGTCATAGTTGCTGTTGGTTTAGATGTTACCTCTTTAAGTTTAGTTGTTGTTGAGGTTGAGGGCTCCGTTGTATCAGTGATTGCTGCTGAAGCTACTGACTCGGTAGTAATAGAAATTGCTTCCGTTGCTATAGTCACTGGCTCTGATGAAACAGTCGTTGCCTCTGATGTAATAGCCGTTACCTCTTTAGTGGTAGTAATAGGTTCAGTGTATGCATCTTCTTCAAAAGTTTCTTCTGAGGTGTAATCATCTTCTTCGTAGGAGTCATAATCTTCTGTAGTAGTCGGTTGAGTTGTTGTTGATGTGGTTGTTGTGGTGGTCGATTTAGGTATGCGAGGCTTGTTCTCTTTAATGTATTTTATGGCCGATAAAATATCTGTAAAACAAAAATATATCACAGACAAAGGTACTTTATGCATCTTTTTGATGTAAATGTATATTTCTAAATTATTATTATTTATTACTAGCTTTAAATATAAAACTTTTAACTTTTTTCTTCAGACTGCAATGTTACGCATTCTTCGTTTCGGTTATCCAAATCTACAATTCGGTCACATTGAAGTATCTATACATCTGTATCGTTGTTTATGGCTATTTCTTGACGTTAATCCTAGGATTTTGGCATCGTTGTGGTTTACGCACAAAGAATTACCAGTGGGTTTGACCTATTCAATGCTTTTATTTTAATTTTATGGATGTCAATTTACCTGGTTGACCAGTAGCTCTCGGCAAGTCACGTAAAGCGGCAATCAAGTCTGGGAATAAAACACAAATATAAGCTTAAAGTAAAACTATACGTATATATAAGTCGTCCCATTAAAATTCATATTGACCTGGTGATGAGTTTTGGAGACACAACTGAACTCCTCAAAACAAGACAGTAGATCAACCGCGATTATTGCTAGGGTTTTAGTGCTCTTCGTTAGTATTGTTTGAAGTTGGTTGTACTTTTTTTAAGAAGGATTTAGATAGTTTTTGGTTTGTGCTTGTTTATGGTGTAGAGGGCAAAAGAGCAAACAAGTCATCTGATGATAAGTGACTGAGGCCGCGCATGTCTGCAACTCACGAGTCAAAAGTGGGTTGCCGCCTTTTGATCGAGAATTAGGGGAAAAGTTTGGACTTCGGTGACGTCACTCACTCGGTGAAAGGCAACGCAAAAATTTCTTTACACCGATTTTGTTTGAGGCCGTGGTATCCATAGAGATGATACAGATAAAGAAGAGAAGGTATTGGATTGTCTATAAGTATTCGTATTAAGCCGATTTGCTCATTTGCTGTCTACTCCTTGCTCTCTCTCCTGTCTCTACTTCGGGCCAACAAATCAGCGAAGAGGTGCAAGAGAGAGTGCATGTAAATCGCCGTCTTTTTTCTCTTTCTACCAATATCCTCGGATCGTGGCGCCCTTCTCTCCTCTAAATAGAGGAGAGAAGGGCGCCACGATCCCACCATAGAGATAATACAAATGTATTATCTCTATGGTGGGATCACTCCGATCGAGGCGGTCCATGTCTCTCCTACGAATGAACGAGTGTGGTTGAGTTTGTGTGTTTTTATAATTTAAAAAAATTACTTACTTTCAGTTTCAGTGAAATCCTCAAGTATCATTACTGCTTCTTGTAAATCTAACAAACAAAAAAAAGATCATGAGAGAAAATAATTTTGTTCATTATATAGTCTCGTAATCTTGTGCATAACAGTATAAATGACTGGGGCCCAAAATTCAGCCCTGGGGCACACCTGAACTAAAAATCTCCGAATTAAGGTTTAAGATCCTACATTAAATAAATTCTTCGAGGCTAATATATATGTGTCATTGAATGAATAAACATCGATTCAAATGTATCATTTAAAGTGAGCTTGTAAGAAGTATTTTGTGATACACTCTATCAAAAGCTTATGTTAAATATTAAAATATAAACGTACTCTGAAATTTCCTGTAAATTTTTAAAATCGTCTGTCTGTCTGTCTGTCAATATTTTTGAAGATATTACTGTTGTGACTCATCCAATCTTTCACATTTTTGAAAGTTCTTTTTTCATACAAACTTTCCTTGCCCATTCAAGGTGTCGGGTACCTTCATACATAATTTCATCAAAATTGTTCCATCCATTTGAGCGTGAAGAAGTAACAGACATACAAACACTCACACTCACAAACTTTCGCCTATAAGTATAATATTAGTGTGAATACAGATCAAGTAGTGAAAAGTTTAAGAAGATGTACTCACAGAAAGATTTACTCAAAGTTATGATGTTTTCGAAAAGTTTTACGGTATCTGTAAAAAAAAGAGAAATACAGTTAATGAATTTATTTAACAGATTTATTTTGATTTGTGTCGTACTCTGACTCTGTACACAATCTGAAAAAATCCGCATTAAACAAATATATCATAAAAATATCCTTATATATCCGGATATTTTTTTAACGACTCCGAACACATAACGCACATTCAGGTAATTATAGGTTTCGGATTAAGTCCGTGTGGTGACGGATTAAGAATACGGAGTGTCACCACCCCTATTCATCCCGTGGGTGTCGTAAGAGCCGACTAAGGGAGCAAACTACGCAGGACAACAGCACTGCAAACAGAAGGAAAACTTGACACAAAACTTGGTATAGTAGGCCAAAACCTCCTTTCTAAGGAGAGGCCAATGTCCAGCTGTGGACTATTAAAGGCTGTTGATGATGTTACAGTCAGACCTCTTAACCAATTAAAAGTATTTTGAACCAGCATTGGGTGATATTACTTTTCAGTGCTGAGCTAGTGTGGGTGAATCATTTGGGTTAGATACTTTCGACTGATTTTGTCGATTAAGAATTATATTTTAATAAACCAAAAAAAAACAGCTTTTGCAACTTGACGAACTAAAATGTAGAAAATAATTTTCTGTACCTTCAAAAATAAAAAACATTTTATCGTAAAAACACAGGAAAAAACTACTGATTAAAGTTCCACACATTAGAAATATTCTTTAGATTGTAACAAAAAATACTTACCCATTTTAGTGATATCATAAATTTCGTGGATGACTTCAAATAAATCTGAAACCAAAAAGACCGAACATAAGTGTACGAACTTAGCGTCTGTAAGCTACTGCAATCTTTATTTTATGGTATAGGATGACCAGCGAGCACATGTATCACCAGATGGTAAGTATAATATTTCGGACATTTAGGACATCTGCCACACAACGCCATCTAGTTTCAAACTAAGCAGAGCTTGTACTATAAAAGCTAGATTGATTGATGGAATACTCAGATACTTTTTTTTTCGTAAATACATACATATTATACATAGAAAACAACCAAACTCCGAAACAAATATTTGCAGATCAGACAAACATTTGGTCCGATCAGGGAATCGAACCCGAGACCTCAGCACAGCGGTCGCACACGCTACCACCGAGGCAAGTGACCACCGCCCATGAACAACTCAAGAGTCAGAAATGGGTTGCCGCTTTTGAAGTGTTCCTCAGAATCTGGGAGATATAGACTTCGGCGCCTTATGCACTGGGTGTAAAAGTAACAAAAGAATTATTTAGCACCGGTTTTCTGTGATGCCGTGGTATTGCCCCGGCAGTCCATGTGGTGACGGATTAAGAATACGAAGTGTCACCACCCCTATTCATCCCGTGGGTGTCGTAAAAGCCGAATAAGGGAGAAAACTACGCACTGCAAAGAGAAGGTCAACTTAAAACGGACGATGTTGGTATGGTAGGCCAAATCCTCCTTTCTAAGGAGAGGCCTATGTCCAGCAGTGGACTATTTGAAGCTGTTGATGATAATCGCTCCAGTCGAACCGGCCTATTAGTTCCAAAGCATTCTTTTTTTTAATAGAGCTGATACATTGCTAATACATTAATATCGTAAGTATTGTGAATGTACTAACAATATCACATTTAAATTTTATCTGAACTACATAAACATTTTTTTTTAAAGACAACTCCCTCGTTAACAATATATCCTGTGTCGCGGGGGACTTCACAAACATACATGAAACGGACACAAAGAACACCCAGACTCAGAACAACAATTTGTGGATCACACAAAGTGTCGTCCCATGTGGGGTTTGAACCCACAACACTCGGCGTAGTAGGAAGCGGCGTGGCGACCGCTTAAACCACTCCGCCATCCGTGTAGTCAAACTAATTTCCAACGTAAAACATGATTCTGACATCTATACAAATAAATAAAATTGGAGTGTCTGTTTTAATATTAAAATAACCGCTTTTTACTAAATGCATATATATGTTTACACGGTACATATACCAAAATAACATTTTTTACAATTTTTGTCTGTCTGTCTGTCTATCTGTCTGTTTGTTCCGGGTAATCTCTAGAACGACTGGACCGATTTCGACGGGACTTTCACTGGCAGATAGCTGATGACATAAGGAGTAACTTAGGCTACTTTTTTTAGACAAGCTTCGCCCCGCGGCGTTGCCCGCGGTTATAACAACAAACGTGTTAAACAAAATGTTTATGTAAAATCTTACCGTCCATATCACATATTTTATTCAACATGGCCGCAGCGAATCTTACATTCGTTGTGTTGGTGACTCGCAGTATCGTCTGCAAGAAGATAATGATATCCGCCGTGGTATATTTGTGCACCTTGTCGAAGAACACGAATATATCTAAAGAGAAAGAAAATATACCACGTTTTAATAATATTATGTAAAATATTTATCATACCGGTCAACATATTTGTCATACCGGTTAACATATTTGTCATACCGGTTAACATATTTGTCATACCGGTTAACATATTTGACATACCGGTTAACTTATTTGACATACCGGTTAAAATATTTATCAACGTTGACTGGTTTCATGTTTCATGCGAATGTTTATCGGTATTATACATATGTTGATGGTTTGATAAATATAATATAAATAATTTTTACTAATAATATTGTACCACATTCACACAACGCTATCTAGTCCCAAACTAAGCAGAGCTTGTACTATGGCTACTAGACAACTGATATAAATACATATATCCTTTTTTTTCGTAAATACATACAAAATACCATCAAACATTAAATGTTCATGCACACAAATGTTTGACTTGAGCGGGAATCGAACCTGCGACCTTTGGAATAGCAGTCTGTTACACAAACCACTACGCCATCGGTATTCGTCTATATGTTAACCGGTTTCTTCTTTTATAATATTTATCATATCGGTCAACATGTAGTTTATTGGGCTTTGTGAGTTTATGACATACTGATATGCGTTTAGTGAATTTCGTTTAAATTTTATTAATATTCATAATAAATTAATATATAATTTGAGTGTAGTGGCCTCTGGTAATGCGTTACAACTAATACTGAGTATGTGGATAACATCTAATACGAGTATATTACGAAGTATTTACCTCTTATTGTAGTTACGGTGATCATAACTTGCCAGCTTTCTTGGATAGCTAGAATTAAAACAAAATGTAAATATTCGGTTTAAATAAGCTAGTGCGAAAATATTTTTTATAACAGCAGTTCTATCATATTTTTTTCCTGTGCGGAAATCCCCTAGGATACCACCCCGCAGGTTGCTATGTCGGACTTGAACCGACTAAAAACCGCACGCCGGAAAGAAAATCCCTGGTGCCCCGACGTACTTTGAGCCATCTACGGCGGGTAGATGACCCCCTCCTGTGTGGGAACGGGACCTCAGATGGCCTCAACAGATGGCCTCGCCTGTCACCCCCAGGCCTGCGCTTATGAATGACAAAGGTCCTTCTGCGACCTCCGGTGCCTGATTCGTCTTCGGTATTTTAGATAAATTATACCCAGACATGATCATCACAAAATTATTTGTCCTGGATGGGAATCGAACCTACGATTCTGGCTTAGCAGTCATGGTCACTAACCACGAGATCAACAGGCCCGTCAATAGTAATTGGAGGGAAAAAGTAAGAAAGAAAATATATTTCATTTCTAAGACACACGACATCTTTTACATAAGAATTTAATGGATGATAGTGACTAATACTGGTATTTAATAATATCGATATATCATAATACTAATACTCACATTTGGCTCCGGTCATAGATATCATTGCCTTGAAAAAATCGATAATGTTTTCATGGCCAGACTTGACGCGAATATTTTCCAAAATATCTAGCAGTGACACTGAAAATGAGAAAATTATATACAGATCATTTAAAAATTATTACAAAATATATTAGAATTAAGTACAGTATTGTAAAAAAACCGGTCAAGTGCGAGTCGAACTCGTGCGCCGAGGGGTCCGTACCTACCCATTATACAAAATAAGAACATACAAATTTGGCATAGTGCCAATTACGGTAATCCTCTAAAATAATTTAGAGGTATGAGGCTCATATAAATTGTATGGGGGCTCATAAAAATGAGCCCCCATACAACTCAGATTACTATTTTAATTGGAGTCAACAGTGTATGTATGGGGACACCCTTTCATTTTCAACTTTTTTTATTTTTTGGAATTTTCCTTTATTTGTTCTGTGAGACCTTGCTTTTAACAAAAATTGACAATTATAGGTCAACCGGAAGTACCCTATAGGTATATGGTAGTTCCCGTTGACCTAAAGTCATGAAATTTTAAAAAAGCGAGGTCTATTTTTTAATTCGAACCAGTAGTTCCTGAGATTAGCATGTTCAACCAAACAAACAATCTCTTAAGCATTTAATATTAGTATAGATATAAAAAGCTTTAAAACAGTGCAATATAAACTTACTGTGTTTAATAGTGAGTGTTTTTATGATTGTCGCTGCGTCCTTTATGTTGCTAGCGAGGGTAACATCTAACAGAGAGTTGAGGATAAACAGCGCGTCGGGGCCCTTCGTCACCTTATTCACTTGGTGGATTATGGTCACAATATCTGAAATATACAACACACCATTATATCATCATCATCAACAGCCTTTACTAGTCCACAGCTGGACATAGGCCTCTCCTTAGAAAGGAGGTTTTGGCCTACTATCTAATACTTAATTATTTTACTCAAAAATTGCTTTCAAATAACTATCAATGATGGAAAGTAGTTGCAACAAAGAAAATTGCCCTAATTGGTGTCATAAAGTTACAAAAGAAGACCGAAGTAACGGGTGTTTTTTTTTGTAGAGTCAGAAGTTTAAATTGGCAACACTGTTTTCTGTGACAGTTCTACGTTACATTTGAGGTAAGTTTGGTTTGGCAATTCATCATGGATAGTCTCGACGGAGCAACGCGTGCAAATTGTTCAAATTTCTTTTTAAAACAAGGTTCGGTTCTGATGAAAACTGATCGAGCATTACGTGAATTTTAAGGTGCTCATAATCGTAGATCAGAGCGATTAATTCGAGCAACTATGGATCGTTTTCGCAAACGTTTACTCTAAACGATAATACGCATCCCGTAAGACATCGTAAAGTGCACACAATAGCGATTGATAGTGTGCAGCGCGGTGTTAATGAGGATCCAAATGTGTCGATTTGTCATCGGGCTCAATAATTAAACTTCTGTCCATCCACTTTATGGAAAATTTTGCGTAAGGAATTGAAGCATCGTTTGCGCCGTACATTCAGCGAATGGGCTGAAGGAAACAATGCTATTGATCCACAATCTCATTTGTCAAATTTTGTTCAGTGATTAAGCACACTTTTGGTTGAATGGCTATGTCAATAAACAGAATAGCCACATTTGGGGAGATGATAATCCACAAGCCATTATCGAAACGCCGTTAAATCTAGAAAAAGTCACTGTTTGGTGCGCTTTATGGGCCCGGAGGTATCTTTGGTTCATATGTCTTTAAAAATGATGATGGCCGTAACGTTACAGTTAATGGTGAGCGGTACAGAGACATGATTACAAACTTTTTTGTGCCTCAATGTGGATGGCATTAATGTGGTTTCAGCAGGATTGTGCCACATGCCACACAGCGCACGATACCATTAATTTACTGAAAGAAACGTTTGACGAAAGATTAATTTCACGAAATGGACCTATTAACTAGCCACCTCGTTCATGCGATTTGACGCCTTTAGATTATTTTCTCTGGGGATATGTCAAGTCGCGACAAAGTGGTGACAAACCAGAAACGATTGAGCACTTAGAAGCCAACATTCGACGCGTCATTGCTGAGATACACCGATTTACCGAGAAGAGTATGTGAAAATTGGACATCCCACATGATCGAAATTATATTTAAACATTAATGCCATAAAATAATATCTCGAATAAAGCCAATTTCATGAATATTATAAACATTTTTCTGTTATTTATTTCAGTTTAAAGTTCTCCGCCTCTAAAAAACACCCTTTATTACCATATGTGTAGGAAATAATATTACACGTATGGTATTACGGAACCAAGTATTTAGTGACAACTCTAGGGTATAATTAATTAGGGATCTTTTCTTATAATGTTTTTATCCTAATATACTCGTACATTGACGACGGAACTATTTTGGTATATTTTTTGTATGATGGTACTTTGCAGTTTATGTTGACACAATTATTAATTAAGGTTACTTTATTTTGTCATAAATTTAATTCGCATTATGTTACTATAGTCCACCAACGTCGTGCGCGACCGTCCTGCGGGGTGACAGACGGTGGCGGGGACGAGGTACTCAAGATCGCGCACGAGATTGCCGGGTTATAGAAATGGACAACCAATTACTAGTATATGTACAGGAATATATCTACTTAGAACAAAAAATCTCTCACGAGAAACAAACAACTAAACAAAGAGATAGAAGAATAGCAAATGTATGGAAAAAATACTGGTCGCTGGAAGAAATCATGAAGTCAAACGAGTTAAACATGTCTATAAAAAGAAAGGCTTTCAACACTTGCATACTTCCAGTCCTTACCTATGGCTGTGAAACATGGGCACTCACCAAACTCCACAGAGAAAAACTGGCGGTCGCGTCGTCGCCGCACATACCCGTCCGTCGTTTATGCAAATAGGTATATAGGGATCTTAATAATTATCATATCAGATAAACCCTAATACTTACTGTCAGTGTCGAAAACGTCTTTGAACATATCTTGAACCTTCAGCAAGTCTCCGACGCCAGCTATTTTGTATAAATTCTCCACAATAAGTCTCAAACCTGGCGAAAGAAAATGAAGTATTATCAAGCAAGACTTAGATAATTTTGTGGACCCACTTGGTGTAAATAATTGTATTATCATCAATTGTCCACTGCTGGACATAGATCTCTTTTTAGAAAGGAGGTTTAGGCCTGGCAGACATCACACTGGACAGGCGGGTTCGTCTTCAAATAAAATTTAATTCATGCACATATTTTTAATAATGATGGCGTAGTGATTTATGCGGTCGCCATGCCGCTCACTACTACGCTGAGAGTTGTGAGTCCGATCCCCACATGGGACGACACTTTGTGTAATCCAGAAATTGGGTGTTATTTGTGTCTGTTTCATGTATGTTTGTAAAGTCCCCGCGACACAGGATTTATTCCTACCGCGGGAGTTGTCTTTTATAAAATTGTATTAAAATCATTCATTGGATTAAATATCGGTTCAACTCTCACGTTTATGTTGAAGCAAAAATTATGGAATTTTGTCCATATTTCACACACTCTTACGACACCCACGGGATGAATTGGGGTGACATTACGTATTCTTAATCCGTGACTACACGGATTTATATTTATTTAAACTGAAATATTACAATAATTACATGGAAAATGCAATACGATAAATAAGGAGGAAATATACAACATAAATACTTACTGCCACGGCTTAAAGCTTGGGTGAGTTCTTCAACTGCGTATTTTAATTCTATAAAAATAAAATAAACATTTAATTTGTTTGATGACAACATCATTAAAAAAAAATACTTTGGCGGACTTAATGCCTGAGGCATTTTCTCATGAGTAGCGCGGAAAACACTGACTAGGTGCACCAAATAATAATAATATACCTTACACATCTCACACACGGCCGTCTGATCCCAAACTAGGCAGAGCCTGTACTATAGTAACCAGACTGATGATAAACATACTTATATATTTCTAAATACACACGTATTATAGATAAATTACCCCTACACACGGAACAAATGACCGTGTTCATCACACAATGTTTGTCCTGGGTGGGAATGGAACTCACGACCTCCGGTTCAGCAGTCACTAACCACTAGACCAACAGGCCCGTCAAAATACTAAGTATTATATTTAAAGATATATCTTTTCTTATAATGTTTTCATTTTATTTTATACTTTTAAATATATTTAGGATATCTCAAATGCCGGAGAGAGGGGGCGCTATTATTAAACTTCTGCCCCGGTTCGAAACAATCGTAGATCCTTGGCTGTACACCTGCAACTTAGAAGTCACAGAGAGCTCCCCCTCCCATCCCCAAACAGTGAGGTTGGGCTCTATAGTTCCTCAGTCGGTGAAAAGCAGAGGATGACAACGGTAAGAGGTGCGTTTCCATTCTTTTACCACAACGGGATTTTATTTTATTAATGTGTGGTGAAGGTGTTTACGGATCGGTGGGACTCCCCTCTGCTGCGCCACAGGTGAAAGATCCACACCAGTCACCATAATAATTGATTGCGTATTAATAACATTAGTCCTTAAGTTACTTTGTTTGTACTAATCTATACTAATATTATAAAGCTGAAGAGTTTGTTTGTTTGTTTGTTTGTTTGAACGCGCTAATCTCATGAACTACTGGTCCGATTTGAAAAATTCTTTCAGTGTTAGATAGCCCATTTATCGAGGAAGGCTATAGGCTATATATCATCACGCTAAGACCAATAGGAGCGGAGCACCAATGAAGAATGTTTCAAAAACGGAGAAAATTTATGACTATTGAGAGACGCAGACGAAGTTGCGCGGGTCAGCTAGTATAATATATCTCACACGTCTCACACACGGCCGTCTGATCCCAAACTAGGCAGAGCCTGTGCTATGGTAACCAGACTGCTGATAAACATACTTATATATGTTTAAATACACACATATCATAGATAAATTACACCCTGACACAGAACAAATGACTGTGCTCATAACACAATATTTGTCCTGGGTGGGAATTGAACCCACGACCTCCGGTTTAGCAATCAGGGTCACTAACCACTAGACCAACAAGCCCGTCAAACCCTATGGACTATGTCTGAAATAAACTTTTTGAATTTGAATATTTATTTTATTTTATTATATTTGGCAAGCTTACGGCTTAATTAACAAAATACATATAACGTATTTTCTATTTGCAATTTACAAGCTTCCACATGTAGAAAGAAGACAGTGCTGATATCTAAAATAATGCATATTAAATAGACTAAGACACCTTGATTATTTAAAAAAAAATTGGATCTAAAAATATTTTCGACATTTCTAGTGCTACTGCAGAATAGATTTTATTTTATTTTTATTTTATTTTTTCTCTGTTTAGGGTAATTACATCATCATCATCAACAACAGCCTTTAATAGTCCACTGCTTGACATAGGCCTTCCCTTAGAAAGGAGGTTTTGGCCTACTATACCACGCTGGCCAGACGGGTTGGTATAGGGTTTGTTTCAAGTTTTCCTTCTCTCTGCAGTGCTGTTGTCCTGCGTAGATTTCTCCCTTAGTCGCCTCTTACGACACCCACGGGATGAATAGGGGTGGTGACACTCTGTATTCTTAATCCGTCACCACACGGACCGGATAATTACAGCTAGCATTATTAAAAAACACATAAGACATAATACATAAGTATCTGATGGCCATTTACAAATATCCGCGATTAGAAAATACACGCGTAACATTTAATTAGAAGTCAGTAAAGAAAGACAAAGCCAGCACACGTGGTCAAGCGAAAAATTTCTTAACTAACATTTTTTAGTTAGTAGATTGATTCGTTCATTATGGTTTAATCTATTGAACGACCTGGGCCTCAATTCTGCTATTTTATGTTCACGCCAAGCCAGTGTCATACCACTGACACGCTATTGAGATGCCATAGAGTGGCCATTGGCATCGTTATAAATATCGGTAGTTATAAAAATATTTAGTTTTTTGAGGAAATGATTTTTTTTATTATAATAAATTATTAAAATGTGTGTGTGATGGCATCTCAATAGCGTGTCAGTGGTATGACACTGGCTTGGCGTAAATAGCAGAATTGAGGCCCTGGTCTTGGTGTAGACCAAGACCAGGTCGTTCAATAGTCGGTCGGTCGGTCCTGGCTATAATCATAAATGGAGTTACCCAGGGGGAAAGCCGCTGACAACTGTAACACAATTTACATTAGTACGGTCGTCAACAAAGAACTCTTATATCATTGAGAATGTATTTGTTTTTATTACATTTGTATTACCATATGAAGTAAGAGAAAAAATCCGGCTCGAAGGACCAAATATCCCGTATATTTGGTCCTTCGAGCCGGACCGGCTACCGTACCAACCAGCACTCGTATCTAAAATACAACCTAATTATAGATAGTTCAACTCAGTATTCGTGTGGTATTCGTCTTGCTCGTACGACTGCCGCGTCACTGCCACACGTATGAAAGTTGTATATTTACAAGCCCACGCACACATAGGGCCGCGCGCACAACTGAGTTGAAATATCTATACGTGTATCGAGCGGGCACCGTAGTGAACCGAACAATACTCGTACGTAACCTACGCCTAAGTACCTAAATCCCTAAATTTCCTAGCTAGAATAAAGTATTATTATTATTCTCTTTATTTCATTAATTATTTTAAATATAATTATATCCAAAAACAAAAAAAAAATACATTTAAAAATATAAAAAATAGTGTCCCATCGGTATCGGGTACAGGGACCAAGATATCGGTGGTTAGGACTCCAGAGACTACGTCACAATACGTGCCGTATCGAGGAGAACTGCTTTCTGCATCAGGCCCTTAATCCAACTGCCTAACGCGAGCCTCTGAAGATGTTGGTCGAGGCTCTTAGCAACTAATCGATGGTTATTGTTATTATAATTATATCGATAATTACTGTGGCAAAATGGAACGTGGAGTAGATTACAGGAACGCAAACTTCTGGTAAGCATATTAACTTTAACTTTATTTTATTTATTTTATTTTTACTTATTTGGTACAGTTACAGACAACAGATCATGCCTCACACAGTAATAAGTAACAGCGTATAATTTCAAATCTGAAGTCCAATTAAAACTATACACATCATTCACAATCGCGGTGATAGAGCTTCAATTAGGTGTTAAACAAACGCAAAAAAAGATTATTAAATAAGAAAATGAGATGCAGCAAATTGAATAATTAGTTATATCTACAAATGTGTTACTATAATTTTACATTGATAGGTTTATACATTTCAGATTTAAGTAAAAAACACTTTAATACATTTATACTATCATTAAAAATAACATATATCCTAACTTTAACTTTAATATTGCTTAATACTTACGTGTTTGTCTAGTAACAGTTTTGAGAATATTAATGCTGTCTGTGAAAGATTTTGTCTTCAATAATTTGTTCAAACTCTTTATAGCGTCACCGATGTCTGAAAAAATAAAAATAAATACATTAATTTTATTTTTATAACAGTCTAAATTGATATTTTTATTAATAATAAGTGTTATCCCATGTGGGGATCGAACCCACAACAATCAGCGCAGTAGGAAGCAGCGAGGTGACCGCTTAAACATCTACGCCAGTCACAAGGAAGGTTTGCGTCAAGCAGACCGGTCATAAAAAGGATTCAATCAAACTCTTTGTAATGTCACCAATGATATTATATACAAACAACAGGTAGATACGCCACCAACACACAAAACGCGAGGGTCCTGATTAGGACCACTGCAAGTGAGCACACGTACTAATTAAAAAATCCATAAATTGCTTTCCTGTGTATTCCGAAAGTGCACAAATTCCGATAAAACGGTAAATAAAGATATAAAGGAATATCATACCACAGGTAAGTGTATGTTTTGTTCTAAAATCTATTAATAGATGTATTTACGGTTCTGGAAGATGTTTTGAGTGTGCAGTAGGTATGAATATAACATATCTTCCGTAAAATTACATTGAATGTTACACAATACAGCGATCACAAATAAAATTGAAAAATAACATAGAAAACCCGGCCAAGTTCGAGTCGGACTCGTACACGAAGGGTTCCGTATTATCTATAAAAACGGCAAAAAAATCACGTTTGTTGTATGGCAGCCCCCCTTAAATATTAATTTTATTATTTATTTTTAAAGTGAATATATAACTAAACATGCTGTAAATATTTCAAGCGTCTACCTGTTGTCGTTATCAATATCGAGTAAAAACGAGCACGAAAAAAAATCACGTTTGTTGTATGGGAGCCCCCCTCAAATTTTTATTTTATTCTGTTTTTAGTATTTTTTGCTATAGCGCCAACAGAAATACATCATCTGTGAAAATTTTAACTGTCTAACTATCACGGTTCATGAGATACATCCTGGTGACAGACGGACGGACGGACAGCGGGGTCTTGGTAATAGGGTTCCGTTTTACCCTTTGGGTACAACGGAACCCTATTACTGAGGTACGTTAAGGTGTAATTACCCAATGGTGACGATGGATAAAAATAATTTAATTTCCTTTCAGTTAATTTTTCTTATTTTCTTTATGATTTTTACAATTTGTCTCTAATCTTAAATTGAAAATATTTTATTTAATAACTTCGATAGATTTTCTAGAAAATATATTTTTAAAATCAAATTATTTGGCGCCAAACATCCGCCATTTTGTTTGAAACACCGAAATTCATTAAACTGTTTAAACTACAGCGTGCCAAAGAAATACACACATATATACCATAGAGATATAATTATATAGTTAACAAGAGCCCCAATCTTGCAATATAGGCAACGAGAGAGATGGATGATAGAAAGTACCCTCTATCTCTTATTAGTCGAGCTCTGATGTTGGTTGGGGAAATTTCTAATCTCTCTGTTCTACGATCAAAACCATGCCCACTTCACGATGGCCAATCAAGGCTTAGCTAAACAGAGACAGAGGGATACCATTAGGCATATATCTTTCTCGTTGCCTGTATTACTTCCACTTACAGGCAGCTGTACCCCGTGTTCTCTCTATGTTTATATCTCTATGATACATATATTCGAAAAACATATCCCTTCTGGGGTAGTCTGTAAAAACAAGTTTATATTTATTTATTTATTGAGCCTTCTTACAAACATATTGCATAAGGCGGACTTAATGCCTCGGGCATTTTCTTCCAGTCAAACCTTTGGGTGTTACAAAGCTGTGTGTGGCAGGTGTATATTTGGGACAGGTAAAGATGAGACTGAATTACGAAACGTTACAATGGCAGAAGAAAAAAACCTACAGATATATAAGTACTAGGTATACATACATATGTATATTTACATACGTACATAAAAACTTACCAACGGTCCTGGTTCCCAATACAATGAGATTAAAAGCTCCTTTCATATCTGAAATTAAAAAAAAAATGTAAGTTGACAGTCAGAATATTATTTTTTAATAAATTTTTAGCTACAAAACTCACCGATTTCAGGCAGGAGTACTTTCAGTAGTCGTGGGAAATCTGCAGGACCCACTCCTCCCGTCAGCTTTAAAACTTCCAGTTTGAAGCCTTCGACACCTGAAATATACCATTTAGTTAATAATAAAGCCATAAATTTTGTCTGTTTGTTTCTATATTAACTGATAATTGTGTCACTAACCACTGCCGCCCATGGACTAAAGTTCTGAACTAAATCTTAATACCTTCATATGTAAATATCATGGGTAAAGAAACCTTTTGGAACAAAATATCACTACTATAGTTGCTATGGTCCGTGTGTGACGGATTAAGAACACAGAGTGTTACCACCCCTATTCATCCCGTGGGAGTCGTAAGAGGCGACCAGGGGGCTGACAGCTTTAGTTCAAGCACGATGGTTGTGGCGCTACTGTAGCGTCGTAGTTCGCCATTTTGTGTTACGTCGAAAACTTGCGTAAGTGTGTGTATATCATTGACCAGGGGGCTGACAGCTTTAGTTCCAGCACGATGGTTGTGGCGCTACTGTAGCGTCGTAGTTCGCCATTTTGCTAGCTTGCTACATTATACTAATCTGTGGAGGCGACTAAGGGAGCAAACTACGCAGGACAACAGCACTGCAGGGAGAAGGAAAACTTGACATAAACCGATAGCTTTTAACCCGTCTGGTCAGCGTGGTATAGTAGGCCAGAACCTCCTTTTTAAGGAGAGGCCTATGTCCAGCAGTGGACTATTAAAGACTGTCGTTGATGATGATGAAGGATGAATTGAAAAGAGGATATTATTTAATAAAATATTTTCTTATGTAAAATATCTTACCACTGGTATGTGCGATATGCTTGAAATAGTCCGCAACTTCGTACGCATCTGGAAAAATACATTAATTATTAAAATAATGCCATTGCTTTATAGAAAACCGCCATATAATTTAAATAATTCGGTTATTTTAAATAAAAAGACGTGTGGCACTCGGGGACTGCCGCGGTAAAGCTATTGCATAGCATTTTGTACCAACTTATGCAATTATAATTATTTATTTATTTTATTTATGCAGTATTTCTTTTTCTTTGATATTAATTCAAGTTACACTTTTTGAGCGTGGTGACCGATAAGAAAACATTTTTTTTTCTTTTATTAAATAAAAATATTGAAGTATATATTATAATTTGTTTTTATATAAATAAATAAAAAATATTATTATTAAATCAAATTACATATCTATGTAAGATTTTTCTGCATTATGTTGACGAAATTTCCTTTGACGTTCAGCATTTGATTTTGGTACTGTTTTTTGTTTTGTTTTTAGCGTGAGGTTTTTTTTTCGTTACGGAATTTCTGGATTCGGTCCCCGCGCTCAAGGCCTTCGATAGAAACTATGCAATAGCTTAAAAAAAAACTACAGTAACATTATTTACTCGTTGCAGACTTGGTCCTAATTTGTTAAAGAAATTTAAATTTAATAATACCTTGGAACATCTTGCACACTTTACTAAAGGCTATTACTTTACTAAACACGAGACCAGAAGGCCAATTAAACCAAAAGTCTAAGATAAAAAAAAGGGTAAGACTCATTGCGGAGTCGCACATAAACATTTAAAATCTTGGTACCTAAATATGACCGCGTTGACAACTTGTAAATAATGTTATTTATTTTATTGTAAGAAGACTGATAAAACATTTTGCTTCAAGAAAAATATCATTAAAAAAGGTTGCTTATAACAAGCTTCCACATACAATGTATGTATAAGTATGCGAATAAAAAATACATTAAAAAATGACAAACCAAAAAACTTAAAAGAAGGTAATATAAGAGCAAAAAGAACAATGGCGAATTCGTAGTTGAGTACAATTTGAGCGTCTTTAAATGTCATTCAAAGAAAACTAATTCCAGTAAATAATCTACGTTTTTTTAAACTATCATCTAAGTTAGTAAAACCCCAGGAAAAGTAAAAAATATTATAAGCTCATTTGATTGTTTTAATTTCGTTTATCAGTTTAGTGTTACCATTTTACAGCCATGTTTTTCAAGTAGTGGAAATACTGTCCAATAAAGTATCGTAATATGGTAATCACTTAATAGTAATATGGTAATCAGATAATAGTTTTATAATTCTAAGTACTGAATCAATAAAGAATATAGTTTGTGGTGCATTATTAAACGCATTATTTACGTATTTGAAAATCCTGTAGAGGAATATAAGGAAGGAAAAAAATGTGGCAACTGCAAGCTGAAAAAAAGCTAAGGTTTTTTGACAACTTGACAGATGTTTGCGCTCTTTGTTTAAAAACAACTGACGCGACTGGCGGCAAATGGCCGCCACCGATTATATTAGTTTAGATTTAGAATTTACAAATATTTATAAGGAGAAATATATTAAATGGCTAATATTAGTATAATTTGCAGTAGGTATATCTTATTAAAGTTATTTTATTAAAGTTAGTTCATTCATATTTGCAATAATTTCTCATTTATTCAAATCATCTGACGAGTCATTCAGTAGTGTGAAAGAGAGATAAGATGAGTCTCTCTGTCTGCGCAATCGGAACAGGCATAAAGTACCAACCCCTGTAAACAGTAAGCTAAGTTTTTTATGGCCTAAAAATCAAACGAGCAGACGTAGACGTATCCATTGACACAACTCAAGAGACACAAGTGTTTTGTCGCCAGTTGAGTCACCCCCTCTCAGGTGTTTAGAGGGGGAGAGCACCTCACTCACTTGGTATATGAAAAAAAAAGTGTGCGTCTCGGGAAACCCAACACAAGTGATAACTTAAACTAATCTAAGTTGAACTATTTAATATTGAAATTGTTTAACTTAAGAAAAGCTTAGGTTATTACTTAAATTTTATGTAACGCGTCTGTCCGAAATACGGCTAGCGCTGTGGGTTAGAGTGAGAGAAGAGGAGCCTGCTTACCGCTGCCGTATGCGTGAAGCCAGACAGAAAGGCGCCGTAACGCGTTACGTAACGAAGCGGTTTACCCTCCCATTAGAAGTTATCACTTCAAAAATTGTTTAATTGGTTTTCTATGAGCCCGTGGTATCACTCTGGTAGATCTGGCCTATATATTCTGATGCATGGCTCTCCCACGGTATAATAAGAACTTCACTACATTTATTTACTTGGTTAGGTAATTCCTGATATGTATTACCTTTCTCCCCAGAGATCTTCTGCAAGGTCTCGTAAACTCCGTCGAAATTATCATGTCCTATTAACGGCTTCAGTGCTTTGTAAGCATCTAACACATCTGAAAGTGAAAAACATGTAATAAAAATTAATAGTTCGGTCATAGATGAGGAAGGAATAATTCAGTTTATGACCACGGTCAGTGCAACATACGTGTTACATTATGGGACAAGAAAGTGAAAAAAAGTTGGAAAAAATTGAATGTTTTTGTACCAACAAATTTTACTAACCTTTTTTGTACCTTTTCTTTATTATGATTTTATTTTGTACGATTTTTTTTTATTTATTATTTATGATAAAATGTGTTTTTCGTCAACATTAAGTTTTATTGATATCAACAATTTAATAAATTTACCGTCTAACTTTGATCTTTCGACGACCAGTAGATTGGTTTTATCAGAAAGAACAGCTTATCTATATTGTCTATTATTGTTGATTGACAGGTTATATGTGGTTCTTCGAACAAAAAATGGGGTGATTAAAATGTACTAATTGTACTGTCGGGAGGAAGGGGGGGGGGGGGGGAGAAGGAAAAATGAAATTGTAATTCTGAGAGGAACACTGGGACGGATTTTAGTCGGTAAGAGTCCGACTGACCCCTTAGTCCCTCCCCCTCCCCACCCTGGGCGAAGGACCTTCACTTGGATTTGCCACTCCGTTAACAAAAAAAAAGGTTTAAAAAATATTAAGTATTTTCTCATATGTACATCATCTGTGCTCTTGCCTTCATGCTAAATATGACAGTAATTTCGTGCAAAAGAGACGGAAATGTGCTACAGGAAGCCTCTTGTAACACACATCCGTCTCTTTTGCACGCTATTTGATTTGACCAATGAGCGCGAGGCCCTATAGTTGTTCGTCAGATAGTTACCAATAGGTGAGATGTCGGATGTTACACAGCATATGACCATAGTAAAGCTCGCGCCTTTTTATAAATTACGAAGATAGTTGAGGAGTTCCATCTACTAGAAGAATTAACTTACCGATCTCATTCGTGATTTGTCTCAAAAGCTCTATCACAATGTTGATATCTGAAAACAAAATGTTTGTAGACATTAAACTAAGAACAAGAAAAATAATCCCGGCAATCTCGTGCGCGACCGTCCCGCGGGGTGACAGACAGTGGCGGGGGCGAGGTAGCGCGTCATTCTAGCACACGGCTACACACGATTCCCTTCCCCGCTACACCACCCGCTACCCGCTGACATCTGGAGTACCTCGTCCCCGCCACCGTCTGTCACCCCGCTGGACGGTCGCGCACGACGTTGATGGACTATAGCTAACAAGTCCATAGGTAGTCACTTTATGAAACACAAAAACCTATTCAAAATGGCTGCAACGGTTTTGGATGAGTTCATTAATATTTACACGTCGTACACAATGATAATATTTTAAATAAAACTTAACAAAATAATGCAAATAGTTACGTCACTAGCCAATGTTTAGTCAATAATATTTTCATATGTGGTTAATATTTAACAGCTCAGTTTTTTAGGGTTCCGTACCTCAAAAGGAAAAAAAGGAACCCTTATAAGATTACTTTCTTGTCCGTCTGTCCGTGTATCACCAAAGATTTTCGCCGGGACAGATAGACCTGGCAAGTTGAAATTTATACCAGATACTGAGGTCTATGATCCCTATTAGGTGTATAAAAATTAAGGTCCTGAATCAACACGATAAAAAGATATGGGCAAATTTCGATTTTCGAGAAAACTTGTAAGTACCAAAATTTAGGTTTGGTACTTACAAATTTACGCGAAAATCTAAGTAAAATCTGGGTAGGTACGGAACCCTAGGCGCACGAGTTCGACTCGTGCCTGATCGGTTTTTTTTTTGTATTTGTTTTTTAAAAGACAACTCCCGCATTAAGAATATATCCTGTGTCGCGGGGGAGTTTACAAACATACATAAAACGGACATAAAGTACACCCAAACTCAGAACAACAATTTGTGGATCACACAAAGTGTCGTCCCATGTGGGGATCGGACCCACAACACTCAGCGTAGTAGTGAGCGGCGTGGCGACCGCTTAAACCACTATCCGTGGAGTCTATTTAATAATAATATTAACCTCACACATCTCACACACGGCTGTCTGATCCCAAACTATGCAGAGCCTGTGCTATGGTAGCCAGACTGCTGATAAACATACTATTATATCTAAATACATACATATTATAGATAAATTACACCCAGAGACAGAAAAAATGATCGTGCTCATCACACAATTATTTGTCCTAGGTGGGATTCGAACCCACGACCCCCGGTTTAGCAGTCAGGGTCACTAACCACCAAACCAACAGTCCTGTCATCTCCCGTTTGTGTGCCGCCATCTTGAAATCTCAGTAATATAAGCTATAACCTAACTGTTATCTTATTACAAAAAGAAAAGAGTGAATACTGATTTATGTTTTAAATTCCAAAATTTTAAATTCCTTATTTTTAAATTAAGATACTTACGCGGAGTTTCATCCAGCAGCTTCAGAAAGTCCACGAGAAACTTCCAGGTTCTTGATCCTCGAGTTTTTATCAAAAACTCGTAAACTTGGTGTTTATCTGAAATTAAAAAAAAGTATAAACATCACATATGTACATAGTCTTTGGTTATATAAGATTTCATTTTTAATTATGAATAGAGTTTTATATTCTGTGAATTATAATGATGAAAATATATAATATTATAGGTACTAGGATAGTTTAGACAATTAAAAATCCTAAAATGTTAATTTCAGTCCATTTATTAAGAAACTAGCTGACCCTGCAAACGTTGTTTTGCTATTTACATTATTTAAAATAAAACAATTAATTCTTAAAATCCGTTCTTAGCTGACCTCTACTCGGTGAAAAGAATTATGTTCCTACCAAATTTCAAGTCTTTAGCTCTAATGGTTCCAGAGATATCGTGATGAGTGACTATATACGTGGAAATCTCTTATATATATATATATACAGATTAAATTTTATAATTTCATTTAAAAACAAAAACATTTTTGATCTGTTCTACAAAAATACTATATGGAACTAGGCAGAGCCTGTACTATGGTAATCAGACTGCAAATAAACATACTTATACCGGGTGTAAGGGACATCGTAACGAATACTGAAATAGTGTATTCAGACTGATTCCAATGATTTTCGTCTCAAAATCATGGTCTGAATACACTATTTCAGTATTCGTTACGATAACCCTTACACCCTGTATATTTCTAGCTTCGTACACATTTTTTGTTTTTTTTTTCCAATAAATATAATAATAATAATATATCTCACACACGGCGGTCTGATCCCAAACTAGGCAGAGCCTGTACTATGGTGACCAGACCGCTGATAAACATACTTATATATTTTTAAATACATACATATTATAGATAAATTACACCCAGACACAAGACAAAGGACTGTGCTCATCACACAATATTTGTCCTGGTTGGGAACCGAACCCACGACCTCCAGCTTAACAGTCAAGGTCACTAATATTTTCGAATCGTAATAAGTCGTAAATGGAAGAACAATTTTGTATCTACCCACTTTAGAAAATAAAACAAATTATTATTAAACTCATGTCTTTTGATTGTTTATTTCAATCTTCTGCTTATTTATTTGGATAAGAAATAATAAGAAGATCAAAAGCTAACGTATCTTACCACGCAGTCCTGTATGGTTTTCTATATATTTCACTGCAGAAGCTTCATCTGAAAAAGAAGAAAAAATATGTACTTGAAAAGAAGATTTACCAATTATACTCTCTTCTTCTTTTTTGCTTTTTAATCTCAACATAATGGCTTTGTATTGTATCAAAAACAACAGTGGCACTGATTACGTCATCCGTGCAGTTAGTAACAGTAGTACATAACTTACAACTTTATTGCGTAAAAAAAAACATTATTATTATTTATTATACTATGCCTAAATTGCTTAGAGAATTAAACCAATTTCTTTTTTAGATTTTGGTTAAATGCTCCAAGCCATAGAACAGTGAATTAACGTTTATTCACTGTTCTGTGCTCCAAGCTTAATTATAATAAACAAATTCTTTAAAAATTCTTAATTATTCACCAGGTATATCTTCTTCAAATTTAACTAATCTTGAGTATAGGTAATTATAATTATAAAGATTTACTGAAATAAATACACAAAACAAATAATATCGAACTGAGAACCTCCACTTCTATGAAGTCTAGTATTTTTTTTGTGTAGTACACGTTTTAAAAACTAATCTTTCTTAAAACCGTTTAAGATTACTTTACACTTATTTATATAAGTATAATTAATTAAATATAAAGTGTTGAATTTACGCCAACTATTCATTTAAAAAACAGTCCTTGCCGTTCATAGAAATACAGGATTACACGGCCTCGCAGGAATACACGGACTTACTTTCACTTGGTGTATATAGACTACCGGTGCCTAAAATCAAAACCAGCTTTGCCAGACGTTTTAAGGATAACTATATATACAACAAGGCAGCTAGTGCATTTGAAATTTTCATCCTCATCACCTGGGCCTCAATTCTGCTATTTTATGTTAACGCCAAGTCACTGTCATTCCATTGACAAGCTATTGAGATGCCATTGAGACGCCATTGACATCGGTCGAAATATCAGTATTCTACTAACATCAATTCACAGTGTCAATAGACTGTCGATATAGTAGTATAGGTCATCAATGGTGATATCAACAACATTACCATACCTGGAAAATTGAATATATCATTTTCTAACAAATTTTAAATGTACCGTTTACCAAACTATTACAAAGACATCGACGACATTTGTATCAGTGACAAGTCATCGGAGGCCATTACATAGTTAGTAGAATAGGAAAAGTGCAAAACTATTCCGACGACGTTCCATCGACAACCTACTGATACAATATTAAAATAGGAGAATTGAGGCCCTGGATAGTTGGCGCTCCACTACTGTAAACTTTTCGAGACACTTTTTGCCCCGCACAACCAATTTTTTGGAACGGGTTTTCGTCTGCGGTATTTCCGGGTCGATTCGACCTTCAAACCTTCAAGAAAATAGCGTACTCCTTCCTAAAAGGCAGGCAACGAGTTTGTGACTCCTGAGTTGCAGACGTTCATGGGCGGGTTCAAACACAGAGTCTTTGTCAGGTATCTCTGCCAAATAAATGTAAAAAAAAAAACGATAATCCGTCAGATCTGTCACTAAGCAGAACCTGTGTTATGGTAACCAGACTGCTGATTAATACATACATTAAATACATAAAAATACGTACATATTATAGATACATTACATCCAGGCACAGAACAAAGACACAGAGTGTATTCCAGAGCAGTACACCGCTTACACACAGAACGAAGAGTTCACGAAGTCGGAATTGTGGGAGGGACACAGGAGATGATCGTGCTAATCATGATATTATTTGTCCTGGTTGGGAATGGAACCCACGACCTCCAGCTTATCAGTCAGAGTCACTAACTACTAGACTAACGGGACCCGTCATAGATGTTTAAGTATATTGACCTTAAGCATCGTTTCCCTAAACTCAGTTCACGTCATAATTAAAAAAAATATTTTCTTCTAGAACTGTTTACTCAAATGTGTAGTTGTGGCCTCGCAAACACATGTTCAAATACAGTTATTTGGAATTATTCTACTAGTTTTGGTAATGCTTAAACGTGGACAGCTAATTTGAGCGTTTGGAAATAATAATATCATTTTTTCGGACATTTGACACACAACGCCATCTAGTTTCAAACTAAGCAGAGCTTGTACTATGAAAGCTAGATTGACTGATACAATACCTATATGTGAAAACATACATATTATACATAGAAAACAACCAAACTCCGAAACAAATATTTGCAGATCATACACACATTTGGTCCGACCCGGAATCGAACGAAGCACAGCAGTCGCATACATTACCGAGCCACTACCGAGGCAGTAAAAAAAATGTTATTAATTTTTTAAAAAAAAGTATCACTACTGATAATTGTTATAAGCTGTAATCGTCGTTCATTAATTATCCACCCTTAGAAAAGATTTTTTTCTTTTAAACTTGAATATATAATATATTCTATACGACATACACACAACGCCATCTAGTCCCAAACTAAGCAGAGCTTGTACTATGGGTACTAGACAACTGATATAAATACATATATACTTTTTTTTGTAAATACATACATATTATACATAGAAACACCCAGACCAAATCAAACATCAAATGTTCATGCACACAAATGTTTGACTTGAGCGGGAATCGAACACGCGGCCTTTGGAATAGCAGTCCGTTACACAAACCACTACGCCATCCAGTCGTCATGGGACCATGAATGGGACAAAACGGGAAAGATATCCTCTCAAATAAAAATATATATTTTTAACATGAGCTGCCAAAGTTTCAAGTTTGTAGCCCCCAGGGGTTTAACCTTTCAGGGAACATGGGGTTGCCACACGGGGGGGGGGGGGGTCGTCTACTCGTCTGTAGATGACCCGAGGTATGTCGGGGCACCAGGGACTTCCTTTCTAGGGTATACCTGGTTCCCCGGCTATTAGTACCCGAGACGCCGTGCGGTTTTAGTCGGTTCGAGTCCGACATGCCACCGACAGGTGGTATCCGAGGGGATTTCCGCACGGAAAAAAAAAGGGGTTTAACCTCTGCGTTACTGAATCAGTCAGTCATTGCAGGTAATTTTTTATATAGCTAGTTGGGGTGGAATAAAATCGTAATCATTGTGAAAAATCATATGATTTAAAAATCATATCATCACACCAGTGTCTTATTTACAAATACATTTATACCTATTTTTTTTTCTAAATATTTGACAAAACAGAACTTCTTGCTATTAAGCGTGTTGATCTATGACTTAGAGTCTACAGTCATAAGAGACGATTTCAAACAATTTTTTTTTTTAAATGAAATAATGATATTTTGAGATTGTTGACAAAAATTAACACTGATATGGGATTTGTTTTTATTAAGCACTGTTCGTGTGGTGTCGAATTAAGAATACGGAATGTCACCACCCCTATTCATCCCGTGGGTGTCGTAAGAGCCGACTAAGGGAACAAACTACGCAGGACAACAGCACTGCAAAAAGAAAGAAAATTTGAAACAAAGCCCATACCAACCCGTCTGGCCAGTGTAACCAATAGTAGGCGAAACCCTTCTTTCGAGGGAGAGGCCTATGTCCAGCAGTGGACTAGTAAAGGGTATTGATGAATCATTCGATAAGCTTTCTGTTGCAAAGCGAATTAATCAGGTACGGAATAACTTACCATGGTGTCCAGTCAACTTATGAAGGAGTTCACTGCATTCGTGATGACCTGGAATTTAATAGAAACATGTTAGTTTATTAGGTAAATGCATTATACACAGGCGCTTTGCACAGACGCTGCGGGTCACTACAAATCTCGGTAACGACTTCCCATCGGGCCCGGTACTAATCGGGGATTCCCGGAATAGAGTAAAAAGAGAGTAAATCTTATTAGTGTGATCGGAAAATATTATATTTTAATGTTAATTTATATACAGTACTAGCTTATGAACTAGCTTAGCTATCGCGGTAAAAATATCTAATTATAAATGTTTTCGGACATCTGACACACAACGCCATCTAGTTTCAAACTAAGCAAAGCTTGTATTATAAAACTACCTTTCATAGTACAAGCTCTGCTTAGTTTGACTTATAGAATACTTAGTTTGACTGATAGAATACTAATATACTTTGAATTTGTAAATACATACATATTTTACATAGAAAACACCTAAACTTCGAAACAAATATTCGTAGATCATACAAACATTTGGTCCGACCCGGGAATCGAACCTGCAACTGCACCACCGAGGCAGTCAGAGTATCTGTTACTCGCTGATAATGTAGCTTTCCACTGGTGAAAATATAATTAAAATCGGTTTCGTGGTTTAGGCGTGAAACAAACAAACAAACAATCTTTCTTTTACATTTAAAACAAAGTATTGAAAGTATGGTAGTATGGATGTCGAGGAACTAATGTAATATTCCTTCAAGACAAAGGAAACCTTGAAACCTTCAAAAAAAGAGAGTACTCCTAATTGATAGTCCGGCAACACGCCTGTGACTCCTGAATGGTGACCTGTCTGATTGTTTGTCCCTTATCATCATCATCATCATCATCAAGAACCTTTAATAGTCCACTGCTAGACATAGGCCTCTTCTTAGAAAGGAAGTTTTGGCCTACCATACCACGCTGGCCCGACGGGTCGCTGTTGGGTTTGTCTCAAGTTTTCCTCCTCTTTGCAGTGCTGTGTTGCATAGTTTACTCCCTTAGTCGGCTCTTACGACACCCAAGGGATGGTGGGTGGTGACACTCCGCATACTTAATCCGTGACCACACGGACGTACCTTGTAATGATACTGTCATGGGGCTACGCGAAAGTTCGTTTAACCGCGCAATTCCGGGAACCGTTTAACGGCACGGAACAATAAGTTCTATAGTAATACGCATAGGATCTAAAATGGATTGTCGCGCGATTGTCTTGTTTACATGTGAAGCGAATTTGTATTTCTCGGAAGCGAACGGTTCTCGTAGAGATTGGGAATTGCTGGAATGTTCCTTTACGAGTATTATAAATGCGGACATGTCTTCGTTGGAGTGAGTTCAAACTACAGTTCGTGATAAACATCGAAGTGAATATAAGTGTAACCCAGCGACTTCGGCGATCATTCCGGACTATTATTGAGTATTGTGTGAACGTTTTAAAGTGTCGTAATAATAAAGTCTCTTTAGTCATCAGGAGGCTTATTATTCCGAATCCACGAACCCCAACACGTAACAATATGAAAGAAGAAAGGATCCTGCTACCAGGCTAGTTTGGTCAGCAGTTAGTATTAGGACGTTATCTATATATATAAAAATGAAACCCGGTTTCCTTGGTCACGGCATCACGCGTGAATGGCTGGACCGATTTCACTAATTCTTTTTTTGTTGTATTTGTTATTATTAGGAGAAGGTTCTTACGGAAAAAAATATTAAGAAATCTCTCAGAAATATTGAAAAATATACATTTAATTTTGCATATTTAAAAAAGCGCGCGTAACGAATGTCAATGGCTGCGTTCAGGTTTACTAAGTTCTGAGCAGGGCTGACTTTATCGACCAAAAAATAATTTTAGACACACTTAAATAAATATGTCTTGCATTGTTTTATTATAGATTTAAAAAAAAATTGGTTGCCTGTAAAGTCGGTATACGGGCGAAAGTTTTACGTGACAACGACTTTGAGTGGTAAAATAATTTTAATGTGAATATTCATTCGTATAGTAGGAAGAAGGATGAAATAATAGTAACAATTTAAAACATTTATTTATACAAAGAATTATATTTAAAACATTAATTTATACAAAGAATCTCGCACTTTTTATGTCTGTCTCTCTCGCTCTTAGGCGGGCTAACCATGCCCGAGTGGAAGGGACGCGTGCCTCTCACTCGCTCTCATTGTGAGCGCATAACGTGAGCGGAGCGTAACGCAGTTTCTTGAAGTGTCACCCGGCAAACCAATTTATAAGACGTTGTCACGTCAAAAATATTGTTACTTTAAGTTGTTGCTACAAGATATGACAAGAACTTAGTAAACTTGAACGCAGCCAATGTCATTCACAGCCATAGACTATATTGAAAGAGCATTGTTTGTTCGGAAACGTGGTTACTTAATTAAATTCGAGCATCATTTGTTCGGAAACGTGATTACTTAATTAAATTCAAATTAATTTTTAAAAATAACTCGCCACGGAATAGTTATGTATAGATAAATAATATTAAATGTTCCGATTTTATGACGTTACTAAGGTAAAATATAGGTAGGCGCACCTAAGTGTGGTCTGAGTATATGAGTTTGATTTCAGAACGTATTATACAAACTTCGCATAACCTATTTAGTAATCTGTGGTAGTACATTGGCTTTATAAAAAAAATCTGTGGTAATCTGTAATAGTGATGTGCCAACTCGGAAAAAATATTACTCGATTTAACTCGAGTGAAATCCAATCATTTATTGAAGTATTTAAAATAATATTTACTACCGCGCAGGTCCTTTTTAGGTATAGCGAGACCAGGAATTTAAGGATTCATTTTTATATGGAGGATATTATAGATTCCAGTTCAAATTGAATAGGTACTCATACCTAAGATAGGTCAGCTATACAAAATAAAGTAGTGCATCATTGCTACGCTAAGGCGGTACGAAGTTCGCCGGGTCAGCTAGTAAAATATATATTTATTCTAATAGGCATAACCAACAAGTCCTTTTTTGCAATATTGTAAATCGCGCTGACTCCAGCTATAATTGAGAAAAGGGCGGGAAGGTGATGATGTAAAATTCTTAACTGTGTTTAATACTTACTATTCGTGCCCAATATTTCTTTCAAATCATCGGAAATGTGGTGTTCTAATTCTGAAAAGTTAAAAAAATGATTAAAAAAAGTGCGTGTGTGTCTGTTTACAATTTACATACGGCAGAAAAAAAACTTCCGAATTTTTTCTTTTATATATAAAATCCCTATAAAATTTTGCCCGGCCCGGGAATCGAACGCAGAAGCAGACCTGAGACGGCGTCGTGACCTGTTTCCCGCGTGTCTGTATAAACTTGAATGGTCTAAAGCCCTCTGTACCTAATGATTTGATTTGGCTGCCTGAAGCGGCCAAGGTTTGCTGGAGTTCTCATGAACTTCCTTCCTAGGGTATACTTGAGTCCCTTGTGTAAGAACCGGCTTTAACAATATATATATGTATAACAGTGTAACAACTATTCTCTGAGTAGATATGCATATAGTCGTAAAATAAACCAATAGGTTTTTATTTTTCTTATAATAACATTATGTAATTATTTATTATTATAAATTTTATATAAAAAAAAATTATTAATATAAACAACAGATTTTTGCTGATTGTTTACTGTAAAAAGTATTTTCTTTTTTTTTCTTTTTAAAGACAACTCCGCACTAGGAATATATCTTGTGTCGCGGGGGAATTTACAAACATACATGGAAACGGACACAAAGAACACCCAGACTCAGAACAACAAAAGTCACAGGTGCGTCGCTGCCCTTGGAGTCCCTTCCGCTCGACTCGAGGGGAGATTTGGGCTCCAGTGACCTCACTCACTCAGTTAAAGGCAACAAAAGAATTGCTTAACACCAGTTTTCTGTGAGGCCGTGGTATCACTCCGGTCAAGCCGGCCCATTCGTGCAGAAACATGGTTCTCCCACTTATAAAATAAATGCAGTTTTGCTTTTAAAGTTACCATGGCCTGTAAGAAACTGAGTGACACAGTGATCCACACCAAGTCATGTCCGCGGTAACCGCTAGCGAACGGATGGAAAGAACTGGGAAAGGCGTCCCTTAGATGATTCATCATAGCGTTGCTGCCATTTGTTTATGAGGTTATTATAGCTACTCCTACCTCTCCTCCTGTGGTGTTTGTGTCTGCTATGCCATTCTGAAATTTCTTCGGATGTCTCAAATTCTTTTCCCTCCTCATGAGTCTCATGCTTGCGGTGGGAGTGGTGCCTGGATTGTTCCCGTGTGGCTAGTGAAGAAACAGAAGAATAATACAGTGATTATTTTTTTTGTTAAAGACAACTACTGTACTAGGGATATATCCTGTGTCACGGGGATTTTACAGACCTGTATGAAATGGACACCAAGAACACTCAGAGTCAGCACAATAATTTGTGGATTACAGAAAGTGTTGTGCTATGTGATCGAACCCACAACACTCAGCGCAGTAACACTCAGCGCAGTAGGAAGCGGCGAGGTGACCGCTTAAACCACTACGCCATCCGTGAAATCAGTACGTTTTTATTGTGGACTGCAAATTCAGAGAGGCTTGCGTGCATCTTGTACGTCAACAGTTATTTGAGAACGTAACTTTTGAACCTATTTTTAACTGCCTTTAAAAAGGAGGTTATCTATTCGGATGTTTATTTTTTTAATGTATGTTCGGGCATAACTCCGTCAAATATAGACATATTATCAAAATTCTTTTTTTGTTCCAAAGGGATTTATTCCGAAATGGTCCTATTTAAATTTCATATATGTAGATCTGATGATGAGTATCGGAGATAAACAACGGAACTTTTCAAAAAATGACAGCAAATCAACCGCGATTACTGCTACGTTTTTAGTGCTCTTTGTTTTTAGTATTGTTTAAGTAGGTTCAAGTTTCTTTAAAAAAGATTTATAATTCAGTGATATTGTTTATTACTCACTCTTCGTAAACATTATGATATTGTAAATAATAGTATAATTTACTTTACATCACATTACATCAACAGCCTTTAATAGTTCACTGCTGAACATATGCCTCTCTTTAGAAAGGAGGGTTGGTACAGGGTTTGTGTCAAGTTTTCCTTCTCTTTGCAGTGCTGTTGTTCTGCGTATTTTTCTCCCTTAGCCACCTCTTACGACACCCACAGGATGAATAGAGGTGATGACACTCGGAACTCTTAATCCGTCACTACACGGATAAGATTTAAGCAAATAAAAAGAATTACGCTCTTTGTAGTGTAGTGATGAGTACAAGATTACTGCATGTATGAGATCGATATTAAAGGAGTATCAGAATATAACCTTTTCTTTTATTGATATTAATAAAAACCTCACACATCTTACTCACTCTCACAATTTGTGGATCACACAAAGTGTCGTCCCATGTGGGGATCGGACCCACAACACTCAGCGTAGTAGTGAGCGGCGTGGCGACCGCTTAAACCACTATCCGTGGAGTCTATTTAATAATAATATCAACCTCACACATCTCACAAACAGCTGTCTGATCCTAAACTAGACAGAGCTAGACTGTGGTAACCAGACTGCTGACAAACATACTTATATATTTCTAAATACACACGTATTATAGATAAATTACACCCAGACACAGAACAAATGATCGTGCTCTTCACACAATACGAGTATATGTCCCTGGTTGGGAATCGAACCCACGGCAGCCTTAGCTTAGAGTCACTCGCCAATAAGTGAAACGGCCCGTCTTCAGTTCATAATTACAATTTATTCTTAAATAAAACAAATTATCAGCTATTCTCAATGGTGTCGGTAACGTTATTATAGAGTATAACTGATGTCTGTCCATTGAACTGCCAAAAAGAAATAAATAAAAATGGACAGACAATAGAAAATAATAGAACCCTGAGTCATACCTGAATGTTCGGCAACTGCTAGAGTTACAGAAACCTGAAATGAAAGAAGAGTGTTTAACACAGGTAACAGAGTTATTTAGAGAGGAGGAACAAGTGTTGTATTCCTCTAACACAGCCCCGGATCTATGGGGAGGAAACCGGGGCACCCGCGCCCGGAGCCAGTTTCAAAGGGCGCCAAAATCTTAGAAATAAATAAAATTGAAGTGTCTGTTTGTAATGTCAAATTTAAAGGTCTTTTTCATACTCACACGGTTATTTGCACGATACCTATGCCTAAAAACCTGTTTTTTTTGTCTGTCTGTCTGTTTGTTCCGGGTGATTGAATAAACGGCTGGCCCGATTTCGATAATATTTTACTACCAGGTAACTGTCTACATAAGGAATAACTTGCTTGGGTATTTTTCCTCTCAGATAAACCCTTTAAAATTTTGCCCGGTCCGGACATCAAACCCACTAAGGCAGCGTTTTTCCAATTCCACGCAAACGAAGTCGCGGGTACCAGCTAGTCATTAAAAAAAAACATGCTCAACAAATCGCCTAGCATGCAACGCACGTTGAAAAAGTTATTGTGTGAAAGATATTAAAGAGAGCAAATCTATTAAAGGGTTCCTATAATAACCAATATATTATTGTAATGTCCCAATCATAAAAAATGCCAACCGCTATATATATTTGTAAGTTTTTTAACGTTATTTATTTTAAACGCTGAAGAGAGGGGGCGCTATAATGAACTTTCTGCCCCGGCTCGAAAAAATCGTAGATTCGAGGCTGCTCTAACACAAAGGAGGGATCCTTCCTAATTGTTGTTCATTGAGGCAGAAATTTAAAGAAATAAATATAATGACAGTGGTATGTCAACATATTTATGAAAATATAATATAATATGTTCATAAAAACAAAAATAGCTTTTTGAAAGGAAGTGATGGACATTCTCTAAATACCAGTTATAGAAATAAAATTGTTGTAATTATTCTGTGTGCCTTTGAACATCAAAATATAAACAAGTCATTTCTAAGTCAATGACTTGTTTATGTTGTTTGACTTGTTCGATTTTATAATATAATCCCAAACAATATTACTTAAATACTAGAAATTAAGTAGTAGAACTTAAGTTTAAACAAATATAAATACAAAATAAAACGTAAACTATGTCAGAAAGCCTATTACTCGATTGTGGATTACAAAGAAGACAAGAATGCTAGGGATTAATTTAGCACAGCCTATTTATTAAATGGAAATGTAATTTGAGCTAGTGTTTTTATTGGTTTTGTTTTATGATTTACTTCACTTTCATTTCTATTTATTCTTCATCTTGTCTTCTCTTCATTGCGTTAATAACTGACATGCTGGCTCACATCAAAACAATGTTGTACTAGATTTAATGATTCCATTATACCTATCTGGTAATTTAAAAATAGAGGCCCTGAATTTCTTTGTTCTGTCTTCTCCTAAGGCTCCACCGTTTTGAAAACGGGAATATTATTATTCTATAGATTAATTTTGCCAAATATTTGACAAAATAGATTATTGCTATTGTTTGTCTATGATTTAGTCATCACGTAAGAGATGTTTTAAAATAATTTAAAAAGAACTTTATGAAATAAAAATATCTTGTCTTGGCTTTGACTTCGATCCGACAAGGTGTTCATGCCTGGCGGGCCGCGGCCCAACGGTTGATGTTGGGCAGTTGTATATATCTATGTTTATCGGCGTGAGAATGTTTCATATCGTGATACAGGATACAGGTACTCCGTAGTTTGGGGTATTTCACTTAGATGGCTCTGAGCTATGGTTTTGTTTCACTGTATGTGGAGGTCGCAAACTTTAGTTATGTCTAAGATAACGGACTTATGCAAAAGTTGCGATTTACGACCTTCAAGAATAGAGTGTCCTTCTACCTAAAAGACCGGCAACGCGATTGTGACTCCTGAGTTGCAGACGTTCATGGTAGACCCAGTAGGTACAGTCTAATCTTAGCATATCCAAGGTTAGCTACAGGTGGGGGAAGGCTAGTATTAAAAAAATGCAAAACCATGTTCATTACTTTTAATTACCATATTATTTAATTAACAGTATCTACATTTTCATGTTTTACCTCTAATTATAAAAGCTTTTGTTTATTCACGTTTTTTGAGGAACGTAGCCATTTTGAATTTATAAGCAGCCATCTTTGATTGAAGAGGGATTCTTAAAGCTCTCAAGTATTTTCTTTAAAAGAGTGCTTACTGGAGTATCGTTTTATTATTAAAAAAATATCGTAACGTCCACGTCTAAACATATTACGCGCGCATTTCTTTTCAGTATAAATCATTTGAACTGCCGCTGTCTTAAAAAAAACACAAACCTTACCGTTCGCCACGTAAAAGTTACAATACCAGTATTTTTGGACATAATACACTTGCACTCACTACCGAAAAAGCTTATGATTTTCGAAAAAGTCCATTTGAGAATTTTGAGAATTTGACAAAAAATATAATTACACCAATATCAAAAATATTATTTAATTGTCTTTTTTATTTTCTTTATTTTCAAACATGCCGAAACCGACTTCTAGGCTTTGAGCTGAATATATCTAGGTAATTGACTTAACTACTTACCGAATTCGGTCACTAAAATAAATTTCTAAACATTTTATAATTCTTTAATATAGAATAAAATAGAAGGTATATAAATCCATTTAAGTAGTAAGTAAATAGTAGAGTAGAAAGCTAGTCGATTTCTTCACTTTTCTTAAGAATTTCACTACAAAGTCCAAATCCTTACACAAATTTACTTAAATTCATCCATTGCTTTTATATCTTCCTCGCTTTACCGTTTTTCTATTATTTCTTCCAGAAAATCTTCAATATTCCGCACAATTTTGTAACACATACGCACTTTTTCTAATAAATCTTCATAAAATTTAATGTTTGTTTAAAGATTAAACACTTACGAAATCCAAACGTTTGCACTTATCCATAAAAGACGCACTTTTTCCCGCCAATATTATGCCATTCATTTTTGAATATTATTAAATATACTTACATACACTAGAGCCAGAAATAATCCTATTATTAATCGCATAGTCGTACAAAACTCGTATTAGTGGACAGATTATTAAATCTGCTATAAACCACTTGGTTAAAATTTTAGTAATACTTGATTTATATAAATTTACGTACAAATATAGTACAGCTGCGTAAATACCGGTGTTTGATTTGGAATAATTGGTAAAATATATAGATTTGTGACGTGATGTGTGTTCAGGTTTTTCGGACGATGTAGGTATATGGCGTAATTTAGTCTCGGCAAAGTAATGAATTAACAAACTAATTTTAAATATAGACAAAGGCTTCATACGTGGGCATATACTTATAAGGTTTGTTCTTGAATCGTCTGTATTGTTGCCAGAATAAAAACTTTTACTGTTACTTTTTATATATTGTAATAATATAATTATAATTATTTATGTTTGTGTTAGTTGTATATATAAACGAGCCCAGGGCATATAATTATGATTTCTTTTTATCGTAAAATTCGTGTACCAATTTAATTATTGAATATTTGTAGATAAAACTTAAACAGTAAATTGGTTCCACAGCTGTCAAAATGACAATAACAAAATCATAATACATAAATATTTAGATAAATTACAGTCAGACGTAGAACAATTATTCATGCTTATCCCACAATATTTGCCCTGAGTGGGAACCGAATCCACGATCTCCGGCATAGCAGTCAGGATAGCCGATAACCGCTAAACCAATAGGCCAGTTGAGATTTATGCTTACATTTTTGTTCTAAATGTTGTTTTTTGTTTTTTATTTTATACCCACTCTGGCACGGTCAGCTGTGGCACATTGTGGCTGCATTGATGAGAAGGAACAAAACTCACTCGAAAAAAAAATATAATTAAAAAAAACACGCTTTTGTAACTAGTCGAACTAAAAAGTAGAAAAGAATTTTCTGTAAGCTCAAAAATAAAAATCATTTTATCGTAATTATAAAAAACGAGTAAGTCACATATACTTCTGCACACGCCTCTTAGTACGTAGTAAAAGACACTACCGTATTTTTAGGTATGGAAAAAGCCGTCAATCCTGAAGATCCTGATCAGAATAATCGGCCAAATTTATCAAATTATTGCATTGTAATCGGTCCTTGATAAGTGTGCGAAGTTTCCATTTAATTCGACGTTTTGAAGTGCGTCAAAATCACGTTCGAAGATTGCGTTTCATAAATACATACCAAGCTAATAAAAGCGTGTTATAGATTAGAACAATCTTAAAAGCGGGTTGTATATCGTGTCAAAATTTGAGCTCAAACGGAGCAGAAGTGTTTAAAGCGTACACAAAACAACTTTTGTATGTACATAGATTTTAACGGCGGGGAAATTTGCATAGCATAAAAGTTGTTCACCGTGTGGTGACGGATTAAGAATACAGAGTGTCACCACACCTATTCATCCCGAGGGTGTCGTAAGATCAGACTAAGGGAGTCAACTACGCAGAACGACCACACTGCAAAGAGAAGGAAAACTCGAGACAAACCCTTTTTTTTTTTTAACGTGTGGAAATCCCCTCGGACCGTCACCCCGCCGGGGTTCTCTGTTCGGCGGGGCGGTATGTCGGACTTGAACCGACTAAAACCACACGGTGTGCCCTCTTTGCGCTTCTATTTTAATGGGGGTCGAGGTTGTTATCGCCTTCTGGACCCCTCCCCTCCCTCCTGGGCACCATACAGCGCCATGGACCGGACAACCCCCGCGTACAGCCGCCTCGTGGGAACACTGGCCCCGCCCAAATTGGGCAAAAGTCGCCCTAGGGCGGAGGCAGTGTCCACCAGCTTTGGACCAAGCTGTCGGAAGTGCTCGTCGAAGAGCCACCTACCGTCTAGGACCAAATCCAGGTACCTCATCTGGGCCCGAACTCGAGACAAACCCTATATCAACCCGTCTGGCCAGCGTGGTATAGTAGGCCAAAACCTCCTTTCTGAGGAGAGGCCTATGTCCAGCAGTCCACTATTAAAGATGATGATGATGATGATGATAAAAGTTGTGTATGCGATTTTTATTTTAGGACCATTTTCAATAAAAATATGCACAATGCTAATTTTGAAATGTGCTCATTTTGCGAAATGCTCCTTTTGAGAAGTGCCCATTATCAGAAGTGCACCAATTGCTGAAAGGAAACCTTTACCTGATAAAAACAGGAAAGCACTTCATTACATTTCGAAATAACCAATATTTAAATTACGCTTCTCCATTCGTATAAGACTAAATGCGATTTACCGTCGTTCGTGCAAATACAATAAATAAAATTTTGTCAGAGCTTTGTTTGTATGAAATTTCAACATTTTACGTCACGGTATTGTTTTAAACAACGTGCAGTCTGCGGTTAGTGAAAGGTATTGTAATAATTGATTAGGTTTTCGAAGCTTTTCAGCGATGAAATTATGATTTATTTTTATAAATGACTCAGATTTTCGTGTTTGTGTATTCGCCATGACACCCTTTTTCTGTTTTTTTTTCCGTCCGGAAATCCCCTCGGATACCACCATGCGGTGGCATGTCGGACTCGAATCGACTAATACCGCACGCGCCGTCTCGGGTACTAATAGCCGGGGAACCAGGTGCCATGACACCCTAAACAAAGTTGAAAAAAGAACATTTTTACAGATAACTAAATGAATGACCTCTCGTCTCAATGACTTACTTTTTTAAACATAATGCATTCGAAATTCAGTTGTCTGTTAAACACCTTTTTTTAAATAGGTAACTTCCGCACTACGAATACCTGTATCATGGAGGACTTTACAAACATTTATGAAACTGACACAAAGAACACCCAGTCTCAGAACAACAATTTGTGCATCACACAAGTGTTGTCCCATGTGGGGATCAAACCCACAACACTCGTCGCAGTTTGAAGCGAGGTGACCGCTTACACCACTACGTCGTTCGTGCAGTTCATTAATTGCACAACAGTTTTAATTAATCTATTGATTGTTATACATATGCAAAATAAAATACAAGCGAGAGATAGATCTAAAACTGTACCTACCAAGTCTCTTAAACACCTCAGTTGTAAGAAATGGGCACACGAACGAACTCGTTTTACCGCTAGCGTTTAATTAAACATTATTTATAACATATAACATTGTGGAAAAACTTAACAAGAAAAAAAAAGTTCTGACTATTTTCTTGGACCTAGCCAAGGCCTTCGATACTGTGCCAATTTCTACCCTCATAATCAAACTTGAAAATGCAGGAATCAGGGGCCCACCACTAGAACTACTAAAAAGCTACCTAACGAATCGGACACAACTTGTTAATATCAACAACTACATTGGCGATGAACTTTCCATCCATTGCGGTGTGCCTCAAGGTAGTATCTTAGGCCCTACTTTATTCCTTGTCTTTATTAACGACCTTTGTAACTTAATCATTCCACACGCAAACATTGTATCTTTTGCAGACGACACGGCCATAACTTTTCATGCAAACACATGGTCTGAACTTGAAACTGCGGCTCAAGGAGGTTTCTGTACTGTTTTAACCTGGCTTGCCTCACACACTCTAACTCTTAACACTACCAAAACAAATTTTATGACTTTCTCGCTTACCCCACTATCTCAACCTAAAAACCCTATAAATCTAATAGCTCACTATTGTCAGTCTCAACTTCACCTGAATTGCAAATGCCTAGCAATAACTCCAGTTAACCAAATTAAATACCTCGGCATTATCTTGGATAAACACCTTAAATTTAGACAACATATTGACACTCTCTCGGGACGCGTTCGTAAACTAATATATGTCTTCAAAAACTTACGACACGTAGCCAATCAAGCGGTTATCCGTAACGTGTATTATGCCCTCTGTCACTCCATAATAATTTATTGTATTCCTTGCTGGGGAGGTGCAGCTAAAACAATTCTAAGACCACTGGAAATAGCTCATCGTGCTATTTTAAAAGTTGCTACATTTAGACCTATTTTATTTCCAACAACCGAGCTTTATAAGAAGTGCAATTTACTCAGTGTGAGACAACTATTTTTATTACACCTAACAGGATTACAACACCGTCTCACACCGCTTTTACCGATTAACAAACGTCGTAAAGACCGAATTTGTTCAATCCCTCCTGCGGGCTCAACTTTCTTTAAAAGATTTTCTTCCTACCTTGGTCCATCTGTTTATAACAAGCTTAATGCAGTGTGCCCTATCTATCATTTGCCCAAACATCTACTGTCAAAGACTGTTAAATCCTACCTCCAAAACCTGAATTATGACGAAACAGAGCAATTCCTAAACGGTTAAGCACAATATATATTATTATTTACACGAAAATTGAAACCAAGTAAGGCCACAAACACCTAACCACACGCATATACACACACGCACTCATACACACATACACTCACGCACACACACACGTACACGCACACACACACACACCCACACACACATGCGCACGCACGCTACGCACACGACATTCACCCCCATATGCGCACTTGAGGGACTGTAACTCCTAAACACAGGCAACTTAGTTGCCTATCTAGGAGAACAGCAATCACTCCAATTAATTATAGCCTAAGTTATATACCTAACTATTATGATAACCTATGTAATGAAACTGTAAAACTTTACTATGAAATAAATGTTATTATTATTATTATTATTTCCCCGAAACGATCACTGTTTGAACAGTTGTAAACATTTACGTGAAGTTAAATTATTATTTTTAATATTCTCAAAAGCCAATTGTTCAATTAGTTTGGTACAACAAACTTTGAACTGTATATTTCAAAGAAAATTATTTGTGACTAGCTGTACTTACCCTGGCGCACCTCGCTATGACACATTGTGGTTGAATTGATGAGAAATGACAGTAACAACACTGAGTCGAATAAATCCTTTAAAAAAAAAGTAGCACCGACTTCAAACAATACTAACAAAGAGCACTAAAAACCTAGAAGCAATAGCGGTTGATTTGTTCTCATATTTTGAATTAAAGAGTTCCGTTGTCTGTCTCCGAAACTCATCATCAGATTTATTCCAAATGGGACCATTTCGGAATAAACACCTTTCGAAGAAAAAATAATTTTGAAAATCCGTCCATATATTACGGCGTATATTATTATATAACTCAAACTCTCTTTCTTTCATAAAATGTTTTAAATTGTTTAAAATCGTCTTTTATGTAGACTCTCAAGTCATAGATCAACACACACAAAAGCAACAATCTCTGTTTTGTCAAATAGTAAGCAAATACATTTAATAAAAATCAAACCAATACAAAATCTATGATATGCCTGTGCCGATCTACAACCCGTTTCCGAAGTGGGGGCAAATCAGCAGCATAAACCTATTGGTGTAACTAGACTCGGCCTTGGACCTCCGTAACTTAGGAAACACGAGTCCGCCTTTTGTGTTCCTAGCAATAGTTTAGATGGGTTGGATTAGTTGATCCTGCTGTAACAAGAATTGTTTAACATCAAAATTTCTATCACATGTGTTTAGTGTGGTGCGTCACCACCTCTACGCTTCCCGTGGTTGTCGTAAGAGCCGACTAAGGGAGCAAACTACGCAGGATAACAGCTCTACAAAGGGAAGGAAAACTTAACACAAACCCTCTTTTTTTTTTTTTTTTTAACGTGTGGAAATCCCCTCGGACCGTCACCCCACCCGGGGTTTGCGGCGGGGTGGTGTGTCGGACTCGAACCGACTAAAACCACACGGTGTGCCCTCTTTGCGCTTCCAGTTTAGGAGGGTCCAGGTAGTTATCGCCTTCTGGACCCCTCCCAGCGCCGGCCCGCTCCTGGTGCGAGCTCCGTCTCACTTATCCTCTCTTTAGGCGACGTCCGGCACACGCGGACGCCGCCCCCTCGCGGCATGCCAACTAATGCGGGTGGAGGGGAAACCCACCCTGTCCACCCGCGGCCACACTCAGGGCGGTAAGCGCGCCTCCGCCGCCCGGTTCGCCGGCGGCGGATCAGGTCCGAGTGGAGGTCGTCCTCCCGGGCCTTCTCCGCCGCCTCCTTCTGCGAGATTACCTCCTCGCAGAAGGTTGCGACCGCGGTAAAACAACTGTCGCTACCGGCCATGGAGCGAATTACGGCCGGTAGCGAGAGATCTGCTCCGATGACTGCAGTGAGGGCCCGGCGCTGCGTCGCCCATGCGGGGCAGACCGCCAGCGTGTGCTGGGCCGAGTCCTCACTGCAGTCGCAGTGGTGGCAGGCGGGACTCAGTTCCCTCCTAGCGACCGAGTGCAGGTACTTTCCGAAGCAACCGTGCCCGGAAAGCACCTGCGTCAGCCGGAAGGAAAGGCCCCGTGCTGCCGCCCTGCCCACTCGGCTATAACCGGCTGGAGAGCCTCCACGGCGGCGAAGCCAGCGCGTGGAGTCTCCAGCCGGAACGACCATCTGACCATGGTGGCTCGGCGAGCGGCTTCGCGCTACTCGCGCACGTCTTCGGGCGGAGGGCGAAATCCGCTCTCCGCCCGGAAGTCAGCCACTCGCCGATAAACTTCGGCGAGCACCTCCGCCTCCAAATCCCAAGGGAGTGTTCCGGCCAAGGCGCAAGCCGCCTCGGTGGACACCGTGCGATATCCGCGTATGGCTCTGACCGCCAATATCCTCTGGGGGCGCCAGAGGCGCGCCCTATTCGGGGCGGTCAGAGCCGCCACCCACACCGGTGCACCATAAAGCGCCATGGACCGAACAACCCCCGCGTACAGCCGCCTCGTAGGAACACTGGCCCCGCCCAAATTGGGCAAAAGTCGCCCTAGGGCGGAGGCAGTGTCCACCAGCTTCGGACCAAGCTGTCGGAAGTGCTCGTCGAAGAGCCACCTACCGTCTAGGACCAGACCCAGGTACCTCATCTGGGCCCGGACCGGTACGAGGACCGAGCCGACCTCGATTGAGGCGCCGGCGGGTGGACCACGACGGGGCCCATGAAATAATAGGGCCTCCGTCTTATCCAGGGCCACCCGTAATCCCAACGCCTCAATGCGCCCGACCACCTGTGAAACTCCCGTGGCGGCCAGGCGCGCCGCCTCCTGGAAGTTAGCCCCCCGGGCCGTGAGTAAGGTGTCATCCGCGTAGCAGATTACACCCAGCCCAGGGGGGAGACGCCCTCGTAGGGCCCAGTCGTACCCGATGTTCCACAGGAGAGGTCCTAGGACAGACCCCTGCGGAACACCGCACGACATGGCCCTGCGTCTCAAGACGCCATCTCGGTCCTCGTACATGACGGTTCGCTCCTCAAGATAGTCTGCCACCAGCCGCCTCAGGTACTCCGGCACTCCGTGGTAGCGGAGCGCTTCCCTGATGCAGCTAAATGGCAGACTATTGAAGGCGTTGGCGATGTCCAAGGACACCGCCAACACCACTCCGCCGCAGCTCACGGCCTCCTCGGTCACGGCCCTAAGGCGCATCACGGCATCGATCGTCGAACGCCCCTCTCGGAAACCGAATTGGGCGTCCGACAGATCGGGGCCAACCTCGCAGAGGTGCCGGACGATGCGGGCAGAGAGTACCCTCTCAAAAAAGATTAACACAAACCCTATACCAACCCATCTGGCCAACGTTGTATAGTAGGCCTAACCTCCTTTCTAAGGATAGGCCTACAGTGTGTGATGTGTGTTTGGTGAACGTGATACTACGTTACCAATTCAGTGGGGAGAGGGGAGTCTCCAGAGGTGCGAGTTGGTAGCCAGACCGCAAAATGTGTAACAAGACTTTTTTCCGACACTTCAGTTGACGCTCACACATTTTTCATATTTCATTTACTTAGCAAGCGTCTACCAAAAAGCGAAAGGAACTTCGTTCTGACCGTGGTCCATTGACCCCTCACGCCATTTTTTTAACTTTCCATTTGCAAACGATGATTTAAAACTATGTTTATGATGGCGGGGAAGACTTCGCATATATTACTGGTGGTCACCGAAGGGGCAGGCAATTATAAAAAAATTGTTTAGTCGTTCTGAAGTGATTGGGTAAAAAAATGTAGTCGAAAAATAAATAAACATGCGTATACATTTTAAAATAATTTATTTCTTAAATACGCTTTGGTACAATCCCATAAGTAAATATAATTTTAAAAGTAAAATCTTTGATTATATATTTATTACTCGCCATCAATTGCAACATTATTGACTTCTATAGACAATTGAAGTTAAAATGTTAGCATAGATAAAAATTTACTTTTTAATAAGTATCAAAAACTTCAATTCGCCTCCATTATAATATGCGGTGGTCATTCTTAGGGGTGGTATTTTTTCTTCAAATTTAATTTAATGGGAAGCAAACGGGTAGTGTTTGTTATAAATAATTTGGAGGATGGAGTTTTAAGGAAACAAACATTGAAAAAAAAAACCGAATTGAAAACCTTGTCCCTTTTTGAAGTCGGTTTTTCATGGTATTGGGGGACGAGCAGATGGGTTCCCTGATGGTAAGTGACTACAATACCAACCATGGACAACCTACATGTCAAGAGTGTCAGGTGCGTTGCAGCTTTTTTTTATACAGGGTTATTGGTAATTAGACTGGATCCTTTTAAGAGGTCACAGGGGAGGTCCTTTGCAACAATTTTGAGCCCATATTGTACTATCCAAAAGTTAATAGCTTTCGTAATAATGATTTTTTAATGTTTTTCTTAGAAAACCAAGTTTGATTCAGTTGTATAGAGACAATTCCCGCAGTAGGAATATATCCTGTGTGGCGGAGGACTTAACAAACTTATATGAAACGGACACAAAGAACACCCAGAATAACAATTTGTGGATCACTCAAAGTATTGTCCCATGTGGGGATCGATACCACAACACTCAGGTCAGTGGAAGCAACGAGGTGACCGCTTAAACCACTACTCCATCTGTGCAGTCGCCTTTCAGTCCCTTCCCCAGAATCAGGGCTAGAGGGGATAAGCTCTGGTAAAATCCTTTATTGCTTAAAATAAGCTGACCTAATAACTTCAATTGGCTACAAAACCACCAAATCACACTATGAATGATTGATCATACTAAAATTATAATCTACTTACACCTAAGTAATGATCAAAAGATATGATTCTATAATTAACATTATTACGTAAAAACTACTTTTTATTTTAAAAAAAACGAGAGCCTTAAAATAATCACATATGATGTATAACATCCGACATCTCTGCTACATTCTGACGGACAACTCTAGCGCCGCGCGCTCATTGGTCAAATATGGCGCGCTTTCTTTACTTCCTGTTACACATTTACGTCCCGTGAGAGACAAAATGTTACACATCTAAAATGCTTTTGATACTTATATTTTCAAGCTTTAAAGAAGGATTTATGTGTCTATTTGTAAGTTCAAAATCCCGTACAGTCTAAATACGTACACTTTTTATTTACTTATAATTTAAAAAATGATTAATTTAAATTATTGGAAGGGGTTTTCAGTCTAAATTATAATGCAGTGTATTATAATAATATACCGTGTGGTGACGGATTAAGACCCCTATTCATCACGTAGGTGTCGTATGAGCCGACTAAGGGAGCAAACTACGCAGGACCACAGCACTTCAAAGAGAAGGAAAAATTGAGATAAACCCTATACCAACCTGTCTGGCCAGCGTGGTATAGTAGGCCAAAACCTCCTTTCTAAGGAGAGGCCTATGTCCAGCAGGGGACTAAGGCTGTTGATGATGATGAACGATTTGTTACTATCATAACAACAAAAACAGATTTGTAACTATTAGTTAATGACAAAAACTAATATTAACAAACGCTGGTTTTGTAGTAAGAGTTACTCTCAGAAATTGATTTGAATACGAATTAATAACTTAATAACAAAAGTTTGTTCGGGATTTAGTCGACAAATTGTTTTTCGTTTACCTTTGTTCACCCTGTCGAAGACATAGAAGTGTATGTATGTTTCGATCACTCAGTATGTGATCACGGCCAGTGAAACCTTGTCATCTCATCAATAGCCTTTAGTAGTCCACTGTTGGACATAGACCGCTCCTTAGAAAGGGGGTTTTGGCCTACTATACCAAGCTGGCCAGACGAGTTGCTATAGGGTTTGTTTCAAGTTTTCCTTCTCTTTGCAGTGCTGTTGTCTTGCGTAGTCCAGACAACTCAAAGTTATGTAATTAACACCTGTGTAATAATCTAAACGTTTATCTAAACAATACTAAACATAAAATTACTTCCCTTAACTGACTGAATTATCAACGTAGATCCTAAACCGCTGGGGCTAAAAACTAGACATTTTTTGAAAGGATTTTTGGAAATTATACCTTTAAAGGGGTAAAATTAGAGACGAAGGGTTGTGTGAAGAAACACGAAATAAGGAACATAATTATTAGTCATGGATCGCGTAAGTTTAAAAAGTATTATTTGTTATTATTGCATTTCTGATATGATACTAATTCTCTATACAGATAGTTTTATAATCATTTAACTATTAATAACATTACAATCAATTATATATATCGAAATTAAGAGCTTTATAGCTTTTTTTTTTGGTATTTACGTAAACTAGCGTGCATAAAAATAGGTCACCTAAGTAAAAACATTTTTTTTTTGGTTTTTTGCTTTTAATATATATATGTATATAATATATGAGGAAATAGATCACCTGAGGGCCAAGTGCGAGTTTATTTCACTTCTATTCTATCGTCACGGTGACCGCGTTCGGTGCTACGATTGGCCCGCACTGAAATCTCCACCAATCGCATCGGTAAACGCATTGGCCGCCGACAGCGAGTCGTTATGAAATAAACTTGTCAGCCCTCTGCCCTCTGATGGGAAGTGAGCCCCGCTGCCCAAACCTGCAACTCATGAGTTTACAAGTGGATGCCGCTTTTGAGAACCGCTCAAGCCCCAGAAGTAGAGGGGAGGAGAGTTAGTTTTGGCTCCGGTCACCTCACTCTGACTAACGAAAAAATTACTTAAGACAAGTTTTTCTGTGAGACTGTTATGTCACTCCGGTAGAGCTGGCCCCATCTAGATGATATTTTTTCAAACAAAATAAATTGCATTATTTATAAATGACATCTTTAATAAAAGGTTACAAATTATGTATAGGGTTACCATTATTTCTATGCACGCCAGTTTATGAAACTTCAAGAAATTACATGAAAAAGATGACGAGACAAAATTGATTTGAATCAACTCACTACTTTAGTTAATTCGCGTTAAGAAAAAAGTGACGCATCGCACAAGCCCCGCCCCCTGACTAATCAGGTGTCAAGCTTTCGTACGAAACGATAATTTCTTGTAACGTGATCGGTCAGGGGGCGGGGCTTGATAGATACGTAACTATTTTTTTAACACGAATGGACTTAATATTTCTAATAAGTACCACTTACAAACAAAAAATTATATGTACAAATATTATTCTTACAAAAAAAACAGGGCAGTATCTTTTAAACAGTCTTTTTGTCAAATTAAATTTAAATAAAAAAAAACTTTGGTTTAGTGAGACTCTATGGATTACTTGAGATTATGGAGGGTAGAGGCGAGTTAAATTGGGGGCGGGCGCTACAGTAGCAAAAGGATAATTTATGGAAAGAAATATATTGGATTAAATAATAATTAGACAGTGGTGCTAATTCTGAACTAAACTAAAAATCATTAAAAATGAGTTTAGTCCAGTCAACTACTATTTTTTCAGAATACGAAACGTTTTTTAACAGGACTAAACTAACTTTAAATGATTTTTAGTTTAGAGAGTTTTTGAACAACAGAATTAGCACCACTGTGTACTAGACTGCGAAAATAGTTAATAAGTTTTACAGACAATAAAACTAGTATAATATTTGAACTCAGCACACTTCACACCGTCTACAACAGCTATGTTCATATCGTAGTTTTTCGTACGACAGCGACCTCTATTTTCAGTATACAGCTGGACACTTTTTCAACTTTCCCTCTTATGAGATGGTTCTTCTTGCCTCTACACTACATACTTGAAAAGTGTAAAACCAAATACTTAGGATAAATCAGATTAAAGTGACCTTATGTAGTTGAACATAGTGATGTAACGAATAACCGCTGCTATCTGGAGGTTAATTATCTTAATAAAAATGTAATAAAAAAACAGTTTCGATCAACTTTCGATCTCACAGCTGTATATAGCATAAAAGGTATTTTCGTAGTAAAGTATTGAACATTCAACGTTGATTGATAGGAATATATCCTGTGTCGCAGGGGACTTTACAAACATATATGAAACGGACACAAAGAACACCCAGACTCAGAACAACAATTTGTAGATCACACAAAGTGTCGTCCCATGTGGGGTTTATACGCACATCACTCGGCGTAGTAGGAAGCGGCGTGACGACTACTTAAACCACTACGCCATCCGTGCAGTCTTAGTAATACTTTACTACGAGACTGCCTTTTAATTCATTTGTGAGATCGAGAGTACATCGGAACTGAATTTTGATAGAATTTTTGGTACGAGGATTGACCTGCCGAAAGTACACAAACTTATTTTTTTTTTAATTATTACTCAAGATATACTCATAGTAAGCTGACTGACTGCTAGTTCTATTAGATTATCGCATTTAAACAAATAAAGCTTAATAATATTAGAATAGATATTCAGTGACTGGAAAAAAAATGCATGTTTTATAAAAAGTTAAAGTATACTGAGCATAGACAATCAGTCAGTTTATCTATGCGCAGTGACCATAGGCAATCAGTCAGATGTCAGTCACTTTGTCTATGGTCAGTGACTAAAGACAATCTGACCAAAAAAAACAATTGTAAGAAGTATTTATACCTAATTATACAATATTATTGCGTTACAATCGAAATTGTCTAATTTTAATATCATATTTTAATTATTTTTTCTCCTAACATTCAATCTCTTATATTAGATAAGAAAAATCAATTTTACAGTACAACTTATATTTGCGTTTTTTATGGAATAGTGGGGAGGAGTGAGGAGACGACCTACCTGATGGCAAGTGACTACCACCGTTGCGAACTCAAGAGACATAACCATGTTGTCACCCTTTTGAGTGACCCCTAGAATCAGAGGAGGGAGGAGTGATGCCGTGTCCTACACTCGGTAAAAAGGAATTTAAGCTTCTTAGCGGTTTTCTGTGAGGATGTAGTATCATACTTGTCCATGCCAATAATTAGAAAATATTAGTTGTACTGTAAAATAATTATTTTTTTAACATTATCAACATGTAATCAGTTTTCTAATTAGCACTTTCTAATTTTTTTCTTTATATAGAATATATAAATTTATAAATGTATAATACTTGAATGGAAAAGATTTAATACATACATACATACATAGAAATACATATATGTATATATTTTATCATGTTATACATATTATATATACAGTACTGAGCATAAAATATCCTATAGCCCATTCGCTTTAAGAAAATAGTGACGCATCTCTAAAACCCCGCCCCTGACCAATTAGGTTCCAAGTTTCGTACGAAACGTTAATTTCTTGGCACCTAATTGGTCAGGTTTGATAGATGCGTCACTATTGCGATTTTCAAATAATAATTTTTATAATAAGTAAAAATATATAGGTTTTAAGTATTATAAAAATGGCACAAGAAAACTGGACCAATTGTCCTACTTGGAAATTACAGACCGTATGGGTTAAGTGGTTACCGTTGCTAACCTGAACCCTTACAGAGCTCTGGTCCTACACGTCAACAGAAAACTTCTTAAATTTACATTTTAACTATTTTAAGAGTGATTTTTTTTCTTCTACGTAATATTTTTTTTCTATAATATATATGTGTGTGTGTCATTTAATATATATAATATAATTAATTCCTCAAACAGATAGAGAGAGAGCAACAATGTTCCGTCTCATTTAGAACTTATTCTTATAGATATTCGAACAGGTGTTTATTTAAAACAAACTTTAATACAATTAAGTATCTTTTGTGCCTCGTGGTTCTTCAATTTGCTGAAGTTTCTTTGCGAGCCGTGAACGATACTATAGAACGAATTCCTTTCACTGAAGTCTGTAAAAGAAATAAAATAAAATAAACAGTTAAATTTAAAAACATCTTACTTATACGAATAGTTTAGCACATTGCAAAATTAGAAAACCCTAGCCAGGTCATAATCAACAGCCTTTAATAGTCCACTGCTGGACATAAGCCTCTCCTTAGAAAGGAGGTTTTGGCCTACTGTACCACGCTGGCCAGACAGGTTGGTATAGGGTTTGTGTCAAGTTTTCCTTCTCTCTGCAGTGCTGTTGTTCTGCGTAGTTTTCTCCTTTAGTCGTCTCTTACGACACCCACGGGATGAATAGGGGTGGTGACACTCTGTATTCTTAATCCGTCACCACACGGACTAGCCAGGTCAGTTTATGGATATTTGACGAATATAAGAGTAGAGGACGACAAGAAGATATGGCCAGAAAGGGAGGTAAACAGTGAACTGACGAGTGATGGAGGAGTGGAAAAAGAAAACTCATTGCGTCGACCCACATTGATTTGGGGAATTTTATGAAGATGATGGTTCAAATATAAAACGGCGTCAGGGATCTATGGATCCCCGGTCGGAACGAAGTATAGCAAGTGTCGGAAAAAGTCTTGTTACACATTTTTCAGTCTCGCTCAGAGCGTATAAAGCGCGATAAGGAATTTCGTTCCAATAAATTAGCGTCTGTAAATTATATCCAGACATACATACACTCACGCTTTTATCCTCGAAGAGGTAAGCCAAGGCGTATTAAACACATACAATGGGGTAGATAATTGTCATGTCAAATCAGAATTATTTTATTAAACTTTAAAATACTATGGTGTGACGCCATACCTGGCTTTTGTTAAATAATTTAATAAAAACATTAAACTGATAATGGAGGACAATTCACGTCACATTCGAAAGCGAAATAATTTACTTTAAGCCCAGGAATCTACTCTACTCGTCACATCAACGGATTTAGTAGTTCACTGCTGGACATAGGCCTCTCCTTAGAGAAGGTTTTGGCCTTTTTTTGTTGAAGGGGTGGAAAATCCCTTCGGATCTTCCGCTCCTCGGAGACTCAGGAGCCAGGAGTGTGTGGTGATTCCACTAAAAACCACCCTGACGGCCGGCCTTAGGTGTCCTACTCTGGGAGGACCCGAACCATGTTAATTCAGGTCCTCCCCGAGAGAAGGTTTTGTCCTACTATACCACGCTGGCCAGACGGGTTGGTATAGGGTTTGTGTCAAGTTTTCCTTCTCTCTGCAGTGCTGTTGTCCTGCGTAGTTTGCTCCCTTAGTCGGCTCTTACGACACCCACGGGATAAATAATTAACTTAACTAACTACTAACTAACTAACTTAACTTAATCCGTCACCACACGGACTCTGAGTATTAATGATGAGAAAATTTGGAGTGTATTTATACTTCCAATTTCCGTAAAGGACAGTTCTGGTCAAGGATTCTAATCCAAACCAGTGCCAGGGCCTAGTGAGGTTTGGCGTTGTATTAGTTAAGTTTTCAGTGCGGACCAATCGCAATACCGAACGCACCAGGACCTCAGTACTTATATAGAATTTCATAACCAGTATATCATCATCAACAGCCTATACTAGTTCACTGCTGGACATAGGCCTCTCCTTAGAAAGGAGGTTTTGGCCTACTATACCACGCTGGCCAGACGGGTTGGTATAGGGTTTGTTTCAAGTTTTCCTTCTCTTTGCAGTGCTGCTGTCCTGCTCAGTTTGCTCCCAGTTTATAACTAAAAGAATAACATACCTTTTTCTTAGATCCATTGAGATAGTCTTTATACATCTCAGATCTCAAATATCTTGAATAGCTGTCAGACTTCATTAGATGGTACACGTGAGCCTGTAATAATAATATTTTAGGATTAGGACAACTAACACACAACGCCATCTGGTTTCAAACTAAGCAGAGCTTGTACTATGAAAGCTGAATTGTTTGTAAATACATACATATTGTACATAGAAAAATTACCCAAACTTCTAAAACAAATATTTGCATATCAATAATAATATATAATAACACAAACATTTGGTCCGACCCGGGAATCGAACCCCAAACCTCAGCTCAGCATTCGCATACACTGTAACACCGAGTCAGTCAATATTGATATTGATATGATTTGTCTTAATAATAGGTCTTTACCTATGAAATTGCCGTTTTATATGCAATAAGTGAAAGTACTTATTTTTTCAATCTTTTTTATTTCTGTTTTTCGAAGTAATCACCCATGCAATCGACGCATCTTTGCCAACGCATTGGCAGTTCATTGATGCCCTTCTTGTAAAAATCAGCTGGACGGGAGGCAACAAAGGCATTTTGTACTGCCTCTCGGGAATTGAATTTTTTACCCACTAAAAAGTTGTCTAAATTTTGGAAAAGTAATAGTCGGTAGGTGCAAGGTCTGGTGAGTATGGCGGATGAGGGAGAGCTTCCTACCCCAGCTTAATCATGTTTATAAATATGTACGTTTTGGAAATATTTGTAACTCTTTCACTAAAAAACGCTTAACGGTTTTTTTCCCTGATTCTCTAATTCTGGATGGGTAACTCAGTTGTGACCAGTCTGCTCGTTTGGCACCCTTATACCAAAAAAAAACGTAACAAATCTAAAGGATTTTCCATAACTATGAGGTATACTAACTTGAGCTTGGTCGAAGCAATATCTGTCCGCGGTCCCTGATTCCACTTTGACACGCGTCAGTTCCCTGAAAAATACAAATAAATATTTTTATTATGGTGAAGTATACCAAAAAAAATATTCAGGATGTAAATCCGTGACAGTTTCTTTCAGGAGAGGTACTAATAGGTACCTTAGGGTAGCAGGTGAGGGGTCGGGGTACCAGGGACTTCCTTTCTTTCTTTCTTTTAGAGCCTGTACTAGACTGCTGATAAACATTCTTATATATTTCTAACCAAATACATCCATACTTATATTTTAAATGCGATAGTGAGTTTGTTTGTTACGCGTTCACGCCTAAACCACTAAACTGATTTTGAAAATTCTTTCGCCAATGGAAAGCTACGTTATGAGTGAGTAAAATAGGCTAATTTTTACCGCGATAATCGACATACACGCGGGCGAAGCAGCGGGCGAAACCTAGTATTATAGATAATTTATCCTAGGTGGGAATCGAACCCACGACCTCAGGCTTAGCAGTCAGGGTTACTTATGAATAAACCAACAGGGCCGTAAAAGAACTGAGATGTATAATACCTGCTGGTGGCGTCAATATTAACAGGAGATGGAGCGTCAGCCGCGAGGTACTCCTTCCAAATTTCCTTGGCGCGAGCTGACACTCGACGTATCGGCAGCGCCTTCAACTCTTGGACCGCCAACCAAAACCTGGAAAAAGAGATGATTTAGTAGTAAAATTTATACTTAATAATATAATGATGTACCTCACACATCTCACACACGGCCGTCTGATCCCAAACTAGGCAGAGCCTGTATTATGGTAACCAGACTACTGATAAACATACTTATATATTTCTAAATACATACATATTATAGATAAATTACACCCAGACACAGAACAAATGACCGTGCTCATCACACAATATTTGTCCTGGGTGGGAATCGAACCCACAACCTCCGGCTTAGCAGTCAGGGTCACTAAGCACTAGATCAACAGGCCCGTCATTATATTAACGTAACCTCTATGCCTGTACCTTACAAGATACACCACCCAAAGTCTGACTGGAAGGGAATGGATTGGGCATTTAAGTCCGCCAATGTACAAAAGTGCATAAAGTTAAATATATAAATAAAATAACATTTTAAGCATTGTGGGGGGGAAGTAGAGGAAGAAAAAGAGAGGGGATGATATACATGATATACATACACATAAACAAGAATGATATACATACATACAATGATATACATACACATAAACAAGAAAAACGATTATTGTGCTGGTTGAGAATCCAACTCACGACCTGTGGTGTCAGCCAGGATACCAGGCAATAACTTACTTGAGATTCTCTCCGCTGAATTCCTTGGACAGAAACTTGGCGAAATGCTCCTTTCCAGCATTGTCTTGGAGAAGTTCTCGAAGACCAAAAGACCATCTACGGACCCGACGTAAAGGTAATGGCTCCTTGCTGAAAAGAAAATTATTTCGATGTTAGTTACCTAAAAAGTCAAAAACAGAAGCCAGATGGAGGAAAGCGGTTACCAGCAATGTTACAAAAGTGGGGAATAATTATGTTTTTATGGAAGAGGGAAAGGACATGCGGGTCACTTGATGGAAAGTGACTACCGCGGATCATGGACGCCTGCAACTTGAGGTAGAGATAGGCTCCTGAAGAATTAAAATAATATATATTATTACAAAATTATACTGTGGAGGTACGATATTGTTATAAAGAAAATTACGTCGGAGGCACATTAATAATAATACCTCCCACATCTCACACACGGCCATCTGATCCTAAACTAGGCAGAGCCTGTACTATGGTAACCAGACTGCTGATAAACATACTTATATATTACTAAATACATACATATTATAGATAAATTACGCCCAAACACAACAAATGACCGTGCTCATCACACAATATTTACACTTAACATCACAAAAAAAGCCATACCATTGTTTCTCTTGGTCCCACATCTCGGTGGTGTCGCTGATCCAAGGGTTGGGCCATTCCGGGGGTGTGAGGAATGCGTCGTATTCTGCATACTGCTCGCAGTACGCTATGAACCTGGAACAAGACAAACAAATGTGGAACTGTAAAATCAATTCAGTTTTTTATATAAGTAAGTATTTAATAGAGTATATAAAACTACCTGACCCACGAAACTTCTATTCACTTCAATCGCTTCGATGTTTATCGTTTATCGTTCCCGAGATAAAGGGTCTTGACAGACAAACAGACGGACAAAAAAGTGATCCTATTAGGGTTCCGTTTTTCCTTTTAAGGTACTGAACCCAAAAAAATGAAAATTAAATGCCCATTACTCTCAAACATAACAACAATGATAGGAACTTAAATGTGGGAGTGAGCAGCATCAATCCCAAGCAAATTTGTCATCTAAATAATCTGCGCTCAAATAGTTTTAGTTTTACTAAAGACAAATTTGTTAATACTTAATTCATGAAATATTCTTGGCATTTTATTGTAGAATCGCACACCCAGACATCGAAAAAAGACTTGTTTACTTTTTGTAGTCTAGTCGTTGGTAACACGAGTTTACCTTTATTTCTAGTGTTTATATTATGACTGTCGCTACACTTTTTGAATAAATGATTATTTTTCTTTACAAACACTAAATTTCACATATGTATTGAGATGCGAATTGCTTAACAACGGTTTTCTGTGAGGCCGCGATATCACTGTACCTTGGCACGCCTTTTTTACGGTATTTTCAAAATACAATAATGAGACCGATTACCAAACTTTTTATTAAAATGCAAAAAGGGGTACTCACATCTGAGCGACCTTGCTCACTCGCACGTTCCGCCTCTCAAGCCTGGCCTTGAGCATAGTGACCTGTCGCCGGGCCGCCTCTATCTGCTGCTCTATGGTGCGAGCCTTCTCTTTGGTATGTACCCCTGGTATGATACCGTCTTTCATGTCCGCTATTTCTGATTGAGATGGTTCCCCTAAAATATTTAAATTTTAACTTTAAGAAATATTGTTACGTGTTAGGGTTCGTTGATTCGGAATAATAAGCCTTATGACGACTAAAGAGACTTTATTATCACTACACTTAAAAATCAACAACACTCAATAATAGGAATGATCGCCGAGGTCGCTGGGTCACACTTCTATTCGCTTCAATGTTTATCGCACTGTAGCTCGAACTGAACTGAACTTGAAGACGTGTCCGCATTTATAATACTCGTAAAGGAACATTCCAGCAATTTCCAATCCCTAAATACTTACTTATTGTTCCGTGCCAACCTACATTATTATTAAACGGTTCCCGGAATTACGCGGTTAATCGAAGTTCCGCGAATCCCCGTGACAATATAAAAGGTATTATATACTAGGCTAAAAGTAATATGATAACTGCACAAATGGCAGTCTATGTGATGACGGATTAAGAATACGGAGTATTCATTCCATCTATTCCTATTTCTCTCGTGGGTGTCGTAAGAGCCGACTAAGGGAGCAAACTACGCAGGACACAACAGCACTGCAAAGAGAAAAATACTTGAAACAGACTCTATACCAACCCGTCTGGCCAGCATGGTATAGGACCAAAACGTAAGGAGAGGCCTATGTCCAACAGTGGACTGTTATTCAATCCCCACATGGGACAACACTTAGTGTGATCCACAAATTGTTGATGTGAGTCTGGTTGTTCTTTGTGTATATTTCATGAATGCTTGTAAAATAAGTCCCCCGCCATTTAGCATATATTCCTAGTGCGGCAGTTGTCTTTAAAAAAAACCCTAAGGGAACAGTACTTCGCGTAGCAATCGGGCTGATTGGAGCGGCGGGAAACTTGTGGCTTGCCCTAAAATAGTGCCTGTATCGAATTCGGACCTTGAAATCCCATGGTCCTGGTCCTCTCCAGAGAGTCTCAGGCACACATGTTAGTACAACTAAACCCATTCTTATAATTATAAATGTGGAAGTGAGTTGTTTGTTTGTTTTGTTTTAACCTAAACCACTTAACCGATTATAAAAATTCTTTCACCAATGTAAAACTACATTATCGCGAAAGCGGGCGGAGCCGCGGGCAAAAGCGTGTGACTATGTTTATCAATTATCATAATAGATTCAGCAGTTTAGGATTGTAAAGTGACAGACAGTTACTTTCGCAATTATAATTAGTGTCAATTTTCTTACCGTTCTCTTTGATTCCTTTCTCAGAGTTCTTCTGTATTTCGTCTTCACTCTCTTGTGGGTTTGTGATCGTCACTATTGGGTTTGTCTGTAAAAGAAAAAAGATTTTTTTATAATTTAGGTATAATAATTCGTGAACTAAGAACCACGCAGGTTCGGTTTCCGTGTAATGCAAATGACTGTACGCATGGCGTATTGGTTTAGGCAGTCACCTCGCCATTTCCTACTGCGTTGAGTGCTGTAGATTCGATCTCCATATGGAATAACACTTTTTGTGTTCCACAAATTGTTGTTCTGAGTCTGGGTGTACTTTGTGTCCGTTTACTGTATGTTTGTAAAGTCCCCGCAGAAGTAAACGCAGGATATATTCCTAGTGCGGGAGTTGTCTTTAAAAAAAAAAAATAAGTTTAGTTTGATGTTTGTACGCATGATTATGTCTACGTAAGACTACGTGTTGGCTTTAAGACTCTGTCCTCATCATCAATATTTTCCTGTTCTTTTCCTATTTGGAACGAAGATCCTTATCGCGGTTACAGACCGGGACCTGTCGAGATATGTCGAGACCGAAATATGTGTAACAAGACTTTTTTCCGACACTTTAAAATATATGTATTTTATACATACTAAATGGATTTGATCTTAATTTTTTCAATTGAACTCTTATTAACTTGATATTTTACAAATTATTATGACTATAGCAAACTTCTACCAAAAAGCGAAAGTACCTTTGTTCCGACCGGGGGTCAATAGACCCCTCATGCCGTTTTTTATATCCAGTCGGCGCATATCAACCCCCTCCCCCCTCTCTACCAATCAAACACCATCAAATGATTCGTCTGCTCGTTTGACCCCTACGGTATCCCTTACCTTCAAGTTATGCTGCAGTATCAACTCTTGGCACTGTCTCAGACGTTTGGCTTTCAGAGCGTTGATGCGGGACAGCTTCTTTGGGTCCATTTCAGTTGTGTTCACACAGCCCGGCTGTAATGTAAAGTAGTAAATATTTACTTTAATTTACTTACATTATATATTTCAAAATCAACATAATATAGCAGAATAACAAATAAAATATTTTAAACCGTAAGAAAATCCTTTTTTTGAGTATGAAACCCAACACATGAAAAGTAGCAAATGCAAGGAAAACTGAGGAAAACTACTAATTATTTTTTTATTATTTATATCTATATTGTATACAGTTAACACATAAATTACTTACAAATATATAGACGTAACAATCGGCGGTCTTATCGCTCTCGGCGATCTCTTACAGACAACCTTAATACGGATATTAGATATTTAAAAAGTTGTTTAGTTTATATACACGTAACGCATTATCACGTGAATATTTAAAAATATCAACAAATACACAAATATACATCAGTTCACATTACACATAGATAAATACACATACATACATAAATACATACAAAAACATAATATATACATATATATAGATGGATAGATAGATAGAACTCTTTATTTGTACACCATTTTACAAGAAGCATGATAGTTACATGAAAGTGTAAGATATACAATGTACAAAGGGCGGCCTTAGTGCTAAGAGCAATCTCTTCCAGGCAACCTTAGGATGGATCAAAATGTTCGGAAGAGATAGTAGTAGTTGATGGTGAAATGAGTTTTTCAAGTTAATTACTAACGAATATAAAAGAGATAATAACTACATATATATATAATATAAGAAATATACACACAAATATATATACACATACATACTTATATTCATAAAAACAAATACTTATACATACCAGTAAGTATACATATTTATATATATAAATTTAAAAAAAATAAAAAAAAATGGAGCCGTCGCGGAACGTCTGGCTTATGTGGAACATCGACATTATTTTGTAAAAATAATGATTATAAAAGCACATACATTATTCTATCACACCAACAGCAAAAGTTGGAGAATATACTCACCATGGGTCGGTGAACATCCCAGAAAGCCCGCTCTTGACTATCCAGCACCTTCCTTTCAAGTTTGTCACGCTTTTTATCCACCTATAACATAAAGATTAAGTTAAGTACTGCATTGTTGCGTAAAAGTATTTTCCATATGGCATCCCTTATATAGAATAAACTGCTATAGTTAAACCGCCGTAAGCTTGGCCCTCCTGATGGTTTGCGGGACGCGGGGCGGGGGTGCATTCAACCAATTAGCTAGTGCGTCGCTGTCCGCCGGCAGTGACTGACGTGAAAGCATGGCTGTACGTGTTATTTTTCTTAAGACTGCTACACACGGTATTATTTTGCAACATGGATAATCTGCCGACTCTGCGTCACAAAAAGATTTAAAAACTTGAAGTTCGGCTTACAGAGGTTCTACTGTTAAAGTTCTAATAAAGAATATTTATTATTTTACTTAATTTTTAAATTGTATCTGAATATAATTTACATGATGAAGATAAGGTGATTTTATTAAAATTATTTTACAGTATTAAATTATACAATTAATCATAAAAACTACATTATAATACATGGAAATAAATTCGATTTTTATTAAATCGTGTGTAGATTAAATCTCAAACAAATAAATCTGAAGATATCGAGTTAGTACATCGTGTCATGTATAGCCGAGCGCATCACCCGCCCCGCGTCCCGCAAACCATCAGGAGGGCCAAGCTTACGGCGGTTTAACTATAAAAACAGTGAGGGAAGCAGACTTTAATATGTTCAAGAAAAAAAATAGTGAATTATTGGTAAACAAATGCTATTATCTAAATTATCTAAACGACAAATTACACGATGACATTTAAGTTAATTTATATTATTACGAGTATTAGATTAAAGTGTATTTGCGAACATTTCATTAGGCCTCGATGTTTGGTTGTAATAACAAAACATTTATTAATTATTCATTTGGATGACAGTTGACTTACTATTTTTACTTTATAACTAGCTGAGACCCGCGGTGTTACCCGCGTTTGTTGTTATAACCGCGGGCAACGCCGCGGGGCGAAGCTAGTCTAAAAAAAGTAGCCTAAGTTACTCCTTATGCCATCAGCTAGCTGCCAGTGAAGGATTGATTACCCGGAACAAACAGACAGACAGACAGACCGACAGACAAAAATTGTAAAAAATGTTATTTTAGCATATGTACCGTGTAAACATACATATGCATTTAGTAAAAAGCTGTTATTTTAATATTACAAACAGACACTCCAATTTTATTTATTTGTATAGATTGACTAAGCTTGTAACTATTATTATGTTTTTTTCGGCCCTATGACATCTTATTTAATTGTTTGTATTGACCTAAATTATTATTTTTTACTCTGCTTGACATAAATATTTTGATTTTATTTATTGTTTTTGCATGCCACTATTCTGGTAAAAAAAATATTTGTATCTTCTACTACCTATTGTAACACCATTTGTCACAAATTTATTTGTAAATAAATATGATTCTGATTCTAAAATTAAGACACTAGTTGTCTATGGTTAAAATAAATTATTTAATAAACATACAAAATAAGGTGTTACCTTTTTAAATGTTTTAGTTTTTTCTTAATTAAGTATCACTATGTTAAATGTCGTAAATCATCGTATAGAACATTTTCGAACGAATCGGCTCGACCGGAGTGTCACCATGTCCTCAAAGGGAACAGGCAATTCTTTTGTAACTTTCCACAGAGTAACGTTATTAGAGCCCAAACCCTCCCACTGATTTTGGGGAGGGAGATTAAGGGCGTATTCTGTGACGCTGGTCAGGTATCCACGGGTTCTTTGTGTTGGATGGACTTGACGCCCATTTCCGAACAGAAATATCACATACCTTACTCTGCGCCTCCGCCTGCATGAAGATAAACTCCCACTTCCTGCTGAACATCTTCTGCAGTCGCGCCAACGACTCCGCCTCGTAGTCGGCCAGCTCCAGCCGCGCCTTGTTCTGCATCGTACGCTTGCACAGGTATACCGCTGTAACATATACAACAACTTATTAAAGAGAACATAAGCTCGCTTGTTAGTCGATATTAGACCTTATTTACTTAATTTTATGGTTTTATTTCAATTACCAGTATAAGTTGAAATGTCATGCTTATTGAAGAAAACTTAAGATCGCCTGTTAGTCGATTCTAAACCTTATTTCATTAACTTTATGATTTATTTTGATGACTAGCATAAGTTGAACTATCATTTTAGGGACTTTTCGTAACAAAACAGGTTAGTTTTTTGTTCTACGGTACATAAAACATGTCTTATTGCCAAATATCATACAAATGAAAGTAATCCTTACAAAAATTTGCTTCGATATTTTTATGATAATATGGTATAGGGATTTTTTGGTATGAGGACAAACTAGTCGTGTCACGTGTCACCTGATGGTAAGCGACTACCGCCACTCTTGACACACGTGAACACTAGAAACTCAAGTCACAAGTGGGTTGCCACCCTTAAATTGCCTCTCTGCTCAGAATTAGGGGAAGGTGGACAATAAGCTACCGGTGACTTCATTCATTTGGTGTAACCGTGGTTCTCCCATGATCTACGAGGGGTTCCTATAAATTCTTCGTCACTTGCAGCCAATATGGACCATTAGAGAGTAAGTTAACTTAGTATTTTGCTTTCTACTATATATTAGTTCATCATCAGCATTTCGTAGTCAACTGCTGGACATAGGTATTATGTTTATATGTGACACCTTAGGTGACACCACCTTTGGTGTTCTTATAAATAAAATAACATCGACTGCACGGATGGCGTAGTCGTTTAAGCGGTCACCTTGCCGCTTCCTACTGCGCTGAGTGTTGTGGGTTCGATCCCCGCATGAAACAACACTTTGTGTGATCCCGAAATTGTTGTTGAACATATTATAATAGAACATACCATAATCAGTATTCTCCGGCTCCCACTGGTTGGATGGCCAAAAATACGGAGTTTGGAACCTGTAACATAATAAAATTGATTAAATACATATACTCACGTCTATTATTATTCCCGAAGGGGTAAGCATAGGTGTACAAAAACGCCCACGTTTTGCCGACTGTAATTTTGGTTTTGCTTACGTCATAAGGGGGGGTCAAGCCAGGACACAGGTATCATTACGTCAAACCTATTGCCGTAGACCGGTAGACCGGACACTTTAAGAGTTACATGAAATCCATACTAATATTATAAATGTGAGTGTGTCTGTCTTCTGTTACCTCTTCACGCGTAAACCGATTTAGATGAAATTTGTTATAGATATAGTCCGAGTCCCGGGAAAGGACTTAGGGTAGTTTTAATCTCAGAACTCCTTTAAGGGGATGAAAAGAAAGTTTGTATGGGAAATCGATGACCGCTGAACTGATTTAGACGAAATTTGATATGGAGATAGTTTGATTCTTGAGGAAAGACATATCGTCTATCGTATATATCATGGAGAGTGCTCCAAGGAATTGTTCAGACTAATTTTCATCGCCATCACTTGGATAATTGGCGCTCTACCACTGTGCGCTTTTCAACACACCTTTTGCCTCGCACAACTAATCCGTGGAACGGGTTATCGTCTGCGGTATTTTCGGACCGATACGACCTTCAAACCTTCAAAAAAAGAGCGTACTCCTTCCTAAAAAGCCGGCAATGCGTTTGTGGCACCTGAGTTGCAGGCGTTCATGGGCGGCGGTACTCATTTTTCATCAGGTGACACGTCTGCTCGCCTGCCTCAGGGAAATCCAGGGAGGGTTTGAATAAGAATTATCTGCTTTATGATCGAAAATAAGCAATGCAAACACCCAATCTCCCTTTTTTTTTGTACCAAGTAATTCTTCAACTACCCTCATGTGGTAAAAACTCACCTGTAATATGTGTTATCATTTTTCACAGTCAAGCAATGATCATCTATGGGGAACAGGTATCCATGGGCGGCTAGAAGGTGGGCCAGGTGTAGAGCCTCCCAGGTTTCTTCAAGATGCAGGTGACGGGTCAGCCACGCAACAAGATCTGCGCCGGTGAACACCTGAAAATTTTTACAAAATAATATTAATAGTAGTACCCAGACACAAAACAAATGACCATGCTCATCACACAATATTTGTCCTGGGTGGGAATCGAAGCCACGACCTCCGGCTTATCAGTCAGGGTCACCACTAGACCAACAGGCCTGTCAAGCATTATCTATATATATATAATTACCTGCCCTGACTGAGACATTCATCAACACGAACTGGAACCGATGGTGTTACAAACTTGAAATGTTGGCAGGTATGCTTTTAATGTTGTAAGCACCCACTAAAGAAGGATTTTTGTGAATTTCACACCTAAGGGGGTAAAATAAGGGTTGAACGGTTATATGGAAGTTCATCACTTTCGAAGTTAGAAACCCGCAAACATTATTTTATTAAAATGCTACTTTTAACAGTCCACTGCTGGACATAGGCCTCTCTTTAGAAAAGAGGTTTTGGCCTACTATACCACGCTAGGCAGACGGGTTGGTAAAGGGTTTGTTTCAAATTTTCCTTCTCTTAGCAGTGCTGTTGTCCTGCGTAGTTAGTTCCCGTAGTCGGCTCTTACGATACCTACGGGATGAATAGGGGTGGTGACACTCCGTATTCTTAATCCGTCACCACACGGGAAATTTGTAGGATACCTATGCCTAAATACACGTTTAAAAAACAAGTTGATTTTTGGAATGCTTATTGTAAAACATAGTATTCTTTCGGTAAAAAAAAAAAAAAAACTTACCGATGGTATCTTCGTCATGAAACTCTTCACAGTCCTCACTGGCACTCCGGTGTTTTCATCTTGCATCTTCTCGATGATTGATTCCATCTGTAACGGCAGTTAATTTTCAAATTTTTCATTCATGTCCTTTTAACCGACTTCCAAAAGGAGGAGGATATATGTTCGGGCATAACTCTGTGATATATAGACGGATTATCGAAATTCTTTTTTGTGTTCTGTTTTTAAATTTTATATAGATGTGATGATGAGTTTCGGAGGCAGACATGTCTGACCCGTGAATCGAACCCGAAATCTCAGCACAGCAGTTGCATACGCTACCACTGCACCACCGAAGCAGCTATTGACGTGTTTATGTTGGCAATACAAGAAAAATAATTGTTTTCTCTATATTTAAAGGGCCTTTCATCAATCATTAATCATTTAATTTAGAATAATCAAGTAAGCATTTAATTTAGAACGTCGACCTCTCAACTACCAACAGCCATAGGAATACAATCACTTTAGAAATGTTTCAAAACACCTGCTGTGATAATAAAAAAAGTTTAACCACATACCTTCTTGTAGACCAAATAGTTAGGTGACTCCTCCGGCGACGGTATAGTGGACATCAGAGCTTGCACTCCGATGGGCAGTGTGGAGACAGTATTCTCTTTTTTGTCTTTTTCTTTTTCGTCTTTTATACATTTTGAGCTGTCTCTGAAATGAGATTAAGAGATTGAAATTGTTGTACAGATTTGTAGCGCAAGTGGCATCGGCGCAATATTGTCCCCTAGGAGCTGGAGATACACAGGGATTTTCTACGCCATCAGAACAAAAAAATATTGTTATTGGACTCGCTAAATAAGACTACTGATAAACATACCTTTATATTATTAAATACATACATCATCATCATCAACAGCCTTTAATAGTCCACTGCTGGACATAGGCCTCTCCTTAGAAAGGAGGTTTTGGCCTACTATACCACGCTGGCCAGACGGGTTGGTATAGGGTTTGTGTCAAGTTTTCCTTCTCTCTGCAATGCTGTTGTTCTGAGTAGTTTGTTCCCTTAGTCGGCTCTTACGACACCCACGGGATGAATAGGGGTAGTGACACTGTATTCTTAATCCTTTTTGTTCCTGTGCCGAAAACCCTTTGGATACCACCCATGGGTGCCTATGTCTGCCTCGAACCGACTGAAAACGGCACGCCGTCGTGGGTACTAGGTGTACCCTAGAAAGGAAATCCCTGGTACCGCGACTTACCTAAGCCCATCTACGGCGGGTAGATGACCCCCTCCTGAAATAAATTACACCTAGACCAAAACAAATGGTAGTACTCATCACAAAATTATTTTTAAATAAGTATTTATACTAGTTTGAAGTCGAATCTGCAACCTCTGAGAAATAATGACCACTACAGCAATAAGCTCATCAGATATAAAAATGGACAAGATAAAAATTTTGTTAAACGGTTTTTATGATGGACTAATAATGTTCTAATTTGTAAAACTGAATTACTGTCAGTTAATCTTACTAAAATCGAACATGGCTGAACCGATTTGACTAATTTTGGTTTTCAAGTATTTGTGAAAATCCACATCTATACTAATATTATAAAGCTGAAGAGTTTGTTTTTTTGTTTGTTTGTTTGTTTGTTTGAACGCGCTAATCTCAAGAACTACTGGTCCGATTTGAAAAATTCTTTCAGTGTTAGATAGCCCATTTATCGAGGAAGGCTATAGGCTATATATCATCACGCTAAGACCAATAGGAGCGGAGCACCAATGAAGAATGTTTCAAAAACAGGGAAAATTTATGACTATTGAGAGACGCAGACGAAGTTGCGCGGGTCAGCTAGTTAAGTATAAACGTTGAAAAAATACTAAAAATGTGAGGAAAATTTTTAAAATTAATGAAAGATGTTGCAATAATGGGGAAAATGTGTTGCTTTTAAGTATACGAAGTTGTGCGGCTTAGCTAGTCTATACAAATTTATGTGTCTGTATAATGTCAAAATAATAGGTCATTCATGCTCCCACGGTTATTTGCATGATACCTGTGCCTAAAAACCGGTTTAATCATTTTTTGTGTCTGTCTGATTTTCCGGGTAATCTTCAAAACGGTTGGAGTGATTTTGATAATATAAAGACTTAGGCTATTTTTTCTTTCATAAAAACCCTATAAAATGTTGCTTTTCAAATTCCACGCGAACGAAGTTGAGGGCACACCCTAGTATTATATAAAAAATAGCAACCCCAAACTGGTAGGGGTACTACGGTTGATCTGATTACCACTAATACTAGTCTTACCTTCTACACTAATCTGAGTGCCTATAAATATCATAAAATCGATTCAGCCTTTTTTCAGTTAAATGAAACATACACAAATTGATTTATGTGAATATTAAACATTGGACTATCTCTGTATGTTTTTACATTTGATTTCTGTGATTTTAAACTATCTATTATTTGTAAATAGAACTTTGTATAGATAACTAACAATTTTATCAAGCCATGTCTTTGTGTATAGGGCAAATTAATAATAATATGTATTGCAAAAGATTCGTTTTCCATTTCATTTCATTATTTATGTATTTTAAACTTTAAACATGGGTTTTTAGGGAGTACCCTGGTACAGTATCTGAATAATCCTGGTATTAGATATGGTATTCATTGTGTAGGTCTAAATTTTGTCATCAACAGGTTTTAACCCCTGCCATGCCACTACACTGTAAAGTGCTTTCACCGGTAAGCACTGTACAGTGTAGCGGCATATCAGAGGATAATAGTCCATTGCTGGACATAGGCCTCTCCAGACGGGTTGGTATAGGGTTTGAATCAATGTTTCCTTCTCTTTGCAGTGCTGTTGTCCTGCGTAGTTTGCCCCTTTAGTCGCCCCTTACGACACCCACTGGATGAATAGGGGATGACTGACATTAGCTAACTTTAGGGTTAACTTCAGAATCCTAAGTGACTTAAACATATATGTAACTAGCTTTTGCTAGTGACTTCACCCGGTTGGGTGGTGGTTGTGGTTGACTTGGGAGTAGTATACCCACTTCCCATTAGGTTCCATTCAAATTTGAAAAAAATCATCAATTCAATATCATGTAAGGCCATTGAAGTGGATGATTTTTTTAAAATTTTTACATACCAACAAATACTTGAAGTTCCGAATTGTCTACTCAGAGCAAAGACAAAATCAGGTGTGAATATATCCTAATATCCTAGGTCATCTATGGCCAAATATTGTATCGTAAATGTATATATATTTATTGTGCCATGAATAAGTTAGAACTCGTTGAAAAATTTGAATTTTCATAAAATCATAGTACTAGATAGCCAAGTTGCTGTCTATTATTTTCTGTAGATAGGTGTGTTCAACATGGTGTGGACGTTGGCTCCTGTAGATAGGGCTGCCATCTCTAAAACCTGCCCCCCAGGACCGGAAGAGTGTAAGCGTTAGAGCTTTGACCCGGGATATTTTAATACTTTTTTCATTCACTTACATGGGACTAATCCCACCCACACGCCCACCACTGTAACTCCTGTACACCAGGATCCACAGCAGTGACCCACGAACACACCGAGTTATGACACTCGGGAAGTCCCAGGAAGAAATTAAACTGTCTTGGAACCCGCAACGAAATTAATCAGAAGAAAATTGGAGGAGTTGGAAATACAGTAAATCCACTTCCCTCCTTAGCAAAGCGGGAGACAAAATGAAGTGAAATAGGCATACACCCTTTTAAACAGGGAAGCACCACGGCCACAAAATATTACGGGTCCTACATGAGCTATATTTGATTTCTATAATATGTATGGCAGAATCGCCTAAACGCACGGAAATTCACCCTAGTTGACACAAGATCCCCATAGTATACCGCCCCAGATGTCACCTGCAAGCTATTCAGCATTATATTACGTTCATTATACCAAAGACTACATTCCCAGAGGATATGATGAGCAGACTGTTCATAATGAGAGTTAGGTGTTGAGCATTGACACAATGGTGACTCGACTAATTTAAATGAATACAACTTGCTCTTAAAGTTACCATGACCCGTAAGAAATTGAGCGACACAGTGATCCACCTCAAGCCATGTCCTCGACAACCGTTCGCGAACAGATGGAAAAAATTGGTAAAGAATTACATCTTGTTTTTGGTACAAAATTTGGTACAAAATTCACTTACATCTTGATTAAAATATATTTTACTCCGTACTTGATAGACCAAACTTTAATTTTAACCTTCTTAGGTATTAAATAAAAGATAAACAAACCCAATATAAGTTACTCATGAAAACTTGTTTAACAAGGGCAGCGCGTGTGGTGAAACCCATAGCTTTTATTTACATAAATTATGGGAACGGGATCTGATATACTAATATAAACAATAACAGATATTTTCATTATCCTATAGTTTATCTTACATCTAAATACAAAATGGAAATGTGTGATACCTATCACACAAAATGTATTCATATCTTATTTTAGTTTAAAAAGCTTGGTTGCTTAAAAAAAGCCTTAAATAGCATAGAAATATAGAAAAACATGAACTTGCAAGATAATATACGGAAACAATGTATAAAACTATCAATATTGTGCGTGTGTGAAACTCTGTTTTTTTAAATAAACCAATGTTATTTAAATGTTTACCTGGATGGACCTTGTTGACAGGCTTTTTGTGCCGCCTTTTCCGATGAATTCATCGTAACCATTTTAATATTAATAATCGAAATTCATACCACACAAATGAAATGTTTCTCGAAATCAAATATTTTTTTCAGTTCGCGCCAAAATCACTTTTCTACATAAACTTTTTATTACTCTTTGGCAACGGTACAGGGTTGTTAAGCCTATAATGACTGCTTCGGTGGTTTATTTTATAACGCCACAAATAGCTGTAAGAGCTGGATTGTTTTGAAATTATCTAAACACTGTTCACTTCCGACCACTGTTTACACAAGGTTTATAATAATTACAGCACATATAAACACAGTTATCGATGCACAAATAATTAATATTTTTGTTCTGGTATTTACGAAGAAAATAGTTTAGATGATTTCAGTTGAGATCCAAATAGAAATATTTCCTTAATCAATACTAAGCTTAAACGCACTTTATCATTATTTACAAAGACTTGAGAGCCCAATAGTGATTTAAAAACACAGTTTTACAAGCATTTTTGGTTTTATTTCAGATTTTGATCCACTTGACTAGGTGTATCGTTTTACTGTTTTTACATTTCTGACACTTCTCGCGGTCTACTTGCAGACACTACAAATGAATTCACACGAAATACCATCAAGTTTTATTTATAAAACATAAATAATAACAACCGATAACAAAATTTAACATTTTGATAATAGCACGAAATGTCAAGAGCGTTCGCCATTTATCATCCCAAAGCTTTTCAAAGCTTTTGATTGAGAAGAGACGGGATATACAAAAACTTTGCAAGAGAAAAAGGGACAAAACGGGAGGAAGTGTAATGCGAATAATCTAAAGAGTCGTAGTGCCAGCTATTCAAATAGGCAAGAAAACACCAACTGAATTTCGCCGATTGATTAAATGAATAGATGGCGCATGTGTTTTAGAAGTTTATTGAACGCCTTATTTGGAGCTAATTTTAGAATGCAAAATATAAATAAAAGGAAATGCCTATTGAATAATTTATCAAGCGTAAACAACTTCCGATTACCAGTAGATATTTATTAAGTGACCTACCTACATGATTATAATTTACAAACAATTTCGATTTTAAAATTCAGTTTAAGTTTAACAAAACATAAGAGATGGCAGCACTATTGAATAGAAAAGCAGCTTTTGCAATCAATTGTCTGATTTAAATTTCTAAAAATCACACAGGAGTATTTTTTTAATACCTCCCACCTCTGGAACTACTTATTTGTAAGGTGTTTTTTCTATACTGTATACGAATTCTAACCATAATCTATGGTTTACATCTACAAATAAATGAGGTCTACGACCTTAACTGTACTCTTCGTAGACTATTTTCTTCTTCAATCTTTATTGACTTATTGACTGTGAGTGGTCAGAACTAGTCAGAACAATCAGTTTCTTATTCCACTGTAATACAAGTTATCATTGATTTATCTTTAGGTGCCAACGTTCATAATTTATAAAAATACACTTTCGCCACAATATTTTGGCGGGAATTACATTTGCTTATTCTGGTTTAGGTTATTCTTGCGGCATAACGAAATGTATTCTTCTTTATGACGGTATGTATAAAGGCTAATATATTATATGCTTGTTCCATAATTTTAATTTGTCAACTATTCCATGCGAGCATGTTAAATATTTTTCAGCTTAGTTTTTACTGTAATGATACTAATCATACTAACTTAATTATAAGCAAATTGTTACTAAGACACTAACACTATGGACTGCATCACTATGGTCTGAAATAAATAATAATTATTATTACTATTTACATATTTTTTATGAGTAAATATATGGCTTTTATATGTACACATGTGTTAATAAACCCAATAAAACTAACATGAGAAGTTACAATAACTGGTAATTATTAATTAAGAAATTAACGATCACATTTTTTGTCCACAGGGAGTCCAGTGCGCACGTAAAAAAACAAAAAAAAAAAGGGCGTCCAGTGCGAGTGTATTATATTATGTATGTATAATATGTATGTATTTACAAAAAAAGTATATATGTATTTATATCAGTTGTCTAGTACCCATAGTTTGTACTAATCGCCATTTAGTCCCAAACTAAGCAGAGCTTGTGCTCTGCTTAGTTTGGGACTAGATGGCGTTGTGTCAATGTGGTAGAATATTATTATTATTTAACTCGATGGTCATTCAACGTAGCAATGCTGCCAGCCTTCTTTGATCACGACCAGTAGGCGATGGTGCGGAGGAGTTCTTTGATACAAAGCATGTTGAGCTTGATCCTGACTATATCGTTTAGTGTATACGATGGCTGAGGCCCGTATGCCGTCTGTTTGGACAGGCCGACTCAAACTATGGTCCTTTCTTCAAAAGGCCAACCCTCACCTTGACATTGTACACGGACTTAAATGAACACACATCTGTGTTTTGTTTCAGCGTTTCTTCTTGAAAGGAGTCTTACAAAATGCTAGCGCCTTCTAGCTGTAAATATCTGAAAATATTTACTAACAGAAATAAATATTTTTTAACATGTAAATAGTTCTCAGCTATACGAGTGGTCACAGTCACGTATTACTTCCTTCCTCTACTTCCCTACATTTCATCACTGTGGCAGTAGTAACTTTTTTGTTTCACGGATGACCCCACAGACAGAGGACCCCAAGTCCGTCCCTGAGCGTATAGCAGATTGAGTAACGGGAGTTGTTGACGGGAAATGTTTACAAACACAGAATAAATGTCAGAGAATGGAACGTCAAGGTTATAAGTGAATGTAGTTGCGCACAGACGCGGAACAAATGTTGCATAAATTGCAACACCAGTTTATGACTATTTTTTATATTAAAAATATACATTTTTTTAAATTAATAGGTACATACTCATCATCATCAGCCTTTGATAGTCAACTGCTGGACATAGGCTTCTCTTTAGACAAGAGGTTTTGGCTTACTGTACCACGCTGGCCAGGCGGGTTGGTATAGGTTTTATTTCAAGTTTTCCTTCTCTTTGCAGTGCTGTAGTCCTGTAAATTATACTAATACAAAATCTAGGATATGCCTATGCCGATTTACAACCGCTCGTTTCCAAGGGGTTGAGCTATGAGAAGAAAGGGCAAACAAACTCATGGCCACTCTTTTACAATTTACAGATAGAAGATACAATGGCATCCTTAAGTATACAAACATTTTTTCTTCTTCTGAAGTATCTATTCCGCATATTAAGGAAGCCTTGACGTATTAATTAAAGACACAGTCCCTCTGTGTATTTCGAGTAAACTCAACTAGTCTCGAAACCGTCAGGTGTCCTTATGAACATAAAGTGTCCTATCTTGTCTATATGCTAATCACAAGACTTTGTGGCGACTCCCACATAAACATACTATAGCGCCATCTAATGAAGACACATCGAACTACGGAGTAACTCCTAAAATAAGAATTGCTAATCCTGTATCGCGATATAAAGAATTCCCGCGCCGGTTAGCATATATACAACTTCCCAACATCAACCGTTGGGCCGCGGCCCGCCAGGCATGATCACCTCGCCTGGTCGGAGGATCCTCCCTTTGTGTTGGAGGGACATGACACCCGTTCCTCCACAACTTTTAAAAGTTCCAAAAAAATTCATTCAGTATTTTCGGAGATATGCGTTAACAAACAAACAGAAAAAACCTAAAAAATCTCTTTTCTTTAAACGCACAGACACGCTCCTCTCTTCTTGGATCTTCCTCTAATCTTATCTACTCTCACATTCTTATATATCGTATACAATCTATCTTTGTATATAAAATTATGCTTGCTATGACTGACTGACTGATTCATTAACGCAAAGCCTAAACCGATGAGGCTACAAACTTGAAAATTTTGGCAGCTGATGCTCCACTAAGAAATACTATTTGGTTTAATTAGTTTATCTCGTTTAAAGCAGAAAATGTTGGTATTGAAATGAAGCTTTTAAAACTAGCATAATTAGGCAGCTCCTCCTCTCTCCTGATAGTGCTGTGCCCGACAGGGTCTATAATTGTTACCTACTTTTAAGCCTACCACCTGAATGTACATTATGGAATGCAATAAATTGAAATTGAAATTGAAAAGAAAGGATTTTTTGGCAACCCTAGGGGGGTAAAATGAACGTATGAACGGTTGTATGGAAGTCATTTTCTAAGTTAGAAAAACGAAATAGGAAATATTTGATGAATCTATAGCGGAACCGCGGGCATTAACTAGTTTCCTACATTCTTAACTCATCACAAATAATTCAACCTTATTGAATGTTTGTTTCAATGTAAAACTTAAAAAAAGACATAGAAATAAAGGACTAGACTCTTCTTCTTCTCCTCCTTAGCCTATTGCCGTCCGCTGCTGAACGAAGGCCTGTAAAAAGACTATGGAAGTGTTATTTGTTTTCTAAAGATGTCCATAATTAATTCGGGATTTAAACAAATTATAATGAAAAAAGTATAATTGCTATTTTTACAAGTTTGACATTTCGAATTCAAATTAATGATTTTTTTTAAACTATGTATTCTCTTAATTAAAAAGTTATTTTTGAATACTATGTTTAGACTCAGACGTCCTTGGCAACGAAGATTGTGATGAATTATAGACATTATAGAGTTATAAATAGTAAATTATTTCACAAGCCGAAGGTCATTAGGACTTACTCGTATATCGCAAAAACTCGTTACAATATTTATTATAAGGAAAGGGTTTCGTCCAACAACCTTGCGGTTTGAAAGTTAATAACCTTGTGATAGTCACAAAGGTATGCTTTTATTTCTTTTTAACAAAGCATTCTTTGTTGTATACAGTTTATAAATCCTATTGAATCTTTTGCAAAATCACCCCCGCCTTTTTAATCAACTTAAAGGAAAGATGAAAAAGGAGGTTCGTACTTTGATTTATGTTTTTTTAAATTATAATGCGGTATAATGCAATAGATAAATTCTGTTGCAAAATAAACGTTTAACAAAAATATCACTGACTCCGAGTGTTGTCCCAATAGCTAAGTTGGGGTTGGCTTTCAGTTTGCTACGACACGGCTGAATTTTGACTTTTCACATGAAGCGACTGTCATATCCGTCCTCCTCTGGAACGCTCTGCCATTGGAAATCAGGATAGCACCCAGTCGCCTCTCATTTAAGACGAAAGTCCGAGCTCGAATTCTCGACACTCTAGCAGACTCATCACATCCCTAAAGTCTTATATGTATATATACGTATGTTCTATATGTATGTATGTATGTATGTAACTTAGCAAATATATATATGTATGTGTATCTCAGTATGTATGTAACCTAATTTTACTTTCATGCACCTACTCAGACATTTCCCCACCACCCAAAGGTAGACTGGGAGAAAATAAATAAAATAAGATCTCCACCACCCAAGTACTAGGCGATATCGAAGTTCTGTAGATAGACTGTGGTCAGACGTTTTAGTGCTCCAACCACCCGTAACGATTGCCACAGATGTTCTTAAGGCAACCGGGACCGACGGCTTAAGATGCTCTTCGAGGCAGTTTAATTATTTGGTTAACTTACAGCATATAATAGGTCTTTACCTATGAAATTGCCGTTTTGTATGCTATAAGTGAAAGTACTTATTTTTTCAAACTTTTTTCGGTAGGTGCAAGGTCTGGTGAGTGCCAAGCAACCAGCTTTGGTCAATCGGTCGTCCCCAATGCTCCTTCACGACAGGGCGCGACCAACAGACAGTGACGAGACACCAGACCTTGCACCTACCGACTATTACTTTTTTTTAAATTTAGACAACTTTTTAATGGGTAAAAAATTCAATTCCCGAGAGGCAGTACAAAATGCCTTTGAAGAGTTTGTTGCCTCCCGTCCAGCTGATTTTTACAAGAAGGGCATCAATAAACTGCCAATGCGTTGGCAAAGATGCGTCGATTTCATGGGTGATTACTTCGAATAACAGAAATAAAAAAGTTTGAAAAAATAAGTACTTTAACTTATTGCATACAAAACGGCAATTTCATAGGTAAAGACCTATTATATGTAACATTTATGGTAAAATCTAGGTAGGTCATAAGGTTCTAATATACATACCACTTACGACCTAACACAGCATTCACACTTTAGACAACATATTAACAAAATCGCATTGATATATGGGTATTAACAAACTTAACACTTTCTTAATCTAATGAGTTTAGTGGTTATATTAACGATCACATCACATCATCACATCACACATCAACAGCCTTTACTAGTCCACTGCTGAACATAGGCCTCTCCTTAGAAAGGAGGTTTTGGCCTACTATACCACGCTGGCCAGACGGTTTGGTATAGGGTTTGTTTCAAGTGTTCCTTCTCTCTGCAGTGCTGTAGTCCTGCGTAGTTTAGTTCCTTAGTCGCCTCTTACGACACCCACGGAATGAATAGGGGTGGTGACAATCTGTAGTCTTAATCCGTCACCACATTAACGATCAGTACATACTTATCAGTTTTAATTTCGAGGTTTGACAATTTTTGCCAGCTTAATACGTCTAAGTCATAATAAATTATAATAATTGCTTAATTTTCCTTACCATCCATTTTTTTTCTTAGGAATAAACCCTGTGTCACGGGGGACTTTACAAACGGAAACGGACACAAAATACACCCAGACAACAATTTGTGGATCACACAAAGTGTTGTCCCATGTGGGTTTGAACCCACAACACTCGGCGTAATAAGAAGCGGCGCGGCGTGGCGACCGCTTAAACCACTACGCCATCCGTGCAGTCAATCAAAGTCATTATTCTTATCATCAGTATTTATTCTTCAAAGTTGAATGAAACTAAACAGTAAGTACACCTTAATAAAATCAAAAATTGATAATCTATGTTTTCATAAAGAAGGAATTCGGAGGTATCAGAAAATATAATATAATCGAATTAAGAATCTCCTTTTTTCAATTAAAAAAGCGTTCTTCGGTCTTCTGGAGAACAAAAGCTCTGAAAAATTTACGATGCTGGAGGTAAGCTACAGGTTATTTCTGATGAAGAATAAATCTGGCCGGTAAGAAAGGAAGGAATATAAAACCTTCATTGACAAAGAACAGGGATAGTGACATTTTAGTTTTCGAAGCTAAATTAATGGCTTTCTTGTCTATGCAACGCTCTTAATGACACCTTGATGTAATTTTTTGGCGCCAAACTTTCGTTGCGCAGTATAGGATCAGTTAGTACCTACTATGTGTTCAACTTTTTTTTAGCTAGATGTCGTTGTAATATGGTTTTGCAATATGTGGAAGTGTCTACAGAGATATAATAATTTTAAAACATGTTGATTTCCGTCGGCATAGTAAATTACTTCCTGTACAGAGTAGGCCTGTGTTTGTAAGTAAGATGTGTGTATACGGAAGACCATTAATTTTTAGTTATATATTAATACATAGGGAGGGATTCTGAATACGCATTTTTTAGACAAAGGCAATTATACAGAAGTTAAATTTGGAATACTAACTGTTTATACATATGTAGAAGATGTGCCGAATGCTTTTAAACAATATGTGTTATAAATAAAAACTGCTACGAATATAGCTTTTGGGATTATACAATGACGATTCAAGTTATACTGGACAATGAAATGAAGCTATGCATTTCAAAATGAGTATCTTATTATTATTAGATTTGAATTCCAAACAATCTCTAGTTATCACATATAAACAATTTCATATATACATCTAGTCACTCTATCTATCTCATCATAATCATCAACAGCCTTTATTAGTCCACTGCTGGACATGTGCCTCTTCTTAGAAAGAAGGTTTTGGTCTACTAAACTACGCTGGTTTGGTTTCGGGTTTGTTCGGAGTTTCCCTTCTCCTTGCAGTGCTGTTGTCCTGCGTACTTAGTCGACTCTTAAGACACACACGGTATAAATAGGGGTGTTGACACTCCGTATTCCGTACCGTACCGTATTAACCCGTCACCACACAGACACCACTCTATATATCTCTGATATTTTAGTCAGTTCTCGTAGCACAATGTTCATTCTAGTCATGTATTAGGTGGCCATTTTAGTTTTGAATTGCTAATTCTAAATAGTCGACATTGTGTTCAACTGGTTTTTTATATAACACCTATAGAAATGAGCTGAAGAGATTGTTTTTATTTTTATTAAACACACGAACGAAACTTTAAACTGCCGCTTCTGTCATCCTCGCGCCATTTTTCCCCCCACATTTTTAAAATGACTTCGACTGAGTCGAAAAGTCATTCATTCATTTTGTCATAATAAATTAAAAAAAACTGACGTCGCTGTTTAATACCCGTCTGTATTAATAAGGTTATAAAACTTTCAATCCTCAAGGCTGTTTTGCAACGTTGCAACAAAGGACTCTCGAAGTGTTTGAGTATTACAGTTATCACAAAGTTATCAACTCAAGTGTAATAATAAATTATTTCGCAATCGTGATAAAGAATTTCGAAATAAAGATTAAATTTCAAAAACATGAACGTATCTGTCATTTTTACATGTTTTTAATACCTCCACTTTTAACTATGTGAACTTATCTTGGAGAATAATTTTAATCTACTTCAAAACTAATAAGACTGCGCCAGAATGGTGATCATGTTTTTAACTGACTTCAAAAAGGCAAAACAATTCGTTTTTTTTTATTTTTTTATGTATGTTCGGGCATAACTCCATAGACGGATTTACAAAATTATTGTTTTATTCAAAAGGGGTTGTTTCCGAAATTGTCCCATTTCAATTTCATATTGATCTGATTATGACTTCCGGAAACAGATGACGGAACTTTTCCAAAAATGACAGCAAACCGCTTTTTAGTACTCTTTGTTGGTATTGTTTAAAGTCGGTTCATCTTGTTTAAAAAAGAACCTATGGTTATTGAGTGTATTTTTGTATGTATAGTATAGTATAGTGTAATTTTGACTAAAGGTATCTAAAAACTGTTTTATTGGTGAGAGTGACACAAGGTGGAATAAAATCAACAAAAATACATAAATTGCCGATTTTTGGCGCTATTTTTTGTATTTTTGATTGCACATTTTGTTTAAAACCTTTTGTGTGGGGTATCGACATAAATTGTTTTATAATAATTTTTAAAATAATTAAATAAATTAGTATTTTGAAATAAATTATTATTATTATTAAATCTACAAATTGTTCTGAGTCTGCGTGTTCTTTGTGTCCGTTTCATGTATGTTTGTAAAGTCCCCCGCGACACAGGATATATATTATATTCCTAGTGCGAGAGTTGTCTTTACCGAAAATTCAGTCAAATGAAGACTCTTTATTTTATAAAATACATTGTTTCAATGATTGTATTTATCACATAATGAACATGCACGCACTATTCTATCTATTGCGTATCATTTCCTGTTCCGTCGATAATTATTATCAATTGACTTTCTATTTAAATTCCCTATTTAATATATTGTTATGTTACTTTATTCTATTGTTTATTGAGGTAGGTTCGGCGATATGCTATGAAATAACCGGGTTGTTGAGTTTAAAGTCAAAGGTTAACTGAAGTCCAATTCTTGTAACAAAAGTTCGGTCAAAATTCAGTTCCGAGTAACCCTTGATCTCGCAACTTTCTTAAAATGTATTTTCGTAGTAAAATGTAAAGTATTACTAAGACTAGCAGATTACCGACTCAATTTCCGTTTACAATACGATATAATCACATTACATTCAACGTTCGTTGTTTACGAGAATACCTTTCATGACAATTGTGAAATCGAAGGTTGATCGGAACTAAATTTTTATCGAACTTTTAATACCAGAATTTTGGCCTTCTGGTGTCCAAAGTCGCCAGAGCTCCACCGACCGATAAATAAGAAACCATTAAAAATTATTTCTGTAATAAGTATAACAGTTTTACATAGTGTATGCAATTACGAGTATATATTGGCTAAGCTTTATTTTGTCCTCCTCTGTCCGTGTAGTGACGGATTAAGAATACGGAATGTCACTACCCCAATTCATCCCGTGGGTGTCGTAAGAGCCGACTAAGGGAGCAAACTACGCAGGACACCAGCACTGCAAAAAGAAGGAAAACTTGACACAAAACCCTTTTTTTTTTTTTTTTGAACGTGTGGAAATCCCCTCGGACCGTCACCCCTCCGGGGTTTGCGGCGGGGTGGTGTGTCGGACTCGGACCGACTAAAACCACACGGTGTGCCACTCTGCGCCTGTAACAGGAGGGATCCGGGAACAGCTGTTGTTAAGACATCCGGACCCCTCCTAGCGCCAGCCCGCTCCTGGTGCGGGCTCCGTCTCAATGTTTTTGTTCCTCTCTTTAGGCGACGTCCGGCACACGCGGACGCCGCCCCCTCGCGGCTGGCCAAACTAATGCGGGTGGAGGGGAAACCCACCCCGTCCACCCGCGGCCACACTCAGGGCGGCATGAGGCTGTGGTAGGCGGGCCTCCGCCGCCCGGTTCGCCGGCGGCGGATCGGGTCCGAGTGGAGGTCGTCCTCCCGGGCCCTCTCCGCCGCCTCCTTCCGCGAGATTACTACCTCGCAGAAGGTTGCGACCGCGGTAAAACAACTGTCGCTACCGGCCATGGAGCGTACTACGGCCGGTAGCGAGAGATCCACTCCGATGACTGCAGTGAGGGCCCGGCGCTGCGCCGCCCATGCGGGGCAGACCGCCAGCGTGTGCTGGGCCGAGTCCTCACTGCAGTCGCAGTGGTGGCAGGCGGGACTCAGTTCCCTCCTAGCGACCGTGTGCAGGTACTTTCCGAAGCAACCGTGCCCGGAAAGCACCTGCGTCAGCCGGAAGGAAAGGGTCCCGTGCTGCCGCCCTGCCCACTCGGCGATGACCGGCTGAAGAGCCTCCACGGCGGCGAAGCCAGCGCGTGGAGTCTCCAGCCGGAACGACCAACGAGCCATCGTGGCTCGGCGAGCGGCTTCGCGCCACTCGCGCACATCCTCGGGCGGAGGGCGAAATCCGCTCTCCGCCCGGGAGTCAGCCACTCGCCGATAAACTTCGGCGAGCACTTCCGCCTCCAAATCCCACGGGGGAGTTCCGGCCAACGCGCACGCCACCTCCGTAGAAACGGTGCGGTAACCGCGTATGGCTCTGACCGCCATTACCCTCTGAGGGCGCCAGAGGCGTACCCTATTCTGGGCGGTCAGAGCCGCCGCCCACACCGGTGCACCGTACAGCGCCATTGACCGGACAACCCCCGTGTACAGCCGTCTTGTCGCGACGCTGGGTCCACCCATATTGGGCAAGAGTCGTCCTAGGGCAGACGCAGCGCCGACCAGCTTTGGAGCAAGCTGTCGGAAGTGCTCGTCGAAGAGCCACCTCCCGTCGAGGATCAGGCCCAGATATTTCATCTGGGCCCGAACCGGTACGAGGACCGAGTTGACCACGATTGAGGCGCCAGGGGGTGGACCACGACGGGGCCCATGAAATAACAGGGCCTCCGTCTTATCTAGGGCCACCCGTAAGCCCAGCGCCTCAATGCGCCCGACCACCAGGGAGACTCCCCCTGTGGCCAGGCGCGCCGCCTCTTGGAAGTTTGCCCCCCGGGCTGTCACCAGGGTATCGTCTTCGTAACAGATTACACCCAGCCCGGGGGGGAAATCGGCGCGAAGGGCCCAGTCGTACCCTATGTTCCACAAGAGGGGTCCAAGAACAGACCCCTGTGGAACACCGCACGACATGGGCCGACTCCTCAAATTACCTTCTCGGTCCTCGTACACGACGGTACGCTCCTCTAAATAGTCTGCCACCAGCCGCCTCAGGTACTTTGGCACCCCATGATAGTGGAGTGCTTCCCTGATGCAGCTGAATGGCAGACTATTGAATGCGTTGGCGATGTCTAATGACACCGCCAACAGCACGCCGCCACAGCTCACGGCCTCTTCGGTCACGGCCCTCAGGCGCAACACGGCGTCGACTGTCGAACGCCCCGCCCGAAAACCAAATTGGGCGTCCGACAGATCGGGGCCCACCTCGCAGAGGTGCCGGACGATGCGGGCAGAAAGAACCCTCTCAAACAATTTGCCCGCCTCGTCCAGCAGCACGATGGGCCTATAGGCCGCGACCGAATCGGCAGGCCGTCCCGGCTTCCTCAATAGGACCAGCTTCCCGCTCTTCCAGCACTCAGGGAAGCGTCCCGACGCCAAGCTAGCGTCGAACACCTCCCCGAGGCGGTCTGCCATGTGGTTGAGGGCCAGGGCCAGCACTCGGGCACACAAAACCCTATACCAACCCGTCTGGCCAGCGTGGTATAGTAGGCACAAACCTCCATTCTAAGGAGGCCTATGTCCAGCAGTGGACTATTAAAGGCTGTTGATGATGATTGATGAAGCTTTATTTTATAAATGATTTTATATAGATAACGATAAAGATTTTCTTTCGTTAGAGAACTTCTTCTGAAAAAGAAAGTTTTTGCTATTTGAATTATGAAAGGCGCTAAGTGTGAATACAAATCGATTATGTTTCAATCGTCTCAATTTAGGTATCAATTTAGGTATGAAACGGCATGACTATTAGAATGTACTTAGTACACTATAATAAACATAAAACAAAATGGCTGCCACCATAAAATGGCGGATTTCATATTTAAGCTTTTCGTTCATTATCTCATTCATCATTATCTCTTTTCAAAAACCGGTCAGGTACGAGTCGAACCAAGGGTTCCGTGCCTACCCAGATTTCACGTATATTTTCGCGAAAATTTGTAAGTACCAAAATTTATCTTAAATTGCAACTTTTTTATTTTTGGAATTATTACTTTATTTGTGCTGTAAGAAGTTTATTTTTGCAAAATTTCGTAATTTCGTGATTCTAGGTCAACGCCAACTACCATATAGGTTTTCGACTCAAAACCTATAGGGTACTTCCGGTTGACCTAGAATTGTAAATTTTGGTTAAAAGAGTTTCGATTCCACCGAGGACAAATAATTGTGTGATGAACACGACCATTTGTTCTGTGTCTGGATGTATTTTTTTATAATATGTATGTTTTTAGAAATATATAGGTATGTTTATCAGCTGTCTTGTTACCATAGTACAGCCTCTGCCTAAAAAGATTTGTGTTTTTTTTTATTTAAGTTATTCTCTATGGAAAATCCCTAACTTCTAGTAGTAATGAATTTACTTTTGAAAACATGAGAATTATGATTGATATATATATCTTATGATTTCAAATAGGTATTTGTTATCGACAAGATAAAAATTGTACTGCACTTGATTGCAAGGGTATTTATTGTTTCCAGTTAAACAAGATAAAGAAAGACAGTTACAGAAATTAGGTTTAGGTAAATTCAAATATAATTCGAAACACCTGACATACGGCTTTCTGATCACAGACTAGACAGAGCTTATACTATAGTACCTAACTGGACTATGAAATAGGCTCGACCGGAGTGTTGCCACGGCTTTACAGAATGTTAAGCAATTCTTTTATTGTTTTTACTGAGTGATTACTAGGAGTAGGTTTCCGGAGGCCAACCTTCCCACCTCTCCTCTCCCCTCTTAACCCTTTGCCCCGGTTTGCCTCCCCCCCAAATCCCGGGCTGGATTTTAATGCCATTTATCTTTGTCTATGACAAAATCACAATCACATGTGAAATCGCTGTTACTGACACCAATAATTTTCTCAAATGAATATGATTTAAAAGTAGAAATAATTTCCATGCCTTACGGCTGTGCCTCTTTAGTTTTAGGTGTCCATGGGCGGCGGTTGTCACTTAACAACTTGTTTGCCCTCTATATTATAAAAAAACATCTATCCATACTTTTAAATGTGAAAGTGAGTTTGTTTGTTGGTTCGCTTAGATGCCTAAACCGCTAATTCGATTAAAAAAAAAAAAAAATCTTATACCAATGGAAAGTTACATTATCAACGAGTATCAAACATACTTTTACCGCGATAACTATTGATATAATGTTGTTTAACTTAATAGCGATAACTGTCATACACGCGGGCGGAGCCGCGGGCAAAAGCTAATATATTATAAATGTGAAGTGATTTTGTTTGTTTATTACGCTTTCATGCCGAAACCTATACAAGGATTTAAAAAATTCTTTCACCAATGTAAAGCCACATTATCAGCGAGTAACATAGACTTGTTTTATCGCGATAACCGACATATACGGCCGCCGGGTAAGCCTCAAAAGCCATCCAGACTTCCATACATACACGCGGGCGTGTCCGCGGCCAAAAGCTAGTCAACAACAGCCTTTACTAGTCCACTGCTGGACATAGGCCTCTCCTTAGAAAGGAGGTTTAAACCCAGTAAAGCTAGTATTAAAATTAAATTTAACCTCTTTCTTTTTCAAAGTCAGTAAAAAAGTTCGAATAAACAAACGTTTTCGCACTCGTCCCGTTTAGTATTATTCTATTACCTACTTAAATGTAAACCAAAAGATATTCAAAGTCTTCCTGTAAATATAATTTCAATTACACAATTTATCAACAAAAATTCTGAAATAAAACTCATTTAAAGATTAGAGATTCACAATCAAACGATCGTGCAGTGCAGGACGTGCATGTAGAAGAATAGCAGTCGACCTGACATTTGGCGCGTGAATCTTTGACATTTAAAAGCGCGCGAAAGTTAAAGATCATAGAGTAAGGATGATTTCGTTTTATAGGTCAGTGTGATGACCTTTATAGAAATTGTTCAGCCAAAGATCGTTTGAATTAAAACTTTGATCTATATACCTAATATTACAGCGAAATGACACTTACGCATCCATCTATTTATCAAATAAGTAATTTGGAAAACTACTTAACTTATAAATATAAAATTTGATAGGGAGCTAGTTTATAAGCAGCAGACAATAGTAAACTATGACAATATCGTCTAGTGCTGGTTTCAATCGCACTTTTTGGATACTTTTGAAAGTTATAAAAGATTTTTATGTATTTTTTATATTGTTTTTTGTTACGAAAAAATCTTGTTTCATTTTAAAGAAAACAATTCCGCCGCCAAAGGCTGCAAATTAAGAAATGAAGATACAATTTTTTGCAATACATCACGTAAATAAGGTGATACCACTTTTAAAGTAAATTATTAAATTAATAGGCATAGACAATATTTCAAGTCAGTAATTAAATATTGACCGCAAATCAACATCCTGGATTGTGAAGTTATTATTCTAGAACTAGTTTGGCGTTTGTCACGCTCTAAGAAATATCTTGGTAAGTCGGCGCCTATAATTACGCGGGTTAGGTAATAAAGCACGCCAAAAAGTGAAAGGTGGCATTTAGAGTGGGTCGTGAGGTCGTATTTAGATTGTACGATTTGACATATTGAAACCAGTTTTGTTTTAACATTTGATAATGGGTATATGGAATTCAAACCTAAATATTAAGTACACAAATAGGTCGTTTAGTAAAATATTTATTAACTGTCGGTTTTCGCGGTCAAAGGCTTAGCCTATGTCCTTCCTATTTATTATTATAAATAATTTGTGTTGTATATTTTGTTTCAAAAGTGTTTTTATTTTTGTTAGTATATGAGAGCTGTCGTGTGTTTTAGAAACAAAATATGTTTTCGTTCCTCCACTTGGCCTGTGGGCGACCTACACTACGTTAAATACATCTGTTTAGTGGTTATTTATTCCCCATACAAACACCCCCCCCCCCCCCCTTTAAGGACGATTTCAGGGAAAAAAACTATTCTATGTCCTTTCCAGGGACTCGAACTATCTCTATACAAAATTTCATTTAAATCGGTTCAGTGGTTTAAGCGTGAAGAGGCAAAAGACAGACACCCTTTCGTATTTATCATATTAGTATGGTTATTAGTATGCATTATTTCCTAGACGTAGAATGCTAATGGTTTTCAGTGGTTTGGCGTCAAGATAAAATAGCAGAGGCCCAGATTTGCGCAAGATGGCTGGCAGGCTGGAAGCGAGAAGCTCAAAATCGATCAAGGGGAGAGACCTATGTCCAGCAGTGGACTACGATAGGCTGATGATGACGATGATGATGAAAAATCTTTTAATTTTGATTTAAAGCAAATTAATATTAAATTAGCTAAGTACAGCCCGCGGCTTCATTTGCTTAATTACTTATTATTTCTAACTTTGAAAATGGCGAACTTCTAATCAAACGTTCATCCCTTATTTTACCCCCCTAGCTGTGAGAATTGCAAATCTGTAATCCCAGCGGTTAAGGCTCTGCGTTGATGAATTATTTAGTCAATCATAGCAAGGTATTTTATATATTTACTAGCTGACCCGGCAAACGTTGTATTGCCAAACAAAAAAAAATTTGGGATGGGTCACCCTTACCATTTAGGGGTATGAAAAGTAGATGTTGACCAATTCTCAGACCTACCCGATGTGCACACAAAAGTTCATGAGAATCGGTCAAGTCGTTTCGGAGGAGTACGGGAACGAACATTGTGACACGAGAATTTTATATATAAGATTTTATATGTATGTAAATATTTTACAAGGTCTATGTCTGAGCACGATACTTTTTTATAACGTTAGTAGCATTTTAGCTCGTTTATAATAAAAATTGCCTGCACATTTTTAAAACCACCAATGTTAACCAATTCTTTTCTTGGACCTGTTCATCTTTAAATTAATGCATGGTTTACACGCTTGCCGAGGCTTCGCAAAAGTCTACAAGCTCCAAGCCTTTACAAACGCTTGGATACCATTTACACGCTTGCGTGTGTCTTAGGGTGTTTCGGACAGGCAAACAGTTATGTTATGTTTGACGTGAACATATTTTTATTCAAAATATAAACGGTAGCACTAAACTAAAATAAAAATCCTCTAGCCCTACTGCTCAACCAGTAGAGCATTGAGACTTTATGTTGATTCCCGACTGCTCAAATAATTTCAAACTGAGCAGTGGGGAACAAGCACGCGACAACATGTAAATACATCGCAGCTTACGTTGATCTGTGTTCAAAAACCGACACTAGTCCCGATCTCACAAGCATAGAACGACCACGACTCTACAGGATTGTATTTGTGGACATTGGTCGAGGCTTGTGTAAACGCCCCATAATACGTAAAGAAAATTCCTTGCAGTTTCGCACCCCTTTTTGAACAAATATGGCACACGGTACCATAATTATCTATTCTTAACAATTTGCGGTAGTTGGAAAAGTAGAAGGAAAAAGACCTCGCGGTCGGTCAACCAGCCGATGGTCTGATCAGATCACAACAGTGACGGGACTCCCATTAACTGCCGCGCTCGGAACAGACGATTCCCGGACTGGTGGGCTGAGATCATCAAAACAATTCAGAAGGGACATCACCTTCAGCAATGAAGCATATGACTGAGAAGAACAATTAATGCTATAAAGTTAAAAATTATGTAATAACGCGTATACGTACATATACTATACATTATTATATACATCCGTGTGGAGACGGATTAAGAATACGGAGTGTCAACACCCCTACCCGTGGGTGTCACTGCAGAGAGAAGGAAAACTTGACACAAATCCTATACCAACCCGTCTGGCCAGCGTGGTATAGTAGGTCAAAACCTCCTTTGTAAGTAGAGGCATATGTCCAGCAGTGGACTAATAAAGGCCGTTGATGTGATGTGTAACTTAATATTAAGTGACCCGTGCACGTTTGCCCCCTATTATTAACTATTCCTTTAAAAAAGCGAACAATTAAATAAATAAACCATATTTTTATAAGCCATTAGCCGTTTCTAGCATTCTCACATGCGTTTCAGTCATTGTACCTACTTGGATCATAACATCAATAAATTAATCTTCAATAAATAATCTAATAAATCCAATTATCAAGAATCATTAAAGTCTGAGACATATTTGGAGAGATTAGCGCAAATAAATAAAACATCTTATCCGTCTTTATTATTCAATATCACTTAAAGAGTTTGTTTCTCTGATGGAACGCGCTAACTCCAAGAAGTTGTTTGAATAAAAAAAAACTCTTTAGTGTAGATAACCCTTGGATAGAGGAAGGCTATTGGATATCCAAACATCACGCTATTACCAATAGGAGCCAAGCAACAATGATAAATATTGCATAAACGATAAAACAATCCATTGGAGAGACACAGGCGAAGTTGCGCCATTCACGTGCTTTTTGAACCCCCGACGGAAAACGAAATATCTATCTAATTTAATACCTTTAAACGAGCAATTCTTGTACATATGTATATAATCTGAACTGAAAACTGATTCACTGACTAATCAATCTAAGCACAGCTGTAAACGCTGGGTCTAGAAGCGTGAAATTTTGCACAAATGTTCCTTAGGTGACGTAGGTGTGCACTAAGGATTTTTAAAAATTCCTTCCCTAAAGGGGCAAAGGTTGGAAATTTATATGAAACTGCGTTATTTTTTTTAGTATCCTCTACGATGTCTAATGGCGACCACAACGCGGACGAAGTCGCTGGCTAAAGCTAGTCTTCAATAAATAATCTAATAAATTAAATCGAATTATCAAGAACCATTCACGTCTGACAGATAGTTGCAGAGATTAGCGCGAATAAACAAAACACCTCATCATGTTATTTTATTATTAATATAGATGTACGGATAAGCTACCGACGTTTTTTTTTTCATTTCATTTAATATATTATTGTACACAATAGATTACATTATCTTAAAAACAAGGTTATGGTAATAATCACAGACAAATCACTATTAATCTGTGACGTACGCAGGTGATTTTTTCACGATACAGGGGGGCAAACATGCACCTGAAGCGATTACCGCCGCCCATAGACAACTGCAACACGAGCGAAGCGAGTGTCACGAGTGATTTATCATTTTTTCGTTCATCATTCGTCTTTCAAGTTCAATAAACTTTTGAAATTTTTACAGAAATCCTTTAATAGTACCCTTTTTGTTTTCTAAAGAAAACAACTCATGCACTAGGAATATTTCCTGTGTCGTGGGGGACTTTACAAACATAAGAAATGGATACAAAGAACACTCAGACTCAGAACAAGAATTTGTGGATCAAACAAGGTGTTGTCCCATGTGGGAATGTGTAAACTCGCAACACGCAACGCAGTAGGAAGCGGCGAGGTGACCGCTTTTGCCACTACAACATCCGTGCCGTAAAACTTATATACTTTAATTATACCGTATATACTTAAAAAATAATACGTATGTTTTGTTCTACGCATTTTAACAACATATTCAACGCAATGTGAAGTTCAGTGCCCCATGATGCGTTGAAGGTTGCATAAAATTCTAATCACGAAACATCGTTTGACCATAAATTACTTGTCAGGTAGTTGTAGAGAACACAACTTTAAATTTCCTTTTTTGAACGTATTGTTTGACTTTAAGATTCTAGTAACGTTAAAAATAAATGTGTTGTAAACGAAAACAAAGACATGCGCGCCAAAATAGTGTTCTAAATTTAAAATTATAATTTGTTGTCAAAAAAAGTAGTGTATCATAATAAAATTATTTTGCTGTAGGTTCGTGCGTTCTTGACTTGTTTACTGAACTAGTGGAAATTTTTATTATAACTTTATTAATACTTATATCTATCTACATTAAGGACGAGTTCCTTAATATTTTAGACATTAAATTTAATATTAATGAGGCGATGTTAGCAGATAGCTCGTTAATTTTTTTATTTTATTTTCGATAGTCACAAATTAAGGTTTTATAAGTATTTTTTACGATTTTTATTAAAAAGGATATTAACTATCACTATAGTTAATATCCTTTTTTGAAAAAAAAAAGTTTAATTTGTAAACTAAACTTGTAATAATTAACCTAATATTTATTTTGTTTGGAAGATTCATTTTAAAAAATCTCTTTAGTATTAAACAAAATTTGACAAATGGAAATGTCTAGAAAAATCTCTAACGTAGTAAACAAATTCTTTACGCGTGCCATTTACTAGCCGTTACGTAACACCATAGTCAACAACTTGTATCTAAGTAGTAACAAATTGTTCGAAACTTAAATGTTTACGAAATTTTAGTTTTATTATTAGAAATCTTATATTTATAGTCGACCATTTTAAATTGATGACATATTGAACTTTTTTTTTAAATTATATTTTAAGGAAGATACTATATAAGAAATATTTTATATATATATATATATATAAGAAATATTTGATCCGTAACCGTACCTACATCTCCTAATGAATTATAGATCTGAACATACACATCATACCTGTGGTATGTATGCCTTTATCTTTATTTACCTTTTTGTCGTAATTTATGCACTTTCTGAAAAAAAACAGGATTTTTTTATGAATTTTCTCGAATCAATTAGATCGTGCGCTTGCTCGCAGTGGTCCTAATTAGGACCGTTTTGTGGGTTCGTAGCTTATCTACATCTTGTTTGTATATAATATAATTTACTTAAATTGTCATTGTATTAAGCTTTTGTGCCAGGACAGGTCAAAATATACTGAACTCAGATTTATGAAGCCGTGATAAGAAATGAAACGTGAAATCCATGATAGGATATCCTATATATGATTATGACAGTTTGAGAAACCATTACAGAAACACAGAAGAACAGAGGTGATCTTATAAGAGTTCCCTTTTTAACTTTTGAGGTACGGAACCCTAAAAAGGATATAAGTATTCTGTCAGACACTATCAGTCAATCTAGCTTTCATAGTACAAGTACTGCTTAGTTTGAAACTAGATGACGTTGTGTTAGACGTCCTTATCGCCCGTTACACCCTCTGAGCGGATGGGAGCGAGAACGAAAATGTGTAACAAGAGTTTTTTCCAACACTTTTTATATAGTACGCACGCACTTGTTTAGATCTTTAATGCGGTTTCACCTTACATACATAATAAACTAATATATAATATAATAATAGGATATCCTATATATGATTATGACAGTTTGAGCAACCATTACAGAACATCTGGCCTTCAATCGACAAGCCCGTCAGCTATCCCCATCATGCCCCAGAGGAGACGACTACCCACGTTATCCTGAAGTGCGAAGAAGAGGCCACACAAAAAGCAAGTTTCCTCACTGATATAAGATCGCTCCTAGAAGGCAGGAGGCTTCTGTGTTTCTAGAAGTAGTTAGACTCAGGGCATGCCGGGGCCCCCGGGGCACACAAGAATTTGAGTCCTGTTGGACAGTAAAACAAAATAAATAGATAGGTACATATACAAAAATACAAAAACCATCCAATGGGATTGTTATAGCTCCGAGGTTACCACAAAGTCGCTAATTAAGCCCCGATTTACCTCTAATTCTTTTTTGTCGGATTCTATCGATTAAAAATAGAATAAACAATTGTATAGTATAATAAGATGGAAAATATCGCTCTATGTATTCGCTTTACGGGGCCCCGAGACGATTGGGGCCCTGGACAGGGGCCCCATGTGCCCTTATCGTAAAGACGGTATTGGTTAGACTAGCTCATGCTCCTGCATTATAGAGCCTCCCACCCACCAATACCTAGTGGTTTATAGCACTGACCTTTCTTTTGGCATGGCATAGGAGGGTAAACGAACAGCCGGGTCACCTCATGATATGTAACTACCATCGCCCATGGAACCCTGCAAGTCAAGAATCACAACTGCGTTGTCGCCCTTTTAGTTCTCCCCCCGAATCAGGAGAAAGAGGAGTTTGGGCTTCAGTAACGTCCCTCACTCGGAAGAATAGCTGAGCTGGTTTTCTATGAGGCTGTGGTATGACTGCGTTCCAGCCAGCCCATAAGAGCCGAAGCCTGGATCTCTCACGTACACAAGAAAATCCTTATTTAAAAAAGTTGAACCAACTTCAAACAATACTAACAAAGAGCACTAAAAACCTAGCAGCAATCGTGGTTGATTTGCTGTCATTTTTTAAAGAGTTCCGTTGTCTGTCTCCGAAACTCATCATCAGATCTTTATGAAATTTAAATAGGACTATTTCGGAATAAACCCCTTTCGAACAAAAAAAGAATTTCGAAAATCCGTCTATATATGAAGGAGTTATGCCCGAATATACATAAAAAAAATATATAAACATACGAACTGATAACCTCTTCCTTTTTGAAGTCTTTTAAAAACATGACTCTCCCGCGTACCCAAGACCTCGACCTTGAGTTTCTTTGCATGATTTATTCTCACAACGCTCAATTACTTATTCGGAAACGGATATCGTCTATTTGCAACGGAAATCGATTATTTGCAACGGAAATCGACTATTATCAACGGCATGATTTATTATGCATTGTTTAAAAAAAAACTTGATAGAAAAATCTATAGTTGCAATGACAATATGCCTCGGTGGTGCAATGTTAGCGTGTGGGACTGCCATGCTGAGGTCTAAGGTTCGATTCCCAGGTCGGACCGAAAGTTTGTCTGATCTGCAAATATTTGTTTCTGCGTTTGGGTGTTTTCTATGCATATTGTGTATGACTTTACAAAAAAAAAACCGGTCGAACTACACGAGTCGAACTCGTGCGCCGATTGTTTCGTATCTACCCAGATTTTACGTAGATTTTCGCGAAAATTTGTAAGTACCATAATTTATCTTAATTTTCAACTTTTTTTTATTTTTTGGAATTATTCTTTTATTTGTGCTATAAGACGTTTCTTTTTGCCAAATTTCGCGATTCTAGGTCAACAGGAAGTAACATATAGGTTTTCGACTCAAAACCTATAGGGTACTTCCGGTTGACCTAGAATTCGCGAAAATCGCAATTTGTCCATATCTTTTTATCGTGTTAACTCAGGACCTTGATTTTTATACACCTAATATGGACTATAGACCTCAGTATCTGGTATAAATTTCAATTTGCTAGGTCTACCCGTTCCTGAGAAAATCGGTGGTGACACACGGACAGACGGTCAAGAAAGTGATCTTATAAGAGTTCCCTTTTTAACTTTTGAGGTGCGGAACCCTAAAAAGGATATAAGTATTCTATCAGACACTCTAGCTTTCATAGTACAAGTACTGCTTAGTTTGAAACTAGATGGCGTTATGTTAGACGTCCGAAAAAGTTATTGGAACGAAGTTCCTTATCGCGCGTTACACCCTCTGAGTGGATAGGAGCGAGAACGAAAATGTGTAACAAGAGTTTTTTCCAACATTTTTTTATAGTACGCACGCACTTGTTTAGATATTTAATGCGGTTTCACCTTACATACATAATAAACATAGGAAACACCCAAACTCCGAAATAAATATTTTCAGATTTTACAAATATTTAGTCTGACCTGGGAATCGAACTCGAAACCTCAGCACAGCAGTCGTATACGCTACCACTGTGCCACTGAGGCACTGTACTTATAAATATATAAGTATGTTTATCAGCAGTCTGGTTACCGTAGTAGAAGCTCTGCTTAGTTAAATCAAAGTTAAAAGCTGTGATCAAAGTTATCAAATGAAAACTATTTATAAAAAATCTATTTCAATCCTCAGAAAGTTCACTATATGTATATCAAGGATTTATCATGTGTGTCCTTGCCTGACTTCAATAATGAAAAAAAACCTGTCAAATATTTATTCACAATACCTAAATTGATTTAGTAAGAATACATTACCAAACCGGCTAGACGTGTTTCTCAACGACTCCTTACGTAAATAACATTGCAACATTACAAAAATTCGCAATCTTATTAAGTGGTAACAAACGAACATGAATTTTGTTTTATAACTTAATAAACTATTCCCCCTATATTTAACAAAATTTAATTAGAAAGAATGGATGCCCGTGTGGTGACGGATAAAGAATACAGAGGGTCACCACCCCTATTCATCCCGTGGGTGTCGTAAGAGCCACCTAAGGGAGCAAACTCTGCAGTATATCAGCACTGCAAAGAGGAAGGAAACATGACTGAAACTCTATACCAGTCCGTGTGGCCAGCGTGGTATAGTAGGCCAAAACATCCTTTCTAAGGAGATGCCTTTGCCCAGCAGTGGACTATTGGACGCTGTTGATGATTGATGACGAATAAGTAGAAAGAGGTTCTCCATTCGGTTGTATTCTTATGTTTTGTTTGTTAATTTAGAAAACCATCATATATTATATTAAACATGATTGATGATATGATTTAGAAAATTATTTTATTTACTTTTTTGTTGTAAAAGGTAACTCCCGCATTAGGAATATATCCTGTGTCGCGGGGACTTTACAAACATGCATGAAACGGACACAAAGAACACCCAGACTCGAACATGTTTGTGGATCACACAAAGTGTCGTCCAATATGGGGATCGAACCCACAACACTCAACGTAGTAGTAAGTGGCGTGGCGACTGCTTAAGCCACTACGCCATCCGTGCAGTCAAGGTTTTAGGGAAGATTTAAAAAATAACCTACTGCCGCCCATCCCTAAATTACAAACTGGAACCGTTTGCAAATTAGGGAGGAGCTTTAACATACTAAATGCAAACAAACTAACATTGCAAACATGCCAAACTAGACAGAGCCCCTACTGTGGTAACTATCCTGGTGGTAAACATACTTATACATTTCTAAATACATACATATTATAGACAAATTACACCCAGACACAGAACAAATGATCGTGCTCATCACACAATATTTGTCCTGGGTGGGAATCGAACTCATGATCTCCGGCTTAGTAGTCAGGGTTACTAACCACTAGATCAACAGATAGACTTCTGTCTATGTCCGCCCAGAATCCCCAGGTCTCTTACTAAAATGAACCAGAGTCACAAAGAACTGTTATACAACAAAGGCCAACCTAGCTTAGTAGACTCTTGGAGCCTCCTATTTTTAGTAGTAAGCGTCACCTGGCTAGGGTTATAATCATTAGCCCTTTTACCAGTTTTACTTGAAGTTGGTGCATTGCAAAGAATTTTGGCTGGTTTCTTTCTAATTCTAGATTAAGTCAACCCTCAAACCTGTTGTCAATCCTCATCGGCAATGCACCTAATCGTTTTCAGACAGAAGGAAGTATCAGCGCGAAGTATTTACGAGTAAAAAGAATAGAAAAAGTAGGTTTGTATTTTACTGCGTGATTTGTAAAAGACCTATTTCCTTGAATTGAGAATGCAAACGGCGGCAGCGTAAGTGCTAAGTCGGGTCGGTCAAGTGGTAGTAGGTTCGGATCTCATCTAGTACATAACCGTGACCCACGGTATTAGTATTTTTTACGTAGTTAGGTATATAATTTTTATTTCCTAGATGTGAGCAATTTCTTTACTAAGCCCGTTTATATGCGCGAGCACCCACAAAGAAAATCCCGTATTGAACTTACATAATTAATTTAATCTTGAAACTATTTTACCTGAAACTTGGGCGAAAGAAAGAACGCAGCGATTAATTATAGAGGATTAACAAAGAAAATATTAGTAATTAAAAAAAATGTTTATTATTTTTAAATACGCAAATTCAGCCAGTAACATAGCAAGGCGAATAATTGCATAATAACGTTATATAAAATAGTATTTATATATTTCTCGCTGCCGTTTCATGCACCACTCTTTTATTAACGCCATAGAATTCACATACAGTTATTTACATCGCACAATGTTGTTCTTTTATTAATTTATTATCTTATCGATATTGTCGTGCATCGATAAAATCAAAGAAAATACAGATATTACATATATATTTTTATCTTAAACATATTGGTGATTACATTGATTACGCATACGTAACCTCACAAAATCGAGGACAGTAAACTGGTCCGAGCAAGATTCACTGATACCTCTTATGACATTGAAAGTAAGAGCAATTACGGCGCCAAAATATTGCAAACAATACTTAAAAGTAGAATAGAGAACAGCTGCTAACCTCCTTCGCTCGTCATTTAATCTACGGATATGTTATCTGTGCGAAATCAACTTTAGCGCGAATATTTCATATTTGCGTATATACAAATTTTATTAAAATAATTACATACAGCTGATTATATCATATATACCTACACAGCTATTTCTTATCATCCATTGTTTCCTCTTTTATGCTAAACCGTGAGTTTTATATATATTTTAGTCAATATTAAACATCAGTTCAGTAGGTCATTAAATAAAAAATATATGCCAGTGATACCTATACCGTAGGGTGGATATTTGGATACAAATAAAAAGATTGCGTTATGGACAGATTAAGTTTTACATGTAGTGTGATGTGACTAAACCTTTTGTTTAGTGGCTTATACATCTAAGAAAATGATAAAAAAAGCATTAGCTCATGTTTCGAAACATAAAAACTGCTTGAATGGGAAAACTAACAAAAAAAAAACAAAATTTGTTTTGTAGATTTTACAGAAATATTATTGTTATAATTAATTAAAATTTATATATCACTCGTTGCTTCACATTATTATAGAATTCAAAATATAAAACCTACCTATAGTATACCTACTATAAAAAATGTTCAAAAAGGCATTTTATTTAAACTAAAGAAAACAATGTAAACTTATACTTTTTAAATTACAATAAAAGAACCAGCCAGTAATTAAACATGACAACTTAATTTATAGGACATTCAAATCTTTTTTTTTTTAAGACTTTTAGTTTTGACTCTATGCCCTTAAAGTATAGAATTGTGAGATGCATCTTGTAAATCTGAGCTAACATTGTGTTAGTTTAAAAAAATGTAAATTAATATTATTGTGCTTAATGTTACCTGGAATCTCATTAAATATAAAATAAAGTTAAGTACTGTAATCAAGTAATTGATCATAATACATTATAGTATTTATTGCTATTAATTTCCTAATGGAATCAAATTAGAATATAACTATGTATCTTAACTATTAATGACTTACAATTCACATCACTCCATAAATTTTACATACACTGCAAATTTCACTAACAAATAAATTTATCAAGGTTTTAAAAAAACAATCAACTTTTAATCAATAAACAATTTAGACATAAATGACTATTGTCCAAAAAAGATATCAAGTAAAAAAAATTATTGCACTTAAAATTGTCTTTGCCACTTTAGTGTTTTCCATTAACACCATTTGTGGATGCTTCCTGCATACTCTTCAAATGGAATGGACTGATGGTGAAGACTTCTCCATTCACTAAGTCCTGAATATTTTCACCACCGTAAGATAAAAGAGGTGATATTTCAACATCAATCTCGTCTGAAATGATTCCCCCTGCATCTCTGACATATTTCCTATGTAACCTCAGTAGGTCCTCCCTGGCAGTTGAAGGGCAGTCTTTTTTAACTGAATCTGCATTTTTCAGAGCAGAAAACTCAACATCTCTAGCAACTTCTAAACAAATAAAATTCTCTGCAAATTCAAACACATCAAAAATGAATTTCTCCATCTTAATACCGTTTGGTTCACTTGGTTTCTGACGAACACCATCTCGGTCAACATAAGGTATCTTCTTTTTAGCAACATGTAGTTTAAGTTTTGATTCAAAACTGCTAATCTTTGTTAGGAAGTCTGCTGAGAAATAGTGGTTACATATATTGCCTGCAGAGAATGTCAGCCTACCGTCATCATTTCTTCGTTCAGCAGCCTCGTCTGTCAATTCTGAGTATTCTACAACTTTGTAGTGACCGTTAACTCTGCACACAACACCGACCGCTTCACTTGGAGCAGACTTTTGGACCACTTTCGCTGCACAGTCAGCATTTTTACTTTTGCAATAACCAATAAAGACAGGATCTGCTACTTTAATAAGAATATTATCCACGGAATGTGCATGCAAGTGCTCAATGCCACGGTTAGCTATATCTGCTAATATCCCCTGGTTTTTTAAAGACCTGTATAAGCCTCCATTACCGTCAGGTGCAGACGATACATGATGTTTCTCGTCCAAGAAAATTTTGCCTTCAAAGTCAAAGCACGGTAGTGTGCCTTGCTCAAAGAATATAACATCCTCCTCATTTAAACCAAAGTAAGAATGGCTCCTGAAGAAATCTGCAGTTGGTTGCTTGGTGTGCTCAGAGGTCATAATATACCAAGTAATTTTTCCATGACTACCAAACTTTTCTGCAGCCATTTGTTGGATTCTCACTATTCTTTCAGCTTGAATTTGGAACAGAGTCTTTTTCGAAGGTAAACCAACATCATACATGCCTTTAGGATGACCAAATCCAAGTCTGGTAGCTTGTCCACCAGCTAACAACAACACCCCAACTTTGCCGTCACTAATCTCCTTGAAACCAAGGGTCTCGTACTCCTCAATCTTCTCATTACTCAAGTTAGGCACTGCCTCGTAATGAGACTCAGGAATAGGTTTTAAATCTTCTAGTTTTTCGAGAATAACTTTGCTAGTATCATTAGCACGTCTAAAAAGTTCATTTACTTCTGAAAAATCTATTTTTTCGATGTCGCGGATTAATAGCTCCCGCTCTTTTTCGCCGAGTTCCGACCAGTACGTTAGTAGATGCCCTTGACCGTGAGCCGTTAGTTTTCCGAGAAGGCTTTCGTAGGACATTTTTAACGCGCTATGTCCGAACTACGCGATTAGAAAGCGTATACTGGCTCATGGCTTCATACAAGTTATCATTTTCACTAAAACCCCACCACGGAAAGATACACGTCGGCCCGTTTTGACGTATACGAACATTCTTGTATACAAATCTTGTATTTACATTTTTGTTGATACCATGTCATTCGATGTAATGGTACCCTAAAATGTATTGACACCGTTGCTTTTTTTATGTGGATTGCCATCGTTTGAAAACATTCATAACAATCGTTGTACAACAATTAAATCGATTTTCGTATTCCTTGTTGAATTTCTACTACTGTTACCGTTCCGAAATTTGAAGCTGTCAAAATTGGGATTAAATGCAAATACGAATAGATTTTAAATAGGACAGAAAAACAAATATAAACAATATTTACTTCTTATTCTACTGTGATATAGGTAACGATTCTAATAATATTAAGTATAAATTATTTAAACTGAAATATTTTATTTTTACTTTAAGGTATTAGTTTCAGAACGGTAAAGCTCTGTTGTCTATGGATCTCAGGTCAATTTTTTTAAACAATTTTCTTTGATAACATTTTTGCTTTGTTTACTCATCTCTTTGTCTGCACAGGTCATAAAATACTACAGAATTTTATACCTCAGATAGTATAATTCAATTGAAAGTAGAATAAAACAGAATTTCTTACATTTTGTTAACTCAGTAAATGCAATAGAATTTAAGCTTTAGCTTTGGCTGTGGTTGCCATGCGGAATCAATGTCAAAGTGTCAAGAAGATGTCAAATGGCCTCCTACAAAGCGCGCTTTATTTACTCCTGATTGTTATCGAGTTTATACTTTATATAGTGTTTAATGTGATAAACTGTATAGTTTTTATACTAAAGTTTTTATTTGTGAACATCCGTGGTATAAATATGACCGAATCATCAAAGAAAAGAAAAAAAACGACGAATTCCCAACCTAACCAAACTGTTGTGTCCCGTGGCCTTATTGATGCAAACTGGCAAAAATTCTTATCAAGCAGCCTTATAATGGATAAGAAGACCGAGAAACCAGCACAGGAAGTTAACAAAGATCATTACACTGGGTCATATAGACGTACCAGAAGAAAAAGAGCGAAAGACCACGATATACTACAGAATAATTTAAAAACACTAAACTTGACATCTAACAATGATACCTTAGTCAATGGCATAGAATTAAAAAATAAATTCAGCGATCTAAATAATGACGTTAGTAGTGATGTGACAAAAGTTACTAAAGAAGTGATTCCAAAAGAAACTAAATCTAAAAATAGATTGACAAAGTTTTTAGCTATAGATTGTGAGATGGTCGGAGTAGGTTATGATGGGAGTGATCATATGCTAGCCAGGGTCTCTATAGTGAACAAATTCGGCGATTGTATCTATGATAAATTTGTGAAAGCCCGAGAAGAAGTAAAAGACTATCGTACAAATATCAGCGGAGTCAGAAAAGAAGACATGATGAACGGCGAAGAGTTTAACACAGTACAAAAAGAGGTTGCAGAACTTATAAAAGGAAGAATATTAGTTGGGCATTCTTTGAAGAATGATTTGTCCGTTTTGTTCCTATCGCATCCTAAACGTAACATAAGAGACACATCAAGATATAAACCCTTTAAAAAGGTATAAAATCATACATATTTCATTTAAACTGATGACATAACTCTTTTAAAACATTACATGAATAATCTACTGCACATAATATGTGTTGTGGGTTCAATCCTCAAATAGGACAACATTTTCTGTGATCCACAAATTGTTGTTTGAGTCTGGGTGTTCTTTGTATCCGTTTCATGTATGTATTGTGAGGTCCTCTGCAACACAGGATATATTCCTATTGTAGTTGTTTTGAAAAAAATAGTAATAACAATTTAGAACTTAAGAGTTGTAACTAGTGATGTGCCGGATCGTTAACAAACTATATCCGCGGATACGGATCCGAATACGGATTTTTGGTGTCAAGATCCGCGGATACGGATCCGGATACGGATCTTAAGTTTCTTACTCAATCGGAGCCCGTGACCTTGATAGTTGTCGCCACTTGACGCTTTGCCGTTGATATTTAAAAATTTCATTATTTTAATAAGCTAATACAAAGATGTTTGATTGATCTCATTATAAAGATAGCTCTTTTAGTACCTACGACCTGCCTAGTTGATTTAGTATAGTACGATAAATGATTGCAATACAAAGGTGCCAAATATTTGTTTTAAGAAATAAAAAGTAATCTGAACAGAATTCAAGAGTTTTTCATAGCTACCTAATAACCATTATTCAGGGTTATTTTAAATTTACTGAAAACCTCTGAAGTGCATATTAGTAACATTATAAACAACAACTTTTCTTCTGGACTAACACCGAAAACGAAAGAAAGAAAATTGTTTCTCCATACAAACTAACAACATTTGATTGGTCATTTAAATGGAAGACCAATTTTTTTTCATTTTGACCTTGGCCAGAAAAAAAGTTGCTGTTTATAGTGTTACAAACACATATATGTAATATGTATTGAAAGATCCGCCAAGAAAGTCACGGATACGGATACGGTTACGGATCTCTCTTCTCCCTTGGATATCCGCGGATACGGATACGGATATCCGGCACATCACTAGTTGTAACTAAAAAGTTGTAGGGTGTTTTATCTTAATCTGAGACACCAAATAAGCATACTATGGAATTGTGCCAAATACTTTTATCTGATTTGCTTTTCTTTTTAGATACATCCATTTCATGTACTGCCACTTTCAACCATTTTGTTTTGAGTAGATACCACTGGCAATAAGATTGTGTTGTGTGACTCGTATGGACAAGGTTCTTAAATACTTAGGGTCACCACAGTATCTCAACTGCACTGATAGCATAGTGTGTAGTGTGTAACATTTTGTGTGATCCATAAATTGTTATTCTGAGTCTGGGACTCAGACTCAGAATTACGAACACAAAGACCACCTGGTGGTCTTTGTGTCTATTTCATGTAAGTATGTGTATGTATATAAAGTCTCCTTCAACACAGGATATATTCCTAGTGTGTGAGTTGTGTTATTTAAAAGAAAAAATTACATAATTACACAATACATTATCTGTTATCTGCAACTTCGCTTAACTTAATGTCAGTTTTATTAATCCATTTATTAGCCTCTCAAAAGCCGCTACAATAAAAGGTGCCCTCACGGATTAGTGTAGCGGCATGTGAGGAGTTAAAAAAAAGTAACCTTTGTGCCAGAAAAGCCAAAAGCAGCTAGTATTTGATAAAATGACTGTGATATGATACTGCCACTAGCTGCTTAGTTGTAAATATTAGCAGGATGACAACAGTTAAAGCGTCATTTTCTTAGGAATGAGTGCACTTTTTGCACAAGTTGCACTTGATAATATATTTAAATATTTACTCTATATTTACTTACTATTTCACATGTCACATTTCAGATTACCAAAGGCAGCACACCATCGCTGAAGCGCCTGGCGAAGGAGCTGCTCGGTATTGATATACAATCTGGTGAACATAGTTCTGTGGAAGACGCTCGTGCGGCCATGCAGCTATACTGCAGCGTAGCTAGACAATGGGAGCCGCAGATTGCAGATAAACGCGGGAAACGAAAAGTTTCACCTGATGATTGATTTTTTTTTTCTATTACAAAATATAAGTCATATTTTTGCATAATTATTTGTTTTATTTTCAATTTTAGAACATCAATACTTGGATAGTAGATTATTATAATAGAAAATCCAAATTTCAAATTCATAGTCTATGTTCGAGTTGTGCAAGTGTGTTTAAAAATTAGAACAGTAAAAAAAAAGTTAAATGTCAAAGTGTAGGTTAAAGTTAGAAGTTAGCAGTGTGGAAAAGACTTTCTATTTAAAAAAAGATCGGTCCTGTTTGTGCGTAATAACTGTAATAAGGTGACTAGAGGAAGTAGGTAGCAACAATTCTATGCATAGTAAACTTTAACTTAAAACAGGCAACCTTTTTTTTTGTTCTATCATCTGTCAGCCGTTCATAATTCATTCAGTGTACGCGCCAAAAAAATACTTTGCATTATTAGCTGTACTTTGGGCTTATGTATTACATAGTTCTTTAACTTTCATTGTGTACAAACACCAAAATTCAAATCAGGATTATAAAATAGAATGGTTTCTTTCACACCTCCGATATACAAAAAAAAAGACTACGGGCAGGCCTGGAACAAGCAGCAGCGCCCTCTATTCGAGAAGTCAGAACTAAATTAATATTGTGAATTTATTAACATAAATCTTTACAAGTAAGCACATAGAGTCGTATCAAATTGAAAAGAAAATTAATTAAATCTAAGTAAGAATTATAAACGCGACGTACCGATTTTTGTCACACACACACACACACCGCCATCTATCGGTGATAACCTGTGGTTACGTGATACATGATTGAAATAAGTTTCAACATTGCTTTCCTAAAAGATGAACACAGAAATTTAGATGGGAGCTTGAAAACTATTTGCAAAGTGATAAGATTTTTCTAATTAATATAGTAGGCATGGGACAAATCCACAGTGAACGACAGGTGATTTATCTTTCGATTTTTTCGTACATAGGTTACTACTTACGCGTTGTTACTAATACGCTGTTTTCAAACGATGCATAGAGACCCTATTTAGCCTATTTAACAGTTAATCTAGATTTTTTTTTATATACTAGCGGACCCGACAGACGTTGTCCTGTCAAATTTGACACTGCGATGGTAGCGCCGTCTGTCGGATCCAATGTAAAACATTCCAAAATCAACAACTACTAATAAATTAAAAATTAATTAAAAAAACATTGTCCAGCGGACAAAATTGTGAATCTAAACCATTCCCAGATCCCCTTGAACACACACAAAAAATTTCATCAAAATCGGTCCAGTCGTTTGAGAGAAGTTCAGTGACATACACACTCACAGAAGAATTATATATATAAAGATATAGCGGGTTTAAATACATAATATTAAAAAATACTAGATTTACTGTTAAATAGCGTCTAACCTACCTAACTAGCAATTCAACCTACGTACGCAAAAATCGAATGATAACCCACAGTTCTCTGTAATTTTGTCCCATGTCTAGTATATAATACTAACTAGCTGACCCGGCAAACGCTGTTTTGCCATATACATTATTTCTAAGAAATATTGAAAAAAAAAATTAGGGGTGGGTCACCAACATCTATTTTTCATACCCCTCAATGACAATGAGGGGTATGAAAAATAGATGTAGGCCGATTCTCAGACCTACCCGATGTTCACACAAAATTTCATAAAAATCGGTCGAGCTGTTTCGGAGGAGTATGGTAACTAACATTGTGACACGAGAATTTTATATATAAGATCTCCACTTGAGCCTAGTCATTACCATAATACAGTAGCAAATGCTTTAGATCAAATTGCTAATATTATTTAAGTAGGCGCAGTTTTGCGTGTATTCCAATATTGTTCTCCATTAGAAGAAAATGAAACAAAAAAGAAAATGGACAGAAATAAACATGGAAGTTCAGGCGGATTAAGAATACGGAATGTCACTACCCCTATTCATCCTGTGAGTGTTGTAAGAGCCGACTAAGGGAACAAACTACGCAGGACAACAGCACTGCAAAGAGGAGAAAGACAAAAAAAACCCTATACCAACCCGTCTGGCCAGCGTGGTATAGTAGGCCAAACCCTCCTTTCTAAGGAGAGGCCTATGTCCAGCCGTGGACTAGTAAAGGTTTTTGATGATACCTATACAAGTAAAACTTGTACGCATTTTGCGTAAACCATGCATGAAATTACTGTAAATATTAAGTTACTATACGAATACAATAAAACTAAAGAAATTTATTTTTAAGTTCTTTTATTTACAATTTACATGAAATGATCAGGTACTACTTAAAATAAATACTATCTGCACAAATAAATACATAAAATTATCAGTCTTGAAAATTAGGAAAATGATATCACAGTTCTAAAGAAATTTAATTAAATTGCATTTTAATCCACCTCTTCAATGGTTGGGCCATCATTTCTTTGGTAACCTCCAGGATATCCACCTGGCATTCGTCCATTACCTCCACTTGTCGTATTATTGCCGGCACCATGCATCTTACTCATGAGCGGTGAACATACCTTCTGCAACTCCTTTAGCTTATGTTCATACTCTTCTTGGTCTGCAAGTGTATTGTTGTCGAGCCATCGCAGAGCTTCCTCACAAGCATTTCGGCCTGTGTCCTTGTCTTGTTGTGACAGCTTCTCACCAGCCTCATCAAAAGCTTGCTTGACGCTGAACACGTAAGACTCTAGCTGGTTCCTCGCAGTCACTCTCTGTCTTTGCTTCTCATCCTCCTCTTTGTACCTCTCCGCTTCAGAGAGCATGCGATCTATCTCAGCTTGAGACAGTCGTCCTTTGTCATTCTTGATGACGATGTTCTTGCTGCGCCCCGTGCTGTTCTCCTTGGCCGACACGTTGAGTATACCATTCGCGTCCAAGTCGAACGTCACATCGATTTTAGGTACACCACGAGGTGCTGGAGGTATACCGGTCAAGTCGAACGTTCCGAGACGGTTGTTGTCTTTAGTCATGGCTCTTTCTCCTTCGTACACCTGAATGGTGACCGCAGGCTGGTTGTCCGAGTAAGTGGTGAACGTCTGTGACTGCTTGCAAGGTATCTTGGAGTTGCGTTCGATGATTTTAGTCATGACTCCACCAGCGGTTTCGATGCCGAGAGATAGCGGTGCGACATCAACCAGTAAGACGTCCTGGATCTTTGAGTGTTGTTCTCCACTGAGGATAGCCGCTTGTACTGCTGCTCCATATGCTACTGCTTCGTCAGGGTTGATGGATAAGTTCAGTTTCTTGCCACAGAACATGTTTTGCAACAAGCTCTGAACTTTGGGTATGCGAGTTGAGCCCCCGACTAACACAACATCGTGGATGGAGCTCTTGTCCAGTTTCGCGTCTTTGAGAGCTTTTTCAACTGGCTCCAATGTGGCGCGGAATAAATCTGCACAGAGCTCTTCGAAGCGAGCTCGAGACACCCTCGTGTAGAAGTCTATACCTTCGTATAACGCGTCGATCTCAATGGTCGCTTCTGTACTTGAAGACAGAGTACGCTTGGCGCGTTCAGCGGCAGTTCGCAATCGTCTCAGCGCTCGAGGATTCGTTCTCATATCCTTGCGGTACTTCCTCTGGAACTCCTCCGTCAGATGGTTCACTAATCTGTTGTCAAAGTCTTCCCCTCCAAGATGTGTGTCTCCAGCCGTCGCCTTTACTTCGAACAGTGAACCCTCGTCGATGGTCAGTATGGAAACGTCGAATGTACCTCCTCCCAGGTCGAAGATTAATACGTTTCTTTCTCCTTTAAGGTTCTTATCAAGTCCGTAAGCGAGAGCCGCTGCGGTAGGTTCATTGATGATTCTCAACACGTTGAGCCCCGCGATCGCACCAGCGTCCTTAGTAGCTTGACGTTGTGAATCGTTGAAGTAAGCGGGTACCGTAATGACTGCATCTCGAACATTAGTGCCCAAGAACGCTTCAGCTGTTTCCTTCATTTTAGTTAGAACCATGCTACTGATCTCTTCGGGCGCGAAGCGTTTCGTCTCCCCTTTGAACTCGACTTGAATCTTCGGTTTTCCACAATCACTGATCACTTTAAACGGCCAATGTTTCATGTCCTGCTGTATCTTGGGGTCTTCGAACTTCCTTCCGATGAGTCGTTTCGCGTCGAACACGGTGTTGTTAGGGTTTAACGCGACCTGATTCTTGGCAGCATCGCCGATGAGTCGCTCCGTGTCCGTGAACGCCACATAAGATGGTGTTGTGCGGTTTCCTTGGTCGTTCGCGATGATCTCTACGTTCCCATGTTGCCACACTCCCACACAGGAATAAGTCGTTCCAAGATCGATTCCGATAGCTGGCATCTTCACTTGTTTATATCTTCAATACTAATGTAAATACTTCGAGTAAAACTCCTCCGGTTTGCACCGAACTCCTTTCGTGTGTTTACTTTCGTGTTTCAAATAAGACTGATTTCGCGGCACAATGTTCGAGTTTATATACTAAACGAATAGGATTCGAGAAAATTCGCTACGTCACTAGAAGCATCCAATCAGCGTCTAGAACCAAATGAATGCTCCAGAACGTAGGACGCATCCACCAATAGTGTGTCGTCTTGTGGTAAAGAAAGGGACAAGTATATCGGTTCTCGCATGTTAGTGTGGAAGTTGTAGAAATATTCCCGATTTTATGGTTAGTTTGTACTCATACTCTGTGGATGGTAAACTTCAACTTCTGCTGAAGTTTTTTCTTTTAATAATGAAATAATTCTTAACACATTTTTTTTGGATTAGATACGCATAATTCAGTTATATTAATAAAATAACAGTTATGTTAATATTATCGTGAAGTGGAAAACTGTCATCTAAGCGTAAAATAATAACAATACAATACAATTGCGTATTTGGAATACCTCTTAACTTTGTTCCTATTATACTTAGCGGGTAATTTACAGATCTGAGTCTTTTTAATCATGTCGAAAATTAAACAGAAACAATGTAAGGGAAATTTAAATGTCATGGCTGGCAATACAAAGGAAAGCTCTAGAATAGATGGGAGGGGCCGCGAGTCTGGAACATTTCCTCATATCAGTAAAACATGAGACCGAGATAGATATATTTCAATTATAACGTCGTCTTTGTCTTTCCGATACAAACAAACTCAGCTGTTTTGACGCAATGTCACTATTTACCGCCAATTTTTTTTTTATTATGACGTATAAAAAACTTACTTAAACTTTTAAGTTCCATGATTAATGACATTATGAGCACGCAATCGTGCCAAAAGATAATTCTAACTTGATATTATACCAAACAAATCTTCAAGTTAGGTGATTTTCGAAGTAATTTAAAGATTTGTTAAAAAAAATGTTACTGTGTTAATTTTAAGAGAAAGCCATAATACTTTTAGTTTTTTAATACATTTTATACAAGGAATCATTTCGTATAGGTATCAACAATCATTGCTTTTATATTTATTTGTTCTGTGTCTGGGTGTAATTTATCTATAATATGTATGTATTTAAAAATATATAAGTATGTTTATCAGCGGTCTGGTTACCATAGTACAGGCTCTGCCTAGTTTGGGATCAGACGGCCGTGTGTGAGATGTGTGAGATATATATATATTTTATAAAATTCTATTGGTTTACGCGGCACACACGAGTGTAACTTCCAGGCTGCAGGTTTTTTCCGATTTCTTAAGCAATCATTCCCGCTTAGGTTATTTACATGTCCCCATAAATCATAATAAATCAAAGGTATGTCTGACTTTTTCTCGTAAACCACTGTCTATTATTGTAACTATAATGAAAATCCGTTCATTATCAATGAAAATATATAAACCACATTATAATACGTCATTGTTTATGTTGCACCTACGCCTAGTTAGTTCGTCAGTTTTTGAGCAGATTATATTAACTGTGTTTTCATAGAATTGATGTAACATATTATTACAAGAATAAATATCTTTAAACATACTCGTAAGCCTAAATACGGCGGAGACATTTTGTACAATTTGTATTGTTATTTTTTCTAACTTTGTGAATGTGATTTCTTTTCAAAAACTCATATGTAGCTAGGTACATCAGAAAATAAAAATATCTCCCCTTTTAATATTTATGTACCTGTAAAATGCATAAGAAAACCTAATTTTTTTACGAGTTCTCAAAGGGATGTTTCTAGAAAAGGCGGGAAAAATCGCGAGTCTTTACCCTTTATAGTGCGTGAGAGCGAGACAGATATATAATATGCGCTATCGCTCTTCTTGTCTTGCTGGAACTGTCTCAGCTGTATGAGCACTATCTTCATTGTATAGCAGAGAAATCTCCAGAATGGGCGGGAAAGCTCGGGATCAATTAACTGTGTGAGCGATACAGATACTATATCTCTCCTTGTCTTACTAGAACATGCTTATCAGCTGTTGTGTACAACCGCGTTATCATCTCTTCATAGTCGTAGAAAAGTGTCGGTTCTGACATTTATTGAACTTTACAGGGCAGCCATTTCAAATAATTATGTTATTTTTGTGACATAACTTTTTTAATTCTAAATCTGTAATAATGAAAATTGGCATTTAAGTGAAAAATAGGCTTTGTTTTAAAATGAAATAAAAATAACAACTAATAATTTTACAATTTTCTAGAAAAATCACATGCTTCATTTTACTTTGAGCACCTACCAAACAAACACTGAATAATTTAAAATCTAAAATACATATTTTTTTCTTGAATGTGGTAATAATATTTAGACAATGTAGTATCCAAATACGGTAAAAACTGAATTTCGAACTATCATGACGATCTGTTTTACGCTACATGACTCTTAGTTTTTTCTTGGCACAAGTAAACATGTTTAGGGCATTAAAATGCAGTAGCTCTTTTAAAATATTGTTTTGATTATTTATCGTTTTAAAATAGCTACTTTCGGGTAAAATTTTAGACTAAAGAGTCGCGCTGTGCTAGAGTTGGCCCTACGATGACAGATTGTTACACATTGGATAATATGTATAATTTTTTTATTTAATATAAAAACAAGCAATAACTTTGGAAGAAAAATAAGTACTAATAAATAGCTACAGCTCACTGCATAATCTAAATAAAAGTTCTCATAAAAGAAATAAAGTAAAGACATTTAAATATATTTATAAAGAATTATGTTTACAAATTTTACTATCTAAATAATACATCTATCAAATAGTTAAGAAGAATAATTATAAATTTATAAATTAAAATGGTGAATTAAAATTTTAAAGGTGTCCGAACGCTGCCAATTGTAAAAACTTATAGACAATAATAGAATAGCCTTCGTGGCTTAGGAAATGCTATGTATGTTAAAATTTTCTCATTAATATGTTTACACTTTGAAAGAATAAATAAAATAAAAATAAAAATAAAAAGAAAAAAAATAGAAAAGATTATCTAGAATATGAGTCAGATTGTTTCTAGTTTAAAAAGAAAAACAATTCTTATTTCAAAAACTTCGTTTTAGGCATGAGCCGTCTGGCCAGAAGCAGATCCTTCCCTGTCAGACCTTTTAAACGAATTTTCTTCGGCATTAGAGTTTTTCTCACAGGTCCTATAGCACTGCCGTCTTTTTCAGAGTCCTTAAATAATTCTGCTACGTCGGGAGAGTCAGGTCGGTGTTCCATCCAGATTAGATGTACCTCGTCCGTTGGCGTGATGGGGAATTTTCTCGGGACCTGAGAAATCACAATTTGAAACTATTTAATATAATTTAGACATTACATGATCTACGATCTGTGGCATACATTTTTAATTTCAAAGGAAAGGGCAATAATTTAATAAGCTAATGATTGAAAAAAAAACAAATATCCGACTGTGTGATTTATAAAATGCGATTTTAATTTTTATGATTTCATATACCTAACACCAATCTCACAATTAAGACGAATCAATCCATCAAGCCGTTAAGGCTGCAGAGCGTGACAAAGAAACACACATACATACATACACTCAGAAACATAAAAATCCTTTTAGAGCAGTCGCGTGAAAAGGGTTTGTATTTTTTTTTTTTAGATTTATTTATTTATTCCAATCCAATAAAATATATTTTTATTTTGTACTCATTGAGCGAAGCAGTTTTGTAAATATTCTCGTTAGATGGCGCTTTGTTAATCGTAACATACTATTTAAAAATAAATTTATTAGAGTTTCCGTGTGATGAAAGATTAAGAAAACAGAGTGTCACCACCTTTAAGAGTATCCCGTGGGAGTCGTAAGAGCCGACTAAGGGAGTAACTTTTTTTTGTTATTTTCTGTAGTAGGCCAAACCCACCGTTTTAAGCCGTCTAGCCAAAAAGAGGAAACTTGTCGTTCCTAAGATCACGAACTACTTCGGTAAACGAACAAGAAGCTATATGGTACCGTTTCTACTCAATGAATTGCCTTCAGATTTTGTAAAACAGGTACAGACAAAATTTCAATTTAAAAATAAACTTCACAAACATTATCTCTCGTTATGTCCATAACAAATAGCTAATACCCGCATTGCCCGTTTCATTACTTTTGAGACATAGTCTACTAGTATACGAGTACTTGACACAATAATTGGAAATGTTAACAAATTTTGTATTAAAATACCTACATTTATATTATTATGTATCCGTAAACGAGAACTACTGCCGACAAACTGTTTTTACAGTTTGGCAGACTTTAAGCATGGAAAAGTATGTATTATAAATGTTTAATAAAGAGAAAAAAAAAAAAAAAAAAAAAAGGAGAGGCCTATGTCCAGCAGTGGACTATTAAAGGCTGTTGTTGAAATTTCTAGAATAACAGTACCCACGGCTCGAAGGGCCGTCCTCGTTGACGATGCTAAGCACATTTTATTGCTTGACATAAAATAATTTTTATTCTAGTTAATCTTGATGATGCTCACTTGATACTCAGTAGTTGGTTCTACAGGCGGTGGATACTGGGGTAATTTTTCGCGTTCATGAGCTGGTGGTATCCTGCCAAACAGCGTTTTGGGGAAATCTGGCTTTTGATACCTGGTAGCGATATTAAGTTTCAGTTGTTTGGGTACAAAAAGAAGCTTTATTTCGCACTAGTCAAAAATACTTATAGAAAGAATTAAAAATATGATATTACTTCTGTTAAGCGACATAATGAGAAGAAATTGTTAGTAAAATCTTTTTATAATTAACTAGCTGACTCGCGCACGTCGTCTGCATCTTTTAAAAGGAAAAAAATCCCCGTTTTTGCAACATTCTTCATTGGTGTTCCGCTCCTATTGGTCTTAGCATGATGATATATAGCCTATGGCCTTTCTCGATAAATGGGCTTCTAACATTGAAAGATTTTTTCAAATCGGACCAGTAGTTCCTGAGATTGGAGCGTTCAAACAAACAAACAAACTCTTCAGCATTATAATATTAGTGTAGATTCATGTCAACAAAGAAACATCTTAGTCTTTCTCATACCACTCTATTACTAATTGTTTCACTGCTTAGTCCTACTTCTACGCTCCATCTATCGTTTCTTTCTAAATTTCACACATGACTGTCTTTCCTCTTTAAAAACAACTCTAAAAAATAAAAGATTCCTATCTCAATAAGTGAAGTTTTGTTTACAAAATGGTTCGACAGATGTCGTTGTCTCGAATAGGCCTAACCGTTAAAAGTCACGAGCGGTATTACTTCGAAGTACATACCATACCAAATCCCAATGATCTCTATGTACTGGTGCGGGACCTATAATCTTCATCCATCTTAATATATCGGATCTGAAATATATAAATTACACCTAAGCGTATCAATCAATCTATTCCTCAGGAGTTTTTATTTACATACATTTAATTATGGTAGGTTGAGTATTTAATAGGTGAATGTTCTAGAAACAGACAAACAATTTTACTTTAATTATTTGATACGATATTTTTTGTAGTTTTAGACAAAACTTGTATCAAGTGATAATAAAAAACACCAGATTTTTTTTAATCAGATAAACTGAATTCTTGGCGCCAATGTTTCCATAAACGTCAAGTTGTCTATGAATAGTTACAAATAATTCTGTTAACGGGAATTAGCGCTGACTCAGCCAACCTGTAACCAAGGCCAGTCCAATCTGGTCGAACCATAAATTACACCCAGAAACAGAACAAATCATCGCGCTCATCATAATATTATTTGCCCTGGATAAGAATCGAACCCAGAACCTTCGGTTTAGCAGTCAGAGTCACCAACCACTAGACCAACTGACCCGTCGTAAATAATAATGAGTTATTTAATAAACAATACCTCTTCCAGTTCTGTCTGATCCCCCAACTGGGTCCAGTCCTCGACTTGAACCAAGTGCAATGAGTTAAAGGTTTCCGTGGAGGCAAACCAATGCTTCGAGAGAACTTGATGAAATCTAGCGAATACAATTTTCTTACTTGACTAATAATGGCCTGGAAGAACAATTCCCTTCAAAAATCTATAAAAACTTACTATAATCCATTAACAAGAATGGCCCGTCAGGATTATGATATCTCAAAAATCAATAAATTACTAGATGCTTTTGATAATAGATATAGTAAATTAGTTAAGACATTCTCAATAGTGGGTTTGCATTATAAGTCCATCAACGTTGTGCGCGACCGTCCTGCGGGGTGACAGACGGTGGCGGGGACGAGGTACTCAAGATGTCAGCGGGTAGCGGGTGGTGTAGCGGGGAAGGGACACACTTCTCTTCGTGTGTAGCCGTGTGCTAGAATGACGCGCTACCTCGCCCCCGCCACTGTCTGTCACCCCGCGGGACGGTCGCGCACGAGATTGCCGGGTTATAGCATTCAGATCTGCATCACATTAGCTGCTTTCTTACTTTGTTACTTATTGTTATATTACGTACAGTATTATGAATCAGAGATATTTTTTGTATAATCTTCATTGTTTTTCTTTGTGCACATTTAAGTTACGTTACGATCCAGAACTAAACGATGTATTTATAATTTATGTTTTAATTGATTGTAGTGTATGTTGCATTTAATAAACAAAAAAATACAAGTAGCTTTGCCTGTCCTGGTAACAGCTCCATTCATATTCATGACACGTACTTGCTCTGGGAGTCATATTTCGGCGTATTATGGCTGGCTCGACCGAAGTGATACCGTGGCCTCACAGAAAACCACTTAAACAACGACAACACCTCTGCCCCCTGTCCCAGAAAGGGGGGGCTCAAATAATGTCTTCAAATGCAGATGTCCGTGGGCGATGATAGTCAGTTACCATCAGGAGTCCCGTCAGTTCGTTTGCCCCACATATCATTAAACAAAATATGAACACCCTCAATGTAAAAGACCACAGTCACAGTAAGTAATGTTGCCAACCCTTTAGTAGATGGAGTTGCCAAAGTACGAGTCACTCGTTACTACCATATTATAATAATAAATATAACCTCACACATCAACACCGCCCGTCTGTCCGTATTAGCGACCGGACAGCCGATAAACATACTTATATATTTCGAAATACAGACATATCATACATTAATAATTACACCTAGACACAGAACAAAATGATCGTGCTCATCACAGAATTATTTGTACTGGGTGGGAATCAAACCCACGACCTCTGGCTGCAGGCCTTTCTGTTGATTGTAAAACCCAAGCTTACCTTAACATGATCGTGTATTCGAATATTAATCATTTGTAATATCCAAGTATTTTCAAGCCAAATTAAACGGAAACCATTTATGTGGTTATCAATTAGACTGTCCTGAAATTAAAAAAAATAAACCAAAGAGTCTTACAGAAGCCGCACATGTTATGTGACACATGACATCTCAGCTACCATCTGACGGACAACTCAAATAGCGAACGTTTCGCCGACACATTTCCGTCCCTTTTTTAAGAAATTGCTACCACAGATTGCGGGAAAGGGAGAGGAAAGATGTAACACAGTCGCTTTTAGAATAGACGCAGGACTACACAGGACTATAAATCATTTTAATATATGATTAAGGCCGGAAATGGATTGTCGCTGGCAATTGTTTATTTTTGAAGTGAGATTTCGTTTCCGAGAAAAGGTTTCCGTGAACTTTTTAGATATCATCATCATCATCACATATGTAGCCTTTACTAGTCTACTGCTGGACCTAGGCCTCTCCTTAGAAAGGAGGTTTTGGCCTACTATACTAAGCTGGCCAGACGGGTTGATATAGGGTTTATGTCAAGTTTTCATGCTCTTCTCTCTCTCTCTGCAGTGCTGTTGTGCTGCGTAATTTGTTTCCCTTAGCCGGCTTTTACGACACCCACGGGGTGAATAGGGGTGGTGACACTAGACTTATTCTTAATCCATCACCACACGGATTTCTAGATATGTCTCGGTCTAACGACTTAATATCAATCAGGGCACATCTTCGGTAATAAGACAGTTCAGTTTGAGCAATAAACCTCGAAGTGATCTACGCGAACAGAAGAGCAACCACCACCTACATACTTTTCCGTCTACCCTCTATGTATTTGTAACTGTATACCTTGTACTGTGGTAGTCCAACCACCTCCTCCATCCATTTCGCTACATCGTCTTCAGACCATTGGAGAGCCTCAGGCAGCGGGAGACTGTCCACGACGTCGGCAGCCAGTTCGTACAACGTCAGAGGGCTTACTTGACATCGTCTCAGTTTTCTGTGAACCAGTTTTAAAGTTTTTTTTTTTTATAAGGTCTACTAGCAACCGAAATTACTAGTATTCCCGTTAACCCCTCTCGCTAAGCTAAATTGCTTGTGTTAGGAGTGGTTTCACGTCGGTAGTGTACTGGTCAGGATGTGAACCCAAAATCCTGACCAGTCGCAAGTCCAACGCCTTAACCACTAGGCTACCGCCGCTTTCAGTTCAATAACATTGAAGTCGATATTACTTATGTGTTTTTATAGATAACTAGGAATATATCTTATGTCGCGGGGGACTTTACAAACATACATGAAACGAACACAAAGAACACCCAGACTCAGAACAACAATTTGTGAATCACACAAAGTGTTGTCCCATGTGGGGTTTGAACCCACAACACTCGGCGTAATAGGAAGCGGCGTGGCAACCGCTTAAACCACTACGTCATCCGCGCAGTCAGTATGTGAATTGAAAACGGGCTGTGGGTGTTTTTATCTTGCGTTCCGTTTATTTATAAGTACAATAAAGTTCACTCTATCGTTGCATTTATATTTTAGCTGAGACCCGCGGTGTTACCCGCATTTGTTGTTATAAGCGCGAGCAACGCCGCGGGGCGAAGCTAATCTAAAACAAGTAGCCTAAGTTACTCCTTATGTCATCAGCTATCTGCCAGTGAAAGTCCCGTCGAAATCGGTCCAGCCGTTCCAGAGATTATACGGAACAAACAGATAGACAGACAGACAGACAAAAATTGTAAAAAATGTTATTTTGGCATATGTACCGTGTAGACATACATATGCATTTAGTAAAAAGCGGTTATTTTAATATTACAGACACTCCAATTTTACTCGCATTTATTTGTATAGAAGATATTTTCGGTCGTTGACACACAACGCCCTCTAGTTTCAAACTAAGCAGAGCTTGTAAAATGAAAGCTAGATTGACTGATAGAATACTTACATATTTTTTTGTTAATACACATGTTCGTTAATACATACATATTATACATAGAAATCACCCAAACTCCAAACCAAATATTTGCAGATCGTACAAACATTTGGTCCGACCCAGGAATCGAACCCGAGACCTCAGCACAGAAGTCGCATACGTTACCACTGCACCACCGAAGCACCACATTTCTCTGAGTTAGAGAGGTTACTGATCTACCCTTATACATATAGGTATCTAAATTAACTCATAGCAAAACCACTGTTCTGCTGTTCACTGTTTACTGAATATTCAGCATATTATAATTGAAATGGTAATTGGCTGTAGTTGTGATTTAATTAATTTATGCGTAAAAGTGTAAATGTAAATGTCACCACCCCTGTTCATCCCGTGGGTGTCGTAAGGGAGCAAACTGCGCAGGACAACAGCACTGCAAAGAGAAGGAAAACTTGAAACAAACCCTATACCAACCCGTCTGGCCAGCGTGGTATAGTAGGCCAAAACCTCCTTTCTAAGGAGAGGCCTATGTCCAGCAGTGGACTGTTAAAGGCTGTTGATGATGATGATGCGTAAAAACCAGCTACTTCGCCATACGAGTCGTCTCTGTCATCCTTATATAATATATAGTAGGAGTGTAAATTGGGTCGTGTAATATAACCTGGCATATATAAGTACAATACTTACAACATTTTTGTACGTAATTTGTTCACAAGAGCCACCAAAACGATCAGTAGCAATCAAAAGTGACATCTAATCTATATAGAATAACCTTTTTCATAGCCCTCTAGAAATATATCTGTCTGTCATACACACGTTAGTGCCTATCTATATATATATAAGAGATTTCCACGTATATAGTCACTCATCACGATATCTCTGGAACCATTAGAGCTAAAGACTTGAAATTTGGTAGGAATATTCTTTTCACCGAGTAGAGGTCAGCTAAGAAAGGATTTTAAGAAATTAAAAAAAAAAATATATTTAAACAATGTAAATAGCAAAACAACGTTTGCAGGGTCAGCTAGTATAACAATAATATATAATATAATGATTCCGAACTACGTAAAGCCTGTGCTATGGTAACCAGACTGTCACCGCCTCATGCCGCCGTGAGTGTTGCCGCGGGTGGACGGGACGGGTATTCATTTCCACCCGCCATAACGGCCAGCCGCGAGGAGGCGACGTCCGCGTGTGCCGGACGTCGCCTAAATGGAGAATGTTCCCGAAGATGGTGCCCGTGCCATTGCGAGCAGGGGCTAAGAGGGGTTCGGATGTCTTAATAATGTTCCCGGATCTCTCATATTACTGGCGCAGAGTGGCACACCGTGTGGTTTTAGTCGGTCCGATTCCGACACACCACCCCACCCTAAACCCCGGTGTGGTGACGGCCCGAGGGAGTTTAAACAAGTAAGAAAAAAATGGTAACCAGACTGCAGAACAACACACTTCTATATACATACATATTATACGTATGACGTGTGAAAGGGTGAACAAGAGACGTGTTAAAAATCCACTTTTCGCATACTATAATTTGATTCCATCTACGTGATAATCGATATTTTGAGTATTGAAGGTTGGGTTTTTTTTAAAAGAACTCCCGCACTAGGAATAAATCCTGTGTCGCGGGGGACTTTACAAAAATACATGAAACGGACACAAAGAACACCCAGACTCAGAACATCAATTTGTAGATCACACAATTTTGTAGGTCGTTCCACGTGGGGTTTGAACCCACAACACTCGACGCAGTAGGAAGCGGCGTGGCGACCTCTTAAACCACTACGCCATCCGTGCAGTTGAGTTTATTGATACGTCACAGTCAGTCAGTGGGAGTAGAAAGAGATAATACTTGCGCTAGGGGGCGATCCTGTTAACGGAAAGCAAGCAAGTGTCTAAATCCATAAACAGCCTTTAGTAGTCCACTGCTGGATATATTCCTCTCCTTAGAAAGGTGGTTTAGGTCTACTATACCACGCTGTTCAGACGGGTCGGTATAGGGTTTGTTTCAACTTTTCCTTTTCTTTGTAGTGCTGTTGTCCTAGTTTTTTTTCTCTTAGTCGGCTCTTATGACACCCATGGGATGGATAGGGGTGGTGACACTACGTATTTTTAATCTGTCACGGACAGTCCAAATTATAGTTGCCGACATGTAGGGGAAGGTGACGGAGGTCATCCATAATTTAATTTACGAATTTAATTTTTTGAGCCTCAACCAAGTCCTTGTAACAGCTTGTCACATTTATTTAACGCAATAGCGATCCGCCCCGGCTTTGCACGGGTGCAATGTAGATACTACTGATGTGGTGTCAGTGTGGAGTAATTAATTATACTATTATTACGACAGGACTATACTACAAGACATCTTAAAATGCATTATTTATAGGCCCGCTGCGATCATACCGGCCGCGGCCATGTGGGACGGTCGTACGGCTCGACGGTCGCATTTTAAACCCCTAATATCTTCTAAATATTAATTTTAATGATATGCTGTAACCCTTGCGTTGTTTACAAACCCCATGGGGTTCCTATAAATAATTATCATCTCGGCAGAAAGACGTCCACAGCTTTACATACAGCTCCACCAAAGTTCGCCTATAAATGCTTGTGTATAACTTTTATTGTAATTATTATTATGATAAAAATTAAATAATTGCAATAGTTGGCATCAGAGTATATATGCATACTAGCTGACCCGGCAAACTTTGTTTTGCCATATACATTATTTCTAGGAAATATTGAAAAAAGATTTAGGGGTGGGTCACCCTTGTCATTTAGGGGTGTGAAAAATAGATGTTGGCCGATTCTCAGACCTACCCGATGTGCACACAAAATTTCATAAAAATCGGTCGAGCCGTTTCGGAGGAGTACGGTAACTAACATTGTGACACGAGAATTTTATATATAAGATTTATTGTATATATTTACGGTGGTTTCATATAAGGTGAATCCTTCGGGAAGCAAGAACATTCTGCACAAGTGGTTTTGTCAGCTGTTATGTACACTTTCTGCTTCTCTATAATCACCACGGATGGTTTTCGCTTCGGGAACCTCACTTTAACTGGCTTGATCAACCTGACTTCCGCAACTGGAGTCTGTAGAAGAAGATATGATGAAATCCTTTATAAATCCAACTAGTTATGAAAGAGTTTTCAATGGGAGGGGTACACCAGGGACTTCCTTTCTAGGGTATACCTGGTTCCCCGGCTATTAGTACCCGAGACGGCGTGCGGTTTTAGTCGGTTCGAGTCCGACATGCCACCGACAGGTGGTATCCGAGGGGATTTCCGCACGGAAAAAAAAAAGGGGTATTTTAAGTAAGTGCCTACCGCTACCACGCATGGACACCACCTCAAAGAGTAACAAGTGCGTCGCCCGCCCCCCCCCCCCCCCCCCCAGAATCAGGGATTTTGAGCTCAATTTATCAGTGAAAAGGAACGATAACACCGGTTTTCTGTGAGGTCAAGTCGGCCCATGGCTGAAACTTTACTGAACCATAGGTTCTTTTAGCACGTATGTTCGTAAATTGGGTCGGGTCGTAACATTTGTTTATCTTATATAGTTTGTTATAGCAGTGTATAATAAGCTTAGTATTCGTAGTACAAGCTCTGCTTAGTTTTTGACTAGATGGCGTTGTGTGACTGTGGTAGGATATTATATTATTATTAGAATTAAAAATATTAAATCATTCTTACCGTACCAATATTAGTAGTAATTATTGAAGATTGTGCTAAATTCATTGTTGTTACAATATTAATAGATCAAGATAGAATACATTTGAAGAAAATTACAATACGCATCAGTAGACTGTCTGAGCAGACATGTTTTGCGTGCAGAGGAACGTTGTGTAAGGGACATGTAGATGTAGCTATCAAAACTTCGAGACTATTTTTACGATTTCTTCTTTAATTTTGAGAAATGATCGTAGTATATGGTAATTTTCGTTAGTAATAGTAGTTTTAAGATTCCCTTAAGTTATTTAAAAATTAACAATGGAGTCATAGAAGTTTTAAATCCCCTAAAAATTTAATTTCGACATGAATATTTGAAGGGAGCTTGTACAAAAATGCTAAAAAAATGTCTTCGAAATGTTTTTATATCATTCCCTAATTTTATTCTTCTACGTTTTCGTAGATACTTCTGCGATAAAGCTATAACAATATACACAATCTTATTTTTTAGTCAATACATTTCTGATTAACATTATTGACATTCAGGACATTGACAGCTTATTTTTTACTGTCTCTATAAAGCATAGACTAACATACAAAATACTCTATGGTGCGTCTTAGGGACGGACTTATAATTATAGAGAACACGGGGTACAGCTGCCTGTAAGTGAAAGCGATACAGGCAACGAGAGAGATAGATGCCCGATATTTCCCTCTGTCTCTTTTCAGCTCTCTGCTTAGCTTAGCTGCGATTGGCTACATATTAACCCCTAGGTACTATTGCTCAGAAAAACCACAGAGCTCGCTTAGAGTTTTACAGACATTATAAAGTAATTAAAAAAACAACAGATGTAATGTATAAAGGGCGGCCTCATCGCTTAGAGCAATTTCTTCCAGGCAACCTTTGGATGGAGTGGATTATTTTTGAACTGGTCTGGCCTATCTTGCGAGTTTGCTGCTCTCGTTGTCTGTAGGTTATATCTCTATGCTTAGAATACCTATAGTTTGTACTAGCTTTTGCTCCTGGCTCCAGCCGCGTGTACCTATGTTGGTTATCGCAGTAAAAAGGCAGCCTATGTTACTCGCTGATAATATAACTATCCATTGGCAAAAGAATTTTTATAATCGGTTTAGTTGTTTAGGCGTGAAAGCTTGACAAACAAACTCATTCGCACATTTACCATATAAGTATGGATGTGCACTAAAATATTCTTATTAATGGCGTGGGAGAGCCACGGTTAGGCACATATTGGCTAGACTCCACTGGAGTGATACCACGGCCTATACATGGAAATTATTGCTACTTTTAAATCATAATCATATGATGAAATGATTGATTTAAATCACAGTTTCCCCTTTTTTTTCCGTGCGGAAATCCCCTCGGATACCATCATGGTGGCATGTCGGACTCGAACCGACTACGCCGTCTCGGGTACTTAATAGCCAGGGAAGGGGAACCAGGTATACCCTAGAAAGGAAGTCCCTGGTGCCCCGACATGCCTCGGGCCATCTACAACAAGTAGACGACCCCCCCCCGTACAGTGTTTCCCCTGTGATTATGATTTGGTCATAGACAAAGATAAATACCATAAAAATCAATCAAAATTATTTTTATTACAGATTACGACATTTGATAAGTCGCAGTGGTTTTGGAAATTAGTTACAGATGTGATTATATAATGTATAAATCATATAAGTTTTATATTTATCACAGGTGATTGTGACTATATTCCATCCCATGGCCTCACGCGTACTAAGCAACTCTTTTCAAAGAGTGAGGTTTCCGAAGCTACAACACGCAGGTGTGTTTCTTCAGTTGCCGAGGTCCTTGGGCGGCGGTAGACATTACATGGTAAAAGGGAATCAAACAGTGCAGTGCGATTAGAACAGTGCATAGTACAACGCCGAATTTCAAACTAAGTTAGTTTGAAGTTTGACGCTGTGGCAGCGCTGTACGAAAGGCTGTTTCCTTAGAGCATAGCACTGTTGGTGATAAGAGACTAAGGCCTTCCATAGACATATACAATTCAAGAGCCACAAGTTCGTTAAGTCCATTAAAGTCTTCTCCCAGAATTAGGTGGACGGAAGAATATAGAATAACACACCCTTAGAGTACACCCGTATTGGGCTCCGATGAACACTGGTAATCTATGCGACCGCTCGCTGTATTACTCTGGCCGAGCCTGCCCTTTTGTGGTGAAGCATAACTCTCTCGCTAAAAAAATGCTGTCCTCGCTGTGTAAATTATTGTGTTTATTATACAATATTATGTTTATCTTTTTGCTGTCTAAATTAGTTCGTTTAGTAATGGCTAGAGGCGCTGATATCATTTTGTTTATGTTGCGTAGGTATCATGGCGCCAGACAATAGTCTAGTTGACTCAATATCTATTTTATCCCCAAAAATCTATATTTTAAAGAAAAAACAATATTTACATTACGTCCAGTGTCAACTGAAACTGTATTAAGGTGAGAAAATATGCTAAAAACGAAAAACAATAAGGAGTAACCTGCTCTGTTTTGTGAAAACGTCAACAACAACGATGATGTTTTGCGTAGCGTGACGTAACACTTTCTGATTGGTGTTCGCTGTTACAAGACTTTAATGCCTATTATGTTCGTTTTTTTTTAAATATTAATAATCTTTTATGAGAAATAGACTGGTTTTTCTATGTCTCGTCATTTATAATTTGAAACTATAAACCAAGAAATTGGTTATTAGTGAACACAAGCCTATTATTATGTTTAAAAAGCGAATTGTAGTGTGTAATTAATAGAATAAAGTGCAGTGTTTCGTCGTTACGACAACTTATGAACATTGTTGTTTGCGTGTCTTACGCTGAGTAGGTACACCTAGTGATAAATGAAACACATCATATAAAGAGATCTAAATACTTTTTTTTATTATACATAAGTTACAAACTAAATTAATAAATAATTATTTACACAATCAGTCTTCAAACAAAATATCACAGAAACTTGAGAAAGTTTAAATACTTAATAAACCTCTTCAACAGTGGGGCCATCGTTTCTTTGGTAACCTCCGTATCCTGGCATTCCTCCGTTCATACCGCCAGGCATTCCTCCGAAACCTGGCATGCCTCCAGGCATTCCTCCGTAACCAGGCATGCCTCCGGGCGTTCTCCCGTAGCTTGGCATCCCACCAGGGAAACCATTTGGCATTCCATTATTCATCCCTCCAGGAATTCCACCAGAGCCTTGCATTCCGTCTGGCATTCCACCACTATGTCCATTTGGAGTTCCATTGCTAGCTCCATGCATCTTACTCATAAGCGGGGAACATACCCTCTGCAACTCCTTTAGCTTATGTTCATACTCTTCTTGGTCTGCGAGTGCGTTGTTGTCGAGCCATCTCAGAGTCTCATCACAGGCATTTCGGCCTGTGTCCTTGTCTTGCTGTGAAAGCTTCTCACCAGCCTCATCCAACGCTTGCTTGACGCTGAACACGTAAGACTCTACCTGGTTCCTCGCAGATACCCTCTGCCTTTGCTTCTCATCCTCCTCTTTGTACCTCTCCGCTTCAGAGAGCATGCGATCTATCTCAGCTTGAGACAGTCGTCCTTTGTCATTCTTGATGACGATGTTCTTGCTGCGCCCCGTGCTGTTCTCCTTGGCCGACACGTTGAGTATACCATTCGCGTCCAAGTCGAACGTCACATCGATTTTAGGTACACCACGAGGTGCTGGAGGTATACCGGTCAAGTCGAACGTTCCGAGACGGTTGTTGTCTTTAGTCATGGCTCTTTCTCCTTCGTACACCTGAATGGTGACCGCAGGCTGGTTGTCCGAGTAAGTGGTGAACGTCTGCGACTGCTTGCAAGGTATCTTGGAGTTGCGTTCGATGATTTTAGTCATGACTCCACCAGCGGTTTCGATGCCGAGAGATAGCGGTGCGACATCAACCAGTAAGACGTCCTGGATCTTTGAGTGTTGTTCTCCACTAAGGATAGCCGCTTGTACTGCTGCTCCATATGCTACTGCTTCGTCAGGGTTGATGGATAAGTTCAGTTTCTTGCCACAGAACATGTTTTGCAACAAGCTCTGGACTTTGGGTATACGAGTTGAGCCTCCGACTAAAACAACATCGTGGATAGAACTCTTGTCTAGTTTGGCGTCTCTGAGAGCTTTTTCAACTGGCTCCAACGTGGCGCGGAACAAGTCTGAACAAAGCTCTTCGAAGCGAGCTCGAGACACCCTCGTGTAGAAGTCTATACCTTCGTATAACGCGTCAACCTCTATGGTCGCTTCTGTACTTGAAGACAGAGTACGCTTGGCGCGTTCGGCGGCAGTCCGCAGTCGTCTCAACGCCCGAGGATTTGTTCTCATATCCTTGCGATACTTCCTCCGGAACTCCTCCGCCAGATAGTTCACCAATCTATTGTCAAAGTCTTCCCCTCCGAGATGCGTGTCTCCAGCCGTCGCTTTGACTTCGAACAGTGAACCCTCGTCGATGGTTAGTATGGAGACGTCGAATGTACCTCCTCCCAGGTCGAAGATTAACACGTTTCTTTCTCCTTTAAGGTTCTTATCAAGTCCGTAAGCGAGAGCTGCTGCGGTGGGTTCATTGATGATTCTTAACACGTTGAGCCCTGCGATCGCGCCCGCGTCCTTAGTAGCTTGACGTTGTGAATCGTTAAAGTAAGCGGGTACCGTAATGACTGCATCTCGAACATTAGTGCCCAAGAACGCTTCAGCTGTTTCCTTCATTTTAGTTAGAACCATGCTACTGATCTCTTCGGGCGCGAAGCGTTTCGTCTCCCCTTTGAACTCGACTTGAATCTTCGGTTTTCCACAATCACTGATCACTTTAAACGGCCAATGTTTCATGTCCTGCTGTATCTTGGGGTCTTCGAACTTCCTTCCGATGAGTCGTTTCGCGTCGAACACGGTGTTGTTAGGGTTTAACGCGACCTGATTCTTGGCAGCATCGCCGATGAGTCGCTCCGTGTCCGTGAACGCCACATAAGATGGTGTTGTGCGGTTTCCTTGATCGTTCGCGATGATCTCAACGTTCCCATGTTGCCACACTCCCACACAGGAATAAGTCGTTCCAAGATCGATTCCGATAGCTGGCATCTTCACTTGTTTATATCTTCAATAATAATGTAAATACTTCGAGTAAAACTCCTCCGGTTTGCACCGAACTTCTTTCGTCTGTTTACTTTCGTGTTTCAAATAAGACTGATTTCGCGGCACGATGTTCGTGTTTATATACTAAACGAATAGGATTCGAGAAAATTCGTGCCGTCACTAGAAACATCCAATCAGTGTCTAGAACCAAATGAATGCTCCAGAACGTAGGACGCATCAACCAATAGTGTGTCGTCTTGTGTGAAAGAAAGGGACAAGTATATCGGTTCTCGCATGTTAGTGTGGAAGTTGTAGGAACATACCCGATTTTATGGGTAGTTTGTCCAGTAACAATTAGGCAAATCAAGTGAATTTAAATTAATCAGTTACCGATGTTAATATTATTACATTTTTGAATTATGTAAAACCTACGCTCTAAAAGGAAAACCGTTATTAACGTTGACAATTTCAGCAGAAGTGTTTTGTTTCAATCATAAAAAAAATAAAAAAAACGTATACCTACTCTTAGTCCAGTTATATAATAATAAGATATCAATGAATACATGACTATTTATAATACGCTAAACGTAACGTAATTACATAATAAAAGTGGACGTTTAAAAAGCCATTTAATTTTTGTTCTTATACAGCATTGACTTCGCTATTTTTCTTATCATTTACTTATCTTAATCATTTACACGGTTTTTATAATTTGAATACTTTGTAAAGAAATTTAATATACTATTTACAAGTACTTAAATTATTAATACATAGAAACAAAAACCAAAGTAGGGAAAGCTTAGGCCTGACGGCTGGCAGCACAAGGGTACGCTCGAGAATAGTCGCGTAACATCGGGAGTCTCGAACAATTTGTTAGATCAATACAGTGTGTGATTGATATAGATATATTTATGTTAGTAGTGCCCTCTTTGTCTTTCCGATACAAACAAAATCAGCTGTTCCAAACATGGTGCTTTAGGATGCCGCTATTTACCACCAATATATTTTTTTATATGCTGATGGGCATACAATAGTTAAGGCAATGGTATTTCCATTTGTTTTAACTCAACAATTGGTTTATTGAATACTAAAATTAACAACAAATTAAATAATTGTTTTATGTCTAGGTATTGTTGAATCAGGGTCAGGTAGATTTTTATGTAAATTATACTAAATACTTAATTTTAAAATGAGATAACGGCATCTGAATTATTGTGTATTCAACTTGACGATTTTAACACGCTTTTATTAGCTTGGTACAATGATATTGTTGTATGTAAATATACAATTGGCTTGGTATGTATCTATGTTCACACTTATCACGGACCAATGACAATGCATGAAATATAAATAGTTTTGTACCATTATCCGCGTGGGGTGCTTTTCAGGGTATTTTTTAATATAATCATTTTATTTTTACTCATATCTGTTAGTTAAATATTTTTACAATAGTTGAGATCTAGCACCCGACGTTTTATTATAATAAAATGATTTTTCTGTTTGAACTTATAGAAAATTATTTCGTACGTGTTTTTATTTTTAAAACTATAATTTATTTTAAACTAAAGTAAATGCATACACTTTTAAATAAATAGGGCTTCAAGTATAACCATATAGTTTAAGATTGAACTTGTGGTTTAGTTTAAGGATCAAAGTACAGTAATGTAATTTGTAACTTCATGGTTCGTCCAGTAACTGTACAGTTTATTGTTTCTAATCCGTTTGTGGTATAATGAGTACCAGAGATCATTTGGTGATCTAGTTTTAAATGTTGTCTGTCATAGTTAACGCAATGTATACTATAAATATCATAACAGGAGGTCAACATACACTGGACGATTGGACGCCTTTTATTACTGTTTTTAGGTATAATTAATTTTTTAACCTGATTGAGAAGCTTCCTACTGCGCTGAGTGTTGTGGGTGCGATCCCCACATGGGACAACACTTAGCAATCAAATGTAATCAAAATATAATAATAAGATTAAAATTAATTTACCTTAAGAACAACGTTATTTATGAACACATTTTTGGAATTCTATTATTTTGGAGGGTTAGCTTCTAGTCTGGTTTCATTTAAAGAAGAAATACCACCCCTAAGAGTGTAAAATTAAGGAATTAAGGAGTACAGTACAGTACAGTTATATACAATTCATAGGTGCTTTGAAATCGCAGGGATTTTTATTTGGAGTTTATTGGAAATTTTTAAGATAATGTTGTTTTTAACTGCAAATCTTCTATATTTCTAATTTTGAATCATATTCATGTAATGAAGTGATTGCGTCTGGGCACTATGATATCCTGTGAATCTGTGAAAAATCACAACCTAGATTTGGTTATAGACAAAGATTAATGTCATCAAAATCAATCAAACCGACCTTTTTCTTCACATTTAGTGCTTTCGCGTGCCTGGCGATATATAATAATAATAATTAGTGGCAGTGATGTTGTAGATGAGTCAATGTTGTGTTGAAATTATTTTAAAATCATATGATAAATCTAAGGTGATTGTGATTCTATCTCATGCCTAATATTAACTATTGCTGTCCCTGTCTTGCTAGAACGGAATCAGCTGTTGTGTACACAGCCGCGTTATTATCTGTTTACCTGTAGTTTTTTTTCTTGGCACAAGTAAACATGTTTACGGCCTAAAGATTCAGTGGCTATATTGAAATCATTTCTTGTGTCTATTGATAGTTTTCAAAGAAGTTACCTACTTACGAGTTGATTTTGACAGCGGTTTTTTGAGAAAAAAATATACTTAGATTTAAAAGTTTTTCTACCGCCAACATATTTATCTTTACAAAAATGTTTAGTTGGTTTGTGTACACTTCAAAAGTTCTGGACCAATTGATCTTAAATTTTGATTTCACCACAAGGTGCCACAGCAAAGCGCGTGAACGTACAGCTTCAATCTTAATATATTAAGATATTTTTTTCGGCCCTGAAAATTAGTTTTTTATGGCATGGATTTGATTTGATGACATAGGGAGCAAACGAGCGGACCAGTCACCTGCAGTGCTGTTCTCTAAATAACGAACAGCGCTGCCCGAGTTGAACTAAGTTGTTTCACAGAATCATTTCCTTCTCGGGTAACGTTACCACAGACAGACATTTTCTTTATAAATTTATTAATTTAATTATTTCACGCATCGCACACACGGCCGTCTGATCCCAAACTAGGCAGAGCCTGTACTACGGTAACCAGACCGCTGATAAACATACTTATATATTTCTAAATACATACACATTATAGATAAATTACTTGTCCTGGGTGGGAATCGAACCCACTACCTCCGGCTTAGCAGTCAGGGTCACTAACCACTAGACCAACAGGCCAGGCATTTTTTATTGGAATACTAAAATAAATATTAGATATATAATTAGTTGTCTAGACGAGGTAAGTTGCAGTTAATTTTGTATTTGTTTCTTCTTCGGTTGCGAAATTATTCGAGATCTTTCTGGAGTATCTTTCTTTTTGTGGGTTTCCTGGATCTCTGACGCGGATAAGCGGATTCTAATCATCTTTTGTTAGTACATAAATTCTTAAAAACAAAAATAATGCACCGTTTAAAAATTATTTCATCAATCATCAACAGCCTTTAGTAGTCCACTGCTGGACATGGGCCTCTCCCTAGAAAGAAGGTTTTGGCCTACTATACCACGCTGGCCAGACGGGTTGGTATTGGGTTTGTGTCAAGTTTTCCTTCTCTTCGCAGTGCTGTTGTCTTTAAAAATTATTTAATTAGCATGAACACACCTTCAATACGTCCTAACACTTTGTACAAGACCTCTAAAGACTTTCAAATGTATGTGAGGTTTTATGTGTATTCAGAAAGTAATTAAAAAGTGCAACAAATATAAAAATATGCACCACAATTACAGTAGCTGAGCATTTTACTGACTGACTGCACGGATGGCGTAGTGGTTTAAGCGGTCGCCACGCCATTCACTACTACGCTGAGTGTTGTGGGTCCGATCCCCACATGGGACGACACTTTGTGTAATCCACAAATTGTTGTTCTGAGTCTGGGTGTTCTTTGTGTCCGTTTCATGTATGTTTGTAAAGTCCCCCGCGATACAGGATATTATCCTAATGTAGGAGTTGTCTTTTTTAAAAAAGAGACTGACTGTTTTCGACATTATTTTGCTGGACGTTACACACATTAATAGAAATGTTGTTATTATCTATACTAATATTATAAAGCTGAAGATTTTGTTTGTTTGTTTGAACGCGCTAATCTCAGGAACCACTGGTCCGATTTGAAAAATTCTTTCAGTGTTAGATAGCCCATTTATCGAGGAAGGCTATAGGCTATAATATAGCCTATAGCCTTCCTCGATAAATGGGATATATTATATCATCACGCTAAGACCAATAGGAACGGAGAAAATTTATTACTATTGAGAGACGCAGACGAAGTTGCGCGGGTCAGCTAGTATTTTATATTCTTCGTTATTTATGTTGAACAGCGGAGTCTTCTAGCACAGGCAACGTTTCGCCTAAAAACAGTACCCAACAGTTATGTTATTTGATTCAGAAAAGAAAATAAGTCTTTTTTTTTATTGTAAAACGCTGGTCGAGTCAGCACAAATGTGCTAAAACATGGCTTTTCTATAATAATGTAACACAATAATTCTAGTGTATTATTCACGGTAAGGGCAGGGGGCTAATATCCACCATAATCATCATCATCATGACCAGCCTTTAATAGTCCACTGCTGGACATAGGCCTCTCCTTACAAAGGCGGTTTTGGCCTACTATACCACGCGGGCCAGTCTGAGCAGCTTTCTCCCTTAGTTGGTGCTTACGACACCCACGGGATGAACAGGGTGGTGACACTCCGTATTCTTAATCCGTCACCACACGATAATGGTGGACAATTATTTTGTGACATGTAAGCGAAATTTAAATGTGCAAATAGATTAAAGCGCAATGCTAAGTACCTGTCGTTGCCTGAACTTAATATTAAATCAAACACATTGTTTTACCTGGCTTGCGGAGATTATAGCTACTGATAAATAAAACACAACATATAAATGATTCTAAATACTCTATTTATTATACTTAAACTATATTAATAAATAATTATTTACACAATCAGTCTTCAAACATAGTATCACAGGAACTTGAGAATGTTTAAATACTTAATAAACCTCTTCAACAGTGGGGCCATCGTTTCTTTGGTAACCTCCGCATCCCGGCATTCCTCCGTTCATACCGTCAGGCATTCCTCCGAAACCTGGCATGCCTCCAGGCATCCCTCCGTAACCAGGCATGCCTCCGGGCGTTCTCCCGTAGCTTGGCATCCCCCCAGGGAAACCATTTGGCATTCCATTGTTCATCCCTCCAGGCATTCCACCAGCGCCTTGCATTCCGTCTGGCATTCCACCACTATGTCCATTTGGAGTTCCTTTGCTAGCTCCATGCATCTTACTCATGAGCGGGGAACATACCCTCTGTAACTCCTTTAGCTTATGTTCATACTCTTCTTGGTCTGCGAGTGTGTTGTTGTCGAGCCATCTCAGAGTCTCATCACAGGCATTTCGGCCTGTGTCCTTGTCTTGTTGTGACAGCTTCTCACCAGCCTCATCCAACGCTTGCTTGACGCTGAACAAGTAAGACTCTAGCTGGTTCCTCGCAGACACCCTCTGCCTTTGCTTCTCGTCCTCCTCTTTGTACCTCTCGGCTTCAGAGAGCATGCGATCTATCTCAGCTTGAGACAGTCGTCCTTTGTCATTCTTGATGACGATGTTCTTGCTGCGCCCCGTGCTGTTCTCCTTGGCCGACACGTTGAGTATACCATTCGCGTCCAAGTCGAACGTCACATCGATTTTAGGTACACCACGAGGTGCTGGAGGTATACCGGTCAAGTCGAACGTTCCGAGACGGTTGTTGTCTTTAGTCATGGCTCTTTCTCCTTCGTACACCTGAATGGTGACCGCAGGCTGGTTGTCCGAGTAAGTGGTGAACGTCTGCGACTGCTTGCAAGGTATCTTGGAGTTGCGTTCGATGATTTTAGTCATGACTCCACCAGCGGTTTCGATGCCGAGAGATAGCGGTGCGACATCAACCAGTAAGACGTCCTGGATCTTGGAGTGTTGTTCTCCACTGAGGATAGCGGCTTGTACTGCCGCTCCATATGCTACTGCTTCGTCAGGGTTGATGGATAAGTTAAGTTTCTTGCCACAGAACATGTTTTGCAACAAGCTCTGGACTTTGGGTATACGAGTTGAGCCTCCGACTAAAACAACATCGTGGATAGAACTTTTGTCTAGCTTGGCGTCTCTGAGAGCTTTTTCAACTGGCTCCAACGTTGCGCGGAACAAATCTGAACAAAGCTCTTCGAAGCGAGCTCGAGACACCCTCGTGTAGAAGTCTATACCTTCGTATAACGCGTCGATCTCAATTGTCGCTTCTGTACTTGAAGACAGAGTACGCTTGGCGCGTTCGGCCGCAGTCCGCATTCGTCGCAACGCTCGAGGATTCGTTCTCATATCCTTGCGATACTTCCTCTGGAACTCCTCCGCCAGATAGTTCACTAATCTGTTGTCAAAGTCTTCCCCTCCGAGATGTGTGTCTCCAGCCGTCGCTTTGACTTCGAACAGTGAACCCTCGTCGATGGTTAGTATGGAGACGTCGAATGTACCTCCTCCCAGGTCGAAGATTAACACGTTTCTTTCACCTTTAAGGTTCTTATCAAGTCCGTAAGCGAGAGCCGCTGCGGTGGGTTCATTGATGATTCTCAACACGTTGAGCCCCGCGATCGCGCCCGCGTCCTTAGTAGCTTGACGTTGTGAATCGTTGAAGTAAGCGGGTACCGTAATGACTGCATCTCGAACATTAGTGCCCAAGAACGCTTCAGCTGTTTCCTTCATTTTAGTTAGAACCATGCTACTGATTTCTTCGGGCGCGAAGCGTTTCGTCTCCCCTTTGAACTCGACTTGAATCTTTGGTTTTCCACAATCACTGATCACTTTGAACGGCCAATGTTTCATGTCCTGCTGTATCTTGGGGTCTTCGAACTTTCTTCCGATGAGTCGTTTCGCGTCGAACACGGTGTGGTTAGGGTTTAACGCGACCTGATTCTTGGCAGCATCGCCGATAAGTCGCTCCGTGTCCGTGAACGCCACATAAGATGGTGTTGTGCGGTTTCCTTGGTCGTTCGCGATGACCTCTACGTTCCCATGTTGCCACACTCCCACACAGGAATAAGTCGTTCCAAGATCGATTCCAATAGCTGGCATCTTCACTTGTTTATATCTTCAATAATAATGTAAATACTTCGAGTAAAACTCCTCCGGTTTGCACCGAACTTCTTTCGTCTGTTTACTTTCGTGTTTCAAATAAGACTGATTTCGCGGCACAATCTTCGTGCTTTTATACTAAACGAATAGTATTCGAGAAAATTCGCGCCTTTACTAGAAATATCCAATAAGCTTCTGGAACCGTTTTAATGTTCTCGATAATTAGACACGTCGCCGCGTCGACCAATAGCGTGTCGTTGACTTTGAAAGAAAGAGACAAGTATATCGGACATTGCATTTTAGGGTGTTCGTAATGGAATTATTCCCAGTTTTGAGGGTAACTCGGAGAAGTGAGACATACAAATGCACAATATAATTAATAGATTTAATAGATTTAATAGATTTAGAGAAACCCCTAAATAATAAAAGAAAAAAAAAAAAAAAAAAATTAATAGATTTATTTTATTTTATTAATAGTTACTTAATTAATAATTTCACAGCTTTTTAATGTATTTTTTTTAATACTTAAATTGAAATGTAAACTTAAATAATTATAAGCACTTTCTATTTAAATAAAGTGATAATAATAAAAACATTTGTGATAATTGGTCGCACATTTCCAGTATGTGTAATTTTTTGAATTATTTATAGTGCGCCACGTCACAAAAATGGTTTTGAGCATGAAAATAAATAAATCCTTTTATTGCAGTTTACTTGATGTCATTAGCTATATTGAATTGCACCATTTTTTAACGCTTTAAGAAATGTTTATAGGCATATAAACTGGGCTTTGGCTTAAATAAAGCTTTTCGTAACCTGTGTGTGGTAATTAGCTTTATTGAGTTACCAGATTAGTTAAGAACAAAACGAATGTTCTTTAAGGTATATACATTGTATGTGTTTCGGTATTTTTCGTACTCTTTCTGTTAAAGAAAAACACTATTTATGTAATATGATTATTACAATTTATTAGTATTAATTTATATTAAATGCAATTTCTTCAGAGTGACATGGAAAATAGTGTAAATTTTAGTTTAACAACTGGCAATGTTATGGAAACTTCTAGAATGCACTGGAAACGTATGTCATATCGACGTTCGTGTTCTATGATGAGCGTTAGAGGGAGACAGATACATCATTGTTTCATTCTAATGATAAACACGCTGAAAAGGTTCATTTAAACTATTTTTCTTTAAGCTACTGAAAGTTATTGTAACTTCACCGTATTAATATAAAAAAATACTGTATTAATCTTAATTGTAGGTTAAAATAACGGTAAACAAGTTATCATTTTTATCCCATAAACAACAAATTGCGTGAAAAAGCATGAGATTTGGTGCCGATTGACATTGGGAACAGATTTTATATTTGAATTATTTGACTGATAAATTCACATAAATTTGGTATAACAGTAACTTGGTAAACATACAATGGCTGTACAGTAATTGGTTCAGTAAAGATTTAAATGAATCAGTAATTGTAGCAATGTACGTGTTGACACTTTGATTATGTTTATTCAAAGGGCCTTATGTAATACCTTTAAACGATCAATTCTTGTATAGTTGTATATATATTTATATATACAGATATATATAGAGGGTTTTGTACCTTGATATGTCAATATAATATTAGGTACTTGACATGTAATTCTATGGGTTTCTTTAGCCGTTTGGATATAATTTCAATTTTATAACACAGAATTTTAGATTTGTGCCCATCTACGTGTAAACATCATGTATTTCAAATAGGTATATTATATTTCTGTGTGCGATATTTATTATTAAAGGGGTACAAAGCAATTTCTGTACTTTATAAATCTATTGAAAGATAGTCAAGGATAAGCGCCGTACAAAAATGTAATAGAGGTTAAACGCTATTCGCACTGTTGCGCACAGTAATTACGCAGGCGCTTTAACATAATATTCTAAAGTTAGTTCTTCGGAATCTTACTGACCAATTTATGAGTTAAATAAAACTTAATTTTAAATCCTAACTGCAGCGCTATCAGCTGGCGGTATGCATAAAAATATTGTTTGTTTATTCGATGAAGAGCCTTGCATTGGCACAAATGGGTGGACTCGACCGGAATGATAACAGAAAATCGGTTTTATGCAATGATATTATATACAAACAAGATTTAGATACGGCACCAAAGAACAAAACGCGAGGGTCCTAATTAGGACCACTGCTAGCTAGCGCACGACCTGATTAATTCGAGAAAATACATAAAATGTCTTCCTGTGTATTCCTAAAGTGCATAAATTACGACAAAAAGGTAAATAAAAAAAGGAATAGCATACCATAAGTAGGAGTTTTGTTTCAAGTATTGTTCTATAATGCATTAATGGATGTATGTATGGTTACGGAACAAATAATTCGTGCGTGCAGTATGAATATTACGTAATCTCCCTTAATATATCATTGGTATTGTGCAAATCTTTTGTTCCTTTAACCGAGTGAAATTACCGGATTACCAAACCGTTACCTCTGATTCTGGGGGAGAGGGGTTTAACAGTCGGCAACGGACTTGTTATTCCTGAGTTACAGGTGTCCAGGGGCGTTCTTATTTAATATCAAATAAAAAAACTTAAAAAATAAAAAAGCAATATTACTTTTCTTAGAATTCGATAAAAAAGTTACCTAAATAATGGCAGTGCTTAATTTATATACAGTTAAAGGATAAAATGTAAGTTAATGTAGGTATGGATTTCTCTAGAATTTCATGTATTCAGTATTTGACTTATTTAACAATTCCCGCTCTTTTTAAATTCTGCTTCTGTATTTATTATTCGTATGGCAAAGCTGTGAATTCGTTCTTCCTATAACAATTGTTTTCAATTATTTTTAATTAGCTTTACATAATTTGTGTTTTTACCATGGCTTTAATCGATAACGCAAACACGCATACACAGCTGATAAAACAAATTATCAACAAACCCAAGAATATAAACGAGAGTATGTTTGTCTCTCTCACACCTATGGCTCTTACAACCGTAGACCGTAACAGAGAAACAAACTCGACGCTTCCTGTGTGCTCTGGAAATTTCGCCACCAAATTGCCAGTTTCTAAATTCATGTTACCGTTTTAGTAATCTAAGAAAAAATAAATATATATAAAGTATTTGTTCTATGTACTGAACTGAAAAATATGTGTGTATGTAACTGAAAAATATGGTTTCATGTCAGAAAATCTTTTATTAGCTTTTGGAAAGTAGGTTCGGAAGTGGACAAAATCTGAACTCATTTCAATGAATTCGATATTTTTATTAAAACAGTAATAAAATAATTAATTTTTTTATTTATAACTTATGTTACTATGTTATTACTAAATGTTATTTTATTATATATTACTAAAATATGTTATATGTATACTACCACGCTCGTTTATTTGCCGGTCACCACTATTTTAAGTACTTTTAATAATTTATAAAACATTTCGAAATTTGTTGATAGGAAGAAAATTTCAAAACTAATTAATTTATTAGATCATTAAATATAACCCCTAATTTGAAACACATATTTCCAAACTTTGTTGTATTTCCCACAAACCAGGGTAATTTTCTAGAACTGCCACACTAATACGTGATAACCGATGTTTCTATCTCTGTCCTTCACTAATACTGACACGCTATTGGTTGAGTCATTTTGACATTCTGGAATATCCGTCTGGTTCTAGAAGCTGATTGGACGAGTCTAGTGACGGCACGAATTTTCTCGAATCCTATTCGTTTAGTATAAAAGCACGAAGATTGTGCCGCGAAATCAGTCTTATTTGAAACACGACAGTAAACAGACGAAAGAAGTTCGGTGCAAACCGGAGGAGTTTTACTCGAAGTATTTACATTATTATTGAAGATATAAACAAGTGAAAATGCCAGCTATCGGAATCGATCTGGGAACGACTTATTCCTGTGTGGGAGTGTGGCAACATGGGAACGTAGAGATCATCGCGAACGACCAAGGAAACCGCACAACACCATCTTATGTGGCGTTCACGGACACGGAGCGACTCATCGGCGATGCTGCCAAGAATCAGGTCGCGTTAAACCCTAGCAACACCGTGTTCGACGCGAAACGACTCATCGGAAGGAAGTTCGAAGACCCCAAGATACAGCAGGACATGAAACATTGGCCGTTCAAAGTGATCAGTGATTGTGGAAAACCAAAGATTCAAGTCGAGTTCAAAGGGGAGACGAAACGCTTCGCGCCCGAAGAGATCAGTAGCATGGTTCTAACTAAAATGAAGGAAACAGCTGAAGCGTTCTTGGGCACTAATGTTCGAGATGCAGTCATTACGGTACCCGCTTACTTCAACGATTCACAACGTCAAGCTACTAAGGACGCGGGCGCGATCGCGGGGCTCAACGTGTTGAGAATCATCAATGAACCCACCGCAGCGGCTCTCGCTTACGGACTTGATAAGAACCTTAAAGGAGAAAGAAACGTGTTAATCTTCGACCTGGGAGGAGGTACATTCGACGTCTCCATACTAACCATCGACGAGGGTTCACTGTTCGAAGTAAAGGCGACGGCTGGAGACACACATCTCGGAGGGGAAGACTTTGACAACAGATTAGTGAACTATCTGGCGGAGGAGTTCCAGAGGAAGTATCGCAAGGATATGAGAACGAATCCTCGAGCGTTGAGACGAATGCGTACTGCTGCTGAACGCGCCAAGCGTACTCTGTCTTCAAGTACTGAAGCGACCATTGAGATCGACGCGTTATACGAAGGTATAGACTTCTACACGAGGGTGTCTCGAGCCCGCTTCGAAGAGCTTTGTTCAGATTTGTTCCGCGCCACGTTGGAGCCAGTTGAAAAAGCTCTCAGAGACGCCAAGCTAGACAAGAGTTCTATCCACGATGTTGTTTTAGTCGGAGGCTCAACTCGTATACCCAAAGTCCAGAGCTTGTTGCAAAACATGTTCTGTGGAAAGAAACTGAACTTATCCATCAACCCTGACGAAGCAGTAGCATATGGAGCAGCAGTACAAGCGGCTATCCTCAGTGGAGAACAACACTCAAAGATCCAGGACGTCTTACTGGTTGATGTCGCACCGCTATCTCTCGGCATCGAAACCGCTGGTGGAGTCATGACTAAAATCATCGAACGCAACTCCAAGATACCTTGCAAGCAGTCGCAGACGTTCACCACTTACTCGGACAACCAGCCTGCGGTCACCATTCAGGTGTACGAAGGAGAAAGAGCCATGACTAAAGACAACAACCGTCTCGGAACGTTCGACTTGACCGGTATACCTCCAGCACCTCGTGGTGTACCTAAAATCGATGTGACGTTCGACTTGGACGCGAATGGTATACTCAACGTGTCGGCCAAGGAGAACAGCACGGGGCGCAGCAAGAACATCGTCATCAAGAATGACAAAGGACGACTGTCTCAAGCCGAGATAGATCGCATGCTCTCTGAAGCGGAGAGGTACAAAGAGGAGGATGAGAAGCAAAGGCAGAGGGTATCTGCGAGGAACCAGCTGGAGTCTTACATGTTCAGCGTCAAGCAAGCGTTGGATGAGGCTGGTGAGAAGCTGTCACAACAAGACAAGGACACAGGCCGAAATGCCTGTGATGAGACTCTGAGATGGCTCGATAACAACACACTCGCAGACCAAGAAGAGTATGAACATAAGCTAAAGGAGTTACAGAGGGTCTGTTCCCCCCTTATGAGTAAGATGCATGGAGCTAGCAATGGAACTCCAAATGGACATAGTGGTGGAATGCCAGACGGAATGCAAGGCTCTGGTGGAATGCCTGGAGGGATGAACAATGGAATGCCAAATGGTTTCCCTGGTGGGATGCCAAGCTACGGTAGAACGCCCGGAGGCATGCCTAGTTACGGAGGAATGCCTGGCGGTATGAACGGAGGAATGCCAGGATACGGAGGTTACCAAAGAAACGACGGCCCCACTGTTGAAGAGGTTTATTAAGTATTTAAACTTTCTCAAGTTCCTGTGATATTATGTTTGAAGACTGATTGTGTAAATAATTATTTATTAATATAGTTTAAGTATAATAAATAGAGTATTTACAATCATTTATATGATGTGTTTAATTTATCAGTAGCTACACTCTCCTGTAGGTAAAAATAAATAATAGTTTATAAAAACCAAAAAGAAAACACGTTCTTGCAACTAGCAACTAGACATGGGACGTAATCACAGTAAACTGTTATTTATCATTGGATTTTGCTGGACGGGACTTTCACTGGCAGATAGCTGATGATATAAGGAGTGACTAGTGACTAGACCAACAGACCCGTCGATATCTAATTCGATAGGTCTATAGTCTACTCGAAACCAACTTTTTTAAATAATCAATGCACACAAGAAATGATTTTGCCTCGGTGGTGCAGTGGTAGCGTATGCGACTGCTGTTCTGAGGTCTCGGGTTCGATTCCCGGGTCGGAACCATTTTTTTTTTTAATGTTATTTTTAATAAAGAAAAATAATAATGTTTGTTTAGGTGTTTTCTGTTTAATGTGTATGTATACACAAAAAAGTATAAAAGTATTCTATCAGTCAATTTAGTTTTCATAGTACAAGCTCTGTTTATTTTGAAACTAGATGGCGTTGTGTGTCAGATGTCCTAAAAATAAAAATAAAATTTAGAAAGAGCCAGTCCGACATAGCTACCCGTGGTATCCGAGGGGGATTTCCGCATAGAAAAAAAAAGGCCGTAAACATGTTCACTTGTGCCAAGAAAAAAAAAACAGGTAAACAGACGATAACGCGGTTGTACACAACAGCTGATTTAGTTCTAGCAAGACAAGAGCGCGATAAGTAATATATCTGTCTCGCTCTCATAGTGTATTGATCCCGAGCTTTCCCGCCCATTCTGGAAATTTCTCTCTCTGGAAGAACTTTATGTTAAAGGTTTTGTTCTACATTTTAAATAAAAATGTTTAAAGAATAGAGATTTAATTTCAAAATATAGAAGTTTTTAATTCAATGAACTTTAAAAAAAATCAAAATTTCAATGCGCCATTCTGACTGAATTGTATTTAACAGTACTCCTGTATTCCTTAACTTCCACTCTTGGGGTGGTATTTTTCCTTTAAATGAGACCATATTAGAAGTGGACTCTCCTAAATAAAATAAAAAAATATCATATTCCCAAAAAGAGAGCCTCCATTAATTTAAAAAAAAAAAATTAGAAACAATACACATTATGGTTTACTACCCGTGCCGAGGGTGGGTTGCTAGAAAATTCTAGTTGGTACGTGAAGAGATTTCTTTATGCCTACACTTTTGTAATCTGATTTTAAAAACTTAAAAAATTTTACATAGAAGGGGTGCAGAAAGGTTTTCTTTTTAAGAACTCTCGCTCAACGTACGTAAAGTACGAAAAAAAATTTATGATAAATCACCGGTCTTTCACAGTTCACTGTGATTTTGTCCCATGCCTATTGTACAAGTAGGTAAATAAAACATTCTCGATCAAACTCGATCACAAAACGATCTCTAGTTGGTACTTATTGTACCTACCACAAATGGATTAGATACAATAAAGTGTACAGTTACTGAAAGAACCATAAAATTACTCATAAATTAACAAAAAAAATACTGCATCTTTGACCTACTTATATAAAACTATTCTGTATTTACTTTAGTTTCAAATCGTGATCGTACACAATTCCGATACATTTTCATTATCTTATTTTAAAAGTAAATTAATTACATTAAAAACGTCTATCTGGCCCTGACGAGACAATAGATAACAAACAATTTTTTTTTATCTTTTTTAATTCACTACAAACAAGTTATTTGTTGTATTTAATAAAAACAATTCTCGAGAATAAACGTCTTTGTAAACCGCATTGAAATTATCGCTGCCTTTGCTATAGCATACTCATAACAAAAAAAAACTATTTGAATAGGCGGTAAGCGGCGTTACGTGGTGAGTCAGCTGATTTTGTTTGTATTAGAAAGACAAAGACAACACTACAACATAAATATATCTGTCTCAATCACACCCTGTATTGATCAGAGAAATTGTTCGAGACTCCCGATGTTTCGCGCCATTTCTCGAGCTTTCCCTGGTATTGCCAGCCGTCAGGTGTCAGTTTCCCTCTACCTTTGGTTTTGTTTCTATTTGTTAATGATTTAATTATTCTACAGTTAGCGTAATTTTGTGTTTTTCAATGGTCAGATAGCTGTTATCAGAAGAATAAAGATTAAATACAAGGAATAACTTTATCTGTCGTTTCACACCTCAGTTATTGATATTAATCTGTAGAATAGAGATTTTGACTTTTGCGTATTTGTTTATATTATTTTATATATGTTGTAGTAAAGTTTATATACGTTGCCCTTGTTGAGTATTTTAATTTTGATGTGTCCTGAGAGAAAAGGAAGGGTTTTTAGAGAAAGATATGACACTAATTTGTGTGATGATTAAAAATTTCATTAGAAAATTCAGTTTTTTTAAATTTGTGCTCCTTTCTTAATTGATGGCATTTTATACGAAAGTAAAATGTATAATTATAATATTTTACACCACATTCACATTCAACGCCATCCAGTCCCAAACTAACAACTCAGAGCTTTATTATGGGTACTAGACAACTAATATAAATGCATAGACTATTTTATAGATTTTTTTGTTAATGCATAAATATTATAGATAGAAAAACTCAGGCAAAATTTTGAAAATTAAATGTTAATGTCCACAAATGTTTGGAAGTTAGCGGGCATCGAACCTGCGACCTTTCCAGTAGTAGTCCGTTAGACGAACCACTACACCATCGTTCACCGTCACTACTACTGTCAATAAGATTGTCTTATTATCCGACAGACAAGCAATGACATGAAAAGAATTACACAAATGTTGTCTAATAGATTGTGATCCTTATCTAACGTGTTACTAACTGTATAGTTGCATCTCGCTTCCGCATGTTTACAGTAAACTTAGCTATGAAAGACCATAACGTAACTATCTGTCGGTTTACACCCGATTGAAAAACAGAAAAAGTTTAGTCGCTTGATAAACAGCAACTAAATTTATTCCTAAGTTAGTTGTCTGACAGTATAACTGAGGATTGAAAAACCAGCCCTATGATAAGTAAATTGCGAGCTCATTGCTGTATTATATATGCTCATTGCTGTATACGAACAATATTTAATGGGCTTCGCAATTTTACCTTTACGTAACTAATATTTTAACCCTACATGGGGTGCTGGGGCACACTAGACCGATTTGTTTTCTAAATATCTCAGTTAGTTTATTACCTACAAAATCGACGATCGGAGTATTTTAGTTAAGTGTGCTCGCGATTCATAAACGTCGCATGATCGCCTATACAAGCAAAGTGGAGTACGTGTGCAGCTCAGTGTAAGAAAAACCGTCAAAAAACCAATTATTCGGTATTTTTTTGACGAATAAAAAGCCGTAAAACCAAAACCAAACAGGTAAAATTTATTCTTGGGTTCTCTTCAAGTGTCAAAAAGTAAATAACAAGCAAAGCATAAAGTTATTACATACATTTTTTTTTTAATTAGGAACCGTTATCTGATGCATACTTTAAGGAGGGATTTAAAAGAAACCTTTGAAGTCATCCTAAAAAAATAATGCAAGATCCTGAAAGTACTGTTCCTTTGCGGTCGACACAAGGACGGTATGGCTTTTGTCCAAGGTCCAAGGACAGAAAAACTAGGACAGGGTACCAAAGGTGTAAAATACCTATTTGCTTGGAGCATCAAAAAAAAAAAAAGTGTACACAGTATTCAAAATAAATCTAATTTTATTACATAATAAGCCTGATTTGCAATTTTAAGTTCCTAATTATTTATAAAAAAAACATATTTTAATTATTTGTTAATATTTTTTAAGAATCAGAGACATTTTAGTAGGGGGTACCCCGGGAGCCTAGAGTAGAAATAACATGTGCGCTAGATAGTGTAGGGTTCTTATGTATTACATGTTATGTCACGTAATATAACTGTACGAAGGGTATACGATCAATAAAGAGTAAATGTTTTAACAAACATTTTTACTACTAAAACCAAAAACTTTTACTAAGTTGTCATTGTTAACTATAGTTTTCCATTTGAATAATAAAAAAATAGAAGTATCATTAAAACTGAATAGCTTAACGTAACTTGATTTTGCCTAATTGTTACTGTACAAGTTATCCATAATATAGGGTATTTTCCTACAACTTCCACACTAAAATGCAAGCACCGATATACTTGTCGCATTCTTTCACAGGCGTCGGCACGCTTTTGGTTGATGCTCCTTACGTTCTGGAGCATTCATATGGTTCTAGACTCTGATTGGATGTTTCTAGTAAGGGGACGAATATTCTCGAATCCTATTCGTTTAGTATAAAAGCACGAACATTGTGCCGCGAAATCAGTCTTATTTGAAACACGAAAGTAAACAGACGAAAGAAGTTCGGTGCAAACCGGAGGAGTTTTACTCGAAGTATTTACATTATTATTGAAGATATAAACAAGTGAAGATGCCAGCTATCGGAATCGATCTTGGAACGACTTATTCCTGTGTGGGAGTGTGGCAACATGGGAACGTAGAGATCATCGCTAACGACCAAGGAAACCGCACAACACCATCTTATGTGGCGTTCACGGACACGGAGCGACTCATCGGCGATGCTGCCAAGAATCAGGTCGCGTTAAACCCTAACAACACCGTGTTCGACGCGAAACGACTTATCGGAAGGAAATTCGAAGACCCCAAAATACAGCAGGACATGAAACATTGGCCGTTTAAAGTGATTAGTGATTGTGGAAAACCGAAGATTCAAGTCGAGTTCAAAGGGGAGACGAAACGCTTCGCGCCCGAAGAGATCAGTAGCATGGTTCTAACTAAAATGAAGGAAACAGCTGAAGCGTTCTTGGGCACTAATGTTCGAGATGCAGTCATTACGGTACCCGCTTACTTCAACGATTCACAACGTCAAGCCACTAAAGACGCGGGCGCGATCGCGGGGCTCAACGTGTTAAGAATCATCAATGAACCCACCGCAGCGGCTCTCGCTTACGGACTTGATAAGAACCTTAAAGGAGAAAGAAACGTGTTAATCTTCGACCTGGGAGGAGGTACATTCGACGTCTCCATACTAACCATCGACGAGGGATCACTGTTCGAAGTAAAGGCGACGGCTGGAGACACACATCTCGGAGGGGAAGACTTTGACAACAGATTAGTGAACCATCTGGCGGAGGAGTTTCAGAGGAAGTATCGTAAGGATATGAGAGCGAATCCTCGAGCGCTGAGACGACTGCGAACTGCCGCTGAACGCGCCAAGCGAACTCTGTCTTCAAGTACAGAAGCGACGATTGAGATCGACGCGTTATATGAAGGCATAGACTATTACACGAGGGTGTCTCGAGCTCGCTTCGAAGAGCTCTGTGCAGATTTATTCCGCGCCACGTTGGAGCCAGTTGAAAAGGCTCTCAAAGACGCCAAACTAGACAAGAGTTCCATTCACGATGTTGTTTTAGTCGGAGGCTCAACTCGTATACCCAAAGTCCAGAGCTTGTTGCAAAACATGTTTTGTGGCAAGAAACTTAACTTATCCATCAACCCTGATGAAGCAGTAGCGTATGGAGCGGCAGTACAAGCGGCTATCCTCAGTGGAGAACAACACTCCAAGATCCAGGATGTCTTACTGGTTGAAGTCGCACCGCTATCTCTCGGCATCGAAACCGCTGGTGGAGTCATGACTAAAATCATCGAACGCAACTCCAAGATACCTTGCAAGCAGTCGCAGACGTTCACCACTTACTCAGACAACCAGCCTGCGGTCACCATTCAGGTGTACGAAGGAGAAAGAGCTATGACTAAAGACAACAACCGTCTCGGAACGTTCGACTTGACCGGTATACCTCCAGCACCTCGTGGTGTACCTAAAATCGATGTGACGTTCGACTTGGACGCGAACGGTATACTCAACGTGTCGGCCAAGGAGAACAGCACGGGGCGCAGCAAGAACATCGTCATCAAGAATGACAAAGGACGACTGTCTCAAGCTGAGATAGATCGCATGCTCTCTGAAGCGGAGAGGTACAAAGAGGAGGATGAGAAGCAAAGACAGAGGGTGTCTGCGAGGAACCAGCTAGAGTCTTACGTGTTCAGCGTCAAGCAAGCGTTGGATGAGGCTGGTGAGAAGCTGTCACAACAAGACAAGGACACATGCCGAAATGCTTGTGATGAGGCTCTGAAATGGCTCGATAACAACACACTTGCAGACCAAGAAGAGTATGAACATAAGTTGAAAGAGTTGCAGAGGAGCTGTTCCCCGCTTATGAGCAAAATGCACGGAGCTAGCAACTGCTCGTCTGGTGGAGGAATGCCGGGAGGGATGAATGGAAGTAACCATTATCAAAACCAAAGAAATGATGGTCCTACCATTGAAGAGGTAGATTAATAAATCCAAAAGAATGAAAACGAGGACCTATCTCATTGCATCTTAGATAGTTAGTAATTACTATTTTGCCATTACATAAAAGCTTTATTAGTATGAACGTAAAAGACTGAAGCATATTTATTTTATAAACAAATGATCTCAGTATCTATACTTAGTTCTTCGATATTTTGTTGTTGACTGTTGTAACTTGTTTTAGTGTAAATATCAATAAATAATAATATTTAATTTCGTGGTTTCATTTCAGTAATATAATAGTACATGCATACCACTATTAATATGCGTATTTATATGTAATAAGAAGTCGATAGCTCGTTTAAGTTACCGTAACCGGTATTTCACTGCATTCTTTCTTTTCTTTTTATCGCTTTCGCTTCTAAAGCTTTAATTCGCTATTAAAATAAAATAATTATCCGCCATGATGCATCACAGAAAAAAAAAAACGACACTAGCGCCTCTAACGGTGGAAAATGGAACTATTTTCGACACGATCAGTAAATATATTTGACCATAATATGAAATAAGTGGTTTTAGTTGTTTATTAGCTAAGATGCATAGTTGTTTCTCCGCTGATTAGGCCAGACCAAATACTGTGATTCTTTTACAAGGCTATCCATCCATTCGTCTATACAAATAAATAAAATTGAAGTGTCTGTTTGTAATGTAAAAAAAATAGGTTTATTTCATGCTCACACGGTTATTTGCTCGATACCTATACCTAAAAACCACTTTAAATATTGTTTGTCTGTCTGTTTGTTCCTAATCTTCGAAACGGCTGAACCGATTTTTTATATTAATTTACTACCAGGTAGCTGTTAAACCTCGGAGAGCACGTTAAGCCGCTGGTTCCGGTTGCCATACCTACGAATATCTGAGGCAATCGTTACGTTAGTGGGAGCCCTAAAAAGTTACAACAAAAGTATTTTTTACAGAACTTCGATATCGCCTAGGACTTTGATTGTGAAGGTCTGATGGCAGTCGCTCCGCGTTAAATCGAAGTTCAACCGTATCGTAGTGGACTTAAAACCAACCCCAACCTAGTTTAGGAAACATGCTCGAAGGAAGCTCTTGTACGATAAGCCTATTATGTTCTCGTAGATTTCCTTACTTTGGACGGCCTCCCCTCCACCTCCTAAATCAAGAAATGTTACGATGTTAATTATTCATCAGTAAATGATGTGATGACTGTGTGGTGACGGATTAAGAATACAGACTGTCACCACCCCTATTCATCCCGTGGGTGTCGTAAGAGCCGACTAAGGGAGCAAACTACGCAGGACAACAGCACTGCAGAGAGAAGGAAAACTTGACACAAACCCTATACCAACCCGTCTGGCCAGCGTGGTATAGTAGGTCATAACTTCCTTTCTAAGGAGAGGCCTAATTCCAGCAATGGACTATTAAATGTGATGTGAAATGATTTATAGGCAATAGGGTTCCTAATCCATACTAAGATTATAAATGCGAAAGTGTAACTGTCTGTAACCGATTTAGATATAACGCACCTTTATTCATAAACTGAATTAACTTAGAATTTCAATATTGTGGGAAATCGCATTTAAAGTTTGACATTCATGTATGTGCGAGTTCGTCAAAAAGAGAACGACGATCTTTTATCTCTGCCATTTTCATGGTATCGAGTCGGCTGTTGGATTGTTCGTGTTCTACTGATGAAGTTGATTTGGTATTTGTTGAAAACTCGAAAAACGTAAATTTTGAATTAATTCAGTTTATTATTAAAGGTGCGATAATTTGGGATAGAGATAGTTTGAATCCCGAGAAACGACATAGGATAGTTTTAATCCCAGAAAATCGTCCTTTAAGGGGGTGAAAAAGGGGGATGGAAGTTTGTATGGGGAACAAATAACCGTTGAACCGATTTTGATGAATTTTTGTTGTGCAGTTTGATTCTTGAGGAAGGACATAGGCTTTATACACGCGGGCGGAACCGCGGGCATAAGCTAGTATTTAATAAATTATAAATAAAAATCATACATATAATGAACTGCACTTTATTATGTCAATTACATAAATTACAAATTTTATTATTATTATGCCACATTGTAATTGATTTTTTACACAGTTCTAACTAAATAAATCTAGCAATTACGTTTTTCGTTGCTTGGATATTAATTGGACGTGAGACGTACTTCGAATTTGACTTCGAATAAATAGGCATTTTCACTTCGAATAAATCAGCGTTTCGACTTCGAATGAGTTTTTCATTTTGACTTGGACGTGAACAAAATTTGATTGTTGTCTTATAGAATTTTTTTGGGTTGTTAATTTTACATTCATTTTTATTAATACATATTATTTATTTAATCACACTTGTCATCTAAGTATAATTACAATACTTTTACATATATAATTCTTATTTGTAATTATTGATTTGATCTAAACATGTTTTCTGTTGATAGAAATGTAGCAAGCATATAATTTTAATGCATATTGATAATTTTCTAGCAATTTACTTTATTTTTTTCATATGTAAGTACTTATTTATAGTTTGACGAAATAAATACATAAACTGACAAAACATACAATCTGAAAAAAAGATTCATATATTTTTTTTTTATATTTATAAACAGTTGTAAATTAGTAACATTCGTATGTTTTATATTTTAAACAATCCTAAATTACTATAACAATGATCCAGGCTTAGAATTAAGGTTTTTCTTCTTCATATATTTATAACCTGGTGATAAAAACAAAAAAGTGTGGTGTGGAGACTTTTCTACGGATCCGTCAGCTGTTGCAAGCGCCGCCATATTGGCCTTGGCTGCTCTGCCAAACGATAGATGAACGAAAAAAATTATGGCGATGTAAACACAGTTTCACTTTAAAATTATGAGGTGCCAAAAAAAGAATGGCTATGCGTTTTACGAAAAAAACATGCTAGTAATTGCAACAACGTTATAAAACGTAATAAAAATACATTTTAATGAATTAAATAGAGTTAGGCAATATTTTATTTATTGTTATTAGTTATTGTCAGTAGATATATATATTATAATATATTTCTGTGACTCTTTATTGTACTACATTCATTTAATGTAACAAAAAAGAAATTACAAGTAGGTAGTGATGTACCGGATAGTTGAAAATATCCGCGGATAAGGATTATTAGAATGTAGGTCCGCGAATTTACGGATCTCAAGTTTTTCTCAGTTATTGTTAATACGCGTCACCTTGAAAAGAAATTTGACATTCAGGTCATATCATATCATTGATTGAAATCAGGCCGAAATCATTTCAATCCGTCTGTTCATAATATTAGAAAAATTTCATTGTAGCAAATAAATCTACAATTCTAATATAAAATATGTTTTTTTAACATTTCCAGCACATCACTATTTACAAGTATAATTCTAAGTTATTTTGACTTTTTACATTTTAACTTCTTTTACTTACATGTGCAAATTATGGCATAAATTTATACTTATTGAAAATTATATTATATTTCTAATTGAACATAATAAATATAACAGCTTATCATTTATTATAAAAAAAACTTTTTGGTGAGTAACTAATACACTTTTTTTTAAATTAAATTAATTTTTCTAGATTTATATTATTTTAAAATACCTACTTATATATTTTTTTAATGTATGTCGAAGTACAGGAGTATTTAATACCTCTTTCTTTCATTAGATTTTTTTTTTATCTGATTCTCTTTAGACAGACTGACTAACTTGGCTTAAGATTTTAACTTAAATAAAATGAGGTAAACATTGAACATGCAGAATAGCGAACATGGATTAATAAAAATAAAGATTTTTATACTATTATGCATAAGAAAATCAGGAAATTGGGGTAAAAAGGCAAACTGACGGCCATTTTATTGCTCTAACCGTAATAGATTACACTAATAAAGGCCAGTAGCGCGCTCATTGGTCAAAACATTTGCGTGCCTTTACACGGAATAACTCCCACGGATTCAACAGCCAAGTTATTAAAAATAAAAGTGTCAAACTTTTTGGTTGAACATTTTTATTTTTTTACTACAAAAAAGTTCTTAAATATTTTTAATATTCGAAAGAGGTTTGAGTAGGTATTTTAAAATATCGTTTTTTATTGTCATAACCTATAGTGTTGCTACGACTGTTCAGCTTTAATTCAAGCAACGCAATGACTAGGTTGTACATTCTAATATAAACTAATTTATAAAAAAAACTTTTTACAATACTCTTTTGTGCTATAAAATGATATTTAACAATAGATGTATCATTTTTAATCCTGTTTTTCTTCTAAATACAAATTACAGACATAGAAACAATTTATTCCATATGCAAACTCTCTGGAAACTGAAACAATGACTGGACTTCTAAAAAAATGACATTGACGTTTTCCCGCACTTTTTATGTGCAGAATTAAGTGAAAAACGAAAATTATCTATATTCAAATATTTTTTTATCTACAAATGTACATTCCTTTCCTAATATAAACTAGTTTTTTTCTCATAAAAATCAATGAATTTTTATATCGAAATTGTTAACTTTAAAAAAGTATCACCGACTTAAATCCACCTATACCACGATGAATCGTCCCCCCTCCCTAGGGGTAGTACTTTTTCTTTCTAAATTTGTACAGGATTATACAGAAAGTATACACTTCCAAATACATAAAAAAAAAATCAAGTCGGTACAAAAAAAAATCTACCGTATGAGAGCCATGCTTCTGCCAGAAGACCGATGTTAAGCAGTTCTTTTGTTTTTTTCACCGAGTGAGTGACGTCACCGGAGCTTAAACACTCCTGATTATGAGGGCGACCATGCACTTGCGCCCCTTGAGTTGCAGGTATTCATGGGCGGCGGTACTCACCTACCATCAGGTAACCCATTTGCTTATTGAAATATAAGAGGGAAATAAACTTTAACACCGATTGCAACATCAAAAGAATTGCTTAAAACAATGATAGTTTATACATACAAGAGGTAGATACGCCACCAACGTGTATAAAACGCGAGGGTCCTAATTAGGACCACTGCGAGCGAGCGCACGTACTAATGAATTCGAGAAAATTCATAAAATAATTTCTATCGATGTACTGATTACAAATAGCTGTCTCTTTCACTCTTATGCTTTCCCTATTTCCTATTGCACTTGTAGCTAAAATGTATTAACAGATGTATGTTTGGTGTTACGGAACAAATATTTTGTGCATGCAGTATGAATATAACGTATCTACCTTCAAATATCATTGGATAAAATCGGTTTTCTGTAAATGCAGAAACGTGACTCTCCCAGGCAGTCCCAGGGTCAGCAAATGTTGAGCTTACTTAAGGGAATTTGTGACTCCAAGCTTCCAATTTGTCCTTCTAACATTAAACGCTCTTAATCGCTTATTCTAGACGAGTTTTATGCTTATTTGGTGTCATAATATTATTACAATACATAACCTTAAATTATAAATGTCATTTTGTTTTACCATAAATAATACTCCATATATGTACAGTCGTGAATATTAATACGAGACTCACTTGAGTTCAAACGAGTTACAATTGGAAAAGTATTTTTTTATGATATAGGGGACCAAAAAGGAGTCGGGTTACCTGATGGTTAGTGATTACTGCCGGCCATGGCACCTGCCTTTCGGAGTGAGAGTACGCTCTTTTCTTAAAGATTTAAAAGCTATATCGGTCTATACAGGGACAGGAACAGTTAGGTCGTGTTTAAGTGCCAATTATCCAAGTATTGAGGATACAAGTTTTGTTCCGTTAACTGATAGTTACAAATGCGGACTAAAAATGCCACGGCTAAAACAACTCTCCAAATACAAGTACTGTACTTCATAAATGAGTCCCATATTAAAGTTGACGACTGTACATTGTATGACAGAAAGGCGTGGTCAAAAAAATCATGCTAAAGTAGTGCCAAAAAATAATTAATAAACAATAACACTGCAATATATAATATTTTTATCTAGATTTTTTTAAAGCTTACATTTTATTAGGTATTAGGCGCATGTAATGGATGCCATTAAAAGTAAAGACTTCAAAGAAATGTTTGTACGTTCGTATCGCTTGTCACCTTATTGATCAATAAGAAATGGATAGACAAAAAAATATATAAAAAATTTAAAGAAACAGTTTTTTTGCGGAGTTCAATTAAGTTTTTTTTTTGACAGTACATTCGAACACGTATTTCATATGCATGTCTATATTATGTCTGTCGTGTTCGGTATAAAGTTTTTTTTTCATACTATCTCATGATTTCTTAGAAACAATTCAACGTAAAAACTAATCGAATGTCAAAGGTTTTGTCAAACAAATTTTGTTTGAAACGCAATGTCACTGTCACTATGATTAGAGCTGTCTAATTTTTAAAATCAAATCAATCAATCAATCAACTGCAATTTTGAAAAAGCTGTCAACTTGACAGCTGTCAGTTGTTAGATTAGTAAACTGTTTATCGGCACATAACTAGCATTTAATGACCACACCTTTGTGTTATACGTTGAATATTGCTATATTTATTAATACACATAAAACAACGGTTTCAGTATAAATAAAAGTAAAATTTCCTCTTTTATAACAAAAACACACATATTTTGGTTTAAAACGACATATCATGAAGTATAATAAATATTGGTTCAGACACCAGACGGAGCGAACTCCACCCCGCCAGCTGTCTGACACAATCATAAAAGTGTTGATAACTCTTTAACTCTCTATACTCTAATATAGAGAACTACTGAACAAAAAATGCGTTTTTTTTTGTTATAATCTCGAAGAAGGCAATTTTGACATATGACAATGACAAATTAAAAATATTTGTGACTATAATACATGAAGATAACTACCATTTATCGTTTGCAGTAGTTTTAGAAATTTAAAGGTCACAGTAATCTACCATCAATTTTTATTCAGCAGTTGTATTTTTGTCAAGAATTTTGCATATACTTTTTAAGTTAGATCCTAAAAGGATCAATAATACTTATTGTTATATATTAGTTAAGAGTTAAGTTTTTTTTTTAAATAAATAAATAACATTAGAAAGCTTTTGTGAACGGCATTCATATTTATTAAAGATATATGGAACGAAATGATCTTCCTGAAGACAGGAAGGTCTAATACCTGTCCCCCATGCCTTCGGCAGTCTCAGTTTTCTATGAGGCCGTGGTATCACTTCTGTCGAGCCAGCGAATTTGTGCAGGTCTTACCCACATTTCATAAAATACAAATGTCAATACAACCATACATCTTTAATAAATACAAATAATATTAAAAAATGAGTATATTAACGTCATCTAGATGTAGATATAGCTATAGTCCATTCGCTAAATAGGACTAAATTAGTCCCGTGATCGCAAGCGGCATGTCCATATTAATATTTCAATATAACATTCATAAAATTGCACAACCCATACTAAAAACTGCTAAAAATGTACATTTATATATCATTTTTAACATTAACAGAACACTGGCACTCACAAATTAACTTTTTTATTAGACGGTATTCTTACTAAGTCAAATCCTTATGCTATAATGGTACATTTTTCAAAGGTTACTAGTGAAGTTTTACTACCATTAGTAGTCGACTAAAAATATCGTGTTTATTGATCATGTCGATTATGTACTCGTTTAATCGCAGTTAAAACCTTTTAAAATCTTGACCCGCAAGATGCTTTAGTAATAACATGGCTTTACTCAAAACTAAATTTCAGGAAAGTGGGTTTTTTCATCGATTCTTTATATTAGGGAATTTTTGTTAGATTCGATAATAGCTACGATTTCCCAAAAGATATAATTCAGCAAAGCCGTGCATTTTAATGTTACTTTCAATATGAACATACAACAGTTTTGAAGGCCAGTTCTGGTAATAAAAGTACGGTCAAAATTCAGTTCAGATCAACTTTCGATCTTGCAACTATCATAAATGGTATTTTCGTACTAAAATAGTAAAGTATTACTAAGACTAGCAGATTACCTATCTAATTTTCTTTCACAATATGATATAATCACATTACAGTCAACGTCGGATGTTTAATACTTTACCACGACACTACATTTTGTGATATTTGTGAGATCGAAAGTTGATCGGAACTAAATTATGATCGAACTTTTATTACGAAAATTGTCCTTCTGCTTTACTAATAAGCTTTAATAAACATAATTATAATGATTTTCAATAACTTCGCGGTGTTTGATAAATATCAGTTAATGATTAATTAAGTATTTTGCTAAATTTGTATACAAAAGCGTGGGGAATGTCTTACAGAGCAGTTGTACTTCAATAATAATACATCATTCGTGGTTGTCTACCTATTAACGTCATATTTGAACATAATTCTCGATCCCTGAAATGAAGAAAAAGAAATCAGTAAATTTAAGCACACAATGAGAAGGGCTGAGACAATAATTCAAATAATATTTATTTAAGTTTATGCTAAAATTTATTCATCGGTACTTCGATAGGCACACTCTCTCAGTCGACAGTAACATGAATTATGATATAAAAATGGAAGAGGAAATAATAATAATAATAACTTTACACATCTCACACACGGCCGTCTGATCCCAAACTAGGCAGAGCCTGTACTATGGTAATCAGACTGCTGATAAACATACTTATATATTGTTAAATACATACATATTATAGATAAATTACACCCAGACACAGAACAAATGACCGTGCTCATCACACAATATTTGTCCTGGGTGGGAATCGAACCCACGACCTCCGGCTTAGCAGTCAGGGCCACTAACCACTGGACCAAAAGGCCCGTAGTCAAATAAATATCAGTGGGCGTAAATTATTTAAGAAAAAAAAAACAAATAGTCTACAATTTGACTATCTCTGGCTTCGTCGTACACTTCACCCGTTGCATAAAAAGTAGATTGCTTTTTCATTTGAAAAGACAATTTTTAAATTAGACTTTAATGGGGTATACTCAAAATAATTATAAATTTATCCTCAAGATACCATCTTTTTCTAAAAATTATATCAATGTGAATAATACAAACGAAGATTCGCAAAGGAAATTTACTGTATTTTATTTAAAAAAATACAGGGACGTTTGAAAGATACATGTATTTGACATGTCATTTTCCCTCCTCCCGCTGACTCGGGCGGGAGGGACTCCAAGGGCGGCAACGCACTTTGAGTTGCAGGTGTGCTTACCATCGGGATACCCGTCTGCTCGTTTGCCCCTTTATACCATTAAAAACAAACTAATATACACAAGGTACACATACATTTTTTAGTTCCCGTGGCAAGGGGCTGGTCCGTATTAAAATATCGTCCAAACTTATTCTACAGAACGGTTGAAGATGATCATGCTTGCAACGTCAGGCATAATCATCACAGATATATACTAAACCATCGCGAAAGCTACCTTCGCTAGATGTCGCTGTCGATGTGACTCTGTATTCCTCTTAGGCCCGGGGTTCTCTGAATGTCGGTCGCGTGCGAGCGACGACTGACGCGTGTCCGTCGCCGGTGGCGTACGTATGCTATGTATGGAAATTCTCAGCGCTAGGTTCTTAGAAACGTCGTCAGCGGCAGTCGCACGCCCGTCGGTCGGTTTCATATTAATTGTACCATAGCGACGAGCGCACGCCGCGACGTCCTGACTTTAAAATCAGTTTTAATTGTGTAAATCCTGTAAGTCCTCGAAGTTGTTGACGAATATGTCTACCTAGGACAAACGGTCCAATTAGGTAAGTCCAACTTCGAGAAAGAGGTCAATCGTCGAATCCGACTCGGCTGGGGAGCGTTCGGGAAATTACGAAACGTCTTCACGTCCAAAATACCTCAGTGCCTAAAGACGAAATGCTTTAACCAGTGTGTTACCAGTGATGACCTACGGAACTGAGACGTGGTCAGAAAGCTCAGAGTCGCTCAGCGTGCTATGGAAAGGGCTATGCTTGGCGTTTCCCTGCGTGATCGAATCCGCAACGAGGAGATCCGCAGGAGAACAAAGGTGGTCGACATAGCCCAACGGATTAGCGCGCTCAAGTGGCAATGGGCAGGGCACATAGCAAGGAGAACTGACGGCCGATGGGGCAGCAAGGTTCTCCAATGGAGACCACGTACTGGAAAGCGCAGTGTGGGACGACCGCCTACCCGATGGACGGACGACCTGGTAAAGGTTACCGGAAACCGTTGGATGCAGGCCGCAATCAACCGTCCCCGCTGGAAATCATTGGGAGAGGCCTATGTCCAGCAGTGGACAAGCATAGGCTGAGGTATAAATCACGGATTGTTAATTATTTTATAGGAAATAATAGTATCTTGTTCGATGTATCAAACAACAATTTCTGTGGGTCGGTGATTTTATGAATATTGCATTAGTTTTTTCTTTTCTTTGATATCATCAGAAGTTCATTTTGCTCGAGTACAAACACGATTCACGATCACAATCACGAACTACAAGACTAGCGCCCGCGTCCAGAGAACCTCCTCGCACGCGACCGACGGTCACAGAACCGCGGGCCTTAAATACATTAGCATTTAATTAAATTAAACCTTATTCAGTTTGAAATACAATTCAATTTTGCTTACCTAAGATCACCCCACCCGCCGTTTCCTTTGACAAGTTTCTTATTATGTTTGGCGCCGCCAGACGTGACAGTCGCTGTCACTCTAGACGGGTACATATATGCCTTTGCGTTTTGTAGTAGTTTTTGTACTTTTGATATCACTGTGGAGGCGTTGCAATCTGACTTCTTATGGTGGAATCCGCTGAAAAAAATTAGCTTTACGTAAGTTATTAAACGTACAGAGGACTTCTCTTAGCTCTGCTCTTAAAGAAAGAAAGAATGGAAATATCTAAGATTTTTTTTTTGGTGTAATAGGTGGAAAACGAGAGCCCTTGGAGTCAGGAGGAGGGGTGGTATGAGCTCCGGTACCCTCAATTACTCGGGACAAAGACACACTATAATCTACCTATGTGCCTAATTTCATCCAGATCCATTCAGCCGTTTTTGCGTGACAAAGTAACAAACATCAATACCTCCATACAAACTTTCGTCACAATATATTGTATGTATATACAAACAAAATATTGTATCACATGTAAAAATAATAAAGATTGTATCGCAGAAGGCAAAAATACCTAATAACTAGCATCAGGGTGCCTGACGCAACTAAACAGAAGCATATAGGGCCACTAACAGACCTACCCTCACACACACACTTACGCACACACACACACACACACACACCCAAAAACAAGCAAGCATGCACTCGACACACACACGACCACACAGACACAATACTTACCTGACACATACTACAATCATAATAATTGAAACACCAATTACTCCATTGCTCAAAAAATAGGCAACCTATTTCTTAATCATAATATTTTATTGGTTTTATTGAAAACGATATGGTTGAAAGCAAGCACAAACTCAATAACGGCCCGGTCATGTTTATTTGCACATTTCATTCTCTATCTACTTTCATTTCGCCGCCGCCCTTTGGCATTTGGCACTTATGCTATTATGCAAGATCTGATAATTATATATCTTATAATTATTATTAACATATGTTTTAGTTTAACATATGTACATGCATGAAAGTAGTAATGAATACAGGGTTTACTTTTGGTTACTTATCCAAAAAACTGATGTATTTTGTACTTCGTAAAGTAAGTAGCACGGAAGTATGGATTACGACTTAACTATGAACCCTATGATCATCAATTTTGGCATAAACCTATTCAGGAATACAGTAAAAGACATATGACCCTTCATCACCGAATTTCTTGACGTAATAAAAAAACTTAATGTTCACATAACCGGGGTGTTCGTCTAGAGGTTAGTGACCCTGACTGCTAAGCCGGAGGTGGTGGGTTCGATAATTTGTTCTGTGTCTGGGTGTAATTTTACTATAATATGTGTGTATTTAAGATAACGGCCACTGGCAAAGTGGATGGAAAAAGACCACGAGGTCCAAAGCCCGACACGTTGGATTGACCAGATCCGCACTACTCTCGACACCACAGTCCACGATGCTCGATACTCGATAATTTAAAATCTAAAATACTTATATTTTTTTCTTTAATGTAGTATTAATATTTAAACAATGTAGTATCCAAATATGGTAAAAACTGAATATCGATTTTTTTTTCAAATTCTAAGATCATGATGGTTTAGAAATATAAAAGTAAGTATATATAAACGAAGGAAAACTTGACACAAACCCAATACCAACCCGTCTGGCCAGCGTGGTATAGTAGGCCAAAATCTCCTTTCTAAGGAGAGGCCTATGTCCAGCAGTGGACTGTTAAAGGCTTTTGATGTGATGATTAATGAAGTATGTTTATCAGCAGCCCTGTTACCATAGTACAGGCTCTGTCTAGTTTGGGATCAGACGGAAGTGTGTAATATGTGAAAGGTTATTATTATTACTTACCACTCGCCTATGTGAAAAACTCTGGGTCCTTTACATACGATAACTTTGAATTTCTCCCTCTGGGGTCTGTTTTGAGATAAATACAATAACGAATAATCCCAATTATAATCGTCATAGTCACAAAACTTTTCTTTTAACTCCATTATATTGTTCCAAACCGTTCTATTAAAAGCAAAACCCATGTTGTGCATGCTCGAATGCCATGGTGTTATTTCCACCTGCGAAAAAAAATAGTAGTTTTTTTAATTTTGTTAATTGTCACACTGTGTTTTTTTTTATGATGGTAATAATACAGAAGTGTCAAATATTGAAAATTATTAACTATGGAGGGTAGAGGTGAGGAATATTTATATATACTTACGCCTGTTTCCCTGAAAGGATAGGCAGAGACGTTACACATAATACCAACTTTGTATTTGAAAAATTGACAATAAATTATATCTTAAATATACTTTTTATGTTTATTTTTTTATCTTTATTGATTTTGAAAGTCCCCCGCGATACAGGAAATACGCCTAGTGCGAGAGATGACTAAAAAATTATCGATATTGAAACTATTTTTTTTTCAGATTTCAGCTGTACACGAGTAAGCTCCCATACGAGATGATGCTCCTAACCCTACCCTCCAAATTATTAACAGATTTTATAAGAAAATGTTGCCAGTAAAAAATCCTAAAATTCTAAACAGGTATTTCTTAATAATTTATCAAGATTAACTTAAAAATAACTATACTAATATTTACAAGTTTTTTATAGCCTGTCCAGAATATTAAGCTTATTCAATAAAAACATATTGTAATATCAATTATTATATTATTATTCTAAGTAAATCAACAACATTTTAAAACATGTTATTTTCTGGCCAGGCCATATATAGAACTAAGGCATGCTTAAAACAAGCGAGGCTATTAACAAATCTATTTACAAAATATTCAACCAAATCTTATTTACAATAAGTTTATTCATTTCAAAGGAAAATCATAAATCGCATCCTGCTTTTAGATGTTTTTTAAACCTTAATTTTTTAAGGATATTATAAATTCTTGGTGTTTGATATCATGTATATTTATCTTCTTTATACTTGATACGCTTACGGTACGGTACGGTTTTTTTTTTTCTAATATTAAGTTTAATAAACGCCTCAGCAATGATTCGTCCATTTTATACTCCTAATTTTTGGTTTTATTTTTTCTATGATTGTCCATAGAGTTGATAAAAAAATCTTCTAAATTTATTTTGAGGGCTATGTTGCTTACTACATGCAAAATAATATGCAGAAGAATAGTCGTAAATATGCACATAAATATAAAATTATATATATACATATTACTACACATTATCAAAAAAACCTATGATTATTTTAAGCTTTAAAAATGCATAAAGCTGGTATTAGTATGCGGTTTTCGTAGGCAGCATTTGCGTGTTTGTAAAATAAAAACAAAAGTAAAAAGTGTGTGTATATGTGCTCCGACGCACGACTGGAGTTTACTCGTTAAGAACGATTCGGCAGCACACAAGTATACAAGTTATAAACACACATGTGAAAGGTGCGCATGATAGGTTGCGCACAAAAAACGTAACGAGGTCATTCGATCACTAAATTTTACTCTTCATATTTTATTCATACCGGGCGCCTCATCGATTCTTAAGGAGTAAACTTCAAAGAACAAAAGTGAATTGCGTTTAAAATAAAATAATATCATGCTATATTTCCATGATATCTATACTAATATTATAAAGCTGAAGAGTTTGTTTGTTTGTTTGTTTGTTTGTTTGTTTGTTTGAACGCGCTAATCTCAGGAACTACTGGTCCGATTTGAAAAATTCTTTCAGTGTTAGATAGCCCATTTATCGAGGAAGGCTATAGGCTATATATCATCACGCTAAGACCAATAGGAGCGGAGCACCAATGAAGAATGTTTCAAAAACGGAGAAAATTTATTACTATTGAGAGACGCAGACGAAGTTGCGCGGGTCAGCTAGTGTAATATAAACTCGGCAACATCAGACAGTTCTAAGGTACTAAATAGATATCGATCACGTAAATTCCGGCATTTAGTTCAAATATTCTTGTAACGTCGGTCCTGAAGAGGTGTAGACGTGCTAACAGCGTGATAAGTAGACCAAAACCCGCTTTCTAAGCAGAGGCCTAGGTCCAGCAGTGGACTGTTAAAGGCTGTTGATGATGTGCAACATCTGTGCGAGTGATTTAGTGAAAAGGGACGGAAGTGTGGTACAGGGCACCGGGAAAGGGCGCGCTATTTGATTTGACCAACGAGCCCGCGGCGCTAGTTGACCATCAGATTATTTGACTACTCGTGTTTCAAAATTAAATATCTTTACTGTTATTCCTAGCAAAAGAAAACAGATGTAGCATACTAATTAATAAAATATTTAATGTACAACATAATAATAATACAATATATCGCATAATAACACTTTAAAATAGCATGCTATGTTATCATAAATAAAGTCAAGCTAAGCTAAAAATAGCGTGCTAGTGAAAAAAAGAATTTAGTTCCAAAGGCCATTAAACTTCCCATCTCATATTTAAAAGTAGACTTTATACCAAAGCATTAAGGTTCAAACTAGCAATACATGTTTTCTTTTATATACACTCTTGAACTTAGCGCTATTACAACCTTCTGAGTGTGAGTGTACAGGTTCGGATAAAGCTGGAAATTCCAGCTTTGTGGTTCGTTCTTCCTTCGCTGTTCGCTGGCGGCTCGCACTTGCTGTACGTAGTTTAAACTCTGATGTTTCTTCCGCTGTTAATTTAGTTGTTATTATAAGCTTCGTCCGCACTGCGTTTTTTTTCTCAATGCGGAAAACGCATTGCGGATTTTAGTAATCTATCTATTTTATATAGATAGTGTAGCTAAATTTTTATTAAATTAGACGTATGAATGAATGAATTACGTTATGGATCGTTATTTTATTATTCTATTTAATTATATAAAATAAAATAAAACATGACAAAATATAATACACTAGTAAAATTTAACAATTGGTATATAATACAAAACAGAGCACTGTACAAAGATTTATTTATTTTAATTTTCATATGAAAGTAACATGTGAAACTGGCTAATACATTAAAATATACCCCATTTGATGAAAATAAATTAATAAGTATTGTATTGTATAATCGCCCTTAGAAGCACCGGGAGGCTTCTGTGCTCCTAGAAGGAGCATGGTTACCCAACCTCACCTACACGCAAAGGCCTCTACAAATACCAATACCAAAAAAAGATATTTGCTTTTCTTTTAATCCTTATTTTTCAATTCTAGCTCTGAGAACATAAATAGTTTAAATGATCTCAAATTAACGTTTTGTTAACTTAAACATACACATTTTCAGATTTGACGCGATATTTATCAACTTTTCAATAATATGATGAACCTAATCTTTTATATCTTTGTACGTACTCTGTGAATAACTACATTGAAATTTAATTTTAAAAAATCGCATTCAGTGTATAGAATACAAGAGTTATATATTCAAGCGGAAAAAATTCCGCGTGCGGTTTAACCGCAGTGCGTGTTAGGCCTTAAAATTGCAAAAAAATACCAAAACACGAAATTTTTTGCAGCATACTAATTTTTGAAATATTGCTAATTATTTAGTTATTTAGATTATCTTTACATAAATCTCATTTCTTTGGAAGTTTTAACACAAGATGATATAAAAAAAACGAAAGAAAAATGTCAAAATGAGATCTTATTCATAGAAAAAATTGTACAAGATTTTTCTTTATTCCTATTTGCCTTCCTACGACCAATTTTTTTTTAATATATGAAAATTTTACATAAACAACAAAAAAAAATGGCGTGAGTTCCCGCTCAAAATTAGGAGGAGGAGGGGTTAAGCCCCAAGTGCACTCACTCACTCGGTGAAAATGAAATTGTAAGCAATAGCCTACTGCATTTAGGTTTAGAGAATAGTGACGCATCTATCAAGCCCCGCCCCCTGACCAATCAGGTGCCAAGAAATGATCGTTTCGTACGAAAACTTAGCACTTGATTGGTCTCGGTTCGGGGTTGATCGATGCGTCACTATTTTCTTAATGCGAATAGATTATAATACCTTATAAATATTATCCCAAAATTACGCGCATAAACTAACTAAATCTTCAGTTTTTTTTTTTCAGTTTCAAGACTAACAGTTTTGTAGAATTATGTCATAAATTATGGAGTGCAAAGTCGGCTCCTTGGGGGAGGCAGTGGACGGTGATAGGCTGATGATGATGATGATGCAAACGACTTACCTTGTCCCCGTTGACATGGTACTGATAAGTCTTCAGATAAGTCCCGAGAGATAATATCTCACAGTTCGGACAGCTCTTATCAGCTGTTGACTTAAGTAGGTTCAGCATGTGAATAAAATCCTCGGCCACATAGTGGTCTTCTTCGAGGAAGAGCACCATTCCTGGAAAACATCAAACATTTTATTTTACACTACCCGACCTGCGCAGTCTTGTCTGCGTCTCTCAAAGCTCACATATATTTTAGCCCATTATTATTTAAAAATGTTAGTTTTGCGCACTTCTTTAAATTTAAGTATTTCAAGATACATGTTTTTGCGTGCCATATTTTTTTAACAAGGTTTCATCCACAGCCTTTACTAGTCTACTGCTGGATATAGGCGTCTCCTTAGAAAGGAGGTTTTGGCCTACTATATCACGCTGGCCAGACGGGTTGGTATAGGGTTTGTTTCAAGTTTTCCTTCTTTTTGCAGTGCTGTCGTCCTGCATAGTTTGCTCCCTTAGTCGGTTTTTACGACACCCACGGGATGAATAGGGATGGTGACACTCTGTATTCTTAATCCGTCACCACACGAAGTATTAATTGAAACTATTAAAAACTCGAATGCAGAAGGACAATTTAAAAGTAATGCACTACTTCAAATATGTTCATGATATACCATTTTAAAATCCTCATGATAAGCCGTTTAATTTGATACCCATATTGAGGTATCCAAAAAAAAAAAAATTTTTGTGTCACCTATCTAAGAACACTTGGGTTACCAAGACGAATCTAATGATATGTTAATCAAATAAATCCGTGCAGCGGTTTGGAAGATATGAGGTAATAAAGAATATTACATGCATACAAGATACGCGCGAAAAACATAACACTTCCTTAGCAGTCCGGTAAAAAGGCGTACAAAGAATTTTCTTCACGTATCGTTTAGTGTGGCAATTTAAACGGATAAATAGAATTGGATGAAATTTGGTACAGACATAGATTACACTCTGAAATAGGACATATGCTTCTTATAAACTAAAAATCGATATCAAAGAGTGAGGCCGCGAGGTAAAGTTAGTATAAAGGGTATAAGGGACGACGTAACGAATACTAAAATAGTGTATTCAGACCATCATTTTGAGTCGAAATTCGTTTTAATTTTCTGCCAGAAAATTAAACGTATTATACAATCAGCTGTCAAAGGTTAATGTCATTCCCAGTAGGTATCGCACAAAAGTAATAACTACATTTGTATTCCGTGTATAAATTCTACGCACACTAACATAAGTTGGCGGACCGGGCCTGAGGAGTTTGATTAATTACACTGCAGTTTTTGAACGTATGCGGTATTCATTAAATTGTTTGGGGTATAATGATCTGTTTACGCATTGTGATATCATTTTTCAGCAAAAACATGGAAAATTTAACAAAAAATGTTTTTTTGACAGAATATGCCAATGATTTTCGACTCGGAATAATGGATTGAATACATTATTTCAGTATTCGTTACGACATCCCTTACACCCTGTATAGATAATAGGGTAGATTCATAGAAAAAAAAAACTATTTTCTACTAACGGCAGGTATGACGTAACGCTATATTATTTCATACATAAACAAACAGTCCGTGTGGTGACGGATTAAGAATACAGAGTGTACCACCCCTATTCATCCCGTGGGTGTCGTAAGTGCCGACTAAGGGAACAAACTGTACAAAAACCTCCATTGTAAGTAGAGGGCTATGTCCAGCAGTGGACTGCTAAGGGCTGTTGATGATGATGATGATGAAATGTACCTATTATTTTCACCTCTAATAAATAAGTACTGATATGACTTGACAGTCATCTATACAAATAAATAAAATTGGAGTGTCTGTTTGTAATATTAAAATAACCGCTTTTTACTAAATGCATATGTATGTTTACACGGTACATATGCCAAAATATTTTTTTTTACAATTTTTGACTGTCTGTCTGTCTGTCTGTTTGTTCCGGGTAATCTCTGGAACGTATGGACCGATTTCGAGGGGACTTTCACTGGCAGATAGCTGATGACATAAGGAGTAACTTAGGCTACTTTTTTTAGACTAGCTTCACCCCGCGGCGTTGCCCGCGGTTATAACAACAAACGCGGGTAACACCGCGGGTCTCAGCTAGTCTACCATATTCGTAATCTTACCAGTGTGTCCATTTGTACAAGCGAGCTGGTTGAAGATCCTGTTGGCTTTCCACCACCAATGGTGTTTCGTCTGAGCGTATTTGGCTTCTCTATAGTGTCCATGGAGGTCTGGATGTAACGCGTTGTTACACTGCAGCTTCAAAGCCCTGGATTTAGAAAAAAACCTTTTAGTCTATGACTGGGACAGTGGGCTAGTTGGTATTAGTCGTGAGAGAGATAATCTTCTATATGGGGTCGGCTCGACCGAAGTGATTTCACAGTCTAATAGAAAAGACGTACTAAGCAATTTTTTTGTTGAATTTTTTACCGAGTTTGTGTGGTTACCGGAGCTGATTCTCCTAATTAATATTAAATATTTACGGACATCTGACACACAACACCATCTCTTTTCAAACTAAGCAGATATTGTACTACTAAAGCCAGAGTAAGTTATAGAATACTTATATACTTTTTTTTTTTTGAAAATACACACATAGTTTTACAACATACATTACACCCAAATATTTGCAGATCATACAAAAATTTGGTCCGACCCGGGTATCGAACCCGAAAATTCTGGGGGGCAAGGCGAACTGTGTAACTTGAGTTGCAGATTTCCAGGGATCATACCATCAGCTCACCCGTCTTTACATTTGACCCCAATACCGTTAAAAATAGTTTTAGTTTACAGCCGACGAGCGAATGCCGTCTTTTGAATGCCTCTAGAGTTAATCTTCCCCCCTGGTGGGTTTCCAGTAACCTCAGTCACTCGGTGAAAAGCTCCGATCCAGGAATAAGAAGTGTCACCAGTCACCACTCCATTCGTGGGTATCGTAAGAGCCAACTAAATGAGCGAACTACGTAGGACAATAGCACTGCAAAATGAAAACTGGACACAAACCCTATACCAACCCATCTGGCCAGCGTGGTATCATCATCAATCATCATCGACAGCCTTTAATAGTCCACTGCTGGACATAGTCATCTCCTTAGAAAGGAGGTTTTGGCCTACTATACCACGCTGGACACCCGTCTGGCCGTGCTGTTGTCTTGCAGAGTTTGCAGGGTGGTATAGCAGGCCAAAACCTCTTTCTAAGGAGATGACTATGTCCAGCAGTGGACTACTGAAGGCTGTTGACGATAGCTCTAATGTCAGAGAAAATAAGACAGAAAATACTTACTGCTCCTTTTTTGCGTCTCTTGGACAATCATTGGGATCCATTCCAGGAAACTCATTTGGGTGTGTTTGTATTGAGTAAGGGTAGAATATCTGCATAACCTGGAATAGAGAAAAATTGAGATAAAATTACCTGCCGTGACTGAATGATTCATCAATGCAGAGAAACGACTGGGTCTACAAACTCAACTGAACATTGGGTAGCTGATACTTTTTCACCGACTTCAAATCAATTCGGATGTTTATATATTTTTTAATTTGTTTTCGGGCATAAATTCGTCATATATAAACGGATTTTCAAAATATTTTTTTTATTCCAAATAGGATTATTCCAAAATGGTCCCATTCAAATTTAATATAGATCTGATGATGAGTTTCGGAGACAGACAAAGGAACTCTTCAAAAAATTACAGCAAATCAACCGCCATTGCTGCTAGGTTTTAGTGCTCTTTGTTAGTATTGTTTGAAGTCGGTTCAACTTTTTAGAAAAAGGATTTATCTTGTTATGTTGTAAGCACCCACTAAGAAAGGATTTTTGGAAATTTCACCCCTAAGGGATGAGGATGTATGGAAGTTCGTCATTTTCAAAATTAGAAAGAGTTTCCCCCTACTTTTCTACAACATCCTGTAACTTCTTCGTCTCTTACCTTGGTAAAGTCGATGGTCCGTACAAGATTGTTGATCTCTTCATCGAAGTAATCGTGGGAGAAGACCAGGAGAGTCCTATCTATGTCCCGAGCTTGCGCAAGTGACACTATCAAGTGACGGAGGTAAGTTAATCTCGTGTGGACCTGAAATCAGAAGAAGAATATCATTAGTAGACCGTGGGAGAGCAAAGCTGACTTGACCAGTGTGATACCATGGCTTCACAGAAAATGTCCACAAACCGTTTTACATTTAAAAAAAAAGTAATTGTCTGGTGATGATTTGGTATGTGTTCAGAAAGCCAGTTCTCGTAATAAAAGGTCAAATTTTAATTCTGATCAACTCTTTATCGTACAAATACCATAAAAATTGGTTGCCTGTAAAGTCGGTATACGGGCGAAAGTTTTACGTGACAACGACTTTGAGTGGTAAAATAATTTTAATGTGAATATTCATTCGTATAGTAGGAAGAAGGATGAAATAATAGTAACAATTTAAAACATTTATTTATACAAAGAATTATATTTAAAACATTAATTTATGTCTGTCTCTCTCGCTCTTAGGCGGGCTAACCATGCCCGAGTGGAAGGGACGCGTGCCTCTCACTCGCTCTCATTGTGAGCGCATAACGTGAGCGGAGCGTAACGCAGTTTCTTGAAGTGTCACCCGGCAAACCAATTTATAAGACGTTGTCACGTCAATAATGTACACATAACTACCTTCTTGAGTTGGCGTATAGTATATGGTTTTATATTTTTAAGTTTTTAGATTCAGTTGACAGGCCTGTTGGTCTAGTGGTTAGTGACACTGACTGCTAAGCCGGAGGTCGTCGGGTTCGATTCCCACCCAGGACAAATATTTGTTTGATGAGCACGATCATTTGTTCTGTGTCTGGGTGTAAATCTATAATATGTATGTATTAAGAACTATGTAAGTATGTTTATCAGCAGTCTGGTTACCATAGCACAGGCTCTGCCTAGTTGGGGATCAGACGGCCGTGTGTGAGATGTGTGAGGTTATTATTATATTATGTATATTTATGCATGTATGTATGTAGGAATATTTACCCAAAGAAAGTCCGTTTTAACTATTATTCTGTATTTTTCTTTCACAAATCAACACACGTCATACACATGACATAAATCTCTCTCTGCTCTTTGATATATCTTAGTGTTGCTACCAAATCACAGACAAAATAAACCAAAACAATCGATTATCAATAACATAATAACATCATTCCCACACGGCTATCCTGCTACTCATCTGCCTCAGATGAGTCGGTAGAATTATCACATGAACTCCATGGCTTCATCATATCGGCGGAACTAGATGTGTTTATCGGTCCCTCGCCTGAACCAATTTTCTTCAGATCATATCGATCGTTTCTTTTTTTCTTCACAATTTCGTATGGGCCGAGATATTTGGGATACAGTTTATAGCCCTGAACGAACTGTGTTCTTTTGATGGCCACAAGATCTCCAACTTGGTACTCTCTTGCTTCTTTGCGTTTTCGATTATAGCCTTTTCTATTCTCTTCTTGAATACTCTGAATATTTTCTTTAGCATTCTTGCGTAACTCTTCTCTTTGTTCATTAAAATTCTCTATATTTTCTTCTTCTATCAACTTTAGAATCTCGTCATTTCTATCTCTCATCTTTGTTCCAGTCAAGAGTTCGAAAGGTGTAGTCTTTACACTCCGTTGGTATGTGTTGTTAAGGCATCTTTGAACTTCGTTTACATGCTTATACCACTTAGTAGGATCTTCAGAGCTCATTTTACTTAATACGTTGATTATGGTTTGGTGCACTCTCTCTACTTGTCCGTTACCTCTAGGTTGCCCAGTAGTGATTGTGTGATGAGCAATCCCTTCTGTATCACAATATTCTTTAAATGCATTAGAGGTAAATGAGGCATTTCGGTCACTAATTATTCTTTCTGGTGATCCGAAAGTTTTCTGTTGCAGCTTTAATTTGTCTAACACTTCTTCGGTAGACAGGCTCTTTGTTGGGTAAATCCATGTGAACTTTGTAAAGCCATCTACGACAGTAAACAAATACTTGTAATGCTTGTTAGTGGACGTCAACGGACCTAAGTGGTCGATATGGTAAGTAGACAAAGGTCTATCTCCTTTATCAATACAGTTTAGAAATCCTTCTTTCTTTCCTTTTTTATGAGATACTAGTATGCATTTGACACAGTTTTCTATTACAGACTTTATCTTTTCTTTTAAATTCTCAGCATAATATTCTCTTTCTATAAGTTCTTCTGTTTTAATAACTCCGAAATGACCTTTTTCATGATATTTTCTGATTATCTCATTTTGCATCTTTTTTGGCAACACTAGTAATTTTCTTCCTTCTTTTATTTTTAATAAAACTCCATTTTCTACAATAAAGTCTTCGTATGCTTCTTTTTCTAAAACCTTTTTTATTAATTTTATTTTCAGGTCTTCATCTTGTGCTTTCTTCAGTCGTGCAATGGTGTCAGTGAGTAACACTACGTTTTTTACAGGATGTCTACTCAACGCATCTACGTGTTTTAGATGATCTATCTGATCTTCTATCAAAGGCAGTGAGAATCTTTCTTTAATAGTCTTCTTGTTAAGTCTTCTGTAATCAACACACAATCTGTACTTCCCATTCTTTTTCTTAGCCAAGACAATCGGGCTTGCGAAATCTGATTTGCTTGGTTTTATAATGCCTTGTTCTCCCCATTCTTTAATTTGTTTGTTGACAACATCCAGCTCGAGAGGTGATAAACGTCGTGGGTTTTGATATATCGGGGAATCATCGGATAAAATAATTTTTAGTTGCACATTAGATTTTCTTGTAACATTCTGGGGATTATAGTCTTTAATCATCGTTTCGATAATACTCTTAAATTCTTGTGTACCAATATTATAGGTTTCATCGTCATCTTCTAAAGTTGTTAAGTGCAAAACCCTCTTAGCTGTTATCCCATCAGCAGAAAAGTGAACGTCGACTTCCTCCAATATCCGATTTCCAATAATGATATCTACTGGTATGTCATTATCATTAACTATGTGGAAGGTAGTGTCAAAATAACAATCATCCATCTTAATTTTCGCTATAAAAGAGCCTTTAGTACGTATTTCGTGCTCGGCTATTCCTGTTAGGCACAATACAGCATGCGGATTATAGTTGTACCTCTTTCCATTAACCTTGTTGAACTGGCATTCTTTGACCAAACTCACATCGCTTCCTGTATCAATTAGGACTTTGGATTCAACCCCATTTATTGTCAACTTCTTATAAGGTGACTTGCAATGTTCGTTATCCTTCGTTTGAATTTTCATAGTCTTCTTTTGGTTGGTTGGGCACTCGTTTGATTTATGCCCGTAATTGTTGCATTTAAAACACTTAATGCCCTTCGTACATCTTGGTGCTTGGTGGTCTGTTTCACCACAATTGTAGCATCTTGTTTTCATTACATGTTTTTTATTCGCCTGTGAAGTACTCTGATACGGTTGTTTCGTGTTATTATCATACCTCGTAGTTGTAATCTTCTTTCTCATTTGAGCGTACAGATCCAGCTTCTTCCGGAAATCTTTTATATTTTCAGCTCCATACAAAATAGCTTTATTGCATTCTGCATCGCGTATCCCGTCGATCATGTATTCAATCAACGCTTCGTCTTCAATTTTACCAAGCAACGCCAATTCTTTCATATTTAGAAAGTACTGTTGGTAAGTCTCATCATTTCTCATTTTACGTGTAGCTAATTTTTTGTGGATGGCAGCACTATTCAATTTTGAGCCGAATTCTTCTTTTAATGCAGTCTTTAGTTCTAGCCATGTCTTTGGACTACTTAGTGTTCTTAGAAAAAGCTTTGCAGTTCCAGTCAGCAAGCGCTTGGCGTAGATTAATTTTTGTATCTCACCCCATTCCATCAGCTTGGCGATATCGTCAAAATCATTAATAAAGGTTTCAATTGAGTAATTGTTGTCTCCACTAAAAGCAGACATAGACTTCTCCACGTCGCTGAACGAGAGTTCAGGTGTAGTCTCTTCCTTTTCTTTCTTTGGCGGCATCTTCTTTAAAATAAATCTTCAGTCTTTAAGATAGTCTTTAAAATATTCTCTGGTCTAAGAATAGGAACGTCTTCATATAAAGTAACAGTCTTCAAAATATCAAATCATAACATAACTTCTTCAGTTTACATCTTACTTCTTTAATCGATATAAAAATCGATTCATTCGTAACTTTATGAGAAACTCATTCTTCATATGACAACCCTATTAAGACAGGTGTGAAGTTCGTCTGTAACTCCGTCGGTAAAACAGTAGTTGTAGTACGACAATGACGTCTTTTCAATCCTTGTTTAGCTCTGTCGGTAAAACAGTAGGTACCTGTACAGTAATGGCGTCTTCTCTCGAAGATTTCCTCACTCACGAAAAATTTTGAAATCTTCTCAGTCTTCACGAATAATTAAAACTTCATATTTCTTCGGTATCCCGGACGAGCCCCCATATTTTGTAGGAATATTTACCCAAAGAAAGTCCGTTTTAACTATTATTCTGTATTTTTCTTTCACAAATCAACACACGTCATACACATGACATAAATCTCTCTCTGCTCTTTGATATATCTTAGTGTTGCTACCAAATCACAGACAAAATAAACCAAAACAATCGATTATCAATAACATAATAACATCATTCCCACATGTATGTACTAGCTTACAATACATTATTATTCCTTATGAATTAAATAGGTTGTACATTTAATGTAGTTTAAAATTGCTCTGTACAGCATTTAATTAAAATGAATATTTTAGAAGATATTAGAGGCTTCGGGCCACACTCCGTCGCGGGTGGCAGCGGCCGCCAAGATCGGAGCGGGCCTATAAATATTGCATATAAAGATGTCCTGTAGTATAGTTCTATCCTAATAATAGTATAATTAATTATTGATGAAGATGCCACATTAGTAGTATTAGTAGTATCTACATTGCACCCGTGCGAAGCCGGGGCGGATCGCTAGTTAATTCTTAAAGCTGAAGAGTTTCTTTGTTTGGTGGAACGCGCCAATCTCAGGAACTACTGGTGCAAATTGAAAAAATCTTTTAGTGTTGGATAGACAATTTATCTAGGAGACTGTATGGCATCAAGTTACTACCAAAAGGAGACGAGCATCAATGAAAAATGATGTAAAAACGGGGAAATTTGCTCCTTTCCGAGACGCAGTAAAGTTGCGCGGGTGATCTTCTTTGAAAAATGTGAATGTTTACATTAAATTATTCTATAAGTAAAATGCTGAATTTCCGCATGATCATTCTATATTCTAATTGATAATGATGATGTCCTGCCAGACGTATCCGTCGACGGCGACACCCTGTCACCTTTCAACAGCTCCGTTTACGCTCATGCGCCCGTACGTGACTCGCAAAACTGAATTTGGTTATGAATACACGGTCACATGAGGCACAGTGAAGCTCAACACGCGTATTGTAAGTGTAGTTCTAGGAGGGCTTAGGACGAGTTTTTCGAATGTGGCGTTTGGCGTCAAGGTCTTCAAGACGGCTTCGTTCACAATTTTGAATGCCCCTGATGGACAGCTTTCCGCCTGGACAGCTTCCATATTCTAATTAAAAAGGTTCCGACTACAGAAATACAAATATTAACACTTTGGCCTCAGAAGATAAACATTTAAAAATATAACTGTCAAAAATAAAAACGTCAAATTGACAATTTAAAGTTTATCAAGAACTGACCAAAGTTTGTTCTTAAATGTTAATTGTTTTTATATAATAAGCTATCATAATTTATAATGGATGGGGATGAAGAACCCGAGGAGAAACCAAAAGCTGTATTTATACCTATTTATATTCTTCTTCTTATAGATATATATTTAGTGGTTCCTTTGCTGGGCCTCTTCTCCTTCTTCTCAACAGCATTTAGTGGACTATCCACTGCTGGACATAGGCCTCTCCTTAGAAAGGAAGTTTCGGACAACTATATCACGCTGGCCTGAGGGGTTGGTATATGGTTTGTTTCAAATTTTCCTTCTATTTGCAGTGCTGTTGTCCCGCGTAGTTTGTTTCCTTCGGCTCTTACGACACCTTCGAGATGAACAGGGGTGGTGACACTCCGTATTTTTAATCCATTGAGAGTTATTTCATTTCCAGCAAGTAGTCGTGGAAGCGCCAATAAAATTAAAGAAACCGATAGAGGTGAAGTTCCCCAAGCGAGTACCATCAGTAGTGATACCGAAAAGAGTCCCAGTTTACATAACACCGGACAAGACGACCTGCGTGGAGTGTCCATGTTTTCCCAAAGAATCACCTTACATGAAACCACCGTAAGAATAATGATAACTTGACATATAAAACTAAGCAGAGCCTGTGCTATGATGAACAGACTGCTGATAAACATACTTATATATAACTGGATACATACATATTACAGAATATTTACATTTTGGTCCTGGGTGAGTTCGAAACCACGACCGATGACTCTGCGGTCAGAATCGCTAACAGGCTCGTCAATATTTTGACAATTAAGATTTAAACATTTCGTGTCACTGTGTTTGTGGTCGCACTCCCCCGAAACGGCTCGACCGATTTTAATGTTTTTTTTTGTATGTTTGGTAGGTATAAGAATAGGTCGTTAATATTTTTCCCCTTCTACCTGGGCCTCATTTATTATGTACAAATGAACATATTATATTTTATGGTAGAACGTTCGCCGGATCAACTAGTCCATACTATTATTATAAATGCGAAAGTGTGTCTATCCGTCTGTCTATTACCTCTTCACGCTTAAACCGCTGAACCGATTCAGATGAAATATGTATAATACTAGCTTTTGCCTGGCGACTCCGCCCGCGTGTATGTCGATTATCGCGGTAAAAGTAGCATATGTTACTCTCTGATAATGTATCTTTCAATTGGTGAAAGAATGTTTAAAATCGGTTTAGTGGTTTAGGCGTGAAAGCGTTAACAAACAAACTAACTTTCACGTTTATAATAATATAAGTATGGATGTAACTCCTCTTAATCTGCTGAAATTATTAAAAAAAAAATGTGATTCAACGGTCCTGTATTGATGGCACCGTGTGGTACCGCCACCAGGATTCATTCATTTCATTTTAATATAAAATTTTACTTTCGCCTTAAGGAGTCTTGATGGGTTAAATTCTCCATTTTTTTTTTTTTTTTTTATATCTCATACACTCACACACGGCCGTCTGATCCCAAACTAGGCAGAGCCTGTACTATGGTAACCAGACCGCTGATAAACATACTTATATATTTCTAAATACATACATACATATTATTGATAAATTAGCTGACCCGCGCAACTTCGTCTGCGTCTCTCAATAGTAATAATTTTTCTTCGTTTTTGAAACATTCTTCATTGGTGCTCCGCTCCTATTGGTCTTAGCGTGATGATATATAGCCTATAGCCTTCATCGATAAATGGGCTATCTAACATTGAAAGAATTTTTCAAATCGGACCAGTAGTTCCTGAGATTAGCGCGTTCAAACAAACAAACAAACTCTTCAGCTTTATAATATTAGTATAGATTACACCCAGACACAGAACAAATGACCGTGCTCATCACACAATTTTTGTCCTGGGTGGGAATCGAACCCACGACCTCCGGTTTAGCAGTCAGGGTCACTAACCACTAGACCAACAGGCCCGTCATTGGCTGCGGCAGATGGCGCTTGTAACTGGATCGTTCGATTCTTATTTAATTTCTTACTGAAGTTTAATTTGTTTTGACTGTTTCTCTGGCTGGTTTAGATTCGAGATTGGACCCGTTAGATGGCGTTGAATTTGTAACAATTTTAGTATTTTGACGAACAACGAATGTAACCTTAATTATTTATCTTCTAGGAAAATTAGAGAATGCCAGCTAAGCCCACTGACTCTTTATGAATATGCCGCTTTGGTGGTTGACTCACTACCCCTGCCAGAAGCTTTCAAATGGTCAGAGGCAGACGTAGCGAAGTGGATGGAAGAAGTTGTTGGATTGCCACAGTACACGGTACAGCATATTTACCTATTACATGACCGTTATTAGATTATAACTCAATAATATCTATTTAGATGCTCCGAAGATCATGAAATCTCTTCTGATCTGTAGTTATTTTAGTATCGGGTTTAATAAAAAAATGTAATATAGATTACTTTCAAATAATAATAATTTAAGATAAGATTAATATTTATAATAATTTAAAGTTGGCAAACATAGTGTAGGACGCCCAAAGGCCAGGTGGAGTGACGATTAGCGCAAGATGGCTGGAAGGGGCTGGGTGGGAGCAGCCAAGGATCGATTTAAGTAGCTTGGAGAGGCCTATGTCCAGCAGTGGACTGCGATAGGCTGATGATGATAATGCTGATGCAATTTCGCTCTCGATTTTACCTTTGACAAGTTTTATACAAAAATTTTATATTATTTTGTCAAAATACACATAAATTGTAGTCGTAGTAGTGTGTAAGTAGTAGTGTAGTGCAGTAATTAGTTGGATGGATCGGTTTAAATATTACATTTATTTACAGGACTGCATATTTAACAATCGTATAAATGGAAGGAGACTCCTGTTGCTGGAAGATATGAAATTACTGAGTATGGATGTACAGATTTTTGAACATATGAAGGTATGTCCAAAACCAGTCCTGGGCCTCAATTCTGCTATTTTATGTTCACGCCAAGCCACTGTCATACCACTGACACGCTATTCGAGTGGCCATTGGCATCGGTATAAATATCGGTAGTCTACACTAACTCAAGTGTCTTTACAATGGCGATGGAATGGCAATGGCTCATCAGTGGTCATATCAAAAAGATTGCCATCACTTGATGACAAGTAAGAGGCATATCACCACCGAAAGCATGGCTCTTTTATGGTTAATACCATTGTGATGTTTACGTTATCCATCTAGGAGAAATAATAGTTTGATGCCAGCTCAGATGAACCGATTTTAATATAGCTACTTTTTTTACTTAAAAGTGACTTGATCAATAATATCACTCAATAAAATCTGTTGAGGTGTTGTGAGATCATCATCTCCTTTCATCAAAGCACCATATTTCCAGATAATAGTTACAGCAATACACAAGTTATATTCGACAGAGTTCGTCAAGTTCTGTCGAAGCATAGGCCTGCCTCCAAGGAAACCTTTAACTCATTGTACGTGGTTCAAGTCCAGAACTGGACCGTCTTGGGGTATCAGAAAAAATTGGACCAGGTGCGTACGTTACTCACATATACTCATAACGATCCAGAATACCCGAAAAATAAGCAAAGAATCTAAAAGCTGTTTCCAGAATCTTTGGCCAAAATTTACTCTATATTGCAAATGTAATTAAAAATATATATTTGGAGATTTTGTTATTTTAATATGGTTTATGGAGCAAAAGAGCAGATGGGTCACCTGATGGTAAGTGACTACCGCCTCCCAGGGACACCTGCAACTTGAGAGTCGCAAATGCATTACCGCTCTTTGAGTCCCCAAACCAGAATGAGGAGCGGAGGTTTGGACTCTGTAACCTCAATTACTGGGCGAAAATCAACAAAAGAACTGCTTAACACCAGTTATTTTAGAGGCCGTAGTTTTACCCCCGATGGTGCCTTTCTATATGCGAATCAAGGCACGATATTATCATCAGGGATTGATTAATTTAAGCAATCCCTGATGATAATCCCTGCAATCTCTGGGGGGGTAATTACCCCCCCTCCCCCAAACACGAAAGCATTGGTAATGATGAAATTAACTTCACAATTTAGATGTGACATTTTGCGTTGGATGAAGATCTTGGATCCAGAGCCAGTGAGAAGAGATCACTGGGAGCTAGTTTGGTATGTATTTTAATTAATGTTTAGGAATAGAGTTTTGATCCATATTCCTAAGGGAAGAAACTTTGTAATAATGAATCACAATGCCTATCGTTATTTGACTGGCATATTGATCTTATGGCTAGCGATCCTCAATGCTAAGCCAGAGGTCGTGGGTTCGATTCCGACCCAGAACAAATATTTGTGTGATGAGCCTGGCCATTTCTTGTGTCTGGGTGCAATTTATCTATATCTGAATACGAATAAAACTAGACTTGCTACCCATTTTTTGTAATATGTAAAAGATAAAAATGTTTACCGTGTGTTGTTACCCTTAGGAAATAGCCATAAAGCATCGTGAGATCTTTTTACGATATACAATTCTGTAGTACATTATTTTGGTCTATCTCGTAAAGTTTAGCCAGCATTTGCAAAGTAAGCGCACAAAACCAGGTTTTTACGACATATATACTATATCTACTATGTATACATCTATATGCGCCTACAACTTACGATTTCGAAACTACCTAAAGTTTAACTGGCAGAAAATGCATTAAGTCCGCCGATGTACAAAAGTACATAAAGTTATAAATAAATACAAGCATATATTATACATATAAGCCTTCCTCTTAAATCACTATCTCTATTGGTGAAAACCGCATTAAAATCCGTTGCGTAGTTAGAAAGATCTAAGCGTACAGGAACAAAAAGCGTCTTCATTTTATACCATGTAAGGATATTTATGTATTTAGTCATGTATAATAAGTATGGGAGCTATATGTTTGCCCCTGTTATGTTATTCGGGCTAATATTATAGAAAGCAAAATGAGGTCGTTTAAAGGTCGTAACTCATTAGAGCCACCCGACACCCGACCAGCACCGCCTCGCCTCGGGCTATTAATATTCTCTATCTCCATATAGAGAATACTAACCGCTATAGGTATACGCTACATCTACTCCGCGCGCTGTCCACAAGTGGGTCATACGCGAGGACGATGCATCGGCGGCACACCGCTCCCCCTCGAATGTACCGTTTTCTGGTTAACAACGTGGCATCCACCCGTGGACCACCCCCCTCGACAACGAGTGGACACCGAGTGTCGAGGTGGTGCTGGTCGGGTGTCGGGTGCCTTGCCTGCCTTGCCTCACATAAACAAGCAAATTTTTAAAATACAAAAACCGACCGTAAAAATTTAGAAACCAGCGATTTAAAGAACAATGGCAGAAACATATTTACCTAAAACTTAAGCGTTTAAAAAATCGAGTCACAGTAAACTTAATCAATATTTTTTCTATGATTTATCATTACACCACCATGTGTTGTATAAGTCTTATAAGAGATAAGATATTTTTGAAGATTTTATTTGACCTAAGTACGTAATGTCAGATTCGCCATCACGTATAACTGACTAGGGATGCGTGGTGGCAATATTATACTATGGAACATTTTATCGATAATCGGTTCTTATAGCTTTGGCTGAAATATTTACTTCTGCCCTCGTCTTCACTCGTACGGTAGAGTGACTGAATCAACATAATTAGAAATGATTTAAAATATTTTTGACTCTCTTTAAACGATTTTAAACACACTAAACAAATATAATATAGTTATGTTATTTTCCACTACACAGTGTGATGAGAAAAATACATTGTCATTGATAACGGCACATAAATAGACATACGTCGATATTTTCAAAATGTCGATACGTCGTCGTTTAGATCCTGTCATGTTCCGGACTCACCACGTTTGTTATTTTATTTTTGTTTAATTTAGTGTTAAACTCGAATAGATGTTATGCTTTTATTTTTTTTATTTCATATACTGAAATAATAATGAAAAAAATATTTTCGGCTATCTGACACACAACGCCATCTAGTTTCAAACAAAACATTAACAATATGTTAGTACTTAACCTCGAAATATTCAAAATCCAATATCTTTTTTCCTAGACTTCTTTCGCAAGTAATTTTGATATGAGAATGGTCAAGAATAAATTCTCAAGTGTTAAGGATTTTTTGATATTTAAACGCTAACATTTCAGTTCAAATAAAATTATGTATGGGGACCTGCCATTGTCCTTTTTATAATTTTCATATACCCAATGTCACTCACAATTAAATTTTGAAAAAATTAAAATACATCAAGCCGTTTCTACAGAGCGTGCCAAGGAAATGTATATACACTCCAGAAACATCAAACGCAACCATCCTTCTGACGCAGTCGGATAAAAATAGAAACTGTAGGGACACAACGTATCTCTAAAGTCGTAAAAACCATACCCTAAAGAAACTATAAAATTGAAGACGCTATAACCTTTATTTGCCTTGCTTTCAGGTATCAAAAACCAGATTTCCCAAAAACAATGTTCGCCAGGATACCGCCAGCGGCGCCACGAGAAAAAATACCACATTACACAAGTCCCCCACCAAGTCCACCCTGTCCTGAGTATAAGGTATTTTTTTTAATAGCTTCATTCACTTCACGATAACGGGATACTCTAAATTCGAGTTCTGAAGACACAAGGTGTGAAGTGGTGTTAAGCCTGAGACTATCCGGGTATGACCGAGCAAGTCACTTTAATAAAGTGACTATGATAAATGATTTCTAAAGGGCAAACTCCGTCAAATATGAGTAAACCTTTCTGTAATATCCTGATGTTATGGTCATGATATTTGTGAATGTATAATACACATACAACTAACTCTATACATTTTCGTCGACAATGGTTCAGGTCAGAATAATTCAATACAAAAAAGAAAATTGGTAATTTAAATTTCTAAGAAATGTACGTCCGTGAAGTACATTTCTTAGAAATTGAAATTCTAATTTTCAAGAAATTTAAAATCGAATCTACTCAAATTCACTACACCCGATAACCATTCTTTAGTGAAATACAACTCACAAATGCATCTAAAAATTTCAGATTCCCAGGAAATATATAATAGATCCCTTATCGGGAGAAAGACAATATATTTGGGCTGAACCTATTGTTACTATTACATCCAAAAAACGTCAAGCACAAGACGATATAGAATTATTCAAAAGAGAATTGGGTCTAGAAGAACATCAAACGCCAACGAAAAGAGTGCCGACTCCGGAAAAAAGTAAGAAGAAGGTCTGGACGGCGAAAGACTCCAGATTAGTGCCAAAAAAGATTTGTCTAGAGGGACTTACCGGTAAAGACTTAATCCTCACTAGGCGACTCATGCCGAAACCAAAGTTTATGAAAGGATGAGCCTGTGTGGAACAGACAAAGCTAAAAATTGACATACGATAGATTTAATATAATACTTTAATCAATCATTAAGTAAAAAATCTACCAATTGGCAACACTACAATAGAGTTTTTATGCTGACTTGGGTTCCGAAAATTGTTTTCAGATTAGGCACAATTTTTACCTGGATGATATTTTAATTTATTCCAGCTTCTTTTAAGATCATTACATAATTTTAAATAGTTGCTATCACGATGGGTATTGGAACCAACACATCCATACTATTTATCTCATAAGCCATATCATAATATAAACACCAGTGCGCTGTCACGTTCATCTTGTTTCTATGTTCCAATTCGACGTCACACGTGTCCAACATTGATCATCATCGAATGCAGTTTATGCGGGCTTGAATATATTAGTGAGTCATCAATATAGACGCATGGGAACTTGTGCGAACTCTGTGTGCTACCTTTAGTGTTAATGCAAGAGCGAATCGCAATGAAAGGAGAATCTGGATAATCTTTTAACTTTATTTTCTCGAACACTTATGATGAGCATGTAAACTACTCGAAGTTTTGCTTGTATGCATGCACAAGGTTCCTCGGGCGTAAAAGAAAATGAACATGATAGTTTACTTGTGTAGACGTACCTAATACATCATCTTCATGTAGGTTTTAGTGTAGTTTTTATTTTTAAGTCTTTATTCTTTTAGACATATACTAGGTTTCTGAGACGAATGTTTTTAAATAATGCAATTTATTCAAAGTGAGTTCTGACTAATATTTACTTCGTTTGTTTAGTTAGTGTTTTAATATAAGGATTATTAATGTATTTCTTGTTTTCTTTCTGTAGCTTAGGTTTAAGTTTCAGAATTATAAGCAGCAGTACAGTTACAAAATTGTCGAATAACATTAACAGTTTCATGTAGGGATCGATTTATTGATACAATCTTTCGTAGCATATATATATACAAGGTGTAAGGGACATCGTACCGAATACTGAAATAGTGTATTCAGACCATGATTCTGATTCGAAAATCATTGAAATTTTCTGCCGGAAAATTCAATTTTTTTTTTTCAATTTTCCATTTTACTGGTTAAAAATTATAACAAATGATATCACATGAGTAGACAGAACATTTTAACGAAAACAATTTAATAAATACCAGAAAACTGCAATGTAATTAATTAAACAGCCGAAGCGCGCGGTGCCTCCCCTCTGGCCGCTATTTTGTGTTAGTGTGCGTAGACTGTTTGCATGGAATGTACATGTAGTAATTACTTTTGTGCGATACCTTCGGGGAATAACCTTACCCTTTGACAGCAGATTGCATGAAAAGTTTAATTTTCCGGCAGAAAATTCTAATGATTTTCGACTCAGAATGATGGTCTGAATACACTATTTCAGTATTCGTTGCGACGTTCCTTACACCGTGTCTATATATATATTTATCTATAGTATATGGACCACATACCTGTATGGCAATAATAATAGTGTCATTTGTCACTGGACCGAATATATCTTCATTATATATGGTTTGGGCGTCGTTGTATCTTCGTATTGCACTCTTTATTTCTGTCAGATTCTTCGCATATATTTTCTCTGTTGAATTAGCTGGAATAGAAAAAAGTATACACTTTAATGATAATAATAACTTGACATTCCATCTCGAAAATTACCACGGTATCTGTTATATTGATGAAAATCATCAGGAAATATGATATTCACGTTAGTCTATACAAATAAATAAAATTTAAGTGTCTGTTTGTAATGTCAAAAAAAAGGTTGTTTTTCATGCTTACACGGTATTTGCACGATACCTATGCCTAAAAACCAGTTTAAATATTTTTTGTCTGTCTGTCTGTTTATTCCGGGTAATCTTCAAAACGGCTGGACCGATTTTGATAATATTTTACTTCCAAGTAGCTGTCTATGTAAGGAGTAACTTAAGTTTTTTTCTTTCTCAGAAAAAAACTATAAAATTTTGCCTGGTCGAACTCACAAACCAGCTAGTAAAGAATATGCGTTATGATTGCCTGAATTCCGTGTGACCCCAGGAGTGGGGGAAGTAATTTTTTATTGCAAAATTACATACTTATAGTGATCAAACCTACGTCAAATTGTAGAGTTTAAAGTTAACACTTTAAACTTCAAGAAAAAATATGATTGCCTGGATAAAAAATGGCCCAAATTGAAGCAATCACGAGTTAGAGGTGGCGAGTTTTTATCAATATTACAGATACCCTGAAAAAATTTGCGGTCGCCTCTCGGTCCAATACTTATAAATATTACTAAATACATTCATATTATTGAATAACTACACCCAGACACGGAACAAATGACCGTGCTCAGCACATAATTATTTCGAATGACGGAATCGAACCCACTGTCGACCACAACAACTCGACCTCTGGCTACGCAGTCAGTATCACTAACCACTAGAGTCCATCAGGCCTGTCAAGTTGAGTAAATTGGGCCTTCTGTATACCTCAATCACTCGGTGAAATGGTTCCCTACTTAAAATCAAATGATTATTTTTGTATTCCTTAGAGTATGAAAGAATAATTAAGTCTATCAAACATCACGCTACGACTGTTAGGAACAGAGCAGTCAATAAATGCAGGTGCAACTGTGCGTAAACATCTCTATTTTTAGCATAAATAACTTTCTCAACACGTCACCGGCTATCGATTCCTGTCGATTGACGCGTGGGTGTACGCCTGACGACCGATAACATATTGTCATACTTTTTTCAATGTTCTTCACTACAGTCAACCGATTACATTGCGATTAATTTACTATATTTACCGTCCTTAACTTCATTATTTTGCCGTTTACAGCTTGTAATTTTGAAGCTACAAGTTTATTTATTTATTGAGCCATCCTGCAAACATATTGCATAAGGCGGACTTAATGCCTCAGGCATTTTCTTCATGTCAAACCTTTGGGTGTTGAGAAGCTGTGTGTGGCAGGTGTATTTTTGGGACAGGTAAAGATGAGACTGAATTAAGAAATGTTACAATGGCAAGGAAGAAAGAATCCTACAGATATATATGTCCTAGGCCTCATATATCTGTAGGATATATAAGGCCTGTCCGCGGGATTAAGCCGATTTGATATATTTTGGTGGCAATTAAGTCGAGTTTAAGACGCTCTCTATTGAGATTCAGAGGGAGAAGATGGAAGAAAAGAAAATCTACCAGCAGTATTAAGAAAGATATTCTTGGATTTGATAACTCAATTCTGAATTGACTTTGCAAGTTACTTCTTGCTTCTAAAACTACAATTCTTATAAGTGAAGAAGTAACCAAGAACGCAAATAAAACTGCAAGGAACGAACGAACGAACTTCTACTCCTATAATATGTTACTTACCAGTCGCATTCCTGGGATGTATTGTCAAATATTTGTGTAACTCAGGCGGTACCAGCGCAAGGACTTGTTCCGAAGTATCATTGGCGTTCATCAGCTCTTCTGTAAATAACAAACAAATTAGTCACACAGAAATGAACGACTGTCTATAGCAGGTTACTAAAAGGACAGTCCATAAAAAGAAGTATATGAGAGGACTAAACTAGATTAGGAAAACACAGTTAATATATATATATATATATATTTAAAAAAAATAAAGCTTAACAGGTTCATTCCACAGGAGTTTTTCAATTATTAAAACGACTCATCAGACGGTTGCAGTTGGACGGAGTTTATAGCAATAATTAATACAACAATGCTGATTAAATGCGGTACCACTAGCAGTTTTATAAATACAAAACATTTTAACCATATGCATCTTATTACAAAAATAAACTCAAAGAGCATAAACGACATACTTTGATTTAATATTGCAATTTACAAATTGACCCATGACCTTACGAATATCACATATACCACGACAACAAATAGTGAGATGAAATAACATAAATTTAGACAAGGACTACAAATCATTTGTTGTAGATTTTATACTTATGAATAATTCAAATTAAGTTATTTTCCAAATTTTTAACTACATTTTGTAATCTAATCAAAGTAGCTTTAAGTTTCAATGTAAAACCTACTCTTGTAAGTTTAAAGTAAAAGTTAGATGACACAGTCAGTTATTACTGGTAAAAAATAACTTTGGTTTTAATTACTATTAGAAAAAAAAACAATTAAAAATATTAATATTGTAATAAAGAAACACGACCTAAGGAAGCATTTCTCGCTACTCTAGACCTTACAAAGGCATTCGATAGAGTTAAGCACGGCGTTATATAGCAAATATTTGGTTTAAATTTCAACCTTGGGTCTGTGTTTCAAACATTTAAGTCGGTATCGGATGAATATTGGATTTTTGTTGAATTCATATATTCGTATTCAAATCAGTTAACTGTTAGCCGTAGGATGCCACAAGGGTCAGTACTATAACCAACTTTTGCCGAGAATGCAAAAATATATTAATGTTCTATATTTTTTGATATTAACCAACTTGTATAAACGATTTAAAACGAAATTGATTAGTTATAGATCCGTTAAAAATAACCTATAAATAGGTCTTATAACCTTCGAGACTCTTTCAATTTCTTGGTACAGAGGTAAGAAACTGATTCAAACAATGGCACATAGTGACCTCTTAGTACCTATCTTAGATATTAAGTGTTTTTATAGGTATTATGCACACCAATAAATATTTGATTGATTGAAGATGAGACAACGCGTAACCCTGACTGCACATAAATAATAAAAGCACTTAAAATAGACACACACAATAGCTAGTTGGCGTTCAAAGGCAAAATGTACTTTAAGCTCAACTAAACAGTAAATTTAAAAAAGAAGTGTGTGTGAGCAATCCACACACGGCAGAAGTGAAACTTCAGAAGAAATATATTTACACAATATACACACAAATAACTTACTAATGTTGATAAATTTAATTTTAGATAATTTATTTAAATAAAAATTATTGGTCAAATTATCACAGATGTGTTAAATAATTAACATTAATTAATTAACCAACGAATTTTAATATGCAAATGCAAACATACACCACGTTGTATATGACACAATTTTTGGAAGGCTTCGTTGTACGCAGTCGCAAAGACACGTGATAGCAAAGAGGAAACGAAGATTACAGAAAACACTCCATACTTGTAATCTATCTCATTCTCTCGCAGGCTAAATTCTATTTATGATTATGTTTGTCTCTTTTTACTGTAGCTTTATCGATTCATCGATTTTTTAAATCACAACGGTGCTAAAGAAGTTTCACTTAAAAAGTACAGGGGAATCACATAATACACACGACATGATTTTCTTTTTAAAATTGGATAACCAAATCTGATAAAAAATAAAGCCAAAGACAATAATAAATATTGGTTTTAAAAATAAATACTTTATAGAATGAGTGTGTGAACATAGTATTTTAAATGTGGGGATAGGTCCTTGCTAAAAAAGAAAAAAAAACACAAGTATTTACTTAAAAACCAAAATTTACTGTTTCAAGGAACCGTAGCTTACATTCACAGGATTAAAAGCGCAGTATAGCGTTAGCGAACACATGGTCGAAATTTAGAAAAAAAAAATCTACAACCTTTATAATATGGCAATACTAAAAGCGACGAAGAATCAGTGTTACGTGGGTTAGTATCTGAAAAAAATAAAGAAAATTAAAAAAAAGAGTTATTAGTCGGTGGTGAAGGTTTTAGGTGTTGGTGCAGAAATTTTAGAAATCTGTGCCCTTATTCATTCCATAGGGTTGTCGATTTTGGTTTTAATTTATTTTATAGCCAGACATAAATATTTTTTATTAAGTAGGTAGGTCTTGTTAAAGTGTACTTTCAAACTTCAGTAGTATAAAAATAATAACCATATTTAAAAAAAAACAAGACACTAGAACAACAAAGATAGGATGATCCAGATTAAAAGACAGCTCATAAAAGTCAAATGAATACATTCATATCTCTATTGCAAGACCTAACATAAGCCGGTCTTATAACAAAAGCTACCCACCAGAAAAGACTCCTGCAAGAAAAACTGATAGGTAATGAAGATTTCACAAAACCCGATCGAATCGATGGAACCTCCATCGGCGATGGCGCTTCCAATCCATTGTCTTTACAGCTAGTGGTTAGAGCAACCCAATCCCAAGCAAATTTGTCATTAATATTTTATCTTTAACCCAGTTATAAGCTTTTGAGATAAGTCTGCGTTTCACTTAATGTTTTAATCTATTTATTATAATCGGATTAACTATTTGACATTTTGTTACCTATAGAAATTTAACATTTTCCCTTGAATGAATTTTGTACCTTATGGAGCAGTGTAATAGGCACTATGAGCTTTTAGATAGATAGATAGATAAATACTTTATCTGTACACCAGGGTTTAATAGACATTATAAAGTAATAAACAACAGATGTAATGTACAAAGGACGGCCTTATCGCTTAGTGCAATTTGCAAGACAGCAGTCGCATACGCTACTATTGCACCAACGAGGCAGTCAAAAAGACTCTGTAAAAGAAGATTATTGGGATAACACTTCGTGTGATCCACAAATTGCTGTTCTGAGACAACTCCCGCACTAGGAATAAATCCTGTTTCGCAGGGAACTTTACAAATATACATGAAACGGTCATAAAATACACCCAGACTCAGAACAACAATTTGTGGATCACACAAAGTGTCGTCCCATGTGGGATCGGACCCACAACACTCAGTGTAGTAATAAGCGGCGTGACGACCGTTTTAACCACTACGCCAACCGTGCAGTCGTATATCCATATATATTCCAAATGTGGGAGTTATCTTTTTAAAAAAATATGTAAAACAATTTGTAAGTATACGCAAAGTCTTTGGTGGCCAGGTGGAGTGACGGTTTGGATGGCTGGCAGGAGCTGGACGTGAGAAGCCCAAAATCGATCTAAGTGGCGTGCAATGGGAGAGCAGTGGACTCCGATAGGCTGATGATGATGATGACACAAAGTATTTTAAGACGTACAATTTTAAAATAAAACATATTAATTGAATTGTACAACAGCTTGCCAAAAGATAAGCTTTATTTGCTTAATTACTTAATACTATTTACACAGTGATAACCATAGATCAGTCATACCATAGATAAAATTTTATTAATGGAAATGTCATATTCACAAATGTCATTTGTTTTGAACATCCTGTTTCCGGTGGAGCCTCTAGTTGTTTCATACTGTTTTTGGCGCGTTACAAGCGGGATGGGAGCGAGACCGAAAAACGTGTAACAAGACTTTTTTGCGACACTTGCTATACGTCTACCAAAAAGCAAACATAACTTCTTTCTGACCGGGGGTCCTCACGCCGTTTTTTCATGGTAAAGTCTGTTGTAGAAGAGAGTTTCCTTTGTGTTACTTCCTCCCCCCCTCCCTCAAGCAGTATATACATGAAGTATTAATAAAATCTTATCACTCGGCTAGAGGGGTCAAATCCGGGCAGTTGGCAGTTGGGCAATAAGGGATGAGGATATCACAGCATGTATGTTTAAAAAAACACACTAAAAATATAAAAGTGCGACACATAAAGAAAACCGAGGGACCATTATTTACAGAGTGTTACACACTGAAATTAAAAGAAAAAAAAACATACGATGTTTTTTATTTATTTTTATCATCATCCCTTGCAGGTTTACTGGTAGTATCCATCTTAACTTTTTAAGTACTGTAATAAATATAATAATAACATTAGATGCGAAAAAAATAATTAAAGCTAAATTTTAATTGTGGTCTGGCAATACTGTGCTGACGACAGCCAGTAAGATGTATGCGACTTGAGCTATGTACGCTCCTTAATCCATCCATGTAGGCTATAAGCATGCCTTTCATGTGTACCTTCTCTTCTTACGTGCCTGACAATAAGGGTTCCGGCAACTCCGACCGCGGTTTCAGTTTATTTATAATTTTTCAAAAGACAACTCCCGCACTAGGAACATATCCTGTGACTTCACATACACACATGAAACGGACACAAACAACAACCACTCTCAGAACAATAATTTGTAGATCACACAAAGTGTTGTCCCATGTGGGGATCAATTCCACAACAGTCAGCGCAGTAGGAAGCGGTGAGGTGACCGCTTACACCACTACGCCATCTGTGCAGTCAATTGGCTTGAACAATAGATTTTTTATTCTGGTAGTCCCCGTCGCAGGCATAAAATTATTAAAATTAAATGGATCTGGCAGCTCGGACCACGGTCCGAGTTAATTGCGGTCCGAGTCGCCAGAAACATCCTTGACAATTTTATGGCACAAATGGGCCGGCTCGGGAGTGATATTACGGTCTCACGGAAAACCGCTGTTAAACAATTAATTTTTGGGTTTTACCGGGTACACAAAATCGGTTCAGTAGTTTTCTGTAGACTTATTTTATGTTTTTAATTTACTTAGTTCTAAGATTTATGACTTTACATTTACATTATAATAGTGTAACCCTAATAATGACAGTTAAAAATAACAATTAATTCTAAAGAACCCTTTTCAAATTGACCTTGAACACGCAGACGCCCTAAGTAACAAGTAAAAACAAGTAATTGCTAATAACCTAGCAGCAGCTAGACCTAACCTCTAAAATTCAAATGACAATCTATACAAATAAATAAAATTGAAGTGTCCAAGTTCATGTTCAAGTGACCATCGCCGCCCATGAACGTCTGCAACACAGGAGTCACAAACGTGTTGCCGGCCTTTTAGGAAGGAGTGCGCTCTTTTCTTGAAGGTTTGAAGGTCGTCATCATCATCAACAGCCTATAATAGTCCACTGCTGGACATAGGCCTCTCCTTAGAAAGGAGGTTTTGGCCTACTATACCACGCTGGCCAGACGGGTTGGTATAGGGTTTGTTTCAAGTTTTCCTTCTTTTTGCAGTGTCCTGTGCAGTTTGTTGCGAACGTCGTATCGGTCCGGCAATACCACAGACGATAAAATTTTCAATACTTCGAATAAATTGCTAACATTGATATTCTAATTCAGTTAGTATAATATTCTGTAACACAGATATATATTCAAAATCTATAAGTAACGTTTAATGTTATTCTTGGGGTTAGGTTAAAAGAGTGACGATTAACGCCAGATACTCTCTGATATTGGTGAACCATTTGATTCTGAAATTAAACTCCGACAAACAACAAGAAGAGCACGAAATCCAACGTGAACGTATGTACCCAAAAGAGGAAACTTGTCATTCCGAATATCACGAGCTACTTCGGTAAACGAACAAGAAGTTATAGGGTACCGTTTCTACTCAATGAATTGCCTTCAGATTTTGTAAAACAAGTAAATTTAAAAATTTCAATTTAAAAATAAATTCCACTAACATTGGTGCTGATTCTATTGTTCGAAAACTCTCTAAACTTAACTAAAAATCACAAAAAAAAAGACGCGTGGCACTCGGGGACTGCCGCGGTAAAGCTATTGCATAGCATTTTTTATCAACTTATGCAATTTTAATTATTTATTTATTTTATTTATGCAGTATTTTTTTCCTTTGTTTTTTTTTTCTTTGATATTAATTCAAGTTACACTTTTTGAGCGTGGTGACCGATAAGAAAACAATTTTTTTTCTTTTATTAAATAAATGAGAAGTTAATATTGTTCAAAATATTTTAATTATCTAACAATACATGTAAGTTATTCAGGAATATTTATTCACAACCAATGCCACCTAGAGGCGAGTTGCTGAACTAAAGAGACAAGCGTGATATTTCAAAAAAGTCATTAAAAATTCTGCTATTCATCGATAGATGGCAAAACTAAAAAGTAGGTGTTAGGTTATTTTCGTTACGGAATTTCTGGATTCGGTCTCCACGCTCAAGGCCCGCGATAGAAGCTATGCAATAGCTTAAAAAATTGACCTGTCTAATATTACATTTTCAGAATAGAAAACGTTGTTTGACAGAACTAAACAAATTTTTAGTGATTTTTAGTTTAGTTTAGAGAGTTTTCGAACAACAGAATTAGCACCATTATCTCTCGTTATGTCCATAACTCATAGCTAATACCCGCATTGCCTTTTCCTTTCCTTTAACACATAGTCAACTAGTGTACTTGACACAATAATGTTAAATGTTGTATTAAAATACCTACATACATACATATTACTATGTATCCTTAAACGAGAACTTCTGGCGACAAACTGTTTTTAAACATGAAAAATATGTATTATAAATGTTTAATAAATAGAAAAATAAATATCGCTGCCTAATGAGTCGGCGACAGAATGTTTCATTTCGTCAAATACGAACGCGTCGTCACATGTTTGTCAGTTTAATTTCAGAATCAATCATTTGGGTTAGGTTACGTTAGAACTCTGACGTCCAGAAGGCGATAACTACCTGGACCCCCCCTAAAATAGAAGCGTAAAGAGGGCACACCGTGTGGTTTTAGTCGGTTCGAGTCCGACACACCGAGTATTGAGTCGGTGACGGTCCGAGGGGATATCCACACGTAAAAAAAAAAAAGGCCATTAAAGCGCCGCCGAGCGCCAGACTCGCTCTATTGTTGCCAATTATCATTAAGTCAGACTTTTTGTTCGGTATTTTGAAACTCGGTATTATGAGCAAAGTAATTAGAAACGTTAGGAATATCTTCTAATATATAAAATTCTCGTGTCACGGTGTGCGTGATTGAACACATCCGAAACGGTTCGACCGATTTTCGTGAAATTTTGTGTGCATATCGGGTAGGTCTGAGAATCGGCCAACAATAATGAATGGACTAAAATGGGAATTAATACGTTCATAAATAAAATAAATAATGCGTTCCAGGTTACTTTTAGAAAGAGAAGACGTAATATAATGCTTAACAAAAATAACATGAACATAAACTGGACTACTAAAGGTATAAAAATTTCAAGTAAGATGAAAAGATTCTTGTGTGTAAATAGTGGTAATAATCTTGATAGTAGTTTAATTTCATATAAAAATAATTATGTGAAACTATTTAGGAAGGTCGTGAGAAATGCTAAGCGAAATGCGGTATCAAAACAAATAAATAACGCCAAAAATAACAGTAAACAAATATGGCAAGTTGTAAATCGACATAGAAATAAAAATAATAATAAAGTTATGAAAAAGCTAATTATAAAAACCAATGAGAAAATAGTTGACAATCCTAAAGAATTGGCAAACTTATTCGCCAGGCAATTTAATTATACACCCACGTTAGAAAATAGTAATCAAAATCAGGCAAGATTTTACCTTCAACAAGGCTCTGATAAGGTAACTAATGAGATGACGTTAACTGCTGTTACACCTGATGAAGTCATAAAGATTGTAAATGATATGCAGAATAAAAATTCTTGTGGCTTTGATGAATTGCCAATATCGGTAGTAAAGGAGCATATCGCGATCTTAGCTTTACCTCTGTCTCATTTTTATAATAAATGCTTTGAAAATAGCATCTTCCCAGAACAATGGAAAATAGCAAAGATTATACCATTGTACAAAAAGGGCTTACAAACCGACCCTAAAAATTACAGACCGATTTCTGTGTTACCTACACTCTCGAAAATATTTGAAAAGCTAATTAAAAGCCGTCTCACTAGCCATCTGAATAATAACATAGTTTTAAATCGGCGACAATTTGGATATCAAAAAAGTATCGGTACGACAGATGCTATCAATACCTTAATTAATGATGTCATAGAAAATATTAACAAAAAAGTCAAGGTGGCTGGGATCTTTCTGGATTTGAGTTCCGCTTTTGACACAGTGGATTATGAACTGCTTTTCATTAAAATGGAACATTATGGAATAAGGGGCAATGTTTTAAAGTTATTTAAATCATATTTAAAAAATAGAAAGTTTTATGTAGAAATTAAGGAGGTAGGAGAAAACAATTGTCAAGAAGTACACCGATCACAACTTTTAAATGTCAGGAAGGGCGTACCGCAAGGTTCCATATTAGGGCCTATTTTGTTTACACTTTTTACAAATGACTTACTATCCTATTTGAGCGTAAAAAAGCCAGATGTTAAACTCACGGTTTTTGCAGATGATACAAACGCTGTGATTAGTGCAAGTAACCTAAGTTCCTTAAATGTAAAAATAATTGGCGCACTAGAAACTTTTCAAGATTGGTTTGCAGTTAACAAGCTTACAGTTAACACAAAAAAGACAAACCTAATCTTATTTAAATCGACAGCTAGTAATAACGATAGATTAGACGTTATGATTAATGGAGAGAGATTAGAATTCGTGAATTCTGTTAAATTCTTGGGGGTTCATATTGATGCATTGCTCAATTGGAAAGAAGAGATAAAATCTATTGACACCTCAATCTCTTCAGCATGCTATGCAATTAGGAGCCTTCGAGAAGTAGTAGAAATAAATATCCTAAAATCCGTTTACCATGCGCTAATAGAGTCAAAGTTCAGATATAGTATACAACTGTGGGGAAATAGTTACGCTTATAATATAGAGAGGGCGTTCATTTTACAAAAAAGAGCTATAAGAACTATAGTCCGCATTCCCCAAATAGAATCATGTCGAGAACATTTTAAAAGTCTTGGACTATTGACGGTGCCTTGTTTGTATATATTGACAACATTGTGTTACTTATCCAAATATATGCACGAGGTTGAAACCCACGAAGAGAGGTTAGTTAGAGAGAGCACGCGGAGGAAACATATTCAACATACAATAAACCCTAGAATAAATATAGCTCGGCACTGTGTTCAGTATCAATCTATTAAACTTTTTAACTGTTTACCGGAAAGCATAAAAAGCGTAATTTATAGGACTTCTTTATTTAAACAAAAACTTGGAGCCTTCCTGTTGGAAAATAACTATTATTCCATCAATGAATTTATTTATCAAAATATATGCAATTAAATACTTAATAACTTATGTAATAATAATAAATATTGTGAATAATATTCTTGAATCATGAAATGACTTAATATAATTTATCGTTTTTTTTTGTATTCTGCATGACATATTGTAAAATCTATCAAATTTATTTGTTTTTTGATTATTATGTTATTTATATTTTTGTTTTAATTTTTAAATATTTTTGTATTACGGCGAATTGTTATACATTCAAACACAATTATATTATTGTTTGTGAATAAATGAACTATGAACTATGAACTATGAACATCTATTTTTCATACACCTTTTTTTTGTCAATTTTTTTTTAAATAATGTATATGGCAAATCAACATTTGCCGGGTCATCTAGTTGAATTATAAAAATAGAATGAATCAAGAGTTGTTATTTTCGGCATTTCGAACCATTCGGAATTATGAAAATCGGTATTTTGAAGTTCGTATTTGTGTCTGACGGAATAGTTTTTCGTATTTTTGTAGTGTACCCAGTTGAAATGCTGGTACGAATGGAAAATTCTATTAGTGTTTGGCTATTCATTTATCGGGGAAGTCTATATAGCGTCACGCCTTCCAAGGGAAAAACCAACCACTACTTGTTTTATTTTTCCTCATTCTTTCTCAAAAGGCAGCAACGTAATTATAACTCTTGAGTTGCAGGTGTCTATGGGATACGGTAGTCACTTACCATCAGGTGACCAGCTGCTAATTTACTCCCAAAATCATAAAAAAAATATAGATTTTATTATATGGTGACTCAATAGTCACGTTCATATCTGTCAAAGTCAAATAGCGCGCCAAATTTAATTGTCAAGAGATAATAAAAAAGAAACACATTTTGTTCTAAATCCAAATACATAATTCTTTTTAAACACAAACTGGTTTCTATAGCGTGTTGTATTCGACAAATAACGCAGTTTTGTAAAACAAGGCAACTCAACGTTAATTTAAATTGATGTAGTCGCTACGATAACATTAATTACGAGTACAATTCACATAATACATACGAGTACAAAATGCATAATCAGCTCTACACTTGTAAATTACTATAAGTACACTACAATAAATACTTATTTAAGAATTAGCAACTTAAAAAAAATAGTGTAAAAAAACTAAAAAAAAAAAAAAAAATATATAGTTTTAAAAAACTAAAAACACGCTTTCTATTGCGTTGGGTGCCTGTTGTCAATTGTAAAAAGCACCCCACGCTTTTTTTCAAATTTATTTTCCATTTTTTAGTTTGGTTTTCTATAGAAAGCGTGTTTTTTAGTTATTTAAAACTATTTTTTTTTTTTTTAAATTGTCCTCGATATATCTACAAAGTTTGAACGAATTCTGATCGTTTAAAGTCAGTCAAAATCACGCCCAAAGGAGTCGGTTACAATCATACAAACAAACATACAAGTGAAGCTAATATAAAGCGTGTAAAAATGATTATAATGGCATTTTGAACACGCTTTTTTTGTAGTTTGGTTTGTATCTATGTAACGGAATCTTTGAACGTGATTTTCACCTACTCCATACGTCGGATTAACTTAAAACTTTGCACAGTTATCAAGTACCTATGGCAATAATCATCAGCCTATCGTAGTCCACTGATGGACATTGATCTCTCCCTTTCTCTCTTCAATGGGAGATGACAATAAAAGAATTTAATAAATTTTGCCGATTACCTTGATTAGGATTAACGCTTTTTTTCCATATCTAAAAATACGGTAGTGTTTTGTGCCACGTACCATGGCGTGTACTGAAGCATATGTGTCTTACTTACTTGATTAATGACTAATTTATTTAAATAATAGTTTGAAAACTAAAAATAAAACACGTTTTTGTAACAAGCCGAAATAAAAAGTCTAAAATATGGTGAGGTTGGTAAAGTCTACCTTCCCGTATAGGCGAAAACCGATTGAATATCTCAGCTATTCTTAATATAAAAGCTGACATAATAAATTGCAGTTATAACTACCGCCATGGCGATAAATTTTTAAATACGTCACTGGTCCGACATCTGAAACCAATCTACCATCTTGATCTTTGGATTCCACTAGTAGTAGGTTTATCCGTGTGGTGACGGATTAAGAATACAGAGGGTGACCACCCCTATTCATCCCGAGGGTATCGTAGGAGCCGACTAAGGCAGTAAACTACGCAGAACAACCACACTGCAAAGAGAAGAAAAACTTGAAACAAACCCTATACCAACCCGTCTGGCCAGCGTGGTATAGTAGGCCAAAACCTCCTTTCTGAGGAGAGGCCTACGTCCAGCAGTGGACTAGTAAAGGCTGTTGATGATGATGAGTAGTAGAAAGGAGGCTTTTGCCTATAATATCCATAGAGATAATTTACAGATAGAGGAGAGAAGCGAGCTAAGATCCGGGAAAGAAGACGGCGATTTAAATGCGTCTCTCTCGCACCTATTCGTTGATTTGTTGGCCGTCTTCTTTCTCTTTCACTTAGAGGCACTCAAATACCTTCTCGCCTCTATCTGTATTATTTTTATTACAATACCACGCTGGCCAGACGGGTTGGCATAAGGTTTGTTCAAAGTTTTCCTTCTCTTTGCAGTGCTGTTGTCCTTTCACTACACCGATAATCGACTCGATTTTACAGGTATTACTTAGGAAAGACCTACCTCCATCTCTATACATTCCTCCGCCAGACGCTGTGAGCATAATTTGCAGCCATAGACAAAATAGTCCAAGTATGACGAACACTCTTGCCACTGATGCATATTTTAATCGTGGCATTTCGTATTATCTCCCAATAGATGGCGCCAGTTGCATCTTAATGAGTAGCTGTTACAGCAGGGGGCCGGTAGATGGCGTTCTTCAGTGTCAGCTCACGTCATTGTTGTGCGAGATTCTGTAAAAAGAAAAAGTAATGTTAAATTTAACTAATGAACTCTATGGAGTATAAAATGTAAAGAGGGTCATCGCCGTTTTTGAAACGATGTTTCTTATCGCGCGTAACACGCTTTGAGCGATTGGGAGCGAGAGCAATCAATGTGTAACAAGACTTTTTTCCGACACTTCAGTCCCGTCGACGGTCACACTTTTTTATTATTTTTACCACCAATTTATTTCATATATATAGCAAACGTCTACTAAAAAGCGAAAGGAACTTAGTTCCACCGGGAGTCTTTAGACCCCTCACGCTGTTTTTTTTCATAGTAAAGGGAACCAAACGAGCAGACGGGTCACCAGATGGTAAGTGACAACCTTCATCCATGGACACCTGGGCACCCATGACATCATGGACCAGGTCGTATAGACACATGGACACCCATAGGCCTATATGAATCTCAGTTAAGATACAAAATTATAATAATATCTCACACATCTCACACACGGCCGTCTGATCCCAAATTGGGCAGAGCCTGTACTATGGTAACCAGACTGCTGATAAACATATTTATATATTTCCGAATACATACATATTTTAGACAAACTACACCCAGACCCAGAACAAATGATCGTGCTCATCACACAATATCCTGGGTGGTCGAACCCACTACCTTTGGCTTGGTAGTCAGGGTCACTAACCACTAGACCAACAGGCCTTGATTGTTCAGGAATTCGTAATTCATTGATCCCGTAAACCAGGGATTCCCAAAGTGGTCGATATCGACCCCTTGGGGTCTAAATCGGTTTCCCAGTGGCCGACATAAACATAAAATATTTCGGGGGTTGACGAGGTCTTATTTGAAACTTTCAAGATACTTTATAAGTTGTGTAACGTCTACCATATCGTTATAACACTGACTAATGTGTTTATTTATTTTGTTAAATTTGTTGAGGAATTGCTGTCAAGTTCACAAACGGCAAAGTTTTTAAATAGGTAAATATTTTGTTACCAATAGGAAAAAAACTAGAGATTGGATTTTTAAAGTATTTTGACTATCTGAGGTTTCAGTTTCATTTCTTTTTTAATTTCGTAAAAGGGGTCTCTTGCCTAAAATAGTTTGGGAGTCCCTGCCGTACACCAATAGCATAATCGGAGCATTTTTTTCGCAATTCTTATCACTATATCTTATTGTATCGTATCTATCGATTTTAGACAGATTGACAGACAGATAAAATTTTATACATTACAAAAGATACAGGTTGGTATAATTACCGATACCGACACCGATAGCTGTAAACCATACTTTAGAGAACACAACATTCTAACACTGCCATCAATTTATATTTTGGAAATATGTCAATCCGTATGAAAAAATCAACATCTGTTTACAAAAAGAGAGGATAAACAAAAAAACTACACACTACGCCATAGGACTGGACTAAACCTACCCTCATCCCGACTCCAAATCCATTCAAATAGCACTCAAGTAATGTCAATCAAAATTTACAATAAATTACTCGAAGGAATTAGAAATGAAACCATGTTAAATATATATTTAAATAAATTAAAACAATTATTACTACAAAAATGCTATTACAGCGACAATGAATATTTGAGCAATCAATAAATTAAGGATGTACATAAAAAACTGAAGTATGATTATTGTTATTAGTTTGTATTATCTCTCCCTCTCTCATCTATTGCTGTGCCAGACAGGGTCCATGATGATCTGATCTTATATTTGAGTACCATCTAAGTAAACATTGTGGAATGCAATAAATATATTGAGTATTATTCCGACAGAAATAAAATCGCTAAATATGTCGTCTGAAAGTGCATAACTCAGGATTTTTTTTTCTACATATAAAATTACATGCCCTGACTGTCTAGCTGGTTCATCAACGCAGAACCTAAACCGCTGGGGCTACAAGTCTGGAGTCTCAGAACTTGACATTATTGCAGCTGATGCTTTTTATGTTGTCCCAGTGGGTGACAGGATTTTGCCCCTTTAACGGGGTAAATCAAGGGATCGACGGTTATATGGAAATTCGTCATTTTCAAATTAGAAATAATCACGAGATCGAAGTCAAGAAGAAAGAATAAACATTTTATTAACTATATTTAAAAAGTGCGTGTGTCAGCTCCGATACACGACTGGAGTTTACTCGTTAAGAACGATTCGGCTGCACACAAGTATACAGGGTATACATACACATTTAAAAGGTGCGCACGATAGGTTGCCCACAAAAAACGTAACGAGGTCATTCGATCACAAAATTTTACTCTTCAAATTCTTTTGATACCGGGCACCTTGTATGAAAATCGATTAATAAGGAGTAAACTGCAAAAAACATCCTTGTTCTATCTACTTATTTCTATTCTATTATTGATTTTATTTATTTATTAGTTGTAGCCTGCCACGCCTCGCTGTGGCACACTGCGGTTGCATTGATGAGAAATGAAAAATTAAACTGTCGCGAAAAATAGATGAAATTTTTTTTTAAGCGTTTTTGAAATATATAATTGAGCTCAATCACTGCAGAACTTTTTGAGTTTTTAAATACACAAACTCAATACGTACGTTTTTATAGTTCATCATCCCAACTCGACCTGCACACAAAATTACCATATAATTGGAGAAATACTGCTTTAAAATCTGTTCTAGATTGGACCACACATTCATACAAACATTGTAAGTTAAATAAAACCTTGTAAAAAGAACCTACAATCTTCCAATCTCACAAAATCTACGAATCAGAATAAAATTCCACAGATAACGAATATTTTTGACTCCGAAATCCACGTGCTGATAAATTGTTCTTTATCAGAGTAACAGATAAATCAAAATCAAACTATCGTATTTGATCTGTAAATATCCTGATTTGATCGGCACTGAGACTAAGTATTTCAAGGTTAAATGATAAGTCAAGAATTTTCCATGGAACCGACGTGAATGTTGCGGTAGGGGATAGGATGGCGGCCTGATTGCATTAAGACGAAATTGGGCCGCCACGTCGCGATTGAGGGGGGAAGTGATTTTCCCCTGGGATAGGGCCTGAATAGGCATGGTGTCCATTCGGGGAGGACCTGAAATAACATGGTCCAGGTCCTCCCAGAGTAGGGCACCTGAGGCCGGCCGTCGGGGTGGGTTTTAGTGGAATCACCACATACTCCTAGCTCCTAGCCCCGAGGAGTAGTTGAAGCCCTATAAATGTCCGATCACAGTCTTTCTACAACACTTAGATATCGCCTAGTACTTGGCTTGTGTAGATCTGATGGCAGTCGCTAAAAAATTGAATATTCTAAATCCGTCACCACACGGACGCCGTCACCACACGGACGGTCATAATATGTTTAGTGTTTATTATATGTATAGGTTTATTGATCTAGTGGTTTGTGATCCTCACTGATAAGCCCGAGGTCGTGGCTTCGATTCCAAACCAGGACAAACATAGGGTCACGATCCTTTGTTCTGTAACTGCCAGTAATCTATACAAATAAATAAAATTGGAGTATCTGTTTGTAATATTAAAATAAACGCTTTTTACTAAATGCATATGTACCTACGAGTATGTTTACAAGGTACATATGCCAAAATTTTTTTTTTTTCAAATTTTGTCTGTCTGTCTGTCTGTTTGTTCCGGGTAATCTCTGTAACGGCTGGACCCGTTTCGATGGGACTTTCCCTCACAGATAGCTGATGACATAAGGAGTAACTTAGGCTACTTTTTACGCCGCGGGGCGAAGCTAGGGACGGGACGGACGACTTGTCCTGAGTCATTGATTCATCAATCTCTGCATTGATATTTATTGACCATATTTATATGTATATATTTATATTAATAAAAAGCGGTTATTTTAATATTACAAACAGAGACGCTCCAATTTAATTTATTTGTATAGAGTATAGATTCCTTCTAATTATTACAAAATGCGAATTGTTCGTTTGTTTCACTTCAACGTATCAACTACTTAACGGTGGTTAGGCGTAGGTACTACAGATCTGAGGGCCAAGTGAGAGTTTATTTCACTTCTACTCTATCGTCACGGTGACCGCGTTCGGAGCTACGATTGGCCCGTACTGAAATCTCCACCAATCGCATCGCTAAACGCACTCGCCGTCGACAGTGAGTCGATGTGAAATAAACTTGCACTAGGCCCTCAGGCGTTTGTTCGGCCTCCGGTAAACTCCGTCACTCGCTTAATAGCAACGCAATAGTTACTAACACCGGTCTTCTGTGAGGCCAAATGGCCTGGCAACAGCGTGGCTTTCCCTCGGCAAAATCTCGGTTGAAAATCTGCCTGGTACTTTAGGAGCTGGAAAAGGCCTGGATCAAATACCTGTACCAGCAGTGCTATTAGTGCAGCGCAGTGTGGAAAGCCCATCGGGCCGTCACCCCGCCAGGGTTTGCGGCGTGGGGGTGTGTGGGAATTGAACCGACGAAACACGGTGTGCCACTCCGCGCCTGAGATAGAAGGGATCCGGGAACAGTTGATATTAAGACATCCGGACACCTCCCAGCGCCTGCCCGCAACCACCTTTGGGTAAACTCTTTATTTAGGTGACTTCCGGCACACGCGGACGTCGCCTCCTCGCGGCTGGCCACTATATCGGATGGAGGAGAAAACCCGTCCCGTCTACCCACGGCCCACGGTTAAGAGCGCCTACGCCGCCCGGTTCACCGGCAGCGAATTGGGTCCGAGTTGAGGTCATCCTCCCAGGCCCTCGCCGCCGCCTCCTTCAGCGCTGTAGCGTCGAATTTCAAACGAACTTAGATTGAAGTCCGAAGATACAGCGCTTCCCTGTTCCCTTAGAGAGCTGCAGATCTGGCCTGATTTCCCAGCAACTGGGACAGGGACGTAGTAGTTGAAACATTTATTATCTGCCATAACGATAATTGTAAGATTAGATAGCTGCCACAATACACTTCGTTAATCTTATAATAATCGTTTTGTGACTATATTATTGTGATAATACTGTCAAAGTCACTCATGAGTATACATCACTAAGCTGGCAAACAAGCACATAATCCTCTCAAGGGTAAAACAATAGCAGGTCTATTATTTTACCCTTAAGAGATGACTTTTTTTCTTAAAGATATTGAAAGAAAGATATTGTGTATACTTCTGGACTACTACTATGCCAATTTTTTTTTAAAGTGTGTGCGTGTGTGTGTGTACAATTCACACACGGCAGAAGTGAGACTTCTGAAGAATATATTTTCATATCAGAAAGATCCTATAAAATTTTGCCCTGGTCCGGGATACGAACCCATTAAGGCAGTCTTTGAAATTCCACGCGAACAAAGTCACGGGTACCAGCTAGCATTAAATAAAAAGATAAAAAAATATTCACACTGTCAAAATGTTATATTAAAAATAATGTGTAATGTATTCTATCTCATTCTCTCGCCGACTTAATCCTATATATTTATGTGTTTGTTTCTTTATCGTGACGCATTTTCGTTTCATCGAGTTTCAAATCACAGCGGTTCTAAGGATGTTTCAATTTAAAAAAAAATGCACCTTCTGCATCATATTTCTACATCACCTGAAGGTCGACTGGGAGAGAATGCCACATGGCATTAAGTCCGCCTTTGTACTACCACATGTAGTACAAAGGCGGAGGAGGAGGAGGCATTAAGTTTTAAATAAATATATATATGTAGTAACTGTTTGACGGTCCGTGTGGTGACGGATTAAGAATACAGAGTGTCAACACCCCTATTCATCCCGTGGGTGTCGTAAGAGCCCCCTAAGGGAGCAAACTACGCAGAACAACAGCACTGCAGAGAGAAGGAAAACTTGACACAAACCCTATACCAACCCGTCTGGCCAGGGTAGTATAGTAGGCCAAAACCTCCTTTCTAAGAAGAGGCCTATGTCCAGCATATATTATATATATGGACTATTAAAGGCTGCTGATGTGATGATGATGTGACCTGTTTGAGACAGAATTTTTACTAATTTTTAATATAAAGCTGAACTGTTTGTTTGATTGAACGCAGTAACCTCAGCAACAACTGGTTCGTGAATTTTTTTTGTGTTGGATAGCCTATTTATCGAGGAAGGGTAAATAACATCACGCTACGACTAATAGGAGCCCAAGCAATAATAAAAAATGTTGCAGAAACCAAAAGATACGTTTGCACGGATAGCGTATAGTGGTTTAAGCAGTCGCCACGCCGCTCACTATTGCGCTGTGTTGTGGGTCCGATCCCCACATGGGACGACACTTTGTGTAATCCACAAATTGTTGTTCTGGGTCTGGGTGTTCTTTGTGTCCGTTTCATGTATGTTTGTAAAGCCCCCCGCGACACAGGATATATTCCTAATGCGAGTTGTCTTTTAAAAAAAGAAAAGATTCATACTGCAAAGTATTAGTTCCGTAACACTATATATACCGTGGCGTATCTATCTCTTGTATGTGTATATATCATTGGCAAAAGGATGAACTAGTTTTAAGTAATACTTTTACTTACACAGTTATGTCGTCGAAAATTTCGTCAGAACATAGCCATTAATAGCCACATAGCCCGACGCTACGTTCGATAATAATATTATTAGTGACATAATTCGGTAGACGAAATTGCGCGTACGCACGCTACGCAATGTCATTGAATTCTATTTAGCCGATCAGAAAAATAACGGTATCACTACGTCCTGTGTAGGTTTCTTTAATTTCTTAATTAACATTAATTTATCCGTCCATATCCTGTGTTTCAACAGTGTACCTACTGCGATAGGCTGATGATAAAACCACTAGTTAAGAAAATTTTACATTTTGTATGTTGCTGTGAATTTTATGTTTTATATTGTTTACTTAGACCGCGGTATTTTTAGACCGATCACATCACATCACATCAACAGCCTTTAATAGTCCACTGCTGGACATAGGCCTCTCCTTAGAAAGAAGGTTTTGGCCTACTATTCCACGCTGGCCATGCGGGTTGGTATATGGTTTGTTTCAAGTTTTCCTTTTCTCTGCAGTGCTGTTGTCCTGCGTAGTTTGCTCCCTTAGTAGGCTCTTACGACACCCACGGGATGAATAGAGGTGGTGACCCCAGACAGTGTGTTAAGATTAATTTCATAAGTTTTTGCAACATGTAGTAGTTCAAGAAGAAGTTGTTTAAAAAACCCAAATCATTCCTGCTATATATTTGAAGAATTTGTGATAAAAGATAATGAAAAAGCGGTATCAGAGTGCGTTAAAAATTCCTATTTATTGTGCTTCGGGATATCCTTGGATAATATCCTTTTTTTTTAGTTAAATTGAACCAACTTCAAACAATACTAACATAGAGCAATAAAAACCAAGCACCAATCGCGGTATATTTCCTATCATTTTTCAAACAATTCCGTTGTCTGCCTCGGAAACTCATTATCACATCTACATGAAATTTAAATGAGACCATTTCGGAATAAACCCCTTTTCGAACAAAAAAGAATTTAAAATATACATATTCTTTATCTGATATATAAAATTCTCGTGTCACAATGTTAGTTACCATACACTTCTCCGGAACGGCTATACCGATTTTTATAAAATTTTCTGTGCACATCGGGTAGGTCTGAGAATCGGCAACATTTATTTTTCATACCCCTAAATGACAAGGGTATTATAGACCCACCCCTAATTATTTTTTCATATTTACTAGAAATAATGTACATGGCAAAACAAAGTTTGCCGGATCAGCTAGTATAGTATGAAATAAAATCGCTTCTTTGTGTTGTACGCTTAGATATTTGAAACTAAGCAACGGATTTTAATGCGGTTTACACCAATATAGAGAGTAATTCAAGAGAAAGGTTTATATGTATAATACATGCATATTATAGTAGAGAAAATCCGAGCATTTCAAAGATTTGTCCTAAAAACATGTTTTTGTGCGCTTACATTGAAAACGATGGCTAAACCTTACGAGATAGACCAAAATAATGTCCTACGGAATTGTTTATTTAAAAAAGAACTACAAAAAAGTCTGCGATGGTATATGTCTGTCTCCAAAAAACAACCCACAGTAACCATTTCTATCTTTTAAATACTACAAAAAACTAATAGGTTATTTACGAAGCTATTTTAAACAATACATTATTATTCTTTATCCAATTAAATACGTTAGATACGTTGTGTATTTAACGTAGATTAAAATTGCTTTTTCCAGCATATCATTCAAATGAATATTTTAGAAAATATTAGAGGTTTAAAACGCGGGGGCCCAGCGACCGTGTACGTACGTCCCGGGTGGCAGCGGCCGGCACAATCGGAGTGGACCTATAAATATTGCTTTTAAAGATGTCCTGTAGTATAATGCTATCATAATAAGACTATAAATCATTACTCCACACTGACACCACATCAGTACTATTAGTAGTATCTACATTGCACCCGTGCAAAGCCGGGGCGGATCGCTAGTGTTTATACATACAGCGAATATGATATTCTCAATGTCACATTCATCGTTAAAAGAAAATTACGACTCACTACGCATACGTTATGTTCTATGCCATTGTGGTCGTTATAATGTAACATTAATCTTTTTATGGCATAGGGAGCTGACAGAGGTGTGTGATGTAACCGTCTTTTATAGGTACATTTTTAAATGGTATTTTTTTTGTATGGGAAATGAGCAGATAGATCATCATCATCGTCAACAGCCTTTACAAGTTCACTGCTGGACATAGGCCTCTTCTTAGAAAAGAGATTTTGGCCTACTATACCAAGCTGGCTGGTTGGTAGAGGGTTTGTATCAAGAATTCCTTCTCTATGCAGTGCTGTTGTCCAGCGTAGTTTGCTCCCTTAATCGGTGTTGTATGAATAGAGTGGTGACACCCAGTATTCGTAATCCGTCACCACTTTAACACACTGACAAATATTTAACACAATTTCCTTATAACTTCGTTTGAGGAACTATGAATGCTAATGCTACTCAAATAAGGATGACCTCAGCATCACTGTCCTTGTATGCAACGGAATATAGCGTGATGTTATACGAACGATTATAGTATTTTTCCGTGTCATTTACTTAGACGCAGCATGAACACTTGCTACTCTAAAGACACAAGACTCCAGTTTCTCACACACTCGGTAAAAAGTAACGAAGGATTTCCTTAACACTTGATGGTAAGTATGACGAAGTATGGTCAGTCCGTGTAGTGACAGATTAAGAATACGGAATGTCACTACCCTAATTCATCCCGTGGGTGTCGTAAGAGCCGACTAAGGGCGCAAAACAACGCAGGACACCAGCACTGCGAAAAGAAGGAAAACTTGACACAAACCCTATACCAACCCGTCTGGCCAGCGTGGTATAGTAGGCCAAAACCTCCTTTCTAAGGAGAGGCTTATGTCCAGCAGTGGACTATTAAAGGCTGTTGATGTGATGATGTGATGGTAAGTCACCTGCTTCCATAGGCACCTGCAACTGGAGTCCCTGCTCTTCTACCATAATTATTGGGTTCCTAGGAAGCTCTTTCCTCCCTCCCCAAATTCCGGTAGTCTAACACATCCGATAAATAGTAACCAAAGAATTGTTAACACCGGTTTCCCTTGCAATTCTTAAACCACTTCCTTAACAACATAGCGTGTATATATAACATGGCTACCATTACAATAATCATAGATTATAAACGTGTTATGTGTAATATAAACAATTGCATTGAAGCACGTTTAATAATGTGTTAATTGAAATTAACAACAAAATGGCGGAGTGTAGTGCATACGCATCCGCCTTTGTTTAACTCACAGCTCACTTAGGACTCATAATGTTTTGTGTTCACGCTTTTATTTGCTTAGTATGTATGTGTGTAACTTCGTCCACTTATCCATTACTGATGACAATGCAAATATTTAAATAGTTTGTCCATTTATCCTGATCAGGATCTTCAGGATTAACGGCTTTTTCCATACCTAAAATATGGTAGTGTCTTTTGCCACGTACTAAGGCGTTGTGCTGAAGCTTACGATCGGAATTCAGATGAAAGGAAGAAAGTAAAATAGACATTGTGAGCAATCTAAGCTGAAATTTTTCGAAAGTTGCAGATAAGCAAACGGGTACGACTGCAGTAACTCGATAATGTCCGAAACATTTTTTTAACTACAGGTAAAGCTTCTATCAAGACAAACTTCAACTTAACAAATATTGTAACTAATGTGACATCCATTAGTATATCATCATAACAATGGATGGCTCGAAGGCGAACCTCTAACGGGTTGGTCCTTCGAGCCATCTATTATTGGTACCTCTTGAGGTACCTGTGCTGAAGTCTCGGGTTCGACTCCCGGGTCGGACCAAACCGCGGGGGGCTTGTACAATCTTCAAGTCTTTGCTTCGGAGTTTGGGTGTTTTCTATGTCTAATATGTGTGCATTTACAAAAAAAAGTATGTAAGTATTCTATTAGTCAATCTAGCTTTCATAGTACAAGCTTTGCTTAGTTTGAAACTAGATGGCGTTGTGTGTCAGAGACCCGAAAAAAGAAAATACTTTTCTCTATACCCGAATTTATTAACAAAATCTTTATTAAAGGTACAGAATGCTTGTACAATCTTCAAGTCTTTGCTTCGGAGTTTGGGTGTTTTCTATGTCTAATATGTGTGCATTTACAAAAAAAAGTATGTAAGTATTCTATTAGTCAATCTAGCTTTCATAATACAAGCTTTGCTTAGTTTGAAACTAGATGGCGTTGTGTGTCAGAGACCCGAAAAAAGAAAATACTTTTCTCTATACCCGAATTAATTAACAAAATCTTTATTAAAGGTACAGAAACCGCGGGAAAATCTAGTACCAGTACACCCATATAAAGCCATGAATGACATCTATTGTCATGTTAATAGGACGACATCGACTCATGGCCTTTTGCGCAATAAAAAAATACTTAGAAGAAAAATATGTTCACTTTGTTTTGTTTAAGAGGTAAAGACCTTGGGGATATAACAAGAGAATACCTTGTGTAAATAGAGGACTCTTTGCTTTTTCCTTCAATAAATCTTTGCTATCTCAAATAATTGAAGTGAATTAAAGTGTCTGTTTGTGACGTCACTTTTTTTTTCTTAAAAAAGACAGCTCCCGCATTAGGAATATATCCTGTGTTGCGGGGACTTTACAAACATACATGAAACGGAAACAAAGAACACCCAGACACAGAACAACAATTTGTGGATCACACAAAGTGTAGTCCCATGTGGGGATCGGACTCACAACACTCAGCGTAGTAGTAAGCGGCGTGGCGATCGCTTAGACCACTACGCCATCCGTGCAGTCGTTATAAAAATTAAAATTATAGGTCATTTTCATGCTCACACGGTTATTTGCCCGATACCTATGCCTAAAAACCAGTTTTTTTTGTCTGTCTGATTTGTTGTTCCGGGCAATCTTCTAAACGGCTGGACCGATTTCGATAATATTTTACTACCAGGTAGCTGTCTACATAAGGAATGACTTAGGCTATTTTTCTTCTCAGAAAAATAGGTTTTATATTTTGCCAGGCATTAAGGCAACGCTTCTCAAATTCCACGCGAACGCCTTCGCGGGTACCAGCTAATTTTACAGAAGGTAATAAATAATATTACAGTATGCGAGTTTTTTTTGTCGCTAAACGTTTTTTAACCGACTTCAAAAAGGAGGAGGTTATCAATTCGAATGTTTTTTTTTTATGTATGTTGTTGTACTCTAATAATACTATAAAAAATAAAAATTTATATCACAGGTTAACTATCCCAAGAATTCAAAAGGTAAGTGGATATTTGATTATTACTTTTTCAAGTAAGTACAAGGATTTTAATGATGGTAACGTACAATTGGATTTTTTAATTATACCTTCTGATAATTTTATCGCATTCCTTGAATTGCTCGAGCGAAAATTTTGTGAATATTTCGATCTTGAAATAAATATTGTCAATGTTGGCAACGTAATACTAAAACGTATTAAATATTGTATATATAATTTGAGTGTTTCCCGTTAAATGACTTGAAAAAAACTTTGTTAGATTCAGAATTTACCACACCATTAAAAGAAACAATAAATTATTAAAAACAAAAATTATAATAATATTTATAATACTCTACCACATTCACACAACGCCATCTAGTCCCAAACTAAGCAGAGATTGTACTATGGGTACTAGACAACTGATATAAATACACTCCTTTATATTATTTTTTAAATACATACATATTATATATAGAAACACCCAGACCAAATCAAACATTAAATGTTCATGCACACAAATGTTTGATTTGAGTGGGAATCGAATCCGTTACACAAACCACTATGCCATCAGGTCGTCTGACTTATAAAAAGAAAATTATTCGAGTAACTAATTTGTAAAGTATTCTATCACACTGAATAATGAAACTATTTAACAAATGTTTTGTTCAATTTGTCTTTACCTGGCATATTGTGACAACCCTACCAAAATAGGTAACAATTTTGCACGTTCTTAAGGTGCTTTGTCTCTGTTCCGTTTATCTACTTATGTGGTACTGTTGTACTTCGTAGTTTGCTCCGTTAGTCGGCTCTTACGACACCCACGGGATCAATAGGGGTGGTGACACTCCGTATTCTTAATCCGTCATCACACGGACGCAGTTAGGATGCCGGAGCCCAAACCTTCCCTGTATCATAACAAAATTCACATCATCATCACATCAACAGCCTTTAATATTCCACTGCTGGACTCTCCTTAAATAGGAGGTTTTGGCCTACTATACCACGCTGGCCAGACAGGTTGGTATAGGGTTTGTGACAAGTTTTCCTTCTTTTTCAATGCTGGTATCCTGTGTTGTTTTGCGCCCTTAGTCGGCTCTTACGACACCCACGGTATGAATTGGGGTAGTGACATTCCGTATTCTTAATCAGTCACTACACGGACAAAATTATGACCACAAACAGTTAGTAACACCGTAAAATTCAACCCGCACCGTCATTTTGACTAGTTTTTCATAATTACTACTTCACGCTTCCGGCTGTCAACGTCAATGTCAGCTAATTTAAGTGACGTCCGTTCAGAAATTATTAACTTTTATGTACCGCCCTAATAAGCGTCCGTTCTAAAACGATAATCATTTCAATATGGCGGATGATTGGGCGTAATTTTCTCCGTTGATCTAAATAGATGGCATTGATCTATTATTATTATTATTTATCTATGTATATACATGTCTTAAGTTGGTTTATGTGTCCTTTAAATACTCAGAAAGTTCTGCACCAATTTACAAACCACTTCAAAAAAACATTGGTACTCCGAGAGTGCTGACAGAAGTGAAAACTTCAAAAGTAAAAAATTTGATTATAACAGGATTTTTATTTGTTTTTTTTCGATTCGAAAAGATCCGGCATGTTGTACGTATTTACATAATATATGTTTATATTACATATAGTTATATTTTCACCCGCGTTTGTTGTTATAACCGCGGGCAAATCCGCGGGGCGAAGCTAGTCTAAAAAAATTAGCCTAAGTTACTCCTTATGTCATCAGCTATCTGCCAGTGAAAGTCCCGTCGAAATCGGTCCAGCCGTTCCAGAGATTACCGGAACAGACAGACAGACAAAAATTGAAAAATATGTTATTTTGGAATATGTACCGTGTAAACATACATATGCATTTAGTAAAAAGCGGTTATTTTAATATTACAAACAGACACTCCAATTTTATTTAGACGTATAGATATAGATGTATTTCAACCCAAACTCAACTCTCGTGTACCAACAAATATATGTAGAAACTTATATACAGAGGTGTCGGTAACGGTAACAGTGTCGCGAGTTCAATGGCTTTTTCCCATCTCAAAAAATACATTATTATGCTTGTTGTTCCAAAATGCTCAACGCGCCTAAATGGTTTTATCTATTTATCGCATCAGTTTTGTTCTCATAAATGCTAAAGCGGTCGCCACGCCGTTCACTACTACGCTGAATGTTGTGGGTTCGAACCCCACATGGGACGACACTTTGTGTGATCCATAAATTGTTGTTCTGAGTCTGGGTGTTCTTTGTGTCCGTTTCATGTATGTTTGTAAAGTCCCCCGCGACACAGGATATATACCTACTGCGGGAGTTATCTTTAAAAAAAATATCTATACTAATATTATCAATGCGAAAATGTGTCGTATGTCTTTCTGTCTGTTACCTCTTCACGCTGAATATTGGTATGGAGATAGTGAGAGTCACGGGAAAGGATATAGGATAGTTTTATCCCTGAAATCATCCTTTAAGGGGGTGAAAAGAGGGGTGGAAGTTTGTATGGGGAATCAATAACCGCTGAACCGATTCCGATGAAAATTGGTACAAATATAGTTTGATTCTTGATAAAGGACATAGGCTGCTCTTTGCTTTGGAATAATTCTAAGATTATTATCAGTACATATTTGACGATTGGATGGCGTAGTGGTTGGACTGCTATTCCAAAGGTCGCGGGTTCGATTCCCGCTCAAGTCAAACATTTGTGTGCATGAACATTTGATGTTTGATTTGGTCTGGGTATTTCTATGTATAATATATATGTATTTACAAAAAAAAGTATATATGTATTTATATCAGTTGTCTAGTACCCACAGTACAAGCTCTGCTTAGTTTGGGACTAGATGGCGTTGTGTGTATGTGGTAGAATAGAATATATATATATATATATATATGTCTATTTATTATCATTACATATGTCAATTTATTATAAGTAAATTATTAACAAACAATCTCGGCCTAGTTTAGACGTTGTTCTATATTGTAAACACTGAATATTGGACATAAATATTAAGAACTAGCTGGTGCAGACGACGTTGTTTGCGTGGAATTTGAAAAGCGCTTCCTTAGTGGGTTCGATTCCCGAACCGGGCAAATTTTTTTTGAGTTTTCCTCAGAGAAAAAATTAGCCTAAGTTACTCCTTATATAGACAGCTATTTGGTAGTCAAATATTATCAAAATCCAGCCGTTTTGAACAAACAGACAGACAAAAAATATTTAAACTGGTTTTTAGGCATAGGTATCGTGCAAATAAAAGTGTGAGCATGCAAAAACCTAATATTTTGACATTACATACAGACAATTCAATTTCATTTATTTGTATAGATTTCTATATTTTATAATATTTTAGCTACCGATGTAAACCTATTATATCTTCCATGTGGTGACGAAGAATACGGAATGTCACCACCCCTATTCAACCCGTGGGTGTCGTAAGAGCCAACTAAGGAAGCACTTCCTACGCGTGGTGGTCGACATCAGACCCATTCCCAACCCTATTTTATAATAACTCCTATAACAACTACTTAATAAGATAATATTATGAATAAATTAAAAGGAAAAATAAACTATACTCATAGTTTAAAAAAAAACCGGCCAAGTGCGAGTCAGACTCGCACACGAAGGGTTCCGTACCATTATCTATAAAAACGTTACTAAAAAAGTTACAATTCAATCAGACTAGGAATTCATCGATTCATCGACTGGGAATTTCACTGACCCGTTGTATCTTCAAAGACACAGCACCGAATACCAAAATACCAAAAAATAACGCTTTATATACTTTTAAACATAGCCTTAATTTAACGAGCTTTGGGGGCAATTGATAAGGTATCCTTATTATTATATTAAATTAGACCATTGTTTTTAACTTTTCATAGAGATTTAATCGGTATACCTACATCTATATCTTCTATATCTATACAAATAAATAAAATTGGAGTGTCTGTTGGTAATATTAAAATATGTGTGTTTACACGGTACATATGCCAAAATAACATTTTTTACAATTTTTGTCTGTCTGTCTGTCTGTCTGTGTGTTCCGGGTA